>CM034149.1:211500465-212948392 GCA_019776745.2 Taxus chinensis
AGCGTGAAGGATCTACCTTGGTGATGGTGTGAACCTCATTATTAAGAAGGTAATGGTGTAACTTATCTACCACAAAGATGAGACCAAGGAATATTTTTTTGATTTAACTGTAGTTACATTCATAAGAGGGTAAATTCTGACTGATCTAATAGACAACCCTCTCACATTGAGAATCATCATGCTGTTCTAGAAGGTATCTTAAAGTATGAAACATGGCAGAAATATATAACAAGAAAGTTTGTTCAGTCGTGGGAGGTACGAGGATAAGGGGATGTAAGTGGTATGCTTTAGTAGCATCAAAAACCCATTAACAATTATCGTCCCAGACAAATTTAGTGTCTTTCTTCATCAAGAGTGTGAATGGTTGGGTTTTGTCAATAAGTTGTACAATAAAATGGTGGATAGCCTAAATTATTTCTTATAGTGAGCGTAACTGACACAAATTACAAGGTGGAGGCATGTTAATAATATCATAGATTTTATTGGGATTTATTTCAATACCACGTTGCAAGATAATGTACCTAAGGAGGTTGTTAGTTGTAACTCCAAGAACACACTTTTGGATTTAAGTGTACTTTATATTTTCGTAAACATTCAAAGAGTGTGCGGAGATCTTTCAAGCATGTGTAGAACAATGTCATGATTCAGAAAGTATATCATCACCGTAATCTTCAAGTATTTTTATTAATATAGTCATGAAAGATGTGAATCATTTCTCGCTGGTAGGTGGCCCTAGTATTTTAAGGCCAAAAGGCCTGACAGTGTAACAAAATTTTCCCAAGGCGTAGAAAATGAAGTTTTTCCCCTATCTACAGGGTTTATTTTGATTTGGTTGTAACTAGAAAATTCATCCATGAAAGAAAGGATATCATACCCAACAATGGAATCAACAACAGTGTCAATGTGTGGTAGTGGAAAAATAACTTTGGGAGAGGCCTTATTGAGATCTAAAAAATCGGTGCAACAACAAACCCGATCATCTATTTTTATAACAGGCATGATATTAGATACCCACTTAGGATAATCTACAATGTAAATAAATCTTGCATATAGTAAGAATTGGATTTCTTCTTTGATGAGTAGTGTGACCTTCAGGCACATTTTACAGATTTTTGTTGAATGGTTTTTTCACCAGGATTATGATTAATGTTCTGGATGGCTATAGAAGGATCGATACTAGAAATATCATTCTAGTCCCATGCAAGTATATCAGATAATTCATGAAGAACTTGATTTATATATTCTTTATAATCAGGCATGAGAGAATTAGTTATTAAAACCATTTGTGGGTTAGTAGAAGTGCTGAGGTTATATTGAATAGTATCCTCCTTTAGAAGAGCTAACCGATCCTCTATGTATGGGTCAGTAGGAATAGTATCAGGAGCATCGACACTTTCAATAAGTGTATCTGACTCTCCAAAGTAAGTTGTAGTAGTAAGAAGTGATGGAGAAAAATTTTTATGATGAAAAGAAAAGAGGTGATCATAAACTCCCATGTATTATTGAAGAGAGTCATCAGTAGCATAAACATCGAAATTCACCCAAGTAGAAGAATTAAAAGCCCTGATAAGGTCCGAATATGCCAGAGGAAGTGAGGAAGTATGTAGAGCAGTATAAGCTTCTGAAGAAGGTATAGAGGGAAGATGGTATCCCAAGTGAGACTTGTTATATTGATTGGGGAGAGCCCATTGTTATGTGACTCCATGAGCATGCATGCCTAATCCATTACCGGAGAAACCATGATGAATTAAATATTTATAGCCAAGACCATATTTGCAGAAATCCTGACTAGATGTAGAAGAACTAGGAGTTTGCAGAATGATTAATATAATTATAATATGTGAATGAAGATGGATCTGGTGGAACATCATCAAAAAATCCCTAATAAATAAATTTAAGCCATGTATGAAGAGTAGAAAGAACCACATTCATGGCATGGATCCAAGTATGCTTAAGAAGAATATTACAATTAAATTTTTTGGGCATTACATGATATAGAATGGGAAGTGTACATAGCCTGACAGTAAAAGGGAGGGTGATAATACCTAAGAAACAGTTAGGGATATTGTCAAATCCATGAATAGAAACAAATTACAAAGCCAAAGATGACTCTGAAAGACCCAATTGGAAGAGGAATGTAATATTACAAATATGGAGTCTTGAGCCATTATCAACTAAGGAACATTTAACCCCCAAATTATTTATACAAACCTGAATATAGAGGGGGGATCATGCTCTAACATGGATTGAGAATGAAACTCATTAGATGTGATAGTATTGTGATCTTAATTAAGAGATAAAGCGAAAGTAAACTTATGATACACATAATCAGGTGAGGTATGAGGATGTATATAAGTGTTAGTTAGATAAGACCCAATTTTATTGATACAACCAGGATGATCCTACAAAAATGAATGGATGGAGACATCCATGATGAGAGGATCCTAATAAAATGCAATAAGTGATGAAATGAGGTCCCAAGAGTGTTCAAATGAGATGAGTTCACCAAATGATTTAAAAAATATTGAAATAATGTTGAATCCTAATTATAGAGTCACAACGAAATAATAAGCGATGAAATACAGATCTGATAGGTAATAAATAATAACATGGAAATGGAAATCCTAAGTACAAGAGATGGAATAAGAGACTTAGATTATTTCAAAATAATCCCGTAGATATAAAGAGATGGAAAATTGATGAAATATGAGGGAAGAATGTCGTAACCGAGCCCAAAAAATTACAGAACTGTCAAAAATGTTGGGACTGATGCACTTCGATAAGGTCAGGGGAACCTAGGTGTTGTATACCATTGATGGGAGCCTGTGATTTCTCAAAACCATCTCTAAATTAATTTTCGCTATGTCGCATGATTGTTGATCCTCTCTCAGGCATCCCATTCCACTCAATTTTCCCAGATCTATAAGTTTTTCTTGACCTTGAGATGGTTGATTCATCCTCCTATTTCTCCAACCATTTCTACAACACATTCTAATAAGCTCATAGAATCAGCTAAACTCCTTCCAACCCTTCTTTGCACATTAGGATTTTTAGTTCTACTTCCTTAGTTTCTTGGGTCACTTTTCATATTTATTTACTACATTAATTTACTATTATTTAATGTTGTTCCTATATTAGATTAACCTAATAATTCCACATTTTTGTTAATTAGTGAGGATATTTGTGGGAAAAATTAATCTAAATTAATTATGTTGACACTTTAGGTGTCTACATGTGTCAATTAATGACACGTGTCCATACATATACTTCCCGCAATTAGTTTTCCTCACAACTGAAAACAATCACTAGTAATTCTGCAACAAGTAGTGATTGTAGTCCGTATTGCAAGATATCTCCCCCAATAGTTTCATCTAGATCATCTAGAACACATGTTTCCTCCAAGAAAATGACCAACATGTCTATTGGCTAGATTTTCTGCATAGCATAAAACCTAGGCAGACATGAGATAAATCTCCCTCATTTACCGGTGAGGCTCCCATGTCAGATATTTTAATTAAAGTATGGTAGTATCAATATGGGGTTTCACTTTTACTGTTCAGCTCATGAACCATAGTTGTACAGTTCTACAGCAAGTAAGCAACTGTTTAAGAAAGGAAATATTTATAGAGGAAGAAAATAGTAAAACCAAGTGAAGAAATGGGGAAGATGTGCATCCTAATCAATAGATAAAAGAGTTTATTGCATGCACATAGAAGAAACCAATAGATATCAACCCAAAAAATTATAAGCAAAGGCACTTAAGATCTAGATCTAAAATAACACAAAGTCTACTAGAAGATCTAAGATAGAAAGCTAGAAACAAATTGCACCATGACAAAAAGTTCTCCAGAAACCTGCTCATGTATATTCCTTTACTCCAAGTGGCTCTCAAGGGTTTCAGCACAAATTATGGATCACAAGAATGTTGCTTACAAATTCTAATCATTAACCTGAGGGTTCTTCCTCTACTTATAGAATGTAGAGGGGAAATTACAAGTCGGAAGCTTTTAGTTGAACTAGCACATGTGGAAGTGGGAAAGGAAACAACTGGAAATCTCCATCCTGGAATTCCTCTTTACACAACATGCATGATTTGCAACTAAAGATAAAACCTTCTATTTTACAAGTCTGCCACCTATCTTCAAGTAGTTGACTTCTTCAAGTAATGGTTTTTAAACCAATCACTTAAGTTTTATAATTTAATTGGTCGCTCAATTACTTTGTCGGAGGAAAGAAGAAGGAAGAGGAAAGTTTCAGTCTTGTCCTTTTTCATGTCTACATGTAGCTAATTATTTTTCCTAAGTGGATTCTCAACAAAATAGACCTGGGAGTAGCTGTATCTGGAAACAAGTTGGATTTGGAAACAAACTAGAATTGGAAACGGCTGGATCTGGAAACAACAAGTTGGATCTGGAAGCGAGCTAGATCTGGAAGTGGCTAGAATTTTGGCTTCGCCTTGTCTTCTCTTTTATCCTTGAAGCTTTTGTAGTTCTTCTCCACTACATGCATCAGTGCAATGTTGGCTGTAGACAACTCATTTTTTTTATTTTTAATTGCATATGAGCAATTAAAAATTCTGGAAAGCACTCTGGGTGAATGAAAATTCAATGAAGACTTCAACTTGAAGATTGGAAGCACATGCACAAGATCCTGGAAGGAATTTTCCACGTAGTGACTTCTTCACGGGCTGCATTCAAAACAAGAGGATGAAGCCTTTGTGCCGGAAGCTTTTGCTATTATGAGATTTGGATTTGTTTCCAATGTCAGGAAATTTGGAAGCTACACATCATTCTGCTGAGCTTTCTTTTTGATCTGGAATTGCCATGGGTGGAGAAATCTTTTTTTGAACAATTCTTTTTCTTCTTACTTGGTCGGAATTCTTCAAAACTGGTGCATATCTAGATAATTCTTTAGATTCGGAGGATATATTCAATGTATTAGACATTGATTTAAGCTCCTTTTCTTTTGTAAAGCACCTGTAACGAATTCCTGCATTTAATTAAGACAAAGATGACAACTGGACCATGAACAATGGATTTTAATCATAAAAAATTGCATAATTCAAGCTTGCTACCCCCAAAATTGATGTTTTATTTACATGCAAAGTGAGCATGAATTTTACCAACTTCACCTGAGCACCTATATCACTTATGCAAACAATTATCCAAACAAAAATCCACTTCCTTCAACCTGTGCGCCAAAATTGGAAGCTTTTAACATTAATTTCACCTTCTTCTAAGAAAAAATCCTCTTCAAATGGGGCGCACTTTTCCTCTGGGCTGCACTTCTCTGCCTATGAATTAATTAATTCATCCTTATGGCAGCCCCTACTTATATAATCCTTATGATTCTATAAATAATTAATGCCTTTCCTATTACTGGCAATTAATTAATTAATAAGCTTCACTCTTCAAATGGGGCGCCTATTTTGTGCATGCTTATGGCTGCCATTAAATAAAATAAATTTATTTAATTTTAGACTTTTTCTTCCAGTTAACTCAAGCCTCACAATATGCTTTGACCTTAGCCACTGAAAATAGGAATTAATTTAATCATTTTATACTTAAAAAAGTATTATTTCTCTCCCAAAAAGGGTGTACTTTTTGACATAAAGGGGCTGCATTAAATAAATATTATTTATTTAATTTTAGAACAGTCTATTTTCAACCTCCTTTTGTCCATTTACCTCTGTTGACTTTTCCACAAGCCTAGGCGCCAAAATTGGGTGAATAATTAATTAAATTAATCAATTTAAAGGCTAGCTTTACTTCTCCAAAGGGGATGCACTTTTTGGCATAAAGAATTCTATTTTTAAGAAATACATGACAATGGGATTATTTACCTTGCAAGGTAGCCCTGAAAATCCCATGATTCACTTAAGTCATTTTGACTTTCATAATGGGATTATTTACCCTGCAAGGCAGGCAATAAAATCCCATGATTCACTTAAGTGATTTTTCTTTTATTCCACAATGGAAATTTTTACCTTGCAAGACAGGTAAGAAATTCCCATCTCCCTGCTGCCTCTAATCTTCCCATTGTAAATTAAGTTGTGTTGCTTCCATGGGAAAAAGTACCCCGCTCGGCATGTACAAAATTTCCACCTATCTACTGCTTCTAATTTTCCCATGATCGACTTCAATTCTTCTTTTTCGAAAAATGAGGCTAGCCTAGAAGAGGCTTTTTGGTGCACGACTTCGTCTTTTCCCAGTGAACCAGACGTCTAATGGTGACTTCCTTCTAGCATAACATGCGTATATGATCTCCAGTTACTCCAGGAAAAGAATCAGGCCAAACTGGAAAAGGAATTGATCTAGAGAAATTTCATAGAAAATGAAACAGGAAAAACACAAAAAACACAAAATGTTTCCAGAAGTTACAAATAAAGCCCAAGACTCATTCCTGGTTAAAACCTTACTGGTATATGGGAATAACAATATGTATGATCACAACAGAGTTAAACTAGCACACAAATTGCCTTAAACGTGGCTCAAAATATTTAAATAAAAATTTCCCGCAGGTAAATCCCAACGACAGAATATAAGAATTTTGGGCATCTGGGTATTTGGTGAAAATTTATATTATGGCTCTTTGGAAACATCTTGACACAATACAAGAAATTTCTGGCAATAAAAATACAAAATGACCCATTATTTTAAAAGTATGAAATTTTATCGAATAGGGTAGTCTCAGATTTCAGGATGAAATCTAGGGACACTAGTCGGCTCCGTCTGTGGACATATTTTTCTCTGTCAGAATGACAAGGGAAAAGATGAGATCCTAGCATCTCTTGTTTCATATCTTGTCAATTGGGCTTGAGGTCAGGAAAAGAACAACACAACAAAAAAATAAAACAAGGAAAAACAAACAAAGTTTTATTTATATACATACCGGTTTTATCCTTCTTTTTTATGTTCGGAAAATCTTTAGATGCTACCCGTTGAAAGGTAGAGGTAACTCAATTCCATCCTGGTAGGCAAGGAAGAAAGTGTGCATTCTGTCATCTCTGTTGATCATGAAGGGCCCTTTCCAGAGTGAATCATATTTGACTTGGATGCCATTTGGTTCATGTCTCTTGTCATGCTAGAGTACCCAGTCCCCGATCTCGAACTTCCTTTCTCTGGCCTTCTTGTCAAGTACTTTGGGAAAGTCTTTATCAACTTCATCTAGTGGTGGCTCATCCTTTCTTCTCTCTGTGGCAGGTAAGTCTACATCAATTTACTCCATTCCCAGATTTATTTGATGCATTTATGAGGAAGAACTATCACCATATCCTTTTTTTTTCTTTAGGTACTGATCATGTTTGTTGAAAGTCTCTACTAAGGAAACTAAATCCTTGGGGATTTTGCTACCTTTTGGTTGGACTACTCCACTACTGTCATCATAACCTGAATCAAATTTTCCTTTTACTGTTTGTCATGGTGGTGATTCACTCCCTTCAACATCCAGACATGCAGATGTTTGTTCAAGGACTTTAGGGTGGTAGACCATCTCCACTTTATAGTTTCCTTGTCTGAATACGGACGATGGTATATCCAGATTCAATAGTGTGGCCGTGACTGCCAAAGAATCTACCTTTGGAGTTTTGATTTATTGGAATGAAGTCAATAGAGAAGGCTACAAAATAAAATGTGGCAGAAAGTACTATATCTCTATAATGCTCCAGCTTATCTCTTTTGACTTGACTTTGCCCTCGAACTTGCTTTACTAGAAGTTCAACATCTCCTTGGGCTTTGAGGAGTCTTACTCCTTTCTTTTTGGATTTCTCCATTCCTAGCAGTAATGCCTCATACTCTGCCATATTATTGGTTTTCTCGAACATCAGCTTGTGGGAGTATGGGAATTTATCATGATTTGGAGATATTAGTAGAACGTCGGCTCTTGATCCAAAAAATTTCTTCTTCTTTTACTGGCTCTGGTTGAAGTTCTAGCTCTGGAATGTCTTTATCCATTTCCAAGAAATAGACCCCACGGTCAGATTCTTGAAAAGGAATCTGAGATCTAGGATCCTCAGATTTTGTAACCGTGTACCTGGACTTCTTTTCCAGCTCCAGCTTATGGTTAAGCCCTTTGATAGGAATATGTGCACATGACCAATCCATCTTTACTTCTCCTCCCAGCTCTTTGCAGAAGTTTCTTCTCAGCAACATCCCATAGGAAACAGGAATATCTGTAACTAGAATTATCATCTTTAATATTTTGTCAGGAAAAACTGCCATAATAGCTTGTGCATCTTTGATTTGTCTGATTAAAGGGACTTGTCTCTCCATGGACTAGCACCTTTTTATGGTCTTTGTCAGGGTAAGCCCAAGAGCATCTGTAACTTTAGCTAGCATGACATTGTCAAAAGCACCTGAATCTAGAATGCAATTGCTTAACTTGAAACCATTAAGCAATAAGGTGACATAGAAAGGTTCCACCTTATCAGAAGATGGTGAGGGTTTAACAACTGTAGTGTTGTTTTGTGGAGGAGTATCCTTGGGCTTAAGTAAAAGTCCTTTTTATTAGATTTTCCTGGTGATTGTACATATTTGACTAGCCTATTTAACTTATCAGTAAAAGCTCTCAGGTATTCGGCTTCTGACATTTGAAATTTAGTTTTCTTGGCATGATCAATAATGTCAAAAGAAGAAATAGATTCGGATACCTGAGCCACTTTCTATGGTTGAGATGAAGAACTCACATGCTTACTTCCAAGATCTAAGGAAGAAGGTAAAGGGATGCCCCTTCTTTATTCGTCATCTACTACCTCAGCTTGGTGAGTTTGTGATCTTCTAAGTACTGCATGTGTATGACCATGATCATCTTCATGAAGTTTCTCATCGTCATGTTCAAATTTGTAGTCTAGTTAATATTAGAGTCGCTAGTATGTCCTATAAAATCATCATCCTTGAGCTGATCAGCATCAGCTTCCTAGTCTTCTTCATTCATCTCATTGTTGTTTCTGGGAGCAACTTCAATTGCTAATCTTTGGGAACTAGCAATGCGGTTCCGGTTGTTGTTGAAATTTTGAGCAGGGGCAATGTTTTTTCCTTGAGCCATTTGAGCCATTTGTTTCTTTATCTATGACATCTCATTTGCTAACTTTTGCAATATTGAATTGGATGTAGTAGCAGAGGATGAACTTTCAGCTCTAGAAATGCTGCTCTTTATCTTTCTAGCTATAATGAGGTCGTCTTCAATTTCAACCGCCATGTTCTGGGCTGCTAATAAGTCAGTAGGACGTGCTCTTCGTAGTTGATTGCTTACTTTAGGAAGTAAAGTGTTGATGAAGAACGCATATTTATTCTCATCATTTAGAGAAGCAGAAGCTGGAATTTTGTATAGTAATATTTGGAATTTTGCAATAAAATACCGCATGTGCTCATGTGGCTCCTTCTTCAACTGAGTGAGCTAAGTAATCAATTTACTGGAATCTTCAGCTGGTTTGAATGTTTTCAGGAACACATCCCGAATAGTAGCCCAGTTGGTTATGATGTCAGGAGCTAGCTGGTAGAACCATTCTCCAGCGAAGTCATGCAGAGTCTCTATGAAGAGTCTGATAGGTACATCTTCATGTTCGAATGCAAGCACTCTAAAGGATATGAAAAACACAACCAAGTGGTCATCTGGATTCTGCTTGCCATCTCCAAAGAATTTCAAAAAATTCTTTCCCATCCCTTTAGGTAGATCATGCGTAGGAGGAGTCAGATTAAGTGGCCCAAAAGCTGCTCCCCATGAGACATGTACTGCAAGGGCAAGTGGTTGCTTCTACATCATGAAAGGAGCACGTATTCTTTGAGAATAGACTTGATGAATAATTCCAGCTACCGGATTATGCAGAAGATGATCCGGATCTGGATGTGTTTGCACTTTTCTTCTTGGTGAAAGACTAGATCTGTGGATTCTAACTTGAGGAGGATGATTGAGATTGAATTGCTCTTGAAATCTAGAGAAATGATCAGTTCTTCCTTGTGCCTTCACAAATCAGGTGAATGGACGTTCAAGCAAGTTGAGATTTGTATGGAAAAAATTGTAATCTTCAAGAGATAAGCTTTGATCTGCAAAGATAGTTGTTCCCCAGCGAAGTCGCCAAAAACTGTTGGCTAGATGTTCTACATAGCATAAAACCTAGGCAGTGATGAGATAAATCTCCCTCATTTATTGGTGAGGCTCTCATGTCATATTTTTCAATTAAATTATGGTAGTATCTATATGGGGTTTTACTTTAACTGTTCATCTCATGAAACATAGCTGTACAGTTCTACAACAAGTAAGCAGCTGTTTAAGAAATGAAATATTTATAGAGGAAGAAAATAGTAAAACACAAGGAAGAAATGGGGAAGATGTGCATCCCAATCAATAGATAACAGAGTTGATTACATGCACATAGAAGAAACCAATAGATATCAACGCAAAAAATTATAAGCAAAGGCACTTCAGATCTAGATCTAAAATAATACAAAGTCTATTAGAAGATCTAAGATAGAAAGCTCGAAAAAAATTACACTGTGACACAAAGTTCTCCAGAAACCTGCTCCTATGTATTCCTTTGCTCCAAGTGGCTCTCAAGGGTTTTAGCACAAAGTCTAGGGCACTAGAATGCTGCTTACAAATTATGATCATTAACCTGAGGGTTCTTCCTCTATTTATAGAATGTAGCGGGGCAATTACAAGTTGAAAGCTTTTAGTTGAACTGACACATGTGGAACTGGGAAAGGAAATAACTAGAAATCTCCCTCCTGGAATTCCTGTTTGCATGATTTGCAACTGAAGATAGAACCTTATATTTTGCACGTCTGCCACCTATCTCCAACTAGTTGACTTCTTCAAGTAATGTTTTTTAAAACAATCACTTAAGTTGTATAATTTAATTGATCACTCAATTACTTTGTCGGAGGAAAGAAGAAGGAAGAGGAAAGTTACAGTCTTGTCCATTTTCATGTCTACATGCAGCTAATTCTTTTTCCTAAGTTGATTCTCACCAAAATAGACCTGGGAGTACCTGGATCTGGAAACAAGCTGGATTTGGAACAAGCTGGAATTACAAACGGCTGGATCTGGAAACAACAAGCTAGATCTGGAAGTGAGCTAGATCTGGAAGTGGATGGAATTTTTCCTTTGCCTTGTCTTCTCTTTTATCCTTGAAGCTTTTGTAGTTCTTCTCCAGTACACGCATCAATGCAACGTTCGCCGTAGACAACTGATCATTTTTATTTTTAATTGCATATGAGCAATTAAAAATTCTGGAAAGCACTCTGGGTGAATGCAAATTCAATGAAGACTTCAACTAGAAGATTGGAAGCACATGTACAAGATCCTAGAAGGAATTTTCCACGCACTAACTTCTTCACGGGCTGCATTTGAAACAAGAGGATGATGCCTTTGTGCTGAAAGATTTTACAATTATGAGATCTGGATCTGTCTCCGATGTCAACAAATCTGGAAGCTACGCATGATTCTGCTGAGCTTTCTCTTTCATCCCGCTTTACCATGGGTGGAGCAATCTTTGTCTGAACAATCCTTTTTGTTCTTACTCAGCCGGATCTTCAAAACTGGTGCAGATCTGGATAATTCTTCATATTTGAAGGATATATTCAATGTATTGGACATTGATTTAAGCTCCTTTTCTTTTGTAAAGTACCTGTAATGAAATCCTACATTTAATTCAGACAAAGATGGTAACCAGACCATGAACAGTGGATTTTAATCATACAAATATGCATAATTCAAGCGTGCTACCACAAAAATTGATGTTTTATTTACATGCAAAGCGAGCATGAATTTTACAAACTTCACCTGAGCACCTGTATCACTTATGCAAACAATTATCTAGACTCAAATCCACTTCCTTCAACCTGTGTGCGAAAATTGGAAGCTTCTGGCATTAATTTCACCTTCTTTTGAGCAAATATCCTCTACAAATGGCATGCACTTTTCCTTTGGGCTGCACGTCTTTGCCTATGAATTAATTAATTCATCCTTATGGCAGCCTCTGCTTATATAATCCTTATGATTCTATAATTAATTAATTTCTTTCCTATTACTGGAAATTAATTAATTAATTAATAATCTTCACTCTTCAAATGGCGCGCCTATTTTGTGCATGCTTATGGCTGCCATTAAATAAAATAATTTTTTTTTAAATTTTAGACTTCTGCTTCCAGTTAACTCAAGCCTCATAGTATGCTTTGACCTTAGCCACTGAAAATAGGAATTAATTTGATCATTTAATACTTTAAAAAGTATTATTTCTCTCCCAAAAGGGGCACACTTTTTGACATAAAGGGGCTGCATTAAATAAATATTATTTATTTAATTTTAGAATAGTCTATTTTCAACCTCCTTTTGTCCATTTAACTCTGTTAACTTTTTCACAAACCTGGGCACCAAAATTGGGTGAATAATTAATTAAATTAATCAATTTAAAGGCTACCTTTACTTCTCCAAAGGGGACACACTTTTTGGCATAAATAATTCTATTTTTAAGAAACACATGACAATGGGATTATTTATCCTGCAAGGTAGCCCTGAAATATCCCATGATTCACTTAAGTCGTTTTGACTTTCATAATGAGGTTATTTACCCTGCAAGGCAGGCAATAAAATCCCATGATTCACTTAAGTGATTTTTCTTTTATTCCACAATGGGAATTTTTACCCTGTAAGGCAGGTAAGAAATTCCCGCCTGCCTGCTGCCTCTAATTTTCCCATTGTGACTTAAGTGGCATTGCTTCCATGGGAAAAAGTACCCTTCTAGGAAGGTACAAAAATCCCACCTACCTGTTGCTTCTAATTTTCCCATGATCCACTTCAATTCTTCTTTTTTGAAAAATGCGACCAGTCCAGAAGAGGATTTTTGGTGCACGACTTCATCTTTTCCCAGTGAACCAGACCTCCGCTGGCGACTTCCTTCTAGCATAACGTGTGTATATGATCTCCAGTTACTCCAGGCCAAGAATCAGGCCAAACTGGCAAAGGAATTGATCTAGAGAAATTTCACAAAAAACGAACGGGAAAAACACAAAACATTACAACAAGTTACATATAAAGCCCAAGACTCATTCCTGGTTAAAACCCTTCTAGTATATGGGAATAACGATATGTACGATCGCAACAGAGTTAAACCAGAGCACAAATTGCCTCAAATGGGGCTCAAAATAATTAAATACAAATTTCCCGCAGGTAAATCCTGACGACAGAATATAAAAATTTTGGGCATCTAGGTATTTGGTGAAAATGGCTAATATGGCTCTTTGGGAATATCTTGACACAATACAGGAACTTTCTGGCAATAAAAACACAAAACGACCCATTATTTTAAAAGTATGAAATTTTTTCGGATAGGGTAGTCTCATATTTCAGAATGAAATTTGGGGACACCAATGTGATGCACTTCTTAGACAATATATTCTCATGTTCCCTCCTCCATTTCTATTTCCTTTTCCCTACAGTTCTTCACCCTCAAACGCCTTTTGTTGCTCCCATCTTCCTCTCCCATTGTTTCTTTTCATCCATTTTCATTACTTCACTACTTCCCTTTCGGTGTTCACTACGTAATTTAAATGGTATCACATCAGCATCAACATTGAAGTTTAGTATATATTGTACTTGACAATTTTCATAGCAGTTTTAAAATTTTCAGTCAAACTAAAAAACAATCGAGGACCTCAAAGGAAGTATCGATGCAAAGTGTTACAAGAAGTTAACATTGCGGTAAATTTTCCCTATATTTTATTTTAGATTTTTAAGGGTGAAGTGTATTCATGTGAATAATGTGAGTGAAATGAAGAGGACAAATTATAGCAGACATAGAAAACATTTTTTGGTAAGGAAAATTTTGAGCCATGGAATAGATGTTGGACATGCATGTATTTAATTCCCATATCTTTTTTCTCTAACCCTTCTTTCATCACTTCATCTTACGTAACAAATTAAATGACATCAAATATATTACTTTGACAAAATTGAACATTTTGTTAAATTTTTTTTAAAAATATTACATATTAATTAAATTACTTTCATCTTATGTGAAATAATATGCTTTCATCTTATGATAATTTCTTTCAAAAGCATAAATTGTTTACTATTAAGTCAACTATACATCATGTCTAGTCAAGATTGTTAAATATATTAGTTTGTATCATGGAGGTTCAGAATCAATGTTATTATAAACTGTCACCTTCTTAAAATCCATGTGGATAGATGTATGGAGCATACTCTTTCATAACAATCCCGAAGATTGTATCAAATAGAGGTTTTGGATTTTGGTTTTGTTCCCATGGTTATGAGCTTCATTTTGGTGGCCTTAGTTTTTAGGAAGAAAAAATATTCTACCTATAATGTCAAGTATAATATATCGGGGACAATATGCACATTAGAGTCTTGGGTGGGTTGTGTCTTTTATAAACTGGATCCCTTTAAGTGAAAGATCTTGTATAGTAGAATAATCACTAAAAAAATGTGGATACTTTGACAAAAGTATACAAATTTCATTTGTCAACAATACACTCAACGGATATGTGTGTAATCAATCATTAATTGAGCTGCTTTAATGTTTGTTGATTTATAGGATGAATTAAATTCAAACTTGGAAAAAATATAAAAATGCTAAATTCAAATGACTAGAAATAGGAAAAGTTAAAATGGTGAATGGGTCCTATTTTCCCTTTAAAAGGGACAAGGAAACAGTTGTGAACATGACCATACAATATAATCTTTACAAGCTTCAAAGACTTGTATTAACATTCTTTACAAGCTTCTAAGACTTGTATTAACATGTTTTCCTAACACACTTGACCTCGTAAGGTAAGATCTTCTTGAAATCAAGGAAAAATGTTATCGTTAATGACTTTTAAATCATGTAGAGTTAGTTTTGTTCCACGAATTTGAATGAATTATTTTCTTTATCTTTCTAAGTCATAATATTAATATTCTTCAATGTCGATACTAAATGGGAAGCATCACCAATAAGGATTCTGGAGTGAATATCTAGAACTTGATGGATCTAATAGTTACATAATGATTAGCCTCAATGTCAAATTAACATTTTTTAATTCAATGTCCTTCGGGATCCTTGAAGCTAAAATCTGTGGTTGCATTTCAAGTTTTCACGTGAATACAACTTAAACCATGATATCTCCAAAATATTTCCATGATTAAACACAATTAATCACCATGTCTCTTTTGAACAAGCGAGTATACATAATATGAATATTCTCCTCGTAAGAAATAGATAAATCTATAATATGCTCATGGTGCCCTAACATGATGCCTCATGGATCCAATTTCCTTCTCCTAAAATAACTCCCTCTTCTACAACCCTCTTTCTGAGAGGCAGGTTCAAAGACAAATTATTCTACCACAAAATACATTACAAATCATAGGAAACATGTCTCCTTCAAATTTCACATCACAAAATTACTAGTTATTATTGGAATGTGGGGGATACAAGACATCATATAATGCATTGATAATTGCAATTCGTCAAAGTTATTGATATTTACTAGCAATCGTACATGAAGTGTATGATGGAAACACTGAAGGGGATGGAGTAAAGTATTCTGGAAAAAGTTATCTCAGCAAAATATCATGGGAAGGACTGATTTTTTCTTAAGATTTCCCCCGTCCCCCCATTGCAAAGATAGTAGAGGAACATTACACTTCCAGTAGTATACCCAACTCTAGTCATACAAGGATTTTTCATGGAATTGCAATATGAATTTGAAGAGAACAAACAAAAAAATGTGAAAATTTGAAAAGGTTCCATGTTTGAGACCCAATGGAAATGCATGTATCACACAGTTCACCACTTATGTTTTTAGATATCAAATTTTAAGACCCTAATACATACTTTGCAGTTATCTATGTTCCTATGTTTTTCATTGTGAGTGTATCATTTATATCCTTAAAAGAGGAAAAATAAATAGCAAGAAAAAGCTAAAATGTTTCAAGTTCAAAACCCAACTGAAATGCTTGTATCTTGGACAACTTTAGGCACCCTTTATAATACTAAGCTCGAGTAAGTGTAGGGAAATAGATGAAGTGTGAAAATTTATTGATAATCAAGTTGTCATTATGTGTGTGAGTGTAATTTTCTCTTAAAGGTGAAAAAATAAGAAATGGAAAATCTAAAAGCTCATATACAAGATCTTATGCTAACCTAATGATTGTACTGAATAATATTTAACATAACTAAGGCCAATTGTTTTACTTTTTATGGTTTTAAAACAATACAAATAACTTTAAATAATATAAAAACAAAACGTGATGGACTTAAAAACTTGCATGGACAATGACTCTAATTTAAGAATGGTTGTGATTGATGTGTGTACGTAATGGATTGGTAGGAGTGCATTCTTGAATGGTGCATGGAGTTTGGAGAGAGCTCTAAGCCAAATCAAGATCCAACTAAAACCTAAATTGGTGATAGATGAAATGCGTGAATCGCCAAAAACTTAGAATATACAATACGAGTCAAGAATCAAATACAAATTTTCCTTAGGAAAATCTCATACACATAATGTGGAGACAAAATATATGTAAAAATGAAAATGAGTTTACATGTCACAAAAGGGTTGATTGATAAATACGGGACAATCAAAGCTTAAACATGGAAGGTGGCTGATACTTGAACAATGGTTGTCCTATATCACTGTATGTATATACATGGATTGGTAGGAATAGTAGCAATCGAATGGTGCAAGTCTTGTATGCGAAAGCTCTAAGACAAATCAAGATCTAAATTATAGCCAAAATGGTGATAGATGAATTACGTGGATTGTCAAAACCTTAGAATCTACAGGATGATTCAAGAATCAAATACAAATTTTCCTTAGGTAGATATCATACACATATAATGTGGATACAAAATACATTAAAAAATGCAAACGAATTTGCTTGTCACGAAAGTGTTGATTCCAAAAGACCAAGCTTGAAATGCAAAAACCAAATCATTTACCAATATTTTGGATCCACTGATGGATAATGATGGTTGAATTGATAGAAAAAACTATGAAAACTATGAATTTTTTTAGAATATAAAGAGTTTAAAAAAATAAATCTTACCCAACCTAAAGAGTTTTAAAAAATTGATACACTTACAAGAAATATAAAAAGGAAACTATCCAAACTTTATGATAATATCCACTTGAGTGAAAATGTGGTGCACTTTTAAAATGTATAGATACTTGTTTAAAATAATAGTGATACATTAAAGATATGTAATTAACAAAATTTTATAAATAAAAAACCTTAAAACAAAGCTTGTCATGGGTCATTTATCTTGAAAACAAAATTTAGTAATACTTAACTAGAAGAATCAAAACATTTAATAAAAGATAATTAAAACAATGTGACATCTATTTTCCTTGATACCTGAAAGACACGTTTACTGATACTTGATGTGGAAATGTTTACAAAATTATTTTTGGTGTGTGTCAAAGTAACCATATTCAAATTTTGAGTAGATTGTAGGTGCACCTCTTTTATCTCAGAAGAGGACAGTTTGCAGCTGAGTTATTTAACTAATCGAAAGTAAAAAATATAGACAAAGAACAAATATTTCATCATAATCAAATACTTCAGATTTGGTTAAGAAGGTGTTTCCATAACCGAGGTTAAACCTATTAAAATAACAACATATTTTTGTTCATTGTCTGTGTCTTAATATAAATTAGGATTACATTGTGGGAGATGCCAAGCCAAAGGAAACATTGCAAAAAGATGAAGGCATATAATGCATATAACATCACTAATTTTATGAAAAACCTTACATGCCTAGTAGACAAAAACTTTATGTGGGCATGCGAAAAAGAACAAAACCCATATGCTCATGTCAATCATTGACAATTTATTAATTTTTAAAAGAGTCAAATACGTTCCAAACACCGAAAAATGTTCAAAATGAGATTAAAATCTCAGCTCTGAATCCAAGCCGTAGTTGATTAAGAAAATAATTACCAACCTCTAAGAGAGATTAATTACATTCATTTACGCAATTGATTAAGTTTGTCGTCCAAGTATATATGTTTTTTTGTTGCCCAAAATCTTGTGTAAACATTTACAAAATACCTATCTCATTTCAATTTATTGTGTTTTACTCTTTGAAATGTGTCAAATCCAGTTAAGGTAGTCATTTTACTCTATTAGACTGGTAGATAAAATAAAATAATTTCAATATCAACGTAGTAGATACGAAATAGTAGGTAGTGATATTTTTGAGTTCATGTTATTTCTGGAGAGGCAATCAAGGAATCAAAAGCTTAGTTGAGCTGACTAAAGAGTGACAATTAAATTCTTTATTCTGGTCAATCTGATTAAACTCTACCAGGTAAAACAATATTACAATTGTTGTCATTGGGTTTGTGTCCAATAAGGTTATTCAATAAAATTTAATAAAATAAAATCATTGGCGGAATTCCATATTGTTAATTTACACCCTACCTCAACACTAATCTTTGAGAGGTAGAGAAATATAAGTACACGCTACTCAGTACCTAAAAGTATCCACTTTGGTAACAAACAATAATTTTAGCTACAAAATCAAAGTATCATTCTTTGAAGTTTGAAACCACATGAACTGGATTACAAATGTTTTACAAAGATCTGAAACTGCTTGAATTCAACTTGGAAGGAGATGAATCATGATTACCCAACAAAAAAATGCGGAGTTTTCGTCTAATAATAGGATCTGTACTTAGCCAGCTCCAACAATTCCAGAAGATCTATTATCAATTCACTTGCATACTCTTGTAATTTTGTTGTAATGGTGCATGACTATTATTAGTATGTAGCCTATTTTTGAAAGGTGCATGGGCAGTGAAGGGAAAGTCCCCACCCCTATATATATGCATTGACTTGCATGGTTTAGAGAGCACGGTTGATACTATTGATATTATTATAGAGTTGCATGTCACCATGGTTTTGTTCGCTACGCATGACTCATTGGTGATCCACCCTATTATGATGTATGAAAGGCTTCTATGTCCTTACAGTATTTGTAGACACCCATAATTATACTCAAGCAATTTAAATACTTAAATTGGGTTAATTATCTTCTTTCTTGCAAATCGATGACATATCGTCAAAAGCGCTCATTTTTCCCTCGTATCATCATTAATTAATTACACTAAGTTAATTAATTAAGTCACCTACCCAACAAATACCCTAATTAACAACCTTCCGTTAATAAAGCACCCCTTCTACCTAGATTAATTAATTATTACTAATTAATTAGTCTTTCCCTTCCATTTAACCAATAAATCAATATTTAATTGATTTAATCCCCTTATAATAGCCTAAATCGTACTAATATTCCTCTAATTATCTTCTATAAGCTTACATCTACCTATTCGTTAATCACCTTTGATTAATTAAAACACCCCCCAACTCCCATGAATTGCTAAGCATAAACTAAACCCTTCTAAAGTAAGGTTACCTTTAATAAAGCAACCTTATCCATTCCTAATCATGTTTTACCTTTATCCCACATGCAAAGGGATGAAGTGTTTCCTTTATCCATTGGGCTATATAAGGAGCTCTTCCTTCTACCTTTATAGCTACACCTAAAAATTCTTAAGAGAGCAAATGCAAAGCATATAACAAAGAGACTAAGAGCTTGCCTTTTACCCTTTTGAGAGTTCATCATCTTGAAGAGTTAAGCCTCTTTCTTAAGTGCTTAGGTCATATGGGAGGTGTCAAAGGGGTCTTTTAGCCCTACTTCTGATAAGACCTCATTCCTAAGGTTACTTGGCAAACTAAAGACAACTATTTTGATTGCCATTGGAGCTTAAATAGGTCCATTCATTCTTGATTTTTAATGTTAGGAGAGTAGAGGATGTTAAAATAACATAGCATAGTTTTGATCTCAATGTTTGTCAAAGTTATGAATGCTAGCATCTAGACCCTTGCTTAGTTCTCTATCTTGATGGTGTTTATGCTTTGTTGTTCAATTCTTGCTAATTGTAGAGGCTATTTTAGGTGGTATTATCTTGCTTCATATTAGATTTAGCAGTAAGAAAATTATACTTGCACACATTTGGTATTCGCCTGGTGGGAGTTACTCAATTGTCCTTTGCACTTAATTTTAAATTTTTGTAGTTAAGTTTCATTTTTGGTTACTAACCCTCTTTTACACATATTGATCTAACTTGTTTTTCTTAACTTGTTTTGTTGAGTTTGCATGTGTTGAGTATTTCTTGTAGGTATAAAGGAGGTGAAGTGTTTTCAAAATTGGAATTGATGGGAAAATTTCAAGATATTTTCATGTTTTCATTTGTTAGAGCTTACTTTTTCATCATTCTACATGCTAGTTTTGTCAATTTATTGAAAATTTTAAATCCTTGAGCATGTACGTTAGTATTTGATAGTGCTGAGTCTTCTATTTACATATTAATGTGGTGGGTTTCTGTCAAAATTTAATCTTGGTGAGAAAATTTCAAGATTTCATCATGTTTTCATTTTTAGAGCTTACTTTTTAATCATTCTACATGCTAGTTTTGTCAATTTCTTGAAAATTTTAAATTCTTGAGCATGTATGTTAATGTTTGATAGCGTTGAGTCCTCTACTCATATATTGATGTGATGGGTTGTTGTCAAAATTGAATCTTGGTTGGAAAATTTTTCCCATTTTTGCAATTTAAGAGACTTTTTTTGACATTTTTTAAGTGCATGTCAAGTGCATACCCGTGAGCATAAGAGCATATGCGTAACCCATCTTCCAAAGGCCATAACTTTTGCTCCCGAAGTCAAAATGACTCCATTTTTTTTTGCGTTGGAAAGGTATTGAAGTTAACTATGTAATAAAAACATAAATTTGGGATTTATACTTACATAAATTACATGTTTTTCTATTATTTTAAAACTGGTCATTTTCTAACATATCTAATGTTTTGATGAATGTTGTATTTCCATGCTTTTTCAATTTTGACCAAAGCATGTGTATGCTATTCTCTTGCACCTTTTGGTGATCTTGAGAATCAAAAACAAATTTGATCTATATCTTTTTAACATTAGGATTAAACTTAGAAATTTGATTATTCATTTTGCTTAAGAGAATGAACCTTTTACAAATCATTTTTCAATGGCCCTTTGATTTGAAATTTTCCATTTCTATATAGTTGGGATAAAGTTTGTGTATGCTCTTCTCTTGCACCTTAGGGTGATCTTGAGAATCAAAAGAAACTTTAGTCTTCATTTTATAGCATTTGATAAATTAGAAACTTCATCTTTCACTTTTGGTTTAAGGGAATGAACCTTTTACAAAGCATTTTTCAATAGTCCTTTGATTTGGAGTTTTCCATTTCTATATAGTTGGGATAAAGTTTTTGTATGCTCTTCTCTTACACCTTAGGGTGATCTTGAGAATCAAAAGTAACTTTAGTCTTCATTTTATAACATTTGGTAAATTGGAAACTTCATCTTTCACTTTTGGTTTAAGGGAATGAACCTTTACAAAGCATTTTTCAATAGTCCTTGATTTGAAGTTTTCTATTTCTATATAGTTGGGATAAATTTCGTGTATGCTCTTCTCTTGCACCTTAGGGTGATCTTGAGAATCAAAAACAACTTTAGTCTTCATTTTATAACATTTGGTAAATTGGAAACTTCATCTTTCACTTTTGGTTTAGGGGAATGAACATTTATCAAGAATTTTGTATGGTTCATTGATTGAAAAGATTTTCTTTACATTTTTATTTAGATTATTTTTTGTGTATGCTCTTCTCTTGCATCCTTGGATGGTATTGAGAATCAAAAGACAACTCTTAATACTCTTTTAAATAATCATGATTTTCTTAGAGAACTACTAACGCTTGAGTGAAGGACCTAAAAATGTTTGTCAAAGAAAGGAGGAATCAAAAAATGAAGTCAGAAAACCAGTAATACAGTCGTTATACAAGTTACCAAACGGTGTTCAACCAAACCACACCTAATTAAACAAGATTGAAAAGAAAAAAATATTCAAAACACTGTATTATAGGTTTCAGAAAAGGGTACGTCCCTCTCCACTCAACTGGAACATAACCCCTTTGGCATAACGCCTTAAGCTACAACAATGGGGGTGGTTCCAGGAACCCCAAAGTAGTCCACGCAAGAAGAAACCTTATGGATGAAACGGGAAGTACTCCGTACTACCTACTTGACAAGTGATTCCTTTGTGAGATAGCATTATAGGTTGTACGTTGTGGCGAACCCCAGCGATAGTACACATAGATGCACTAGTTTCCTACTGTTCTTGAAGGGGGTGAAGTAAAGCCGAGATACTCCCAAACTAGTTAGTGTGAATTTTTGGGTAAATCGTGCTTGCTCGTGGCAACTTTGTAACACCTAGGGCAAGAGAACCACCTAGGAGAATATACTTTGGCCAGGTGCCCACTTTGACCATTTTAAAACAGTGTTGAGTTGTGAACCTTCTTTTTGAGAAACGTGTGACATATTACTTTTGCCTAGTTTTTACTTGCCTTAGGGTGAGGCAAAACTCTGCCGAAGTGAGGCTAGCATTTTTTGTCATTTTTTTTTATTTACTTCCTTCACATTATTTTGACACTTTGTTGATCAAAAGAAGGTGTGACTACCTTTGTGTTACAAATTGACTGTTTCTCTCACTTTTATGTCCGTTTACACCCATCCATGTTTGCAGCCAGGTTAGTTAAACATCTAAAGTGAGTGGAGGCAGTTTTCACGTCATTTGGTAGCCATTGTGATCTTGGATGCCCATGTCAAGGTCATCATTGTAGTTACGCCCGTAGTTCATCACAGTGGACTTCCTTAGAAGAGTTAGCTTGTTTGTATCGTATCACTACAATTTCGATTATTTACGTCTTGTTTCTTGTAAACTCGACATAAATACCTCTATTGTATGGTTACGTTACACACATTTTTAACTATTCCTAGCTATACTTTGAGCTTTTTCTTTTTCAGCTCTATTATTACCTCGATTTCAAAGACATGCTAGGTGTTGCCATTTGTGCATGTTATATAAATAACACCTCAATATCAATACTTCACTTTCTCGCAAAGTGGGCTAACATATCTTGGTGATATTGTTGTGTCATTCACAAATCGTAATTGACACTTTTTGAGATATAGGTCTTAATCAAACTTGAGCTTGCTCGTCGTATATCTTAATTGGGAGATCACATTTAACTTCATCTATTTACTTATGTCTTGTTCATTCCTTTGAACTTGGCATAAGTGGATACATCTTGTTAATCATATGACATTGCAAATTACTTTGAAACGTAGTCTAGGAAGTACTTCATTTGATTAAGTTTTGGTACCAAACGATTGTTTCATTGGTGACTTTATCATTCTATCACATTAGTATTCTCACACTGTTAATTTAATATTAACACTTACATCTTGTGTTTCACTTAGGGGTAGTCATTGAATTTTGAACAACTCTAAAAATTACCTTAGTGAAACTTATCATGAAAATATGGCTCCCAACACACGTCTAGGTTTAAAGAAAAAAACATATGAGGAACAACATGCACAAGCTTGGGAAACCTCTAACAGACAAGGGTCAAACCCATTTATTGGACATGATCTAGGACCACTATTTTCTATAGAAAAGGAAACAGAAGAAATGGTCGACCATAGTGGAAACGAATTAGAGTCACCACGCACGGACTTTGATTTTGACCCTAGTCTACTAGATGACTTTATCCTTAGAAACAAAGATATAGTGTTGGCACGGGTCATGGAATTAGGGGCCAAATTTCCCACCGAGAATGAACCAATATTACCTACAAATGACACTACTAAGGAAGAATGCCCCCTTATTAATATGGAAGATATTTTAACAGGTAGGCATGCTTCCACTTCTTACACAGAAAATGATAAAGTGGTAGGGCATAGAATACCCCTCATCAAAGTGCCACGAAGCAACAAGATAGAACATGAGAAAGGGGAAGAACCTCCACAATACGAAGAGGAAGAACCTTTAGAAAAAGAAGACACAAACCAAGTCACAATCCAACAACAACTTAGTAACCTAAGCCGATAACTAGCTTTGATTACTTTCCAGGTACAGAAAGACACAAACAAGAATGTTCAAAAGTCAAGGCCTAAGTTTAGGATCCATGAACTCCATCGAGAAAACCAAGGAGAAGAAGACACGGGGTATCATCCTGTACACGTCCCCGCTTCTCCCGTTAGAGAACAATTGCTCGCATAAGAAGTGAAATCTATGAAAGCAATGCTTGTGAGCATACAAGAAAGCAATATAGGGAGTATTAAGAAATACCATTATGAAGAACTATGCCCCTATCCTTTTGACGAGACAATGACCCTTCAACCCTTTCCAAAGAAATTTTATATACTAAAGTTCGACAAATACAAAGCAAAGGGAGACCCAAGGGATCATGTTAAAGATTTTTACATGGCATGTCAAGAGGTGTCTTATAGTGATAATTACCTCATCAGAATTTTTCCCAAGAGTCTCGGAGGTCAAGCATTGGAATGGTTTACGCACTTACCACAAGGATTAATTTTCACCTAGCCAGAATTGGCAAAAAGATTCATGCGTCATTTCTCGTATAACATAGAGAGTGACGTCACCATGGAAGACTAGTGTGGCGTAAAAAAATGCCCAAATGAGACCTTTACCAGCTTCCTCCAATGATGGAGAGGGATAGCTAGTCACTTCCCTTGTGCTTTCCCTGAGAGGCAGCTGGTCAGTATTTTTGTCCCTAATCTCAACCTAGATATAGCTTTCCACCTCCAAATGCATTGTGTCCGCACCTTTGAGGAGGTTATCGAGAAAGGGATTCAAATAGAAAAGGCTCTCATTGCTAAAGGCACCCTCAAAACCCAATCTAAGGACAACCAAAGTGTCAAACCCACTGAAAAGCCGAAGATCTTTAATTAAAACAAAAACGTGGTGGGAGATGGAATCACTGATTCCAGACATGTTCAAATAGTCCAAACCATTCAACCTTTTAAACTAACCAAGGGCCCAATTCAACCACCACTAAAGTGATGAACATTCACCTCCCTCAATGAACCATTATCCGTCATACTAAAAAAATTGGATGCGGCCCACATGATGACCTATCCTACAACACAACCCTTTGATGACAACTCTCCTAAACCTTCATGGTATAAGGAGCATGAATACTATGAAATGCATGAATACTATGAAAACCATCATGTCTGCGGCTTCACCACTATATTCAAGACCTCATTGAAAATGGGGAGATAGAGGTGGATAACCCTAGAAAAATGCAAACACCTAACGAGAAAATGGGGATTTATAAGGAACCATTCCCTAAGCATGATAAGTCGGAAAAGAGAAAGCCGTATCCGGGAGAGTCATCCCAAACCTATAAAGCCACGAATTACTTATATACCAAAAGAGATAAAAATCATTGCGATTCACTTATCGGATGTATTCACTCCCCTGTTGACCGTAACAATACCATCTAGATCAAGGGAAAGGATTGCATTACGGTAACAAGGTGTGCCCGCCTCGTGATTCTGGAACCCTCTCTATTGACCCCGCAAACTGGGAAATATAACCTTTTAGAAAAAATTGAGAGGACACCTGTTAGGATCTCGATCTTAGATCTTCTCAAGATATCCAATCCGCATAAGGATATTTTGTATCAAACTCTTTAGGGGTCGGCAGTGTCTTTAGAAGTCGATCCTGCATACCTTCAAGCCATGGTGGAAAATATTGCACCAAGTGAGCATCTCACTTTCAACCATAGGGAGGTCCCTACCGAGAATCCTACACATAATCTTCCCTTATACATTGAGGTAGTTGTCACCCGCAGGAAAATCAAATGGGTACTGTGGATAACGGATCTGGATTAAACATCTGCACACTTAAATTAGTCAAATAATTGGTACATACGGAGGCAGATCTTGAGGCCCATATCATCACTATCACCGCATACGACAATGCAGAAAGAGAGTCAATGGGAACCATTACGCTGCCCATGGAGGTGGGCCCCACTTGCCTTCAGACGAAGTTTCACGTCCTAGACTTGGAACTTCCACATAATATGCTTCTAGGCCGACCATGGATTCATGCCATGTAGGCCGTGCCATCAACATTTCATCAATGCATCAAGTTGAAGCATGAGGGACATACGGTTACAATACCAAGAGATTCAGAGCCCTTTTCTCATTATAGAGCTCTTAATAGCTTTACACGAAAGGATACATACGCATGTCCCTCTGCAGATATAGTTTTCCCTCTTCATTCTAAGGCAATGGAATCTCGAGTAGATTCAGATTCTCTTAGTTCTTTCGCTGATGGGGCATCTACTTCAACATCTCCATTTAATTCATGGGAGATGAAAATCCTCGAATATGGCTGCGGGGAGTATAATGTACAACAAGTGCTCCTAGTTTTTGACCTTTCCTTGTCACCCAAGACTAGAGGTCGACCCAACTACCACTTCAGGAGACCTAGAGAGGAACACACTATTGGGTCATTCCTACTTGGAGGCTTGTTAGCTGAGGAAAAATTACTTGATCCACCTACTACTTGGGTCCCTGAGGACACTCAACCATCTTGTTATCAAACCCTGGAATATGAAAAATCTAGCATAATGATGTACTCCATGGGCTACAAAGGCCTAAGATGTGGTAAGAATGAACAAGGACAAAGGGAACTAGTCACTCTCCTCGATTTCAAAATTGAAAGATATGGCATCGGGATTCACCCTTATGGGGCACACCCTAACGATCAAGATGTGACTTGTTCAGAGCGTGAGGATGGCTCCGATTATCTAGACAGTGATACGGATTCCTATTGTAGCCAATATGAGGATCTAGCCTCCATGAACCTTTTCATGAATAATACTGTCCTAACCATAACCCCACTGAACCAATCCTTGACCTTGTCCACCCTTCCCTTGTTTAATGGGACCAATGTCACGTGCCACTAGATTTATTTGAGACTGACGAGGGTATTGCAGAGTTCATGGGTATAAGGGATATAGTTCCCATTGGAGATCACAAGAAGGGTTTCTTTATTGACTTAGACACTTGCGCCTACTTCAGCGAGGAGGCTAAACTTTGTGGTCAGTAAAATTTAAAGAAAAGCGAGGGCAAGAGTTCTAAAGAAAAGCCTCAGAAAAAATCGAAGTCCAAGTCACATAGTGAAAACCTCTTTGAGGCACTGGCTGAAAAACAAATAAGAAAATCAAAGGACAAACAAAGTGACCACGCCAAGGATGAAAATCTCGTAGAGACATCCTTGGATGAAGATCTCAACCTACCTCTCGATCCTACCGGTATGGAGGATTTATCAAAATTATTAGTTGAAGAAACCATTGATGTCAATATTGGTATCAAAGAAGATCCCAAGATAGTAAAATTGGGAGCGTCACTCTCGGCCAGAGAACAAAAAAAGTTCACTATGCTACTACAAGAGTTTATTGATGTGTTCGCATGGTCTTACAAATACATGCCTAGCTTAAATCCAACTTTGGTCGTGCACAACCTGGTTGTGCATGCAGATGCTAAGCCTATCAAACAGAAGCTCTGAAAGATGCACCCGAGAGTGGCCTTATTAGTTAAAGAAGAGTTGGAAAGGCTGCTTGCAGCAGGATTCATCAGGCCAATTGATTATTCTGAATGGATATCAAACATTGTTCTTGTCCAGAGCAAACCTATTGGTATCCAAATCTGCACAAATTTTAGGGACATCAATAACGCTTTCCCTAAAGATGACTTTCCATTGCCCAACACTAACATGATTGTTGAATCAACTGCAAGGTACGAAATGCTATCACTCATGGATGGATTTTCAGGTTATAATAAAACTAAGATCGCTAAGGAAGACCAACACAAAACAACTTTCACAACTCCTTGGGGCACCTTCTATTATCAGGTGATGACATTTGGCCTTAATAATGTGGGAGCAAATTATCAGCGGGCCATGATAGTAATATTTCACAATATGATTCATGACATCATGGAAGATTACGTAGATGACATCCTGGCAAAGTCCAAAACAAGAGAGGATCATCCTATCATTTTACGGTGTATCTTTGAATGCCTACGTGAATACAAAGTCAGGATGAATCCAAAGAAGTGTGTATTGCATGTGCTATCTGGGAAACTATTAGGCTTCATCGTGTCAAGACGAGGTATTGAGGTAGACATACTAAAGTGTCTACCATCACAAAAATGCCTCCACCTGAGAATATCAAGTAACTGCGTAGCTTACAGGGGAAAATTCAAGCCATTTGCTGCTTATCTCCCAGCTTGCAGATAAATGTCACTCATTCACTCATTTGCTTAAGAAAGATGTCACTTTTATCTGGGGACTCGAGCAACAAAAAGCCTTTGCTTTACTTAAAAAGTACCTGGCTAATCCACCTGTCCTCATGCTTCCCACTCTAGGAGAACCACTTTTGCTCTATATTTCTATTACGCAATATGATATTGGTGCACTGCTCACCAAATACGACCTTAGCCATAAAGAGAAAGCAATGTACTATCTTAGTCACACCCTCATTGCCTATGAACTTAATTATCCTCAGATTGAAAAGGCTTGCTTGGCCGTTGTTTTTACCTTTCAGAAACTTCACCATTACCTGCTAAATACTAAGACCAAGCTCATATCCAAGGTCGACCCACTCAAGTATTTATTGTCCAAACCCGCCCTCACAGGTAGAATGGCTAATTGGATAATTCTACTAAGTGAGTTTGATATAGAATTTGTCCATCAAAAATTAGTTAAAGGACAAGCACTTGCCGACCAAGTAGTAAAAGCACCTTTGCAAAGCACAGAACCTTTGAGTCTAGATCTGCTAGATGCATCTTTTTTCTACATTGAAGAATCTATCATATGGCAGATACATTTTGATGGATATTTTGTGTTTCATGGTTCAGGTGCAGGAGTGGTCCTTATTACTCCCTCGGGTGATCCTATACCATAGGATTTCCACCTAGCCTTCCCTTGCACAAACAACATTGTGGAATATGAAGCACTCATTGTAGGGATGAAGCTAGCCATCAAGTGGAATATTCAACATGCTAAGGTTTTAGGTGATTCGCAGCTAATCATCAAATAGGTTAATGATGAGTATAAAGTTAAGGATGACAAGCTCATACCTTACAAGAAGTTGGTGGAAACTCTAAAGGAGTATTTTGTACGCATTACCTTTGAGCAGATCCCAAGAGCGCAGAACAGATCAGCAGATGCTATGGCAATGGTGGGATCTATGCTTCGTATTCCGCCAGGGAACAATGATATGCCATTTTTCATAGAAAATCTACACCATCCCGTGTATGACGTGCTGGAATATTTTCTGGCTTGTGAGGTTGTTGTTCCCTATTCCCCATGGTATGAACCCATATTCACCTATCTTAAGGACAATACTTTCCCTCCCAATATCTCTCATTCTGAAAAGCAAATCCTGATTCACCAGATAGCTCGTTACACCCTTTTAGGAGGTACACTTTATCATCATGGCTACGATGGGAATCTGTTACGTTGTCTGGATGTGACGGAGTCAATCTAGGTAATTAAAGAAGTACACGAAGGAGTATGCGGAGAACATACAAATGGAATGGTCTTGGCTAAGAAACTATTAAGATTAGGTTACTATTTTCCCACCATGGAAACTGATTGTTGTAATTATGTTAGAAAATGTGTGCTTTTCCAAAAGTATGGAAATTTCATCCATGATCCATCGCAGCCATTGCAACCAATCACTACCCCATGGCCATTCTCCAAGTGGGGACTTGATCTAATAGGGAAGCTTACTCCTACCTCATCTAATGGTCATACACATATCATCACAGCTACAGAATACTTTAAAAAATGGGTGGAGGCTATCCCTTTAACCTATGTCACAGGAGCAAAAATTTCTAAATTCATCATGAATCACATTATTTGCCGATATGGTATCCCTGCAGCCATTGTCACAAATAATGAGAAGTCATTTAAGAACAAAATAGTGAAAGGTCTTTGCCAACAGTTCCAAATCAGATGAAAATGGTCCACGCCATATTACCCTCAGGGTAATGGACAAGCTGAGGGAGGAAAAAAGACTTTGGTAAGGATAATGGAGAAGACGGTTAGCAAAACTAGTGGAAACTGGCACCTACAAATCCACCCAGCCCTCTGGACCTACTAAACATCAATTCACACTCCTACGGGTGCGATGCCATAATCCCTAGTGTTTGAGACAGAATCTATCATCCCTTTAGAGATCAAACTCCCATCCCTATGAATTTCTCTTCAAGACTAAATTTGGATAAGGATGAATATTATCGAGTGGCAAGATTGGCTAAGTTAGAGCTCCTGGATGAGAGGCGCATTCACACTCTTAATCACCTGAAGGTATATCAACACAGAATCTCCCGCAACTACAACAAGAGAATCATCCCTCACCAATTTGAGGTGGGTGATTTAGTTATGAAGGAGAACCATTTCAACACCAGAGTAGAGCGAGAAAAGAAAGGGAAGTTCAAACCACACTGGTTAGGACCTTATGTCATAGTTGCCAAGTACGACATCGGGGCATACAAACTGGCTCACCCCAATGGTGATGAGATCTGAGAGCTAATGAATGCCATGCATCTTAAGAAGTTCTATGCTTGAACATGGCACAAAAATCAAAAAAATAAAAAGAGAAAATAGGTCGTCCACTAGTGAAAACCACACAATTGTGGCACTTTGGACAAGTCCTTGGGTGAAAACCAGTTTTCGGCACCTCGGGAGGATTCGTTGTTCACAAGCATTATGTATTAGAAGGGTAGTTGTCTTTGGCCTGGACCTGGTTCTGTCTTCGAGTTTCCTTGTGCACACCATCTTGTCCAGCATTGATCTAGCTTTGCCTTCTTCTATTCGTCTGTAAGGGACATGGTCTTTCGTTATTTCCCATCTTACACTGGGGGCAACTCAATGACTTCACCTTCTTATTCATACACGCATGGATTTTGCCCTTGTATATTCCCCACCTAACGCTGGGGGCATCCATGCTTTCTTGGTTACCTGCACATAGCTTTGGAAAATTGTTAAAAACACAAAAACAATAGAAAATTTTTTCAAGAAAAACACAAAAGCAATAGAAAATTGTTTCAAGAAAAACACAAAAACAATAGAACATTATCTCGAGAAAACACAAAAACAATAGAAAATTGTTTCAAAAAACACAAAAACAATAGAAAATTGTTTCACAAAAACCTAAACAATAGAAAATCGATGGATGAAAACATATCTTACAAAAACATTTACTTGCATTGTCTTGTTTCCTTTCTTTGCTTGTTGCTTCTATAGTGTTTTGTGTGCTTGCTTTTGAGTTGTTTATTACTTGGGTGTACTTTTTCATAGTTCATATTTTCTTGCTTAGATTATATTCATTCTTTCTTGTGTATATTGTGGTGTTTCTTGACATGCTAGTGAACCTTGGGAAATCATGATGTACTGTGTTATTTCATTATGTTCATTCTTAAACATTTGGTTATGTTTGTTACTTGTTAATAAGACATTGTGAATCATGGTGTATTACATTAATTCCTGGTGTTTTTTGTTAGCATTTGGCTATGTTTCTTGTATGTGCTCTATTTTGATATCATTCATATCATGTTACCATCATTATCATCACATCTATACATCATATATAAACAAAAATGCTAAGTTTTACATCATGCATGTATGCTAACCTAATCATCACATATTGTATCATCAATGGGGGCAAGAGGGGTTACGCATAATAAAAAATCTATCCCCCCCCACACCAATATCATCGTATCACCCTATCCATCATGAGGGATCCCATTAAAGGGAACTCTCTGTTGCCTCTAGGCCCTTCACTTTCTTCTTCTACTTTCTTCTATTGTTCACCATGGTTTGGAAAGAAAAAACAACAAAAACAATATATATATATATATCAGAAAATCCAAAAACAAGGCAAAACTTTTCCAAAAAATACTAAAAAGTACAAAACCCTACAAAAATGGTAACTTGCTTATTACGGCTGAAACTTGTGTCTTGCGCATGGTATTTTCTCCATATCCTGTTGGTTTGTCTCACATCTTCCCCAATTAATACGACTTGCGGATCACCAGATTCACAACCATTCACAAATCTAGCTACTTGCTTCGTTTATATTCTAGGACACTTTTGTTGCTTGGTTTTCTTTCGTTGCGCAGAGACACTTTTCATGGACCCTGTATCCATTGTCATTTCTCCTTGCATGTATCCTTTCTCGGGGCATCATTTTTAACCCTTGTTGTCAATCACGAACTTGTGGATCTCTTCAGCACTGATAACAAAACATTTGTACAAATTTCTTGACCATTGTTGGGTTGGATATGTGCGTTCGTACTTCTTTTCCCTGTTATATGAGCTTATTCCCTTCTCGTATTGCATTGCATTATTGTATGTTGCGTGGAGTTGGTATTTTTCAGCAATGGACAATTGTTTGTATTATGTATTTTCATATCATTCTACCTTTTTTGTATACTTACATTTTTCATAAGGACCGATGACGTAGTTCCTATGGCAATATGATGACATCAAAAATTTTCCAAACAAATAAGTGGCTAGAGGCTAAGCTCTTCTCTCCCCTCACCCATATTTCTTCTACACCACTTCCCTTTCACCCCTAATTCTCCCTCTCATTGGGGCATCCTACCTCATCCCCATTCTTCTATCTACTTCTCATCTTTTTTGATCGTTGATTGGCTTCCTTCATCACCCCATCGACACTCGAGGGGGCATCTCTCCCTCCTACTAATTTTTCTTGTATCCCTTCAAAATATCTTCCATCTACTATCTTTGAAGTGGCATCACTTATGCCACCCCAAAGAGGGGAAAATGTAGACACCTATAATTATGCCCAAGCAATTTAAATACTTAAATTCCACTAATTATCCTCTTTCTCACAAATCGATGACATATCGTCAAAAGTGCTCATTTTCCCTTATATCATCATTAATTAATTACACTAAGCTAATTAATTAAGTCACTTATCCAACAAATACCCTAATTAATGACCTTCCGTTAATAAATCACCTCTTCTATCTAGATTAATTAATTATTATTAATTAATTAGTCTTCCCCTTCATTTAACTAGTAAATCAATATTTAATTGATTTAATCCCTTTCTAATAGCCTAAATCGTACTAATATTCCTCTAATTTGCTTCTATAAGCTCACATCTACCTATTAGTTAATCACATTTGATTAATTAAAGCACCCCCCAACTCCCATGACTTGCTAAGCATAAATTAAATCCTTCTAAAGTAAGGTTACCTTTAATAAAGCAACCTTATCCCTTCCTAATCATGTTTTACCTTTATCCCACATGCAAAGGGATGAAGTGTTTCCTCTATCCATTTGGATATATAAAGAGCCTTCCTCCTACCTTTATACCTACACCTAAAATTTCTAAGAGAGTGAATGCAAAGCATATAGCAAAGACTAAGAGCTTGCCTTTTACCCTTTTGAGAGTTCATCATATTGAAGAGTTAAGCCTCTTTCTTAAGTGCTTAGGTCATATGGGAGGTGTCAAAGGGGTCTTTTAGCCCAACTTTGATAGGCCCTCATTCCTAGGTTACTTGGCATACTAAGGACAACTATTTTGATAGCCATGGAGCTTACTTAGGTCCATTCATTTATTTGTTGTTAGAGAATAGAGGAGTTTAGATATTTAGCATTGTTAGTTTCAAAGTTTATATTTATGAATGCTAGCATCTAACCCTTGATTAATTCTTATCTTGATGGTGTTTAGTTTGTTGTTTAATTCTTACTAAGTTAAGGCTATTTAGGTGTTAGTCTTTACTCATATTAGCATTATTTTGAAAACAACACATGCACACAGATAAATTGTAGACTATATGAACATTGTCTGAAGTATTATTTTCTTGGGCCACAATTTTTACAATGATGTAAAATTGTGGAGAAGAAAATATTGATCCTAAATAAATCTCATCACACACCAGATGTATTTTAATCTAGGTAGAAAACTCTAGCAACATTTTTCAGAGTTTTTGCATTGGTTGTTATGCCTAGTAGGTTACATGGATTTATTTTTATAATTTCGTTCACATTCTTATTTCACTGTATATTTAGTGATATGGAAATTGTTGGAGCTGGAAATATGGATTGGAAAAATCTCTATGCCTGTGTGCCACCTCAAATCTTTGTCAAATTTACAGTAAAAATACAATATTTTAGAATAATACACAATTAAGAATTCCTTTTTCAATTTCCTACAAAATACTTAATTGTTGTTCCTAAACAGGACGATGGCCTACATACCGTAGACACCTATAATTTGATCAAAACAATCTTATTACTAAAATTGCAATAACTATTCTATTACCCACAAATTAAGGAAACTTCATCAATTAGGTTCATTTTCCCATCAACTCCTCTTAATTAACTACTATACATTGATTAGGCCTCTTATCTTGTAGTTAACCAATAAAACTTCTTACTAGCTAACTCCCTCTTCTAGAACATTAAAAAATTATCAAAACCTGCTCTAGATGCTCCTAGAAAGCTTCCTAAGCCTATTTGTGATTCTTAATTAATATTAAAATATTACTTAGGTTCTAATCCTAGTCAAATATTTATTTGACTTGCTAAAGAGTGATTTTTTGACTTACCTTTTGTTTCACAAGCACCAAAATCATACCATTCTTGGAATGGGAAACCTATAAATAGAAACCTCCTCCTCGTCATTTAAAAGAACAATTTTCCTCCTCTAACATAAACTATAAGCAATTAGGATCTTGAGCATTTCTCCATTTATTAAGCTAATATCTTCATAGTGCATCCATTAACTCAAGCTTGAGTAATATGGAGATAACCATATGGTGTTGTAGCCATTATTGGTGAGACTCCATTCTCAAACCTTGAGATCATACTAACAATAAAAAATGATTAATAAGGATCTTCTTAGGTTAATTTTAAGTTAGCATTCAAAGAGTAGAGATTGATTTAGGCATGTTAGTTTTTTTGTTATTGAATTTATATGCATGTTTAAGAAATTATCCTTCCTAAGCTCTTATCTTGATGGTTCTTATAACGCCCCGTTCGGCGTGTACCCTAGTCCTGGTCACAAACTTGTGCTTGATAAAGCTCTTTGTTCTTTTACGCATATGAGTATAGTCTCATCCTTTGTGGTACAACTTTTAAACATTAGACACCTACTTAGAGTTTGAACATTTTTTTTTTTCCAGTTGATATTCCTTTCAAAACGTGGAGTTTGTTAGCTGTCCCTCATTGCAGATTCTTGAACACTTCTTTTCAGTTAATAGAAGTTGCAATTGAATTATTGTACAATACCCCTAAGATGAACTGTAGACCAACTTTTTTTTCCCCGTTGCTTTGATTTGTGAATGTTTCCTTATGAAATGTATATCTCTTTCTTATGTGCAAGCATGCTCAAAAATATGAAAGTGAACCATAGCTACAAGTCCTTGATTTGGTTATAACCTTTGTTGTATATGAGTGATCCTTCTAGAAATCTCATAGACTTGTAGCTGTCATGGTCAGCTTCATCTCCTTCTTAGCGTGGAGGGTGGAGCTATTAATGTATGATGGGATGGAATCCCTGCTGGTGGCCGTACCCACTGATTTTCCTGATTTGTAAATCTTTTTGTTTTCTTTTTTGACCTACTCACGTAAAGAAGCTTTGGTGGCTGCACATGATCATTTATTAAAATGTTGACTTGCATCTACTGTTCACGTGGGCTACCTGTTGTGTTTGTCCTAAACCATGAATGCTTGTTTGCACTCCATCAAATGCTGCAACAGATGAATTGCTATAACGTGTTCTGGATAGTGGATTCATTGATGGTGAAATGAAGGTATGTCACCCTGATGTTGCAAGGGTGGGTGTGGGTTATCAAAATCGTGCTGTACAAGTAGTTTCAGTGGAGCGTAGAACTGAAATTCTCCTAGGAGTTCCGTGAGGAAGTATTTGGATATATGCAGCACCTGCATGGTAGAGAAGTAAACTTATCTCAGAAAATCAGTGGCCTCCAGAGAGAGTTAAGTGCGACAGCTGCTGCAGGGCGATCCCAAGGAACCGTTAGTGTTGATCTTGATGTTCTGGTTACACGCGACCACAGTCGTTTTTATGCAAAAAGGAAACTTGAAGGTAGTTTTAGGGTTTTCAGTAATCTTTCAAAGCTGCACCAGATTTTTGAAATCACAAAAGGAACTAAACTTTCGAAGTTCAGTGGAAAGGATGTTGAATACTTTTCTCAGTGGTTAAGCAAGCAGTATGAGTTGTCTTTTTTTTGTGTGCAGAGTTTATGTTTTGAGGTTTTCAACAAATTGGTTAATCAAACAAGAATGGAACTGTTTGAGTAAGGCTACTCTTCCATCATTATGCATAATCAAACATGAAGGAGGTCCTCAATGTGCTCAAAGCCTTTTCAAAACACAAAAAAAAACAGTAATAGAGGTCTGTATTAGTTATTCAAGAAACCAGGTAAAAGTTGAGTCTATAACAGCTTAAAGAAGATGTTAAAGCTCTGGAATCTTGGAAAAGTTATCTTCATGAAGTTTGAATCCAGTCGGGTAGACACTAAAGACAGGTATATCTCAATAATGGGAAGTAAATGTTGTTCACGCTTCTAAATTCAAACTTGGGTCAGTGTTAGAGAAGTTGATGAGTCTCTATTGAGCTCTAATTCCTCAAACATGCTCCTAGATCGATGAAGAAGTACAAAAGACAGTTCTTGTCTTTTGACATACCTATCTCTTGAACTTGCTAGGAAAGGTGAACTGACCTTCTTGAGTTTTCAAGATTGAAAGGTCAACTTAGGAAGTTGAAGGGGTGGCTCGAGGTTCTTTTGAAGAGTGAGTTAGTGTTGTGTGGAATCATGAATAAATAGATAAGAAATGTGTTTGAGAATTGGACTGAGAAATATAGAAAATACAAGAGTTGAGAGTGAATGAGTGCAGATAAAGAAAGGGTGAACTGATATAGTGAGGCATGTTCTTGTCAGGGCTCTACAGCAGTGACCTGCCACAGTTTCTAGCTAGGATGCAGGCACGTTACAGCAAGGTAGAAGCCTTTTGAGCGCCTCCAACAAGTAGGTTGTCCATCTATGATGTTATCTGTTCAGTATCGGCTGCATCCTCAAATTCGGGATTCTCCTTCAAGATATTCTTTTATCAAAATCGATTATGTGACAGTGAGGGTGTTACCAGCAGACCTAATGAAAATTATTTACAAAAATTCTCTATTGAAATATTCCTTGTTTTACGATGTAACTCATGGAAGAGAATCTCATAGGGGCAGATCTGTTTCATATCAAAGTATTTATGAAGCACTTTTTGCTTTGCAATGATATGAACTTCTTCAACGAGTCCTGACTTGGCAGGCAAAAAGGTTTATGTTGGACTAATCAAACCTTACAGGCTACAGCTAAAACATTTGCACCGAGTGTTTGATTCTATCCTCAATCTGATGAAGGAAAAGGTTTATTGATCATTACGGTAGATGCCTTCCAGAGCCAGGAGTGTGATGTAAATAGTATGTCTTGTGTCCAAGCTTCAAATCATGGGGTTGGTTTGTAGCTATTTTTCACCGCATGAATGTGGCGCTAGCACGAGCTTGCAGAGCACTTTGGGTTAAGGGAAAGCAACGGCATTGAAACAATCACATGCATATGGAGATGGTGTTTTAAACCAGGCATGTTAAACCTACTCTTGCAATCTTCTGCTACCCTTTTATTATGTCATGAATTGAATGTCATTGTATTTTTTTTTATCTATTATGGCATTTAGAATGGGCTTCTATTATTTTTCCTCGTGAATCGACCCTAATTGAAGGAAAGGAAGGACTGTTGGGAGTTGTTTGTTTTTCATACCCTGATAGCAACTGTGACAGCCTGTATACATTCCTTTCTGCCTCGTTTTTCTTTTTGAAATAAAAGAGTAACTGCCATGTGATAGCAAAATAATGGTTGATGTTTTATACTGTGGGTGTTAGATCTTTAACTTGGGTGCTTTCCTGCTTATTTCTAAAATTCGGGTGACTTTTAGAGACAATAGTGAACAATGGCCGTTGAGTTCGATTTCTAAACCAGCAGTAGCAGATATAAACTTGAGCCATAAATAAAATTAGTGGATATTAGTAGACTTGTCGATTCATGGCCAGTTTTAGGCTAAATGTTTGTTTGTGTCTTGGTAAAAGATTTTCTTGGGCTGAATTTGTGTGTAGACCTCGTATAGTGAGCATGAGGTTTTCTTAGAGGCCTACGTGAATGAAATATTGACTACTCAATGCAGATCCTGTGACGTGAGTCACTGTATCATAAGATAAAAGAGTTCAATCGAACTCTGTAGTAGCAGATGTTTTCTTTGGAGCGACTATGAGGATAGGTCGAGTAGACAGTCGTGAAATAGATGGGTATGCCCAAACTATTCATATGTTGTTTTAGAGACGGAAGAGAAGGCTTAGTTCGTAGAAAGAGTATTTTTGCTTGTATTCCTCCTTCGTTGACTATAAACCTTGTGATTGGTGACTCGAGTGGGTCACGGTAGAGGATCTTGTGTCAATTCACTTATATTTTCAACAGACTATCCCTTGCTTGTTTAAATTCAAGTATCGAATGAAATGGGGTTCTATTAAATCCATTATGTAACTTAGCAAACCTTCAATAATTTAGGTAGGGACTTTCTGAGTAATTGTTGACTGAGGCATGTATGAAAATAGAATGGTTACCTTTCTTTGAATTGGGTTAGACTTGTATGAAAATGGAAAAGGTAGGAATCGACTCAGTTACATATTTTAGTGAGCTAAGTCCTTAACTCTTACAATGATCATACGAGTGGTGGATTACGGGTTTATTACTGTTTATGTAATGTAAGATAATAACAATCGTTGGTGAAAAGACTTCTTCTTGATCCTTGCTTGTGTAATCCAACTATAGTTGTTGAATGTAATTTAGTTGGATAGAATCTAATTTATTCAACTTCTTGAAGAAAAATAATTAGGTTCAGTGAAAATTAATTGGCATTTTGAATCTTCGGATTCAGTTTTTGTGTTGTGAGTATTATATGTATGTTGGTTTATTCAGTCGAGTGAAGTTAACTTTAATCTTTGACTGATTTGTGTTCATATATGGTTGAGGCCTATTTTTCTTCCTAAAAAAAAGGATGTGTGTTAATGTAGTCTTGTTACCAAGCAATTTTAAATATGTTAAATCATTTGACTAATCTTTATCTTTTTGGTTAATAATATTAGAATGATGTTTGGGTGTTAGATTTCAATCACGTAATCCATAGGATTACATGACCGAAATCTCAATACTCTCAGCCTTGTTGTCTTCACCAATAAGGCCTCACCTTGATTGTTTTTGGAATATCTCTCTCACTTGAATATTGGGATTCCTCCTTGTTGACTGGTATAAACCTCTTCATCTTGTGAAACATATTGATTAGTGGTTTGTGATTTGATCCATTCTTGAGTTTAGAATTTTACTTTCATGATATTATAAAATGTTAGCTTACTGTTGCAATGGGTAGTCTTAACATGCTCAGTTCTAGCGAACTGACTTCAGTTAATATTTGTGCAGATGGATTATGCGAGTAGACTAGAAGAAAAGAGTGTAAAAGTTTCATCTGTACTATTTATGAAGTTCCTTGTAAAAAGTCCAATGCATTGTAAATTGTGTAGCATTTCTTGTAAAGAGAGTTTATATGACCTCTTGTCTGGAATTGTTCGAAGGATTACGTGAAATAGTAGTTTTGTCTTTTTTTATAATTTGGCTAGTAACTCTTTTTAGTGAAAAATGTTGTTCAATCCTTTCACTGGCATAAACATTGTAAAAATTTGATCTTGAGAATTAAGTGTTAAATTAAATCTTTCTAAGACTTTGTATTGATGGGTTATATGTAAGTTTTAATGGGGTTGCCTTTCCTTACAGAAGTTACCTAAAAGTTTTATTCAAATAAATTTGTTGTAGAGGAGATCCACTAAAAAAAAAACAATACCTTAAGTAATCAAGAGTGAGACTATCCTTGCAAAGTGATTTTTATATAACGTGTTATCCCAAACTGAACTAGTAAACACTACTCTTTTGGTGAACAATTAAAACAAGTTTAAAGGAAAACAATGGTTAGTTTCTAATAAGATTTAACAAGTAAGAGAAGAAAATTTTGAAACCACGCAATTTATCTCTAAGACTATTTAAAAGTAAGTAGCTTCCTCTTGATAAGCTCTTTCGGTGAAGCCTAAGTAAGAGCGCTAATAATCACGTATAAAACCTCAAGCTTCAATTAAACCTCAGTAAGAACTAATGACGTCTTAAGGGTGAACTCATTTGACCTTCTTCCTTTAACTTTATCCGGGGTACCTTGTAATTTTCTCTTAAGTTTTTTGAACGTGAGATGATGTTGTCATAAGGGCATGAACAAGTTCTAGTAACGTAAGTGTGAGTAGATGGCCCTGTGGAATTAAATTACCATCTTTATCAAATAAATATATTAAACAAATAATTTTTATAAAGGAGAAGACTTTAAGTGAACTACTCTACAGTGTATAAGAACATAACTCAGTTGGTAAGATGAATTTGTGCGAATCATTTATTGAATCCTTCTGAAAACTTAAGTCATGAGTTAAAGGGTGTCTTATCAAAATAAATAACCACTAATCATTTCTGACTGTGAGTTGCCCTAGCTGTGAGAGTGTCTTGTGGTTGGGATTTTATGTTATTCTGTCAAAAAAAAAGAAAAAAAAAGTATATTATCCTTTTGGGTGTGAACGTTTCCGTGTTAACCTTGTGGTCATCCCCGTAACAAGTGGTTCCCAGAGTTGGTTGTAACTTTGTGACGACATGTTGTGTCGTGTTTTGTGTCGAAGTAAGTCAAAAAAAATATATCTTGCCTTTTTCTGTGTTGTGTGTGTGTTGTGATTTCAGGTTGTTACAGTTCTTCTTAGGTTAGTTTAAAGATTTGGAACTCTTAGATGTTTAGTTTCAAGTCTTATAGCTTTTCTAATTTATACATGAACACATTTGGCATGCCCGGTGGGATGTACTCCATAGTCCATAGAAGTTGATTTCAAGATTTGTGATTTAATTTATTGTTCTAACCATTTCCATGGATTTTGAGGATTGAATAGATTTTACTAACCTTATATGTGCTAAAATATTCCTTTTGCATATAAGTTAATGTGTTTTTGTTAGAAATTGATTTAAATAACAAAGTTATGACTTTTTTACAATTTTAGAAATTAGTTTTCCATCCTTTTTGTGTAGTTCTAGGTACACGCACAAGCATTAGAAAGGGGTGAGCATACGCTCAAACTCACACGCACTTGTTTGCTGGAGCACACATACATTCCCAATCATGCCCATATGTTGCCTTACTTGTGCATATGTTTCACTGTGATTTTTCTCCTCGGTGCTAAATTTTCTCAAATGCATGCATATGCCAAGAATGGAGCGCTTACGCTTAAAAATGTGTGCATACATCTAGTGGGAAGTGTATATACTAAAACCCCTTCGATGTTATCTTACTTTTTGACAGACGTGCACATACACTCACAATGGCGTGCATATGCTAAGAAGGGCACGCAGGTGCCTCTTGGACCGCACATATGCTAAATAATTATTGTGTTTTTGACAGAGGTGTGCATATGTTGCTAGGCATGCACACATTTTGTTAGGGTTGCACATATGTCATAAAGCGCATGCATGCGTTGCATTATAAAGTTGAAAACTATGTTGGACTAACAAAAAAGTTATTTCTTTGGATTTTCTAACCATTTTCAGGGTCTTTTTAGGTTACATTAAGTGTTTTCATAGATGCATTTTTATTTACAAGGCTTGTATCATGTATTCTCTTCCGTCGTGCCTTCTAAGTGATCTTGGGAATCAGAAAAGATCCAAAACTTCTTTCATTCTTTTGAAAAACTGTTCATTAAATGATTTACAAGGGAATGCATTTCAAATTTGGATAAAAAAGGAATGAGTTGCGAGTTTGACTCATAGACTTTCATCATTGTTCACTAACTACTTGGGTTCTATGGTGTGTATGTTGTTCCTTCACGTCTTAGGTCGATATTAGGAATCAAAATAAATATTTAATCATTTTTATATTATGACTTAAGACTACTAATGTTTTCATGAAGTACCATATCGCTTGCGAAATAATTGGGATCTAAACGAAGGCTAACACATTTGTTATAGGTTTCCAAACTATGTGCGACAAAAACCACATTAAGCCAAAAGATAAGAAAACACACCACATTCAAAACACTTGATTTGCATGTTCAAATAAGATAAAACCTATCCGATTTAAACTAGGAACCCCAAATTAGTCCACACAAGAGGGAATCTTGTGGATGAAACAAGAAGTGATCCACTTACCTACTTGATGACTTATACATTTGTAAGTTAGATTCAAAGCTATCTCCATTGAAACCCCAATGAAAGCACATTAGAACACATTTTTATGCTCATTTTGTTGAACGGGGTAAAGTTAAGCTGGGATACTCCAAGGTTTATTCAATGAGGCTTCCTTTGAAAACAGAGCTCGTATAGTATTTTGTGACACCTAGTTTAGAAAACCAATAGGAATTTATATCATCTTAGATCTCACTTAACCGTATCAAGCTAATCATGTTCTATAGAGCTTTTAAAAAGTAAGAACTTTTTTGTAGTCGAAACCTTGTTTATCAAACGAGGAGAAAGTAGATTCAAGTATTCACTAAGCGTCATTCATCACAAGATTTACAAAGCCTTAATTTTACTTAGTTTCTCACTCGCCCTAAGGTGAGGTGAAACTCTACCAAAGTGATGCCAAGTGTATTTGAATCCCACTCTATCTACACCATTTTTATCTTGTTGTCCATTATGGGACAAAAAGAGAACAACACACGTGGATATAGCTAGAAATAATCGTTTCCACCACTTTTGTAGTCTACTTGCGTGACTAGGTTGCAATGCTGAAATGTAAGTGTTAAAAGTGTGAATGATACATCTTCATGTTCTAGTAGGCCCTTTATCTCAAACCCATATTGAGACATATTATGATCATAGTCAGGCTTGAGTCATCATTTAACTTCATTAGAAGTGTTACATTATTCGCATCGCCTCGCCAAAATTACGATACTTACATCTCGTTTCTAGTAAACATGGTCTAAGTGTCTATATTATAACATTAATATGTGTTAGAGTAGGTATTTACCTTAGCTCATGTTCACCTAGGTACTTTATTTACCATTATTGTATTCATCCTCACCCACTTATGTGTGTGGACATTACTTTTTTATTTATTTAGATATTAGGGGGCTATTATCTAGTTGTTAGGTATAGTTCTTTCCTTGGTGTATGATATTGAATAGATCCTTGATGTCTAGTTCTCTCCTAAGTATATGGACTTAAGTAGTTCTTCGATGACTAGTTCTTTCCCTTATTTATGGCTTGATCTATGACCTTGACTAGTTCTTAGATTGTTATTCCTTGCCTATATAAGTAAGGCCCATTCTCATTGCATTTCATTAAGTTCCATAATAATATATGATATTTATGGTCCTTTTTTTACAAAGGTTTATGTAAAGTTATTATGGTGAATTTATTTCATCTTATTGATCATGTTGTTTGATTAGCATCCAAGTTCTTGGTTTGACACGATCTGTTTATCGTTCCTTTTAAGCTACCCACATCTTAGAAAATCCTTAGCATACTTTGACTTTGTTTTATTTCAAACATTACCCAAATATTGAAAGAGTGTTGGTTACTTTGTTTTGCATCGTATCGATATTATTTTGATACTAATACTTTTCTTTCTCGCAAAGCTTGGGTAACATATCCTAATATTGTTTTTACATGGCTCACATACATAACCTCCATTTTTTTTAGGGGTTGGGTCTTTCTTGTATCTAAACTCATCATAAGTATCCTTTGATTAGAGATCGCATCAACCCGTTGCTAGTACTTACGCCTTTTTCATATTGAACTCAACATAAGAATTGTTAATGAGTTGATCATATAAAGTCAAACTATCTTTGAAATCATTAGCATAGGGTGTAGTTTCTTATTTATTTATTGGTTTACTATAAAATTACATGATCGTTCCTTATGTGTTATCAAACACATAGAATTAATTGATCCTTTATTCTTTCATATGTTTATTGACATACTTTGAGACCATAAAATAAACAATTACACTTTACACTTAGGTTTATTATACCCTTGATTATATTAGACAAAACCTTGTGTAAACAAAACTCATAATGGTCCATATCACGACAATGGAATCTAAGAAGAAAGAGTTAAATCCTTTTCCAGGTCACAATTTAGGTCTCCTGTTCTCCAAAGCAAAGGAAACATATGGTTTGGTTTACCATAATGGAGACGCGAGTGAATCATTCCAAGATATCGACAACATGGATGTCATGCACTTTGATGAGTTCCTATTCCAAAATAGAGATCAAGTTCTTACACGAGTTTTAGATCTAGGTGACACAGTGCCACAAGAACAAGAAGCCCCTAGCCAAAATACTAATACGATAGAAGAAGAAACACAAAGACCTCCCCTCACTAGCATGGATGATGGTGTTGAGGGAAGAAACACTTCTACCTCTGGTACCAACATTGAAGGTGAAACATCAAGATAAAAAGGTGATTTTTGACCGTCACCCCTTAAAATATGTCGCATGGTTAGGGTAGAACATGAACATGAGGAGTTACCTCCTCCTAAAAATGATGACAAAAAGGATCCTAAAAGTGAGGAAGTGACTATACAAAATAAAATACAAACCCTTAGCCAACAACTAGCAAACTTAGCTTCGTATGTAAGTAAGAACCCAAGCAAGGCTACATGTCAAGAAAAACCTAAGACTAAGGTCTGTGAGCTTTATACTAAACCTCAAGAAGATTAAGCATTGTAACAAAGTTGAGTTCTTAAACCATCTTCTCCTATGAAAGAGAAACTATTTATGCAAGAGTTATAATCAATGAACAATATGTTTACGACCCTTAAGGAGAGTAACATAGGCCATAGAAAAAAATATCAGTATGAAGAGCTATATCCTTATCTTTTTGACAGATACATGTTGCTAACAGTATTTTTAAAGAAAAAAATGATTGTCCAAAATTTGATAAATATAAAGGAAAATGTGATCATCGTGATCACATCAAAGAATTTTACATGGCTTGCCAAGAAGTATCCTATAGTGAAAATTACCTAATACATTTTTCCCTCGTAGTCTAGGGGACAAGCATTAGAATGGTTCCTTCATTTACTAAAGGGGTCAATAATCACATGGCCTGCGCTAGTAGAGAAATTTGCACATCACTTCTCACTCAATATGGAAAATGACGTAAACATGTTAGATTTACGCAATGCTAAGAAAATACCAAATGAAAGATTCACCAGTTTCTTGCAATGATAGCAAGGGCTAGCTAGCCACTTTCCTTAAATAATTCCTAATAAAGTTGGTTATTATCTTCATGCCCAACTTTAATCTAGACATTGCGTTTCACTTATGAATGAAATTTGTAAATAACTTTGAGGAAGTCATCGAGAAAGGAATCCAAATTGAGAAGGCTTTAATAGAAAAGGGAATAATAAAACCCTTTTCAAAGGACAGAAAAGAGTCAAAACTTATAAAAAAGACCAAATTATTTAACAAAAACAAGAACGTCTTAGAAGATGGCATCACCGGCTCTAAACGAGTTCAAAGTGGTCCTCTTTTAAAACTTACCAAAGGACCTAGTCAAAATCCGGTTAAACAATGAGTATTCAATCACCTTACAGACTCATTATTTAATATTTTGAGATAGTTAGAGGCTTTGAACATGGTTCAACATCCAAACATGATACCTTATGCAAAGGATGCACCCAAACAAGGATGGTAGAGAGATCATGATTACTATGATTTTCATCGTGTTAAGGGACACAAAAAAGATAAATATTTAAAACTGAGACACTTTATTCAAGACCTCATTGATGATGAGAAGATTGAAGTGGACTCACCTAAATCAAGGAGAGGACCTAATGGTAAAATGGTAATCTTTAAAAAAACCTTTTCTAATAATAATAAACAAGGAACAAAAAATATGGATCAAGGCCAATCATATGAAGACTATAGAGCTACCAATTATGTGTATACCTCACCTGATAATCCCTTTGACTCACTCATAGGATGTATTCATTCGTCCAATGAGTAGGTAAACACCATAAGAATCATTTGTAATGATTGCATTGTGGCAACACGATGCACTCATCTGGTGATCCTAGAACCTCCTTTACCTACACCTCAGAAAAGTCAGTATGATTTAGTAGATCAACTTGAAAAAACCCTAGCCAAGATTTCAATATTTGACCTTGTTAGGATATCAACCTCTCATAAGGATATCCTTTATAATACCCTTCAAGGGTCAGGAGTGTCAATGGATGTGGATCCTTCACAAGTCCAAGCCATGGTTGCAAACATTGCTCTCAATGATTACATTTCCATTGAGTAGAATGAAGTCCAACTTAATAATCATAGGCACAATTTACCCCTATACATTGATGTATTTGTTACTCGTAGAAATATTAAAAGAGTTCTTGTGGATAACGGGTCCGGTTTAAATATCTATACATTAAAGATAGTTAGACAACTAGGTCACACAGAAGCAGATATGGAGGCTCGCATAATCAAAATCATAGCTTATGATAATGTCGAACATGAATCAACTAGTATCATTGTGTTATCTATGGAAGTAGGGGAAACAAATCATGACACGAAGTTCCATGTCCTTGATCTATATCTTCCTTATAACATGCTCTTGGGCTGCCCATGGATCCATTCCAGGTAGGTTGTACCTTCCACTTTTCATCAATGCATTAAATTGTATCATGGGCAGAAGACGATCACCATCCTAGGAGATCCTTAGTCATTTTCACATTGTAGGGTGTTACATAGGTTATCTCAGCAGTGTATGAATGCCCTTTAGCAAACGCTGTTATAACTTTACAAATAGAAGCTCTAACATCTTGAGTTGATCTTGACACATTGCAAGCTGGTAATAAAAATCCTTCCTCATCACTCTCTCCCTTTTCCTTATGGGAGCATATGGCCCAAGTGAAGATCTTGATCTTCAACAAGCCCTTTTGGTCTCTAACCTCTCGCTATCACCAAAAACATGCGGTAGGCCCGATTTTTAGTTCACGAGTTCTCGGGCTAGCTATTTTATTCCCTTTGAGAAATTTTTCCCTCGTGACCTTTTATCTGATGAGAAAATGTTGGATACACCTATAAGTTGGAACCCTGAAGGAACAAAATTTGTATGTAATCAAGATCCTAAATACACCAAAGCACACATACTGATGCATGGACTATCAGGGATTTTTATGTGTCACAAATGGACAAGGCAGACTAGAGCCTATCCAAATCCCCCTCATAAATCAAATAAACATGGCCTATGTGTTAGGCCTCATAGGGCTCCACCCTTGAAAATTGATGACACTTCTTCAAAACATGAGAAAGGTTTGCCTCATTCAGACAATGACGCATATTCCTATTGTAGCATATACAAGGAGATTTTCTCTACCAACCTTATCTTGGATTCAGTCATCTTTACCCTTTCCAAGTCCAATTCCCAAGCTGATTACCAAATTACTTTTGTATATCCCATCCTCATTGATTACGACCAAAAACTTAATGTGCCAGTGGATTTATTTGAGAATGATGAGGCAATTACAGAGTTTATGGGTATTGGGGATGACATTCTGATCAATGAACATAAAAAGTTTTCTCCATCAAATTGTACGCATGTTAGTAATTTGGGGAAGAGGTAGAATTTTGGGGTTGTTTTAAAAAATTGATAAGAAAGGGAAAAAGTCCTATAGAAAATCCTTGGAAGAAGGAAAATTGTAAGTCCCATAGTGAAAACCTCTTTGAGGAGCTTGTGGAAAAACAAACAAAAGAATCAATGGACAAGATAGTTGATCCACTTGACGATAAAAATCTCTTTGAGACACCTATAGAAATAGATCATACTCTCCCCCTGATCCTACACATATGGAAGATACATCTAAGAAACTGGTTGAGGAAACTATCAATGTTAACATTAGATCAGAATAGGATCCAAAAATAGTATAGCAAGGAGATTAACTCTTAGCACATGAACAAAATTTTTTTGTGGTGCTACTAAATGAATTTGTAGACATATTTATGTGGTATTTCATAGATATGATAGGTTTGGACCCAACCTTATTCATGCACAACCTTGTTGTGTACCCAAATGCCAAACCTATTAAGCATAAACCAAGAAAGATGCACCCACGTGTTGTACTTCTGGTTAAAGAATAACTAGAGAAACTATTGACTATTCAGAATGGATATCAAACAAAGTGCCAGTATGAAAGAAACCAGTTATCATCCAATTCTACATGGACTTTAGGGATATTAATAAATCATGCTCTAAACATTATTTTCCTTTTCCTAACATCGATATGATTGTCTATTTGATTGTGGGTTATGAGATGTTGTCCCTCATGGATGGATTTTTAGGATATAACCATATTAATATCGTAGAGGAATATTAGCATAAAACTTCCTTCACAACTCGTTGGGGCACATTTTACTACCAAGTCATGCCTTTTTGTCTCAAGAATTCTAGATCCACTTATCAAAGAGTGTTGATAGTCATCTTCCATGACATGATGGATGATATCATGGAGGACTATGTGGATGATATCTTGGGAAATTCTAGAACAAGAGAAGAGCATCTAGAAGTTTTGAGGCGTATCTTCAAATGCCACCAAGATGATAAGGTCAGATTGAAACCTAAGAAATACGTCTTCAGTGTGTAATTAGGGAAAATATTGGGTTTCATTGTGTCAAGAAGAGGGATTGAGGTAGATCCCACCAAGTTTGTAGCTATCATTGAGATGCCTCCACCCAAGAACATTAAGTAACTACATAGCTTACAAGGTAAAATACAGGTGATGTACTGATTCATTTTACAACTTCTGGATAAGTGCCTCTATTGATGCATAATCAAAACACCCCTAATTGTTTACAAATTGATAGATTGAAACTGTGATTGTGAATGGATAACATGGAGCTTTTCCCAAAGTGTGGGACTTTACAACCGGGAAAGCTCTCAGGATGAAGGCTGGTTCGTTTTCCTCTTTTCTGATACAAACATTAAAATTTTAGAGGATCTATCCTAAAATATACTCTAACTTGCTAAGGAGACATGGTTGAAAATATTGCAAGAAATTAAACGTAATCTATAGGAGGTGATGAACCAAAAGGAATGTTGAATAAATTTCCTTGCATTGAAATGAAAGTGAAACAATATTGAAGAGGATGAACATCAACACAAATAAGTTTCTTATCACAAATTCATTAACCATTAAACACAAACTATCAAAAAATGTAACATAACCTAAATTGGACAGTTAACCAAAGTTATAATAAGATAAAATAAAGATACAATGAACAAAATAGAGAGTTGAGATTTATCCATAGAATTATATTATTGCTCCACAAATTTGATACAATGCATTCCAATGGCCAAGAGGCAAAAATTACATTTACAGTTTGAATGGGAGGTTTGAACTCCACAATATACATTATAGACAAGAGAAGAAGGAAGGGTGCAAAGTAAGATTATCTAACCTTTTGAAGCGAGCCCCTCCTTACAATATATAGGAATAATGAGAGAAGGGATTAGAAATCTTGCTTCAACCACCTAAAAAATGCATTAAAATCACATATAACAATGATGGATGCCACTAAAAATCCCATACCTCCATGTATGTTTCCTTATTGGAGAAGAAAGGAAGCCAATAACATCATCATATGGGTAGGTGAGAAATTTGGAAACACCCTCTAAAATGGAGAGCTTTCCAAAAAGTCTTATTTTATGCAAATTTGCACTCCCAGTAAAAATTTATGGCCATATGAAGATGAGGGTGCCATACTACGATAAATTCAGATGGTTGGCTCTATCTTTTTGGACTCTAAAATTGCATCACACCCTCCTAAATCTGAAATTTTGGATTTGTTGAGATTTGAAACTTTGGGTATTTTAATTTTGGAGTTCAAGTTACTATTCATATATCAAGTTGGCTTGAGAGTTCTGAAATGTCGAACCTCTGAAGTATGAAATTAAAACTTCAGAGTTCAGACTCAGAAATCATGTTGTGTGACACTATTCATCATTCGAGCAAAAAGATCCAAAATTCTGAAACCTAGAAGTCTTAAATTTGGACTTCGGGTTTTGAACCCTTGTCATTTTGGAGGTTCGGGTTTCTAGACTTCAGGTTTCAGGGTTTTGGGACTTCAGGTTTCGGGGTTTCGAGATTTCAGGTTTTGGGGTTTCGAGATTTCAAATTTCAAGTTTTTGGGACTTCATTTTTCAGGGTTTAGGGACTTCAGGTTTTAGGGTTTCGGGGATTCGGGACTTCCATTATCTGTTTGGCACATGAAACCTACAAAATCTCGAAATCCTGAAGTCCTAATTTCAAACTTCGGGTTTTTGAACTTTTGCATTTCCTCGCATGGCACTATTTACTTGGTCGACTCTATTACCATATACGAACTCCGGAATGTCCAAAGTCCAAATTTTGGACTTCAGACTTTGATCTCCAACAGACCTTTTACACCAGCTGATTTGAAATTTTCTCCTACCAAATCCGAATGCTTTCACATTTGAAATTTTAATTCCTTCAGACTCTAAAATGTCTCTTCAAATGTGAATCCTACTGATTCTCAATGTCTCGCCACTTCAACTCACTAGGCTTGAGCCTGAAATTTTAGCTCCCAAGACTAAATCAATCCCTCAATTTTCTCTCAGTGCAAGGTCATGTTTGCCTAATTTTTCCTAAGGAGTGAAATTGGATAACAACCACCCTTTCACACATGTACTCAAGAAATATGTTGCCTTCAATTGTGGTCTTGAGTGTCAAAAAGCATTTGAATTGATTAAAAAATACCTAACTAGTCCTCCTATTCTCATGCCACCTACCCCAAGTGAACCTTTGTTATTGTACATTTCAGCTACCCAACATGATATTGGTGCACTTCTTGCCCAATAATACCTTAGCCAAAAAGAGAGGGTGTTTTATTACCTTATCCACATTTTGATCGCATATGAGCTGAACTATCCCCTGATTGAAAAAGCATGCTAAGCTATGGTCTTTACATTTCAAAAGCTTCACCACTATTTAATCAACAACAAAACCAAGCTCATTTCAGAAGTCAACCCTTTGAAATACCTTGTATCTAAACTAGCACTCATCAGATGGATGACTAATTGGATCATCCTCCTAAGTGAGTTCGCTATTGAATTTGTATACCAAAAATCACTTGGATAGGTGTTTGTCGATCAGCTAGCTAAAGCTCCCCTACCAGGAATAGAACCATTATGTCTGGATCTTCCAGACACTTCCATGATGTATATTGAAGAGTCCACCATGTGGAAGATGCTCTTTTATGGATTTTTCAATTACCACAGTTCAGGAGTTGCTGTGGTACTTATCACACCAACAGGAGACTTCATCCTGCATGATTTTCGGCTGATTTTTCCATGTATTAATAATATTACGGAATATGAATCAATTATTGATGGTTTAAATAGTGTTATCAAATGGAATATCAGACAACTAAGAGTCTTTGGTGATTCACACTTAATAATCACGCAAGTCAATGACGAATATAAGGTCAAGGATGCCAAGCTCATCTCATACAAAAACATGGTTAAGACCCTCAAATAATATTTTGTAAGTGTTGATTTTGAATAGATGCCAAGAGGCCATAATCGATCAACAGACACCATGGCCACAATTAGAACTCTACTTTGTATTCCACCTCAATAAAAGAAAATGCCTTTCTTTGTGGAACATCTGCTAGAGCCTACATATGACCTACCAAAATCATGTCTGGTATGTGAAGTTGTTGGTCTTTTCTCCCCTTGGTATGAGCCCATATTTAATTATCTATAAGACGATACCTTCCCTCCAGAAAATTTCCACCCTGAGAAAAAATCCCTTATCCATCGTATAGCTCGGTATACCCTCCAAGGAGGCACCCTTTATCATTGAGGCTATGATAGGAATTTATTGTGTTGTCTTGATTTGGCCGAGTTAGTCCAACAAATCAAAGAAGTACATGAAGTAGTTTGTGGAGCATACACAAGAGGAATGGTTCTCCCCAAGATATTGTTAAGAATAGGTTACTATTGACCCACCCTGGAAGTGAATTGTTGTAACTATGTAAAAAAGTGTGACCTTTGTCAGAAGTATGGGAACCTGATTCATGAACCAACACAAACTTTGTAGCCAATTACAACACCATGGCCATTTTCAAAATGGGGTTTAGATCTCATAGGGAATCTCACTCCTACATCCTCAGATGGCCACACACACATCATAACTACCACCGAGTATTTCAAAAAATGGGTAGAGGTTATGCTTCTTACATACGTTACTGGTGTGTGAATCTCAGAATTCATCGTGAAACACCTCATATGTCGTTACAGAATTCCCTTCACCATTATAAAAAACAATGGTAAGTATTTCAAGAACAATATAGTTAAAGTGTTATGTCAATACTTCAAAATCCATTTAAATTTGTCCAATCCCTATTACCCTTAACGTAATGGATAAGCAGAGGCCACTAACAAAACACTTGTTCACATAATGGAAAAGATGGTAAGTAAAACAACCCATGATTGACAAATACAAATCCATCACACCCTTTGGGCTTATATATCCTCCATCCACACTCCTACTGACGCTACACCCTAATCACTAGTATTTGGCACTGAGGCCATCATACCATTGGATATTGAGATTCCTTCCTTAGGAATATATCTACGGGACTATCTGGAAAAGGATGAAGATTACCAAGTGGCTCGACTAGCAGATTTGGAGCTACTAGATGATAAATGCATGCAGACACTTAATGACCTAAAGATATATCAGAATGGAGTGTCATGAGGCTACAACAAGTGGATGATACCTCATCACTTCAAGGTCGGAGATATAGTACTCAAAGAAACTAATTTCAACACCACCAAGGATCAAGAAAAGAGAGGAAATTTTGAACCAAACTAGTTATGACCATATGTTGTGGTCACTAAGTATGGTTCAAGGGCATACAAACTAGCTCACTTAGATGGCGAGGAACTGAAGGAACCCATGAATGAAATACATCTCAAGAGGTTTTATGCTTGAGCATGGAGTTCCTCGAAAAAAGCAATGAAAAAATAAGCAAAAAAATAAAAGAAAAGAAAAGAAAAAGTAAAACAAAAATAGGTCATCTAACTATAAAAACCATGTAATTGTGGCATATTAGGCAGGTCCAAGGGTAAAAACTAGTTTTACGGTGCCTTGGGAGGATCCTTTGTTCACATGCTTATCTCATATCTGGAAGGAGTGCATTTTCTTTAATCTAGGGCTAGTTTTTCCAAAGATTGAGATCCTTTTGAACCTCATCCTTTGTGGCCTTGATTCAGCTAATCTATTGTTGCATATAACTAAAGGGATCTCCTTTGTACATTCCCATCTCATGCTAGGGGCACCTTCGTGTCTTCACCTTCCTGCACATACACGTGTGGCATTTATACCTTTGTATATTACCGTCTCACGCTAGGGGCATCCACACTTCCTTGTTTTATGTACATAGCTTTTGAAAACCTTGGAAAAAACAAAAAAAACCTTCGAATATGTTAGAAGAACCCTAAACATGTGAGAAAACTATTTTAGGGAGAAAAAATATGATAACTGTGTGAATAGTAGCCTTGAAAAATGTCTAAGAGATAACAACAAAAATAATACAAAATGATTCCAAATTGTCCCACAAAAAGAAAGTAGTTGTTTGCTTACTTTTAGTTTTTGGTTTGTATAGTTTTGATTATATTACTTTGTTGTTTTGTGTAATTTAAATTGAATTCACTTTCTTTCTTAGATTAAGTGTTATTTTAATCTATTGTACTTTACAATCAGTTCATTTTATCTTACATACTTGTAGATAATTGTGTTAGTTAGATTTGACTAAGTTGTGTTTTTTGTTTTCTTGTAGAGTTGTTATCATCATATCATCTATCATCTATCATCAAATCTATGCATAATATATCAATAAAAGTTAAGCTGAATCATCATGAACATGAAAACAAAACATGTATGCTAAGCTAACTATTGATACGTAATCACAACACCCCTAATTATTTGCAACTCGATAGATTGAAACTATCAATGTGATTGCATAACATGGATCTTTTCCCAAAGTGCGAGACTTTACAATCAAGAAATATCTTCGGATGAAGGCTGGTTCCTATTCCTCTATTTTGATACACACATTCAAATTATAGAGGATCTATCCTAAAATCTACTCTAACTTATGAATGAGACAAGGTTGAAAAGATTGCAAGAAATTAAACCTAATCTACAGGAGGTGATGCACCAAAAGGAATGTTGAGTAACTTTCCTTACATGGAAATGAAAGTGAAATAAGATTGAAGAGGATGAACATCAACAAAAATCAATTTCTTATCACAATTCATTCACCAATAAACACAAACTATCAAAACATGTAACATAACTTAAATTGCACAGTTAACCAAAGTTGTAATGAGAGATCACAAAGATACAATGAGCACAAGAGAGGATTGAAATTTATCCACAGACTTATATTATTACTCCATATATTTGATACAGTGCATTAAAATGGCCATGAGGCACTAATTTGCATTACAACTTGAATGGGAGGTTTGAACTCCACAAATTCACTTATAGACAAGAGAAGAAGGTAGGGTGAAAAGAAAAATTATCCAACGTTTTGAAATGAGCCCCTCCTTACAATAGATAGGAAGAATGAGAGAATGGAGAGAGAAGGAATTCAAAATATTTCTTAAACCAAACAAAAATGCATTAAACTCACCTGCAACAGTGATGGGTGCCAATGTAAAACCCATGCCTCCATGTACTTTGGATTTTTGGGGAAGAAAGGAAGCCCATACCTTCATCATTTGGGTAGGTGAGAAATTTTGAAACACCCTCTAAAATGGTAGACTGTATTTCCTCATTTTGAAGTACTTAGTCTCACTAGAATTAAGAAAACACCGAGAGCTTTCCAAAAAGTCTTATTTTGTGCAAATCTGAGCTCCCATTCAAAAGTTATGGCCATATGAAGATAAGGGTGCAATACTACAATAAATGTGGGTAGTTATCTGCCTCTTTTCGGACTCCGACAATGCATCGCAACATCCAAAATCTGAAATTTCATACTTTCAAGATATAGAGCTTCAGGAGTTTGTGCTTCAGAGATCGTTGTTACTGTCTATCACTCTGAGCTCATGAAACCTCCAAAAAATCGAAACCCCGAAGTCTAAAATTTGGAATTTGAGTTTCATACTCTGTAATTGTATTGTGTGACAAAGTTCATCATGAGCTCGTGAAACCTCTGAAATGTTAAAACCCCAAAGTCCAAAATTTAGACTTCGGGTTTCATACCTTTAGGTTTTCAGGGTTTCAGGACTTCTGGGCTTTAGAAGTTTGGGTTTTGGGGTTATATTATCCATTTGAAAAATGAAACCTCTAAAATCTCGAAAGCATAACGTTTGAATTTCGGTCTTCCGGTATCAGACTTTTCTTCTCCCCATGTGGCATTGTTCACTACCAGATTGTGAAACCTCCGAAACTCCAAAACCCTGAAGTCTGAATTTCAGACTTCGGATTTTGAAATTTCCACTCCTTTTTCACACTTATTTCTGTTGAGTCCCTGAATTCACCTTCGGCCTACCTCTGAACGACCACACCTCCGAAGTTCAAATTTTGGACTTCGAAGCTTCTTCATATCCCAAAATAGCTCAAAATTCTAAGCTCCTCTATAATATGTTTGGTCCTCTTTAACCTGTTCAACCAATTTCGAAGCATGATCTCCCTTAGCTGAATCAATCCCTCATTTTTTCAGTGTGGAATCATGTTTGTTTAATTTCAGATGAGGGGAAAAATTGGATAACACTAACATCATATAATATAGCCATGAGGGGTAAGAGGGACCACCTTATGTCACCCCCTCAAAAATATACCATAATAAAAACATGGACAATCATAAGTATCACATGCAACACAACATGATATCATCTGATGTTGTCTCATACACAAAATGTGATAAGTAGAACATGAAGTATCTCATCAAAACATGTGATATCATCTACTGTTATCTCATAGAACAAATGTGATTAGTAGAATATGAAGTATCTCATCAAAACATGTGATATCATCTAATGTTATCTCATAAATTAATAGAACATGTGATACAATCATAAACATCATCAATAAATTCCTTCATCATCATCATCATCATCATCATCATCATCATATATATGTCTTTCAAAATATCAATGTCCATATACAATGTGTCTCTATGTATAATCATATAGATACATGGTATGCCATCATGGGCATTGACATAAAAATCATGCCTTCATAGCGAGGCATAGCCAAAAATAATACATATACATCTATTAATAAAATTCCTTCAAAAAACACACATCTGTAAATACATCATGAATAAAGAGTCATGTATGACTCGATCCCTCATGTGGGTTTCCTGGCCTTTGGAGTAGTGGGGGTTCCATCACCTATGGCCCCTGCTGCATTGTCAGCTACTCCACTGATATGGTTGATGCCCTTTCTCTGTGAGACCGCGAAGCAGACCTACTCATGGAATGCTGACTAAATTTAGGAGCTCCTTATTCCTCTGGGATGACATCATAATACAAGGATCTATAATATGTGACCTATCCAGTAGCTCCATTTAGGTCCATATGTAGATGAGGTGTAATAGACTCTAGTTTTCTAGTGCAAGGACACCACCTCTGTTGAAACTCTGGTAACCTCGGCCTGTGCTAATGACCACTCAGCCCAGAGCTGATCTTGCTCCACTATGATCACCTATAGATGCAAATCCTACACTATTAATTGAGCTCTCTCAGTATCCCACTATGTCTGTTGAGTGGAAAACTTATCTCTCTCACCCAGGAGTTGGGCCCTCTCTGCAACCACCTGATCCCTCTCTATGATAACCTTATCTCTTTCTGAGGTTTCCTGGAGCTGAAGAGCTATGACGTACTGTAACTATTTCTGAAATACAACTAACTCCCCTACACCTTGCGGATCCTGATCCCACCCACAACCTATAAGACTCTATGGTGGGGACCCCCATCCATCTCCTCCACCTACTACTAGGCTGAGTAGCATACTATAAATGAGAACCTACTGTGGAGGCTATTGTAAATGTCCATGAGGAAAAACATATTGTAACGACATACCTACACCCACCTACATACCCTTCCATGACATCTGAATATGTGTGTGTACCTGTGGCTTTGTAGGAACCTTTCTCTGTGATCTATGTCCCTATCCATGCCCCTGTCCATCATCACCATCTCCATCAGATCCATCATCATCACTACCACTATCTTGTTGGAGCCTCTATTATCCTCTATCTATACAAGGCTGATGCTTTAGTGGTGGTCACACTCCTGCGTCCCATGCAACCTAAGGAATAGTCAAACGATTAGGCATTATTGTAGCATAAAAAGAAGCATAGGATGTTGTGATCCTTGGATCCATGATCTGCCTCAATGGTGCCTATGCCAGTGGAACCGTCTGCTTGAAACTATCTAGAGCATGTTGTGTCCCAATTAATGGCCCAATGTCAATGGTCTCTCGAGCATAGTGTCCGTACCAAATCTATGGCCCAGGAACATCCTGAATGGAATCAAATTATTGTTGTGTCTGATCCACTTTGTAATACTCAATCATATAGACATGAATCCTAATAAGAAATTGCTCCACTAAGCCAAGGCTGAGTTCCACTGCATCCTCTTGCCACTAATAATGTCTATAAGGTCTCCATACAATCATCTACAACTAAATGTCATCCAATGCACAGTGATAGAAATAAGTATCCCCCATGTTCCCAATCACATCTATTAAATATTACCCAGATTAAACGCACTAGACGAAGTAATAGAGCTCAGAAATTTTAACACAATAATAATACTTCACTCACATTCATTCAGGACATCTCAATACAAGAGTGATACACAAATAGGAGGATGCACTCCTTAATACAAGGAGTCAAACATAATCTCCAACTTCCCCTACAATCTCTCTCATCCCTAAGATATCTCCAACATCCAAAATATCCCTCAAGACTAATGAATGTGAGTTGTTATCATAACATAATCACACTAACTATATTATTAATATAAGTTATATTAACTCAATATTAATAACATACACAATATATTAATAATGTTACATAATATATTTGTAACATTCACTCCCCTATTGTTAACATTATTAATTCCCAATATACAATCCCCTAATGTTGACATGGTACAACATAACTCCTTTTACTGCAATGTGCTACACATGCTTCCCTCATAATCTAGATTAAAAAAAGGTGTGTAAACTTCCAACTAGCTAGATGTCTTGTTGCACATGACCAAAACTATGCGAAGGAACACATCCCACATTTACTCCATGAAAAGAATGCACTCGACATTCCACTGGTGAATTATCTTCATAAAGAAGGAAGGAAGTCAGAGAGCCGCTACATTAGTAAAAATTTATCTATCTTTTTACATCTGTGGTAGATAAATTTAGAGGCATACTCTACAATGTTTTCTACTAGGAGGTTACATATAGGAATTTATCACACATATAATTGAACATGAATGTGACATTTGTTATTATTACAAACCACACACAAAACATGAAATATAAAATGAATCACACCACACTGCTGAAAGTAAAATTACTACACACAAAAAAAAAATTGTGGCCACCAAATCAGTATTGTGGCCTCGTCGATGGTGCTTGACAAGAGGTCACGAATCGACCTCCTTCCTCCATTGACTCCAGCCTCCATTTTGATTATACTTACATAAAAAATTTGTGTTTTAATATCAATAACATATTGATTACAAATCAGACATTGGTCACCCCGAAAATGCATCTGTAAGGCAATTTTTTTTAGTTTTACACTTTTGACAATGACTCAAATTGATGATTTTGATACTAAACTTTAATAAAGCTATTAAAAACTTAATAGTTTCTAGATGGACCAAAGACCACTTACTACATGTTAAATAATCATTAAAAACATGTGATATTTGATGTTTATTTGGAGCTCACACATGGGATTTGATGTGTCTTTGTCAAGTGCAACAATCAAATCTTCTCTCCATGATAAAACATAAGCCATGCCACCATGCAAGGCACCATACGTAGGTCAATAGATAAAAAAAACAATGACATGATAATTAAGATGATATGGATCGAAACCAAGATAGAAATCAATGTAGGAAGGGATACATGCTTCTACTCAGGCGTGAATCAATTTGATGAGAGATCTGCATACCAATGACAGGAGCCCCATATAACACAAGACTTCCTAATCTGTGATGAACACTTAACTGACTCTTTTCTAGATATGAAGCACTCATAAAAAATCTAAAATGTAGATATTATCACATGAAAAAATATTTACAATCTGAAAGCGCATAACTCAGATTTCATAGGAGCGTGTGAACAATATTATCAAACCAATCGAACAAACAATACCTCAATTTTCTAGAGGTAGAACATAAAATAAAAACAAGTGACAAAATCTTATGATGCACGGACAAATATTCAAACTATAACAAGTACATGTGTAATATATTATCTTCACAAAATAATAGCTTTTACATATATATTATTCTGCACTAACAAAGCTATCATCCACAGGGAAGAAGAATAACATCACTTCCCCTATGCATTCTTTACACCATCAAAACCACCTGATTTTTTTTTCTCAAAAAATACGATCTGGGTTAAATCGATAATTTGATAGTATTGTTAGTGAATGTGTATATTCAAACCCAATAAATATTACAAAATCCCAGAATGTAAAAAAATAATTATGACCTACTTTATAAACGGGTTTAGCAAAATTTTCAAATACATTTTTTATTCACAAGACAAAGGAACACCATCCAATGATATCATAACTCCAACATTCTCCCATCCTTGATTTATCCTTCTCTAATACCATTTTTAAATATTACCCAAATTAAACACACTAAACAAAGCAATAGAGTTCAGAAAATTTAACATAATAATAATACTTCACTCATATTCATTCGGGATATCTCAATACAAGAGTGATACACATAAATAGGAGGATGCACTCCTTAATACAAGTTGTCAACAATCATCTCCAACTTCCCCTACAATCTCTCTCATCCCTAAGATATCTCTAACACCCCAAACATCCCTCAAGACTAATCAACGCGAGTTGTTATCACAACACATTCACACTAACTATATTATTAATATGAGTTATATTAAATCAATATTAATAACATACACAATATATTAATAATGTTACACAATATATTTGTAACAACATCATCACAAACAGGAGCCCAACCAAAGACTTAAGGCTCATATGGAGCCCGATCCCATAATGCTCTCGCAGGGCAACCAATAGCTATATGGTCCCAGGCCCATATCTATAGTAAGGTCATTGGCCCCACAATCTTCTGACCGCGGTAAGTAATCAAATGCAAGTACCAATATAGATGCACAAACACACACTGTCCCAAATAGTAATGATCTCCTTTGATCAGGCCTTAAATCATGCCAATCAGGCCTAGGGGAAATGATGTGCCCATCTTGATAGTAAATAGAATGCCACTGAAAAATGCCATGCAATAAAATGGCACGCGATGTAACCTTAGATCTGTAAAATATTGATGCATCTACACTGTCATAACAGGTCGAGGTATCTCCTGTACACCAAAGAGATCAGTCAAGATGTATGTAATCTATGCGGCATCACTCTCGTACTCTATCAAATGGCGTTGAATCAGAAATCTCCAAATTCTCCAAACTTCCTCAATTATAATGGTCATCTCGCTAGTTGGGAGCCTAAAACACTAGCTCTCGCCATGCCACCTCACAGCTAATGTTGTAAGGAGGTTATTATCCAAATTTATAGTGGCATCTGTGCCACGTAACTAAGCCCTATCACATATAGGGTGATGTCCAAATACTTCTTCTTGCATTGCGAGAAGGTCACAAGAAGTCAAATTATCTCCCATACCGCTCTCATGTTTGTAGAGTAGGCAACTGTCTCTGTAGGATCAGAAAAACACACTTATTAACATTTCTTCTATCCAACAACATCTAACACTTAGCCTATTCATCCTTATATTCTTCTAATAACTTTCTCCTTTTTTTCAAAGTATTTCCCAAACCTGTCTTCGAGGCATACACACCCTTGTTAGCATAGGCGTGCTCAACATGCATAAGCCCTCTTTCCAGCGCTTGTATGCTCATCCTAGCGCATGTGCCCATAACCATTTTCCCCCCATTTCCTTGACGCATATGCTCCCATCACAACGCATGCACTAAATTTATTACACTTCCTTCTATGCACATATGCCATTTCAACATATGCTCCCACGTGCATACGCCCTTCTAGCCCTTGCGCGTGCCTGACAATGCATGCACGCCCCTAAGCCACGTGCATACGTTATCTCCCCCCTTCAAACCCTAATAAATTTCATTAAATGAAATAAAAACAAGAGAGGGATAAGATAATCATGTAGGGTCCATCGTTCAGAAATTGTACGTACTCTCGAATAATGTATCCTTGTCTCGAACGACTCTAAACACGTGCCATCTCTCCCCATGGCTAGAGAAAATCTCACTGTAAATCAGCAAAGTCTCCATAGCAAATGAATTAATCATGATGATTTATCTCCCGGGAGGGGTATATATGTTCCTTGTGACCCGCTATGATGCGTTCTCACCCGCCGTGATGGCTATAATGTGTGATTTTACCGTCGTGATCATTCTAACTTCCTCTGTTATCCGCTACAATGTTTTTTTTATAAAGAGTCATTTTTTCCATGTTTTCTTCCCATTGCTTCTCCCTAGGGCATTGTTTCTTGCTTTCAGGTGGTCTACCCTTGTCCAAACTTATTCGAAAACATCAAAATCACTAAACAATACAAAAAATCAATATTTCCAAAAAAACTCAAAAAAAATAAAAAATTCCAAAACAATTGTAAAAAAAGAAAAATTGGTAAAATGTTGGTACACAACTAAAGCCTGTGTCAAACGCATTATATTCAAATAATATCTTTCTTGCATTTTTGCTTGTTTCTGTAACATTGAATCGCAGATCATTTGGATCCACCCCATTAACAAAGATGGTTTTCCTGCTTCGTCTGTACTATCTTGGCATAATGAGTTGCCTAGTACTATTTCGTAGTGCATGAATGATTTTTTTTCATTGGACCCTTGCGTCCACCATATTTCCACTCACATGTATCCTTGCCTGGGGAACCACTTTTAACCCTTGTCGTTATACACGAACGTTTGGGAACTGCAGCTCGATTACAAAACATTTGTGCAACTATATTAAAATTATTGGTTTAAATATGTGTGTTTGTATTTATTTCCTTGTTAGGCTGGCTTGTTTACTTTCTCGTATTGCATTGCATTTTGTATGTTGCGTGGAGTTGGTGTTTTATCTTGATGGTTCTTGTTAGGTTATTTTAAAGCTTTGGAACTCTTAGGTGTTTAGTTTTAAGTCTTATAGATTTTCTAATTTATACATGAACACACATACCATTTCAGCTATAGAACAATGAAAATCATTCAAAACTTACCAGGGGCATAATATGGAGATGGAACTAAGAAGACATCTCCAGGATCAACAAGGTAGAACATCAACACCTCGTTTGCTTCAGTTGCTCCAGAAATGTTAACTATCCTCTCCGGGTCAAATTTTATTGTGTTCCCTCTCAATGCCTCCATGAAGCTGGCCATAGTCTACCATGATTACACACAAAACTTAAAATTCCAATGTACATGGATCATGATTTTTAAAACACAATCGATAATGTGTGGTGAATTTATTTATAAACGCACAATGATTCCATAACCATCCAGAAACATGTATATGGTTTATAATATTGATAGGTCTTACAAATCAATTTGGCTTAAACCAAGTTAAAAGTCTATAGTTTACCTTCATAAACTATGGAAATCCATGATAATCGTGATAAAATGCTATGTCCTTGAGTAAATATTCTTTGGAAGCCATTGATGTTTCAGGGTGCTTTTCCATCCACCTCTCCAACAAATCAAACGATAGCTACAATGAAACAACAAAAAGATATTAATGCAGATTTCCCAATTTTGAGGCACAACTATTCCAAGTCAATATCAAATTTCCATTTTAGGCTGTAACGGAAACAAGACACTAATATGCTCAAACAAAACCAATCAAAATCCAGTCTCTATAAAAAAATGTTGCAACTAGGAACACCCTACAAGAACAGATTAAAGAAATTAATGAGGATACTTTCTATTACCCTATTCTCTGCAAGCCCCATCTGGATAACCCCAGAGTGATTGTGTCTTTCCAGTCCCAAAACGTGAAGAAAATAGGAAAAGAGGAAAGATTTGAAGTTTTCACAATTGGTCCCCCGAATTTGAGGACAATATTTGAGTTTCCTTTGTTCCAACCGCATATTGTCTCTGAAAAAAAAGGCAGGGCCATGATTGTTTTTACCGAAAGTGATTCACTGAAACCCTACGGATTACTTTCTGAAGAAAACCCAATAGTTAATATAATAGAAATGAGGAAAGCTCCTCAGATCTACATCGCTTGAGAGAGAGAAAACAGAAAAATACTGTAATTTTGCAGAGAAATCTACCTTCTTTTTCCATCCTGCGGGAGCTGAATGGTCATTCTTGGCGCTTCATTTAGGGTTTTCCATCTCACACAGTTAACAAAATCACACTTTACAGTTTACAGTGTAAGCTTTAGTTTTCTATAGTTCATTTTAGTTTTGTTTATTCATATTGGGATTTAAGTCATCACAGCTTAAGAATTCACAGATTGATAAGATGACAGAGTAAAACAGACCATCTCAATCCCTTCGCGAGCCCAAACCTTAGGCTTCTGCTTCATCTCCTCTGTAACCTCATACCTAAGATTTGGACCAACTTTAAGATTATTGGCCTGGGATTTCATCTCCTTAACTGTCTTCGTCTTCTGCAAGGATGATTCTACATTTGTAATATTGCTCAAAGGAGTCCGAGTCAGTCCGGCCCTTTAGACTAGATTTTCCCAAAAGCTCTAGGTCCACCATAACACTAAATCAACCCTTCCCATTGTCAGTTTTCTCTGCTCCCGCCTGTACGCTTTCCTTATGTACTGCATTTGGAGAGGCAGTCCCCAAATTTGGCAGAGGTTTCAGTCTGTTGGTGATGTTGGATAGGGTTATGCGATCTGATAAATCTGGCTGTTGCACCTTCAACCCACCTAATTTAGCCGCACCGGCCTTGCCTGCCAAAAATCCTAAAACAATTCCATTCTCTTGTCAGATCAATGTATAAGAAAAAAACTCAAATGGATGTTCGGTTTTTATTTTTATTTTTCTTACCTTTGTTGATCTTGGCGTTCTCGTCATGGATGACTGGTAGCGGCTGCGTCCTAACTGCCATTTTTCATGATGATGTCGTCAAAATTGATGAGCAGAGGAGCTTGGATTGCAAATGCTTCTGAGCACCCACACCACGTGCATTGTAACCTTTATAGCATGATTCCTTAGGTGGACGATAGTGCATAGGCATCCGATTTCAACGCAAGCCTCTGTAAACTCCCTTCTCCGTTCGATTTCTGACGGATGTCAGAACCATCCCATGCTGATTCAAATGTGGAACGCCTTTGGCATGAATATTTGTAGTTATCATTCAATGGCACATGGCCGTGCTATGTTACCGGCTAACCATTCTACACCATTGACAGTCTTGGAAAGACAATGTTTTCAGCTCCAATTTCAAGATATTCAGACGAAGATTCGGCTTTTTCATACATTGGTTACACCAGCACTTTTATATGGATGTGATGTTTGGGGTCCATATTTGAGACAAAATGATTTCAATCGTATGGAAAGAGTTTTCATTTCCATGTTATCAAAGAATATCGGAGCCAAAAGAACATTTCCTCGCTCAATTATTCTTGCTGAGTTTGGGGTATGTCCTCTCTTTATCTCTTTGATTTCAATGTTATCACTATGTTGCATAGGCTTCGATGCATGGCAGATTCATTTTCTTTGTCAAAACACGTATCCATATTTGGCACTTCAATCTTCTGTACAACTTGCCAAAAAGGGTTGCAAATCTTGTTGGTATGCAAGGATTACTACTCTCCTTCAGAAGCTGAATATTGATATTGATAGACTCCCTCCTCTTGGGTTTTCTATTAATGCTCCTCAACTTACTAAACAAGAAGTTAACGAGGGTATACGAGAGGAGCTCACTAAGTCTTATTGGAAAGTTACATGGTTTTCTCCAAAAGAGCCTTTGAAACCAAAGCTTCTTCACTATTTTCAATTGTAATCTTGCTTCCATAAAGATCAAAACAAAATTCCAGAATATATGAAAATGTTTTTGCCTTCATGACTACGGATCCCTTTAGCTCAATTTCGCATTTGCTCTCACCCTCTTAAGATGGAATATGATCATAGCCTTCCACAACATGAGCGGATTTGTTAGTTGTGTTTTCTAGAACCTGAAAGCGAAGTGCATTTTATATTCAAGTGTCCCATCTATTATGAAATCTGTGGGAGATATCATTGTCTTTTCAGAGATTCCAATGGGTCTTTAAGGAGTCTCATTCAATATGAAGATCGGAAATGCTTAGCTTTATTTATTTGTGAAATACTTCAAATTCGGGAAAGAACACTCAAATTGCAGTCCTCAAGTACAAATGAGTACAGAGATCAGTTCTTACTTCGACATTACTGATTTTAGGAATCTTAAGAGATCTCATATGTAGACAACCTGGTCCAGATGTGTTAGACGATGCACTTTTTATTAGTTTCACGATCTGCAACCTTCTAGAGGTTGATTTGTTGTTTCTTTATTTTTGTTTCTGGAGATGTTTTGACACTCCCTTTATGTTTTGGTTCTCGTTTTGTATTTTTTTGTCCCATAGGCCATTCTTGGCCTTATGTGGACATTAATATCTAAATAAATAAATAAATAAACACCGTCCGATCATAGATTGTTGTTAGAAACTGAGAAACCTATCTCCATTGTCAGATCAGAGCACCATCTTCAATGGCATTTTGTCAGTGGCTGATCCGGGCCGTGTATTTCGCTGATGGAGTCTGTAAATTGGAGGGTTAGGGCCGAGCTAAAATTCATTCCTTTTTCCCCTGTTTAATGCGTTGGATTATTTTGTTCCCTATTGGGGATAGGCCATTTTTTCTCAACTAGTTTGTAGAGGGGATCATCGTTTCCTTTTATGTTTTCCCGTCTCTCTGCTGTTATGCTTAGCTCGATGTTTTTTAAGAATAATTAAGTATTATTTTTCAGGTTATGTCATCATGTTAGGCGGCGGCGGATCTGATTTGTGTCCAGTGCCCCTGTGACATATTCCTTGAAGAAATTGGGGTGTTGTATTATTAATCACCATTGCAGGCCATTTCTGATATATTTAGTTGATGGTGTGTTTGTATAGCACCCTGCTTTTGCAGGTGTGCTTGCAAGCTGGTCACTAAATCAATAATAAAAATTCTAGTTTTTCTCTTGGGGAGTTCGACCTCGAGTGTTTTGGCCTCGTGGTAAGTACCTCCCTTCTGCGGTGGAATGCCTCTCTATTTACGTTACAAATGGATATCTCTGTAGCTGCTATGTTGTTTGCCCAATTACTAACCAGGGTACAAAATGGATCATATTTTTGATGAAAAAGATTTTATATTATATTAATGCAATAAGATACAAGATAATTTTCAACATAAAAGTGAGCGGTATGAGAGCACACCCCAAAACCACGAACAAATTAGGCTGAGCCTAAAACAACAATAGTCAAACTAGGTTGAACCTAGGAAAGTATGAAAACAAAAACATTGGCATGACAAAAAACAAAAGCAGCAACTGCAAACATGCTCGAGACGAGCGGATCCTTATCATCCAGCCACCCTGAACCAGACAGATCTTTTCCAGTGTCTAGAATCTCCTAGCTAGTAGCAAGCTCTTCCTCATAGTCATCTTGCTCACACATAGGAATGGTGAGGCTGAGCCGCAGGAATTTGCCAGAGGGTGACAAGGGTTCCGACGGTTGCCAAGTGCCTGGTGTAAAATGATGGTAGGAGGAGAACCCTAGCACTACTGTTGAGCTGATGATTGTGGCAGACACTCCCACCCATGATGCCGAGGTGGTAACTCCCAGCCCTGCTGACGAGATGAGGTGTAACACACCAAAATTACCAACACAAGAACAACACAGTGAAATACAGGATAACTTTTTTTTTACTTGCTTTGACTCAACACGACACAACATGTCGTCACAAGGTTACAACCAACACTTGGAATCATTTGTTACGGGGAAGACCACAAGGTCAGCACGGAAACATTCACACTTATCAAGGACAATTTATTTTTCTTTTGATAAGACAACATGAAATTCCAATCCACATGACACACTCACGGCTAGGGCAAGCCACAGTAAGAAATGGTTGGGGTTTATTTATTTTAGTAAGACACCCTTTAGCTCATGACTTAAGTTTTCAGAAGGAATCAATATATGGTTCGCACAAATTCATCTCACCAACGGAGTTAATTTCTTATACACTGAAGAGTAGTTCACTTAAGGTCTTCTCCTACTTACTAAATCTTAATATCTTCCAGAAACTAACCATTGTTTTCCTTTAAGCTTGTTTAAGAATTCACCCCAAACAGATAGTGTTCGCTAGTTTAGCTAGGGGTATCCATTTATAAATGTTTACTTCACAAAGGATGTTTTCATTTTGATCACTCATGGAAGTATTTGATTTCAAATAGATCACCTTTACATTTATTTGTTGAAAGTAAAATTATTATTTTTGTTTAGCTTCTTTAAGGGTTAACCGACTCATTTTACTTTACTTAAAAAAATATTGTCGCTAAGTCTTAGAAAGATTTAACTTAACAATTTATTCTCAAGATCAAAGTTTTACAATACTCATATCAATGTAAAGATTGAATTCCATTTTTCACAAGGATAATTTCAAGCTTAACTACACCAGAACAAGACACTTTATTTCACCATTACCAAACAATACAAGGCAAGAGGTCGTATCAACTCTCTTTACAAGCAATGTTACACAATTTACAACACATTGGACATTTTTACAAGGAACTTCATAATGGTACAGATGAAACTTTTACACTCTTTTCTTCTAGTCTACTCGCATAATCCATCTGCACAAATATTAACTAAAGTCAGTTCGCAAGAACTGAGCATGTTAAGGCTACACAATGCAATAGTAAGCTAACAATTAACAATATCAAGAAAGGAATATTCTAAATTCAGAAATGGATTAAAATACAACTCACAACTCCAATATTAATCTCATGGGAGAGAAAACTAAAATTATCCAACAAGGAGAAAGTCCAAATACTAGTAAGAACAAAATTACATAAATCAAGGCAAGACCTTATGGGTTGGGAACAAGGAAGTCAAGAGTGTTGATATCTCCTTCATGTAATCCTATAGGTTACGTGATTGGAATCCAAAATTTACTTCATCCAACTAAGGGGTCCAAGAGAAGACAAAGCGTACTAATTATGATCGTAGGCGCGAAGCAAAAATGACAGTATCCAATTCTTCCAGAGGGGCTTCAAAGAAATATGGGTTCGATGCCCTTAAAAGAACACAACTATAGTTTTGGTTTTAACCAAGGAGTTTACCACTACCTCCTTATCGGATTTCTTAAAACGTAGTACTAGCAACCAAAACAAATCCACTTTTCCAAAAGCGTACGAAAGAGACACAAAAAGGGCCATTATTCTACCAAAAAACCCTGTCCTAATCGTCAACTTCTCTACATAATATAAGGGAAGACTAAACTCAAAAGTCGTTAATAATTTTTATATAATTCAGACAATGTCAAAAAAACATTAAAATAAAAATTGATTTCCCTAACAAGGCCACAAAATGGGACCTTTTAGTAACCAAGTTTGAAGTATAAGGTATTCGAGTTCGAAAACAAAGGGATTCGATACGCAGAGGGAAAAACACCAACAATGCCCCAGGCTCAAAAGACCTTACCACGAGTACAAGCACAAACCAAGAACCAACGCACATAGCTATCAGGAAGGTTACGCAGTGCGGTCAGGGCTAGAAGTTCTATGAACTCCTTGCCAAAGGTATAGAAGATGGAAAATTTTACCCGATCCATGTGGGCTTATCGAGGAAAAGCCTTAGCAAATATCAAACAGATAAATATAACAGCCACCTATGATATTATCACTGAAATCAGCTGTCATCTAACAGGAAATGAGTTCACGAGTCCAGTACCATGGATTCACCTACAACTTTTGTTTCAGTCTAGCTAGTAATAGCTTGCTTGCGACCCTTAATAAAAATTGAAGAGATTTCATTCAGTTAAACTTACAATGTTTCCCCTTGCTTTAATCATACAAGAGTTTACATCAAGAATTAGGTATAGTAATACTCTCAACACGTGGAGGCCAAAATAGATGCCAGGTTATCCCTCATCTAGACTAGGTACAACAGTCAACCATGTACAGTTCTAAAACAAACCCCAAATGCCATTTTCTAATCAAACATAAAGTAAGGAATGCCCACAGGCTTAAACAAGTTTAAGAACACAACGTCACTATTAATCTACCTTTTAGCAAAACAAGAGAGCCCTACACAGGAAATGCGTATTTATTCAACCAAAAGAGGTATGTAGGCTTAACCTTCTATTTAGTAACCTTCAATTATAATTACCATCACAGAATTCTTTTTAAAAGAAATTCATATAAGCAAACAAAACTCAATAATGTTTCCTTCCCTACGAACTAGACTGCATCACTCAATAATGTAGTAACCCATTTAGACAAATGTGAAATAGAGTAAGCTATAAGAGAGGAAGGAACATTCCAAGCAAAATCAGCGAAATTGGAATAAGATTTAAAGGAACAACCACACAATCAGGCAGTGATATAAACAACCACGAAAACATCTAGTCTAGGCGCCATTCAAGAGGAAAGAAAATTCATCTCAAGATACTGAAAGAAGGTAGAAAACTATTACAAGGAGTAGATTTAACATGCCTGGTTTAAAACGCCATCTCCATATGCATATGATTGTTTCAATGACGTTGCTTGCCTTTAACCCAAAGTGCTTTGCGAGCTCGAGCTAGCGCCACAATCACGCAGTGAGAAACAGCTACAAACCAACCCCATGATTTGAAGCTCGGACACAAGACATACTGATTACACCACGCTCCTGGCTCGGGTAGGCATCTACCGTGATGATCAATAAACCTCTTCCTTCATTAGATTTGAGGACAGCATGAAACTCTCGGTGCAAACATTACAGCTGCAGCTTGTAAGGTGTGATAATTCCAACAGAAACCTTTATCCCTGCCAACATAGTGACTCATAGAAGATGCTCATATAATAGCAAGAATTTTTTTTTTCATGAATATTCTGGTATGAAACAGATCGGCCTCTATGGGGTTCTCTTCCACGAGTTACATCATACAACAAGCAAGATCTCAATAGAGAATCTTTTTTTTTTTTTTAAAAGGTTCATTAGGTATGCTGGTAACACCCTCACTGTCAAATAAATGATTTTGTAGAAACAAAACTCAGTACATGATCTAGATCTGAAAATATCCTGCTACCTTCCTCCCCCAAGATATTTCTCCAACATTGCATAGATCTCCTGAATAGTTCTCTTGCAAAGCAAACTGTGCTTCGTGAATATGCAAGCTCGTACCACAATGAGCTGCTAGACGTATTACCCTAACCGGTAAAGGGGTCATCCTTGATGGCTCCATGTGCCACTCAGGAAGCTGTAAATTCTTCTCCAATTCATCCAAAACAGCCCTTCCCCCAGCATGTATGCAAAAATGCTCAAATGCAAGTTTGAAATCTGGAATATAGGGCTTAATATTCACCTTGAAAAGCTTCCTCACCACCAAAGTAGCAAAAAAAAAAGAGAATCTGCTCTGACATTGGAAGAACCAGAGGACCCAATGTTGTTATGATAGTCTTCAATGCGTCTCCTGCTACTACCATGAGTTCTTTAGACAATGCAACTCCCACCCTTCCTGTCTCATCCTCCTCTTGGAAAACACATAGAAACACTTATCATCAGCACCTTTGTTAGTCCTAACAGTGTGCACAAGCTGATATTTTGCCCTTCTCTTCTCTGATCTCTTGTTTGACAACAAAATGGCAGCACCACCCATCCTAAAATGCAATTAGATACAAGCATGGATATATTATTCCCAAAATACCAATTCAGTGTAATATTCTCCATGCTAACAACATTTGCATAAGAATTTCGATGAACCTGGAGCAAATCCTTAGCTAAATCAATGGATATCAGTCCTGCGCTACAACCCATTCCTCCTAGATTGTAACTGGTAATATTCCCCTTCAAATTATAATGATTTATTATCATGGTAGACAGTGAAGGAGTGGGATTGAAAAGGCTGCAATTCACAACAAGCACGCCAATATCTTTTAGGCTTGACGCCTGTTTTTCGAAAAGGTTCATCAATGGCATCAAACATAACTGTCTCTGCTTCTTTCCTAGCCTCGGCCATGCAAGGATTTGGGGCAGCCTAGGCACTGCCTCAGGCAGGTATGTCTCCTCTCCTAGACCTGACCGCTCAAACAAAACTTCTACTACAGCTGCAAGATTTGATCGAGCTCCTTCCATGTTAAACTCACCACCTGGACAGAAGCAAATTTCCAAAATGAAGATGCAAGACAGTTCAACAACAAACTTTATCTTGTTCTTCTACTACAACTACGAGATTTTGCAATAGCCGATCATGGCTGTGGTCCCGTGCAACCCGAACAGACTGGACAGAACACCAAAAATGGTTAACCTGCCAACACGCTGCCCTTGCAACACCTTCACTGTCACTTCGTCGATTGAGAACATAACCAGAAGGGGAGAAACCCGAGTTTGAGGATGTAGTCGAACTAAACAGATAACAACATAGTGGATGACCTGCACGTTGGAAGTGCTCAAGACAGCTTCTGCATTGAGGTTGCGTGCACGTTGTGGATTTTGCAACAACTGAACATCAGGATCAATACCGGCGGTGCCTTGGGATCGCCCTGCAGCTGTCGCACCTCACTGGAAACCACGGATTTTCTGGGATATGTTTTGACTTCTCTGCCCTGTAGCGGCTACACAAAGACAGATACTTCTTCACGGCACCCTCACTGCAAGATTTCAGTTCCATGCTCCACGAGGTACAGGCATAGGCTAGAGGCGTGCTGGTCTAGCATTGCATGGTTTAATGCATTTGGTGAGACTGACAGCTACTGAAGCGCCCCATCTCTCATTTGGTCAAGCAAACAAAATATGGCAGGAGGCCATACACTCCTCCACGCACCCCCCACTTGCCAGGGAAAAAAATAAAAAAAAGAAGCCTTCAACCCCACGCCAATCAAAGGAGATTACAGACATTTAAGAAGTGACATGATATGTCACCCATCCGCCAGGTCAGCGAGGTAAATTGCAACGAGGCACTACATGAGGAGTGCGATGATGAGCCCTAGCCACGATGGCGTACCTGCGCATGACTATGCTGATGACTCGCCCCTAGAGAGTGTCGAGTGTGACTTAAAACACGACACTGGGATTTGCTATGTCGGCCTCCACGGGCTTTAAGGCGAGGAGCTCCTAGTGGGAGATGGAGGCACTCGAGAAACGTTGCACTGGGCTTCCTTCCAGTGTTGCAGTTGAGTCTGGAGGTGGTCCACCTCCAGTGCCACCTTGTTTGCTTAGAATTGGATCTGCAGGATCACATCGGAGATCACCATAGATTTATTATAAATCGAGAAAGATTGATCAATTGCAGAATTAACAAACAAAAAAGCATTTCTTTCTTTCCATATCCAAAATAAAATCTCCCATCTGAAAATATGAAAAATATGGGTGAACATGGGCAGGAGTTTGGGATTGTCTCCCAAGAGGATATGTTGCCAAGTGAAACAGTGGGGCCGTGAGGGAAAGAAAAAAATATGGATCCAATTCTAGTTAATTTGAGCCTTGAGACAGAACCAGAAGACAAGAAAAAGCTTTTCCAGATGCCCACAAAAGGGGCACTTGGGAGTTGGAATCCCAATTTAAATGAAGCGAACTAAAGATATTTTGGAGGGTTTAAATCAGAGCTTTAACATTACACAAATGGTGCAAAACGAAGATGAAATTTTAAATGAAATGAAACTCATTCCCTTTATTATGAATTTAATTATGAATTGTTTATTAACAAAATAACATGAGAATTATATAAAAAACATAGACAAATATATACCCTCTTTGTTTTCATCTAATTGGTTTTCTTGACCCCTTTTTGGGGGCGAGTCCCTTGCTACCTTACTCATTATCCTACTCTAATGAAGGTTTGTAACTGTTTTTTACAGTTAGGATATCCGACTCAATAATGGGTTTTTATTGGTTTCGTCTCATCCTTTCAACCTTATTTTTGTCTAATATAAGTCACTTCTTTTCTTAAAATTTGTTACACAAAATTGTTAAAATACGAAAATGTTGGAGTATTTTAATGATTTCTTTTATTCATAAATATTTTATTATTTAGTGTTTCCTTATTTTTAATCAAGGCACAAATCAACCTTAAAAAGAGAATTGAGTGATTCATGGTCTATTTTATATTTTTAATATATTATTAAAAAATAGTAATTATTTTAAGTCATAAATTGAGGATGAAGTCAAATGACCCATAAGAGTGAAAGATCATTGTGTAGATTTTAGGTTTAACAAGTAATCTTTATAAGATGCTTTAATTAATTTTGATTCTAGCATTTTTGATGAATGTAAGTTGTAATAATTGTTGAAATGATTTTGATTATAATGAATGTAAGTTCTAATAATTGTTGAATTAGAACGATAGGTTTAGAAGCTTAACCTAAACTTTGAGTAGATTATAAAGGGGTTTGGGAACTATAGGGTTTTTGAGGAAACAAAAAACATCACAAATAAATAAGAAACACATTTTTGACATGGTAATTAAATCACACTTCAATGCAAATATGTATAAAAAGGCCCTAGAGAAAAAGAGTGTAAAAAGGAAACATTATAGAATGATGTGAAATTAATTATCAAAACAAGACAATATTTGTAAGACTAAGGTGTCTTTTGAGAAATATGAATGTAGTGAATTGTTTTTAACAAACATATTTTATTATAAATTTTCAATAGTTTTGTTTATACATTTTGTTGAGTTTCTAAAATGAATTTTTGTAATGGGTGTTGTTATGAACCTTAGTGTATCATTTTCAATTAAATTAATTCAATAGAAATAAAATAACATAGAAAAAGATGCAAATGTTATTTAAAAAAAAAGGTGTGATTGCAAAGTCGAAAAAGTTTCCATGAATAGTTTTAAACATGCAAAATTGCCAGAGATAGAAGTAGGGATCAAATTTGAAGTTGTCAATGCGCTTCAAATGTAATTCAACTGGTCATAGAAGGGTGCTTAAAAATGTACACTTCAAAAGAAATTTAAAATTTAAAATTGCAAATCAATACTGAAATGAGGTCACTTGTGTTAATTTTTCATTACAAGGGCCAACTATAAAATCACTTGTCATACAAATATTAAATGTTATGCTAATTTTTAAAAATATTGGATTTATTTTAATAAATTAATTATTAAATGAGTAATTGTATAAGTCTATAAATCATACTTACTTTCTCTTTTTTATGTTAAAATAACTTGACTTTCACTTTACACAAATCACACACAAACTAGGGAGAAGATAAATGACTACTAAATAAGAAATTACTTGAGTGTTTCTATTTTCATAAGAGCAATATTAGTTTTTTAGCTTTTTCTAGCCACTAAATCAATTTGGGGATTTTATTCTCAATGCCCTTATTTTATTTTAGAAATTGGGTTCTTAAATATTAGTTATTTCATACTCAAATTGTTTTTAAGATAATAATGCTAATTGTTATGTCTCTAAGTTAACAACTTCAGTATTATGTAATCAATGAATATCTGTATTATTTAAAGATTTGTCCGTGCTCTAAATTACTCTTGCATTCAAGATAGATTAAGGTATGTAATATTAAACAATATTTAGTTTTTTGAGCTCCGAACAATTCATGTGTTTTACATTTGGTTTATATGTAATAAATATATTGTGATTATTACTATAGTCTTAATAGGCTTTAGAAAATTACAATTTCTTTGATCACTCTAAATTGACTAACAAATATTATTCACGAATAACAAAGAGTTCTTTTCTGGAATATAATATTTATTATAGCAATAATTTGTCATTGGATACCAAATAAAATTATATTTATAGCTCTGGAAAAAAAAAAAAAAGACTAGAAAATACATGAGAAGTAAAATATAATTTTTGTTGTGAATCTACATAAAGCACATCCGAAGAAGACTATGTTTAAGGCATGTTGTAGTGCCCCCTCCTAATTTGCTATTAAAGACTGAATAAATATTGAAATAATTTAGTGAGATGGGATTCAACAGTCAAGTGTTGTCAGGGAGAAAGTTAGGGGTTGGAGATAGAGGAATGTGATGGAAGCGATGCATCCTAAAACGCATTTTCAGACCTATCAATTTCCTTGCATAACATGACAAGAACTTCAATTGAGATGTTGATGCATTTACCACAATGAAACCCAAGTTAACGTTGTAAATTTAGCAGTGATTAGATAGTTCCAGCAAGAGTAGAACATGGAAGTGAGAGGGTGCTTTACTGAATGGAGATCTCACTAATAGCCGTTTAAAATATGTACCATGATGGGTTAAATCAGTCATGTTATGGATTAAACAAGTCTTGCATATGGAGACAAATCTTTAACCCGAATACCTCCTCATTATTTTTACATGCAAACTGATTGATCTATATCTGGATGTGTATTTTGTTTGAAGTGGTTTTAATTGTCTCTGAGAGGAAAACACCTTCTTGTTGCTATTTTGTTTATTGTATGAAAAAGCGAAGAAAGAAGATTGAAGATGAGGATTGGGAGGTGCTTATTTCTATCATAATGTCTAGCTATTGACTTTTCATTTATACCATTGTGAACCTATGCTACTTGTAATGTAACCTTACACATACTCTTCCTAGCTTGTGTTTGAATGGTATATTTGGAGCATGTTGTGAACATTCGTTAGAGCATAAAACAAGAGGGAGTCTTTGTAGATGATCCTAGGTAAACAAGGAAAGTTGGTTTACGAGCAGAATTATGCAAGAAAATTGAACTTGGAATTGAAGCTAGACATAACTATGTGAAAATAGTGTTATCTATTTTTTTTTCCCTCAGGAAAAATTAATCAAACACAAATTTACATGGGGTAAAATGGAGAGATTGGTTTAATCATGTGAGCTCACATTCAATTCCAAAAATCAGGTTGCAGGTGGCCTCGGCAATGGAGAAGCAAGGTTGGCAAATGAATGGCCAAACAATGTCGAAGGAGATCAGAACTCAAGCAGAAGAATGAAGAAAAGATCGAATTTTTCATACTTCACATTTTTGGCATTTCAGATTTCAGTGGCCATATGGCAAAAAGGACTCAGCAATCTCTGAAGTCTGAAATTTTGAAATTTCAGAATTTCGGGTTTTGGAGATCTCGATGGGACAAATCAGAAATGGCAAGTAAAAATCCCAAAATATGAAACTTTGAAAGTCTGAAATTTCATACTTTTGGGTTCGGAGTTTTGGAGGTGCAGAATTTGGGATTTCAGAGGTCTTCGGTGGTAAAATTGAAAAAGTGACCGAAAATGTCCTAAATCTTAAAATTCTTAATCTCGAAAACGTTTGGATTTCGGAAGTCAATGCAAGTTTATAGGTCAACACAATGGTAGTTTTGGGTTTCAGAAATCTCAATGTGATTTGGGTGATGAACAGTGTAAAAAGTTCGATAAGGAAAAATGTCTGAAAGTCCAAAAGTTAAAAATTTCAGACTTTCAGGTTTCAGACTTTTGGGGTTTCGGGGTTTGGAGTTTTGGAACTCTCAAGCCCCAAAATGTGAATATCATCCCTCAATGTCCGAAACTCCAAAACCTGAAAGTCTGAAATTTTAGAATTTCAAGCTTTCGGGTTTCAAACTTTTGGAACTCTCACGCCATTTTTCACAGAATGACACCTCGACCTTCCGATGGCCATAAATTTTGACTGGGAGCTCAGATGTGCACAAGAAATGAATTTTTAAAAATCTCTCAGCGTATGCTACTCAACTTCAACTGAATATCTTTAAATTAGTTAGACTAAGTTATTGAAAATGAAGAAATATAGTCTGCCATTTTTGAGGGTGTCAGGCTTCTCACCTACCACCATAATGAAGTATGGGCTTCCTTTCTTGGCTAACAAGGAACAACACATGGAGGCATGCGTTTTGCAGTAGAACCCATCATTTTTATAGGTGAATTCAATGCATTTTTTATGTGGTATTTATTGTAGAATCACAACACCCCCGAATGGCCCGGGTGTGAAGTGGGGCATTTGGTGTGATTGTATAACATGGGACCATCTCTCAAGTTGTGGGACTTGTAAAAATTGAGATGGAATTCTAGAGAAAGTTGGTTCTTGCTTCCTAATGTACCTACCACAAGCTACTCGAGTGTATGCAGAACCTATTCTATCCTAATCTAACCATTCCAAGGGGATAGAGAGAGAAGGTGAAAGAGCCTACACTAAGTAGTGACACACTTGAAAAGGAGAGAGGTGAATCACTGACCCAACTGCCTGAAGTGGAGAGAGGTGAGCAAAGAAGAGTGTGGATAGAATGCACCACAGACACCACTTCAAAACCCATTAAACATAGCTCCCAGGACCTGCAACAAACATCAAAATATGCACAGTATACCCTGCAAATATGAGAGGTAAGAAGAGATAACAAAATAAGCCACGAATAGATAGATGCATCATGAAACATATTTTTTTGCTCCAAAATGTTACATAGTACATCAGTAGTGGGCAAGAGGCAATAAAACGCCATTACAGAGCCATGGGAGGAGGCATAAACTTCACGTTCTACTCTAAGGAAGAAATAGAGAGGGGGGAAGAGGAGAAACAACAACCAGCCATTTGAATATGCCCCTTCATTACAATATATAGCAAGAATAAGAGAGAGAAGAGGGAAAATTTTGAATCCTGCTTCAACCACCTCTGCGACGCATTGAATCCTATTCCGAAAGCTCAACCACTGTCAATCAATGCCCTTCTCAAATCTACCCACAATCTATCGATTCTGGCTCCCTCCGACTACTCGGTGTGTTGAAGAAGGAAGAACAACGGATCAAATTGAATTAGATCTAGTAGTTGAAGAATCTAGATTATGTATTAATGGCCTAGAAGACATTTTCCCATTTTTTACCCATAAGATCCTATTAAGAATGATATTTTATGTCTCCATGGTGTAGAGGGCATTGAGACATTTCCAAAAAGTCTTCTCCCGCCCAAATATGATTTTATGGTCGAACAATATGGCCATTTGAATATTTGGGTCGCACGGGCGCAATATTTGAAAGAGTCTGTCCATACAAGGTCCATGTGGAAGCCTCACACTTCTTGGAGATTCAGCCCTTGCCGTGTGCTCCTAAAATTCCATCAGATTAACACGTGGTGGATTCTGTGGGCTCCTTTGTATTTTTCTTGAGTCCTTCATGTTTGCTTGGTGGGGCCAAAAGTTTGACCCTAAACATGTGGAGGCTTTGCACTCATTTGAAAACTACCCCTAAATTGTACCTTTGAAGTTGTGCGGTCGAGACACGTGGAGACCTCTTCTTGCTTTTGGAATTTTCCACAGTCGACTGCACCTCTTTGGACTCTGGGACACGTGGCAGGTTGATGCTCATTTGGAAACCTACCCCAAATTTTACTTTTGAAAGAGCGTCATGTTGACACTTGGCTCCTTCCATTGGCCTACTTCTACTTTGACTATTTAGCCTCGACTCTATCCCTTTTTGGACTCCAGGACATGTGGAAGGCTCATGCTCATTTGAAAACACATTGAAGATTTTACCTTTAAAGGAGCGTCGTTAAGACACGTGGTGCCTTCCACTTTCACTCTATACTTTTATGAAGCACAGGTTTGTTCGACGAAACCATTTTTTTGGATTTCTTTCTACATGGGGTTGTGGGTGATCCAATTTTGCTGGGGGGGAAAATTGAGATAACAGGTGGTTGGAGTAAGAATTTGAATTCTTCTCTCCCCTCCTTCTCTCAGTCTTCCTATATATTGTAAGGAGGGGCATTTTTTAAAAAGGTTGAACAATTTTGCCTTGCACCCTCCCTCCTTCTCTAATCTACAAGTGAATTTTTGGAGTTCAAACCTCCCATTTCAAACTGTAATGCATGTTTGTGCCTCTTGGCTATTGTAATGGACTGTATCAAATTCTTGGAGCAATAAAAATAAGTTTGTGGATGATTTAAACCCTCTCTTATGTTCATTGTATCTTACTGATCTCTCATTACAATCTTGGTTATCTATGCATGGTGATTGTATTACAATTTTAATGGTTTGGGTTTAAATTACAAATTTGGTGTTCATCATTCCTCAGTGCATCACCTTTGTTAATTTATATGAGTTGTCAAAATAACTACTTGAACACTAAAAAAATAACACTGGACTTTACCGTAATAGCTCACCCACAAGAGAGACTGTCAACATGCCAAAAGTAGCATTACAATGCAAAAGGTATAGAAAGTGGAACAAGAGGTTGAATGGTGGAGGATCCACACCTATAGAGTTCTCTCAAAAAATTCCTATGTCATTGCCATGAGTGATCAAATATCCACCCCAAACAACATGGATGGATGAAGAAGATGCCTACATATGACTTGGTGTAAAATACACAATGGGTGCATGAAAAGGAACATCAGAATGTGTTTCAGATTGATCATGTCTGACATCTGAAATCTTAGGTTTCTAAAGCCTGAGTGAAGGTGTAGAACTCATGTGTTGTTCATGATCCTTGGAAAGAGTTGAACGAACAAGAATTGGAGATATGTCAATGTGTGATCCCAATGAAGTCCCTGCTTGAAAACCAATCCCATGGCAATAAGTCCACTTAACATGTGGAATAGGTGAAACAATACCTTGTGAATGTCTGCCAATACCTCCACTAGTGAAACCCATAGAAAGGAGAATGCAAGAACTGAATGCAGTTTTATGCTTCTCAAAAGAGCCATGTATGTGAGAAGAAGTAGGATACACATCATGTGTAACTGTAATAGGAACAAACGCAGAAGAACATGTTGTAACAAGCCTAATACACTTAGGAGCATTAGGACCAGGAGAAGGCTAAAAAAATGGTAGATAAAGGTAAGTGAGTATGAGAGCAACAACTTTAACTGGACTAGGAGCATGGATAATACTGTCCACAATATGATGGTGATGCTGCAGGATAGCAATTTTTTGTTGCAAGGAGTGTATTAGTGTATTCTTGTCATGAATGAGTGCTTGTAGAAGAGAATTTCGCTTCTTGAGAGATCTATTGTCTTCCAAAATTTTTACAATATCCTCTTGAAGTTTGCACACTTTGGAGAAAAGCATATTGTTCTCAGAATCCATGATAGATACAAGAATGCAACTCCCAAAAGTTTGGGATGTCAAACTCAACTGAAATTACATCCACAAGTGATTACAACACCCCTCCATATTTGGCACTTCATAATGAGTGTGTGTTTCAATATGGCACTTTATAATTATAATGTGATTCTCAAAATAAATATTTCTAATGGAAAGAGTATGAAAAAACAAATACTTTTGCTAAAAATGGTACTCAAAACCGAGTTTTCGATCAAAAGATACAAGATTTACAAGTTTATGCTCTTTTATTTAACACAAAAATATAATGAAAGGGGGTTGGAGTTAAGAAATTACAAGTAGGAATCACAAGCTTAAGCCCTCATATCACCATATGATATGACTAGGGGTTAAGGATTTCAAGGATCTAGTCAATATCATAGATCAAGGAAAGAACTAGTCAATACCATAGATCAAGGAAAGAGTTATACCTAACAACTAGATAATATCCCCCTAATATATAAATAAATAAAAATAAATATCCACACACATAAGAGAGTGACGATAAATACAATAAAGGTAAATAAAGTACCTAGGTGAATATAAGCTAAGGTAAATACCTAATCTAACATTTATCTATCTCCTCAATTTTGACTGATGAACCATTATTCTACCCTTGAGGAGGGGGTGTGTGATGAGAAAAGAGGTTTTATGAGTAATTATCAGCCCACCTTGACAAAGAAGATGAATGTTACATAATCATTTGAGCATAAAAATCCTCGAGACCTAGAATGGGCCTATCGTACTCCAGACCCGTCATATTTGGGGGGTGTAAAAACACTTGCGGAATAATGGGAGAGGATAAGGATAGATAAAATAAAGGAAAGAAAGGAGGAAACGAAAAGGAACTAGTATTTCACATTGGGTTCACCAATTTTGTATGCTTAACAATCAACACATGACTCTAGGCACACGCGACCTTTCGAGGTCATCCCAAGACAATCGCTACGTCATGAAAGATGGATATGGAATGGGAAAATAGGGAAAATAGGTAGAATATGTGAAAATTGGTGAAAATGGCTAAAATTTAGATCAAGGAAAATGAATGTATTCCACATGAACTTAGGTCATTTGCTCATTTAAGGAAATGAACTCATGTCTAACTTGTTTGAGTGAAATGGAACACTTAGGGATAATGGATGCATGAATGTTTTGATCAAGTCAAAATCACCAAATAAACCTTGAATGGGTTATGGAATACATTGGAACTGTCATGTGTCTCTCACGTAAAAAATCTACAGACAAGGTCTTGGAGGTGTGAGAAGAAACGTGTCGGAAGGAAAATCCTATGGATTGTAGGATCTAGTCTCGACCACACTGATTGTGCCAGAACATGTTAGCATTTTCTGCTTCGTCATTCAAAGCTATCAACTATGAAATAATGCTTGATAGAACTGGGGTGGTTTATAATATGAGTTTTCTAAGGCCCTGATCAATGTCGGTCAATTGTGTAATGGTGTTTGGTTTTGGCACTCTTGGGTCACACACTCTTTGTCTAGGTTGTTTGGGGCCTTGGATGATCATGTGGACATGGAAACAAAGAATCTAAGTAAAAAAACATGAATGCAAAGAAACCAAAGGAAACTAAGGTCAAGTTAAGATAACCTAAGCCTCTAAGGTAACGTGGGGAGCTTGTGTTGATTCCCGTATAATTAAGTCTATGTTCCTAAATTAAACAAAGATTGTAAACATATTTATATCAAAAAAACTCAATTACTCTCCTTTGATTTAATTAAATCTATGTGTACCTAATTAATTAAATAAAATGAAACTAAATCTAGTCTATTTGTTTTTGTATTTTCGAATATTTTAAATGAAAGGGAATAAGACAAATAAAGAAACCTAATTAATATATTCTATATTTTTAGAGACTTTCTTGTTTTCTAGAACTAAATAAATTAAAAATACACAAACAAGAAGATTGTGTCTAGTTAAATAGGAACTACATATATTCTAAAATAAAATAAACTAAACAGTGAAATAGCCGGATGTGGTTATTTCCTTGTTGCAAAATGAATTTAATCTAAACAAATTAAAACATAAGATTTTTTAAATTTGTAATTGTGGATATAATTTTCTCTGGTTCTACCTCAGAATCACAAAAATGTTGGGAAGCTTCTCAGAAGCATTTTCTTCCGTAAGAATTCCCAAGTAAAACACTAAATCTACAAAATCTTTTTAAATATGAAGAAATTGATATGAAATGCACAAACACAAAAAATTCTTCAAAATTGCTTCCCTTGCAAATCCACAATGATAGGGAGGGAGGAAGCTTTCAAGAGAAGCTTTACTCGTGCGCTAATGAAATCTAAATAATGAATGAAATGAAATCTACTAGCAATTTGATAGCGAAGAATGGAATGAATTTGTGTACAAGAACTTCCTCTGATTCCTTCCTAGACAAATCCATAGGGATGAGCTGAGAATAACTCTTCAATGGAATCTACTTATAGGAAAATAAACTAATTATAAGTTATACCTTTCTTAAAACAATATTTGTGTAACTAAGATATGAAATCTAATTCACTAAAAAAATCTTCTAGGAATTCAAGTACATCTCCAACCTAGAAATGTAGAATTGAGATAGTTTCCAATGTTGTTTGTGCTTCTAGTGATCCCCTCAGTTTCTTTTCCAATGGTGAATCCAATATTGTCCAGGAAACTATGTTGGTTGGTATGCAAGAAGAATATGTAGAAGTGGTTGAGTTGCTTTATTTGTAGGTAGTATGGTAGCAAAATAGGCAAGAGAATAATAAGGAAAAATATCTATGTTTTCTTGTGTGCTTCTTGCCAAGATTCCAGAAACAGAAAAAATGAAATTCCAAATCCAAATACACCAACCAACGCTTCGGGAAAAAATATTTTTATATAGAAAGTTAGAAGAGAAGTGGTCCAACCCACTTAGCATCCAAGAAGTGTCACATCACTGATGGAAGGGGCAATTAACCTACTAAAACTAGTAAGTATAGCAAGATAATTTCATATGCATCTATCAAGCTGAAAAACATCTGATTTGGTTAAGAAACATGCAAGAAAAGTGAGTTCGATGAAGGAAACATGCGTACAAAACATGTTGTTTAAGTCCCAGATAAAAGCACATGGAATTGCAAGTCTGTGAAGAGTGGCAGTTGTGTAACCACCCCTTTATGAAGACCAAAGATTACATAACTATCACGGTAGTTGTGCAACCCCTCCAACAGTTATGTAACTTAAGGCCAAAAGGTTAAGGAAAAGGCTGCAAAATAACTTAGTAAAGCGAGAAAAGTTGGAAAATACATAAGAAAGGTAAGCTAAGCTACAATAACATGTTGTAAGTGATAAATTTATACTTGGATATCATTAGAATGGATATTTATCATCAATGGGGATTTTAACTGTTCTGACAATGTAGTATCATGTAAATTTGCATGCATAAAGACACCTCCTGGGGTAGATTGTGAGAGCATCGCAGAGGAAGAGAAGATGAAGTAAGAATCCCAGCATTCACTAAAATTGAAAGATGAACTTGGCTCTGCGATGGTTTGGAAGGAATGGAAACCAATGAGTGGGGTTGCTCCGAACCTGACTTATCCTTAGATAGGGGGGAGGGATATTAGGTAGGAGAACCAAGTGACTGGTTTTTGCACCGAATCCCTTCTTATTCCCCACTATTGTCTAACCATCATTCAACATGTCATCTTTGGGCTTGGAAACCACGGGTTTCATCACTTTTGGCTTCGAGTGAGCTAACAGAGGAAAGTCACGAATGTGATGGTCTGGGGCTTGACAAAAAAATACATGTTGGGAAGGTTGAAATATGCCACCTTTTGAGAAATATGCAGGGCCCCAACCTGAACATTTAGGTGGTCCAACAAATCTTTCAAAAGATCAACTTCGACACATACATGCTTGTTAATATGAGCATAAAATAAATGGCCTTGTGCATGGAAAATCACCTTGCTAATGTGTTTGAAAATCTCTACAAGGAAAGGCCAGAGATGAATAGGAAAACTAAGAAGCTCAATCCAAATTGGAATTTGTAACGAAACCTGGATAGTGAGGCTAAAGTTAGGAGTTCATGGTGACAACACTAACAAGGTGTTCCCTAAATACCAAAAAGCTTCCTTAAGGAGGATGGCTTTCAGATGAGAAGGCTCACGAAAAGAGAAGAAATAAAACCCTTTGGTGAGGTTACGGATACCTAAAACTAGGATATCGCTGGAATCCCAATGGTTTTCTATCCATTTATGAAGGTTTTATATTGAGAGAATGTGGCCATAGAAATAAGCAATAAGGAAATTATTACTATACTACTAAACCACAGGATCCAAGCATTTAGTAGAAATAACAACATTCATGTAGGATTCAGAATCCATACCTTGTTGTATCATTTCGAAACAAACTTTCGTGTGCGTTTGGGAGTCATGTTCACCACCAATCATAATAGTTGTTGTAATGGAAGGAGAGTTGGCCATTTATAAGTGACTCACCACCTTAGTGGTGGGAAAATAGTCACGTTTCACTATGATGGGACCGACGGGATAATCCTAACAAATCTGAAGGAGGTAGAGGTCTCGCAGTGGTGTATAGCAAGGGAATGTATGAACAAACCCTAACATAGCTGAAGTTACCCCTGCCTTTGATTACATGTAGGTTTTCCTTGGAAATGTCTAATAAGGCATGCATTTGCTTCAGACCATAATTTTTTTTCTCCTTGATTTCATACAAATATTTTAGCCATTCAAATCTTATTTATTGAGTAAATTATTTTAAAACTGTAGTTTCAATAAAGTATTTTAAAATTGTAGTGTAGACATTTTAAGGATTGAAATGGATCATATAATTCATAATAAACACTAAATCTTTGGAAAAAAATAACATTACTTCCATTTTACACCTTTGGTCATGTCATACCAAGATTAAAATATATAAGTAGAATATACTTCTTTAGTTTTTGGAAGAGGGAAAAAGTGGGGGTTTTGAAGGGACCCGCACCCTTGTACAAGAAGTCGTTTAGGCTGGATAACATAATGAAGAAAAATAGAGGAGAAGCCAACAAGTAGCAAAGGATAAAGTCCACAAAGGCACAAAAGAAGAACAAAAAAATGAAAAGAAGAAAAAAGAACAAGGTTGCAATAACCATGGCAGTACCAAACATCATATTATACTCAAGGATCCCATACATGGGATCATAATCTCATTTTGGTGAGAGAATTAGCAATCTTTTTTCCTTTAGTGATTGTCCAGTCGTCACTCCTATTAGAATCCACATTTTCATCTGGGTGAGTTGGAAGCTGAGTATAAGAGGGAGCCATATTTCCAACAACAGGATCCATAATCTTGAGTATATTTTTAGAACAATTAGAAACCTCTTCTGAAGGAACTGTCAACACTTGATCCATCAAACCAGCCTTAACCAACTCCATTGGAGGGGAAGTGTGAGTCACAACCGATCATAGGATATTCTTCTCATCTAAATCCTTATCTTCTCTAACCTCTACCAAATATTCCAAAGAGGAATCAAGTTCATCCTCAACAAACAATAGGTTCTGATGAGAATCCTTCCACCAAGATACATTTTCCTTTATCTTCTGCTTTACGTTTAGGCAATCTGAAGAAAGATACTCTACGGAAAAAACATTCCTGCATCTGAAGGGAAATCCTTCATAATAAATGGGTTGTGACCAAACTCTATCTAAGACTTTGAAGTCAATAAAATCAGGTAGGTCTAGCAAGGTATTAAGCTCCACCAAGATCCAAGCATAAGTAGTGTGAGTGTAGTACTCCATTTTGATAACGATGAATAAAAACTTTCCCAAGGCATTGACTATACTAGTTAAAATTTCCTTCCCACAAAACTGCAGCGGGAGATAATGTAGACAAACCTAGAATGGATTGACATTGAAGGCATCAATGAGTGGATTAAAAATCAGAAACAACGATTTCATCAACATGTGATGATTCTATAGTTCCCAAAGGTTGGAGAAGATAGAATCCCAATATTTAACAAAGTTGAATTCCACTATAAAAAACATCCTTTCACAGGGGTAAACTTAAACCCTACCTGACAAAAGAGGATTCCATTTCGAAGAAATCCATGAGTGTAGGAATGGCAACCCAAGCTGAGAGCCATTGAAGCGGAAGATCAAACCATGGGATGAGAAAATTTCTTCACTCTTTAACACTAAGTTCCCAAGGGAGACCAAGGGAGAGGATTTAGCAACAGGGAAGGGTGTAGATGCCGAAGAAGGTGGAAACCACACCCACTTTTCCGTCTAGATCCACCAAAGGGAGTACAGTTCCTCTGATGCTATTTGAGAGAAGAAGAACTTCACATAAAAAATAAAACAGTGTGTCGTGGGTTCTCGAGCCACCAAACGATAGAGGTTCACCATTACCGAGAGTATCATCAGTAGTAGGTATGCATAGGGTTCATAGAGAGGAGCCTTGAGAAGGGATCTTTGAATGCGCCATAAGAGTCTTATGATATACTTCTTTATTTCATGTTAGAATTACTTCTATGATTAAAAGTATCACTCAATTAAAAATTAATCCCACATTGGATGGCTGGTTTTGTAGAAAGTTATATACACACACCAATATATCATAATTCTTATTCTTATAGAAGTGACACCAAAATGGAAGTGGTTCTCTTAGTAACATAATAGTTGACTGGTTAAGTTTTCTTACACAATTTTCCCCTCCTCCTATGTGACTTCAAAATTGGAATCATTTATATGATTCTAAAATCCACATTTAATCCTTGCTTATCAACAACAAGAATACATTTCAGTGTGATTAAGGAATTATGATGAAAATTGGAGAAAATGATTTCATACCAAACCATAACATCCCCTTAAAAAGCATGAAAAAATAATTTTTCTTCTTTTTCATATAATGAAAATAATTTAACTAACGTTTTGTGGTCTGAAGAACATTTTTTCAATCAATTCGAACATGGAGTTATACCCCCTAGAGAATGCACCCCATAAGTGGACACATGCATCTTTTCTTATTTTTCAATTCCTATTATTACCCATTTAAAAATTATAAAAAAATTAAGATCATATTATTTACAAATCTCTATATTGATCTACATTACATAAATCATTTCATTTATAACCATTAGAAATGAGATCATTATATTCTTTTAACTACCATTGGGCACCCTATTTTGTCACACCAAAATTAAGCATTGTAAATAAATGAACAAGAAAGGTGGCATATTTAAATAAGCCAACGTGGTAAAAAAAAAATTCTTATATTCCATTTAGATTCCCTTTCACATCGTTCAAATAATTGTATTTAACCATCTTTCTTCTAGTCTATTTTACAATTGGAACATACCTTTATATTAATGTAAGTGAGAGTTACATAGGGAGGTGACCGGACAACTCACTGTCCCACAAAACATCACGAGGGCAACAAAAGTATGCCACAAGGGCAAAGAAAAAACACCATGAAGGATTGCAAGAGAATGCCCAAAGGGCAATCAGAAATCATGTACAAAAGACAAATACCAGAGATCATCAAGCACATGCAACTACCACACCAGGAGGAGGGGGAGGATCATCCTAGGGATGGATGAAAGCTCCACCAGTAGTCTCGAAAGACGGCGGATCCAGTTCCCAACCCTCCTTCTTTGGAAACCACATCTCGAGAGGCACCATAATTCCCCACCTGTGGGGTGGCGATCCTACAAGAGTATTCATTGCTGGTGGTGGAGAGCCCAACGGGGGAATGCTGGAAATGCCTTTCCCCATCGGGGTTGGACTCCAGCTAAGTCAAGTAGAGGACGGGGCAGAGCTATCCTGAGGGGAGACAGAGCAATGGCTACGAGAGTGGTTCTTTGACATGTATTCATAAGTGGTGGCCATCGAGGAGGCAGCAGTGGTGGATCGGGTGGAACTCGGCTCATGGTGCATGGTGCACTCCCCTAGTTATCCAATAAAACCTGGAGGTGCAAAAATTCCAAAGTAACTTTTACAGCCTGAGCTCAAATTTGTGATCACAAAGTAGATGGAATAATCACCTTGTCATTAGTAGAAAATTTGATAACTGTAAGATCATTTTTTAAAATAAAGGCATTGCGATATTTCTAGCTATAACATAAAATACATGCACAAAAAGATGCCACATATTAGCTATATAATGAGTCCATGGAATAAAGTCCCAAAATAAAGCCAGATGTCAGAAGAAAAAATCAAGGTGACAGGGAAGAAACAAGGAATGAATCCAACACCAAATATCCCGCGCATGCAGGTGAAATTAGAATAAATTTCAAAAAGACTTTGGACTGGAACAAAAGGGGTAGGTTGGGGGAGAAATGCCAATATGCTGAATCTGTTCACCTATAGGTAGACCTTGATAAATCAAGTACCATATAAAATGGTTAACTTTAGGTTTAAGAACAGGGTTCCAAGCACAAGAAATCCTATAAACCCAGGTAGAGGGAAATGACTGGAGTGTTCAGCAAGAATTTAACTTTGTAATTGCGGGTGACAAACAATAGAGAAGTTGATAGAATATGTGAGTATTGTATCGTAAAAAAGTTATATCATGATTCCATTGTCATTCATGCCACCAGGTAGCCAGTGGATGGAGGCCAAGTTTATGAAGCATCACATCTGGAAGAAGCTCATGAATCTTGCAAATTGTAGGAAGATCAAAATTATGTAATTAGAATTTGGATTTAATTTCATGCCAAGCAAGCCAATCTCTGCGGTAAACTAGATCATATATAGTGTGAATGCGTTTGTGAAAAATCCAAATGGCTTTGATACTAGGGAGTTTAGCCAACAGAGTCATGCCCTCGGGAAGAATTTGTGACCACTAGATGTTCTAAGCATTAAACAAAAGGCCATTGCGAAATCCATCACCAACCCACTGTAAAAAAGGCTTAACCTTCTCGAAGGCTTTCTAAATGCTCTTAGCCACAAAGGTACCTTGAATCTTAACTTGAGCATATGTAATAATAAGAGTATGTAAACCAATACCATTTCAGCTCCACTTACAATACAGAGCACCAGATTCAATAAAATGTCTCAACAAAATATGCCAACAGCGATCCCCAGGAAGACTATGGCTAATCCACTTAACACACAGAGCCACACTTTACTGGTAAAGATCAAGTATGCCCATACCACCTTACTCGTGAGGGAGGCAACAAACATACTAGGCTACACGGTGAAAGCGAGATGAACAAGAACTTTGACACCAAAGAAAATCCCACAAAATTATATCTATTCAATTGAACAAAGTGCAAGAAGGGCACCAACAAGCAGAGTAATAAACATGGGTGGAAACAAGAATTTTGGTATACACCTAAAACCTTCCTGCTAAGGATAGCATTTTGGAGGACCACTTCGTGATTTTTTACTCCACTATGTTAACCACATAAGTGGAGAGAGTCACCAAATCAATATCAAAGGAAAAAGGGATGCCTAGGAAGTGAAATTTCTCACCGCAACCAATCAAAGTCCAGGGGTAAGCCTGAAGCCAATCAGACATTGGTAAACAATTTTGGTGAAAACCAAGAGTTTTGGCCATCTCAATGCTAAAACTAGAGGCTAAACAGAAAATAAATAAACAATCAAAAATGAAAGCAACATTCTAGTCTATTTTCCCTTATTATCATTTTTTAATTATTTTTCTTTAGAGGAAGTGTACATTTTTATTTTCCTATTTTCGTTGGGAGTTATTTTAAAAGAACTAGTAACATGTCACTCGGATTTATGTTGGTGCTTATATCCATATTAAAAACTCCACATAAAATATAATATCATTCAATATTTAACTGACTTTAAAAATCGTATTTTAGCACTAGCGCAATCCATATTTTTGTTGTTTATTTACAACAGCAAATTTGTTCCTATTGGTAAATCCCTTACACCCTGTTAAAGTGCAGTTTTAGTTTAGTTTGCTAGTGAAAAACAACATCTAATATTTTAAATGTGATTTTTGAAATTAAAAATCATGTCCTCTCAACATTGACCCATATTTTGAGTCTCTTAACGCAGATCTATATTTTTTATTAAATAATTTATTTAAAAATGACATATTGAATATTATGTGTGAGTCTCAAAAGATTGAAAATGTAATATTCAACTTGACACATTGAATGTTACAAACTATTTTCAAATTGATATCACTTCTTACGTAGTTTGTAGCTCATATGCAATTGTTAGATACATTAGAATTGGTTTATTCATGTGATCACGAAGAATTAATTGTAATTGTTTAAAATGAATTGGTTCATTGAAAATATAATATAATAAGGGCCATGACATGCCTAAAAGCTGCCATTTTTTAATATAAACACCCAAAAAAAAATTCCACTTTCTTGTAAAGAGTTAAAACCAAAAAGTGACTATTTTGAAATGTGAGTTTGTAATTTATTTACCCGTATAAATCATGGAGAAAATATTATTCTTAAAGTTTAAGTAAGAAATAGAAATATTTATTGGAGAAAAAATAATTGTTATTTTCTTTAATTCAAATCATGGCATTTACTTGAGTCAATAAGCAGAGAAATGTATGATGAATGCAGAATGATAGAGTAAGAATGGGAAAACTAATTTTATTAACATCTGATAACCCAAAAAACATGACAAAAAATAGTTTGTTGGAATTGAAGCAATATGTGTGTCTCGAAAGAAAAATATATCATATTTTATTTAGTCATAATAATGTATGATATATCTCTATGAGCTTGAATACTATGTTTATTGAGTGAAGCTGAAATAGTTAATGATAGAATACATAAACAAAAAGAATAATTTTGTTATTGTTATTTTCCTTTAGAATTGAAGGATTGGAGGAGAACGGAACGCATAAGGGTCTGTTCTCAACAAATAAATGAGAGAAAAACAAGCTACAAGTTATAAATGAAATGAGAAATACACTACAAGATCATATATAGAAGCATACACTTTCTATTAGAATTTTGATATCACTTCCTTTGTATTTTAACAAACTTACAAAATGCTTACCATGACTTCTTATTTATAAAGGCTCTAGGAAATATAGAAAATTCTAGGGACTTCTAAAAATTTCCTAAATGTATTAAAGTTCATATTTTCATAAGGATCTCGAGGGGCTTAGATTAAATACAAAATATTCTCCTTGATAAAATACTTGTCGGTATTAAATACAAAATAATCCCTCCTGATATAAATACAAATTTGTAAGTTCCTTACAAGCTATCATAAGTAAATGTGGGTAGGTGGGAGAGATTACCACATTTTCTGACACTCTGCCTTTATCTTTACCACATATCTATTACACATAAACAATATTTTAATAGTTCAAAACTATGATTTGACACTGCCATAGTGAAAATATCAGAAAACTAATCTCCAAATCTAAATATTCCATATAAATTTTTCCATTGTTGATAAGATCTCTAATGAAGGGATACTTATTATCAATTTTATTGATCATCTTGTGGAAGACGTGATTATTTGATAGTACAATGGCTAAATGTTTTGTCACAAAAAATTGGTTTCCTCTTCTTGATCATGTACAAGGTCTAAAAACATGATTCTTCACATCCAAACTGATTGACATGATGTGGATGCAGCTAATTCATGCTTTTCTTCTAAAAATTAAATGGTAAAAGGACCAAGAAACTACAACTAGATAAAAATGATAGACATATCTAGAAGTTCTCTTTTGAGCATCCGTGCAACCTAAAAAACTAGTTTTAGTATATATGATTAACCTAAAATCATTAAATGGTTAATCAAAAATGTCATATCTGATTTTTCTACATACATATATGGGAATTAAATTCCCAAATTTCCAATGTGAGTCTTTTGGTGACTCCATGAACCTTGAGATGAGAATGATTCTTTACATTATATCTAGCCTTGTGGTCATCAAGCACATCAAACTTCCAACAATTATTTAATACAAATTTGGATCAAAATTAGATCCCTTATCATCATTGCTTACCTTAGTTCTTGCGAAAAATAGTATCGGTGTTGGATTGCTATTAAACATTCTAAAACTTTTCAAAACATCATTTACAGATTTTTTCTAACTTATGAATATGCCACCCTCTTATTGATTGATTTTGATGCCAAGAAAGTATTTCATTAAACCTAGATATGTCATTTTGAACTCACTTTTGACAAAAAACATGGGAAACAATTTTGAAAATGTTTGTTAAAAAAATGGAATCATTAACATACAAAAATATAATCTAAAATTTTCCTTGAGCATTCATTTCTATGTACAATGTGGGCTCACTAATTATTCTAGTAAACCCATTGCTTATTAGGTATGATTCAATGTAGCTATACCAAGATCTAAATGTTTTCTTAAGACCATAATTATATTTTTTCAATCTACACACTTTGTTTTCTTGTACATACACTTTATATGTACGTGGTTGTTGCACATACATTTCTTCCAAAAATTCATTAAAAAAATCCAACTTTACATCCATCTGACAGACTTTCTAATTATTCTATGTTTTTATGTTAAGATAGATTAACTGTGTCTATCCTTGCGACTAGTGCAAATGTTTCATTATAATCAACAACAAGCTATTGTACAAAGCCCTTGACAACTAACCTTGTCTTATGTTTCTCAACATGGCCTTTTGCATTGAATTTGGTCTTATAATAGATCCATTTAAGACCAATTACATATTTAATTTAGGATAATTCACTAAGTCCCATGTATTATTTCTCTCAATTAGATCAATTTCTTTGTTAATTTCCTTTAGCTAGTTTTCATATTTAACTGTCTCTTCAAAATATACAAGATTATGAGAAAACAATGAAATGTTATAATATAAATCTACATTTTCTTTCTTGATAATGATCATAACTCTCCTTGAAGCTTCTTATCTTCCTTGAGATATCTTTATATATATATATATTTCATTGTAGCTATTTCATGGTTTCAATAATCACTACTTTGAGAATGGATTACATGGCTTGAAACTCCTCCTTGTTAAAAATTTGGAGTGGTTAAAAATACACCTAAGTTTTCTCTCAAGTGAGACCTTGAAGGAGTGTGATGAGGTGTTGGGGAAGGTTTCTATAATAAAACTTTGTCATGGAACTAATTGACAACATTGTACACTATTTTCAACTAGCTCATCATAAGTTTGAGGTATTGCTTTGATTTTTTATTAGATTAGGTAAAAAATAGGAATTTTCGTTCCCATGGGCCTTACAGAAAAATACATCATGAGAAGCACAGAGGAGGATAAAATAAATCGTTAAAGAACAAGCAAAAAGACCTCTCCCAGTGGTCAAAAGAAACGAAACCAAAGCAGCGAAAAAAAATAATGAGGGAGCACATCAAAGAGGCTTGACACAACCCTGAGATACTAATGCCCACCACCACAAGCCACTTTGGAGTGAATATGAGTAACATAATTCCTTTTATGGTGGACCTCTATCAAACCCTCAATACCGGGGCCAGAGGAACCCACAGGTGCCAAGTCGGGCCTAATGAGAATTTCCATCTTCCCCTCGTCAAGCTCCACCGCCTCGTTCAAATTTGTGAGGCTAAGCACCGACCTAATCCCATCTAAACTCACGCAGCGGTCATTTCATCTAGCTCAGACCTAGATTCAAAATTGGACTCCCACCCAATCCACCAGTCCTCCCTGAAGCCAAAACTGACTCCACCCGTCACCTGTGAGAAACCACCATTGATCCACACTATCTCCAAAAGTGGAAGTTCTACAGGACCACAACATTCTTTCATCTCATATCTTACCATTTTGCAATTGCTACACAAGATCCGGGAGCTCTCTACCTCAATCACCTTTTGCAATTTTCCCACGGGAGAATGCAAAAAAATCTCTTAGGTAGTTTAAAACACACGGGTATATTCATGCAAATCCTAGAAAAATCTAGTTTGGATCGGGTTTTGGTTTTTGGTTCCACTGTAATAATTAATCCCATTGAATTGGAAATCCTCAGGAGGACTTGAGGCTCCTAGAATTCCAAAGGAATACCCGGAAGCCTGGTCCAAATTGGAAGAGCATGGAAACAAAAATCGTGCGGAATATGTAACGACCCATAAATTCTCACACATGAACAACACAGTAAAAGACAGGATAATTTTCTTTTGACTTGCTTTGACACATAAAACGACACAACATGTCGTCACAAAGTTACAACCAACTCTAGGAACCACTTATTACGGGAATGACCACAAGGTCAGCACGGAAACGTTCACACCCAAAAGGATAATACACTTTTCTTTTTTTCTTTTTTTTACAAGACAACATAGAAGTCCAACGACAAAACACTCTAACAAATAGGGACAACCACAATGAGATATTCTTGAGGGTTATTTATTTTTAAAAATACATCTTGCAATTCTTAGCTTACGTTTTTTCAAGGAGGCTCAAGATATGATTCATACAATTCATCTTACCAAGCTAAGTTTATTCTTTTGACACTAAGTAATCATCCTTAAATCTTCTCTGTTATGACATTTATTTGCTTAATTCGTTTATTTAGAGAAAGGGGGAATTTTAATTCCACAAGGCCATCTATTTACACTTACGTTACTAGAACTTGTTCATGCCCATATGACAACATGGGTTTGCGTTCAACAAACTCAGGAGAAGAAGGACAAGGCACCTTGGAAAAAGGTTAGAGGGAGAAGGTTGAGTTGAAATCATCTTCAAGACCTCATTAACTATTACCAAGATATAATTGAGACTTGAAAAATTAACCAGAATTATTTAAGATTTTACTTAGGCTTTAGTAAAAGAGTTTTATAAAATTAAAACAATTTTCCTTCCAATGGCTGAGAGATAGATTGCGTGGTTTCTAAATTGTTTTCTCCTGCTTATTAAATCTTATTATCTTCTAGATCTAACCATAGATTTCCCTTAAGTTCGTTTAAGAATTTCACCAAAAAAAGGGATAGTGTTCATTAGTGTCGCTAGGGATATCAGGTTATATAATGTTACTTAACAAAGGATAGTTTCATCTTTGATCACTTATGGAATTACATGCTCTCAAGTTGGTCATCTCTACACAAATTTGTTTGCAATATAAATTTTAGTTTAACATCTATAAGTATTAGACAACCACTTTTATTTTACTTATAACACACTATTACTAAGTCTTAGAAAGATTTAGCTCAACATTTAATCGTAGGGATAAAGTTTAACAATACTCATTTACGAAAATGAAAATAAGGTTACTCAACAAGCGGTAAACAAATTTTCTTATAATTTCAAAGATAGTTAAACAATTCAAGGTTACAGAGTTAAGACGACATAATCCACGATACAATATACTAAGACATTGATCCTCTTCTCAAATTTCCACTAGATGTTATCAATAGCTGAACAATATAAAAAGGATTCATGCAAAAGAACTTCTCAACTGAGGTTGATGTAAAAATCTACAAGTCTATTCCTCATCTACTCGTAAAATCCATCTGCAAAATTTTTTTCCACAAGAGTCAGTTCGCGAGAACTGAGCAAGATAAGGCTACACAAAACCACCATAACTATTATCTAACAATACCACAAAAGGAAGCACTTTATTACAAGAAATGGGTCAAACCTCTAAACACTAACAACACATCAAGTTATAATAAAGTCTCCATCATGCCAATTAAAGAAGGAGAAGACCTTGTACTTCAGTTAGGAGTAAAAGCAACGAAAGTATAGCAATCGTATGAGAATGGCCCTTGGCCCTATAAGGAGAAAATAAACAATCTAGCAAAAACAGAATTCCCGTCAAGTAAGTAATTAAACAATAATTACAAGATTGAGATTTGATATATAGACCAACCATCTAGAAATTTATCAAAGGTACCAAACGCAGAGGCTAAAATAATACATTCCTAAAACAACAAGAGTTGATCGGCCCAAGAAAGGGGAACCACGGGTTTACAAAATTAACACAAAAAGCCATGTATAATTGAGTTTCAAACCGGAAATCAAATAGAGTATACACACAACATAAGTTTCGAAGTGAAGGAAAAGTATACTAGTTTTGACCATTAACTCCAAGAGATTTTCAAATCATCCAAGAAGGGACAAATTCTTACAGGCTAGTAGTAAACACGCGAGAGAAGAAGGGAGTTCCGTCAAACAAGAATATACAATAATGTCATCAACAAATTTTATAACACTAAAGATTTGCAAACCTCCACAACAATTCTAATGTTTGGTTAATTTAAAACAAATTACCTATTTCCCAAAACAACAATATTTTAAGGCAACCCTTGGTAACACAGTCAACCGTCACACATAGATACAAACATAATTTCTAAGTGACATTCTCAAAAGAAAACCTTCCGCTATGAATCCATAAGACTATCAAATGAAAGCTGAGTTTTTCCCGAAGATTAATCACATTTAAGGAAATTTCCATCACAAACTATTAAGGTAATTACGTGCATAAAAGCCGACCAATATTAATTAATAGCGTTAACATTACAAAGGATAAATAATGCAAGTTAGGAAAAATAGAAGAGCGCCATCAACAATAATTCCGAGAGGGGGATTAGACCAAAACTATTCTAGTGTCAACGAGGTACTGGATTCGCACAATGAAACCTCGAGCTTAGTTGATCCGAAAAGCTAGTTATGGTTCAAGTTGATAGGGATGGTCAAGGTACTTCTTGAGGATGGCCTTAAAAGCCTAGAAACAAGATGAAAGATAATATAAGAGTCTAAACACATGAGATGGAAAACACATTGCACACAAACCTTTTCATTCTACAAGTTTTAATACCAAAACTCTAAGCTGGCTAGCCCAAGCATTAATCACACTAATCCTACAACCTTTCTTTCTCGATGCCAAAAGGTTATCAAAGGGACTTACGAAGGAGCTAACAAAAAACGTTAAAAGACAAACTTGGGTGTTAGGGAGGGGCTTCATAGTTATCGCAAACTTACTTCCATGATATCGAAAATACTAGTTTGATCAACATAATAACTTGCAACTCGATCGCAGAGAAGAAATAATACATAAACAAACAGACGAAGGTCTATCACTCGAGCAAGAGAAACATAACACCCAGAGGAGAGGGCACACGCATCCTTTCGACCAAAATACTGACAACGATAAAAATTAAAACAAGAAGAAACAAGCAGAAAGGGGAAACCTCCCATCATGACATCCAACTGACAAATCAATGCAAGGAAAAAGTGGTTCGATTTTGCAATAATTTTAAATATAATAACAGTAGAAAGGTGTAGAAATATCTTGCCTTTTTTCTCTAGATTCAATAGGTTTCATGGACACCGCCCGAACCAGCAACAACAACCCAAGCCTAATTCGATTTTCTTTAAGCTCGTTGGGCACGCAAACATCGACCATTTTCACGTTGGCACAGGTAGGAGTTCACGGCCAGGGTGGGTGGTCTAAAATACTTGCCAACAGCCTCCCAACACATGTCAAAAGGGAAATTTATAGTGGAACATGGAGATCCATCTAGCACAATGGAAATTCCACTTTTGGAGCCCATTTAAGAAGCTGCAAAACAAATCTGGTCTCTTATTTATCACTGAAGACCTAGCACAGTGTGCCTTGTTATAGTGCCAGACTATGTCTGTAGATTGCTTCACCTGGCATTACCAATAATCTCTACAAGAACATTTTCCTTTTTTTTGTTAAAGTGATGGAACAACTTTGCATCTCTCACAAAAATTTTCTTTGCAACAATCTTGGACAAAACTTGGTGCAATGTGGCAGTCAACATATACATTAAGGTTCTAAATCTGAAAGATATCCTGCTACCTTCATCTCCCAAGACATTTAATCCAACATTGCATAGATCTCCTGTGCCTGTGGGTGTGATCTGTCACCTACACAAAAAGCATGCACCATTTTATTACCTTTAATCCAACTACTTCCAAGTTTCTTTTTAATTCCTCTATCCTTCATCGATCTCCTAAAAGTTCATAATTGCAAAGCAAATTGTGCTTCATGAATATTCTGATATGAAACAGATCCACGCCTATGAGATTCTCTTCCATGAGTTACATCGTAAGACAAGTAAGGTTTCAATAGAGAATCTTTGCAATAAACTTCATCAGGTCTCCTGGTAACACTCTCACTGTCACATAGTCGATTTTGATAAAAATATCTTGAAGGAGAAACCCGAATCAGAGGATGCATTCGATACAGAACAGAAAACAACATAGTTGGACAACCTGCTTGCTGGAAGCACTCACAAAGGCTTCTACTACACTGCAACATGCCTGCCACCTGGCTAAACACTGTTGCAGGTTGTTGCTATGGATTCCCAACCAGAACACACCTCGCAGCACCCAAGAAAGTGGAGGTAACATGCCTACTTCACTAGCTAGAAGCTTCATCAAAAACCATGCGCGCAGGGCAGAAGACAGCAGGCAGACCACGAAGGACAGCAAAAAAAATTGTTGCTTGATCAAACCTGAGTGAAACCAAACAAGGAAAACTTTCGAAGCTTTGTTTAAGGACTCTCCACCTTTTCAAATCAAGAGACACCATGAAAATCATCTATTTGCTCCCTGTGATTACAATCTACAGTGTACAGACTGGTAAAAGACCGCTGATCAAGGTTGAGGAGGTATTTGAGACTTGTTTTTCACCTTTTGAAGCTTGTGGACTGCTTAGAATGGCTTCAACACCTTCCATGGGTGTTCTTACCCATTTGAGATCACATAATCACCACTGTTTTACCTTGAACAATCATTCTTAGCTGTCACAGTTGAAGACTCCTTCATGCTCTGTTCAGATTTGATGCCAAGGAGATAAAGACCTTCAACCAGAAGTTGCCACAAACTTAATGAAGTGGATTGATACATTCACCTCAGCTATTCACATCGAGGACAATCACAGTTTGGAGGAGAGAGCCCTAACCACATTTTGAATCTTCAAGACAGTGCACTCAATAACTCTCACACAACTGTATACCAACTTAATGTTGTCCGCCACCAACCAGGGAGAAAAGGCGTTTCAACCACCCACATGCAGTCCATCCAAGGAAAATCTCACGCGGTCAGAGAAGGATATGCAGGCAGTCAATCAAGAAACCAAGAAGATTTGTAAATCAGAAATAATAAATGAAGTGCGGCCACCAGCAAGAAGGACTCCAACACGCCTAGAAAAAGGAGTTTTTTAATGAAGTGGCAGGTGGCCATCAAAGTTACTCCCAAATTTTCCAATAAAATTTTAATCACCTCCACAATGGATATTTCGTAGAAAAGACATTTAGCGTGTTCCTTGCAAAATGATTTTTTTATTGTATTTATAATTTTCTTGTTCCTTGAAAATTCCATATCATGTTTCATTTATCCCATGTTGAAAAATACGATGAATCTACACCCTGTACTGTATGCGAACATACAAAAATTTTATGCACACTGTTCATGTATGTATTATGCAGACTAAATTTGATGGTTGACCCTTTCTGAAACGATTTTATGATGGTTATTCAACCAACATCTCCCTTCATAGCACTATATTTTTAATGTTTGAATTTGAGAGTTTTTCATGTTTAGGTGTATCTATTGTGCTACAATAATTTACCCCCTTTAAATCTAACATCCATTAGATTTCCAAAGTTGAACTTTATAGATATCCTTTTCTTAAATGAGGCTTAATATTAAGACACAAATACAATTATAACAATGAAAATTACAATCATATGTTGGGAACCTAAGATTCAATAGATTCCAATAGAGCTCTTTTTAACAAACGACATTAAGCATTCCATAGATCGAAGGCACGACAGACGAAAGAAGAAGAAAGGATGCTAAAAAAAATAACTTCGCAAATAGGGTAAAAGTCACCTAACGATAGAAAAGGGAGCTCAATTCAGCATTCAATGACACGCAATAGGACAAGGACGTAACAGTGAAAGTCGATGCCGAACAGGGCATTACATTCTCCTCCCCTTAAGAAAGCATCGTCCTCGATGCGACATAACACAGAGGAAAAGAAATGGCACACAACAACTAACATGTAAAGGAGAAATTACACCCTATGGTTTAAAATTTTAGTTGATTAAAGCACGGTCACAAGGTAGCCTTGGGAACATTTGGTAGAAATTTTAACTTTCAAGGTTCTGTGAAGATTGGCAGTTCCCTCTTATTTGTTATTTCATTAGTCTCTTTCCATTAGCATTATTCTTAGTTTAATTTGTTTTAAAATTTCACCATTGAAGAGTTTTAGTTTATTCCTTATTGTGGGTGCCCAACATGAACTGCTAACACAACACCCTATCAGGTTCAAAAGACACTACAGATTCACAAGCACACAAGTATATACTTCAAGATTGTATTACACCACAAAAGGTTACTCAAATACGGAATAGAATAGGCACAGTCCACATAACATAGTACTCGTCACACATCTATGACTGACATATTAAATACTCAAACAAAAGAGTACTACAATCCACCAGACATTTCCTCAATTCCACGTATGAGGATTTTCACATGACTCAACAAAACTACAGGTACATAGTGTCCACAAGGGAATCAATGACATAACCACAACATCACAACACATATCCACCTGACATGAGTAACACATACATCAAAAGACCACTACCAAAAATCACAATAACTCAACATATATCCCAGAACATCAACCATACACACAAATATCATATGCCTCCCTCAAACTCTTATGCCTCCCTCAAGTCTCCTATGCCTCCCTAAAACTCTTATGCCTCCCTCAAGTCTCTTATGCCTCCCTCAAACTCTTATGCCTCCCTCAAGTCTCTTATGCCTCCCTCAAGGAGGCCGGTTGACCCTATGGCCTAAGACACATAGAGTTCGAACACTCCTAACCCAAGTGACATAATAACACATGGTTCAACAACCCGCTAGTTATCTGTAACTCCTTGGGGCGTAACCCTATACAATGAAGCGGGTCCATAGGCCCAACCATTCCATGGTGCATCCCATGACCCTATTCCACACATCACGACAATAGAACCAGCACAACAATCCAATCTAAGTGCCAAGTGGAAAAGTACAAGCCTTGGGCAAGGCAGTAAAATCTTAAAATTTTGGAAGAAGATCCAAAATCAAGCAAAATAAATGGCCAAATAGCCATAGTTAGTATCAAAATCCACATGTTAGTGCCAAAACCAAGGAAATGCCCAAAATTGTAAAGCATGGCAATCAAGAAAAGCTGCTGGTCCTTACAAAATAAAGTAAAAAGCTCAATTTACGAATAAAATCAACTTATAATAATGTCACATTACGATAACTGTGTGGCCTTATCTAGCCACCAAAGGGGTACTCAACGAGTTGCTAGCACTCAGAACATCGAGCCTCAGCTCGTAAAATACATATCAATAATACAACTATCATCACCTCTATCTGAATCATCCCGCCACCACTTCGACAAGGCTAAACATAGTCATAGTTGCACTTAGGTTGCATACATACAACCACATAGGGAGAGAGGAAAGAATCACAGGTTGTTATCTACTAAACTGAATTTCGGCTTGAGTTATTGACCCATGGTACACCATTCCTCACTCTCAACATACACTTCTACCGATTTCCCTCAGGGTCGGTTAGCGTAAGGTTCACAACATAACATGTAACAACATCACTAACATAATGGTGGCACACACATAACTACCATATTTTACATAGGTAGATCACAATCATACATTCACTGGGTGTAACACATCACTTTACCACATTCTGCACCCAAAGTGCAATCACCATACGATAGGGTTCATACACTCACCGTATGACCCTAAATCACAACATGAAGCATTACATATTTACACAAATCATACATACGATGAACATAGTACATCACAACATAACATCCATTGCTACATAACAAGGTGGTACACACATTTCTTCAAAACATGGTAAAAACATCATGATACAACTCATTTCTTTTAACATCAATCTAGTCATACAACACATTGATACACCTACATACCACAATATGTCACAATGCTCCAACACTATGTCATCCACATTATAATTCTTTTCACACATCACAAACAGTAATTCACACGTGAACTCTTCATAGAATCCACAAGAAGGAGAGAGAATACTCCCATCCCCAACATATCAATATGATCACAAATACGCACTGAGTGACATACACATCATGTGCATTCACAATATCACAATTACGACATGGATCACATCACGCTTAAAGCACATTACTCTTCCAATATAAATCATCATCATGCAACATCATCATCATCATGCAGTATCATCATGTAACACCACCACCACTCCAAGCTGGCCCAGAGGTTCGAGAGCATGAACCTATGCTCTGATACCAAGTGTAACGACCCAAAAATCACACACACGAACAACACAGTAAAAGACAGGATATTTTTTTTTTTGACTTGCTTCGACACATAACATGACACAACATGTCGTCACAAAGTTACAACCAACTCTAGGAACCACTTGTTACGGGAATGACCACAAGGTCAACACGGAAACGTTCACACCCAAAAGGATAATACACTTTTCTTTTTGACAAGACAACATAGAAGTCCAACCACAGAACACACTAACAAATAGGGCCAACCACAATGAGATATTCTTGAGGGTTATTTATCTTAAAAAGACATCTTGCAATTCTTAGCTTACGTTTTTTCAAGGAGGCTCAAGATATGATTCATACAATTCATCTTACCAAGCTAAGTTTATTCTTTTTACACTGAGTAATCATCTTTAAATCTTCTCTATTATGACATTTATTTGCTTAATTCGTTTATCAAGAGAAAGGGGGACTTTTAATTCCACAAGGCCATCTATTTACACTTACGCTACTAGAACTTGTTCATGCCCATATGACAACATGGGTTTGCGTTCAACACACTTAAGAGAAGAAAGACAAAGCACCTTGGAAAAAGATTAGAGAGAGAAGGTTGAGTTGAAAACATCTTCAAGGCCTCATTAACTATTACCAAGATATAATTGAGACTTGAAAACTTAACCAGAATTATTAAAGATTTTACTTAGGCTTTACTAAATGAGTTTTATAAAAATAAAACAATTTACCATCCAATGGCTAAGAGATAGATTGCGTGGTTTCTAAATTGTTTTCTCCTGCTTATTAAATCTTATTATCTTCCAGAACTAACCATAGATTTCCTTTAAGTTCGTTTAAGAATTTCACCATGAAAGGGATAGTGTTCATGAGTGTAGCTAGGGATATCAAGTTATATAATGTCACTTAACAAAGGATAGTTTCATCTTTGATCACTTATGGAATTACATGCTCTCAAGTTGGTCACCTCTACACCAATTTATTTGCAATATAAAATTTTAGTTTAACTTCTATAAGTATTAAACAACCCATTTTATTTTACTTATAACACACTATTACTAAGTCTTAGAAAGATTTAGCTCAACATTTAATCGTAGGGATAAAGTTTAACAATACTCATTTACGAAAATGAAAATAAGGTTACTCAACAAGCGGTAAACAAATTTTCTTATAATTTCAAAGATAGTCAAACAATTCAAGGTTCCAGAGTTAAGACGACATAATCCACGATACAATATACTAAGACATTGATCCTCTTCTAAGTTTTCCACTAGATGTTATCAATAGTTGAACAATATAAAAACGATTCATACAAAAGAACTTCTCACTGAGGTTGATGTAAAAATCTACAAGTATATCCCTCATCTACTCACAAAATCCATCTGCAACAAATTTTTTTACAAGAGTCAGTTCGCGAGAACTGAGCAAGATAAGGCTACACAAAACCAGCATAACTATTATCTAACAATACCACAAAAGGAAGCACTTTATTACAAGAATTGGGTCAAACCTCTAAACACTATCAACACATCAAGTTATAATAAAGTCTCTATCATGCCAATCAAAGAAGGAGAAGACCTTGTACTTCAGCTAGGAGTAAAAGCAACGAAAGTATAGCAATTGTATGAGAATGGCCCTTGGCCCTATAAGTAGAAATAAACAATCTAGCAAAAACAGAATTCCCATCAAGTAAATAATTAAATAATAATTACAAGATTGAGATTTGATATATAGACCAACCATCTAGAAATCTATCAAAGGTACCAAACGCATAGGCTAAAATAATATATTTCTAAAAGAACAAGAGTTGATCGGCCCAAGAAAGGGGAACCACGGGTTTTAAAAAAAAATTAACACAAAAAGCCATGTATAATCGAGTTTCAAACCGGAAATCAAATAGAGTATACACACAACATAAGTTTCAAGGCGAAGGCAAAGTATACTAGTTTTTACCATTAACTCCAAGAGATTTTCCAATCATTCAAGAAGGGCCAATGTCTTACAGGCTAGTAGCAAACACGCGAGAGAAGAAGGGAGTTCCATCAAACAAGAGTATACAATAATGTCATCAACAAATTTTATAACACTAAAGATTTGCAAACCTCCACAACAATTCTAATGTTTGGTTAATTTAAAATAAATTACCTATTTCCCAAAACAACAATATTTTAAGGCAACCCTTGGTAACACAGTCAACCGTCACACATAGATACAAACATAATTTCTAAGTGACATTATCAAAACAAAACCTTCCGCTATGAATCCATAAGACTATCAAAAGAAAGCTGAGTTTTTCCTGAAGATTAACCACATTTAAGGAAATTTCCATCACAAACTATTAAGGTAATTACGTGCATAAAAACCGACCAATAATAATTAATAGCGTTAACATTACGAAGGAGAAAATAATGCAAGTTAGGAAAAATAGAAGAGCGCCATCAACAATAATTCTGAGAGGGGGATTAGACCAAAACTATTCTAGTGTCAACGAGGTACTGGATTCGCACAATGAAACCTCGAGCTTAGTTGATCCGAAAAGCTAGTTATGGTTCAAGTTGATAGGGATGGTCAAGGTACTTCTTGAGGATGGCCTTAAAAGCCTAGAAACAAGATGAAAGATAATATAAGAGTCTAAACACGCGATATGGAAAACACATTGCACACAAACCTTTTCATTCTTAAAGTTTAATACCGAAACTCAAGCTGGCTAGCTCTAAGCATTGATCACACTACTCCTACAACCTTTCTTTCTCGATGCCAAAAGGTTATCAAAGGGACTTGACAAGGAGCTAACAAAAAACGTCAAAAGACAACTTGGGTGCTAGGGATGGGCTTCATAGTTATCGTAAACTTACTTCCATGATATCGAAAATACTAGTTTGATCAACATAATAACTTGCAACTCAATCGCAGAGAAGAATTAATACATAAACAAACAGACGAAGGTCTATCACTCGAGCAAGAGAAACATAACACCTAGAGGAGAGGGCACACGCATCCTTTCGACCAACATACTGACAATGATAAAAGCTAAAACAAGAAGAAACAAGCAGAAAGGGGAAATCTCCCATCATGACATCCAACTGACAAATCAATGCAAGGAAAAAGTGGTTCGATTTTGCAATAATTTTAAATATAATAACAGTAGAAAAGTGTAGAAATATCTTGCCTTTTTCTCCAGATTCAAGGTTTCATGGACACCGCCCAAACTAACAACAACAACCCAAGCCTAACTCCATTGAAGCTCGTTGGGGATCGCCATCTTCATGTTGGAAGGAGTCCCACGGCCAGGGTGGGTGGTCTAAAAACATGCCAACAGAGGAAGCTCCCTGGAACGTGGGTGTCAAAAGGCATCCATCGCCCAAGCCTTCACAGAGGGAAGATAATGGAAGAGGGTTCCAACAGGAACAAAATGGAAAGGAATCCACTTTCAGAGCCCATTCAGTACATGTTCTGGAATCTGAAAAAATCTGCTCTCTTCAAGATCATTTTCTCCAACATTGGGCATAGATCCTTGTTATAGTGGAAGTGATGTCTGTATCACCTACTTCAAAAAGCATGCACCATAATTATTGCCTTTAATCCAACTACACCCAAGTTTCTTTTTAAATCCTCTATCCTTCATCGATCTCCTACAAAGATGCGAGTATCACCTTTATCAATCTTTTCACCAGAAGAGACCTGCTTGTCCACTGCCAGTCAAACATACATTAATTTCTGCATCTTGTTTGACACCACCATATCCGATCACTACTTTCCCTATCCATCTCCCTAAAGGACATTTTGTCCAACATAGCATAGTTTCACCTCTGCCTGTGGGTGTGATTTGTCACCTACAACATCATCACAAAGCCAGTATCAAAGGGTTATGCAAAATGAAACCAGAGCCAAATTCGAGCCGACACCATCAGATGGGTTTGAGCAAGCAGCAAGGCAATTTGAGCTTCGTGAATATTCTGATATGAAACAGATCCGCCTCTATGATATCCTCTTCCATGAGTTACATCGAAAAACAAGTAAGGTTTCAATAGAGAATCTTTGCAATAAACTTCATCAGGTCTCCTGGTAACACTCTCACTGTCACATAGTCGATTTTGATAAAAATATCTTGAAGGAGAACCTGAATCAGAGGATGCATTCGATACAGAACAGAAAACAACATAGTTGGACAACCTGCTTGCTGGAAGCGCTCAAAAAGGCTTCTGCCATACTGCAACATGCCTGCCGCCTGGTTAATCACTGTTGCAGGCTGTCGCTGTGGCTCTTCGACAAGAACACGCCTCACAGCACCCAATGCAAGTGGAGGTAACACACCTGCTACACTAGCTTTTCGCTACATCTAACACCACGCGCGCAGGGTAGAAGACAACAGGAAGACCACGAAGGACAGCAAAAAAAAATTGTTGCTTGATCAAACCTGAGTGAAACCAAACAAGGAAAACTTTCGAAGCTTTGTTTAAGGACTCTCCACCTTTTCAAATCAAGAGACACCATGAAAATCATTTATTTGCTCCCTGTGATTACAATCTACAGTGTATAGACTGGTAAAAGACCACTGATCAAGGTTGAGGAGGTATTTGAGACTTGTTTTTCACCTTTTGAAGCTTGTGGACTGCTTAGAACGGCTTCAACACCTTCCATGGGTGTTCTTACCCATTTGAGATCACATAATCACCACTGTTTTACCTTGAACAATCATTCTTAGCTGTCACAGTTGAAGACTCCTTCATGCTCTGTTCAGATTTGATGCCAAGGAGATAAAGACCTTCAACCAGAAGTTGCCACAGGACTTAATGAAGTGGATTGATACATTCACCTCAGCTATTCACATCGAGGACAATGCAGTTTGGAGGAGAGAGCCCTAACCACATTTTGAATCTTCAAGACAGTGCACTCAATAACTCTCACACAACTGTATACCAACTTAATGCTGTCCGCCACCAACCAGGGAGAAAAGGCATTTCAACCACCCACACGCAGTCCATCCAAGGAAAATCTCACGCGGTCAGAGAAGGATATGCAGGCAGTCAATCAAGAAACCAAGAAGATTTGTAAATCAGAAATAATAAATGAAGTGCGGCCACCAGCAAGAAGGACTCCAACACGCCTAGAAAAAGGAGATAATGAAGTGGTAGGTGGCCATCAAAGTTACTCCCAAATTTTCCAATAAAAGTTTAATCACCTCTACAATGGATATTTCGTAGAAAATATTTAGCGTATTCCTTGTAAAACGATTTTTTTACCACCAACCAGTTGTATTTATAATTTTTGTGTTCCTTGAAAATTCCATATCATGTTTCATTTACGCAAGTTGAAAAAGACGATGAATCTACACCCTGTACTATATGGGAACATACAAAATTTTTATGCACACTGTTCATGTATGTATTATGCAGACTAAAATTGATGGTTGACCCTTTCTGAAACGATTTTATGATGGTTATTCAACCAACATCTCCCTTCATAGCACTATATTTATAATGTTCGAATTTGAGAGTTTTTCATGTTTAGGTGTATCTATTGTGCTACAATAAATTACCCCCTTTAAACCTAACATCCATTAGCTTTCCAATGTTGAACTTTATAGATATCCTTATCTTAAATGAATAATATTAAGACACAAATACAATTATAACAATGAAAAATACAATCATATGCTGGGAACCTAAGATTCAATAGATTCCAATAGAACTCTTTTTAACAAACGACATTAAGCATTCCATAGATCGAAGGCACGACAGACGAAAGAAGAAGAAAGGATGCTAAAAAAAATAACTTCGCAAACAGGGTAAAAGTCACCTAACGATAGAAAAGGGAGCTCAATTCAGCATTCAATGACACGCAATAGGACAAGGACGTAACAGTGAAATTCGATGCCGAACAGGGCATTACATTCTCCTCCCCTTAAGAAAGCATCGTCCTCGATGCGACATAACACAGAGGAAAAGAAATGGCACGTAACCAATAACATGTAAAGGAGAAATTACACCCTATGGTTTAAAATTTAGCTGATTAAAGCACGGTCACAAAGTAGCCTTAGGAACATTTGGTAGAAATTTTAACTTTCAAGGTTCTGTGAAGATTGGCAGTTCCCTCTTGTTTGTTATTTCATTAGTCTCTTTCCATTAGCATTATTCTTAGTTTAATTTGTTTTAAAATTTCATTGTTGAAGAGTTTTGGTTTATTCCTTATTGTGGGTGCCCAACATGAACTGCTAACACAACACCCTATCAGGTTCAGAAAAGACACTACAGATTCACAAGCACACAAGTATATACTTCATGATTGTATTACACCACAAAAGGTTACTCAAATACGGAATAGAATAGGCACAGTCCACATAACATAGTACTCATCACACATCTATGACTGACATACCAAATACTCAAACAAAAGAGTACTACAATCCACCAGACATTTCCTCAATTCCACGTATGAGGATTTTCCATGACTCATAAAAACTACATGTACATAGGGTCCACAAGGGAATCAATGACATATCCACAACATCACAACACATATCCATCTGACATGAGTAACACATACATCAAAAGACCACTACCAAAACATCACAATAACTCAACATATATCCCGAAACATCAACCATACACACAAATATCATATGCCTCCCTCAAACTCTTATGCCTCCCTCAAATCTCTTATGCCTCCCTCAAACTCTTATGCCTCCCTCAAGTCTCTTATGCCTCCCTCAAACTCTTATGCCTCCCTCAAGTCTCTTATGCCTCCCTTAAACTCTTATGCCTCCCTCAAGTCTCTTATGCCTCCCTCAAACTCTTATGCCTCCCTCAAGGAGGCCGGTTGACCCTATGGCCCAAGACACATAGAGTTCGAACACTCCTAACCCAAGTGACATAATAACGTGTGGTTCAATAACCCGCTAGTTATATGTAACTCCTTGGGGCGTACCCCCATACAACAAAGCGGGTCCATAGTTCCAACCAATCCATGGTGCATCCTATGACCCTATTCCACACATAACGACAATAGAACCAGCACAACAATCCAATCCAAATGCCAAGTGGCAAAGTACAAGCCTTGGGCAAGGCGGGTAAAAATTCCAAATTTAAAAGAAGACCCAAAATCAAGCAAAATAAATGGCCAAATAGCCATAGTTAGTATCAAAATCCACATGTTAGTGCCACAAACCAAGGAAATGCCCAAAATTGTAAAGCATTGCAATCAAGAAAAGTTGTTGGTCCTTACAAAATAAAGTAAAAAGCTCAATTTACGAATAAAATCAACTTATAATAATGTCACATTACGATAACTGTGTGGCCTTATCTAGCCACCAAAGGGGTACTCAACGAGTTGCTAGCACTCGGAACATCGAGCCTCAGCTCGTAAAATACATATCAATAATACAACTGTCATCACCTCTATCTGAATCATCCCGCCACCACTTCGACAAGGCTAAACATAGTCATAGTTGCACTTAGGTTGCGTACATACAACCACATAGGGAGAGAGGAAAGAATCACATGTTATCTACTAAACCGAGTTTTGGCTCGAGTTATTGACCCATGGTACACCATTCCTCACTCTCAACATACACTTCTACCGATTTCCCTCAGGGTCGGTTAGCGTAAGGTTCACAACATAACAAGTAACTACATCTCTAACACAATGGTTGTACATATACAAGGCAGATCACAATCATACATTCAACGGGTGTAACACACCACTTTACCACATTCTGCACCCAAAGTGTAATCACCATACGATAGGGTTCATACACTCACCGTATGACCCAAATCACAACATGAAGCATTACATATTTACACAAATCATACATACGATGAACATAGTACATCTCAACATAACATCCATTGCTACATAACCAGGTGGTACACACATTTCTTCAAAGCATGGTAAAAACAACATGATACAACTCGTTTCTTTTAACATCAATCTAGTCATACAACACATTGATACACCCACATATCACAGTATGCCACAATGCTCCCACACTATGTCATCCACATTAGAATTCTTTTCACACATCACAAAACAGTAATTCACACGTGAACTCTTCATAGAATCCACCAGAAGGAGAGAGATACTCCCATCCCCAACATATCAACATGATCACAAACACGCACAAGGTGACATACACATCATGTGCGTTCACAATATCACAATTACAACATCAATTACATCATGCTTAAAGCACATTACTCTTCCAATATCAATCATCATCATGAAATAACATCATCTCCATGAAACAATATCATGTAATACCATCACCATCATGTAACATCACCATACAACACCAATCCGGCCCATAGGTTTGAGAGCATGAACCTATGCTCTGATAGCAAGTGTAACGACCCAAAAAACACACACGAACAACACAGTAAAAGACAGGATAATCCTAGGATAAGACACGAACAAAACACGACACAACATGTCGTCACAAAGTTACAACCAACTCTAGGAACCACTTGTTACGAGGATGACCACAAGGTCAGCACGGAAACATTCACACCCAAAAGGATAATACACTTTTTTTTTTTGACAAGACAACATAGAAGTCCAACCACAGAACACTCTAACAAATAGGGCCAACCACAATGAGATATTTTTTAGGGTTATTTATCTTAAAAAGACATCTTGCAATTCTTAGCTTACGTTTTCAAGGAGGCTCAAGATATGATTCATACAATTCATCTTACCAGGCTAAGTTTATTCTTTTTACACTGAGTAATCATCTTTAATCTTCTCTATTATGAAATTCATTTTCTTAATTCATTTATTTAGAGAATGGGGGTAATTTAATTTCACAAGGCCATTTATTAACACTTACGCTACTAGAACTTGTTCATGCCCATATGACAACATGGGTTTGCGTTTGACAAACTTAAGAGAAGAAAGACAAGGCACCTTGGAAAAAGGTTAGAGGGAGAAGGTTGAGTTGAAATCATCATCAAGACCTCATTTTTTATTACCAAGATTTACTTGAAACTTGAGAAACTTAACCAGAATTATTAAAGATTTTACTGAGGCTTTACTAAATGAGTTTTATAAAAATAAAAAAATTTACCATCCAATGGCTAAGAGATAGATTGCATGGTTTCTAACGTGTTATCTCCTGCTTATTAAATCTTATTATCTTCCAGATCTAACCATAGATTTTCCTTACGTTCGTTTAAGAATTTCACCATGAATGGGATAGTGTTCATTAGTGTAGCTAGGGATATCAAGTTATATAATGTTAATTAACAAAGGATAGTTTCATCTTTGACCACTTATGGAATTAAATGCTCTCAAGTTGGTCACCTCTACACTAATTTATTTGCAATATAAATTTTAGTTTAACTTCTATAAGTATTAAACAACCCATTTTATTTTACTTATAAAACACTATTACTAGGTCTTAGAAAGGTTTAACTCAACATTTCATCGTAGGGATAAATTTTAGAATTATTCATTTATGAAAAATGAAACAAGGTTACTCAACAAGCGGTAAACAAATTTTCATATAATTTCAAAGATAGTCAAACAATTCAAGGTTCCAGAGTTAAGGTGACATAATCCACAATACAGTACACTAAGACATTGATCCTTTTCTAAATTTTCCACTAGATGTTATTAATAGTTGAACAATATAAATCGGATTCATGCAAAAGAACTTCTCAACTGAGTTTGATGTAAAAATCTACAATTCTATCCCTCATCTACTCGCTAAAATCCATCTGCAACAAATTTTTCCACAAGAGTCAGTTCGCAAGAACTGAGCAAGATAAGGCTACGCAAAACCACCATAATTATTATGTAACAATACCACGAAAGGAAGCACTTTATTACAAGAAATGGGTTAAACCTCTAAACACTATCAACACATCAAGTTATAATAAAGTCTCCATCATGCCAATCAAAGAAGGAGAAGACCATGTACTTCAGTTAGGAGTAAAAGCAAACGAAAGTATAGCAATCGTATGAGAATGGCCCTTGGCCCTATAAGGAGAAAACAAACAATCTAGAAAAAATAGAATTCCCATCAAATAAGTAATTAAACAATAATTACAAGATTGCGATTTGATATATATACTAACCATCTAGAAATTTATCAAAGGTACCAAATGCATAGACTAAAATAATATATTTCTAAAAGAACAAGGGTTGATCGGCCCAAGAAAGGGGAACCACGGTTTTCAAAAATTAACACAAAAAGCCATGTATAATTGAGTTTCAAATTGGAAATCAAATAGAGTATACACACAACATAAGTTTCAAAGTGAAGGCAAAGTATACTAGTTTTGACCATTAACTACAAAGATTTTCCAATCATTCATGAAGGGCCAATGTCTTACAAGCTAGTAGCAAACACGCGAGAGAAGAAGGGAGTTCCTGTCAAACAAGAGTATACACTAATGTCATCAAAAAAATTTATAACACTAAAGATTTGCAAACCTCTACAACAATTCTAATGTTTGGTTAATTTAAACTAAATTACCTATTTCCCAAAACAACAATATTTTAAGGCAAACCCTTGGTAACACAGTCAACCGTCACACATAGATACAAACATAATTTCTAAGTGACATTATCAAAACACAACCTTCCGCTATGAATCCATAAGAATATCAAATGAAAGATGAGTTTTTCCCGAAGATTAATCACATTTAAGGAAATTTCCACCAAAAAATATTAAGGTAATTACGTGCATAAAAACCGACCAATACTAATTAATAGCATTAACATTACAAAGGGGAAAAATAATGCAAGTTAGGAAAAATAGAAGAGCGCCATCAACAATAATTCTGAGAGGGGGATTAGACCAAAACTATTCTAGTGTCAACGAGGTACTGGATTCGCACAATGAAACCTCGAGCTTAGTTGATCTGAAAAGCTAGTTATGGTTCAAGTTGATAGGGATGGTCAAGGTACTTCTTGAGGATGGCCTTAAAAGCCTAGAAAAAAGATGAAAGATAATATAAGAGTCTAAACACATGATCTGGAAAACACATTGCACACAAACCTTTTCATTCTAAAAGTTTTAATACCGAAACTCTAAGCTGGCTAGCCCAAGCATTGATCACACTACTCCTACAACCTTTCTTTCTCGATGCCAAAAGGTTATCAAAGGGACTTGAGAAGGAGCTAACAAAAAACGTCAAAAGACAAACTTGGGTGCTAGGGAGGGGCTTTATAGTTATCGTAAACTTACTTCCACGATATTGAAAAATACTAGTTTCATCAACATAATAACTAGCAACTCAATCGCAGAGAAGAATGAATACATAAACAAACAGACGAAGGTCCATCACTCGAGCAAGAGAAACATAAAACCTAGAGGATAGGGCACACGCATCCTTTCGACCAACATACTAACAACGATAAAAGCTAAAACAAGAAGAAACAAGCAGAAAGTGGAAATCTTCCATCATGACATCCAACTGACAAATCAATGTAAGGAAAAAGTGGTTCAATTTCACAATAATTGTAAATATAATAGCAGTAGAAAAGTGTAGAAATATCCTACCTTTTCTCCAGATTCAGAAGGCTTCATGGACACCGCCCGGACCAGTAACAACAACCCAAGCCTAATTCCATTTTCTTGAAGCTCGTTGGGCGCCCAAACATCGACCATCTTCACGTTGGCACAGGTAGGAGTTCACGGCTATGGTGGGTGGTCTAAAATACTTGCCAACATCCTCCCAATGCATGTCAAAAGGGAAAGCTACAATGGAACATGGACATCCATCCAACACAATGGAAAATCCACTTTTGGAGCCCATTTAAGAAGCTGGAAATCAAATCTGGTCTCTTATTTATCATTGCAGACCTGGCACAGTGCGCCTTGTTATAGTGCCAGACTATGTCTGCAGATGGCTTCACATGGCATTACCAATAATCTCTACAAGAACATTTTCCTTTTAAAGTGATGGAACCGCTTTGCAACAATCTTGGACAAAACCTGGTGTAGTGTGGCAGTCAACACATACATTAAGGTTCTGAATCTGAAAGATATCCTGCTACCTTCATCTCCCAAGACATTTTCTCCAACATTGCATAGATCTCCTGTGCCTGTGGGTGTGATCTGTCACCTATTAGTGATTCGCTTCATAGTTGGCATTCCCTTCCAAAATGGAACTGAACCGTTCTGGCATACGAGCATCGTAAGCATGAAAAGAAAGGGCATTTGCTTTTGGAGAGGCTTCAGCATAGGCATTCTTCTGTATCTGGTGACGAGAAGGATCATTTGTAATACACGATAACGAATTGGACTGAAGGGGTCCCCTACTGCACGTCGAGAAACTAACATCGTTGGTAAATGTTAGAGCAAACGTAGACGCAAACTATTTTTGCACTGCTTGTGATTGTTGCTGCTGAGGAGGATATTGATGCATTAAGTTGAAGTGGATTTGTGCCGCACTTCTATCCCTGGGATCAGTAAGTGTAATCCCAGAGTCTGCCATTTCATATGAACTCCATATCACTGACTGCATTGATTGCAGTAATGCTGCAGTGGAAGACGTACCTAAAAACCCATGTGTTGAAGTTGTCGAGGATCCTTCAACAAAATGTCTGGGTAAGATGATGTCATGATATAGTCCCATGGTTGCTACTGAATATGGCCTACAGAAACTTGGTTTGAAATCCCACATAGACTATCACCTCTGTAACCAAAAACGTTCATTACCTGACTTGGTATAGAAGAGTCCAGGGAATCAATTTGTGGAGATGCAGCAGGGATTTTAGATGAAGCTGATTTTTTTTGGCTCTCTCTCTTGCTTCTTTTAGCCTCGCCAATTTTGACAATGAAGAAGTCTTGGATGTATACTCGACTCCCATCATGCTCCCATCCGAAGCACTGCTACTACTTTTTCCGACTTCAGAATGCTTGCTAGGCACATTGAGCATCTCCTTATCAGAAAACTTTCTTTCATTTTTCACACTTACAGTTGCAGTTGCACTGTCTCCGTATTTGACAGGCGAACAACTTGGAGAAGCCAGGTTTGAGCCTGCGTCTACAGTAGGTGCAGATACAGAAACAAAATTCATATCTGTATCCAGTACAGGCAGCTCAATAACTCTCACACAACTGTATACCAACTTAATGTTGGTGCTGGAAAACTCGTGGAGCTTTCCCGCGGTCGAGAAAAAGATGAGGGAAAGTTCAGCATCGCAGAGGAGAGAGAGCTCGCTCGCCTTTTATCAAGAGTCCCAATTTTCACTTGGAGAAAGTAACCTGATGACTTACAGGGTTTTGTATCCTCCTACTCTACACCATTCCTCTTCCCATTTCCATCTTTCTTCCTTGTATTAGTACGGTTACTGCTCAGTTGCGGATTGGAAAAGCATCCACAGAAACAGAAACAACGAAAAAGCCCTGGTCATTTATAAGTCGTTGTGTATGGATAAAGTATACCTACTTAATGTTGTCCGCCACCAACCAGGGAGAAAAGGCGTTTCAACCACCCACACGCAGTCCATCCAAGGAAAATCTCACGCGGTCAGAGAAGGATATGCAGGCAGGCAATCAAGAAATCAAGAAGATTTGCAAATTAGACATAATAAATGAGGTGCGGCCACCAGCAAGAAGGACTCCAACACGCCTAGAAGAAGGAGTTAATGAAGTGGCAGGTGGCCATCAAAGTTACCCCCAAATTTTCCAAAAAAAAAGTTTAATCACCTCCACAATTGATATTTCGTAGAAAAGATTTAGCGTATTCCATGAAAAATGATTTTTTTTGTTGTATTTATAATTTTCGTGTTCCTTGAAAATTCCATAGATCGAAGGCACGACAGACGAAAGAAGAAGAAAGGATGCTTAAAAAAATAACTTCGCAAACAGGGTAAAAGTCACCTAACGATAGAAAAGGGAGCTCAATTCAGCATTCAATGACACGCAATAGGATAAGGACGTAACAGCGAAAGTCGATGCCGAATAGGGCATTACAGGATACCACGTTCCCATTGGTGAAATGTGAAGTCCGCGCTACCAAAAAACCATGTCCCTTCATGCTAAAATTTCTTTAGTTCGTGTTCATTGTGGAAGAAAAAAGAAATCCTTCATCGTCCAGAGTCCGTACTTCAACCTTACAACACCATTTTTTCCTACCCCACTCTCACACTGAATCAATATTTGGTTGTATCCCAACAAACCTTCCCACAATTTCAAATTGTAATCTCTATTTGGCCCTATCATTGATGACCTTTGGGACCTCTAGTAGTGGCTATGCATCCTTCCATAGAGGCAAGAACTTCATAGGTGCATGATTCAGCTCTCCAAATGGTTTCACCGCCCATGTACTACATCTTTGTAATGCCCGCAAGAGATTCAAGAACAACCTAGGTTTAGTTAGAAAAATTATGGAATAATTTTTGTTTGAAAAGTGTGCCCGCATACAACCTCGAAACTACGATTTTCATGATAATGTTTCAAGGTCAATGATATTTAATAATTAATAATTTCCCATTTTAACCAATTATTAAGTCCATATTAAAACAAATAAGTAGATTTACTCCAACCAAGGTTTAGTTCACTCTAAGTGTTAATTTAATAACCAATTAAATTCCTACTATAGTTAAATATTCCACAAATAAATAAATAACTAGGTCCATTTTACATGGGGTTAGAATAAGCATCCCCTTACCCCATAAAGTGACCCCTTATAAGTCAACTCATGTTTTAAAATTAAGCGATTTAAACGAAAAGGGTGATTTCCACTCACCCACTCTCCACCTAATTTTTGTAGGGATGAATCTCATCCCTTGGATGGATTAAATTTTGACCATTGATTTGGAAATAGACAATCTAACCCTAAAGCATCCTTATGAAAGCTTCTTTCTCATCTCATTTGATTCATTTTCTTTCCATTTGTTTTGCAGGTTGAGGAGGAAGAAGAGAGGCCATTGGAGACATCCCAAGCTTTTGGGGAGACATTGCAAGCTCCAATATATATTTTTTTGTTCACACCCTCTCCTAGGGTTTAAAAGCATTTGTATAATTTTATTTAGCTTAGCTTCTTTATTTGCTTATACCCTCAACTAAGATTTTAACTGTAATTGTTTATTTCATTTCCATAATATTCACCCAAATAGGTAAATGGGTTTGTCCCATTTTGTGATCTAGTTAAGTTTGGTATATGGTTTCATATGTGTATATATATACAAATATGTTTCTATTGTTTTATTTTATGTATGCATATATCTAATTTTTATTTTTTTGTTTTTATCTTTGTTATAAAAAAAACCCAAAAACATTAATATTACTGATTATATATATATATATATATATATATATATATATATATATAAACAAAATACCCGAGAATAACGCGGGTAAGAAAATTACACAGTCCGGATTTTTTTAAAAAGTGCGCAGGGGGGGAACATTAGCCACGGGAATGGCTTTTAATAAATTTGTCTTTAGTAATATATTGGGGGGTAACGGTTTAAATAGGTTAAAATGAATTAATTTTGGGGTTGGGGAGAGGGTCCCCCCAGCCCTTACTTTATAAACTCACATTTCACAGCCATATATGGGTTTTAAAAGAAACTTGGTCATTATTGCAATTTGAATATTTATTTTATTTTTTACTAAATTTTAATACATAGTTTTATATATATGTATGATTATTTCATTTTTATATCTATTTCATTTTTTAAAAATTGGTAGTAGTAATACTCTAATTTTATCAATACTTTAGTATTAATAATATTTTAATCTTAATAATATCTTAATATAAATAGTATTTTAATATTAATATTATTTTAATCTCAATACTAGCATTTAAGTAATAATAAATTTTACACAATCTAATGAGACTAATCCTAAGTTGCAAAGAAGACCTTTTCCTTTGTCTACTAATGTTAAGAATTACTCTATTTTTATTAACCAAGTAAGGACACGTAAATCCAAGTTCTTTCCTATAAACAATAAAGAGACTAACTTTTGTAATACATGTCTTTCAAGTAACACAATGAAATGTAATATTTCTTAATATAAATTTTGAACATTTCACAAAAGAGTGTTTACAACAACATTTCTAATAATATATTTAGAACAAGAACAACATATTTTTGTGGGAACAATTCAACTTCAACGGAATGAAATATTTCCTCTATAAAATTTTCTATTCCACCTACATCACAACTTTCAAACAAGGATACTAAACTTTCTCTCCCATTTCAAAACTAATTCTCACAAATCTTTCTTCTTTCCTTTCAATATATAATACACTTCTATAGACACAAAGGAATACAATATGTTTCTTTACAAAATAAATACAATGTCCTCCACTTGATGTGGGAAGTTATGCAAAATATAAATGCAAGAATGAATACACTATTACAATTTCTTCCACTCTAAGTGGGTAAACTACAAGGAAGTTTCACATGGTCATCAACAAGACTCCAATGCTCCAAACACCAACAGGGTAGCTCCTCCAAAACTTTTCTTGATTCACATCAAAATAGGGGGAGAGGCAACGCTCTCCACCCAACCAAGATACCCAATGGAGAGGAGAAGCCATCCTCTCCATTGGCCTCTGAGCCCCAACCACATTACAATGGGAGAAGATTTCAACTCATGGCAACCACTAGCTTCCACAATACTTAACAACTAATTTCACATTCACTCTATTTACATAAAAACACAACAACAACTCAACAAGAAGAGATCAATCAAAACAACAATATAACAAGGCTTATCAAGAAATCCAAAAGAGTAAGACCTATGGGGAGGCCACTTATGCCTCCCAATGGGAATGGGTGCCACCTAAAAAGTCTCCAATGCAAAAGAAAATACCCCTAACAACTCTTATGCCTCCCTCAAGTACCCCTTATCCCTCCATCCACTCTTATGCCTCCCTCAACTCTAATGGCTCCCTTAAAGTAAGAACAAGAAGAAAATGCAAGCGTTTCTCATACTAGGTGGGCACCCAACCCAAACTCCCTCCTCAAGAAAATGATCTATTATGCCTCCCTCAAATAAACTCCTCATAGTTTCCTCCCACTCCCAACTTAGGCATTCTACCCATACCCAACAAGCATTTCAAAGAAACAACAACATTCAACACAACATATACACACATACATATAACAATAACATAATATAAATAAAGGTGAAGCTCCTACCTTTCCATGGTAGAGCTTGTTCAAAGTATGAAGTTCCAAACCCCTCCAAAGATCAAGCAAGCATCCACAAGCTCCAAAAAAATTCCAACAAGTATCAACAAGCTCCAAAAATCCACAAACTCCTTCAAAAATCCTCTACTCTCCAAAAATACAAGAAACTAAAAATGAACATCTAACCCCAAAACAAGCAAAAATGATTCAATAAATAGAGAAAAGAGAGGGAGGGATGATGTGGCTCCAAGTAGGATGCCACCTCATTTTCCCTCCACTCCACATCACTTGGTCAACCTTATATTCCAATGCACCATTAATGAGTGGTTGGAGGAATGACAAGCACCTTACACACTCCATCTAAGCCCACTCCTCCAAAGGAAAAATTTAAATTTTGAAAGAAAATGCAATAAATATTTTACCTTTTCATGCCCTCAAAACACCTAAAAGGCCCTAAATTTGACCTCCCAACCCATAGGTAGGGTTGGCATGGGCTTTTAAGAGGTGTGGGGCAAGTTTGACTTGTCCCACAAGCTTCCAAATTTGGCCTCTAAGGCCAAATTCGAGTTTCCCATGTGGGGTAGAGTGTGCTACACTCAAAACTCAAACACACATCACTCAACACAAAATCCAAAGTAAATCAAGCCTAATAAATGAACTCCCTTTTGGTCACATCTTTTAATTAGTTTTAAAAAAATTTAAATTAACTTAATTAAGACACTACAACCCATGACTAAAAAAAGGGTAAACACATTTCCAAAAATCTAAATAATAAACCAAGTAAAAATTCACTACTAAAAGAAAACACATACTAACATAATAGAATGGGAAAATTAAAACAAAACAACACATGACCCCTAGCTCACAATTTTCTCCTAACCAAATAATTCTAACACACACACAATTACATGTTGCCACAGTGACCCTAGTTGGATTCTTCTCGAATTCCGATGTGGTTGGTCTCCACTCCCCAATGTTGTTGTGAATATAATATACCTGCAAAACAGATGATACCTCCTTCGACCTTGTGGCTGCGTTAAAACATTCATGTCAAAATACGCGATATAAATCTAAAATCAACTATATATTAATTAATATAATCTATGCAAATACGATATCACTTACAATTTCTAGCACATTTCTATTCCACATTTCATTCATGTCAAAATGATCATCACATTAATCCAATTATCAATGTCTACTCAATATGACTAAATATATCACATGTCAAAATTACATATAAGTAACCATGTCAAAAGTATATTAATATCAACATCAAATGTCTCCAATAGTCCATATGCATTATATAAGAATCAAATCAATAACAGTTCAGTATCTCTGATCTCTACTAACATGCGATATCAAAACTATAATATATCCATAAGTGCAGTCGATAGTATCAAAACAATAATAAAAAAAAGGTGTCAGAGGGAAGTGGGCACTACAATCTCCCTTCCTTGCAATCTTCCTTTCAATCTTCCCGTCCATGAGCTTAACACATATTATATTATGATTTATTGCTTTGGTGATTATTATTGAGTTATCAATGTTTTTATGATATGCTTCCTCTTCAAAAAAATCTATTAATAATAGCCTTATTTTTAATGGGATTGGTCAACTTGTATGCCTTTGAATTCTCATCATATCCAAAATAATGTAAAAACAATTCCTATACCATCAAGATTTTTCCTTCTTTCTTCTACCACATGAGCATCTTACACACATCCAAATACCTCTTAAATGAGATACACTATGTTTTTTTATTACTCCATGCACTTCATGTGGCACTATCTTTAACACCTTTTTCAGGAATATGTTTAAGATATAAATTTCACAAGCTACTATTTTGTTCACATAATCATTTGGTAGATTTTTGACCTTCAAAATACTTCTAGCCATTTTCATGATCTTTTTATCCTTCCTCTTATCTAAACCATCATGTTGTGGTGTGTATCTAGTAAAAAGCTACTTATTGATTCTGTGCACTTTGAAAAAATCATAAATGAATTTGATATATACTTCCCCCCAATGGCATAATCTCAACACTTTGATATAATGACTATCGTATTTCTTGAGGATTGTTTTAAATCCTCTAAATATTCCAAAAACCTCTAATTTATGCTTTAGAAAATAAACCTAGTTTTAGCTATAATTATTAATACAGGTCAAAAATTAAAAACATTAACCTATTAAGGGGGTTTTTATTTCTCAACATAAATATGAGTGAATTAACTCAAGTGGTATTCTGACTTTGTAGGATGTACTTATTATAAATGAATAAAGCTTTATGCTGTCTTGCATAAATACAACTCTCATAGGATCTTCTTTGCTACTCAATAATGGTAATATAACCATCTCATTCTTTATAACTTAATAAACTTAGACCTCCAAAATTGAGGTGTGTGAACCTAATATGCTAGAGCCAAGAAAGGTTTTTTAAAGAGACCTTCAAGGAATTTTGAGATATCGTTACAATGATTATTTGTAGTTGTTCTCTATAAAAATTCAAATTTTACTCATTTTTTAATATTTTTCTAAAAATGTCAATTAATACAATTGTGAGAGAGTGCCATTTATTTGGTGAGACATACTTAGTACAAGGGACAATTAGCATACATACTTAGTGTGAGAACATAAATACGTGGTTTGGCCTAGTTGTTGTTGTAACACATGGGAAAATTGATTCATCCATGGCTTATTAGATCATAAATAAATCTTTCACATCCATTTCTAGTTTTCTTTCAAAAACTATTTCTCTGGTGTGTCAAATATTGAAACACTTCCTACTTTTAGGTTTTTTGTTCCCATTTTTTACTAGATCGAAAATATCTTGAGAAATAAATAATGTCCTCATTTTTATGCAACAAAAATAATATTTCTTACCTATAAATACAGGTAGTTTTTGGTTGAGCTAGACTACTACTTCTCACCATAATACTAGACTGTAAAATGGCTAAAAAAAAAAAACTTAAACTCACCTATCTATCATACTAATATGAAGGATTATAAGAGGATGGAACCGAGGTTATAATATTGTGTGTTCTCAATAAATAAATAGACATAAATAATCTACAAGATATAGATGATATAATAAACATAACATGAGATCTTATACAAAAATATAAACTTTCTATTAAAATTTTGACAGCACTTCGGCACCTTTCTACACATTTACAAATTGTTTACCATGATCTCTTATGTATAGAGGATCTAGGAAATATAACAAATTCTAGGGGCTTATAAAATTTCTTGAATACATTAAATCACAAATTTCCATAGGTATTTGGAGGGGTTTCATTTAGTTAAAATATTCTCTTTGATACAAGACTATTAATATTAAATATAAAATTATCCCTTCTTTTACCATCATGACTAAATGTGGGTAGGTGATGGAGATTATGAAAATTTCCAATAGGAGTTAAGGTGGAAAATTTCTTTGGATATCCATTGTTTGACATGAAATTTTTTGTTGTGTCAAGGATTTAAAATATTATGATTTTTTAAATGACCTCTCTAAAAAAAAAGAAACAAATTTAAGTAAAAATTGAATCTATCTATATACTTAAAATCATTTTTTAATATTATTAGGTAAATACAAGGGTTTTGAAAGTGTCTCCCTCCCTCATAAAACACAAAATTAAAAATAAATGAAAACTCCAATAATAAACTAAGCAAACAAACAATGCCTCAATTAGTTGTAATGGGTCAAAAAAGGAAACAAGCTACAAACCAAACCTTCATAGCCACAATTACTCAACGAAAATTCAACAAGAAACAAATAAAAAATAAACGAGGGGAACTCACCCACAAACCTACCATTTTTTCTTTTCCTTGTTTACCTTTATGCATTCTTTTGAATTCATGAGCATTGTACGTAATTCAAAGTATTAAAAATCCAAATTTTTACATTAAGAGATTTCTTATCTGACTCTAAGTAGAAAACTTCATAGGATCTTTTCAAACAACTAGGAGTACCAATGGTGTTAACCATTTTTAAAGTTATTTATTTTTCTTAAATTTTCATGTCCATGTAGAGTGTTGAATTCTTGTCTTCTTTACCTTCTCTAATATCTTCATATTCCTCTAAATAATTTTTCATCCCTTGATTTTGAAGGTGGGATTTCACATGGCTTCCATTTTTTTTAAAGAGGTGCGCCTTTGTTTCTTTTAGAAAATTCAAGAGCTTGTGTGCAGGAGATATTTAAACTATCACTGAGGTGAAAAATTGACATCTGAAGGTTGTATTTGCATATTATACTACATTCTCCCATTAAGAGTTACCCCATTTTGAAAATTTTTTTAGGAAGACCCTTGATAAGTTCAATCTCCCTAAAAATCCCAGCAAGAGTAACAATTCCTGATTTGAACCTTTTGTTTTTTAATTTTCACATATTTACTCAAGGAATAGGCAATACCTTAAAGGGCTAGAGGGTTCCAAAAGGGGAGTGACAAGCTTTGGATTAGAACCCAAACTAGCATTTTGGTCACAATAATAGTGGAAGGATTGAAGGAAGGGAACTAAGGGGTGATAAAGAGGTGAACAATGCCCCTGAAACAAGGCTTGTCCTCTATGAATTTCTTGTAATGTTCATGATTAATAAAATGAATAATCAAGAAACCCTTAGTGTAGAAATATAGCTTGTATTGTGGTCTGTAATTTTTGTAAATCCACTAATACAATTTTTTTTTGCATGGCCATATCCTATTGAGATCACAAAATAGAGATGATACCTCAAGCATTTAAGCCAACTCCTCAACCATCAAGCCAGATATTTCCACTATAGGGATTTCATCTGATTTCTCCATTATACAAGGGTTGGATATAGTAGGAGGAAAGGTTTTAGGGAATTTATATCTTGTTCAACATCTTTGAAAGAGTGTTTTGAAGGTGATCTGTAACACACCAAAAATACCAACACAAGGACAACACAGTGAAATACAGGATAACTTTTTTTTTGACTTGCTTTGACACAACACGACACAACATGTCGTCACAAGGTTACAACCAACACCAGGAACCACTTGTTACGGGGGAGACCACAAGGTCAGCATGAGAACGTTCACACCTATCAAGGACAATGTACTTTTCTCTTCTTGACAGAACAACATTGGAAGTCCAACCACAAAACACACTTACAGTTAGGGCATCCCATGAGGAATTTCTTGTTAAATTTTCTTGTTTGCTAAAGTGTCTCTTAATTCTTAACTTACGTTCTTATACAATTTCATGTAACGATTCCCACAATTCTTTTCACAAGGGAGAACTTCTTTCTTTTCAACTATTGACTGAATAGCTTAAGGCCAGGCTTTCTATACTAGGATCATCAATTTTATGTCCAAAGCTTTTTATTCATTTGATTTTAGAACATTTTCCATTTCTTACAAGGTTAATTGATCTATTCAAGCCACTAACACAAGTTCCACACCTCTGTTGTACAAGTGAAGGCATAAGTTCCGATTGGGTGAAAAGTACCGCTTAGGGTTCATAACAATAGCCTTCTTGTTTAAAGATCAAATTTTGACCTTGCTTAGGAAATATCACCATGAATCAAGGCAAGGATTAACAGAACAGGACAACAGAATTTAGCTTCAAGGTCACATTGTTTACTATCAGTCTTTCATTGAAGTTAAGAGTTTATCGAGATTGGTTAAATGTTCCATCTAGACTTTACTTAATTAAGTTTGACAAAGGGGAACATTTCAAACGATAAAGAGATATTTAAGGTTTTATTAATCACTTTCACTCCTACTTATTAAATCCTATCATTTTCTAAAATCTGACCATTGATTTCACCATGAGATCATTTAAGGTTTCACTGAAAAAGGATAGTGTTTATTGGTTTGGCTCGGGAAAGAAATAAGTAATCATTTTTCGTTACAAAGATAGTTTCCTCTTGATTGTTCCAGGTCTCAAAGGTTTCAAGTGGATCACATCTACATTAATATATTCATCTACATAAATTTTAGTTTTACTTTTATAAGGAATATCCAGTCCACTTTATAGGGCTTACAAACTCATTGCTACTATGCCTTAGTAGGATTTACAACTCAACATTTTAACTCAAGAACAAAGTATGACAGTTACAACATCAATATTCTACAATGCATTTACTAAGGCACTGACCCATCTTCTAAAATTTTCCCACTAGATGTTATCAATAGTTTAACCATAAAAGACAACGTACAAGCACCAAAGTGGATATCATCTATGCAACTACAACGGCCACTTCTTTCATACTTGAGCTCGGAAAAACAACCTGCAAAAACATGTTAGCTTTTGTCAGTTCAAAAGAACTGGCATGAGCATGCATTCCCTTTTCCTAGATATTTCATCATATTAATTGAATGACTAGTGCACGATTTCCATCCCAAGGCATAAGCAAAAGTGATTTGTATGAAGGTAAACAAAATAGATATCTAGTTAACAAAGGCACACTGCAGAACATATGAAAGCCAAAATTGTGCATTTACTATCCAAGGTTACCCTTACACCCTACATTCTAAATTATAACAAATTTCCCACATAATACACCTTTTTATTTTCCTTAAGTAAGATAGCGATAACAGCATCACATTCACAAAACAGAATAAAGGAATCGTACTACAACCACCCGATATAGAAATAATAAATTCTCCTGATAATGTCAAAACAAAAGTAACAAGATTTATTATTCCGAACATCCCTACTCAGAGCAAGAATGCCACACAAGTCCACTAAAACTCATACAGCCTATGAGGGGGGGGGGGGGGGGGGTTATGGCCACTCAAGGACCCAATTCAAAGATCATGTAAAAAGGAATGCATTGCATTTGCGTACACCTTAAGAAAATGTAACTGACGTTTTTGATTACTATGCCCAGTGTTTAATTATATATTCAAGATTAACAACGTCCACAAATGATAAGTTGAAACTTTGAAGGCTCCCTTAAGCCGCTAGTGCCAACTCCGCACATCCCTCAACGAAAACCCCTTTATTCCCAACATAATAAAATATTTCAATGTTATACACTACTAACTTACTTACCGATATGACGAAGAAGGTCTCATAAAACATTGTTGCTTGGGGGGGGGGGGGGGGTAAATGTAATTTACCTTTCACGGGTCCCCGAAAGCATCTCAAGCCTCAGACTTAATTCCATGTTCACCACATCCGACATATACTTCATTGTTTGTTGCTCGGAAGGGGTAAAACACTGTTCATGCACTGACACTACCATGGGGGCGTCTGACAAGGAAGGGATTTTCTTATATCGAACCCTCAAATTTTCCATCACAAAGAAGTCGGTGGACCTTTCGTAAGACCAGTTAGAGAGATAATACAAATGTAGGACTGACGAGGATATCCCTTGGCCAGGGTACTAAAATTTTTAAGGTCATCATAAGCTAGGTAAGCAAGTTAGATTTGGCCAAAACATGTTTGCATAAGACGGCGTCGAAAACCCACTATCTAGTCATAGCCAGTCACATCCAACAAGCATAATACACAGTTCGTTAAAGCTTCTAAAAGGAAATAAAAAATTTACAATGTTCTTACCTTGTAGTCTACCTCCCAGGGATGAAATTGGGCTGAGATTATACCAAAATTAGATTGCTAAAAAGGAAAGAATGAGCAAGGGTCTCTCTAGTACCATTTCCAAGACAAAATTAGTACCAGATCTGATAACATCAAAAAGGCAATAAATACACAACTTCTCATGAGGTAAATATTTTTATTCATTTATTATTATATATATATATATATATATTATTTTATTTTATTTTTTAAAAATAGGACAACACTTAAGCAACCAATAACTCATTGCCACGCTGAAGATGATCCAATACCAGGTCAAAAAAGGACAAAACTACTCCTACAGGCATAACATAGATGTATCTAGTAAGACTCCATGCACACTTTATCCCAAAAGAGAGAAAAACTACAATCTTGCGGGAAAGGCGCACCACAACCACACAACATTTCAATTGATATTTTCACACGCAAAGCTATCCTAAAACAAAAAAAACAGCACACATTTACCAGGAGAACAAGCAATAATCATGCAATCATTATAAAAGAAATAGCTGGAAAAGGGAAAAACAGCTCATGCCTGTTCCTCCTCGTGATTCAACATCGCTCCTGGCTCTGAAGGCATCTACCGCAAATGGTAATTAAACCTTTTCCTTCATTAGATTTGAGGACAACGTCAAATTCTCGGTGCAAACACTTCAGCTGTAGCTTGCAAGGTGTGATAATTCCAACAGAAACCTTTATGCCTGCCAAATCAGTGGCTCGTTGAAACAGCTCATAAAATTGCAAGGTAAAGCGTGCTTCATGAATAATCTGATATGGAACAGGTCAGCCTCTATGAGGTTCTCCTCCATGGGTTACGTCGAAAGACAAGTAAGAGGCAATAGAGAATCTTAGAAATAAATTTCATCAGGTCTGCTGGTAATACTCTCACTGCCACAAAAAACGATTATGAAGAAACAAAACTCAGTACATGATCTGAGTCTGAAAAATATCCTGCTACCTTCATTTCCCAAGACATTTTCTCCAACATTGCATACATCTCCTGTGCCCGTGGGTGTGATCTGCCACCTACACAAAAGCATGTACCATTCTATTGCCTTTAAACAAACTGCATCCAAGTTCCTTTTTAATTCCTCTATCCTTCATCGATCTCCTAACCCTGGGTGCTCTCATAATAGGAGCAGCCCTTATTTGAGATGAAGCAAAAGAAGATGGCTTTAAAACCCAAAACAAAATCTCTTGGTACAGACTCCATATCCATAAAACAGTCCCTAGACTTAGCATCCTCAATAAGACTGACCAGCCACTAGATTTGATTGAGCTCCTTCCATGTTAAATTCACCACCTAGACAGCAGTGACTTTCCAAGATGAAAAGGCAAGACAGCACAACACGCTTTAAAAATATTGCCGCTCAGAAAAAAAAACAACATTTCTTACACATTTTTAGCTAAAAAGGCAGAACCTGCCATCAAAAACTTCTACAGGATCTTGAATTTGAGGAAGCATTCGCACTAAATAGATAACAACAGAGTGGACAACCTACGCATTGGAAGCGCTCAGAATGGCTTCTGCTACAGCTGCAGGATTTTGCTACAACTGATCATGACTGTGTGGTCGCGTGCAACCAGAACATCAGGATCAGCACCCACGGCTCCTTGGGATCACCCTGTGGCAGCAGTCGCACAAAATTTCTCTCTGGAGGCCACTAATTTTCTGAGATAAGTTTACTACTCTACCCTGTAGCGGCTGCAAAGCCCGAACACCTCCTCATGGCACTTTTCTAGGAGATTTTCACTCCTCTACGTTCCATGTTTCTAAATGCCCCCCCTTATCTTCTGCTATACGCACAAAAAAAAACACCACTCTAGGCTCCTCCATTGAAGGTGCGACCACAAGAAGAAGGATGTTTCCCTGCTGCTTTCCTACACTGAATAAAACCAGCTTCTGAGCTTTAATGCCCATCACAAACCCCAATAAGGACGCGCCCTCCAACCTCACGCGGCCAGAAACATGGCAAGAGCAGGTAAGAGATAAAATCTCAGAAGATTTAGTAATCACATCCCATTTTGAAAAGCAAGCGGCCAGCATGGAGGAAAGTACACGGTGGTTGGGTAGTAAACACAGTTTGCCCCTCCACCAAACCCACGCGCCCAGCAAAGTAGAAGCTTCCAGGTCTAAAAAGTCGACCCCTAAGAAAAATAATTCACAAGGACGACTCACGTGGCCCAAGAGTCAAGGAAGGTGATGCACAGCACACCAAACACCCTACCTTCGCCAGCACCAAACAAGGACCTTTTGCAGCAAGGAAACAAGCCAACGTTTCAATTAGCAACTAGTTTCATTTAAAGACAGCCACGTGATCAAGTCAGGACGCAGCTAGAGTTGTAAGGGGCGGGGTAGGTGGTAGTTGAAAGGTTTAAGTTGAGTATTGAACGTATTCGTACCCAACCACACACGCAACCTCCCTACCCAAGAAAACGATGGACACCAAAGAAGCCTCTCGGGTAACCAACACTTACCCCAACCAATTTGGTTAGCAACAAGGACAGACACACTGACATGGCAGAGAGAGAAGAAACACAATCATCTCATGCAAGTAGGACTAATCATCCTAGGGAAGGAGATAAGGGCTTGACGTTTGACAGAGACCACAGAACAATGACCAACCAAGTATCAAAAAAGGAGACGCTCTTCTTTACGTGAACAGGGACTCAGTTTGCGAAGTAACCAACCAAACAATAAAATTGTTTATCAATAATAAATCATAACGTTGATAAAAATCGATAATGAGATACTGAAGTTATCGCCGATCGAGAATTAAAATAATAATATTATTAATATTTTCAATACTCTTATTATTACAACTTAATAAAAATTATTAATCATATTAAGAAGGGTCAACATACAAGCTCGACAAGGCGAAGACACAGACGTTTCAAAGGAAACAGAATGGCATTCAACTCCTAGAAGCATGGTCATCGCAGAAGCAAGGGAGCGACGATGAACGGGCATTACATTCTCCTCCCCTTAAGAAAGCATCGTCCTCGATGCGACATAACCCAGAGGGAAAGCAAGTTGTAAGCAAAGAGAAACATTTGGTAGAAATTTTAACTTTTAATGTTCTGTGAGGATTGGCAGTTCTTTCTTGTTCATCATTTCATTAGTCTCTTTCCATTAGCATTATTCTTAGTTTAATTACTTTTAAAACTTCATCATTAAAGAGTTTTTGTTCATTCTTTATTATGGGTGCCCAACATGAACTACTACCACAACGCCCTATCAGGTTCACAAAACACTACAGATTCACAAGCACACAAGTATATACTTCAAGATTGTATTACACCACAAAAGGTTACACAATTACGGAATAGAATGGGCACACTCCACATAACCTAGTACTCGGCACACATCAATGACTGACATACCAAAATACTTAACCAAAACAGTACTACAATCCACCAGACATTTCCTCAATTTGGCATCAATGAAAAACTCACGTCAACACCAAACAAATGCCACATGTACATAGTGTCCATAAGGGAATCAATGACATCACCACAACATCACAACACATATCCATCTGACATGAGTAACACATACATCAAAATACCACTACCAAACATCACAATAACTCAACATATATCCTGAAACATCAACCATACAGACAAATATCATAAGCCTCCCTCAAGTCTCTTATGCCTCCCTCAAGTCTCTTATGCCTCCCTCAAACTCTTATGCCTCCCTCAAGTCTCTTATGCCTCCCTCAAACTCTTATGCCTCCCTCAAGTCTCTTATGCCTCCCTCAAACTCTTATGCCTCCCTCAAGGAGGACGGTTGTCTCTCCGTTGTCCAAGGCACATAGAGTTCTCGTTACACTCCTAACCCAAGTGACATAATAACGCGTGGTTCAACAACCCGCTAGTTATATGTACCCCTTGGGGCGTACCCCCATACAACAAAGCGGGTCCATAGGTCCAACCAATCCATGGTGCATCCCATGACCCTATTCCACACATCACGACATTAGAACCAGCACAACAATCCAGTCAAAGTGCCAAGTGGCAAAGTACAAGCCTTGGGCAAGGCGGTAAGAATTCCATATTTAAAAGAAGACCCCCAATCAAGCTAAAATAAATGGCCAAATAGCCAAAGTTAGTATTGAAATCCCCATGTTAGTGCCAAAAACCAAGGAAATGCCAAAAATTGTAAAGCATTGCAACCAAGAAAAGATGCTGGTCCTTGCAAAATACAGTAAAAGCTCAATTTACGAATAAAATCAACTTATAATAATGTCACATTACGATAATTGTGTGGCCTTATCTAGCCACCAAACGGGGTACTCAACGAGTTGCTAGCACTCGGAACATCGAGCCTCAGCTCGTAATAATATGCAATATCAAATGGCGCCATACCATCCCGCCACCCTTCAAGGTGGCAAGGCTAAACATAGTCATAGTTGCACTTAGGTTGTGTACATACAACCACATATGGAGAGAGGAAAGAATCACATGTAATCTACTAAACCAAGTTTTGACTCGAGTTATTGACCCATGGTACACCATTCCTCACTCTCAACATACACTTTTACCGATTTCCCTCAGGATCGGTTAGCATAAGGTTCACAACATAACATATAACTACATTACTAACACCATGGTGGTACACACATAGCTACCATAACGTCTCACGTATGGTATTGTATACGGGGTAGATCACAATCATACATTCACAGGGCGCAATACATCACTTTACCACATTCTGCACCCAAAGTGCAATCACAATACGATAGGGTTCATACACTCACTTTGTTATGACCCTAAATCACAACATGAAGCATTACCTATTGGGCACAACTCATACATACGATGAACATAATAACATCACAACATAACAATAGATTGCTTCATAACAAGGTGATACAGACATTTCTTCAAGAACATGGTAAAAACATCATGATACAACTCATTTCTTTTAACATCATTCTAGTCATACAACACATTGATACACTTACATATCACAATATGTCACAATGTTCCAACACTATGTCATCCACATTAGAATTATTTTCATAACATCACAAACAATAATTCACACATGAACTCTTCATAAAATCCACAAGAAGGAGAGAGAATACTCTCACCCCAAACACATCAACATGATCACAAACACGCACACGGTGACATACCCATCACGTGCGTTCACAATATCAAAATTATGAAAATAATCACATCACGCTTAAAGCACATTACTCTTCCAATATAAATCATCATCATTCAACATCATCATCATCATGCAGTATCATCATGTAACACCACCACCACCATGCAACATCACCATACAACACCAATCCGGCCCATAGGTTCGAGAGCATGAACCTACGCTCTGATACCAAAGTGTAACACACCAAAAATACCAACACAAGGACAACACAGTGAAATACAGGATAACTTTTTTTTTGACTTGCTTTGACACAACATGACACAACATGTCGTCACCAAGGTTACAACCAACACCAGGAACCACTTGTTATGGGGGAGACCACAAGGTCAGCACGGAGAACGTTCACACCTATCAAGGACAATGTACTTTTCTCTTTTGACAGACAACATGGAAGTCCAACCACGTGACACACTTACAGTTAGGGCATCCCATGAGGAAATTTCTTGTTAAATTTTCTTGTTTATTAAAGTGTCTCTTAATTCTTAACTTACGTTCTTATAAAATTTCCTTCACACAATTCTTTTCACAAGGGAGAACTTCTTTCTTTTCAACTATTGACTAAATAGCTTAAGGCCAAGCTTTCTATACTAGGATCATCAATTTTATGTCCAAAGCTTTTTATTCATTTGATTTTAGAACATTTTCCATTTCTTACAAGGTTAATTAATCTATTCAAGCCACTAACACAAGTTCCACACCTCTGTTGTACAAGTGAAGGCATAAGTTCCGATTGAGTGAAAAGTACCGCTTAGGGTTCATAACAATAGCCTTCTTGTTTAAAGATCAAATTTTGACCTTGCTTAGGAAATATCACCATGAATCATGGTAAGGGTTAACGGAACAGGACAACAGAATTCAGCTTCAAGGTCACATTGTCCACTATCCGTCTTTTATTGAGGCTAAGAGTTTATCAAGATTGGTTAAATGTTCCATCTAGACTTTACTTTATTAAGTTTGACAAAGGAGAACATTTCAAACGATAGAGAGATATTTAAGGTTTTATTAATCAATTTCCCTCCTACTTATTAAATCCTATCATCTTCTAAAATCTAACCATTGATTTCACCATGAGATCATTTAAGGTTTCACCAAAAAGAAGATAGTGTTTATTAGTTTAGCTCGGGAAAAAAACAAGTAATCATATTTTGTTACAAAAGATAGATTCCTCTTGATTGTTCCAGGTCTCAAAGGTTTCAAGTGGATCACATCTACATTAATATGTTCATATACATAAATTTTCGTTTAACTTTTATAAGGAATATCCAGTCCACTTTATAGTGCTTACAAACTCATTGCTACTATGCCTTAGTAGGATTTACAACTCAACATTTTAACTCAAGAGCAAAGTTTGACAGTTACAACATCAATATTCTACAATACATTTACTAAGGCACTGACCCATCTTCTAAAATTTTTCCACTAGATGTTATCAATAGTTTAACCATAAAAGACAACGTACAAGCACCAAAGTGGATATCATCTATGCAACTACAACGGCCACTTCTTTCATACTTGAGCTCGGAAAAACAACCTGCAAAAACATGTTAGCTTTTGTCAGTTCAAAAGAACTGGCATGAGCATGCATTCCCTTTTCCTAGATATTTCATCATATTAATTGAATGACTAGTGCATGATTTCCATTCCAAGGCATAAGCAAAAGTGATTTGTATGAAGGTAAACAAAATAGATATCTAGTTAACAAAAGGCACACTGCAGAACATATGAAAGCCAAAATTGTGCATTTTCTATCCAAGGTTACCCTTACACCCTACATTCTAAATTATAACAAATTTCCCACATAATACACCTTTTTATTTTCCTTAAGTAAGATAGCGATAGCAACATCACATTCACAAAACAGAATAAAGGAATCGTACTACAACCACCCGATATAGAAATAATAAATTCTCCTGATAATGTCAAAACAAAAGTAACAAGATTTATTATTCCGAACATCCCTACTCAGAGCAAGAATGCCACACAAGTCCACTAAAACTCATACAGCCTATGAGGGGGGGGTTATGGCCACTCAAGGACCCAATTCAAAGATCATGTAAAAAGGAATGCATTGCATTTGCGTACACCTTAAGAAAATGTAGCTGACGTTTTTGATTACTATGCCCAATGTTTAATTATATATTCAAGATTAACAATGTCCACGAATGATAAGTTGAAACTTTGAAGGCTCTCTTAAGCCGCTAGTGCCAACTCCGCACATCCCTCAATAAAAACCCCTTTATTCCCAACATAATAAAATATTTCAATGTTATACACTACTAACTTACTTACCGATATGACGAAGAAGGTCTCATAAAACATTGTTGCTTGGGGGGGGTAAATGTAATTTACCTTTCACGGTCCCCGAAAGCATCTCAAGCCTCAGACTTAATTCCATGTTCACCACATCCGACATATACTTCATTGTTTGTTGCTCGGAAGGGGTAAAACACTGTTCATGCACTCACTACCATGGGGGCGTCCGACAAGGAAGGGCTTTTCTTATATCGAACCCTCAAATTTTCCCATCACAAACGAAGTCGGTGGACCTTTCGTAAGACCAGTTAGAGAGATAATACAAATTTTCCATCTCAAAGAAGCCGATGGACCTTTCATAAGACCAGTTAGGGCCAGGGTAATACAAATGTAGGACTGACGAGGATATCCTCATAAGCTAGGTAAGCAAGTTAGATTTGGCCAAAACATGTTTGCATAAGACGGCATCGAAAACCCACTATCTAGTCATAGTCAGTCACATCCGACAAGCATAATACACAGTTCGTTAAAGCTTCTAAAAGGAAATCAAAATTTACAATGTTCTAACCTTGTAGTCGACCTCCCAGGGATGAAATTGGGCTGAGATTATACCAAAATTAGATTGCCAAAAAGGAAAGAATGAGCAAGGGTCTCTCTAGTACCATTTCCAAGACAAAATTAGTACCAAATCTGATAACATCAAAAAGGCAATAAATACACAACTTCTCATGAGGTAAATATTTTTATTCATTTATTATTATATATATATATAGATATTATTTTATTTTATTTTTTTAAAATAGGACAACACTTAAGCAACCAATAACTCATTGCCACGCTGAAGATGATCCAATACCAGGTCGAAAAAGGACAAAACTACTCCTACAAGCATAACATTGATGTATCCAGTAAGACTCCACGCACACTTTATCCCAAAGAGAGAAAAAAAACTACAATCTTGCGGGAAAGGCGCACCACAACCACACAGCATGTCAATTGATATTTTCACACGCAAAGCTATCCTAAAACCAAAAAAAACAGCACACATTTACCAGGAGCACAAGCAATAATCATGCAATCATTATAAAAGAAATAGTTGCAAAAGGGGAAATCAGCTCATGCCTGTTCCTCGTGATTCAACATTGCTCCTGGCTCTGAGAGGCATCTACCGCAATGGTAACTAAACGTTTTCTTTCATTATATTTGAGGACAACGTCAAATTCTCGGTGCAAACACTTAGGCTGTAGCTTGCAAGGTGTGATAATTCCAACAGAAACCTTTATGCCTGCCAAATCAGTGGCTCGTTGAAACAGCTCATAAAATTGCAAGGTAAAGCGTGCTTCATGAATAATCTGATATGGAACAGGTCGGCCTCTACGAGGTTCTCCTCCATGGGTTACGTCGAAAGACAAGTAAGAGGCAATAGAGAATCTTAGAAATAAATTTCATCAGGTCTGCTGGTAATACTCTCACTGCCACAAAAAATGATTATGAAGAAACAAAAATCAGTACATGATCTGAGTCTGAAAAATATCCTAATTCTTTCATTTCCCAAGACATTTTCTCCAACATTGCATACATCTCCTGTGCCCGTGGGTGTGATCTGCCACCTACACAAAAGCATGTACCATTCTATTGCCTTTAAACTAACTGCATCCAAGTTCCTTTTTAATTCCTCTATCCTTCATCGATCTCCTAACCCAAGGTGCTCTCATAATAGGAGTAACCCTTGTTTAAGCAAAAGAAGATGGCTTTAAAACCCCAAAAAAAAATCTTGGTACATACTCCATATCCATAAAACAGTCCCTAGACTTAGCATCCTCAATAAGGCTGACCAGCCACTAGATTTGATCGAGCTCCTTCCATGTTAAATTCACCACCTAGATAGCAGCGACTTTCCAAGATGAAAAGGCAAGACAGCACAACACGCTTTAAAAAGATTTCCGCTCAGAAAAAAAAAAACAACATTTCTTACACGTTTTTAGCTAAAAAGGTAGAACCCGCCATCAAAAACTTCTACAGGATCTCGAATTTGAGGAAGCATTCGCACTGAATAGATATCAACATAGTGGACAACCTACTCATTGGAAGTGCTCAGAATGGCTTCTGCTACAACTGCAGGATTTTGCTACAACTGATCATGACTGTGTGGTCGCGTGCAACCAGAACATCAGTATTAGCACCCATGGCTCCTTGGGATCACCCTGTGGCAGCAGTCGCACAAAACTCTCTCTGGAGGCCACTGATTTTCTGAGATAAGTTTACTACTCTACCCTATAGCGGCTGCAAATCGCCGAACACCTCCTCATGGAACTTTTCTAGGATATTTTCAGCTCTACGTTCCACATTTCTAAACGGCCCCCCTTATCTTCTACTATACGCACAAAAAAAAAATTCCACTCCAGGCTCCTCCATTGAAGGTGCGACCAGAAGAAGAAGGAGGTTTCCCTGCTACTTTCCTACACTGAATAAAACCAGCTTCTGAGCTTCAATGCCCATCACAAACCCCAAATAAGGACGCACCCTCTAACCTCACACGGCCAGAAACACAGCAAGAGCAGGTAAGAGACAAAATCTCAGAAGATTTAGTAATCACATCCCATTTTGAAAAGCAAGCGGCCAGCATGGAGGAAAGTACATGGTGGTTGGGTAGTAAACACAGTTTGACCCTCCACCAAACCCAAGCACCCAGCAAAGTAGAAGCTTCTAGGTCTAAAAAGTCAACCCCTAAGCAAAATACTTCACAAGGACAGCTCACACGGCCTGAGAGTCAAGGAAGGCGATGCACAACACACCAAACACCATACCTTCGCCAGCACCAAACAAGGACCTTTTGCAGCAAGGAAACAAGCCAACGTTTTAATTAGCAACTAGTTTCATTTAAAGACAGCCATGTGATCAAGTCAGGACGCAGCTAGAGTTGTAAGGGGCGGGGTAGGTGGTAGTTGAAAGGTTTAAGTTAAGTATTGAGTGTATTCGTACCCAACCACACACGCAACCTCCCTACCCAAGCAAACGATGGACACCAAAGAAGACGGGTAACCAACACTTACCCCAACCAATTTGGTTAGCAATAAGGACAAACACACTGACATGGCAGAGAGAGAAGAAACACCATCATCTCATGCAAGTAGGACTAATCATCCTAGGGAAGGAGATAAGGGCTTGACGTTCGACAGAGACCACAGAACAATGACCAACCAAGTATCAAAAAAGGAGACGCTCTTCTTTACGTGAACAGGGACTCAGTTTGCGAAGCAACCAACTAAACAATAAAATTGTTTATCGATAATTAATCATAACGTTGATAACAATCGACAATGAGATACTGAAGTTATCACCGATCGAGAATTAAAATAATAATATTATTAATATTTTCAATACTCTTATTATTACAACTTAATAAAAATTATTAATCATATTAAGAAGGGTCAACATACAAGCTCGACAAGGTGAAGACACAGACGTTTCAAAGGAAACACAATGGCATTCAACTCCTAGAAGCATGGTCGTCGCAGAAGCAAGGGAGTGACAATGAACGGGCATTACATGATCCTACTAGTCTGCACAAATACGACATGATAATTAATCAATTGATAATTATCCTCGAGTTGTTTTCCTTCAACCAAAAGTCATTTTTGAGAAACAAGACTCCCATGTTTCAGCTCCAATTTTTGTTTAAGTTTCCCAATATATGCATTAACATCCAACTAAAGGGTATTTATTTTCTGCTCAAGGGATTTCACCATGATCTAAAAGGAGTAACAATAATCTATATCTTATAAAGATTGGTGCATATGCTACGTAGGAGACAAGAACATTTTGTCAAACATGTTGCAGAATTTCTCCCAAATCCTCCTAAAAAGGCATTCAATGTCAGGGCCATCCAAAGTAAATAGATGACCCTTCTCTCCTTCAAATGGTGACTCATCTTAGAGTTGAGGTTCATTTTCGTTTCCCCTTCCACCTTATGTTTAGGTGTGCAAGGAAGCACCATGCCACCATAGACATGGCACCCATTTCTCTACTCATGGTGTGACACAATATCTCCTCTAATTCTATGAGTTGGAACACCAGCCAAACTATAGGAGGAACCAACAAGAAATATTACATCGCCACCATCCTCTAAGCCATGTTCACCAAAAACCACAACCAAATATCTACTATTCCCAATCTCCTTAAAGGCTTCTATCCCATGAAGCCATCACAAGTGTAGACTAACAATGGGACCTCAGCTACCACTATGGGAAATCAGAATGGTGTTGGAGAGGGGGAAGATATTCTTAGAGAGATTTATTTGACATTAAAACATAACATGCTCAGTTTCTAGTTATTTTGTTCTTATATTTAATCACTTTGCAATAAGAGTGAAAAAGTCTTTTTATTATAAACATTGTAAATGCTTTTATTGTGCCGAAACTATGAATCCGAGTGGTGGAGGATTGTCTTCCTCAAAGTTTGACATGAAGTTGGGTTTCATTCCTTAGTGTGTGGTGAGTGATCTTCATTCGGAGCGTCATGTTGTGTTCTCGTGGTTGGTCACATGGAGAAGTTTGGTCCCTATCTCAAAGTGTCCACATAACTACTTACTGAAAGTGGCTAATGAACAAAATGAGAATAGAACTTAGGTTGATGATTACAAACTATTTGTAACTCACCAATAGCACAAGGCCATAAGTCTGGGTAAATTTTAAGATCCCCTCATAAACCATACATATTACTTGGTGAATTTCTAAAAATGACTTTCGAAAGATTGGCGAATGCCATGAATTGAAAGGAAATGTTGTCAGTGTGCAACAACAGTTAGCCAGTAACATAATGATAGCCGCTAACAACATTATGTTGTTTGTCGGTAGCAAATTTCTTTTTTGTGCACGCGGTAAAGGCGATTTGAATACAAAAAATTGGTTATTACTGTAAATGTTAAGTGAATCAGCTCAAAAAAATAACTTGCACCCAAAAAATTTAGGTGAAAGAACAAATGACCTAATGTCTCAAAATTAACCAAATCTAAATATCAAAACCCCAAATACTAGTGAAATAATGAAAATCAACCACTAAAACTTACACTGCCTTTTAAGTCCAAAATTTATTATTAATTATTGATAACAACACTATTCCATATAATAAAAGTAGAAAGAGGATGTAATTTATTACACTTATTAAGCGAGAGTAGAAATTTGCATAGTGTCTAGGAGTACGCGTGCTTTGTCGAAATGTGCACTCTTATTTCGGAGCAAGTTGGAAACGAAGAGGAAGACAGCAGATAAAGTGCCTCGTGGGTACAATGGAAGTCAACACCGTCAAATTATTTGATGGCATGAAACATACATTCATAGCCAATATGGATGATGAAGTGGAGTTGGCATTGCCCCAAACTAGCTTGTCTGAGTCAGATGATCGATATTTGTAAGCTATTGTAACAATATTCTCTTCTCCACTTTGCAAATTGAGCAGGAAGGAGCACTCTTTGCTGGCAAATCGTCTTCAAATTGTTCATTTTTTTTACAGCTTTTATCCATTCTGTCTACTTGTAAGTAGAAAGTTTTGGGGCATCCTCATGTGAATCTTTGTGGGTGCAATCCAAAGGCTATAAGTATTGCCTCATTCTACGCATTCAATCATTCCTATCTCCCCAGTCTCCACTTCGTTGGAAGTTCCCCTTCATTGTTTCTCTTCTTTTCTTTCATAAGAAAGAAATGATGAACAGATTCATACGTAGCGGGGTTGGGATTTTAGGTCGTCCCTACGTCTCCGAGCAACATTTTATATGTCAAATCTTGTTTTCAAGAATGAAATAAATTATAGATTGTTGTGTTGACTGGTTTGGATGTGTATTTGATGCAGGAAGTGCATTTGCTTTGTTTATGTATGGGGCCCCAATGTAAGTAGAATACCTAATTTCAACTTGAATTGGAATCAAATGTAATATTGACAAAGAATATGTCACTTCCAAGTTAGTTGTATTAATGTTGAGCATGCATTGAAATTGCAGAAGCACTTTCAGGAGAGTAATGTTGAAGAAGACAACGGGAGATATGTCAGCGTTGCCCTACGCAATAGGGCTCTTCAACTTTCTTGTGTACACCTGGTATGGCTCTCCTCTGATTAGCAATGGATGGGACAACGCTCTAGTCATGGCTATCAATGCCGTTGGTCTTCTTCTCGAGTGCTGCTTCTGCACCATCTATCTCCTCTTTGCTCCACCTAAATCCAGGGTATATAACGTTTATGAGATAGGTTTTATATTACAATTCATTGCTTTTAAGGTATTATAAGTTTTTGAGTTAACATGCAACTTGGATGATTGGCATGGCAGAGAAGAATGGCGATGATGGTTGTGGGTATGTTGATGGTTTTTACAAGTATTGCAATCGTTTCCATTTGGGGTATGAATGCCCATAAGAAAGTGATTGTAGGAACTACTGGAATGGTGGCCTCTATCATTCTCTATGGATCTCCACTCTCCGACATTGTAAGCAAATTCCTTAACAGCCTGTGACCATGCGTAATACTAAAATAAGTAGCAGGTCTTGAATTACTACTAATAATTTATATGCATGTGAATATGCAGAGGGTGGTAGTTCGAACAAAGAGTGTGGAGTGCATGTCGTTCTACTTCTCGTTGTTCGCTTTTCTGTGCAGTGTTTTGTGGTTGATGTATGGTGCTTTGAGCAAAGACATTCTTATCATGGTAATTATACATTCATCGTCACCTCTAACATCTCTCTATCAGTTCAATCTGGTGAGCTTATTTCATTTGATTCATGCAGGCTCCCAATTTCCTTGGAATACCATTGGCTTCAATTCAGATGATCGTATATTGCGTTTATAACCGAAAGAAGCGATTAAGAATTGATGTTGAAGATGGAAAACTGGAAATAGTGAGTATAGCACAGTTAGAAATCCTGGAGGATAAAATTGCAGTTATAGCGAAGTGCCCACCTGTTCCTCAATTTGACATAAAAGTGAAGGTGTAAAGTGGTGTCGACATGGTATCGCTATTAATTACTCTTGCTTTCCGTGTAGTTTGTGTTTGTTGCTTCGTTCTGGACACTGTTCACAAATAATGGGAATGATTAAGAGCTTTCAACTTTTGTGGAATATATCGCTAGACAATAGACATTAATCCCCATATTATATAAGGAAAATACACGCAGACAAAGTGTAGATCAAGTATCCAGAGAAGGTGTTACTTCTTTTTTTGTTTCCCTTGCGAATAGCAAGGACACTATACAAGCAATAATAGGGCAGAACGACCAAAAAAAATAGCAAAAGAGTGGGTTTCGTTCAAGGTATGGAAAGCAATACAGCAGTTCACAAAGGAAACAATATTCGAAACCAAGCATGCAAAATTGAATTGCAATTGCTGATTTAGTATATTTGAATTTGAATTACAAATTACACAAAACTTTCAATATCGAGAAGATCCATTAAATAGGCACTGTATAGTGATATTCCAAAAATTAACAAATTGAAAAAATTCCTCTATAACATAAAAACTTATAATACGTGTTGTGATGATATAGCTCACATTTGTGACTAATTGCTTGTCAACCGCAGGTAAGCAAGTTGAATCCACGAGACACAAGTCTTCCAAAAAAAACACTCATAAAAATTTGTATTTCTTCATAACTATGGTAGAGATTATTTTTCAAAGGTTTCTTAAGGATAAGACTTAAGGCCATATACATGAATTCTTCTTAAGGATTTTATTTAGCACTTATAAATTTTGGTGGGGTCTATGTTTTTTTTCAATCATAAAATTAATATTAAAAAGTATTAAATATTATTAATTTTTGATTGGTCAAGAGACGTATAAGGCCCTACTATTTTTTGAGTGGTGGATAAGAATTGTCATGTTAAAGATGTTTTGACTTTCCATTTTACAAATAATCCACTACTATTTTCAACATTCATCTTAAAAACAATTGAAGAACAAAAAATAATTGTATCTAGATACCAATTTTCATTTAGAAAACAAATAAAAGAGAAAAAATGAGTATTTACTTTGTCAATATTCTAGTTACACAAAAATGGTAAAAAATTGACACCCTAGAATTATAGGAAGTTAATATCAGTTATATAAAGATAAAATTGTCCCAAAGGAAAAAAAAAATTCTCTCCTTTGTAAAAAGAATTCACCATTTACAAGTTGCCCCTATTTAAATGACTACATTGTTTCCCCTTCATAGTAAAGTGAAAGATAAACTGACAAACATTCAAAAAATATGTGGAGAGTGGTGGTTGAAAAAATCAAATGCTCACTTAACTAATATCGAGACTTCAAAGACCTTCCCCCTGAGATCAACCTTTTGATAGGTGACAAAACATGGATCCAAAAGCTTGATTTTGAAGGTGTGCCTTTTAGATGCTATGGATGTTTTAAAACTGGCCATTTGATAGTTGATTGTGAACGACCTAAGCACACTGGATCTAAACCTGTCCGGTGAAAAGACTCTGTAGCTGATCATTACATGGTGTATGCCCCCTCTAACTCGGTTCTCGATCCATCATCACCCTATTCAGAGAGCTCCTCACAGGATGCTTATTATGCAAATGGTTGTTAAGAACCCCAAACCCATTATTCTAGAGGGTCCTAAGGGGTAGGCCACGGGTGAAACTTAGAGGATCCAACATTTGGAACCAAAAAATCATGAAGCGGCAAAGGAGATTGACTCTTACTTTATAAATAGAAAATATCATCCAATTGATGGTATCAAAATTCTTCTTCCTATAGAGGAAGATTCTGATGGGTGGAAAAAAGTTCATAACAAGAAGAACAAAAAATCTACTTGCACCTCCTAGAGACCTTGTCTCATTTTCTATTAGGGTAAGTGCACCAAGTTGGTGGACAATTAAGTGAACATAAAAACCCAAAATTTAGGTACTGCGATCATGGTTTCTAAACCATGCTCGCACAACTGTTTTTATAGGCTCGATGATTTTTGAACCTAAAACCGCGATCACAGTACCTAAATTTCAGGAGATAATAACGATATTGTCTCTAGAGAGACGAAAATGATATTGTCTCTAGAGAGACAAAAATGATATTGTCTCTAGAGAGACAAAAATTACATTGTCTCTCAAGAGACAAAATATGTATCAATCTATATTCTCTCTTGAGAGACAATAATTAGAGACAATATTAGAGACGCTGACTTTGAGACAATAATAGAGACGATATACAACTTTTTTATTGTCTCTATTAATGTCTCAAATGTGCTTGTAGTAGTGCTTATTCACAAATGACAGTCTAGATTTAGGCCCTTACACTTGACTAGAAGTGATCCTTCGATGACTCTTAAAGAACCTATCAACTTCCCCGATAGACCAAACTACTCTTAGCCAATGCATTATTATTTTATTCTTAATCAATTAATATTATTTAAAAATTCAACTCTTTTAAATCAACTGATGTATCTATCCTACGATATGTCCCACTCAACGTTCTTGTCAATGGGAATGACTGGTAGTGTGAACGATATTAAAAACTTTTAGTTCTTTTTCTTCTGTCTAATTCAATTGTCATAATTCCATGTAAGAAATTTACAATGCATTTGCAAAATGTGACCAATTTCAAACACAAACACAAACACAATGATAGAAAGGGTAGTTGATAAATATCATCATTATACTCTAAGAAGGTTTTACTAAAGACCCCAATGAAGAAACCTATTTCAATATGATTATTTTAATATTGAGAATTGAATACATTTTTCCTATGGACATTCAACTGATGACATGAAGGATTAATGTCTATAAATTTCTTATATCTTGCGAGATTTTCACGACCGCCATGTTAACGCAAACTTTTTGGTTGCTAACTCTATAATTGTTATGGTTTGAGCATGTAGCCTATCATTACTCTTATTATTTTCTCATTTTAAGGTAAAATTCAATACTTTTCTCACCTTCCTAATGGTCGAGCATTTTTCTTGGGAACTTAAACCAACACCAAAGGGTGCTTTGTTGTGTGAAATGAAAGAGAAAGAGGATGTAGAAGAAAGATTTACTTGTTTCTTCAATTTCACAAACTATTCTTCTCTCTCACATTTATGTCGTCGTTGTAATGAGGAATTGGTTACATAGGAAAATGGAAAATGCATGAACTCTATTTATAGTTAAGGCTATTGACCTTGAGTTCGACAGTCCATATCATTTACACCATCATTTTTCCTTACAATAAGAAATGGAAAAAATGAACTCATTATTATTGCACGAAAATTCATGATGCCAAGTATCAGTTAAATTTGAAGCCTAAAATTGCATGGGTTTGTTTTCAATATAGGACTTGAAATTGTATCTACCTAGCATTGCAATGTGGGACCCCAAATCACATGACAATAATTTTGTAGAATAACATTTTCTACCTCTAATTTCAATAACATGGATGTTTTAAAAAAATTTTTTGTCATACGAGAACACAATAGGCTCTAGGAATCATCTTTGGCCTCACACATGAATTCAGTGAACCTGGTGAAGGAAGAAGCATAAACTAGTCAATGAATTCACTATCAGGTGGTAATATATTTTTTGGTGAGAGGGTTGAGAATGTGTTTCTTACATTATATTTCTAATGAGGCCTCACACATGGTAGGAAACATGTACAATGTAGGTGGATTCGAATGAAATCGAACATGCAAAGCCAAGGGATGCAGTTAGCCCAATTGAAATCTGCTAACAACTCAAATCCCTCCTCCACATCTCTCAAGGCCCCCATAAACACATAATTGTCAAGAGAATACATTAACGGCTAAACATATAAATAAGAGAACTGTGTGACTATTTAGACATATGTAAAATTAACAATTTAAAAAACTGAAAATTTGTTAAGAAAAATGATTATAGTTTCATTTAATTTTAAAAAATTAAAATGTAATGGAAATAATTAATTTTTTAAAAACACCAAAGATGAAGACACAAACACATAAAATCAAAAAAAGGTATATATTGATAATAAATTAATGGATTCTTCAACAAACCAATAATAAAAAGTCAATCTAATCATAATCTAGATAAACAAAATGACCTTATTGTTAACGGTGCTTCATCACTATATTGTCTTAGTCATTTAATAAAAAATTAAATGTGCATTTTATTTTAATAGGCACCTAACCATATTTATAGTTATAACAATTGAAAATATCCAATATTGAAAAAAAATATATATAAACAATAAACAAAATTGTTCACTGCAACTAAGAAATAATTATAAAATAGATATTAAAAAGTCATGTTTAGATCGTAATGGACCCTAACAATATCATGTATTTTTCCCTTTTCCACCACAGGAGATTTTTTCTCTAGTTGGTTATTCTTGAATAGAGTCCTATATTATTATATGTTTTTATAACATAAGTGTTGAACACAATTAGGGGGGGAAATATGGAAATGCTAAAAAACAAAAAAATGGAATATTAAAAATAAATTTCAAAACTTTTCATAAGAGCATGACAAAGTTTGACACATGTTGACCATGGTAGCAATGCCTACTAGAATAGAAAATATTGTATTTGTCATCTCTTCTTTATTCTATTATGATTATTAGCATGTGTGAACTATAAGGGTGATAGTATATAATAAGTATTATGAATAGTATTTTGAATTTACTCTCTATGAATATGTAAAAATGAGCTATTAAAATGTCATAGGGGACCATGTGAATAAATATAGATTTGTATTCTTCTATATAATCTCTGAAATTAATGTATGTGTTATCATAGGGTGATAGTATATACCCTCACAGTATTATGGGTTAGATTATTTTGACATTTTCTCAACTATGTTATTACAAATTCATCCTACACAACCATGGACGTGAATGAATACAATGAGCTATTAATAATGTTACATAAACAACTAGTTGAAATAATTGTACTTGTGTTGAACCCATATTAATCAATTATTCATAGATCTATTTTGAATTTACTCTCCTATAGCTATTAGAGACATACAAATGATTGAAAATGTTACAGAGGAATAGTTTTAATATTGCCATTTGTTATCTCTATGGTTATTCTATTATGTTTGTGAAAAAATGTCCATTTGAAAATGTTAGGCGGAAATAGTTTTATTAAAAAAAAATTTACCAACAATAGCAGATATAAAGTTATTAAAATTATCGAAAAGCCTTCTACAATAAAATTAATCGTGCCAGAGTGTAAATTGATAATTTTTTTAAAAAAAAATAGTAATATAAGTTATTAATGCATATTATCGATAATGGTAACAGGGGAGCCGTGGAATATAGAAAAATAGTAACAAAATATATTAAAATTAACAAATATATTTTCTAAAAAAGAAAAATAAAAATAAAAATAAATAGTAATAAAGGTTATTAAATTTCGGTAACGACAAAAATAATTTCTTAAAAAAGCCTTATATATGTGTGTGTCAAAATTAATATAAATTAAAATTAAAATTTCATAACAATAAAAAACTGATAAAAATAATGTGTAAATTTTTAAAAATATACAATCCTCTAACAATTGCTAAAAAATAAATACGATATTAAATTGAGAAACATTAGTTAAATATTTAAAATTCCAAGCCTTCATATAACAACACGAAAAGAAAAAATTACATGTAATAAAAAAATCCTTTTCTTCATTTTTAGGAATAAGAAACCGGAAATTAATACCACTTTGCTAAAATTAAAATTTCATTAACATATAAAAAACTGATAAAAATAATAATAAAATAAAATATAAATTTCAAAATCTGAAAAAATCAAATACGAATAAATTAAAAGGGCCAATGATTAGCTTCACAATGAAGTCCTTAAAATTATAGTTCGGTCATTAAAACATCCAAAAGAAAAAATTAAAAATAAAATAATAATCTGAAAAAAAATTAAATATTTGAAAATTTTTAACATAATCTTGAAAAATTAATAAAAGACCTGAGAATTATACAAAAATAAATAAGTATCTCCATTCCCCAAATTAATAGCTAACAAAATTTATTAAAATTATTAAATTTCCGTAATTGATAAGAAATATTTTCTAAAGCCCGTGAAAAAAACACTAACAAACAGCTTGATAGAACAAAGTAAATACCTAATAAAATTTATTAAGCATTATTAAATTCTTTGTTAACGACAAAAAATATTTTTAAAAAATAATAAAAAAGCTTAATTAAATTAATAAAAATTAGAATATCATAACAATAAATAACTGATTACCACACGTGAATAATATAGATAAAATTTAAATTTACAGCATTGAAAAAACAAACATACCACGGAAAATTAAAACTTATTTCAGTTGAATGCATTTTAAAATTAGAAATAAAAAATTAATAATAAAAGGTGATCTCTGTCAAAAAAAATCAAAATTGAATCTAATTAAAAAAATTGAAAAAAAATGAAGAAAAAAAAAAACTAATATAAGTACTACTTTTAAAAATACTTAAGAATGGAGAGAAAACCAAAAATAAGCATAGTGGCGAATAGACAATGGTCCCCATGTAAATTTTTAAAAAAAAAAAATTAACTAATTACTAAAAAAAATAAAAAAGAAGTAATCGTCTGCTAGTAAAATATATAAAATTAAATAATTAATACTAAAAAAATCATAAAAAAAAAATACAAAATCGGACGCTTAAGAAAAAAGAAGATTCAATAGTTGAAAAACAGTTTATAAATGGCATCTGAAGATCAGTATAGTGAATAAAAAAATTGGAAACTTTTTAAAAAAATGTACCTTAAAAATGTACTAAACACGTTCCTAAAAAATAATAAAAATATCACTATTAACTAAAAACAATTAAATAAAAATTAATTGGACATTCAAAAACATGTATAAAAAAGAACATAAATTTAGTATAAGGAAATGCTTAAAAACTAAGAATTTATAAAGATCTACTATATAATGAAGTAAGATTACTCGGGAAAACTAAGAATTTACCAAAGATCGATGAAAAATTAATTAAAGAAATTCACGAAATTAAACAGCATACTCAATAAATAAAAAGAAAAAGTAAATCTCAAATTTATTTGTATTATTTGCAATAATAATAAAAATCGAATAGGTTTTTGACAGTCCAAAAAGCCGTAGGGCGACCTGTAAATAAAAAATACTAAAAATGGCTAATAAAGCATATGGAAACTACCTTGTAATAAAAAAGCGAAAAGTAGATTAAAAAATTAAAATGCTAAAAATTAGATATTAAAAACCAAAGAACTCATAAAAATCGATAATTTTAAATTGTGAATTACTAAAATTTCAAGGGCACATGTTACTGAAAAAATAGTAACAAATTTTAGATGTACAGGCCAATTAATAAAAAAAATGTAATAAGCAGAATCAATGTGGACAAATTAATTAAAATTATCATTAAAAAAAGAAATTAAAAAATTGAGTAAAAAATAAATCATAACCAAAAAAAATTAAAATGTAACATTAAAAAAAATGATAATAGTGAAATAAAGAAAAATACTTAAAAATTAATTTCGAAAATATTAACAAAATTTAAAGTTATTCGAAACTAAAAAAACAAATTGAAATACAATTAAAATTATAATCAATAAAATAAATTATGAATTATAATAAATTCGAGATATTCAAAAAGAATCAACAAAACCTAAAATTGAAAAAATGTTGTAAAAAAGCCACTAAAAAATAAGAATTTTTTAGGAACATTAGAAAATTGAAAATAACAAAATTTAAAAATATATACTAAAAATGCAATTTAAAAGGCTTAACGTTTTTTTAAATATTAGAAACTTAAAAAAATGCAAATTAAATACAATCTAAAAATTAAAATCAATAAAAATTGGGGAACTTGAGGATTTTAATAATTACAAAAAATCCACTTGAATGAACCTGTAACGCTGCTAAAAGATAGACGACGACGCTACGATGACGACGATGCAAACAAACAAATGACCTGAAAATGTGACAATTTTTTTTTTTTTTTGTTTCTTTGCAAGGTGAGTCCGCATACAGACTCGAAACTACTTCAATCACGATAATGCTTCGAGGTCAAAGAAGTTTGATTTTATTTCAATCGACGTTTCACAAGGAAGAGAAGGGTCGTCCTTCGAATTTACTAGTCTAAGGTCTGATAATATCGAGACAACAATATTTCTGGAGGTTAACCCTAGAATAAGATATAATTTATTTCGAGGTGAAAACACTATCCACTCAATTTTTTATTTTTTTGTTTATTTATGATTATTATTTTTTATTCTATTATATCACGTTGTCTCCTGATTTAATACATTATAACATATATAAATATAAATATACATATATGTATATATATAATTATATACAAGGGAAATCACACATTACGGTATACACTCGGCACTGGTTTATTTTATTGCATTGTATGATTCTAATATGTTTCGATATACATACTACCTAGTATGAATACTATACGAAAGTTTTGTTACAATTCATACCACTTATTATCTTATATAGCATTTAATATTTTGTTGGCCTAGCTAGATATCCTTGTTCTTCATTGACTTGCAAAGTCCAGCATTTCAAACTTAGCTTAAATGTGTTAGGTTGGGGTGGTGGGTATTCAATCCGACCACCTGTCCACCATTAAGACTCCCTCCCCCCTCACCTTGCGTGTACACTTCTTCCAACCGGCCACCTAAAACCCTGATTTCACTTTATGATGCAAATCAAATTTCTCACGAAGGCGGCCTGCTGTTCCCTATCGACCTGGCCGCCACTATCAATTTGATCAAATAGATTTTGTAAATCCTATTCTATTCAGCCGTCCAAGCAAACCTCAACTGCTCTGGCCGCGTGAAAGCAAAGAGAAAAATAACAGGCGAGTTCAACTGGATCCATCCTTATATATATTTTTTCTTTTATTGCCCCAGGTGCGTGAGGAGGCGAGTTACCTCCATTTTCATTGGGTGCAGCAAGGTGAATGTGGCAGGGTCTATGGCAGCGGTCTGCACGGTAAGGCAGGTCGTCCAACTGTGTTGTTATCAGTTCAGTATTGAATGCATCCTAAAAAAAAAATGGGTTTCCCCTTCAAGATATTCTTATCAGACATGGTGGGGAAGATAGTGAAGGTGGGTCTGTTCCAAAATCAGATTATTCATGAAGAGTTGTTTTGCTAATTAATGAGCATTTGAGCGTGTAAAAAAAAAGCACAGACTGCATTGCAACACTCTAAAATAGACGACCACAGAACTCGCTTTGCAAGCATTGCAACAATTTAAATACTCTCGATGTGACAGTCGTTGCTTTGTGTATCAAGTTGTCTATCAGGCATATCTACTGAAACGTATCATCATTTTTTTTTATATTAGCAGTTATTCTCTTAGACACGATTTAAGGGTGATTGACTGGTCTTGATTTTGAGACTAACTTCACATTTGTTTGGGCAGTTGTGAGGCCTGCCATGCAGCTTGATATTTGTGAAGCTAAGACCACTCGCAGTGTCCTAATCTGTAAAAAAAAATGTTCAAAACTATTTGTAAGCATTGCAACAATTTAAATATTCGCTGTGACAGTCAGCGCTTTGTGTATCAAGTTGTCTATCAGGCATATCTACTGAAACGTATCATCACTTTTTTTTTTATATAGCAGTTATTCTCTTAGACACGATTTAAGGGTGATTGAATGGTCGATTTTGAGACTAACGGCCTGTCCAGCTGTGTTGATGTTTGGGCAGTTCAAGCTTCCTGCACAAAAATGCAGCTTGATCTCCCTTCAAGGATTCATAACAGAATCGCTTAAGGGACAATGAAAGTGTAACCAAAATCGATTGGGGGGGCAGTGAATGTGTTACTCGGGGACCCGAAGAGATGAAATGCGCTGATTCACTAATGCGGCCATACTGGTTTCAAAATACAGCCCGTGGCACAATACCTCATAGAGGTGGGTCTGTCACCAATCAGAATGGCTCGTGGAGAAGAACCTCCTAGAGGTGGATCTGTTTCATATCAGAATATATATCTTAGAGGCGTAATTTGCTTTGTTATTACAAGCATGGAGACTACGTAGGTTTAAGTATGTAATTCATTGACATTATTAATTGGATGGTGGTTTATTTGCATATATGTTAGTGATAGTATGTTGTGGTAGATATATAACAAAATAATAATTAATAGTACCTTAATATTATTATAATTTATTATTAATAGGTTCATTAGTTTTAGTATTACTTAGATAAGAATGATATTCAAACCTATTAGTACTTTTGCTAGGCATTAAGGGGTGTTGGGCATTGAACATGATAAGTTTAGAGTATTTGCATTCACATTTATTTCTAGCCAACTTTAATAGACATTACATGGAATTTTAAGCAAGTTGATTTCATTTCTTCTACAATTTGTCAATAACTTCACAACGGATACATAAAGGAAGGTAAACATAGTAGATCTAGGTCATGATTTACTTTATTGGCACAATGGAAAGTTCAATAAAACTTAACTCTACCTATCCATACTACAAGAAGAAGATGTACACTAGGTTTTTCTCTCTTTTCAATACCCTTTCTTTTGCAACAAAATGAGATCTTATGTATATATATTTATATTTTGTAAATATCCTAGCATTACACATAAGAGCCCAACAATATTTTCATTAACATTTTAAGCAAGATCTATTAACATTTCATATCAAGAATGTATATACAACAAGCTTTCCAATAGTATATTTACAAGATTATCACAAGCACTTTGTACATACCATTTCTTTATTTCTTTACAATCCTTTCAATAATGTAAACATCTTTCAAGTAAAATTTGCATTCAACCATGTGACTTTTGGTGCAATATAAATTACAATGTCCTTTATTTTGTAAAGCAAACAAGATGATACAACTTCCCTTCTCATACAAATTTACAACAAAATAATGTATATAAGGGAAATGGAAAGGGTCTTCACAAGCTCCAAGGTGTTCTTCATCCATGCTCCAAGTTCCAAGTAGCTCAAGTCACAACCAAGATAGGGGGAGAGGCAACACTCTCCTCCCAACCAAAACTCAATGGAGAAGAGAAGCAATCTCCTCCATTGACCCCCGAGCCCCAAACACAACACAATGAAGGGTGGTCTCCAACTCAAGGCAACAATACTTGCTTCCACAATACAATTTCTTCACAACATTCAAGGCTAAAATAGAGGAAACAACAAGGAAACACAAATAACACAATACTTTGCACAACAAGGCTTTCATCCAAGCCAACAAGAGAAGGAACTATGGGAATGTTTTCCTTATGCCTCCCAATTGAGATGAGATGCCCATCCAAAACCCTCCACAATAAAACTCAAGCCCCTATGACTCTTATGCCTCCCTCAAGTACCCCTTTTTCCTCCCATACTCTTATGCCTCCCTCCTCTTATGGCTCCCTCAAGAACAAGGTAAGAATGTAAACATTCTTACCCAAGATGGGCATCCCTCTCAAACTCCCTCCACAATATCCTATTCTACTCTTATGCCTCCCTCATGAGTATTCCCATAGACCTCTCCTATACTACACATTAAGCATTCTATCCATTTTCACAATACACCAAAGTAAACATGCATTATTCACAATTTTAGCATAGAAGCAACAATAATATGAAAGCAAAACAAAGAGAAGGTTTCCTACCTCTCCATTGGAGAAGCCTAAACCAAGAAGCTTTGTCACAAGCTCCCTCCAAAAGCAATCCCAAGCATGCAAGTCCAAGCACTCTCTCTTTTCTCTTTCTCCCAATTCTTTTCTCTCCCAAAATTAATAAAAGAGAACTCTTCAACAAAAACAAAAATAAAACTCCAACCCCCTCAACAAGAGAGGAAGTTTCCATAAATAGACAAGAGGAAAGGGTGAGGGTGATGTGGCTCCTTGTAGGATGCCACATCACACATCCTCAAGACCACCTCCCAAAGTCAACTCAAATCCCAAAACACCATAAATGGGTGGTTGGGTTGAATGACATCTCTCAATCCACATCCATCCCTTCCCATGTGTCTTAAGGCACAATTAAATGCAAAATGAAGAAAAGTGCACTCCAAAGTCATATTTCCCTTCCCAAAACAATAAATAATCCCCTTTTTTGGATTCCCAACCCATAGATATGGTTGGTAAGGGGTTTTGGGAAGTGTGGGACAAGTTTAACTTGTCCCACAAGTCCCCCAAAATTGCCCTCAATCTCAAATTCGAGATTCAAAGAACATGGAGTGGTCAACACTCAAAACCAAACATTCAATACATGAGGAAAACACAAGGCTCAAGGAGCCAACCATCAAAATTTATTACACCCACTTGACTTCCCTCCAAAACTTAAAAATTAAAACAAGATATTACATTAATCTAAACACACTTAACAAAAGTAATTTAAAAAAAAAACATCACAAAAGAAATCACCTACTAAAGTAAGTTAAAACAAGTAATTAAAATTCTTACCCCCTTGGTCACATTAGGAAAATTTCCCCCTCATGGAAATTTTTCTCAACACATAGAAGAACAAAGGTAACACAATACAATTCACTAGTTGCCTTGACGACTAAATGTTGTAACCACCCGACATCTTGTTGTGTTTGGTTCCCAATCCCCCTCATGATTGTGATCATGTTGTGTTTCCTGAAAAATGCAAAATACCCTCTTCGGCCTTGCGGCCATGTCAAAATAGTCCAAAATAACCATATGCATGAAATTTATTAACATCTATACGTAATTCAATCAATCATTATTTCTAGGTCTAAATCACAACTTAATTATGCATTTCATCATTATCCAAAATTATAGTAATGTAAATTCAACAACTACATTCTACTCATCATGGCGAAGAAATCCAATGTTAGAACACATGCAATATATCCATATAAAAATAATATCGGTATCCAATAGTCTGTCCATGAGTCAGTGTAGATCATACTGAAAACAAAATCCAATCATAATCCAAATGCATCTAGTCACAAAACATCATGCTAATCAACATAAGTATAAGTCATGTCCATATCCAAAGTCTGCATAACTCAAAATGATAATCAACTAAGTGTCGTAGGGAAGTGGGCATTACAGAACCATAGCGTCAAACTACTATCACTAAAGACTATAGGTGCATTAAATTGCTACTTGCAACCTATAGTGACATGCATCAAAGCTAAGATTTCCTCACGACACACAAGGTGACATAGGTTGGATGGATTCTATTATGCTTGGCATAAGCAACATGCTACCATGAGATTTAGGAGTCTTGTTTAGCCACACACTTTTGGTCGTTACTTCACAGAATTGCGTATAGACTAACATATAATAATTATTATGACATGTCTACACACGTAACTAAACTAAATCCGGGTTTAAAATGCAACGCTAAGTGATAAAATGATTTTGGTCTGAAACAAGTCAATTCAAGCGTTCATTTTGGAAATTCTATAACTACCATAGATAAAGTTTGATACTTCCTTCTTAATTGAAACAAGTTGTCACTTCAATTTCCAGCAACTGCAATATAGTTTACAGATCCCAATGTTGATAGATAAACTAGTTGTTCAGAAAAGAATCAACAAAACTCATATTCATCAGCAACAAGGATTGCAGGGCCCACTGAAATCTAGACATGGGCACTTAAAGGGTGCCCTAGATGGCAAAATACTTTAGGTTCCAGGTTGCATAAATTCAGACTCTAGATTCCTTTCTTACAAGGGTTTTGCTAGTGATCAAAATGGACTTCCTATTTTAAGTCTCAATCCTGTCAACCTGGGGAAATCTCTTCGAATCAGCTACCCCATTTGGTTTCATTCTCTTGCATAAGTAGGGTTTAAAATCAATTCCTAAAATTATTTACTATTAAGAGCTGCAAATTGGAGTTTCATTTGAATGATCCATTGCTTTAACTGGTATACTCCTAAATTCACTAACTTGAAGCTCCATATGTTTCTAGTAGTTCAACAATTTGTTAATCAAATTGATGAAAAATACCATTACAACCCCTCCATTTTTGCTTAGGGTACCAATTCTACTCCAGTCTCTGCAACAACCAATGGCTCCAGGTCCTGAGGAATTTACTGAAAGCCCATCAAGGCCAGAACAATTGATCACCTTAGTTGAAGACCCTCAAACCTTTTCAAAATTTACTTCCAATATGTCTCGTGAAGAGGCTACCAACTATAGCTGAGAATTTAACTCTAGATATGCCTGAACTTTTGTTACCACTTAGCCCCTTGTTATTAATGCTTCACCTGCAAATTCTATCAGTTATGATAAATGGGTCATCATCCTCCCTAGAACTCATACCTATCAGCTTTGACAGTTCTTGTGGAAGATTAACGATGTAATCAGAATGCAAGTTTCGGTCACACTTGACTGTAAGGTCGATACCATGACATTGAACCCCACCTTTATAGGATTCAAACAACCTTTGGATTCCTTCGAGAGAGGAGGGAATATCCTACATGCATCATATTTTATGACAAAGGCAAATCCTAAAATCCATACATCTTCATCATCGTAGACTAGTTGCATTTATATCAAACACTAGTCGTCATATCATATGCGATCCTAATTTTGCATCTCCCATACATGTCTTGTTTACGCTAGGTTGACCAGATATACTACAGTGCAACAATAAGACTGTTGTGTATGCATGTTACTACATATTCTATCTTACATGCTACACCAAACCTTAAGAATCCTACACGCCCTTACACTGTTTCCCATATCCTGAAGGATTCTCATAGTATATATCTCATAAAAATATGGAATTCTACATATTATCACTAGCTTCCAATAGAACAATTGGTCAAATTTTGAGTCTACAACCGCTTACATATTTCAAACTATATATGACCTATTAGTACCAGATACATTAGCACAATATACATCAACGCAATTAAATACAAATGACCACACATTCAAAGACATAGTGCAACTTTACATGCACATAAGAGGGTGGCAATTATAACAAAATACTATTGTCTATCTGACGTATTGTGGTCACTGATAAAATGACAATTTAGGTTGGAATACCATAGACATGGAACCGAAGCAATCAAATGGACCTTACACTCATGCATGTGACATTCACCTCCTGAGACAGTGATCTATAATTGTCACATGGAAATTAGGGGTTTTCCAATTGGATATGGACATGATAATGCTGCAAGTGACAAGTGTCACCTACATTTAGGCCTCTTGCATGGTATACGCTGTTAGGCTAGAATTAGTGACCCCCATTATCATCAGTGTATAGTGCAGTTACACCTTAGTAGGGTCACATGCACTAAAGTCACCTTCTTACATCATCCTATAATGTAAATACACTATTAGTGCTACATTGTCACCCATATTTCATCCTTCCATCGTATACCCATGGAAACGCTTAGGGCTAAACATCACTGCCACAGAGGATTATAACACATTCAATGGCATATGCTTATGCTATATCCACACGAATCTTTAAATCCTGATCTTATACGGCCACACCTGCTCCGATAGTGTATACACAAGATCATCACTCCTCCATTGCAAACTCAAATATTTTTCATTTATAGTGTTCAACGCACATCAAGCCTGTCATGGATATTACAGTTTCATCACCATGTGACATAAGTTGCTCAAGATCACAGTGAGGCTAGATAAATAATTGTATCCCGAGGACCTTCATTTCCTATAATGACACATTCATCTTGTTTCACTGGTTCCTTGACAGGGGGAAAAAAATGAACCTCAGACATGTTACACTTCCATCACCTGGGGGGCATACATTCTCCTATCATTCCCAGAGTTCAGACAGATTGTGGAGTCCAACCACAACATACTGTTCCTTAGAATATTACATAGGCATTGTGTACTAAATATTGCTAGTGTGCCCTTGAATATCTCAATCGTCAATTGCACACATGATTAGACTAGATTGTCTTATTGTCATTATCATCCACACATGCAGCATTCACATTTTGTTGATTGTGATCAGTAGATGCAACACATCTACATTGATAGCATGGATGCTCGTCCTTCTACTCTTCATATACTGGGGTTATTTAGGGCATCCAGGAATTCATCTTATCCAGGTGTTATTGTTTCATATTGTACTAGTAAGACCACTACTGATTTATACATGCTTTGACATATTGGTTATCAACTCTAACATGCTAACATAGGGTGTTCACATGTAAAACACTTGTTTTAAGGATTACATGTTTCCATGACTAGTGTTTGTTTCTACTTGTACTAGCTTTGTTTTCCATTGTATGCAGGATTTTCCCTTCAAGGGACATGATGCACAATATTCATATTGTCTTGCGACCATCGTGATGGAGTTCCCATGTATTTTGAAACCCTCATATGTGAAGTGACTTGTCCCATTTTGTGAATACCAACTTTTCTTGGTAGTTCTTACATTGTCTGTGTATTTTACACTTGTCTTATTACATGCATGTGTTTTTAGACTAACACTTATTTTGGCTAGGGCATCCCCTTTTGTGTGTGCCTTGGTATCTACCAATACATTTTCCCTTTCTCCCTAAAGGGCAAACTTTTTACATGTTAGAGTACAGTTGGTCCTCTTTTGAGGCTGCATTATCCTTTCAGCGACGTCGCATGAACCCCCAAAGTGGGTGGGAATCATCACAGGATTTTCGTACTAACATATGATGTATTTACACCGGTTTAGACACAATGAATGAGTTCATGTCAGTCTACAAACTCCATACACAATGGCCTAAATAGGACATGGTGTCCTTCAACAATTTTGTGGAGTAGTTACAAAATTGGGGGTTGTAGTGCATATGCCTCTCTATACTTCTCTGTCCAGTGATGTCAGATCACCTAAAGAACTAGGGTAGTATAGAGATCTTCACACATTTTAGCAAGCTTATAGTTAAATGTTGGAGGACTTACAACTTAGCATTTCCTCCCTATACTTCTTCAGCCAGGGTGGCGTGAGATTGCCTAAAAATACTACGCGACAGCTATAGGATATCCTTCTACACCCTTTTTCTTGACATGGATCAGGTGCACATGTTCCATTTAAATTTTATCCACTAGCATATTTTACATTACGCTTACTGTACAGATAGTGGATGTTAGGCTTCGGTACATGTTTACATAACCTATACACTTATGTAAGGTAGCTTGGTCGCTAGCCTTATTGTCTTTGTATGTGGGGTGTATGAGGCTGCAAGGCTTACTGTAAACTCAAGTGGAAACTACAACAGGAACAACTATAACGACTACGAAAACACACTGCTAGCATGATCTCACCTACCATTGCTGACCATGTATGTAAGTTAGCAACCACTAGGCTTATTAAAGATAAAGTCTGCACTAAGACTTCATCTGTAACGACCCAAAAAAACCACACACGAACAACACAGTGAAATACAGGATAACTTTTTTTTTGACTTGCTTGACACATAACATGACGCAACATGTCGTCACCAAGGATACAACTAACACTGTGAACAACTTGATACAAGGACGGCCATAAAGGCAGCACGGAAACGTTCACACCTATCAAGGACAATTTACTTTTCTTTTGTGAAAGGACATGGCAAAAGACCAACCACATTACATAGTTATAGCTGAAGACATCCCACTGTGAAAATCTTCTTAAGATTACTGATTTACTAGAGACATCTTACAATTCTTAGCTTACGTTCTAGAAGGTTCATGATATGTTTCATACCATTCTTCTTATAGGATTAAGTTTCTTTTCTTTTATATAACTTGAGGACTATCCTAGGATCACCTATAATATGAAAATTCCTTGATTAATTTGTTTACAAAACCAGGAGGTAAGCAATTCCACAGGGCTACCTATCTAAACCCCCACTACTGAAACTCATTTCATACCCACATTGCACAAGGAGGCAAGCGTAAGATCAAAAGGAGAGGAGTATCGTTAAGGTTCAGAACCCTAATCATCTTTGATCAAGAATTGAAAATTTATCATAGCTTAGACAAGGACTACAAGGTACCATGGTAATGGTTAGAGAGAGAAGATAATTTATTTTATTATGATCTATTTAGTTATTAACCGGTCTTTTAATGAGTCTTAAGAGTTCAATTGAATTTTGGTAAAAGCTTCATTTAGAAATCATCTTGATTAAGTTCGTCGGGGGATACACAGGGGTTCCCAACATGGAAGCATTATACTTAATGTGCTTTTTTTTTTAATTCAAACTCCTGTACTAGATAACATCTACCGATATCCCCAAAAGCCAACAGTGATATTACTTTTAAAATTAATTAAATTTTTCCAACAAGAGGACAATGTTTAATCCATAGCTTAAGGTTAGCAATGGTAGGTTTTTTTTTTTACATCGTTAGATAAACACTTTCTTTCTAATTAAAGACTCTTAATTTTATCAACCAAATACAACTTCATTATTATCTTCTTTATTTATTCATCTATGTATTCCTCTTCTTTTATCTTTGATTATCTTTAGAAAAAGGGGGTTTCAACCCACTAAAATATGCCTAGAATAACATTGATACTAGTACCATGGAGGGTTACTAAACCAATAAGCATTATGACCTGAAAGAAGAAATTATCGTTATTTAACAAGAATGCAAACCACGGTTATAACATTTCCATTCAACATGGCACATGAACCAAAGGAGTCAAGAGATTGGATTTCACTTGGGTCAAGAACAAGAAGGTAACAAAATAAGCCAAGCCATGCTACAAAATTTCCATGACTGTAAATGATATCACCAAAAGAATACTCATAACAAGGTCAAGATTGAATATTATTTCTCACAAAGGTAATTTACCAGTTAACCTACAGAAGGACAAGACAACATCATCACGAAATTTCAGAACAACCCAAGGCAAGAGGTTTTCTAAACTCCTTTGCAAGCACTATTACAAAATTTACCTCACATTGGACATTTTTACAAGGAACTTCATAAATTGCACTGATGAAACCTTTACAACTCTTTCCTTTAATCTACTCGCATAATCCATCTGCACAAATACTAGCTGGAATCAGTTCGCGAGAACTGAGCATGTTAAGGCTACTCATTGCAACAGTAAGCTAACATTTAACAATATCAAGAAAGGAAAGTTCTAATTCAAAAATGGATTAAAACACAACCCACAACTCCAAAATTATTCGCATGAGAAAGAAATCTAAACCATCCAGCAAGGAGAAAGTCAAAATACCAGTAAGAACAAAATCACATAAATCAAGGCAAGACCTTATGGGTTAGGAACAAGAAGGTCAAGAGTGTTGATATCTCCTTCATGTAATCCTATGGATTACGTGATTGGAATCCAAAACTTACTCCATCCAACTAAAGGGGTCCAAGAGAAGACAAAACATACTAATTATGATCGTAGGCGCGAAACAAAACGACGTTATCCAAATCTCCCAGGGGGAGGCTTCATAGCAATAATTAGGGTTCGACGCCCTTAAAAGAAAAACAACTATAGTTTCAGTTTTAACCAAGGAGTTTACCACTACTTCCTTATAGGATTTCTTAAACGTAATACTAGCTAACAAAACAAATCCACTCTTCCCAAAAGCATACAAAAGAGACACAAAAAAGGGGCCATTATTCTCCCAACAAACCTTATCCTAATCGTCAACTTCTCTACATAATATAAGGGAAGGCTTAACCCAAAAGTCGTTAATAATTTTTATATATATTTCCGACAATGTCAATAAGTATTAAAATAAAAAATTGATTTCCTTAACAAGGCCACAAAATGGGACCTTTTAGTAACCAAGTTTGAAGTATAAGATATTCGAGTTCGAAAACAAAGGGATTCGATACGCAGAGGGTAAAACACCAACGATGCCCCAGACTCAAAAGACCTTACCACGAGTACAAGCACAAAATAAGAAACCAACACACATATCCATCAGGAAGGTTACGCAGTGCAGTCAGGCCTAGAAGTTCTATGAACTCCTTGCCAAAGGTATAGAAGATGGAAATTTTACCCGATCCATGTGGGCTTATCGAGGAAAAGTCTAGCAAATATCAAACAGATAAATATTACAGCCACCTATGATATTATCACTGAAATCAGCTGTCATCTAACAGGAAACGAGTTCACGAGTCCAATACCATGGATTCACCTACAACTTTTGTTTCAGTCCAGCTAGTAATAGCTTGCTTGCGACCCTTAATAAAAATTGTAGAGATTTCATTCAATTAAACTTACAATGTTTCCCCCTTACTTTAATCAAACAAGAGTTTGCACCAGGAAGTAGGTATAGTAATTCTCTCAACACGTAGAGGCCAAAATAGATGTCAGGTTATTCCTCCTCTAGAACTGGGTACAAAAGTCAACCATGTACAGTTCTAAAACAAGACCCTAATGCCATTTTCCAATTAAACAAGAAAGTAAGGAATGCCCACAGGCTTAAACAAGTTTTAGAACACAACGTCACTATTAATGTACCTTTTAGCAAAGCAGGAGAGCCCTAAACAGGAAATACGTATTTACTCAACCAAAAAGAGATATGAAGGCTTAACCTTCCATATAGTAAGCCTTCTATTATAAATACCATCACAAAATTCTTTTAAAAGAGGGTCATATAAGCAAACGAAACTCTAAAACGTTTCCTTCCCTACGAACTAGATTGCATCACTCAAAATTGCAGTAGCCCATTTAGACAAATATGAAAATAGAGTAAGCTATAAGAGAGGAAAAGAACATTCCAAGCAAAACCAGCGAAATTGGAACGAGATTTAAAGGAACAACCCCACAATCAGGCAGCGATATAAACAACCACGAAAACATCTTGTCTAGGCGCCATTCAAGAGGGAAGAATAATCATTTCAAGATACTGAAAGAAGGTAGAAAACTATTACAAGGAGTAGATTTAACATGCCTGATTATAGTTCTTCCCACCAACAAGCACGTCGACCAGGGCTCGGGCAACAGCAACACAAACTGCGCAACTCCTCTTCCTCAGCCTGCTGAAGGTCCAAACTCTGTTAACGGCCATGCACTTGACTTCATAAAATCAATTGAATAGTCTGAAATGTGCATCTCTACCCATAGTTCGGTCGGGTCGCATTGACACCCGATTATCATTCCCTCGCTGATCTTCTGGCCTCACCCTATCTCCTCTTCCCAAAGATTGTTGCCATGCATCCCTGGGTTTCTCAGAAGTAGATCCAAAATCCTCCGAACACCGCTCCAAATTAGCCCGTAGGTCAATCCACCAGCCAACATGTCAGTCGAGTTGTCCAGTCAAGTGGGGTTCGTCCCGGACCGCGATTGCCATGAAGAAGGAAATAGAGGCTTCCATTTGCCATATAGTCATAAACAAGCAACTTCTCGTCTCTTGCATAGTAGTATGCCTTCAAGCTGACTAGATTCAAATGCCGCAACCTTCCAACAAGTTCCATATGCTGCTCAAAATCCCTTTTACCTGACCCTTGCACCTCCCTTAATCTCTTCACTGCAACAACATTACCATCTTCCAATACGGCTTTATAAGCAGTTCCAAAGCTATTCTTCCCAAGCATTTCGGCCGAAGCTCGAAGAAGATCCTCCAATTCGAACTGTCGAGTTCCCTCAAAGAAAACTAGCTTTCCCCTCTCTGCAGAACTAGATGGATGTTGATATGGGCTTGATGAATACACAATCTTCTCTGTTTCCAATCTCTTTGACGGCTTCCCATCCACCATTTTCTAGAGTATTTTCTCCAGTAATACCAAATGAAAATGCAAGCAATGAGCAATAGAACTGCAAAGTCCCCAACAACAATAGCAATCACAACACCCCTGCTTAATCTATTGGAGCTCTTCTTTGTATTTTGTGACGATTCAGGCTTTGAACTTGGTGTGGAGGGCACCACGCTAGGATCCTGTGTTACAGGATTGGAATTCACAATACCTCCTGGAGTGGTAGGATTACTGATAATATTCTTACAACTTGGCAATGGATTTCCGCAGAGAACCACATTACTGGCAAAAGCGGAAGCTGGAAACTTAGACAAAGATCCAGGGATGGCCCCTGTGAGATGATTACCGGATGCATTGAAGTCCTGAAGACTGGTAATGTTCAATTGTGCAATTGTACCAGTGAATACATTATTCTCAAGTCTCAGAGTGAGCAGATGGCTTAGAGAATTCAGAGAATATGGTATCTGGCCAGTGAAGAAATTGTTTGAAACATCGAGCCTCCACAGCCGATCCAACAATGAGATAGATGAAGGCAGGGAACCAGAAAAATTACTGTATGAGAGAAACAACAATTTCATGCTCCTCCACTTGGTCAAATTTGGCATGGTACCATTTAAAGAATTCCCCTTCAGGCTCAAGACTCTCAACTGGTCTAGATCAGCTAACGAGTCTATCGGACCTGTGAGGTGAGCATTCTCCAGTACAAGATGAATCACCCTATTGTTTTCACAGTGGACAGCTCAACTAAAACTTTATCTCGTTCTTCTACTACAACTGCAAGATTTTGCAACAACTGATCACGACTGTGGTCGCGTGCAACCAGAACATCAGGATCAACACCAACGGTTCCTTGGGATCACCCTGCAGCAGCTGTCACACTTAACTCTCTCTGGAGGCCACTGATTTTCTGGGATAAGTTTACCTCTCTACCCTGTAGCTGCTGCATACAGCCAAACACCTCCTCACGGCACTCTCCTAGGAGAAATTTCAGTTCTACGCTCCACTGATACTGCCTGTACAGCACGAAAAATATCTTGAAGGAGGAACCTGAATCTGAGGATGCAGTCGATACTGAACAGACAACAACAAAGTTGGAAACCTGCCATTGGAAGCGCTCAAAACGGCCTGAATACAGCTAACTGAGATGCTTTAGATGACAACGCCAAATGCGTATCACAGGGCGAGAGCTCCAACTTGGTCCTCGCATGTCCATGAACATGAACAAAATCACCTTTGCCTTCAAAGAGGATGGAATCATTGGGTTTCAACAAACAACAGGAACACAGGTACAAGGAGAGGCCCAATCAACAACTTAGCACTGAAGTCCAATCTAATGATTTTTATCATGGATCAGCAACCCATGTGTGAGAGATGCTACGCTAGTACCAAGGGATAATCTCTGGAAACCTGCTACAAAGCTTGAGCTTCATCTAACCACCATGTCAACCAGACTGCGCAGCAACCAAGGGAAGAGAAAACGTGCCAGGAGGAAGGGAAAAAATGGGTGCCTACACCCACCTATACGCATTGGAGAATCCAAAAAGAGATCTATGGTGAAGAAAAATGACTCCACCGACTCCTCATGCAAGGACAGACATGACAGTCTTAAAGTAGGTTGGGTGGTTGAGGCCAAGGAGAGTGGAGGCAGGTAGAAACAGAATCCAATGCCCAGTGGGGCATTACATTCTCCTCCCCTTAAGAAAGCATCATCCTCGATGCGACATAACACAACGGAAAAGAAATGGTTCGCAACCAAGAACAGGTACAGGAGAAAGTACACTTTATGGTTTAAAATTTTAGTTGATTAAAGCACGGCCACAAGGTAGCCTTAGGAACATTTGGTAGAAATTTTAACTTTCAATGTTCTGTGAAGATTGGCAGTTCTTTCTTATTTATTATTTTCATTAGTCTCTTTCCGTTAACATTATTCCTAGTTTTAGTTTCTTTTTTAAAAAAAATATCATCATTGAAGAGTTTTGATTTATTCCTTATTGTGGGTGCCCAACATGAACTGCTAACACAACACCCTATCAGGTTCACAAGACCCTACAGATTCACAAGCACACAAGTATATACTTCAAGATTGTATTACACCACAAAAGGTTACTCAAATACGGAATAGAATAGGCACAGTCCACATAACATAGTACTTGTCACACATCAATGACTGACATACAAAATACTCAAACAAAAGAGTACTACAATCCACCAGACATTTCCTCAATTTGCATCGATGAAAGAATTCACATAACACCAAACCATGCTACAGGTACATAGTGTCCACAAGGGAATCAATGACATATCCACAACATCACAACACATATCCATCTGACATGAGTAACACATACATCAAAAGACCACTACCAAACATCACAATAACTCAACATATATCCTGAAACATCAACCATACACACAAATATCATACTCTTATGCCTCCCTCAAACTCTTATGCCTCCCTCAAGTCTCTTATGCCTCCCTCAAACTCTTATGCCTCCCTCAAGTCTCTTATGCCTCCCTCAAACTCTTATGCCTCCCTCAAGTCTCTTATGCCTCCCTCAAGGAGGCTGGTTGACCCTATGGTCCAAGACACATAGAGTTCGAACACTCCTAACCCAAGTGACATAATAATGCGTGGTTCAACAACCCGCTAGTTATATGTACTCCTTGGGGTGTACCCCCATACAACGAAGCGGGTCCATAGGTCCAACCAATTCATGGTGCATCCCATGACCCTATTCCACACATCACGACATTAGAACCAGCACAACAATCCAATCAAAGTGCCAAGTGGCAAAGTACAAGCCTTGGGCAAGGAGGTAAAAATTCCAAATTTAAAAGAAGACGCAAAATCAAGCAAAAATAAATGGCCAAATAGCCATAGTTAGTATCAAAATCCCCATGTTAGTGCCACAAACCAAGGAAATGCCCAAAATTGTAAAGCATTGCAATCAAGAAAAGTTGCTGGTCCTTACAAAATAAAGTAAAAAGCTCAATTTACGAATAAAATCAACTTATAATAATGTCACATTACGATAACTGTGTGGCCTTATCTAGCCACCAAAGGGGTACTCAACGAGTTGCTAGCACTCAGAACATCGAGCCTCAGCTCGCAAAATACATATCAATAATACAACTGTCATCACCTCCATCTGAATCATCCCGCCACCACTTCGACAAGGCTAAACATAGTCATAGTTGCACTTAGGTTGCGTACATACAACCACATAGGGAGAGAGGAAAGAATCACATGTTATCTACTAAACCGAGTTTTGGCTCGAGTTATTGACCCATGGTACACCATTCCTCACTCTCAACATACACTTCTACCGATTTCCCTCAGGGTCGGTTAGCGTAAGGTTCACAACATAACATGTAACAACATCACTAACATAATGGTGGCACACACATAACTACCATAACGTCTTACATATGGTACATATACAGGGTAGATCACAATCATACATCCGCAGGGTGTAATACATCACTTTACCACATTCTGCACCCAAAGTGCAATCACCATACGATAGGGTTCATACACTCACCGTATGACCCAAAATCACAACATGAAGCATTACATATTTGCACAGTCATACATACGATGAACATAGTACATCTCAACATAACATCCATTGCTACATAACAAGGTGGTACACACATTTCTTCAGAACATGGTAAAAAACATCATGATACAACTCATTTCTTTTAACATCAATCTAGTCATACAACACATTGATACACCTACATATCACAATATGTCACAATATTCCAACACTATGTCATCCACATTATGATTCTTTTCACACATCACAAACAGTAATTCACACGTGAACTCTTCATAGAATCCACAAGAAGGAGAGAGAATACTCCCATCCCCAACATATCAACATGATGACAAACACGCACTAAGTGACATACACATCACGTGCGTTCACAATATCACAATTACGACAATAATCACATCACGTTTAAAGCACATTACTCTTCCAATATCTACCACCATCATGCAACATCATCATCATCATGCAGTATCATCATGTAACACCACCACCACCATGTAACATCATCATATAACACCAATCCGGCCCATAGGTTCGAGAGCATGAACCTATGCTCTGATACCAAGTGTAACGACCCAAAAATCCACACACGAACAACACAGTGAAATACAGGATAACTTTTTTTTTGACTTGCTTGACACATAACATGACGCAACATGTCGTCACCAAGGATACAACTAACACTGTGAACAACTTGATACAAGGATGGCCATAAAGGCAGCACGGAAACGTTCACACCTATCAAGGACAATTTACTTTTCTTTTGTGAAAGGACATGGCAAAAGACCAACCACATTACATAGTTATAGCTGAAGACATCCCACTGTGAAAATATTCTTAAGATTACTGATTTACTAGAGACATCTTACAATTCTTAGCTTACGTTCTAGAAGGTTCATGATATGTTTCATACCATTCTTCTTATAGGATTAAGTTTCTTTTCTTTTATATAACTTGAGGACTATCCTAGGATCACCTATAATATGAAAATTCCTTGATCAATTTGTTTACAAAACCAGGAGGTAAGCAATTCCACAAGGCTATCTATCTAAACCCCCACTACTGAAACTCGTTTCATACCCACATTGCATAAGGAGGCAAGCATAAGATCAAAAGGAGAGGAGTATCGTTAAGGTTCAGAACCCTAATCATCTTTGATCAAGAATTAAAAATTTATCATAGCTTAGACAAGGACTACAAGGTACCATGGTAATGGTTAGAGAGAGAAGATAAATTTATTTTATTATGATCTATTTAGTTATTAACCGGTCTTTTAATGAGTCTTAAGAGTTCAATTGAATTTTGGTAAAAGCTTCATTTAGAAATCATCTTGATTAAGTTCGTCGGGGGATACACAGGGGTTCCCAACATGGAAGCATTATACTTAATGTGTTTTTATTCAAACTCCTGTACTAGATAAGATCTACCGATATCCCCAAAAGCCAACAGTGATATTACTTTTAAAATTAATTAACGTTTCCCAACAAGAGGACAATGTTTAATCCATAGCTTAAGGTTAGCAATGGTAGGTATTTTTTATTTTTTTACATCGTTAGATAAACACTTTCTTTCCAATTAAAGACTCTTAATTTTATCAACCAAATACAACTTCATTATTATCTTCTTTATTTATTCATCTATGTATTCCTCTTCTTTTATCTTTGATTATCTTTAGAAAAAAGGGGTTTCAACCCACTAAAATATGCCTAGAATAACATTGATACTAGTACCATGGAGGGTTACTAAACCAATAAGCATTATGACCTGAAAGAAGAAATTATCGTTATTTAACAAGAACGCAAACCACGGTTATAACATTTCCATTCAACATGGCACATGAACCAAAGGAGTCAAGAGATTGGATTTCACTTGGGTCAAGAACAAGAAGGTAACAAAATAAGCCAAGCCATGCTACAAAATTTCCATGACTGTAAATGATATCACCAAAAGAATACTCATAACAAGGTCAAGATTGAATATTATTTCTCACAAAGGTAATTTACCAGTTAACCTACAGAAGGACAAGACAACATCATCACGAAATTTCAGAACAACCCAAGGCAAGAGGTCTTCTAAACTCCTTTGCAAGCACTATTACAAAATTTACCTCACATTGGACATTTTTACAAGGAACTTCATAAATTGCACTGATGAAACCTTTACAACTCTTTCCTTTAATCTACTCGCATAATCCATCTGCACAAATACTAGCTGGAATCAGTTCGCGAGAACTGAGCATGTTAAGGCTACTCATTGCAACAGTAAGCTAACATTTAACAATATCAAGAAAGGAAAGTTCTAATTCAAAAATGGATTAAAACACAACCCACAACTCCAAAATTATTCGCATGAGAAAGAAATCTAAACCATCCAGCAAGGAGAAAGTCAAAATACCAGTAAGAACAAAATCACATAAATCAAGGCAAGACCTTATGGGTTAGGAACAAGAAGGTCAAGAGTGTTGATATCTCCTTCATGTAATCCTATGGATTACGTGATTGGAATCCAAAACTTACTCCATCCAACTAAAGGGGTCCAAGAGAAGACAAAACATACTAATTATGATCGTAGGCGCGAAACAAAACGACGTTATCCAAATCTCCCAGGGGGAGGCTTCATAGCAATAATTAGGGTTCGACGCCCTTAAAAGAAAAACAACTATAGTTTCAGTTTTAACCAAGGAGTTTACCACTACTTCCTTATAGGATTTCTTAAACGTAATACTAGCTAACAAAACAAATCCACTCTTCCCAAAAGCATACAAAAGAGACACAAAAAGGGGCCATTATTCTCCCAACAAACCTTATCCTAATCGTCAACTTCTCTACATAATATAAGGGAAGGCTTAACCCAAAAGTCGTTAATAATTTTTATATATATTTCCGACAATGTCAATAAGTATTAAAATAAAAAATTGATTTCCTTAACAAGGCCACAAAATGGGACCTTTTAGTAACCAAGTTTGAAGTATAAGATATTCGAGTTCGAAAACAAAGGGATTCGATACGCAGAGGGTAAAACACCAACGATGCCCCAGACTCAAAAGACCTTACCACGAGTACAAGCACAAAATAAGAAACCAACGCACATATCCATCAGGAAGGTTACGCAGTGCAGTCAGGCCTAGAAGTTCTATGAACTCCTTGCCAAAGGTATAGAAGATGGAAATTTTACCCGATCCATGTGGGCTTATCGAGGAAAAGTCTAGCAAATATCAAACAGATAAATATTACAGCCACCTATGATATTATCACTGAAATCAGCTGTCATCTAACAGGAAACGAGTTCACGAGTCCAATACCATGGATTCACCTACAACTTTTGTTTCAGTCCAGCTAGTAATAGCTTGCTTGCGACCCTTAATAAAAATTGTAGAGATTTCATTCAATTAAACTTACAATGTTTCCCCCTTACTTTAATCAAACAAGAGTTTGCACCAGGAAGTAGGTATAGTAATTCTCTCAACACGTAGAGGCCAAAATAGATGTCAGGTTATTCCTCCTCTAGAACTGGGTACAAAAGTCAACCATGTACAGTTCTAAAACAAGACCCTAATGCCATTTTCCAATTAAACAAGAAATTAAGGAATGCCCATAGGCTTAAACAATTTTTAGAACACAACGTCACTATTAATGTACCTTTTAGCAAAGAAGGAGAGCCCTAAACAAGAAATACGTATTTACTCAACCAAAAAGAGATATGAAGGCTTAACTTTCCATATAGTAAGCCTTCTATTATAAATACCATCAGAAAATTCTTTTAAAAGAGGGTCATATAAGCAAACGAAACTCTAAAACGTTTCCTTCCCTACGAACTAGATTGCATCACTCAAAATTGCAGTAGCCCATTTAGACAAATATGAAAATAGAGTAAGCTATAAGAGAGGAAAAGAACATTCCAAGCAAAACCAGTGAAATTGGAACGAGATTTAAAGGAACAACCCCACAATCAGGCAGCGATATAAACAACCACGAAAACATCTTGTCTAGGCGCCATTCAAGAGGGAAGAATAATCATTTCAAGATACTGAAAGAAGGTAGAAAACTATTACAAGGAGTAGATTTAACATGCCTGATTATAGTTCTTCCCACCAACAAGCACGTCGACCAGGGCTTGGGCAACAGCAACACAAACTGCGCAACTCCTCTTCCTCAGCCTGCTGAAGGTCCAAACTCTGTTAACGGCCATGCACTTGACTTCATAAAATCAATTGAATAGTCTGAAATGTGCATCTCTGCCCATAGTTCGGTCGGGTCGCATTGACACCCGATTATCATTCCCTCGCTGATCTTCTGGCCTCACCCTATCTCCTCTTCCCAAAGATTGTTGCCATGCATCCCTGGGTTTCTCAGAAGTAGATCCAAAATCCTCCGAACACCGCTCCAAATTAGCCCGTAGGTCAATCCACTAGCCAACATGTCAGTCGAGTTGTCCAGTCAAGTGGGGTTCGTCCCGGACCGCGATTGCCATGAAGAAGGAAATAGAGGCTTCCATTTGCCATATAGTCATAAACAAGCAACTTCTTGTCTCTTGCATAGTAGTATGCCTTCAAGCTGACTAGATTCAAATGCCGCAACCTTCCAACAAGTTCCATATGCTGCTCAAAATCCCTTTTACCTGACCCTTGCACCTCCCTTAATCTCTTCACTGCAACAACATTACCATCTTCCAATACGGCTTTATAAGCAGTTCCAAAGCTATTCTTCCCAAGCATTTCGGCCGAAGCTCGAAGAAGATCCTCCAATTCGAACTGTCGAGTTCCCTCAAAGAAAACTAGCTTTCCCCTCTCTGCAGAACTAGATGGATGTTGATATGGGCTTGATGAATACACAATCTTCTCTGTTTCCAATCTCTTTGACGGCTTCCCATCCACCATTTTCTAGAGTATTTTCTCCAGTAATACCAAATGAAAATGCAAGCAATGAGCAATAGAACTGCAAAGTCCCCAACAACAATAGCAATCACAGCACCCCTGCTTAATCTATTGGAGCTCTTCTTTGTATTTTGTGACGATTCAGGCTTTGAACTTGGTGTGGAGGGCACCACGCTAGGATCCTGTGTTACAGGATTGGAATTCACAATACCTCCTGGAGTGGTAGGATTACTGATAATATTCTTACAACTTGGCAATGGATTTCCGCAGAGAACCACATTACTGGCAAAAGCGGAAGCTGGAAACTTAGACAAAGATCCAGGGATGGCCCCTGTGAGATGATTACCGGATGCATTGAAGTCCTGAAGACTGGTAATGTTCAATTGTGCAATTGTACCAGTGAATACATTATTCTCAAGTCTCAGAGTGAGCAGATGGCTTAGAGAATTCAGAGAATATGGTATCTGGCCAGTGAAGAAATTGTTTGAAACATCGAGCCTCCACATCCAATCCAATAATGAGATAGATGAAGGCAGGGAACCATGAAAATTACTGTATGAGAGAAACAACAATTTCATGCTCCTCCACTTGGTCAAATTTGGCATGGTACCATTTAAAGAATTCCCCTTCAAGCTCAAGACTCTCAACTGGTCTAGATCAGCTAACGAGTCTATCGGACCTGTGAGGTGAGCATTCTCCAGTACAAGATGAATCACCCTATTGTTTTCACAGTGGACAGCTCAACTAAAACTTTATCTCGTTCTTCTACTACAGCTGCAAGATTTTGCAACAACTGATCATGACTGTGGTCGCGTGCAACCAGAACATCAGGATCAACACCAACGGTTCCTTGGGATCGCCCTGCAGACAGCTGTCACACTTAACTCCCTCTGGAGGCCACTGATTTTCTGGGATAAGTTTACCTCTCTACCCTGTAGCTGCTGCATACAGCCAAATACCTCCTCACGGCACTCTCCTAGGAGAATTTCAGTTCTACGCTCCACTGATACTGCCTGTGCAGCATGATTTTGAGAAAAATATCTTGAAGGAGGAACCTGAATCTGAGGATGCAGTCGATACTGAACAGACAACAACAAAGTTGGACAACCTGCCTGTTGGAAGCGCTCAAAACGGCCTGAATACAACTAACTGAGATGCTTTAGACGACAACGCCAAACGCGTATCACAGGGTGAGAGCTCCAGCTTGGTCCTCACTAATTTCCATGAACATGAAACAGAAATCACCTTTGCCTTCTTACAAAGAGGATGGAGATCATTGGGTTTCAAGCCAAACAACAAGAACACAGGTACAAGGAGAGGCCGCAATCAACAACTTCAGACTAATATCCATATCTAATGATTTTTGCTTGGATCAGCAACCCATGTGTGAGAGATGCCACGCTGGTACATGCAGGGGTAATACTAGAGAAGGTGAACTGATTAGGCTGGACACCTGCTACACTAGCTTGTAGCTTCATCTAACTACCATGTCAACCAGACTGCGCAACAACCAAGGGGCAGAGAAAATGTGCCAGGAGGAAGAAAAGAAAAAAATGCACCTTCACCCACCTATACGTATTGAAGGAGAATCTAAAAAGAGATTATGGTGAAGAAAAATGACTTCACGGACTCCTCACACAAGGATAGACATGACTGTCTTAAAAATTGGTAGGTTGGGTGGTTAGGAGGAGGCCAAGGTGGCAGTGGAGGCATGTAGAAAAAGAATCCAATGCCCAGCGGGGCATTACATTCACTCTCATCACTTTTTATGCACATTTTTCATCTTTAGAATCCACGCTCCTCAACATTTTTCTTTTTGTCATTCCACGCTCGAGTCTACTCCATCGACACTTCTTCTTCTACACTTTACATGGATATCAGGTATGCATCTTCATCTACTTTATGATACGGAGCTTTCCACTCACCAACATAAAATGGGGGAAAATGTAGACACAAAATTATGCACATTAGACATTATTTAGCCCGGTCTTATACTACTATTTAGAAGGTTCTCAAGTGGATAAAGTACCAATTAATCCCACCTTTTGGCCATCTTTATTTTATTGCACTTATCCATCCATTTCAAAACTTCTCCATCATTCTATCCCAAAAATCAAGGCACCAAAACATGTACTTGGGTGCCCTGGTCCCACCTTGGGCACCCCAGTCTATGCACATACTTTCCCGCTTCTTTTTGGGGCCTTTCTAGCCATTTGTTGAATTTTTTATCTTTTTCCTAGTCATCCTTATCAGGATTAATTATGAAATTAATCTTGAGATCCCTATAAATATAAAGTTATAAGACCATAATAAGGGTCCTAGGCCCTAGTGTCACATACTACTATCACTCCATCTAGAGTTGCATCAATTGCATCACTTGCATCCACATAGTGTCATGTATCAAGGTTAGGAGATCTGCATCACACACACTGCATAGGGGGATGGATTCTTTTCTATTTCATACACACATGTTATTTACATTTTCTATAGTTTTTATTACTCGCTACTTCAAGAAGCGTGACTGATATGAGAGCACCTAGGGCACGAAATTCACACACACCAAAACTACATCCGAGTCTAAAATGTAGTGCATCGCTCTTTGACAAGTCCACTAGTTTGGCAGCTGAGGTTAGTCTGACCCATTAATTTGCATATATTTTATTTTCTAGGGTTTGATACTTCTTTTTGTATTACAGGTTATTATACATCTCATCCAAAAAATCTAGTATGATAGACAAGAATCATTTCGAGACATCTTGTGATGATATCAGATTTAGTTTCTAAGGTTTTACATAGATCAAAGCACCAAAACTATAGACTAGGGCACCCCAAGGTGCCCAGTAAACTCCCAGGCACCCCAATTATTTTAGATCTTCCATATCTACCCTTCAGAGGGTCTCTGAGTGTTTGTCTACACTTGTTGATTTCATTTCTAGATATGCGACAACCTATGACAGTCACTTCCAATCAGCTAAGCCATTTCTTTCCTTTCTCTTGTATATTAGGGTTTTATTTCACTTAGAATAATTTACTTGCATTTATTCCATAGTGTTTTTAGTCTATTTACTATAGCATTTTATTCCTCCTAATTACATTAACATTAGTACCCTATACCCCATTTAGGTCTTATTTTTGTTAATCACTTGATTCCATATTCCTTAGAAAACCTCAAAAAATTCCAAAATAGATTTCGTAAGTTAAATGTTTGCAACCATTTCAAATTCATGCTTTTTCTAGAATAAATGGAATGGTGGCTTTTTGTAGGAGGTAATTACACACAATGCCCATTGATGTTAAATTTTTTTTCTAAAATAAGCATAACTTGCACTAATGAATGTGCTTTCGCCACTAACAAAATCACAACCATTGGTGTTCTTGGCAAAGAGTCCTCTAACTTCCAGAGGCCTTGAATTTTCCATACAAACTTGAAATTGGGTGTCATTTTTTTAAATTGTGTATTTATTTGATAGGAACCCAAATATGTCATCAAAACATAGATTTTGTATTATGAATCTGTAGTGCCCACTTCCCTTTGACACCTTTCGATACTTATCATGATACTACTGATTATATTATGGACATGATTATGGACCTTCTTATAGTATGATGATAGATGTTAGATCATGGATTATTGTTGACTTGATTCAGTTAGGATGCATGATGATTATTAGAGACATTTAATATGTTGATGATTGATATACTATTTGACATGGTTATATTATGGATGTTGTTCGGACATGTGATATTTGGATATTGTGAGTAGACCTAGAAATGGAAATTATTGGATGATGATATAGTTGTTGATTTAAAACTATAAATGATATTGTTAGATTGCTTTAATGTTGTTGTGATTCATATATCTAAATGATTTTGGGAATTAGATTTATATTATTTTGGATGTTCTGATATGGCCACGATGGTTGAAGGAGGTATTTGTGTTTTACAGGTTAAAATATCACAACAAATATCAGGGGATTGGAGACCAACCACATTGGAATTCTAGATGAATTCAACAAGGTCACCATGGCAACTAGTATTTGTTTGTGCATGTTGGTGTGTGTTAGGGATTCCCATGGGGGGATCACCTTTAAATGTGACCAAGGCCGTTATATGTATTTCTATTTATGTTGGACCCTTTTGTTTAATGTTTGCATGTGTTTATTTTGTGACGCATTAGCCCCTTTCTTTATTCATTAAATGGTGTGTAATATTGTGAGTAATCATTTTGTTAAGTTAATTAAATAAAATATGTCATAAGAAAGTAATTAATAGAGTTGTTGGCCTTGAATTATAGTGTTGTAAGAGATGTGTAAGTGATGTGTAAGTTAACTATTGAGTGTGAAACACTCCACCTTCATGGAAATTCAAAATTTTCCTTTGAGGGTGATTTTGGAGGCTTTTGGGACAAGTTAAACTTATCTCATACCTCTTAAATTTAATTACCAACCATACCTATGGTTGGAGAGTTGAAATTTGACTTTTATAATGATTTTTGAGAAGGTAAATTGTAGGTTTTAATTGCACTTTTCTTACATGATTTAATTTCAGTCCTTTGGGGTGTGGGTTGGTTTTGAGTGTGCAAGTAAACTGTAATATTATTCACCCACCTATTTATTATCCATTGGATAATTAAGTTGACTTTGGGGGTTGGAATTGAGGATGTGTGATGTGACATCCTACATGGACCCACCTCATCATCTTCCCTTCCCTCTTCTATTAAATTTGAATTCCTTGCCTTGTTTTGGGATTGCTTAATTTTGGAGATTTTATTCTTGGGTGACTTTTGGCTGTTTTGGGAGCTCTTGTATTGAAGAAGTTTTTTTTAGAAGATTGTTGCATGCTTGTGCTTGGCTGATTTGGATTGCTTGCATTGGGATAAAGCTTTTTGTTTTGGAACTTGGAACAACTCCATCATAGAGAGGTAGGAGCTTGGCTCTTGAAATGCTCTTCTTTTATGAATGTAAATGTTAATGGATGAATGTTTTGGCATGTTTGTGGGTTGTTGGGTAGATGGCCTAGGAATGGTGTAGGAGAGGACTATGGGGTTTATTTTGTGGGAGGCACAAGTGTGTTTTAGGGAGGTATAAGGGTGGAGGGAGTTGGGATTTGGGTTCCACCTTACAAAGAAATAGCTTGCATTTATTTACTCGTTATGAGGTGTGATAAGAGGTTGGGGAGGAATAAGGAAATGTGAGGAATAAGGGGTAATTTGGGGAGGCATAAGGAATGTCAGGGTTTTGATATACTATATTTTGGCGGTTTTAAATCAGGTGGTGATACCCATTTCCCTTTGGGAGGAACAAGAAGCATCCCCCATAGTTTCTTGCTCCTTTGTCTTGTTTGATGAAGCCTCATTAATGTTTGTCATGTTTTAATGTAGTTGTAAAAATACATTCTGTTTTGGACTGTGTTTTTATTGTAAATATGTTGCGTGTGTGTTTGTGGATGCCTGTATTTTCCATGAGTTGAATCACATATTTTATTGCATTGTGGTTAGGGCTTGGGGGCCAATGAAGAAGGATGAATTATCCCCTTCATTAGATGTATTGGTTGGGTGGAGAGTGTTGTCTTTCCCCTACTCTTGTTGTGATCAAATTGGAAGAATTGAGAGATCTGCATGTTGTTGTCCTGGAGCCGAGATAAAGACAGTTTGACAGTCCCTTGTGAAATGAAATCTTATTGTAACCTTTCCCTGTTGAAGTGGATGAACTTTTATATGTTTGTAATGGAAAGATTTTGTAGTGGTTATGAAAGTGTAAATTAAAATGTGAAAGAGACATACTCTGTCTATTCTTTTGAAAGCAAGAAATTGTGTTCTGTATGATGAAATGGAAGAATGAAAGAAGGAAGTTGTAAAGTTGTCATTTGGAATCAATAAATGAATGTATTACCTCTCTCAAATTTCATTGTTGTATTTAATTTGATCATTTCAATGTGTTGGTCGTCAAATAGGACTTCTATGAAGAGCAACAGTCAGGGGACAAGAAGTCCCTCCTCTTTAATGGGAGAGGTTCCCTTATTCAGAAACAAACTTATTTACAAATATAAAAAATATCATTTTCTGGTTAAACTTGGATATTACAAAAGTGTCTTTCTTAAGGATCATCAATTACAAAAGGACTGAGGAATGAGAGTGTGAGAATGAGCAGAAAGGCAACATGCAGAATTATAGATAGCAGAGTAATTCTTTATGTATGCGAAGTTACAGTGAATTTAAAACAAGATCATTCGTATCATATAAATAAGATGGAATTTAAAGACACAAAGTTCTGTAAATAACATCTGCCAAAACACAAATTTTCTTAACGTAACATAGATTCATTAATCAAGGACACAAAGTTCCTTCTTGGTTGTACAAGATCACCATGTATTGCAAACTTGAAGAGTATGCAATCAGTGAGACTAACAAACCAGTAACAAATGATCTTCACAAATATTAAACGAAAGCTTAGAGATAATGGAGATTAGATAGACAAAGAATGGAAAGCCCTTTTATATTGATTTCTTTGTAATCTATTTACACTTTTAAAAAATATGCCAAGTTATTCCCCCTCTTCAGAATGGCGTAGAGATGCCATTATATAACTTACAAATCAGTTACTCTTCGTAACCGCTTCTTTTAACCAGGAATAGTTAAGGACTGCCAACCGTAATACCTCAACTTATTACAAAGAAAACGAAAAAAAGAAAGGGAAGAAGAGAAAAGAGCAAGGAGACGAAGACAGGTGGCCAGTTACTGGGAGGGACCCACTGACTTCAAAATATGCTGCCTGAATTTCTTTAACGCCTCAGCTACTTCTCTGCCACAAGGGACTGACATGTTGGCCGAAAACGAGTCCAAAATCCAAGACACTTCTCCATCTCTTTATCAAACTCGACATGAGTATGATAATCTTTATTTACTTCTTCGATTGTAGATTGAAGAGAGCAAATATCCTTCATTTTCTCCTTAGAGATGGAACTTTCCTTGAATAAGTTATCTTTGAAAAAAGCTCTGAATTGAGCTTTGATTTCTTGCAAGGAAAGGGGCATACCAGAAGTTTCATCTCGGAGATGACAGTGTATGTCTTTGAAAGCAGAGACCACCAGTGTCTTGAAAGCTTCACCCTTCTGCCAGCTGTTCTTCAGCTCTCCCAAAGCCTCCTCTAAAGACTTTGATCTTCCACTCCACGCTGTAAACCCAAGATTTTGATAGATTATCCTTTACATCATCAAAAACCTTATTCGCTAGTAAGATGTTCTCATCTGTTTGTCCCATAAGGCGGAGGTCTACTATGCAACTGCTCCAGAGTTTGAGCTCTTTATCCATGATCCCGATAGTAGAGGGACAGCTTCTGTTGTAAATTGTTCACTTTTCCATGGAGTTTAAAAGCTTCATCGATGAAGTTCAACCCTGCAACAAGCATATCATCCACCATGGCTTTCCATAGCTCTGCCATAGACGGAATACTTGTGCATGTCTTTGATACTCTGTACTTCATCTTGGCTCAAAATTACAGGTGGTGGAAAGAGTGGTCAACGGAGTAGGGTCCAAAACTTTGTCCTTAGACAAAAGAGACTTGATGAAGCCTGTGAGAATATGGGGCCTATTCTTTCAACTATTCAATGGTTTGCTGCCCTTTCTCCACCCTCCCCAATTACTCGTGTGACCATTTCCTGGAGGTTGTGGATCTCACCTTCAGGAGTAGACTCTCCCATTGGAATTCTTGAGATCTCTAAGTCAGATGACTGTAAGTCCTGCTCTGATTTGTCAACTGTAGGCTTAGCAATCTCCAGGAATTGCTGACCTTGAGCATCAGACACTATTCTGGAGGTGGTTCTGGCTTTCTTGCCACGAGAAGGAGTAGTGCCCAACAAGGCTGCGATAGCATCAAAGTATTTACCCTGAGCTTCGAGAGGAATATTTCCTCTTTCTACTGTCAACAAGAGGCCTAATCCCATGCAAAAGAAGAAGAGGAAGCAGCAGGAGGGGCAAGAGTACCAAGAGACATAGAGCTCATGACAATCAAGGTTTACACGGCTGTGGTCTCAAGTTGAGATGTGAGTGGGGCGCTGGAGACAATTGCTACAGGAAGAATCAATAGCACTTGGAAGTTCAGTGCTCTGGACCTCTTTGTCCTTATCAGTTGGGTCTTCAGGAGCATTTGCAGGGGTTGGAATTTCACTTTCTTCACTTTCACTGAGAACAATGATGTTCTCTGGTCCCCATAGGCACTTCTATCTTCTTTCTTTGAGGGTCATTTTCCACAAGCTCCTTCTTAACCTCCTTGAGCTTCTAGTGGGTATACTTGAGTGGATGAAGGAGTGGAAGCTGCAGGTCCTTGCGTTGATGAGGCAGGTGGGGTTTGCACTGGTGTTTTTGACCTAGGAATTGATGCCTCTCTCCTTGGTGTTGAAACATCCTTGGAAGAGGATTCTCCTGAGTGCCTTCTGAGCTCTTGGACTTTCCTGTCAAACCAGACCTTAGTCCTTACTAAGACTGGAGTGAGGATCTCAGCCAGATCATCTTTTTCTTTCCTGTTCCAATCCAAGTCCTCCAAGGGGGTGTGCTTAATCACACTATCATACTCATATGAGTATAGATCAGAATTGTCATCCTGGAGTCCTTCGGGAACTTGGTACAAGCTGAGTTCTTGGATCAATTGTAGGGAGAACCTGCCACAATGTCTTCTCCTGGCCTCAAAATCATCTGCACAGTCAGCCCAGTAGTCTTCTGTATTTTCCCTATGATGGTAGATTATCTTGATGTTCTGTTCAATGAACTTCTTCAAGTCGAAGCAGGTTCTTGGCTTGAAGAAATGAACGGTGATAGGGACCAGGGCTCTCTCTATGTTCTGTGTGTCCAAGGCTGTTTTACAAGTATAATTTCCCAAAGAGATGGGAAAGTACAAACCAGAAATCTTCTTGTCTCTGTAGGTTCTGTGCAGTTTGTCTAATTGCCCTGCATACTTTAAATCGAAGCCATCTTATCATTGCAGAACATGGGAAGCCGCAGAAGGGTGCTCTCATAGCCGGCAAGCCTGATATAGGAGAATTTTCTGAATTGTATGAAATAAGCACCGTTAGTACGATATCAGATTCATGGCTTCATCAGAAAATCTCCTAACAGTATCACCTTCGAGCAGCCTGATCACGTACATGGTGAAACCATCATTGACCCTTCTGAAATTATGATTGCTGGTCTCCAGGGTGAACTGCGGGCAGTAGGCAATATACTAGATCATCTTTGTGGGCGTCAAGGTAGGAAAAAACCAAACCATTGTCGTGACACTGCCAGGGTATACATCAGGTAAGAAGTCATATAGAACTTCTTCGTTTGTTGTACATTGGACAACTGCTCTGCCAAATTCATGTTGATGATCTCTGCCCAGTTGATATTTTGCATTCCCTCACGACACCATGATGATGAGCGGGCACATCCAGAAGTGAAATTCGTTGGTAGAGGGTAAACCCATAACCCGAGCCAGGGTAGAATTATAAAGTCAGACAATTCTTCATTAAAATATGTCTGGAAAAGAGTTTTGGAAAGGCGAGAGGCTCCTTTCTTAGGGTTCTTCAGCCAGGACTTCGCCACCCGTGCCTTGTATTTGTCATTGTCTTGATTGAAAAGAGCCTGTGCTTGATTCTCAGTGCGGTGCTAATGACGGCAGCGTCCAGCTTGGCGATGAGTTCCCCGTGTATATTGGTTAATTCACTGGAAACAGGGTCGAAGTGAGCTCCACACGAAAGTACAGTATCAATGCATTGTACTGAGATCAGAAAACCTCCAGCAAAAGCCAAACCGCTATCGTGAATCATTTGTGCCATCGGTGTAGGGTTTGCATCTGCCACCCTCGCCCAAAAATGCCGAAGTCAAGACGCCGAGCTTCGCTGTCTCCAATATTGGGAATGGCAGATTCTAGTCGCTAAATTTGTTCCTATCCCTGGAACTTGATCTTCATATTGATAGCAACAGAGCTGCAACCTAAACTAGGGAAGGAATTACAGAGAAAAGGGATACACGCGTAGGGAATTAGGTTGCAAGGGTTCGAGCAAGGATAGCATGGAAACAATGTGGAAAAAGAAAAAGGGGGAATGCCTATTATATAGCTGTTTAGGAGAGAGAAAGGCCATGAATGTTCATTTAATACATACCCACCAATTTAAATAAGCTGGATATTCGGGTAGAGCGGCAAAAACTAGCATGAACGGTACTTAGTTCATTAGGGACATGTGAGACGCGAATGCGCGAAACACGCGGCTCGGCTGATTCTGGCGACGCGTGGAAAAGACGTACAAATGCTTTTTGGGACACGTGGGACATGAGAGTGCGAAGTACGTGATTCGGGTGAATCGGCCGAAAAGGTTACAATGGTTGAGTCTTCCGAGGAGTGTGAGTTGGCTTAGGAGTCAGTTTAGGAGCTTTAGAGGGTCTATTCTTAGCTAATGAATACCTATTTCATAGGTGATTCGATGGAGATGAGGTAGGACAGGGGCTTCTAAAGGTTTTAAAGGATGGAACAATGAGTATCAACATATGTATGATGTTTGGAAGAAGATGTTATACTCCGGAATGCATGAAATAGCTTGTTTCAGTGGACTGTGTACAAGAACCCTGGCAGGACAGCAAGGTCAAAACCCTCCATGAAGACTCTACAGGTGATTTGGATCACATTGATAAATTTTTTATGTTTTGAAAATGTATAGTTTGAATTTTTATAGCAAAGTATTGCCTCTCGGGCCTGAACTAGGGTTTTGTATATCTTTTCATTTCATGGATAGAATCACCTGAAACTTTTACAATATCTCTGCATTGATATGATCTAAAGACCATTCAAATTTGGTGAAGAATGATCTTGTGTCGCTCAAGCTATAAGTGACTGTATATTCGAGATATAACAGTGGTTGTATTGTTACAGTCAAACAAAGAACATGCACAGTTTTTGCTTTATAACATTGCTAATCATGATGATGGATTGATAAGATGGAAAAAATAGGGATATATGGAATGTGTTTGCATGATCTCAGGTTTGAATGCATGAATTTATCACCTTGTTAGTATATAAAAGATTATTGCACAGGATTAGGACTGTATTTGACAAGAAAAGAGGACTGTAACATGAAGGAGATAGATACAATATGATGAAAACCCACTGATAAGGAATGGGAGGGTACTTACCCAGGCATATTTGTTGAATATGAATGACATTGGGCATATAGGCATAAGGGAAATTCCTTCCCTTTAGCTATAAGGAGACTGTACAGTGGTCTAGGACTGTGTTAGTCCACAATAAGATAGTGAAAGGACTAATTTCAAGAAGAATTAGAGTTCAGTACCTGTGCAAGGAAGTTGGAAGATGACTATCCTAGTATTATTAATGTGTTCCATGATTTTAGAGAGAAATCTACCAGTGATTTGGAGTAAATGTGGACTGTGCAGGGGTTCTAGGGTAGTATAAGTCACTTCAAAAAAGGGAGGTGATAAAGAGAAAACCTAGATCTAGGACAGTATATGGAACTCATGAATACCTCAACCATTGTGAAGGGAGGTCTGTTAGTTGTTGGTATGCCCTGGGAACCAACTAATTGAGTATTAAGAGTTTGAGTTGGATGCTTTTAGACTAAGTTCAGTCTTGAGGGCAGAGTATTGGGACTGCACACTAGTAGAGAGATGCTTGAGCATCCATAAAGGAACTTGAAACATTGGGTTGTTGTTTTGGTCATGTTCAATCAATTAAGAAAGAGCTTGTGACTGTAGTAAAGAAGAAATCCATTGGGAGTAAAGTGTATGGTAAGAAGTATCAAAAGGTAACATATGCTAGATACCTTATCAATGGATTTTGTATCTTGGGACAGTCATGTATATGAATGTAGGAGCATTACATATCTATTATACATTGTGTCTATGGTCACAAAATGATCACCTTAGCTCATCTCTGATCAAGGAAGTCCTTTAAGGGTTTTTCTTTCATACAAAATATGCATTAGGCCTCCATAGACACCGAGGGGCCATAAAACATGTAAATGGTGATCCTCAAGCAGGGGTTGATTGGAGTATTAGAGTAGGTTCAAGCTCTTGATTATATAGTAAGAAAATTTTGGTATTGACCCCTACATTATTTTGGTATCAGAGCAAGGACAAGAGATCAAAGGACAGCCATAACAGAAAATGAAAGGTAGATCCAATACCAAGGAGTTCAAGGTAACAAACACATGTTTTCAAGCTATTTATTTCTACAATTTACAGAGAACTCCATATAGTAAAGTTTGTGAGTGAATCAGTCATGGAGGTAGGAGCAGTGTGTGAATTGGTTAAGTTCCTAAGCTATCAAAAGGAACAAGAAAAGAAAGAGAAAAAGAGGAAAGAGGAGAAGATGAGAGGAAGATTGGCACTTCAAAAATAAATAGATGAAGTGAAGAGAGATTTGGAGAAAGTGACCACCATATGGTTACAGTTGCAGGAAGAAGAGAGCCATCAGAAGAAGAGTGGCCTAGTATTGAGAGGGAAGATGAAATGGCCTATGAGGTCATTAGTGAAAAGAGATAGAAGGCACAGAAGGGATGCCTTTAGGAAGAAAGAAGAGTTGCCAAATGAGCAACAAGAAGAGGTGAAAGAAGTTCTCATTATAGAGAACAAGAAAGAAGAAAAAGTGCCAGAACAAGCACTTAAGGAAGGAAGAGAGAATGAGAGGGAAGTGCTAAGGAAAGGAGAACTCATGGAGACACTATGGTCTCTTGTTTTTATATCTAAGCTTGTGTTTATGTTTGCAGGTATGAAGAACTTTTTGATGCAGTTTAATCTTATGAGCTTGAGAAATATGAAGGATGGTGTAAGCCAAGCACCCATGAAAAGAAATGAACAAGACAGCTGCAAATACCAGCTTGAAGAGGGATATGAAAAGAATGAAGACTTCCATGATGACGAGGGAAGAATGACAGAGAACATGGATTATTATGATGCATTGGATAGCATCCCAAGTGAAGAAGAAGTCCAGGAAGAGAGTAAAGCCAGACAAGAAGCCATTAAGGAGGATATAGGCAAGCTAAAAGCCATTGAAAAAGTAAGTATGATGACTGAATATGATGATCAGATTTATGACAGTGATGTTTCTGACATTAAAGAAGACCTAGAGCAAGATAATGATAAGAGGTTAACACAAGAAGATGTGTGTGATCATGTAATGCCTAGAAGGCTCAAGGAAATAAGGAATGAAGATAAATCAGCAGGCCATCAGAAGTATATGCTACCCAAAGAGATCAAGCATAATTATGTGATGCCTAAATGGCTTGAGAAAACTAAGGACAAAGAGGAGAAGGCAGAGTCCAAGAAAGATACCATCAAACTGGAGCTCAGTCATGAAGAACCAAGGAAAGGTATGGAGGAAAATTCAGTTTACAAGATAAAATCAGTCCAGTATGCAGGTGCACAAGAGAGTAGAAATGAGTACAAACATGGCCTAACTCATGAATGGAGAAGAAAACATGAAAAAAAAATGGTTTATCAACCTAAGGTCATCCAGAAAAAGGTATGGAAAGCTAAGATCTTCAAGGAGCAGCAGTACAAAGTCATCAAACATGAAGTAATGGAAAGTGGAAGGTCTTCAAAATGTGGTGAAGCAAGAGCTAAGTACAGTTAGGGAAGTCAGAGTTCGGAGAAGGATGAAGGAAAAACAGGTCCTATATATGATGAAGATGAAAGAGAAGTTGATAGAGATGACTCAGAATATGAAATGAAGATACTAGAAGGGTTGATGAAGAGAATGACAGCAAAAACAGAAAGAAATCAGGAAATTGAGAGAAGGAGAACAGGTGAGAAGAAGGAGAGAGAAGAGGTGTTGCCAAGGATAAAGCAGCATGAAAAGTTGCAAGAAATGAAACAATTAAGGAAAGGGGAACCAGAGGAGGAAGCAGATCAAGAGAGAGAAAGAATGAAAATGACCAAGTTGGAAATGGTCAATGAAAAAACAAAAAGAAGTGGAGAAGAAGGGCACTCTGTAGACATTCAAGAGGCTTCATGTCCTCAACCCTTTACTTCTAATAGTGTTGTTAATATTGTGAATGCAAGTTTGGCAGACAAAGAGATGAATCAAGTGTATGATTCAATGAGAAATTTCATGAGACAAGAGGAACAGGAAGATATAGAAGACACATGTGATAATGAAATTGAGGCATTTAAAGGTAGAGAAGCACCAAAGTATGATTTTGAATACATAAGCATGGAACAGCTGAAAGAACTAAAAGCATTAGAGGAAGTCATATATCAAGACAAGGATACTCATGTAGATAGAGATAAAGATAAGACAAGTGAAGAGGTGGTAGAAGAGAATCAGATTGCAGTTGAGAAGACATATGAACCTTCAAAACAGGCTGACGAGGTAGATTTTTGCATTGCAGACCTTCACTTCATCCCTAAGGTGAAGCAAGCTTATCAAAACGCCAAAAATGAAAGAGAAAGAGTATTATTGTTAGAGCAGGTGGAGAAGACTATCAAGTCTTATGAGAACATTCTTAGCAATGATCAAGGAGCTGTAACTACATGTTGTTATGAACACAAACCAGAGTTAACATACTTGGTGAAGGAGATAGAAGACCAACAAGAGGCAGAATTGAAGACAAAGACCATGAAGAGGAAGATGAAGCAAGGAGCAAGAAAAAAGAGTAGAATTGAGGAGAGGAAATGCAAGAGCAGATGGAGGAGACAAACCATACCAGCAAAGTCAATAATGATGAATTGGAAGACAAGAAAGAAGAAGAACCATTTGAGCAGGAGCTCAAATTCTTTCTATCAAGGGCACTCTGATGCAGGAGCATCAAGTAACAATACATAATAAGGTCATATAAGACCATGATACATGTTTTTAGGTGTGTTAGAGTTAAATATGTTGTAAAAATGAATATATTCTTGTAAGAAGTTGGTAAGGTGACTTGAATTGGCATTTAAGAAGTAATATAGGCTAATTAAGGTCATTTTAAGCCTTGACATCATGTAATAGCTTCCTTGTACGGATTATAGGAGAGTATCAAGGTGATATACACAGGATTTCTATGTTGAGAAGATGGTTGAGTCTTCCTAGGAGTGTGAGTTGGCTTAGGAGTCAGTTTAGGAGCTTTAGAGGGTCTATTCTTAGCTAATGAATACCTATTTCATAGGTGATTCGATGGAGATGAAGTAGGATAGGGGGTTCTCAAGGTTTTGAAGGATGGAACAATGAGTAACAACGTGTGTATGATGTTTGGAAGAAGATGTTATACTCTGGAATGCATGAAATAGCTTGTTTCAGTGGACTGTGTACAAGAACCCTGGCAGGACAGCAAGGTCAAAACCCTCCATGACCTTCAAATGATGTAACTCTCTTGATTATCAGTATGGAAAGACTCTACAGGTGATTTGGATCACATTGATAAATTTTGTATGTTTTGAAAATGTATAGTTTGAATTTTATAGCAAATTATTGCCTCTCGGGCTTGAACTAGGGCTTTGTATATCTTTTCATTTCATGGATATAATCACCTGAAACTTTTACAATATCTCTGCATTGATATGATCTAAAGACCATCCAAATTTGGTGAAGAATGATCTTGTGTCGCTCAAGCTATAAGGGACTGTATATTCGAGATATAACAATGTTGTATTGTTACAGTCAAACAAAGAACATGCACAATTTTTGCTTTATAGCATTACTAATCATGATGATGGATTGATAAGATGGAAAAAATAGGGATATATGGAATGTGTTTGCATGATATCAGGTTTGAATGCATGAAGTTATCACCTTGTTAGTATATAAAAGATGATTGCACAGGATTAGGACTGTATTTGACAAGAAAAGAGGACTGTAACATGAAGGAGATAGATACAATATGATGAAAACCCACTGATAAGGAATGGGAGGGTACTTACCCAGGCATATTTGTTGAATATGAATGACATTGGGCATATAGGCATAAGGGAAATTCCTTCCCTTTAGCTATAAGGAGACTGTACAGTGGTCTAGGACTGTGTTAGTCCACAATAAGATAGTGAAAGGACTAATTTCAAGAAGAATTAGAGTTCAGTACCTGTGCAAGGAAGTTGGAAGATGACTATCCTAGTATTATTAATGTGTTCCATGATTTTAGAGAGAAATCTACCAGTGATTTGGAGTAAATGTGGACTGTGCAGGGGTTCTAGGGTAGTATAAGTCACTTCAAAAAAGGGAGGTGATAAAGAGAAAACCTAGATCTAGGACAGTATATGGAACTCATGAATACCTCAACCATTGTGAAGGGAGGTCTGTTAGTTGTTGGTATGCCCTGGGAACCAACTAATTGAGTATTAAGAGTTTGAGTTGGATGCTTTTAGACTAAGTTCAGTCTTGAGGGCAGAGTATTGGGACTGCACACTAGTAGAGAGATGCTTGAGCATCCATAAAGGAACTTGAAACATTGGGTTGTTGTTTTGGTCATGTTCAATCAATTAAGAAAGAGCTTGTGACTGTAGTAAAGAAGAAATCCATTGGGAGTAAAGTGTATGGTAAGAAGTATCAAAAGGTAACATATGCTAGATACCTTATCAATGGATTTTGTATCTTGGGACAGTCATGTATATGAATGTAGGAGCATTACATATCTATTATACATTGTGTCTATGGTCACAAAATGATCACCTTAGCTCATCTCTGATCAAGGAAGTCCTTTAAGGGTTTTTATTTCATACAAAATATGCATTAGGCCTCCATAGACACCAAGGGGCCATAAAACATGTAAATGGTGATCCTCAAGTAGGGGTTGATTGGAGTATTAGAGTAGGTTCAAGCTCTTGATTATATAGTAAGAAAATTTTGGTATTGACCCCTGCATTAGAAAGGAAGAAATGTATGTGAGAAAAATATAGAATTTTGTCTTTTAAAATATTGAAAATTGAAAATCAGAGATGTGGTTTAGCTCTTGAATAGTTTGATTTGAACCAACTAAATATATTAGATTGGAATTGGAACGAATTATAATACTTGAAAGAAGAAAATGGCAAATAGACTTTTAAAAAAAATTGATCTCTGTCTTATATTTTCAACCTAGCCATTATTTAATCCAAATTACAAAGACTAAATTTGCAACAAAGAAATAAAAAATGAAACATTAAATTGGACATAATAATATCTAAATGAATTCATCTAGACATTAACACTTAAGGAATTTCTTAGAAAACTTAGCAAAATTGGGCTCAAACCATTTTGTTGTCGTTTTGCCGTCAAAGTTGTTTTTTCTTAAATTGGGAGTCAATAAAACAAACTTACCTTCCAAATCCATCTTAAATCCATCTAAGAAAAACTCTCCATGTCTATTTGACATGTTGAGAGAGGAAGAAGATCAAATTGAACAAATTTTATAAGTTAATTTTTACCAGTTTGCACTGTAAATCCTGCAGATCATTTTCTTGAAATTGACTCCTTAAAATTTATCAAAATCAAAATTTAATGATTCTTGAGTAAAGAGGATGTCAAGATTTTTCTAGAAAGTCCTCGTTTCCCCAAAACTGATTTCTCTATCAAAAGTTATGGCCTTCTGAACTTTTTCTTCACTTGGCGTCAAAAAAACAAATTGGGAAAAATTTCCAGGGCAGGCCCGTGGGCCCAAATTTTTCCCTTAGTCCTTCAGAATTTTTTTGGGAAAATTTTCCTAATTTTCCCCGCCATCCCGCTAACCCACAACCAATCAAAGGCTGCCACATGGCACCACAAGGCATTGGCGGAGGGCGGGACCCCTTTTTAAGCTTAGCACTTCAGAAAAATTTTGGGAAAATTTTCCTAATTTTTCCCTGCCACCCCGCCAGCCCACAACCGATCAGAAGCTTCCACGTGGCACAACAAGGCATTGGCAGAGGGGTGGATCCCTTTTTAACTTAGCATTTCAGAAAAAAATTGGGAAAATTTTCTAAAGTTTCCCTTCTGACTCAGCAGAGGAGTGGGTTCCCTTTTTCCTTTGGAATTTTCGGAAAATTTTGGGAAACTTTTCTACATTTTCCCCACCGGCCTGCCGGCACACAACCAATCAAGAGCTGCCACATGGTATCACAAGGCATCGGTGGAGGCATCAGTGAATTTTACCCTTTTTGCCCTTCGGGGTGTTAAAACTCTTTTATCCCCACTGCTCTGCTTTCCCCGCGTGGCTTAGGAGGCACCACGTGTCCCTTGCGGACTCATGGGAGCACAGATACAAAGCTGGTTTTTTGCCCCACATGGGAAATTTACAAAAGTCTCCTGTAGCCCCACTAACCTGACTATTCCTTAGGTAAATATTTATCCCCATAGCCCGCAAACCCACCATGGGGAAAAGTTTCTCCCTTGGGACCGCAGGCCTGTGCTTGGGGAAAAATTTCACCCCAAGGTCCGTCAACCCATAACTTGAGAAATATGAGGAGTTAGGAGGACTTATTTATATCAATGGAAAGGTGAGGAAATTTCCTATCCAATGGAAAGGATTTAGGGAAATTTTGAATGTGTTAAGTTTGAGAAAAATCAAGTTGGATCTTTAATCCTGTTAGAGAGTGGGTATGGTGAGGAATTACTCTCTGAACCTAATTGAACCTTCTAACCCTAAATTTTTGAACCTTGTGATCTCTAAAAATAGTTTATAAAATAAATTATATTCTAGTGTATTAGAATTTTTCTGGAACCTGTTAGTGACAATTGTTGTCTTGTAACCCAGTTGTAGACTCTTTTTAAAAAAAAAATTCCATAATTTTCCTAACTAATCCTAGGTTATTCTTGGGTCTCAAGTGGTTGTTTTTGTGGGTGTTACAAAATATTACAATAAATATGTTTAATAATATACAATATGAATTACATGAATTGGGAATATCAATATCCAATTATAGATCATGCCTCCCCAAATTGAGGATTTTGAGTCCCTGTAAAACTTAAAGAATCATTAAGTGAGAAAATGTATTCCCCACATATTATCTAGAATACTTGTTCGGGATAAGAAGAAATATATATATGGATAAATCCCACAAAATCACAGTAATAAGTAATATGAAGATATAATACATGAACAAAAATACACAAAAAGAAAACAAGATTTAATGTGGTTCACCAAATTTGGGCTACATCTACTAAGAAATACTTGCCCCAAATTTTATTACGGGACAACAATAGTATAATCCACTCTTAGATCAATCTTCTCACAATTACAAAACATAGATCTTGTTTGGATATATCTGTTAAAAAATGTCTCAAAAATTCACACTTGAATTCACACACCCATATTTTTCCCTACCATATGTCCAGTTTTTTATAATCACATCAATACATAACTTTCTAAGTAGTTTTACAATACCATGGGTACCAAAACCATGGTCCCAGAAACTGACACATATATCTATGGGTTAAATACCACCCCTAAAATTAATGCATGAAAAGATGACATTTTATGTAACTCCCAAAAATATACCACGTGAAAAGAACACATTAATAAATTTTTGGTTTAAAATTTGTGGGAGATGGCTCTCTCATTTTCTCTCAACCCTTAGGCATGCTTCACGATGACTTTCCTGGCCTGAAGAGTTACGAAAGGCAGTGTGATATTTGGTATTAAAGGTAACGGGCATGCTAAAAATGGAAATCCCTTTTTCCTGAAGGTATTATGGGGCACACTGACTGCTCTTCTATGGGTCATGTGCACTACGTGAGGAGAGGGTTCTTGGGTTCTTCTATCTAGTTATCCTGTAGAGAATACTCTGCATTTACTCTAGATGTTTCCCAACCACTCGTTGGTAATACTGAGCACCTCCAAGTTCTTGTCTATACCCTAAATGGAAATATTGTGTCTTTAACTCCATCAACTAGCTTGTGGGATAGATCTTAAATGCATTCTTACGCATAAACTAGGCTACAAACTGGGTTCCTATGGCCTCACCTTCTTCGGCTAACTACTTTTGGATGATTCCCTACTCATCTCTTATGAGATAATTTAGGATTCTACAATATTTTTGACAGCTACTCTATTGGATGGAGCCAAGAAGCATTGCTTAGCACATATCAAAGAGGAACTTTTGAAAAATGCCACTACCTTGAAGATGCCTGCAACTCCTCCTCCCCCTTATAACATTGTAGAGAAAGTTATTGAATCCCATACTCTAGAGATGATTGATGAAGAATCTTTGCATCTATTACAAGAACTAAAATCAAAAGCATTGATCTATAGATGTAATGGTGTTTGGCCATCATCTAACACTTTCATTGATTGGATTTCCTTGTGGACATAAAATTACAAATACTTCCTCTATGTGAAAGGATTCTTCATAGTCTTCTTCAATGAACTAGAGGTCTATCAGAGGGCTATTAAAGAAGATCCATGGTTATGGGGATTGGCAGGTATTTTTTATTGGTAATACTAGGAAAGGATCTAAGATCCATTACAAAAAAGATATTACAATGAAGCTCACAATATTCTAAACAAACATATAACAAATATCCAAAGAGACTTAACTCAAACAACAAACAGAAAGAAAATAAAAATCAACCATAAAAGAACAAATCTCTACCCAAAGCAAAGGATTGAGATCTTAATGTCATATGTGTTGGAGCTAAACTCTGCTTTGAAGAAATTCTTTTCTTATTCTGGACCAAAGTCCATTCTATCTTATTTGAATCTTCACAGTCAGGGCCACACGGGATGACAACATCAATCGAATAAATAGGTTGATACATCAATTTGGAAGGGGGAGAAGGGTCCCATTCCTTAACCATTTGTTGTGAAGCCTGCATAATTCCATTCATAGAATTGTGTTAAGGCTCCTGATAAGATTTCTCAACTACAGCAATAGACTCAACCCTCAAAATAATCTTCTCAAAAGATGAATCTTCCTCATAATCCAAATGGGCTTCAATGATCTGGTGAAAGGAAAGGAATCCTTCCACCAAGATGATTTTTCTCTAGTTTTCCATTTGGGTTTCCCACACTTATCAATCAAATGTCATGTTTGAAAACATTTATGGTAGCAAAAGGACAATCTTTCATAATCAAGTCTTTGAGATCAAACCCTTTCTCCTGTTTGTAGCTCAATCTTATCGAGTACATCAAGAGTTAATTCTGTATCTATAAAAGTACGAGCATAAGAGGGATGCACAAATTGAGTATATGCCTCATCTATGGAAAAATGGCCAACCAATGCACTATTAATAGCTTCCAGACATGACTCAGACAAAAGTTGTAAGGAAAGACCCGACAACCTAACACAAACAAGCATCCAATCGAATGAATCTTTCAACGGATTAAAGGTTGTGTACCATGGTCTAGTCATAAGACCATAATCACCCCATACCCAATCAATCTTATTGATAGTATCCCTATCTTGACCAAATTCAAAGAAAATAAAAATATATATTTTGAAGAGGGAAAACGTTCCACTTTACCCATATTTTTGGGACTCCAATTTTTTGAAATCTACTCATGCGGGTGAGAAAGATTCAGCCATATATAATGAAAATGGAAAATGAGACCATGCTTCCAAAAATCCTCCTCCTGTCCTAGAACATGAACAAGAAGGTCCTCTTAAATCTTAAAAATAGGGTTTTTTTGTAAGGGTTTGAGGGATTTCCTCTTTCCCCTACCTCCTTTCTTAGACCCTACAATAGTGTAAGAGGGTTCGAAACCTGAAAGCGAGGATCACAAACGACGACGTACACATCAATTGACATGCGAATGATAGTGTGAAGAGATCTTGGGAGGAGCAAGCACCAATCGAATGTGCATGTAAAGATTCGACACACGGGAAGAACCTCGTTACAATCCACAAACTCTCCCTTACCTCATAGATCAAATGGGGTGTACATATAGGAGGTGTTGAGTAACCCCCAGTGTTGCAATCATGACAACGTGAGTAGAGAGGGGGAGTTACATTCCCAGAATAGAAGTGTAACTTCCAATGACGCATATCACGCACTGACACACTGACGCGCTGACATCTAAGAGAATCTCATAATAACCCATAAATGACACATGGACCTATGATCTCACCTAAGTGAGATGACTCACTTAATGATGTGGAAAATAATACACACCAACACCCCCCCTTCATCGTAACTTAGGATGAGGCAGAAAGTTAGAAATGAGAAATGGGTCCTAGTACAAAGCCTGATGAGGTACCCACACACAAAAAGAAGTCCCAAGCAGTGAAGGAAAACCCAGTGGGGAAAGCATCCACCACAAGATAATAGAACACTCTCTAATCTAATACAGATGCCAAAGATGGGTCTCAGCTATAAACGAGCCTGAAAAGGTACCCATGTACAAGAGGAAATCTCTCAGAAAGAAGAAGAAGAGAGAAGAAGAGGGAGATGAGAGGAATGCAGAGGATGCCATTGACGGATCTGAACTCTACAGCTATAGAAGGGTCTCCCAGAAGAATGTCAATGACAAGATCCTCTACCCTTGGACTGAAGAAGAGCCACCCACACCAAACTATGTGCTTGCCCTTAGGAAGGAAAGAAATGATGTGCTGAAAGTCTGTCCACTCCATAAAGGAAACCGAAGTTAATAGCATGAAGAACTCTGAGTTTGGTCCACGAAAGTGTGACATAGGTCTAGCAAATAAGCACCAAGGAACCGAAGGTAATGCCACATGTGTAGAAATTTCAGAGTGTGAAGAATGAACACCTATAGAAAGGATGTCCATGTGATGTGAAGGCAACAAAACATCCCCCACAACAGAAAATGGATCCACAAGCAAGGGTGGATCAATGAAGGTCTCCAAAAAAATAGAAGTGGTAAGAGTCCTAGAAGGGGCACTCCCAACAACAGAGATGATGGACTCCTCTGAAACACCTGTAGATGGACGAGAAACCTGTAGTGCATCACAAGTAGACTCTGTAAAAAGATAACTAAGGTCAAGCAGATACTCATCCCAATGAGGGGGCTCAACAAATAGAAGAGCGATGTCAGATAGGTATGAGTCATCCAATGAAGGTAGAGGAGTGGAAGGGGCCTCGCACACTGGAAGTGGAAAGGAGGTGGGTGTGATGACTGTATGAGACTAAGAAGGAGACTGCTCGATATCTGATGAGATGTGGAATAGTGAGAGAAAGAGGAGAAGAGTCCTATATAGTACTCTTAACATCAGAACAGGGTGCATAATCCTCGTCATCAGAAGTAGAATCAAGTGAGTCTATGTTAGTAGAACTGCCATCACATGAAGAACAAGAGGAGATAACTGGATTAGTAGTAGCAATAATGGCGGCAGTATGTGAAAGGTCTCCATAGAGGGACTGAAGAATGTTCCAAACATGGCGGGGTGGATTTGAGTTTGCCACGTGAAACTAGCGAGATCTAGAGACATGCAGCATCATGTGACCAAATACATGGTCACAAGTGTCAAGAAAGTCCTCTAGATGATGATGATCAGTGGGTGTAGGAAATGGCCCAAGCAAGAAGGGTAAAAGACCCTCATGGGCGAAGTAACGTTCCATGGAAGCACGCCAGGCTAAATAGTTCCCTCTCCCAGTAAGAAGTGGCAGAGGCTGTAAGGTGATCCTATGATGCTCAAGTCTGGAAAGAGAACTCTCCATGATGTGGAATCAAAAGTGCAAGGAGAACAAAAGCAAGACGTCAGACTCGGCCGATAATATGTCTGTGTGTGAAAGCCCAAGAGTACTAGTGAACTCCCCCAGATTGCAGCACTTTATAAAGTAGTTCATTTACAAAAATTGATAATGTCATCACATAATGCATGAAAAATCATGCAACTTTGACTAAATAAGTGCTCAAAAACGAGTAGCCAGTCAAAAGTTATAGCATAAATACGATTCCCGCAACTGATGGAAAATGCCAATAAATGTTGCAAACACATTAAAAAAATTCCTGAAATGGGAGGAAAGGGTGTCATGTGGGTACTCATTAGAAATGGCATCAAATTTTAGGAAGGGTTTGTTTTTCTTGCTAGGGGGGATTAGCCTTCTACCAACCCCAGACCTCACCCTCCGTCTTCGACACACGAATGAAGGACATAATACAAGCAAAATAAAGTCTTAAAAATGCCATAAATAATATTTTTGCCTCAAAACATAAAAAAAGGGATTTTTTTTACCTCCAAACAATTCTAAAAGGGATTTGTTGATGGAGTGCATGGTTTGACCAAGCTACATGTGTAGGTTGGAACGAGTTGTTTTGGTAGTGCACCAAGCTAGTGGTCCACGTGGAGGATATCTGCCAAATGCCAAGAGTAACCATTGAACTGTTAAGTAAGCCCCAAAGGTATCCACGTGGCAAGAGAAATCATTGACATTGGACGCAAACCAGTGAGCATGCAGAGACATTGTGGAGCTGTTTGTAATGGCTAGAGCCTGTAGAGAGGTCGTGGAGTTGTTTATCTACGTGTTTAACCACATATCATAGGGACATAGCATAGTTTGTAATGGCTAGAGCCTGGTGAAACCATTGATAGGGATAAGATTCCTCACCTGGTAAGGATACGCGGCAACACAACACAGTCCAATCCAAGTTTGAACCAGAGATGATGGCACATCAATGAGCTAGACAGAGAATGTGCAGAACCTTGAGGAGAGTTCATAGTGCGCCACCAAACTATTGCATGAGCTGGTGATTTAACGAAGGCTACAAGAAAAAAATGTATATAGAAGAAAACCTTGAGTTGTGGAGGCCAATGCAAGACCCGAACAAGCAAGAAACTACAAAAATACTTTCACAAGGCACAAGAACTTTCACGCAGAGGAAAAACTGAGTCATGAAAATGCACAGGGTGGATTCTACGTGGGCACCTAGGAGAGCAGTTGTTCAAAAAAATTATCAAGCCACATTCACCGTAAATGTGAAAACAGCGCACCAATAGATAACAGAGCCCAAAAGCCGAGTGGAGGAGGATGAAACATGCATGATTCGGTAGAATGATGTAGAGTAAGAGTAAATCATGAACGAGAATCCAAGGCAATGCACCAATAACCTTGGAAGAGTAAAACTCAAACCAAGCTTTGAAGACCAAATCAATGAGGCAAAACAATGCAAACGATCAATACAGGGGCAACAAGAAGACCAATGCACTCACGTTCAATCCAAAACACGAGATGATGAGAATGAGCAAGCAGAAGTTTGTAAATGAACACAGCACGAGCTAGGACAACAAGGGAAGATAGCACCCAAATGGTTGAAGACCCCTTTAAAGAGCTTCAACATAGGTAGCAAAGCTAACCTGCAACCTCGAAACCCTAAAAAAATGCAAGTAGAGCACAAAGTAAGTTGAGATCTTGTGCATGAAACTACGAGGTAGTGAGTAGTAAGCAAGCAAAGTGAGCAACACGGTTCTGAGCCCCGAGCTCTGATACCATGTAAGAGGGTTCAAAACCCGCAATCGAGGATCATGAGGGATGACGTGCACATCAATGGATGTACAAATGGCAACGTGAAGAGATCTCAGGAGGAGCGAGCATCAACCGAATGTGTATGCAAAGATTCGACACACTTGTATAACCTCATTACAATCCACAAACTCTCCTCTATCTCATAGATAAAATGGGGTGTACATATAGGAGGTGTTAAGTAACCCCCAATGCTGCAATCATGACAACTCGAGTAGAGAGGGGGAGTTACATTTCCAGAATATAAGTGTAACTCCAAATGACACATATGACACACTGACATGTAAGATAATCTCATAATGACCCCTAAATAACACATGGACCTATGATCTCACCTAAGAGAGATGACTCACCTAATGATGTGGAAAATAATACACACCAACAAATAGTAGCCGCAAAATATTTTCCATTCCTAGCGTCATTGATTCCATCAAGACCACCACTACCTGGAGCCTTCTCATGGAAATATTTGTTGTTTGGAAGGAGCTCTGCCTTGCCTAACTGGAAACTTCCACCTAGAGAAGGATCACCATTACCACCGCCCCTGGTTTCATCATTCCCATAATATTTTACTCATTACCTCAAACACCAAGTTGCATCCCTGTATGCCCTCCATTGCTAGATCCTTATTTCAAGGATCCACCTGTATACATATACAAACCATCTCCCCATGTTTTGCCTCCGCTAGGGTTAGGGCATGGTTGTGTTACCTTAAGAGCTCCCTTTTCCATGATGCAATATTGACGGACCTTTTTACTACACCATGGTTTCGAGAGTTTGATGTAAATACCTTCTCCATCACACGTGTTCCAGTGTGGGTAAGTTTGCCTAATCTTCCCCTTCAGTTTTTTTGTGTTGCGGAAGAAATTGGTAACCTCCTTGGGTTTTTCATCAAAGAGAACAACAAGAGGTTGTGTAGTGGTCTGCATAATTTTGTTAGGATTTGTATGGAAGTAGACCTCAACAAGGGATTTCTAGATCAGATGACCCTTAAGATGGGAGACACAAGCTATACTCAAATTATCGCCTATGAAAATACAACTTTCAGATGTTAGAATTGTAAGACTCCACGTAATCTCCAAGTTCCTTGTCCTCAGAAGAAAACCCAACCTCCTAGGAAAAAATGATATATTCCCAAGCATTGGAGCCCACCAGATCTCACAGATGAATAAGATTCTAAATATGAAGATAAAGCAGCTACAGCTACAACTACAGCTCCATTTGTTGTAGTTACAACTCCATCAGTTTCAGCACATTCAAATACAACTCCTTCTAAAGAGGTAGGCCAATCTTTAGTTATCCCTCCCTCTTTGGAGAAGCTTTCTCTGGGAATTTAGTAGCCTCTTGAATTTGATCACTCTAACGTAAATAAGGATGGTACCCATCCTCTTGATAAGGTATCACAGGTCTCTACTCCCTTAGACTTACCTAAGTACAATCCTCTCATTTCAGAGATGATTTCCCAGGACAAGTGGCAGGTTGTGTGCTTGGAGAAGGGAAAGAAAGGAAAGCACTAAGCTTCCTCTTTTTGTCCTTGTTCCCCCTTCTTCTCAGCTTTGCTTTCACTTTTTTGTCTTGTAGCATTTTAAGTTGCATCTTCCGTTCCTCTTCTTCTTCTTCTTCTTCCTCTTTCAGTTGCATCATTTGCAACTGTTCTTGGGCTACTTCCTCTTTGGTTGTAGTTAGTTGTTGCAACTGGGTCAGCAACAAATCCTCTTTTTTTGTTGTTTTTGTTTCCCCTTTTTTTCCCTTAGTTCAATTCACACCTTCTTGATCCTTGTGTTCCTTGGGCCTTTAGGATTTTCCTTTATTCTACTACATCATTGTATCTAGCTTTTAGATCCTTTTGTAAAAGGATGCGGGTACTTTCAAAACCTCCATATTTACCCTTTTACAATAAAATACATTTTTGGTTAAATACCACTCATAAAATTAATACATGAAAAGACCAAATTAATACATGACTTTAACTCAAATAGACGAATGTTTTGACAATAGACATGACATTTTTGACACTCACTCAACGACACAACTAAAATACTCGACAACAATTTTATTATGACCAATAATTTGTGACAATATACACAAATTACTATTTTGACTCATATATTGAAGTACCAGCTTTTATGATTGGAATAAAAAAATTTAATAACCTACATATGACTCAAACACAACATATAATAGACAATGACTAATATTACACATTAACATAAACATAAAGACTATCACAAGGGAAATATGTAAAACGTTTAAATAAATTCTAAACACGACACTGAATCACGACATAAACAAACCACTAATCACATTGACCAGAGACAAACATAACCTATGTGGAATAGATCTTAATTGGTAGAAACGCGCAGACAAACAATGAAAGACTATTTGTAGCACATATCACGACTTTGAATATGATTCCACAGAGTATTTATAAGCGAACTTAACAATAAGTATCAGATTTTTCTAAATAGAAAATGCCAAATATTTTTTTCACCTTTAGATGTCTCTCAGACCGACAGGCACATCAGCTGATATATATGATATATGTGCATGTACGTATTGAAAGGGCACTACAGTCTTTGAATGGCATGTATGTAATATAAATAGACCAGTTGTAGATGCATTCTATTGTATTTGTGATTGTAAATCCTTCTAGATGCACTCGTTCTCATTGACATATATATCCACAATACAGGAAATGTCTAACTTTAATAGCGTCGTAATGGAGGAATAATACGCAGATCTGATTATCAAAACTGGGACTGCATCTTTCCTCTTCTCTCAACTCCTTTGTGGATCTACAAATCCTGTAAATAGAACGTAAGCTCCTTGTTTTCCTTCCCACATTTTCCAAGCACTTGGTAAAGCTTCGCATGGCATAAATATATATACAACAGAAATACTTGTTATAACTACTCCAAGCTGTTAGACGTCTGATGATGATACTCAGGCAGAGCCTTATACAACATGATCAGACTGATCCAAACTTCTAATCTGAATGTTTTACTCAATCATCGATCTAATTGAGCCCCTCTAGCGGTTAGTCATATGACTGAAGCAGATTTTATAAGTCAATTAAGCTTTGTTATTTTTTATTTTATTTATTTTGGCATTAAGGTTTTTGATTGAAAGACATTTAATTTGTAGATAAGATGAAGACATGAATGGAAATTTGGAAATAAAATGTGAGAATTAAATATCTACGGTTTCGATGCGATAAAAAAGGCAATAACATAAAAATAACTTTGAATTAAAAGTCGAAACCCATACGTTCAATACCCAATGCCAGTCAAGATTTGATAAAGAGTTGACTATGAAGATTGAAGGGAAGTTAGTGATTGACATCGAATTGAATAAACCCATAAGAAAACAGTTTGGTTGTTATGTTTAATCTGATTTTTCTAGTTTTGGAGGGAAAGAGAAAATGCAAAGCAAGAAGGAAGACGGGAAGAAGGTCAGTTGGCTATGGTGATTGAAAGAACGGGAGGTGATCAAAGACTGATGGTTGAGAGACAACTCAATATTGTATAAAACTCACCATGCAATTGCTTTTCATTTGAGGATTATATGTTTACTAATAAAACCATCAAAGTGTACATATAATGTCTAGGTTTGAAAGAGATTCCTCGATTTGTAGAAAAAGAAATTATGAAACAGAAACTTCACTACTACATGGAGGGGTGTTTAGAGACATTAATTAGAGACAAAAATATATTTTTGTCTCTAATTAATACACCCTCCTAATTTTTTCTCTAGCCAATACCTTAATTAATATAACAAAGTTTAATGAAAAATACTCTTTTTTACAGCCACGTCTTGCAAAGCGGGGAAACTGCGGGAAAACTGAATGCCGCGAGAAAAATGGAAAACTACATTGGGCGGGAGGGATTTCATTCTCGTGGCATGCGGATCTTAGGAAAGGAGGAGGATGAGCAGGTATCCGCATCCAATATTTCCTTTGCCCTTTTTTTTTTACATTTATGCGAGAATCGACACTGCGTTTCAAAGAAATATACAAGGATATCAATAAAAACGTTGTTATTAAAAATCAGATTTCAATTTGGCTTGTGAGGGCACGCTTGTCTCTAGTTCGTGGCTCTGGTTTGACTCCTCTGCCCTATGTTTATACCCTTCTTGAGGGGATTCATATCTATTTTTTTGTGCCCTTCCTTTTTCCCACGATTGTGTTTCGTGCCAGGTTGTTTTTGGGTCTTCCATCTCAGATTCGTGGCTCGAGGCTTGTCCATCTGTATCGTGGCATGCATTGTCTACTTCATTGGTTAGTTCAACTGCTCAAGAGGGCATAAGTGTGTATTCCAAAATTGTGGCTCTGGTTCTTCCTGTGTCACCCATTTTTCTCCCTACTTGGTTATCAATTTGAAATACCCTTACTGGGTTTGAGTTTTTGGTGTACAAGTACTAAATATTTTTCTCCAAACTTTAAATTTATCCAAAAACTTCATAGCGATTGTTATAGGAGAATCGAAGACGATTTTAAAGATATTTTCACTTCGTGAAAAAGCCCTATTTTATCAGAAACGCAAAAGCAAAACACAACTTTACATTGGTCAAAATGCATGAAATACGATGAAAACGCGTCCTTCAAACTTGTAAGACGTTTAAAATAATATTGTGTCCATCATCGCACCAGAGCTATGAATACTTCAGCGATATCAGTGTTGGCCCAGGGTATGACACTAGTAACGATACAAAATTTAGCACCGATATCGATGCTATAGGAAGAAGAGGGTTTTTGTTTTGATGAAGAACTTCGATAAATTGAGGATTCGGTGTTCTGATAAATCATCCACCATTAGAAAGAAATGATTTCCACCCTATCAGTTGTTGCATTAAAGGAAACACTAAACACATTCAACTTCTATCCAAATGGATTATCAAGTCCATAAAAGGCAACTACACATGGAAAATTCTTCTAGCATATAGGTCACTGAGTTGTTGGTCTCATTTAAATTCTCACTCATCCTAGTTGAAGGTCTCGACTAAATCCTCATAACCTTCTCATCAGACCTAGTGTCGGTCTCATTTAAATTTCCATAATCTTTCTAATTGTCCCAGTTGCCATTTCTGTTTCTAGACACCCTTTATCAATCGATAGAAATTAGAAGGCCTGGTAAACTATCAAACCAATCTTCATGTGCTAGGTTAATAATTCAGAACTGGACTATCCTTAGTACCCACTAACTTCAGTAGTCTCTAGTACTCTACAGTAATTGGTGCCCCTCAAGGCTTCAACACAAGGCATGGTTTTCTGCTTTAACTTCTAACAAAAGGGTATCAAAACAATAAAAGGTAGATATTCTCATCAGCTCTATGATAGGAAACTCTGGCAAGAAATTAGATTTTAGGCTATGTAATTTAAATAGAGGAACTATACAAGAATTTGGGAGCTCACCTCAGTATTAACCCCTGATTTTCTGGTGGTGCAACTAGAATTGGTAACTTGACAAACAAACCCTTCCTTAGACATTATCTAAAGGATACCAATCAGTGGATTTTCTCATACCTAGGGGAAAAGGTATGAATAGTGAAATGGCAGCTCCCAAGTATATTGTTTGTGGCAGCCCTGAATCCATTAAGCATCTTCCTTGGCTTTGCCTCAAACATCATTTTTTATGCAAACGTTGTGTAAAATACAACAAATCTCTTAGTCAGTATTTTGGCACATAAACACAAAGTTTTATGTTGCTTGTTTGTGGATTCCTATTGATATTCCTTTGAAATTATCTATACAATGGTTTCAGCTTTACATGCAAACTGTTAGAGAAAAGTCTATATTAGTTTATATGTAATTTTTTTGTGAAAATACAACAAATTTCTTAATCAGTATTTTGACACATAAAGACAAACTTTTTGGTTGCTTGTTTGTGTTTGTGGAATCCTATTGATATTCCTTCAAAAATATGTTGGTTATGACTTAATATGCAAATCATTGTGAAAACATCCCTATGAGTTTATATGCAAACTATTTGTCAAAATGTATCTATGAGTTTACATGCAAACTATTTGTCAAAATGTATCTATGAGTTTACATGCAAATCACATGTTAAAATGTATCTATGTTTTTATATGCAAATCATTTGCCAGAGTGTCTCTATGAGTTTCTTGCAAACTGCATGTCATAATATCTTTGAATTTTCCGTGAAAAAATTCCTATGCAAAGCTGACTTGTATTTATTTATTTTTGTGAAATATGTTAGAATTTATAGATTTTTAACTAGTCAATGTTTTTCCACTTGAAGCTAAAAATGGGTCAGCCAAGTGCAACCCAAAGATGCCCTTGCCAAGTCCAAACTCTAATTGGACTAGGAAAGTCCCCATCCCAGATTAAGTAGACTGTGAGTCGAGGCCGAACCCAAATTGGGCATGCCCAGATCCAAATCCCAAAACAATGCTTTAATAAATCTACTAAGGCTGAACCTGAAACTTCTCCGAGATGAATTATCTATGCAAAGCTGACATTTATTCATTTATTTTAGTGAAATACAATAAAATATATGGTATTTTAATTTGAGATAGTTTTTTCCATTCCAAGCCAAAAATGGGGTTGCCAATTCCAAGCCAAAGATGGTCTGCCAAGTCTGAGTCCAAGCTCGATTTGGGATTGTCAAATCCGAGTCCAAGTTCAAATTGGGCATCCTAAGTCCGATTCTAAGCCCAAAATAGATCATGCTCCGTCCTAGTCTTAAAAATACACTTTAAGAATAAGAAAAAGAAGATATTTTAACTGTCTATAAGGCTACTAAAGACAACCTATGGAACCGAGCCCAATCCCAAAATGGACCTACCAAATCCAAGTCTCAAACTAAGATTTTAAAGAAGGAAGGAAGAATGTGAAAAAAGAACTTATAAAAGAAATTGAATGAAGGAAAGGAGAATGGAAAAAAATCAACATACCTACAAGTTATATCTATGCACATTATACCTAGCAACTGATATGGCAACATGAATCAAATCAACTGCAACCACTCTATCTCCAGGGCCCAATAACTTTCCCAACCCAATGGAAAGTACCCCACTTCCGGTACCCCAAATCGGCCCACAACCTCTTAGCCAATAACCCGTCTCTCAATATCACATTTTCAACAATCTCTATCAGTTACTCTATCTCAGGCCTTGGAATTAACACACCCTCTTACACAAACAACACCAAGTCTCTCCAATGTGCACATCCCACAATGTACTAAAATGGCCTCCTCTTCTCAATTCTCTCCCTCCACAATACATAAAACACTTCAATACTTGCCTTCGTAGCCAAATTTGGGGGCATTACTAAATTTTGGTAGTACCCCAATCACTGCACCTTCCAAAATCCATTCAATCTCCCTTAATAAGTCTTTAGACTCAGGCCCCCCTACATCTGTTTCTGAATACCTTGAACCAACTGATTTTTGCCAAATCTTGAGCCCATTTTCTTCATTTTTTAAGGTCTTCTAAACTTGTAGAAAATGTGGGTTTTCTTTCAAACAGGGGCACTTGAGGTTGGATTAATTGTTATTGAGTTTGTGCTGGTGTTGAGATGGTTATATGGTCATTGTTTTGTAGGAATAAAGCATGTTTTCAGAGATGGGCATTGACAATAACCTTGGTTGTGCCAAGAAAATGACTAGGCTTGTGGATTTTTAATGGGTAAAATGAATTTAAGCAGCACCTAATTGTGGAAATGATATTGGATTTAATCTAGAATTCAATTCCCGATATAAATTTCTTTATTTTTGAAAAAAATGTTATTAGATTTAATCTAAAAGAAGAGGGTCTATGTCCTAGTGAACTAAAAGGTATTAAAATTATTCTTTAATTTGATAGATTTCAAGTTACTTTGTACTTCATTAGCTTCTCTTTTGATAAATATTAAGACGATAATTGCAATATTTTCAAAACACTTGAAATAGAATCTAAAACTTAATTTCCATCCTAAAACTTCACCTCAATCATAAGGAAAATCCTGTCTCAATTTAATCCTGAAGAAGATTATTTTAACTCTATAAGGAAAAGACTTAATCCTTATACCAAAGCATGAAATATTACCTAGACAACTATCTTCACCTCATCAGCATGCTAGAACCTTCAATGGATCTTGAATGATTTGCACACTTCGTTTAATGATGTAAATTTTACTATATTGCTCATGAAAAAAAAGATATCTTAAGGTTCCAGGATACATCTAAGCCAAGTATGATCCTTTCCTCTTTATGAATGTTCCTCAGGGCTAGCTAAGGTTTAAAAAACTTTTTTAAACCATTTTCCTTATTTTGGTTCCAAGATTATTCTCCATTATAGGCCGACTTCCGTGTAGGTTCCAGTCAAGCTTGAAGTATACATACTCCTACAACATCACTAGTTTCTTCATAGTTTCTTATTCTCTCTCCAGAATAAAATTTCATAATCATCCTTATCCAATAAATATGACAATCACCGTAATTAGACACATTTATGTTTGATTCTCTTATTTAGGTGAATTGGTTCATACCACTATGACATACTGTTCAACTTATCAAATCCCTAAGTCTTGCATGCAACCAAAGAGTCCTTTCCATAGTCACTATCACTTCAGTGTTAATTTTCCCTTGCCTAGATTGATCTCCTACGATTACAGAGATTACCTTCTACATAGATTCTACTTACTAAGGAGTTCACACCACTGTCACAAGACTTCCAATCCTACACAAACACGCGCTAAAAACATAAACAATGAAGGTCCACAAAAATTACACAAATTCTCATCATAGGTTAGTCATATCCTCTATATCAACCTACATAAATTATTCATTAACATTCAACATGTACAAGAATGCTTCACACTATTACAAGAATAGATACACATAAGAATAATACAATTTTTATTCCTTGAAGCTTCACAATTATTTCCATTCAAATGGGAATGATAAAATATAGTTATAATTAGGACTTTTATATCCTCTCATCAAGAAAGAAGCTGATGTGCGGAGCTTGTCATTAAAATATATAATGATAAGATATTTGCCTTGATAAGAGGCTGATTTTCCCTCCTTTCATTTGATAAAGTTGGAGAACCAAACTATAAAAAATGTTGGAGAAGAATAGAGGGGTACAAATGAAAATTACTGAACACATACAAAAAAGAACCACAATAAATGGCAAACAGTTGGTGTGGATCTTAGGTGAGTAAAAGGAGGCCGAGAAGGAATAATTTAGTGTTTTCAGCTGTAAAGTGTTAATATAACATTAAAAAAATACTAACAAGGAGGCACATTAAAGAATCCTAAAGATAGTTTGGCTTATAATAGTAATCTAAAGAAATTAGGAAAAATCTAATACATGCTAACCTTCGCAGAAGTGAATAACCCTTCCAGCCTTATAAAATGATCATGGCGAGGATATGCTATATTATGAAAGACATGATAATCATGAACATAGTTAAAATGTTCTGAATTGTCCTGACTGCTTATAGTTTGTGAGCATGGTGATAACCATTTTGTAAAGAATAGTTTTGGCAGAGAGGCACCACTATTAGAACTGGGTAGACCATACAAATCATTGTGATCATAATCTTCCTCACTTTTCAAAGATGGCATTGAATCTTTGATAGCAATGTTACCCATATTTGTGTTTTCCTACAGTAGAAATGAAGCTTGGAGTTATGGCTCTGTTTGTAATATTGATGATGGGTGCATCTTTGATGGGGCAATTTTGCTATTGTTTGAATTTCCCTCAGTGTAGCTACAATTTTCTGTAAGATGTTTGTGAGTAATAGGGTCTATTCCTAATAGCTTGAGCTTCTTTTTATGTATGAGTTCTAGAATTTTTTATTCTCATTATCAGTTCTTCCTGGTAGTCTGGCTACTATCTGTGACCATCTACATATAGATAAACTCAATTTTCTTCAATTGAGATATAGATTATAAAACTTTAATGTAGTCTAATTTCTTGCGAAAAAATAATTTCATAAGGATATGAGAAGGTATTCATGCCTAAGCACATGCTAAAAAAAGTTGTAGCACAGAAGTATCAGTCAGCATGGACCAACACATCACGAATTTTCTTAAATAGTTAGTTACGAAGCTATCAGGATTTTTCTTAACTAGGTAATGGAGGATCTATGGGAAAAACTAAAATTTTGGGTCATGCTTTCTACAACAGTCATCCGAGAGGTTTACCATTGGAGACACCTTGCAGTATAGTAGTATTATGCAACAAACAAACAAACTATGCCTGAACAAACATGCCCTAGACAAAACAGAATAAGATTGAAATATTCAGAAGCATGTTTATTCTTGACTCCATTTTGCATTTCTATATGCTATATATACACTGTGGTTACTTAATTTTAAAAGTAGGTTCCTAAATTTTAAATTTGAATGTTAAGAATGATTTAAAACCAGTCAAGAATATTGGAAATATCTTGTAAATACATATAAATGTAAGAGATATTTTATAAATTATTATTACCTCGATTATTTTATAAACTGAAGACTCATTCTAAGCTTCACTCAGAGAACCCATTTGGATCTAGTTTTAGGTTAGTATAGTTTGAGAAAGACTCACTTTGCAAAGTTTCTTCCAAAGCCTCCTTTCTAGCTTACTAAATAGGTTTGCTTCAATAATGACTTGACTGCAAACTAAACTGACATGAATTAAGTTCTTGGATCCTTCTGAATCATTTCCTTCTCAGGTACAATAGCTGCAACTTTCAGTACATAAATGGTCACCCATGCAAGAATGGTCTGACAGAGAATGATCATGAACCTTTTTGAGCACACATCTATAAAATCACATTGATCATTGGCATCCCACAAAATAGAGAGACCTTGTTTCACTTCTGCAAGAGCTACATCATCTTCTAACAAAAACTTTTGCAACTCTTCTTCATGATTCCCCTGATAGCCTTCATTAAACATAGACCAACAACTACAATCTTTGATCTCTTTAAACCTTCATTTAGATAGTGTCAAACAATGAGGGGCAGAAGTGCAAATATGTATAAGTTTATGTTTTTAAAGGAAAAAAATTAATACTATAATCACAATTAGGACTCTTGGACAAGAGTGGACAAACTCCCTCTATAGTATTTTTCTGGCCAGGATGATTTCTAGCCTAATATTTCTTGGTTTCTAGAAGATTTTTCCTACTTTCTTTGGATTACTATTATGACCCAAACTATCTTTAGGCTTGATTAATGTTCCTCCTTGTTAGTATAGTTTTAATGTTATAATACATTACAGATGAGCACACTATAACTTGTTCTCGGGGTTTGGAAAATTCTAAGATCATAAATAAAGGCTATAGTTGAAAAGATTAAGTGGAGTAACACAATAATAAAGTAGAATAATCTCTTGCCATTATAATATATAATCACAAGATACGTGTCTTGATAAGAGGCTTCTCTGCCCTCCTTTCATTTGAGAAAGGAATTAAAATATTTCATGACTTGTACATTTGGGTAGAGAAGACCTCTATCTCAAGGCACATATTTGGTCATTAGATATTATAATGATGGAGCTTATAGAGTATAAATTGGAGTGATATTGGATACTTGACAATGAAAAGCAATCTACTTTATCTCTAATGAAAACAAAGACCTATGATAAGTTCCAAGATTCAAGTTTGCTTCCAAGTTAACCTTGTAACTTATCGTAGGTCTTATTGCAGCATGGTTTTGAATATGTGGACCTTCTCATGCTATTTTGTTTTCATTTTTAATAAATTAGATTTCTTTTCCTTGTCTAATTTCTTCGTCATTTCCTTTTTTTCTAGGTTTCATTGTCTTCTCTTGCTTTAGTTGGTGTGGAGTGGCTTTAGTTCAAGAAGGTAAGATAAGACGACATTCTAGTCCTAGATATATTGGTAAATAATTAGAACGTGCAGATACTTTTATTCATTTTTAAAAAATATTTTTCTGTATTATTATCACAAGTGTTACTTTTTTTGTAGGACACTATTACCCAATTAGCCACTATTCTTGGAAAAAATGGAAAGAAATGTACCTTTCATTTTCTACCACTTGTATTATTTCTGTAATGAATTGAATCTCAATGAAGATTAATATTATCATAGTCATGAGTTATTTTAATAATACTCAGATCTTAAATAACACTCATAATGGACCCTATTTTAGCTTACAAAAAAACGGATGAGTAAGGGCCAAGGACCATAATTTTCATGAGTAGATGGAATATATAATGGCACAAATGATCTCATAGTTCAAACTAATGATGTTTTAGTTTATGGAAACATCATAACGGAAGTTATCCATTTCCATACTATAAAAATATAAGTCTCAAGTTGAGAGGTAGATTCTCATTATTTAAAGTATATGATTTATGTAGGAAAATAGTATATCTTCATCTGAATGTTTAGATGAACATGTACCAATACCTACTCCAGGGACAAATGAATATTTTAATGAAATGGATATAATTGTACTTGTGAAAAGTGCAAAACTAGAAAATTAAAAAAGTGTCGACTCGTTGGTATCCATAGGTTGACAGTATGGAGTTTATATAGAAGAGGTATACTATAATGAAATTTCAAAAATGCTTGTTATAAAAAAATATAAATTTTTCATATCGCATTATTATTAACTATTTTAAATGATATTGTAATGTTTAAGCCAATCCAAGTTCATAATAATGTTGAGGAAAAGGGCATATGACAATGATGATAGTGGCACTCACAATGAAGGAGAAGACACATATATGGGTGATACCACTTCTCAATTAAATGAAGATGGAGTGAACGAATTTTTACAAGACTTCTACACATATTCTGAAGAATTTGATGATTCGCCCCTAACTCAACTTGCTAGGATGCCTCTTTACCCAAATGAAAATTTGTCTGTATTGGAAACACTTATGTTATTTTTGAACTTGAAGGTTATGCATGGAATGAAAAAATACAAGCTTTACTGATATCTTGAGGTATATTTTAAATTCATATAAACTATATTGTGAATATTTTTTGCATCATTCACAAAAGGAAGTATCTTCAGCAACAAAATTCATTGGGATGGAGTAAAAAACATATGTTGCATGTCCAAATAACCATATCTTATACTATGGAAAAAATGAGAATTTACAACAATTCCCAATATTCACACCAATAGATTTTGTGAAGATCAAGTGTCCAAGAAAGCTCCCTATAAGGTTCTACACCACATTCTAATAACACCGAGGTTTGAGAGAATGTTCAAATGTAAGGATTTGGAAAATTTATGGACTATCATGCACTAAGAAGGAACCAAGATGTTTTCATGTGTATGGTGTCTAATAGAAAAGTTTGGAATGAACTTGAAGAAAAATGGTAACATTTAAGAACTGAGTCAAGAAATGTAATATTTTCGTTAGAAATGAATGGTGTCAATCCTTTCAAAGATCTTAGATTAACATACTCTATTTGGTTTATTTCTTTATGAAAAATAATCTCCCCCCTTGGATGGAAATGAAAAAAGGATCTTACAATGCTAACTCTAATAATACCAAGTACATGAAATTATTAATGTTATGTTATCTTGAAGATGATGTATAATTATATGAACAAATTTAAATTTTAACTCACATTCTGTTCATTGGAAAAAATTAGGTGAAAGAGATGGAAACATACATGCAACCTCTCATTGATGAGCTATGTGAATTATATAAGGGTGTCAATATGTATGATGTATCAACATATAGAAATGGTATGATGTATCAACATATAGAAATGATATGATCTTCCTTTTTCATGCAATACTTATGTGGACAATTCAAGATGCTCTGGGACTCTTTATGTGTTGTGTTAATCTATTTATCATGTACATTTGTAATCATTCTATTTAAATGTTACTACCCATTAACTAAATATGGATTCCACACTAATTTTTCATATCTACATACTAAAAGGAAACATGGTTTTCCATCATGTGGGCCAAACATTGTGTCTAAGCAATCAAATGATGTTAAAAACCCATGTATGGTGAATATATAAATTTCTTACCTCACAACCATTGTTATCACATGCATTAGAAAAATGAGTTCAATGGAAGTTTCCAAAAAGGATGAACCCTTTGAGGTGGAAATAATCATATGAAAAATAAGAAGGGAGAGGCTATCCATTGGGAATGAAAATACTATCTAAGTTTTATAAATTATAGTATTACTAGCATCTCACAATAGCTCATCTATTTGATAGAATACATATTGGAAAAATGTGGTAGAGTTCTTATGGAAACATATAAAGGGAACCAACAATTAAGCCCAAATAAAATTAAGGACCTCCAAGTTGTCAATATGATGCCAAACATGTGGTTACATGAAAATAACACATATGATCCTACTACATAGGTTCTTACATCAAAGGAGAAAAAATATATGTTTGATACTATGTGTGCCATAAGATTTCGAACTGGTTTTGGTGCGACATTAAAAATTGTATTCACAGGAGATGTTTCAAACTTTTTAGGAATGAAAACACATGATTATTGTATTTGATTAAATAATAAACCATTTAAGTATCAATATTGTGGTAATTTAATTAACTAATTTATGTTGTTTAATAGGATGCCCAATATTCAAACTCCTTAAAGGGTGCAACTGAAAGTGAACATGAGGATGCCATAGAAGGAGGTGATGATTTTTTTGTTGGAAAAAAGTGAATCAATTGGCCTTCTTGTAACTCATCTAGAAAACAAACCAGAAATCTAGCAGATAAGAGTTCATTATGATGAGGATGTTCAATGTGATTATCATGTTGCACCCTCTATTATAGTTCCTCATCAAAAGAGGACCAAACATAATAGGTGTTTTTCTAATTTGGCAAAATATAATTAAATGAATTGTTTATGACTTATTGCCTATTTCATTACAGATGAAAAATAGAATTGGCCATGGGTTTTTGTATTCAAATATTTTAATTGTAAGAATACTAGTGAATAACTCATAGTCAAACGTTTAAGTGAGAATATTTCACTATTTTATCTGGTTTGGGATTTATCTTGAAATTTGTATATGCTAATGTTAATTAAGGTACTCTCACTATAGTTTAATAATTTTGAAAATTCATGTTTATATTGCTACTCATTTCTCAATATGAATTCTTCACCAAGCTACGTGGGTGATTTCCATGTTTTGTAATTATGTAGCAGTTAATCCATTAGGAATCTTGTTTTGTAATAAAGAAGAAAGGAATAAGAATTTTCAATTTTTAATCATTCGAGATCTCCTACAAGTTCTAAAATAGAGCTAGATGTATTAACCAAAGCATAATGATTGAAATTTTTATCTACAACGTATGTTGAAGAAAGAGTTTTCAGTTGTAGATAGCAAATGGAGTTGAATGCGCGGAGAAAACGTTGCATGTTGTTTTTGTATTAGGTAAGCATTGAATGATTCAACCGTGCACTATATATAACTCATCACGTTTTTCCTAGCATTATGTGTCATTGAAATATGTTAATTCAGGAACGATTTGATTTCTAGGGTTCTACCTTAAGCATCTTAGAGTGTCCATTTTTGTAAGTTTTGTTACATTATTCTCAGTTAGTTTATGTGATTTAGAATTTTTTAGCTGGTATTAAAATATCACTTGATTCTTATTGTAACTGTGTTTCTTTCTATAGATATCACTATCTTTGAGTTTGGCGGGATAATGCCTCAGAACTGATATTAAGTGTTGGATTCCTATAATTATTTTTTGCTTGTTTAAAGAGGGTTTTACAATCCTAGTACCAAAAATTTAATATGGTCATGACAAGCCAGACAGTAAAGGCCTGCAATTGTAAATCTAACCATGATAGAAAGTCATAAATGATAGCTATTCATTCCCTTAGAATTAGTTTTTTACATTGTACCTAAACAGAATTAACAATCTAACAGTGACCATGTAAATTCCAATACTAACTGTCTATATCTCAAATACCTTCATATTTTTAATAACCAATGCCCGTATCTGGATAATCAGAAAGATAGTTTTCTTATTACTAAAGACCATAGCAAAATGAACAGAATATCCTCACAAAGCTTAGCCATGTGCAAACCCATGATTGACATATTTAATTAGACTGATATAACAATGTTGAATAGCATTAAATCTCCCTTGGACTCAATTTTTTTAAATTGTTAATATTCTGTTTGCCGAGAATCCATCCTACGCCTCTCATGACGACCAAACAAAGCATTATGGAAAAGGGATTATTGTCTAGATGTTTTAGTCACAAGTGCTCTGATATATATACATGCAAAATGTGAAAGCATGTGAATTGTATTTAATAAAAATGCATTAAAAAATGTGGTCTATGGATTGTAATTATTGCAAGATGTGCAAATAATGGGTTTTTCAATAAGATCTTGGAAACTTTTGTACATCTCTTCTTTGTGCAGTAGTAAGAACAGATAAGAGATCAAATTTTGTTCCTGGACTACCAATTGTTTGTCATAACCTTTCCTTTCTATTTTTTTACACCATGTTTAGTTGTTTGCATACTAAAGTGAATTGAGGGAAATATTCCCAAAAAACTTCCTTGTCCGAAATCTTGAACTTAGACTTGACGAACTAAAATTTGGAAGATGAATCTGTATAATGCAAAACTAGCTGATTAAGGCCACTAATTCCACTAATTCTAAACTTGCGTGGAAAAACCTAGATGCTTTGTACACATCTTTTCGAATTTGAACCATGGCTGGAGTGTAGTTTCCAAGTTGGAATTTGAATTGTTCAAATCGATTTACATAGCAAACTCTCTAGGTTTGTACCCCTGAAAACTTAAAATAACATGGTTGAATTGATCGTGAGGGTGAATCCTGGACACATAACCTAGTTTCATGACATCTGCACTTCCAAGAAGGGCCTGAGATATCCATTTTGTGATATTATTTGCATTTTTCTTGAGTTCAATTCCCAAAACAACAACACGTTAAGTTTCCAATCTCTTACGCCAATCATTGTATACATTTTTAACTGAGATTGAGGAAGCTTATAGAAATATTTAAGGTCTGTCCATTCCATCCACTTCCCAAATCTGTACAAGTCATGAAATATGTTAATTCCTTTCTCAAACCAAAGGAGGGCAGAGCAGCCTCTCGTCAAGGCATGGATATTGTCATTATATATTATAATGACAAGAGTTTATTCTAGTTTGTTGTTATGTTACTCCAATTAATATTTTCAAATATAGCCTATCTTTGTGCTCAGAGAATTTTCCAAAACGCAGGAATAAGTTACAGTGCGCTCAGTTGTAAGTCTTATACCATTAAAATTGTACTAACAAGGAGGCACATTAAACAAGCGTAAAGATAGTTTGGGTCAGAATAGTAGGCTAGAAAGTAGGTTTTGAGTCATTATATTACTGCTCTGTAGAATAGAATTTTCCTTTGGAATCCTCAATCAAATCAATGCAATGAAGCATGTCACAACTATAATTTTTCTAGTATGGATGCATGACAGATAATTATAATATACTGATTTGTCTTATTTCTGTGTATACATTGCAATATTTCCACACTGTAATTGTTCTAAGTTTTATAAATGAATATCATGACATTTGGCATTGAACGATTGGTATGTTTTGTAGTTATTTAGATTATTTTATTTTCTCTATACATATCGTATGGTTAATTTTATTTATTTGGCTACTTTTTTTTAATATTTCTAATATAATATATATGTTTTGTACAACTGTTATCTTTAATTTATATCAGAATATGATATGATCTTTTATATTAAACATGATTTTTGTAGGAGGAAAGTAAACCTTCTTCCAAGAAGATTACATGCATATTTGTTGCAAGAATTCCACCCTCTGTTACTGAGGAGATGTTTCAAAAGTCAATTTTGTTCCTTAAATATGAACTAGTTTTCTCAAATTATTTTGTGGTGTTGCAACATTTATGAATTCACTTGCTTCCTATAATTATCTCAAAAATGTGCTTTATTTAAATTTGTATAATGTCCCTGTAGGTATTTTGAAGAATATGGAAAGATTGAAGATTTATAACTACCAAAGGTGAAATACCCATATCTTATGGCGATGACAACTCCCTCTAAGGACCTTAAGGACACCTTAATGATGTAAGCAATGCTTTGTTTATGTGTGGAATTTTTGAACTATGTTTGGCTTTGGAATAGTATGCTTGAATATTATTCTTGTTGTATTTCATATTCACAATGCTATAGGAAACCTTGTGACTGAGGGGTTTGTTGTAGTACATGGAGACAATGTCAAGACAATTTGAGAGGCTCTAAAGGATGCACGACCCTTCATCATGGGTATGGTGTGGTATTCTTTCAATGTGCTTATAAGATGGCAATTACTATTTTTAGGAACCTAGCAGAGCAGTCCTACCTATTATAGTTGAATAGAGTGTTCATTTTGCATTGAAAGAAATGTAATTAAGAAACCAAATGTCATCTGTTACCTAGAACAGAACAATATTGATTCAAGTTAATATATATACCCACACATGTCTTAAGTCACGTAAGAGTTCAATCCTAAAACTAAGAAGAACTTTTAACATCCACAAGGCTAGTTGCACTTTGTTCAAGTACTAACAAATTTAAAAAATTGGTTACAAATTTTACTTCAATCATTCCCCTTTAAGACCAGTTAATATTAGGCTTCTCCATGATCCGTGTGCAGCTGCACAGTCCTGCGCCCTCATCTTAAGATCTGGGCTATCAGGTTTTCCCAACTTCTTCAAAGTCAGAAGTAGAGACAGTGCCTTCTATTAGTGGTTTGCAGCAGCAACCTTACTTGGATCCTGCATTGGGAACATTTGTGCAGCCTCAGTCATGTAGACTTCCTGTTTCAGACCTTCACCAGCAGATGAATACAATGAACTTGACTTGGTACCATATGATGGAAGAAAATCACCTTAGAATGCAGCAGGAGTTAAAGATCTTGTAGCAGACCCATGTTCATCTTGTAGCTGGCCTCCCTTATCAGATAGGGGCTACTTTCATTGGAGACGTTTCTAACAGAACCTTTAGACGAAATGATTTGCACTCCACTATTCCAAATGTTCACCTTGAATCACCTTTTAAAAGCTCCCAATTGCAAGGAGCGGTCTTCAATGAAAGGCACTGGGGTACAAATGTAGTACCTAGTCCAGTGGGCATGAACAGTTTTTCAATTCGTCTAATGCTAAGTGGAGATGCATTTCAATATCATGCCCAAGGTTTCAACAACAGAGGGGAAAGTTGTCCCTTAGGTTTCAACAGCAAAGGGGAAAGTTGTCCCTTAGGAAAGATGTCAATACAGGGGTAGCATAAATCTATGCTCAAAATTCATGTAGGATGCCATTTCGTAGGATCATATTGATAAGAGCAAACATGAAATACAAATCTTTAACTTGTTGTCTAGAACCCATGTAAAGGTATCATTGCTTGGAGCTTTATAAATGTGCAAAATCTGGTCGCACACCCACTACTGCCAATTTTTAACTTCATTAATTATATATGATATTTTGTTGTCATTAAAATCCATTTCTCAATCAGTAAGAGTGATTGGGGAGTTATTTTTTTTCAACTCATTTGATAATAAACATATCCCTTGATGCGGTGGATTAGAAATGCCTCCCCTTGAATAAAATAGTACAACTGTTACAAGGTACTATCTCTGTGAGAGTATGCAAGTCCTTGGATCAATGTTTGTAGGCATTTTGAATCTATGTTTTGTGCTCAAGAGTATTCATTATGTTGGTACAGACCTGTTGCTAGACGATTGAAGTTTGATTTGGAGGGAAAACTTTAAATATTTCTTTATAGTGCCTCTGAGGTTTACTATGAAGATTATGATGTCGGTTGTGAATTGGATGAATTTGTTTCTTTTATTAATGAAAAGGCTAGTACAAATTGTGATGCAAAGGGCCACCTAACATCTCTTGTAGGGCATCAAACTTTCATCAACTATATTAGTTTTTTTTCATTCCATGTTGTGTGTTAGGGGTATCTTGTACCTATTAATTCAAACACTTCATGTGATTTAATGTCATATTTGAGAGTAATTTGTTGAAAGTTTAGAAGTATATAATATTCTTATGCACATATTTACGCTACAGGTTTTGATACTTTGCTAATTTTTACAAGAACCCTCTCATTTTGCTCCTTCTTGTCCAGCAATGATTTGTTTCTTGTATTCTTAATTTTTTTTGCTACCCTTTGAAAGCCATTTTGTCTTTAATTGAGAGCTTGCACAATTATGTTTTTGTAGGCTTTCTCTCTGGCATCGATAGCTACTTGTAAGACACCTTGGGAAACCATACTTGTTCCGCAACATAGCATTCAGTTTGCAGAGGACCTTGTGAGCTTGGTTTGGATTTTCAGGTTTGGATTTTCTTAAATTCGTTACTATTACACATGTTTTAAGCTTAATGAAACAAATTAAAATATAAAACAACATTTGCATAAATTTTTTACTATTACTCAATGGAAAGATAAAGACAATATATTTCCTTCATAGAACCTACCGAGTCCTCACTTTTCAACTTTCAATAAAATAAGATCTGTTTAGAATTACTCCTCTAACGAGTTTGAATCAATGTCGGGAATATTGGCATTTTTAAGTTAACTAATTTATTTGGATTAGATACTTCATGGTAGAATACTTTTTCTTCTTCAATTGTTTCTGCGAACATCATAGATCAAATAGAAGCTATGTAATTACATGAATGATCTAATAGAAGCTTTTATACATGTGATAATACTGAGTACGTCTCTGTGTTTTGACATTTTGGACTGATTTCCTGTTAAACAGGTATGCTTCTATTTTCTGTGTGAAATGATTTTTGAAAACTTTTCTCAATCCAATTTTGTTTTGATATGCAAAGTGCAGGAAGTACTTGAAAAGTCCAAAGATGGTGTTGGAGTTCCATAGGAATTTATTGGTTTGTTGTCACTATTTGATCCTCCTCGCCATGATAGTGCTGAATTTTCCACTTGGCAATATGGGTTGGCCAGTCTTGGGTCATAACCGTACACTATTTGAAGCCTCATTCAGCTACCTCACCAATAAGATTCATGGAAGAAAACTGCGCTAGGTATTATATAATGGAATACACTTTCCTATTATGTTGTTTTTTATGCGAGATTAATATGACTCTAATGCATTGAATGGTATAATGTCATGAATATGATAGGAATGGGATAATGTCAAATGTAACGAACATGTAGACAATCTGATTAGTTCACCTTTGTCAGCATACTCCAACCTATGACAAAATAAGAGCTTTGGAACAGGTATTGACATCCATCAAAGCATAATGGAAAGGGGATTTTTTTCAGATGTTGTAGTTGTGGTAGAAATGTATGCAAAAGCACAAGGCATGTGGACTGTTTGAAAAAATGCCTTGTGCCTCAATGGTTTCACTTGGCATTGTTTGTATATAATGCTTGTACGTTTTTACTCAATTTTCATGCATGTAGTGTAGAATATCCACTAAAGAAAAAATAGATGAATAATGGCTTCTTTTTTGTTTTTCTGTATAGGCTTATATCAGAACATTTTCACTAGGCATGTGTGGAATTCCAGGGATTATAATGTCTGAGGTTAGTCTTTGATATAAGTTATGAAAATGGATTGACAGTAATGAGTTAGTGATAACTAATTTTTTAGAACAAAATGTAAAGATCAAGTTGATTTAGTAAAAACTAATTATTGTCCTAATTTAAATGTAATTTGTGAATACTTTTGGTAGAATTGGAGTAAAATATGTGATCATAATTTCTTAGAATCCAATGCACCTTCGCTGCTAACGATAGTAGAGAATTGCATCAAAGTTGAGACAATCAAAGCGAAGAACATGAAGATGACTACTGCCGATGGAGAGGCAATTGCTCAAAAAGGAAGTTGCTCAAAATTAAAGTTAAGAAAAATAACCTCAAAGTAGCACTAGGGAATCATATGGATCACTTGAAGTTGGTGGTGGAGAGAAGGTGTTAATATTGTATATCAAGGGTTAATGGAATTCAGACACCCTTTTGTATTTTATCATTGTATTTCAAGGGTTAACAGAATTTAGACACCCTTTTGTATTTTATCTTATTTGATATTAATAAAATATTTGTGGACCCATTTATTGGGCACAAGATTTAAATCAAATTGTTGTTAATTTATAATATTAATTACCAGACCACTCTGACATCATAGATGATATGTAACTTCATTGATTGCACTATATGATATTTGGTTATTATGTAGTTTTAAAATTCATATTTTTCATTCTTTAATTTCGTATCGTCTTTAGAGAGACAATAAAAATTGAAATTAGTATTGTCTCCAGAGAGACAAAATGTTTAGTATTCGGTATTGTCTCTAAGAGAGACAATAATGATATTGTCTCTAGAGAGACAAAAATTATATTGCCTCTCAAGAGACAAAATATGTAACAATCTATATTGTCTCTTGAGAGACAATAATTAGAGACAATATTAGAGACACCCGCTTTGAGACAATAATAGAGACGATATACAACTTTTTTATTGTCTCTATTTGAGACAATTTAGTCAAATTTTGTCTCTATTAATGTCTCAAATGACCCCCCCCCCCCCCCCCTTGTAGTAGTGCTTATTCAAAAATGACAGTCTGGATTTAGGCCCTTACACTTGAAAAGAATTGATCCCTAGATGACTCTTAAAGAATCTATCAACTTCCCCGATAGACCAAACTGCTCTTAGCCTATGCATTATTATTTTATTCTTAATCAATTAATATTATTTAAAAATTCAACTCTTTTAAATCAACTGATGTATCTATGCTACGATATGTCCCACTCAACGTTCTTGTCAGTTGGTGTGACTGGTAGTGTGAATGATATTAAAAAAATTTAGTTCTTTTTCTTCAGTCTAATTCGATTGTCATAATTCCATGTAAGAAATTTATAATGCATTTGCAAAATGTGACCAATTTCAAACACAAACACAAACACAATGATAGAAAGGGTAGTTGATAAATATCATCATTATACTCTAAGAAGGTTTTACTAAAGACCCCAATGAAGAAACCTATTTGAATATGATTATTTTAATATTGAGAATTGAATACATTTTTCCTATGGACATTCAACTGATGACATGAAGGATTAATATCTATAAATTTCTTATATCTTGCGAGATTTTCACGACCGCCATGTTAACACAAACTTTTTGGTTGCTAACTCTATAATTGTTATGGTTTGAGCATGTAGCCTATCATTACTCTTATTATTTTCTCATTTTAAGGTAAAATTCATTATATTTCTCACCTTCCTAATGGTCGAGCATTTTTCTTGGGAACTTAAACCAACACCAAAGGGTGCTTTGTTGTGTGAAACAAAAGAGAAAGAGGATGTAGAAGAAAGATTTCCTGTTTGAAAGGGCACTACAGTCTTTGAATGACATTTATGTAATATAAATAGACCAGTTGTAGATGCATTCTATTGTATTTGTGATTGTAAATCCTTTTAGATACACTCGTTCTCATTGACATATATATCCACAATACAGGAAATGTCTAACTTTAATAGTGTCGTAATGGAGGAATAATATGCAGATCTGATTATTAAAACTGGGACTGCATCTTTCCTCTTCTCACAACTCCTTTGTGGATCTACAAATCCTATAAATAGAACGTAAGTTCCTTGTTTTCCTTCCCACATTTTCCAAGCACTTGGTAAAGCTTTGCATGGCATAAATATATATACAACAGAAATACTTGTTATAACTACTCCAAGTTGTTAGACGTCTGATAGTGATACTCAGGTAGAGCCTTATACAACATGATCAAACTGATCCAAACTTATAATCTGAATGTTTTACTCAATCATCGATCTAATTGAGCCCCTCTAGCGGTTAGTCATATGACTGGAGAAGATTTTATAAGTCAATTAAGCTTTTTTATTTTTTATTTTATTTATTTTGGCATTAAGGTTTTTGATTGAAAGACATTTAATTTGTAGATCTATAAGATGAAGACATGAATGGAAATTTGGAAATAAAATGTGAGAATTAAATATCTACATCTTCGACGTGATAAACAAAGGAAATAACACAAAAGTAAATTTGAATCAAAAGTTGAAACCCATACATTCAATACCCAATGCCAGTCAAGATTTGATAAAGAGCTGACTGTGAAGACTAAAAGTTATTGATTGACGTCAAATTGAATAAACCAATAAGAAACCAGTTTGGTTGTAATGTTTAATATAATCTTGCTAGTTTTGGAGGGAAAGAGAAAATGCAAAGCAAGAAGGAAGACAGGAAGAAGGTCAGTTGGCTATGGTGATTGAAATAACGGGAGGTGACCAAAGAGTGATGGTTGAGAGACAACTCAATCTTGTATAAAACTCACTATGCAATTGCTTTTCATTTGAGGATTATATGTTTACTAATAAAATCATCAAAGTGTACATTTAATGTCTAGGTTTGAAAGAGATTCCTTGATTTGTAGAAAAATAAATTATGAAACAAAAACTTCACTACTACATGGAGGGGTGTTTAGAGACAAAAATATATTTTTTTCTATAATTAATATACCCTCCTAATTTTGTCTCTAGCCAATACCTTAATTAATATAACAAAGTTTAATGAAAAATACTCTTTTTTGTAGCTGCGGCTTGCAAAGCGGGGAAACTGCAGGAAAAATGAATGCCGCGAGAAAAATGGAAAACTACATTGGGTGGGAGGGGATTTCATTCTCGCAGTATGCAAATCTTAGGAAAGGAGGAGGATGAGAAGGTATCCGCATCCAATATTTCTTTTTCCCTATTTTGTTTTTTACATTTATGCAAGAATCGAAACTACTTTTCAAAGAAATATACAAGGATATCAATAAAAATGTTGTTATAAAAAATCAGATTTCAATTTGGTTTGTGAGGGCACATTTGTCTCTAGTTCATGGCTTTGGTTTGACTCCTCTGCCCTACATCTATACCCTTCTTGAGGGGATTCGTATGTAGTGTTTCGTGCCCTTTCTTTACCCCACGATTGTGTTTCATGCCCTTGTTTTTGGGTCTTCCATCTTAGATTCATGGCTCGAGGCTTGTCCATCTATATCGTGGCATGCATTGTGTACTTCATTACTTAGTTAAACTACTTAGGAGGGCACGAGAGTGTATTCTAAAATTTTGGCTCTAGTTCTACCTGCGTCCCCCATTGTTCTCCCTTCCTAGTTATCAGTTTGAAATACCCTTGCTGGGTTTGAGTTTTTGGTGGACACGTACTAAATATTTTTCTCCAAATTTTAAATTTATCCAAAAACTTCACAGCAATTGTTACAAGAGAATCGAAGACAATTTTTAAGGTATTTTTACTTCCTTCCCTATTTTATCAGAAACGCGATAGCAAAACACAACTATACATTGGTCAAAATGCATGAAATACGATGAAAACACGTCCTTCAAACTTGTAAGACCTTTAAAATAATATTGTGTCCAACATCGCACCAGAGCTATGAATACTTCAGTGATATCAGTGTTGGCCCAGGGTATGACACTAGTATCAATACAATATTTAGCACTAAGAGTGATGTTGTAGGAAGAAGAGGGTTTTATGTTTTGATGAAGAACTTCTAGCAATGGAGGATTTAGTGTTCTGATAAATCATCCACCCTTGGAAAGAAATGATTTCCACCCAATCAGTTGTTGCACTAAAGGAAACACCAAACACATTCAACTTCTGTCCAAATGGATTATCAAGGCCATAAAAGGCAACTACACATGGAAAATTCTTCTAGCACATAGGTCACTAAGTTGTTGGTCTCATTTAAATTCTCATCAGCCTAGCCATTGGTCTCAACTAAATCCTCATAACCTTCTCATCGACCCAATGTTGGTCTCATTTAAATTTCCATAATCTTATAATTGTCCCAGTTGCTATTTCTGTTTCTGGCACCTTTATCATGTATAGAAATTAGAAGGCCTGGTAAACTATCAAACCAATCTTCATGTGGTAGGTGAATAATTCAGAACTGGACTATCCTTAGTACCCACTAACTTCAATAGTCTCTAGTATTTTGCAGTAACTAGTGCCCCTCAAGGCTTCAACATAAGGCGTGGTTTTCTGCTTCAACTTCTAACAAAAGGGTATCAAAACAATGAAAGGTAGATATTCTTATCAGCTCTGTAATAGGAAACTCTGGAAAGAAATTAGATTTTAGGCTAAGTAATTTAAATAGAGGAACTGTACAAGAATTTGGGAGCTCACCTCAGTGTTAACCCCTAATTTTTTGGTGGTACAACTAGAATTGGTAACTTGACAAATAAACCCTTCCTTAGACATTATTCAAAGGATACCAATTAGTGGATTTTGTCATACCTAGGGGCAAAGACATGAACAATGAAATGGCAGCTCCCAAGTATATTGTTTTTGGAAGCCCTGATTCCATTAAGCATCTTCCTTGGCTTTGCTTGTTAGTATTTTGGCACATAAACACAAAGTTTTATGTTGCTTGTTTGTGGATTCCTATTGATATTCCTTTGAAATTATCTATACAATGGTTTTAGCTTTACATGCAAACTATTAGTCAAAATTCTTATTAGTTTATATGTAATTTTTTTGTGAAAATACAACAAATTTCTTAATCAGTAATTTGGCACATAAAGACAAATTTTTTTGTTGCTTGTTTTTGTTTTTGGAATCCTATTGATATTCCTTCAAAATTATGTTGGTTATGACTTAATATGAAAACCATTGTGAAAACGTCCCTATGAGTTTATATGCAAACTATTTGTCAAAATGTATCTATGAGTTTACATGAAAATCACATGTTAAAATGTATCTATGTTTTTATATGCAAATCATTTGCCAAAGTGTCTCTATGAGTTTCCTACAAACTGCATGTTATAATCTCTTTGAATTTTCCTTTACAAAATGCATATGCGAAGATGACTTTTATTTATTTGTTTTTCGTGAAATATCCTAGAATTCAAAAATTTTTAATTAGCCAATTTTTTTCCACCTGATTCCAAAAATGGGTCAGCCAAGTGTTGTTATGTTTGTGGAGCTTGTTTTCATGTTAGAGTGTGGTACACCTTCTATGTGTTACATGGGTATTTTTACGGAGGTCCCGCTCGCCGATGAGTGGGTCAATGGGGTTCGGGGGGGGGGGTGAAGCCCCCCTGATCGATGGGGGTTTAAGGGCGAAGCCCCTGAAGCAAATTTTCATGGGTGGTTTATTAACCCATGGGTAATGGGTAACTGTTATGGGTTGTTTTTGGGCCCATGGTTTTTCAGTACCCATTGTTTTGATACCCACGGTTTTCTTCCCATGGTTTTAATACCCACGGTTTTGAATCACACTGCTTAAGCAATTGTCTATTTATATGGTCTTATGCATATGATAGATAGACAAGAAAATGTATTACAGATTGTTATCCCGTAAAATTGACAAGGGCAATTTTACTGATAACCATACCGAGAATTTTTGTCTTGATCCCTCGATAGGGATCCCTCGCGTTCGAAACGATTTAAAATTCCTTCTCAGGAAATCTAGCTTTCGAACTTAGTCTTTTTGAGCCTTTTTGGCTGGGCGCATGGATTTTCACTGTAACACCACATTTTGGGCGCCCTTCAAAAGACTTTGGCGCTGGTTTTCCCATGTTCAACAAGTCTTTTGGTGGCCGCCAAGCATGTTAAGCCTTATTTGGCGTGACGCCGAGGCGCATGCGCCTAGATGTTGACAGATCATTGTCGACGCCCTTTTCCATGCGCTAAAGGGATGTGCTTTCCTTGTTACACACGTTTTTGGTGCGCCTAAGGGCGAACAATAATCATAGGCGACAGTCGTTTTTCGCGCGCCTTGAAAAAGGGGTGGCGCATTGACAAAGTTTGTTATAAAACAGTGCGCGACAGGTATTTGCATTGTTCTTTTTTCAAAGCACGTGATTGCTCTGGGTGGTGGTCAAGCCCCGGCTATGGAACTTTCATTCGGTATTGTGGACCCGCTCAGGAACTTTCGCTATATTTTAAGGTAAAGCGTTATTACCCTTCCCTGTTTTACGTTTTCAGGTTCCTTGCGGTTTGTTGTTGCCGTATTTGGTGGTGTGCCCCTGGTCTGTGCTTTCTTTCTCCTCTCCCTCCCTCTTTCTGGATTTGATGGAAAAGGGAGGGATGGTTTTATTTTGGCTTGGTCTGATCCTATTTTATCAAACTAAGTGATGCCAAGCGTCCTTTCGAAGTGGAGGTTGAAATGTGAAAATGCTTAAGTATTTCAAGTATTCCCCATGGCGCGTTGCCGCGTCATGTTGCACCTTAGACAGTCGCGCCCCCCGGCGCGTCTACCCAGCATGCTGCAGTTAAAAATCATGCGCCCCTAGGCGCACCCTTTCGGCCTGTAACACGCTCAAAACCCGCGCCTGCTTCATCCCTTTGGCGCGTCTTTTCCCATGTTGCACAATCTGCCCATGCGCCAAAGGGCGCACCAAATCTCAATGTAACATGCATTTCCTGTGCGCCCTTCTATAAAATGCAGTCTGCTTCATCCATGCGCTATGCGCCTTTGGCGCCAATTTTACCTCTGTTGCATCCTTTTCCTGTGCGCCTTGTCTATTCGGCCTGTTATATACATTTTCCATGCGCCCTGCGCCCCGAACCTTAAAAGTTCTAACTCTTTCTTCTGCTAGTATTCCAATGGAAGATCAAATGACTAATTCAAGCTTCTTGGATTGGGTTTCACTCCTTCTGCGTGCAGATCATCAGATAAGCCTTGAAGAACACATGTCTACGTCAAGCAAGAGACCCGCCAAACCAAGAGGAAAAGCTAAGCCAACAGAAGAAGAAATGAAGTATAAGTACCAAAGGGTTAGAATGCCCGAATCGCAGGCAGAGTGTAATATGGATGTCAGGGACTCTGAACTGGGCCACATTGACCTGGACGAATTCTGGGTAAGAACTCAGAAAGTAACAAGAAGCCCCTGGATGGATAATTGATGGGTAGTGCTCTACATTTCGCCGGTGGGATTCCAGTCAGTGCTATTAATATGAGTTCATAATGGTGGTTGCCCAATCTTACAACAAGGACACCAGGTGTGTCGAAAATAGTAAGGGAGAAGTGGTCATCGACCTCACCACTCGCCATTTTGAAAAGATTCTTGGCATCCCTCATCACCGAAGCTTCGTGGCCGTTACCCAAGAAGAATGTGTCAAGACCTGGGAGGACAATGAGGACCTGTGCATGCAATTAATGAATGAAGTCTACCTCAAAAATAAGAAGGTAGTGACCCGGTGGCCCCAGACTATCCACCGAAGCGACTTCTCCGAAGAACTCAGTGACACCATCACTTTCCTGAGCAGAGTCTTCGGGATTTCAGACGCCCACTACTTCCATAAATGGATGCTGGGCGGTACCTGGAGACGATGAACAAAAATTTGCCCGATCAGCGCTTTTGCTGGGGGGGAATAATAAGTGGTGCCATTTCTGAGCAGCTACAACAGTTTGCCACAACAGGAGTGTTTCATATGAACTCCTACGTAGTGTATGCTGCAACGTCTGAAAGGGACTATCCAGGGCTGCACCGAAGTGGAACTTGGCCTCAGGCCAAGATATATGAATACTACCCAGAGCTAAAGCTGGAGAATAGCATCCAACACTTTTCAAAAATCAATGATGCTTTCTTCTACCATATTATATGCATGCTGCGACCAAAGTTGACTCATGGCCGCACAATTAAGAATACTGTTTCTGCTGTGGAAAAGTGGGGGGCCTTGTTCACCCAATTTCCCACATTCACCTATCTGAGGGCGGTTAACTTCTTGGGCGAGCCCACTAGGTTGCCAAGGTATGCTGGACCAAAGCTGGTTCTATTGGAATTGTCAAGACAGCTGGTCACATATCATGAGAAGTGCCAGAAGAGAAAGAAGGGCGGAACTCCTTTCCCCCTCACAGTAGGCCGTTACACATGTTCCAGCTATCACAAGGCAAAGGAGATGTTTGCTGAGCTAGAATTGCTCAACCTGAAGCATGATTTCCCAGCAAGGCCTACATTCGACCCAAGGGGCTGCTTGCCAAGGGCTAAGCTTGATCCGATCCATGTCCCTCAAATTGAGGACATTTACATTGACGTCATCCATGAGGTGTCGCTAAGAAGAAAAGATCACTCCCGCTTAGCATTGGCAGAAATTATTCAGTATGGGGTGGCCATCGTCCCTAAAGGCTTCCAAACTTCAGAAGATGAAGTAGACAAGGTGTATAATAACACAGATGGGGACAATTGGCCCTTCCCGGCCATTGATAGAAGCAAGGCTCCTCAGACAATTGAGGAGAGGGTCAAAAAAACCATGCGGAGAACGGAGCTCTGGTGCCGTATGAATGGATTGATCTACCTCGGCATAGATTTTATAAACTTCTCCTTTGGGTAATGCGCCTCCAAGATCAAAGAAGCAGCTAAAAGGCAAGGGTGCAGTAGGTGAATCAAGCACCAGTCAGGAGGAGCCCCTGAAAGTCCTCTTCCCTCGGAGCCTGAACAAGTCATAACTTTGGAAGAGGAGTTCATGGAGGACGTGCCCGAAGGCCCATCCACTCAGGATGTCGGCGTTGCTACAACTACGGAGGTTCCTTCTGTCCCTTCTTCTTCTCTTCCTCCCCTTCCCCAGGGTGTCAGCAACCACTCCTTTGGTTGTGTCCTCTCCCCCTTCTTCTACCCTTTCCCCCTGCCTCTTCATCCATCTTCTCCTCTCTTTTGTTGATTTGTCCCCTTCCATTTCTTCTCTCATTTCCGGGCTCCCTTCCCTTCCTATGTCTTCTGCAGCCCCGGTTTCCCTTCCTCCCGTGGACACCTCCGCGGCTATCCTTTCAATGCCCGCCACCGCGTGTCTCCACGTTCTTCCCCTCTTCTACTGTTGCTGCCTCCCCCTCTGTCTCTGGTCCTTCTTCAATAGGACCAGCTTGGATCTCTCAGCAGCTGAGCCAGCCAAAGAGGAAAGTCCCCATCGCTCCGATGGACTTTTCGGTTATTCCGGCTAAAGGAGCAAAGAAGCACAAGCCGGTTACACGCTTCTCAAAGAGCGCTGCAGGTGAGAGAGTCCTGGAAATAGCTTACCCCCGATCCCACCAAAGAGAAAGAAGATCTGTCTCCAGCAGATTTCACAGTGACCTAAGTCACAATGGGGACGTCCTCTGAAAGTCTCCAGGGGGAAGCTCTTTCCGCAGTAGATGCACTCTGCAAGAAGCTTCAAAGAAACAAAAGAAGAGAAAAGGCTACTGAAGGAGTAGAATAAATACCTGCTTCAGGCCTTACAGAAGATGGGAAGTGCACCTCCCACAACTGCCGCCGAGGCTCCTAAGCTGCTCAGTCAGGACAAGATCAATGAATATTCAAAGATCGGTGAGCAGGGCATGGCTGTTTTCTGCTTGGAGAAGTCAGATTCTCAAAGATAGCGAAAAGGTAATCGCCAAATATATCAGCTTATCCCTGAACATTGAAAAGGCGAACAAGGAACTCCAAGCATTAGTAGTCCCGATATCAGAAGAGTTAGAAAACGCTAGACTCCAACACGAGGCCTTCCAACAGATGTTCGACTGTTCAGTCGAAGATTTGGTCAAGTTCGGAGTATTCGGTCACCCAAGGACCCTCAACAAGACTATGTCCACTCTGGACTATCGGATAGATCAGCTCGAGTTCGTGTTAGAAAAAATAGATAAGGTGAAGGAAGAGGCCCTGGATGCGATGCATCAAATGGAGAAAATTGTTTTATCCATGAATCCAGGGTTGCTCACTCCTTCCCTCACCTTAAGAACGGCTGATGATACTATCCGGATTTTCAAGGAGTTAGCTTCTCAAGGAACAGGGCCAGAAGTCACATTTGATACCGAATCCATCAATAACCTACTGGCATGTAGGGACTTCTCATCGGTTTCCTGATCGAGGCGGGTAAAGACTATTCCAACATCCCGGAAAAGCTCATAAATGAGCGGGAGACTTGCGAGGCTATCAGCGAGCGACACAAGGATCCATCACAGGATCAGTTCGGGCCAATGATCAGCAAGTTCTGGGAATACCGCGCTCAGTTCCACATCTCATCTCCTGAACAACATCAAAAACAGGCGACCCCTTTTCGGCCGCAGGACGATGACGATGAATAAGCTTCTTCTTCTTCTTCTTCTTCTTCTTCTTCTTCTCTTCTCTCACTATTCTCCGACTTTCTTTTTTCGAGTCGTCTAAATTGTGTTGACACAAATGATGACATCATCCATGTTGCATCATGGGATGATGTCATCCATCCAAGTTGTTAAAGTCAACATGACTTTTGGATATTTTGTAAATATCTTGTAGATAAGTGGTTGGCTCCATTTTGCCTTCTCTCTCTCTCTCATCTTCTATAAATACAAGAATACTTGTTGTATTCTAGTTGAAAATTTTTCAGATAGAAATAGAAGTGAGGAGAGAAAGACTTTGAGCTTTCTTGTAACAGAGAAGAACAATAATACAATTATTCAGACTTTGTGCTCAATAGCTGTGTTATACATTAGATCTTTCTTACGTTAGATCTGTATGTGTTTGATCTGTTAGATTCATATCTACTTTTCCGTCATTTGTTTATCAGTATTGCTTTGTTTATTTATGCAAGTAGGTTTGGCTCTGTTTACTACCAAGCCCAAAGCATAGATCTTCTGACCTTCCGCTTTGGAACTCATTTCTTTCTTCCTTCGGATCTGTTCTTTCTCTTCTCCTTCTTTTATTCCTTTCTCTTCACAGCCTAGAACGCTCTACTGGGATGAGATCCCAACCCCCGAAGGCAGAATCTGTGAGACTTGCATAGGTTCCTGCTGTAGTAGAAGTAACAATAAACCAGTTTCGCTTTGCTGTCTCAAAGAGGGGCTAAGCCCTGCAACACTTTTGGCTCGTCTATCCATAGATCTGTCCGCGCGACAGATTTTCGGACCAACAGTTTTTGGCGACTCTGGGGAATCGAACGGGCAGATCTGTCAGATCTATGCTGGTAGTAAGATAAGAAAATATAAGAAAATCCCTGCCAGTTTGCAAATCTGAACTTTTTGTTGAAAACCCAAAAAATTGCAAAGTGCCCCAAATTGAAAATTTTTCTTCTGAGAGTCATAGATCTGGGCCTGTTACATATCTTTAGTTCGCTGAGTTTTTATCAAAATCATTATTTTTCCGTAGATCTGAGTTTTGACTGTTTTCTAAAAAAGTTCGAAACCCTCTGAAAAGGTAAAAATCAGATCCGAAAATCAGCTTACTATCTTCCCCACCATCTTATCCTCATTTTCATCTGTCATTTAACCGCAATCAGTTTCTGAAGAGGATAATTTTTAATATCCAGAAAAATACATGCTGCTGGTTTTTGTTAGAAAAACCAGAAAATCAGCAAGTATAACCCAAAATAAAGTTTAAATCTGCGCTGTAATATTGCAGATCTGAAAGGTACACTGGCGAGTGAACCTTTTACGCGTAGCAGGAGAGCCCGTGGAGAAGCTGATCCTACTTTCGATCTGCTTCAGAGACATAATTTCAGCGTAAACACCGGCACGTTTTTCAGCGCTAAGCTCAGCTAGCCGGTCATCCAGGAGTGTCTCACCTTCACAAAGAAAAAGTCTGTTACAAGGAGCATCTACATCCCTTTGTAGTGCCTTGCTGCTCAGTGGAACCACCCTCCCAGCTCGTGTGCTTTTTCCAGCTTTCCAAATGGCGGTACCATGGGGAAATGCTATGGGCCCTCTCGCACTGCCACATCCAGTTCACGCGCTCCCTCACGGAAATCGAAAGAATTTTCCTAAATTCGACGGGAGCGGAAATCAAAGCACGGATTCCCACATATCTGCTTTCATTATGTCATGCAGTATCTTGGACGTGACTCATGAAGATGTGTCAGTTCACCTTTTTCTGGAAACCCTACAAGGACCTGCAGCTGAATGGTTTCAGCATTTGCCGGCCGGATCTATCACCAGTTGGGCGACTTGCGGGACGCTTTTGAAGACAGGTATAAGCCTTCAGAAGAGATGCATTTACTTTATTATCACGAATCACTCATCTGAAGAAGGAGGCAAAACGAGACCATGCGCGATTTTGTCGCCCGGTTCAATGTTCTAATCAACCGTGTCCCTACTGCCATGCTTCCAACGCCGGAGAATCAGAAGTGTTTTTCGTGAACGCCATGAGCTCAAAAGTCAGCTTCTTGCTCCTTCAAGAGCGAGTAGCTACTCTACCTCTCGCTCAGGAGCTCGTTCCGCGATTGATCACTTTGTGAAAAGCTTCAAGACGCTAAAGAAAAAAAAGGCTGCTGAAAGAAACAGAATAAAATACCTGCTCAGGCCTTACAATATGGGAAGGCACCTCCACAACTGGGCCATGCCGGCCAGAACTCCTGCTGCTCAGTCAGGAACAGCAGGTGAATATTCAAAGATCGGTGAGCAGGCATGGCTTTGTGTTCTTCGGCTGGAGAAGCCAGGCTCCAAGATAAGGCGAAAGGTAATCCGCCGAAGTATATCAACTTTCTCTGAACATTGAAAAGGCGAATACGGACTCCAAGCATTAGCAGTCCCGATATCAAAGAGTTAGAAAACGCTAGACTCCAACACGAGGCCTTCCAACAGATGTTCCGACAAAAAACTGTTCAGTCCGAAGATTTGGTCACATTCTGGAGTATTCGGTCCACCCCCAAGACCCAACAAGACTATTTCACTGTGACTATCGGATGATCTCTCGAGTTTGGTTAGAAACAAGATAAGGTGAAGGAAGAGGCCCGGGATGCGATGTAATCCAAAGGGGGGGAGAAAATTGTTTTAATCCATAGATCATGAGTTTTGCTCACTTCCTGCCCTCACCTTAAGACGGCTATGAAACTAATCCGGGTTTTCAGTATTAGCGTCTCAGGAACAGGGCCGGAGGTCACGTTGATTGATACGACTCCATCAATACCTAATAGCTTGCGGACTGGTCCTCGTTTCCTGATTGAGCGGTGATAAGATAGTCCAAACGTCCCTAGAAGCTTGTAGAAGAGCGGATAACTTGCGAAGTAATCATGGATCGGCACAAAGATCCATCACCGGATCATTGTTTCAATGATCAACAAGTTCTTGAATACCCCTCAGTTCCACATCGCTCTTCTCCGAGCAGCATCAGAGCAGGCGACCCCTTGCGGCCGCAGGACGATTATGCTGACTAAGCTTCTTCTTCTTCCTTTCTTCTTCTTCCTCTCGCGAGTCGCCGACTTTCTTTTCGCATAGCTCAAGTAGTTGTGGGGCCACCGATGACATCATCCATGTGCGATCATGGATGATGTCATCCACTCAAAAATGTCAAAGTCCCATGACTTTAGATATTTTTGTAATAGCTTGTAGTAAGGGTTGGCTCCTTTTTGCCTTCTCGCTCTCTCGCATCTGCATAAATCAGGATCTTGGGTAATTCAAAAAAAAAAAACATTGTTTTCAGATAGAAATAGAAGTGAAGATAGAAAGACTTGACGTGTCTTGGAACAAAAGAACATAATACAAGTATTCAGACGTGGGGGCGCAAGCGCTGTGGTTTATGGCAGGAGAGCTGTCTTAAGGTAGAGCTGTATGTGTTGAATCTGTTGAATTTGCAGATCTACGTTGTTCCGTCAGTTGGTGACCAGTAAGTGCTTGGTTATTTATTCAAGTAGGTTTGGCTCGGGTTAAGACGGGACACCAAACGAAAAGCATAGACCTTCTAGCTTCCTGACCCTGCTGCTGCGCGGGAAGCATCGGCTGGGTCTTCGGCGGATCGGATCTGGCCGTTTCCCCGCCTCCCGCTTGCATTCCAGGCTCGGCGCAGCCGAGAACACGCGACGTGGATAGATTCCCAACCCCCAAGGCGGATCTGTGAGCCTTGCATATTTCCGCTAGTAGAATAGCAATAAAACCATTTCCCGGCTTTGGCCTGTCTCAAAGGGGCTAAGCCCTGCACACTGTTTGCGTCTTCTATCCATAGATCTTCCACCTTGACAGATTTTCCGGACCAAACCGTTTTATTGGCGACTCCGCTGGGGAACGAACAGACGAATAAATCTGTCAGATCTAGGCTGGGTATAAAAATAAACAAATCAGGAAAACTCAGTAGGTGTTGTGCCAGTTTGCAAATCGGACGCGTGTTGTTGAAATCCAAAAATTGGCAAAAAGTGCCCAAATCGAAAATTTTCTTCGAAAGTCTAGATCGGGCCGGTGTACAAGTCGTAAGTCGCGAGATTTTTACAGAAAGGAGGAGTTTTTCCGTAGTCTGAGTTTTTTGATTAGTTTGCCTAAAAGGTGTTTGAAACCCGCCGGAAAAGAGAAAAGCAGATGCTGCAAAAGCAGCTTACTATCGTCCTGCCATCTAGCCTCGCTGCTAGGGGTCATTTAAAACAACCACCGCAATCGTTTGTGTCGAAAGGATTGGGGGCATATCCAAAAAAGTGCATGCGGCTGTTTTTTTTTGTTGGGGTTCAAGAAAAACCAGAAAAGCAGCAAGCACACCCAAAAATAAAGGGTTAATCGGCGCGTAAAATGGCAGATCTGAAGGGTACACTGGCGAGTGAACCTTGTACGCACGCAAGAGAGCCCCGAGGAGAAGCGTGATCCTACGTTCGAGCGGCGTCACGAGGCACAAGTTCCAAGCGGGACAACCCGGACGGGGTTTCGCGCTAAGCTCAGCTAGCCGGTCATCCGGATGTGCCTCACCGTCACAGGAAAAGGTCTGTGACCCCAGAAGCGACAATCCCCTTGTGGAGTGCGTAAAATTACGACGCACAGAACTAACAACTTCCGCGCACGTGGCTGCTTTCCCCGGTTGGGGCAGATGGCGGTACCATGGGAAACGCTATGGGTTCCGTGGGGCTGGACACATCCGTTCACGCACTCCCTCACGGAAATCAAAAAGGTTTCCGAAATTCGACGGAGCGGAATCAAAGCACGGAGTCCCCAGTTTCCCATGCTTTCATGAGGGCATGCATAGATTGGACGGACCCCACGAAGACGGGTCAGGGGCCCCTCTTTCCGGGAAACTCTAAACAAAGGAACCCTCATCGAATGGTTTCACATCACATCAGCATGTGGGCCGGCCGAGCATCACTAGTTTGCCAACTGTGGCGGACGCTGTGCGAAGACAGTATAACCTTCAGAGATCGCCTGGACTCTATGGGCACGAACATCACGCAAGCTGAAGAGAGGCAAGAAACCATGCTATTTTCGCCCGGGTCAAGCCAATCAACCGTGTTCCCTCCGTGCTCAGGCGTTCAACGCCGTAGAATCAGAAGGGCGGACTTCGTCCTTCGGAACACCCCTAGCGCAAAAGGCAGCTCCGGGCGCCGGCAAGAGCGAGTAGGACTACTTTGCCTCCCGCCAGGCGCTGGCCATCCGTATAGAAGACAATTTGATAATATCTGGCGAGTTAAAAAAGGAATCAGCTAAGGCCCTAAGCGTTGGGCCCTTCGCCTATCCACTCCTCTGATCCAGCATTCCAAAAAATGCAAATGATTGATTGCTGCCTAAAAAGCAGCTGGCCCAGCCTCTCCAGTTTCCTCGTAGCGGGATATCTATCCCGCGGAGGAATTTTGTTCCTAACACGCTTCACAAAGGCCGCGCCTCCTGCACGGCTCCCGCGGTTGGGCGCTTGAAGCGCCTCCGTCAATCTTTGGCCGAAGTTGATAAGGAGCAGTATTATGAAGACCTTCGTTTCTAATAGGCGATACGCAGATGTCGGTGAACCGACTTGCTACTCTACTATTGGGTACATGGAATTTGACGAGGGATTCTGACGAAGAAGAGAGTACTCGGGGGCTACCGCGAGCGGACCAATCATAATCTGGGTTTTCACCTTGCACCGCCGCATGGAAAAGAGGGCTAGAAGTTCGCTTACCCGTACAAAGGAGAAGGTCAGCGTCAAACGCACCTCCCAACCATGCGAAGAGGTAATCCTCGTCCTCGCAATTCCCTTTTAATTCTTTTGCTAGAAGTTTTTCCGCCCTCTCTCCTCCAGTCAGGCCCCTCAAGGTCGTTCCGACTAAATCAGTAATCCATTCCACCAAGCCCCCACCCGCGAAGGTTAAGGACTCCTTCACTCACCACCACAACCCTTGGCCGCGTTTTGATATAATAGATCAGCCAAATAAGACCAAATTCCAAGTCTGCAGCTGATACTCAGTCAAACACCCGAACCGCTTGTTAGATTGACTAAGTATTCCAAATTCAAGTGTATAGCTAAAACAGGTGTCCCCAAAAGGAATCCTGGCCCGCCCCCTGAAATCCCATATAAATGTTGCTTTCGACATCCGCAGCGGGCAAGAATAGAACCTTGCTATCTCTCCCCTCCTGAGCAGGGCCATACGTTGAGCAATTGCATTGTTTGATTTCCGGAGCCGCTGATAACGTCAGGATGCCGCAAACATTGTGCCCAGTGCAGTGGGCCCTCCACTCTTACAAAACCATTCCGGCAGATGCTATGCATGTGAGACCAATCAAGTTCCGTTGGTTTCCAAGCAGAACGCACATGTGCTTCGCAACCTTCCTCCCGGATAAAGAGTAAAGACAGTCCTTGATGCGACATCCCCCGCAGCATGAAGTCCTGCTAGGATGATTTTTGAGCGAAGGTGTGTGCAAATGCACATGGACTTCCAGAGCTAGAATTACCCAGTCAAAGCCGTAATGCCAAAACTTTTGGAGCCGAATCCCAAGAAATACTTGGGTCAACTACTCTGAGGACCCAAAGCCCAAATTTCTGTTCGGAATCATCAGGGATGGAACTACTTCTACTCCCCGAGGGGATACAAAAACTTTTTGTCAGAAAGGATTGTATAAGATCTGGACCGTGTAATTTGATGGCAGCTGCCGACCTGGTGAGGTTGGCGCGAGTTTGAGCTGAATACTCCCATGAGGGGTATTCTCTTTCGTTCAATTGCAGTGTTTCAACACGAATAATACTGCTAAGAGTCCGCATCTCTGTACGCTTTACTTCCCGTTCTACAAGCTGAAGAAAGAGGACTAAAAAAATCTGAACGTCCAAAGATGATGCAAAAAAAGCAAGCTATTTTAAATCAGTCAAAAGGATGGTACCAAGTGGAGACATAAAGCTCAGGCCGACCTCAACCGTAATTCCGGGTTAGGAACGGAGAATGTTGACGCTTTCGCAATAGAGGCCAGGCCAAGGGCCCAAAACGACATGGGCTGATTCGTTGCTGTTTTCATCAGCTCTCTCATGCTCCCGCACCCGCGGTTTGAAAACGAACAAATACACCATTGAAGTGGTTTTTTCTCCCAGCGTGCCAGACCACTCTCAGCTTGGGCAGGTATTCAACGATGATAATCCCTTTTGCCTTCTAGAAAATCAGAAATTTTGATGAGTTGTAGTTTTGAAGGATCCCCCTTCATAGCCGTGATCATCAACAGGCAAACCACGAAACAAAGGAGAACGATGGCATTTGTCAGCTTAAGGAAATAAATTTCCGAAGGGCCTGGTTTCTCTGGAGCGCCTGTTTGACAGGCATGACCGTTTTTGAAAAAAGAAGAGGCGGGATGATCCTTGCCATCTCCAGAGACATACCCCCTTCATATATGTTCTGATGCACATCCGCAATTCGTGACATCGGGAATGTTGCACGCGCATAGAAAAGCGGAAATTTGTCAATTGCTGAACGATATATGGATGTATTGGCCCTGGTCAATGCCGATTTAAAGTCTTCAAGCCAAAGAAACGTTCAGTCAACACATTCCTTGAAAGACATGTCAAAGCCTTCGTCAGCAACAGAGGCACTATAATCCCATATTTCGGGCACCATCAGGCCGAATTCGAAGAATTCTGGAACGTACAAGAATCATCTTCCCTATCCATCACAGGCACTTGGTTGGCTAACAGAACATTGTGCGGTGCGCAGAAAAACTGTGAAATACGCATCTCGTAAGAACTTCCTAAACTTGAATCAAGCTTCGCTGAAAGACAACTATACCCATCTTCCTAGTCCCCTAATGGAACCAATTTCTGCAGCATACGGGTCCAGAAATGCTGTCTATTGCTTGATGGTTTTTTCAGTGCTATAATCAGATCGAAGTCTCGCCTGAAGATCCATTCAAAACAGCATTCACTACTCCAATGTGTACATTTGCTATAGCAGGATTCCTTTCGCCTAACAGATGCTGGTGCCACTTTTTCGCGGCCATGGACTTTGCATTCAAAGGCAATTATGGAAAAGTCCCATTGTAGTCTATCTAGATGACTTAACCGTGTTTCTCCAAACGACGAAGTGATCATGGCGTCACTTGGAGCAAGTATTGGCCAGGTGTCGGAACATGGGATTTCGCCAAACCCAAGAGAAGTCTATTTTTGGGGTTACAGAAGAGAAAAGGCTGATGAAAAGAAAAGAACAGACTAAAATACTGCTTCAGCCTTTACAGAAGATGGGAAGTGACACCTCCCACAACTGCATGCCGAGACTCCTGCGTGTCCGAGTCAGGACAAGATCAATGAAATTCAACGATCGGTGAGCAGGGCATGGCGTTTCTGCTTGGAGAAGCCGATTCTCAAAGGATAGCGAAAAGGTAATCGCCGATATATTCAACTTTATCTCTGAACATTGAAAAGGGCGAAATAGGAGCTCCAAGCATTAGCAGTTCCCGAAGACAGAAGAGTTAGAAAACGCTAGACTACAACACGAGGCTTCCTAACAGGATGGTCGATGTTCGTCTCGAAGATTTGAGTTCAAATTCGGAGGGTGGGGGGGGGCGGGGTTTTCTTCGGTCACCCAAGGACTCTCAACAAGGACTATGTCCACTTTGGACTATCGGATAGATCAGCGATTTGTGTTAGAAAAAATAGATAAGGTGAAGGAAAGAGGCCCTGATGGATGCTCACATGGAGGAAAAATTGTTTTATCCATGAATCCAGGGGGTGATCACGCCTTCCCCACCTTAAGAACGGCTGATGAACTATCGGGTTTTCAAAAGGAGGTTAGCTCTCAAGGAACAGGGCGGAAGTCACGTTTGATAACGAAATCCATCAATAACTGCTAAGCTTGCCAGGGACTTTCATCGGTTTCCTGATTGAGGCGGTGTGAAAGATTTATCCAAACTTCCCGAAAAAGCTGTAGAAGAGGGGAAGGGAAGGCAAAATTGCGAAGTAATCAGTGATCGGCACAAGGATCCATCACAGGATCAGTTCGGGTCAATGATCACAAGGTCTTGGAAACCGAGATCAGTTCCACAATCTCATATCATGACGCCAGATCAGAAGCAGGCGACCCATTTTCGGCCGCAGGACGATGATGATGGACTAGCTTCGTCTTCTCATCTTATTATTCTTCTCTCGCTATTACTCCGACTTTCTTTTAGCAATAGTCTCAAGTATGTTTGGGGGCCAACGATGAATCATCCAGTTGCATCATGGGATGCTGCCATCCAATCAAAATGTCAAAGTCAACCGACTTTAGATATTTTGTAAATAAGCTGTAGATAAGTGGTTGGCTCTTTTTGTTCTTCTCTCTCCTTCTCTCAATCTTCTATAAATACACGGAACTTTGTATTCGAGAGGAGGGTGAACATTTTTCAGTTAGAAATAGAAGTGGAGAGAGAAGACTTTGAGCTTTCTTGTAAACGAAAGAAACAGTAATACCAATATGTCAGACCTTTGTGGCCAATAGCTGGTTTATGCATAGATCTTTCTTACGTTTAGATCTGTATGTGTTTAATATGTTGAATTCATATCACTTTTCCGTCATTTGTTTACAGTATTGCTTGTTTATTTATGCAATCGGGATTTGGCTCTGTTTACTACCAAACTAAAAGCATAGATCTTCTGACCCTTCTGCTCGGAATTCATTCTTTTCTTCATTCGGATTATCTGTCTCTTTCCCTCTTTCATTCCGTTCTTTCGCAGCCTAGAACACTCTACTGGGATGAGATCCCAACCCCGAAGCAGAATCTGTGAGACTTGCATAGGTTCTGCTAGTAGAAGTAGCAATTAAACCAGTTTCGCTTTGCTGTTCTCAAAGAGGGCTAAGCCCTGCCACACTGTTGGCTTCGTCTATCCATAGATTGTCCACCGACGATTTCGGCCCAACAGTTTTTGGCGACTCCGATGGGAACGAAAACGACAGATCTGTCAGAATTATGCTGGTTAGTAAGATAAAAAATCACGAAAAAATCAGGTAGTTGCTGCCAGTTTGCAAATTGAGCTTTTTGTTGTGAAAATACAAAAATTTGAAAAAGTTGCCCAATCGAAAAATTTCTCTGAAGTCATAGATGAGGCCTTTTACATATCTTTAGTAGATGAGGTTTTACAGAAAGATAATTATTATTTTTCTGTAGATCTGAGAGTTTTGATTATTTCCTAAAAAGTTTTGAAACCCTCTGAAAAGTAAAATCAGATCTGAAAATCAGCTTACTATCTTCCCTGCCATCTTACCTCGCTGCTATTTGTCATTTAACCGCAATCGGTTTTTCGAAGAGGATGTTTTCAAATATCCAAAAAAAGTGATGCTGCTGGTTTTTGTCAGAAAAACCCGAAAATCAGCAAAGCACACCCAAAAATAAAAGTTTAAATCTGCGCTGGTAATATTGCAATCTTTTTTCCAGGTACACTGGCGAGGAACTTTTACGGCACGCAGGAGAGCCCGAGGAAAGAAGCTGATCTACTTTCGAATTCTGCTCAGAAGGCACAATTCAGCGTAACACCGGCACGTTTTTAGCGCTAAGCTCAGCTAGCAGGTCATCACGGAGTGTCTCATTCACAAAGAAAAGGTCTGTTACCCGAAGCATATCTACATCCCTTTGCGTGCTTTACTATCAGCGGAACTACACTTCCGGCTCGCGTTCTTCTTTCCGGCTTTTCAGATGGCGGGGTACCATGGGGAAAACGTGATGGAGTCCGTTGGCTTTTACCAATCATCAGTCACGCATCCCTCACGGAATCGAAAAGAATTTCCTAAATTCGCGGAGCGGAAATCAAAGCACGGATTCCCACAATTTCTGCTTTCATTTGTCATTGCAGTTATATGGACGTAACCCACGAAGACGTGTCATTCGCCTCTTTTGGGGAAACTCTACAAGGACCTGCAGCTGAATGGTTTTTCAGCATTTGCCGGCCGGATTTATCACTAGTTGGGCAACTTTTGCGGGACGCTTTTGAAGAAGGTATAAACCTCAGAGGATGCATTACTCTATTGTCACGTCACTCATCTGAAAGACGGAGGCCAAATGAGACCATGCGCGATGTTGTCGCCCGGTTCAATTGCGCAATCAACCGTGTCCTACTGCCATGCTTCCAACGCCGGAGATCAGAAGTGCTCTAGTAAAGCATGAGCTCAAAAGTCAGATTCTTGCTCCTTCAAGAGGCGAGTAGTAGCTACTTTTGCCTTCGCTCAGGTCAGTGCCATCCGTATTATAGAAGACAATTTATAATATCTGGCGAGTTAAGAAAAAGAATCAGCTAAGCCACGTCTTTGGGCCCTTCGCCTATCATTCGTCTGATTCCAGCATTCCAAAAAATGGCAAATGATTTGCTTGCACTAAAGAAAAGCAGGTGGCCCAAGGCCTCTCCCAGTCCTCGTATCGGGATATGACCGCGGAGGAATTTTGTTCCTAAAACGCTTCACAAAAGGCCGCGCTACATGCCGACTGCTCCACGTTGGCACTTGAAGCTCCTCCGGTCAATGCTGTGCCGAAGTTGAAGAAGAAAAGAGAAGTATTATGAAGAACCTTCGTTCAAGGACGAAGATGGATCAAGATGTGGGTGAGGTGTGAGCTGATGGCGGACTCTACTATTGGATACATGGAATTTGACGAGGAGAATCTGACGGAAGAAGAGAGTACTCAGGCTACGCGAGGGGACAATCAATGTGTTTCACCCCGCTCGCAAGGAAAAGAGGCGGAAGTAGCTAGTGAGCTCAGAAGGAGGGGTTTAGGAGGTCGGCAGAAGGGGTGCAGGAAGCCAAGATAGGGGCGGCCACCCCTTTAGGCGTAGGTCAACAGACAGGGCCTTGAGGGTCCTAGAGGGGAGGGTTAGGGGCGAGGGAATACCGAGTCCAGCCTTTACACAGGCCGTTAGGGTGTAAGGGCGTAAGGTCAGGGAGGGGATTGAAGTACGTCTAAGGGACTCGAAAGGGAGAAGGGCAGTGGTATTCTGTACAGGGAGACAAGGGCAAAGACTATAGCGGAGGGGTCTCAGGGGCCGCAGTGTTGCAAACCTAAGAACCAGAGGGGAGCGGTTCCCAAAGGGCGTTTAGGGTCCAAAAAGGGGTTCCTATACAAGGCACGTAAGGGATACCAAGGGTGCAGGTAGTTAAGGACGAGTAGGGAGAAGGACAGGGGCATCCATGGGATAGGGTCATAGCGAAGGCGTTTACCAGGCTAGGTTCAGAAGGCGTGAAGGGCTTTAAGGTTAAACTCATGAGGGTCCAGCCAAAGGGTAGCAAGGAGGGGCCATATAGGGCAGTCCACTAAAGGGTAGGAAGGATTCAGCAGTCTATGGTAGGGCTTCGAGGGTACCGAACAAACTCAAGGGCCAGAACACTAGTAAAGAGGTAGGGGGGAGGATGGATCAGGGGCTAATAATGGAAAAGGCTGCCTGGCAAGGGGAATAAGGCAGGTCAAAGCGGGTACAGGGGCCAAGAACTAGTCGGTCAGGTCTAATCTTGAGATGGCGTATACCACAAGGTAAAGACGGGCCCTCAATGCTAGGCAAGGTACATATAGGTAGACTTTTCAAGGGAGGGTAAGGAAGGGTCTAGGTTCCCCAAAGTCATAGGAGAAAGCGGGAGGGCGTTACGGCAAGCGGGGTCTCCAGTGGGAATAGGCAAAGGGCCAGCTAGGGCGCTGTCCAAAGGAACAGAACGATAGACTGGGTTGCCTAATGCGGGTCTAGGAGTAGGCAGAGGTGGTTAGGCGTCAGTTAGGTAGTGGCGTAAGTCGGAGGCAAATGCTAAGGTCCCGGAAGGCGCCCAAGGGGAAAAGGAAGGGTAAACGGTACAACCTACGGGGCTAGGGGTCCGGTCGCAGGAGTGTTAGGCTTGTAAGGGGATCAGGGCCCCTCCCAAATGGACAAGGATCGGAAGGCGATAGTTAGGGACGGTAAAGGGAAAGGTAGAGGGAAAGGAGGGGTCTGTTCCCCAAGGCGGTGATCTACCTCCTCAAGGGTAGAGCTAGGCAGGGAAGTTAACTAAAAAAAGTGGCAACGGGTTTTCTGAGCACCAATGGGAAGCGGAAGAGGGAAGGGAGAAGGTTAGTAAAAGGGTATAGGTGTTTCCTATAGTCAGGTGAGTAAGGGTGAACGATGAGAGCAGGCTCTGTCAGGTACCTCGAAGGGCACAGCAGGGCTAGTAAGGTGCGCAAAACAGGAGCCGAAGAAGGGCTACCCAAGCGAAGGGGTAAGGGGCGATGAGAGGGGGCCGGGAGGAAAAAGGTTTAGGGCAGGGGGTATAGCTCAGGAGCGACAGAGATCGAAAGGGTGTGTGGCTTAGGGAGTACCCAGGCAGCGATAGGGCTAGGGCCCTAGGGACGGGCAGGGCTGAGGGAGGGTAAGAGGCGATCTAGGTGAGGGTTGTAGTGTAGGAGGGTTTACGAGCTATAAGGGCAAGAAGGGCTCCCCGCTTTACCTACGGTGATAGGTAAAGAGGAAAGACATCAAGGGGAGGGCCTAGGGGAGAGGGGCGAACCATTTGCCCACGTGGGAAAGGGAGCTCTTAGACAGGGCCTTATTAGGGCTTAGCTAAGAGGGAAGGGTGCAGGAGGGTGGGGAGGGCTTTAAGGTGAGGATACAAGGGTCAAGTCCCGGAAGGGATAGTGAACAGCGTATTTCTAGGGGCCACTGGTCTAGACAACCCAGAAGGCTCAGAAAGGAGGGACAAACGGGGACAAGATAGGGCAATTTAGGGCGCCATTCTAATGGTTAGGGCACGGTGAGTGGAGGTAATGAGAAGTGCAAACATGGGCAAGGGTAAAGTCCGCTTCTCAAGTCTAAAGTGGTAAGTAGGCAAGGGGTGGGAGGGAAGGTAAAGGAACCAGGCGAAAGGAAATCAAGGGTAAGGGGCAGGGTAAAGGAGGAAGGGTATCCGGGGAAGGAATAAGGTTAGGGCTAAGGTGAGGGGAGTAGGGGTTAAGGCAGGTAGAGGGTGTCAGAGTATACGAATCGTCAGAGTCCATGACAATGCACGGCTACATAAGTAGGGAAGACGGAAGGGAGGGTTCCCAGGAATAAGGAAGGCCGGCTTATACTATGGGCGGAATGCGCGACAGTTAAGAAGGTTCCGATATACACCAAGGGGAGGGAGCGGTAGAGGGAGAGGGGACTCACTGCACGGAGCGGGGGCTTTCAGAAGCCTAGTGCAAGCATCCCAATCGCGCGGAAGGAGTGGTATGAAAAAAGGGGAAAATGAAGGGGGCTAGGGTTCAGGGGATGCGGCACTATACTAGGGATAGAAAGGGATAGCAGGGTTTTACCCAAAAAGGAGGTTCAGGGATATAGAGGACAGGGCGAGGGAGGGCAGGGAGGGGCTTCTTCAGGAATAGGCAGGGACCCAGGTGGCCAGAGGAGTGGGGAGAGTAACAGGTGCCATCAGGTCCAAAGGAACAAGTAACGAACATAGGGAGAGCGAGGGTAGGGAGAAGATAAGCAAGCGAGGGGAGGCAAAGGTCAAGAAAGGGGTAGGGTAGGTAAGAAACGGGAGCGAGGGAAAAGGAGTGAGGAGAGAGGTAGGTTAGAAGAGAAAGGAATAGTTAGGTGTAAAGTAAAGTAGGAAGTAGAGAAAAAAGGTGCAGAGGAGAGTGCGTTGCAAGTTGCTGCCCACGTACAGAAGGAGAAGGTCGCGTCAAACGCCCCTCCAACCCTTGCTAGAAGAGGTATCCTCTTCCTACTCAATTCCCTGTTAAGTCTTTTGCTAAGAAGTCTTTTCCGCCCATCTCCTCCAAGTCAGCCCCCTCAAGTTCCTACTAAGATCAGTAATCCTATTCCACCACCGCGAAGTGAAGGACTCATTCCCTCACCCAACGCAAACCCTTGGCCGCGTTTGATATAATAGATCATGCAAAGAAGACCAAGATTCAAATGTCTGAAGCTGAGTATCTTCAGTCAAACCCCGAACAGCTTGTAAGATTGACTAAGTATATCCAAAGTCAAGCTGTTATAGCTAAACAGGTTTCCCCAAAAGGAATCCTTTCCACTCCCCCTGAATCCCATATAAATGTTGCTTCGACGTCTGCGTCAGGCAAGATAGAACCTTTCTATCTCTCCCTCCTGATCAATGGCCATAAGTTGAGCAATTGCATTATTGATTCCGGAGCCTCTGATAACGTCATGCCGGCAAAAGTTGCCCATGCTTTGGGCCTCACTCTTACCAAACCATTTGGCAGATGCTATTCATTGGAGACCAAGCAAGTGCCGTTGGTTGGCCAAATCAAGGACGCACAATTTGCGTTCGCAGCCTTCCCGGATAAAAGAGTAAAAATGACAGTCCTTGTTGCTGACATTCCGGCAGCCTATGGAATTCTGTTGGGAAGGAGCTTTTGCAGCGAAGTTGGTGGAGAGATTCACATGGACTGGTCCAAAGCTAGAATTCCAGTCAAAGGCGTAATGCAAACTTTGGAACCGGAATCCCAAAAGAAATACTTGGTCACTAGCTCTGAAGACCCCAAAGCCCAAATTCTTTTCGAATCATCAGGGATGGGGAACTACTTCTTATCCACCGAGGCGGATACAAAGGACGTTTTTGTTCAGGAAGAGGATTGTAATAAGATCTGGACCTTGCAATTTGATGGCAGCTGCGCGACTAGTGGATGTGGCGCTGGAGTTGTGCTGATATCTCCCGAGGAGGAGGTAATTCCTCTTTCTTTCAAATTGCAGTTTTTCAACACTAATAATACTGCTGAGTACGAATCTCTGTTACTCGGTATGCAAGCTGCAAAGGAAAGAGGAATAAAAAATCTGAAAGTCCAAGGTGATGCCGAGCTAGTTGTAAATCAGGTCAAAAGGATTTACCAAGTGAAAAATGAAAGGCTCAGGCACTACCGTAATGCGGTATGGGACAGCATTGAGGAATTTGACGCTTTTTCAATAGAGGCCATTCCAAGGGCCCAAAACGACATGGCTGATTCGTTGGCTGTTTCAGCATCTCTCATGCTCCCGCACCCGGGTTTGAAAACGAACAAATACACCATTGAAGTGGTTTTCCGCCCAAGCGTGCCAGACAACTCTCAGCATTGGCAGGTATTCAACGATGATAATCACCTTATTGCCTTTCTAGAAAAATCAGAAAATTTTGATGAGTTGTATTTTGAAGGATCCACCTCTTCATGCTGTGAATCAATCAACAGTCAAAACCACGAAACAAAGGAGAACGATGGCATTTGTCAGCTTAAGGGAAATAAAATTCCGAAGGGCCTGGTTTCTCTGGAGCGCCTGTTTGACAGGCATGACCGTTTTGTAAAAAAGAAGAGGCGGGATGATCCTGGCTCATCTCCAGAGACAGAACCGGTCAATATAGGTTCTGAGGCACATCCGCAATTCGTGAACATCGGGAAATGTTGCACGCCAGAAGAAAAGCGGAAATTTGTCAAGTTGCTGAAAAGATATATGGATGTATTGGCCTGGTCATATGCCGATTTAAAGTCCTTCAAGCCAAAGACGTTCAGCACGACATTCCCTTGAAAGACGATGTCAAAGCCTTCCGTCAGAAACAGAGGCACTATAATCCCAAGATTTCGGGCACCATTCAGGCCGAAATTCAGAAGATGCTGGACGCAAGAATCATCTTCCCTATCCATCACAGCACTTGGGTGGCGAACATTGTGCCGGTGCGCAAGAAAAACGGTGAAATACGCATCTGCGTAGACTTCCGAAACTTGAATCAAGCTTCGCTGAAAGACAACTACCCTCTTCCCATAATGGACCAAGTTCTGCAAGCAGTAACTGGGTCAGAGATGCTGTCTATGCTTGATGGTTTTTCAGGCTATAACCAGATTGAAGTCTCTCCTGAAGATCAATTCAAAACAGCATTCACTACTCCATGGGGTACATTTGCCTATAGCAGGATGCCTTTCGGCCTAACTAATGCAGGTGCCACTTTTCAGCGGGCCATGGACTTTGCATTCGAAGGCATGATGGGAAAGGTCATTGTAGTTTATCTAGATGACTTAACCGTGTTCTCCAAACGACGAAGTGATCATTATGATCATTTGTAACAGGTATTGGCCAGGTGTCGAGAAACATGGGATTTCCCTAAATCCTAAAGAAGTCTGTTTTTGGGGTTACAGAAGGGAAATTGCTAGGCCATGTGGTTAGCAAAGAAGGAACGAAGATTGATGCCGAAAGAGTTAAGGCTATCCAAAGCCTTACTCTGCCTACAAAGCAAGAATGGTGTTCATTCTTTCTTCGGAAAGGTGAACTTTCTTAGGCGTTTTGTCCCTGATTTTGCTGAGAAGACCCGCCACATACTGAACATGATGAAAGGGTCACCCACTTTCAGATGGAGTGATGAGGGGAAAAGGTCGTTTGAAGAGATAAAAACTTCTGTTGCTCACGCACCGTTCCTGGTATGTCCGGATTTCTCCAAGAACTTCATTATGTACAGCTATGCATCCGAACACACTGTGTCTGCAATACTAATGCAAAAGAATTCAGAGGATATTGAATCCCCGATTGCATTCATGAGTTCTCCTCTCAAGCCTCACGAGTTGAAAATGACTAAAATAGAAAAGCATGCCTTTGCCGTTGTCAAAGCGGTGAAGAATTTCAGGTATTACATTCTGAACTCGCATACGGTGGTGCTAGTTCCTGACACTGCGGTTGAAGTCAATTCTAACTCAGCAGGAGTTGGGAAGCTTGAGAGGGAATTGGATTGCAAAGGTCCAGGAATATGACCTGGATATCAAACCCACCAAGCTGGTAAGAGGGCAAAGGCCTGTGTCAGCTAATGGCTGAGAACAAGGGTTCAGAAAATCCTAGATGAAAAGAGAAAATCGTACCAACAAAGAGCAAAGCCCTCTAGAGGAGCCTGTTTCTCTGCCTCTGGTTCTGTTTTATTGCAACCAGTGATGAGTGGTACTCCAACATTGCTTTCTTCCTTACCTATGGTGAATTCCCGAGTGCACCTGAACTGCAAAGGAGAAGCGTACTATAAGGCTCAGGGCAGCTAAATATGTCATCTGGGATGAAGGCTTATATAAGCGTGGGATAGACGGTGTCTTCCTGCGATGTGTTGACAAGCCCCAGCAAGTAAAAACTGCTGGAGAGTTTTCACAATTCGGCTTGTGGAGGCCATTTCTCTTCTTCCGTGACGGCGCACAAGATCATTCGAGCCAGGTACTACTGGCCCGTACGCTCTTTCAAGATGCGGCTACCTGGGTGGCAAAATGTGAACCCTGTCAGCAATTCGTCGGCAAGCCCAAGTTGGCTGCCTTTCCCCTTAAGGCCGGTCATTATCAATGAACCATTCAGGCAAAGGGGGATTGATTTTATTGGGGCACTCAATCCTCCATCGAGTGCTGGACATAGCTATGTCCTCACGGCAACAGATTACTTCACTAAATGGGTGGAGGCCATACCTGTCAAGCATGCCACTTCTGACGTGGTTTGCAGTTTTTATCAAGGAAAATATCATTGTCAGGTTCGGCATCCCGAACAAAATCATTGCTGATAATGCTTCTAACTTCTCCCCCCGGGAAGTTATTAGTTTTTGTTATGAATATGGAATAACTTTAGCCCATGCTTCGGATTACTACCCGCAAGGAAATGGTCAGGCGGAATCCAGCAATAAGAACCTAGTGACCATTATACGGAAATTAGTAGATGAAAATCAGCGGATGTGGCACAAGTCTTTGTACGACGCTTTGTGGGCGGACCGTATTACTCCCAAGAGATCTCTCGGCATGTCACCTTTTCAAGTGTTATATGGCACTGATGCCGAACTCCCCATTTCCGCGGAACTTCCTGCTCTACGCTTGGCACGAGCAATCGAAGATGAAACTTTTCAGAGTTCTCTAGAAAAGAGAATTATGTATCTGGCAGAACTTGAAGAAAAGAGAGTGAAGGGTGGTCGACAGGATCACTGAACATCAGAATCAAGTGAAGAAGCTTTTCGACAAGAAGGCCAAGCAGAGAGATTTTGAAGTGGGAGATCTTGTCCTTCTCTGGGACAAGCGAAGAGAGCCAAAGGGTATGCATGGAAAGTTTGATTCCCTATGGAGAGGACCCTTCAAAATCAAGCAACTTAATGGAGAGAATAGTTTCTATCTCTCGTATCTGGATGGAGCTGAACTCCCGCTTCCTTACAGCGGGCAACATCTCAAGATCTTCAGGAAGTAGAGCTTGCTCTCTTCTTTGTACAGTTTATTTTGGTTGTGTGTTTGCTTTCGTCGCGTGTTTGCTTTCGTTTGTTGTGTGTTTCCTTTGTTCTCCCTCTGGTCCCCCTTGTTTTTGACTCCGTACCCAATGGATAGGCACATGTGATCTGGGATTCTCTACCCCTGAGTTTACTCAAGGATAGTCCCCAGGAGGAGCCAGCTGTTATCCCGTAAAATTGACAAGGGCAATTTTACCGATAACCATACCGAGAATTTTTGTCTTGATCCCTCGATAGGGATCCCTCGCGTTCGAAACGATTTAAAATTCCTTCTCAGGAAATCTAGCTTTCGAACTTAGTCTTTTTGAGCCTTTTTGGCTGGGCGCATGGATTTTCACTGTAACACCACATTTTGGTGCGCCCCTTCAAAAAGCCTTTGGCGCATGGTTTCCCATGTCAACACGTCTTTTGGTGCGCCAAAGCATGTTAAGCCTTATTTGCGTGCGCCGAGGCGCATGCGCCTCGATGTTGACATATCATTTGTCGCGCCTCTTTTCCATGCGCTAAAAGGCGCATGTGCTTTCCTTGTTACACCGCGTTTTGGTGCGCCCAAGGGCGCACAATAATTCATGTCGGCACAATAATTGATGCGCCAAGTTTGATGCGCCAAGGTCGCACCCATTCTCCTGTTGTCAGTTACTTCCATGCGCCAAAGGGCGCATGCTTTCCTCTGTCGACAGTCGTTTTCCGCGCGCCTTTTCAAAAGTGGGTGGCGCATTTATGACAAAGTTTTGTTATATATAACAGTGCGCGCCATGTCATTTTCATTGTTCTTTTTTCAAAGCACGTGATTGCTCTGGGTGTGTCAGCCCCTGCTCTGTCACTTTCATCGTATTGTGGACCCGCTCAGGAACTTTCGCTATATTTTTAAGGTAAGAGGTTCTTCCCCTTCCCTGTTTTACGTTTTCAGTTCCTTGGGTTTGTTTTTGTCCAGTTTTGGTGTGTGTGCCAGCTTGCTGGCCGGTTTTCATCGTGGTTCGATGTGTTTGAGCTTTTTTCCCCCCCCGTGCTGTCCTGTTCATTATCTTCTGTTATTCTTCCTCTCCCTCCCTTTTTCCGGATTTGCTGGAAAAGGGGTCGTTTTATAGCTGACTTGGTCTGTTTACAAGTTTTTGTAAAACCTTACTTGTCCAAGTAAATTTTGAAGAGGAAGAGAAAGAGGGAAAGAGGTTTGAGAACTTATTTCACAAGGCGCACCGGCGCGCCTTGTAAACAATCTAAATCACGCGCCCCATGGCGCACCCTGCCATCCTGCTGCAGTCAAGAATCATGCGCCCCTAAGCGCACCCTTTCGGCCTGTAACGCGCTCAAAACCCGCGCCTTCTTATATCCCTTTGGCGCATCTTTTACCCCTGTTGCATCCCTCTTCTATGCGCTAAAGGGCGCGCCCAGCTTCCATGCAAAGCGAGAGATATCTGCGCAAGCGTAAAGCCTCCAAGGCGCGGGCGCACCTTCCGTTGCAAGTACATGATGTTGTGTCGCTCCCCCATGCGCCGCGCCATATACCTTTGGCGCGCCTTTTTTCCATGTCGCACAATCTGCCCATGCGCCAAAGGGCGCACCAAACCTCAATGTAACATGCATTTCCTGTGCGCCATTCTATAAAATGCAGTCTGCTTCATCCATGCGCCATGCGCCTTTGGCGCCAATTTTATCTCTGTTACGTCCTTTTCCTGTGCGCCTTGTCTATTCAGCCTGTTATATACATTTTCCATGCGCCCTGCACCCCGAGCCTTAAAAATTCTAACTCTTTCTTCTGCTAGCGTTCCCATTGAAAATCAAATGACTAATTCAAGCTTCTTGGATTGGGTTTCACTCCTCCTACGTGCAGATCATCAGATAAGCCTTGAAGAACACATGTCTACCTCAAGCAAGAGACCCGCCAAACCAAGAGGAAAAGCTAAGCTAACAGAGGAAGAAATGAAGTATAAGTACCAAAGGGTTAGAATGCCCGAATCTCAGGCGGAATGCAATATGGATGTCAGAGATTCTGAACTGGGCCACATTGACATGGACGAATTCTGGGTGAGAACTCAGAAAGTATCAAGAAGCCCCTGGATGGATAAATTGATGGGTAGTGCTCTACATTTCGCCGGTGGGATTCCAGTCAGCGCTATTAATAATGAGTTCATAATGGTGGTTGCCCAATCTTACAACAAGGACACCAGGTGTGTCGAAAATAGTAAGGGGGAAGTGGTCATTGACCTCACCGCTCGCCATTTTGAAAAGATTCTTGGCATCCCTCATCACCGAAGCTTCGTGGCCGTTACCCAAGAAGAATGTATCAAGACTTGGGAGGACAATGAGGACCTATGCATGCAGTTAATGAATGAAGTCTACCTCAAAAATAAGAAGGTAGTGACCCGGTGGCCCCAGACTATCCACCGAAGCGACTTCTCCGAAGAACTCAGTGACACCATCACTTTCCTGAGCAGAGTCTTCGGGCTTTCAGACGCCCACTACTTCCATAAATGGATGCTGCGGTACCTGGAGACGATGAACAAAAATTTGCCCGATCAGCGCTTCTGCTGGGGGGAAATAATAAGCAGCGCCATTTCTGAGCAGCTACAACAGTTTGCCACAACAGGAGTGTTTCATATGAACTCCTACGTAGTGTATGCTGCAGCGTCTGAAAGGGACTATCCAGGGCTGCACCGAAGTGGAACTTGGCCTCAGGCCAAGATATATGAATACTACCCAGAGCTGAAGCTGGAGAATAGCATCCAACACTTTTCAAAAATCAATGATGCTTTCTTCTACCATATTATATGCATGCTGCGACCAAAGTTGACTCATGGCCGCACAATTAAGAATACTGTTTCTGCTGTGGAAAAGTGGGGGGCCTTGTTCACCCAATTTCCCACATTCACCTATCTGAGGGCGGTTAACTTCTTGGGCGAGCCCACTAGGTTGCCAAGGTATGCTGGACCAAAGCTGGTTCTATTGGAATTGTCAAGGCAGCTGGTCACATATCATGAGAAGTGCCAGAAGAGAAAGAAGGGTGGAACTCCTTTCCCCCTCACAGTAGGCCGATACACTTGTTCCAGCTATCACAAGGCGAAGGAGATGTTTGCCGAGCTAGAATTGCTCAATCTAAAGCATGATTTCCCGGCAAGGCCTACATTCGACCCAAGAGGCTGCTTGCCAAGGGCTAAGCTTGATCCTATCCATGTCCCTCAAATTGAGGACATTTACATTGACGTCATCCATGAGGTGGCACTCAGGAGACTGGATCACTCCCGCTTAGCATTGGCAGAAATTATTCATTATGGAGTGGCCATCGTCCCCAAAGGCTTCCAAACTTCGGAAGATGAAGTAGACAAGGTGTATAATAACACAGATGGAGACAATTGGCCCTTCCCGGCCATTGATAGAAGCAAGGCTCCTCAGACAATTGAGGAGAGGGTCAAAGAAACCATGCGGAGAACGGAGCTCTGGTGCCGTATGAATGGATTGATCTACCTCGGCGTAGATTTTATAACTTCTCCATTGGGTAATGCGCCTCCAAGATCAAAGAAGCAGCTAAAAGGCAAGGGTGCAATAGGTGAATCAAGCACCAGTCAGGAGGAAGCCCCTGAAAGTCCTCTTCCCTCGGAGCCTGAACAAGTCATAACTTTGGAAGAGGAGTTCATGGAGGATGTTCCCGAAGGCCCATCCACTCAGGATGTCGGCGTTGCTACAACTACGGAGGTTCCTTCTGTCCCTTCTTCTTCTCTTCCTCCCCTTCCTCAGGTGTCAGCAACCACTCCTTTGGTTGTGTCCTCTCCCCCTTCTTCTACCCTTTCCCCTGCCTCTTCATCCATCTTCTCCTCTCTTGCTGATTTGTCTCCTTCCATTTCTTCTCTCCTTTCCGGGCTCCCTTCCCTTCCTTTGTCTTCTGCAGCCCCGGTTTCCCTTCCTCCCGTGGACACTTCCTCGGCTATTCTTTCAATGCCACCGCCGCGTGTCTCCACGTTCTTCCCCTCTTCTACCGTTGCTGCCTCCCCCTCTGTCTCTGGTCCTTCTTCAATAGGACCAGCTTGGATCTCTCAGCAGCTGAGCCAGCCAAAGAGGAAAGTCCCCATCGCTCCGATGGACTTTTCAATTATTCCGGCTAAAGGAGCAAAGAAGCACAAGCCGGTTACACGCTTCTCAAAGAGCGCTGCAGGTGAGAGAGTCCTGGAAATAGCTTACCCCGATCCCACCAAAGAGAAAGAAGATCTGTCTCCAGCAGATTTCACAGTGACCCAAGTCACGATGGGGACGTCCTCTGAAAGTCTCCAGGGGGAAGCTCGTTCCGCGATTGATGCACTTTGTGAAAAGCTTCAAGAAGCTAAAGAAGAGAAAAGGCTGCTGAAAGAACAGAATAAATACCTGCTTCAGGCCTTACAGAAGATGGGAAGTGCACCTCCCACAACTGCCGCCGAGACTCCTGAGCTGCTCAGTCAGGACAAGATCAATGAATATTCAAAGATCGGTGAGCAGGGCATGGCTGTTTCTGCTTGGAGAAGCCAGATTCTCAAAGATAGCGAAAAGGTAATCGCCGAATATATCAACTTATCTCTGAACATTGAAAAGGCGAATAAGGAGCTCCAAGCATTAGCAGTCCCGATATCAGAAGAGTTAGAAAACGCTAGACTCCAACACGAGGCCTTCCAACAGATGTTCGACTGTTCAGTCGAAGATTTGGTCAAATTCGGAGTATTCGGTCACCCAAGGACCCTCAACAAGACTATGTCCACTTTGGACTATCGGATAGATCAGCTCGAGTTTGTGTTAGAAAAAATAGATAAGGTGAAGGAAGAGGCCCTGGATGCGATGTATCAAATGGAGAAAATTGTTTTATCCATGAATCCAGGGTTGCTCACTCCTTCCCTCACCTTAAGAACGGCTGATGATACTATCCGGGTTTTCAAGGAGTTAGCTTCTCAAGGAACAGGGCCGGAAGTCACGTTTGATACCGAATCCATCAATAACCTGCTGGCTTGCAGGGACTTCATCGGTTTCCTGATTGAGGCGGTGAAAGATTATTCCAAACTTCCCGAAAAGCTTGTAGAAGAGCGGGAAACTTGCGAAGTAATCAGTGATCGGCACAAGGATCCATCACAGGATCAGTTCGGGTCAATGATCAACAAGTTCTTGGAATACCGCGCTCAGTTCCACATCTCATCTCCTGAGCAGCATCAGAAGCAGGCGACCCCTTTTCGGCCGCAGGACGATGATGATGACTAGCTTCTTCTTCTTCCTCTTCTTCTTCTTCCTCTCGCTATTCTCCGACTTTCTTTTCGCAATATCTCAAGTATGTTGGTGCCAACGATGACATCATCCATGTTGCATCATGGGATGATGTCATCCACTCAAAAATGTAAAAGTCAACATGACTTTAGATATTTTGTAAATATCTTGTAGATAAGTGGTTGGCTCCTTTTTGTCTTCTCTCTCTCTCTCATCTTCTATAAATACAAGGATACTTGTGGTATTCGGGAGTGAACATTTTTCAGATAGAAATAGAAGTGAAGAGAGAAAGACTTTGAGCTTTCTTGTAACAGAAAAGAACAGTAATACAATTATTCAGACTTTGTGCTCAATAGCTGTGTTATGCATTAGATCTTTCTTACGTTAGATCTGTATGTGTTTAATCTGTTGAATTCATATCTACTTTTCCGTCATTTGTTTACCAGTATTGCTTTGTTTATTTATGCCAGTAGGTTTGGCTCTGTTTACTACCAAGCTAAAAGCATAGATCTTCTGACCCTTCTGCTTTGGAACTCATTTCTTTTCTTCCTTCGGATCTGTTCTTTCTCTTCTCCTTCTTTCATTCCTTTCTCTTCGCAGCCTAGAACACTCTACTGGGATGAGATCCCAACCCCCGAAGGCAGAATCTGTGAGACTTGCATAGGTTCCTGCTAGTAGAAGTAGCAATAAACCAGTTTCGCTTTGCTGTCTCAAAGAGGGGCTAAGCCCTGCACACTGTTGGCTCGTCTATCCATAGATCTGTCCACGCGACAGATTTTCGTAAATCTTGTCTCTCTGTGTTTTGTTATTTATTCTACACTTTTATTTGAGATCTGTAATATTTTCTGCATATTAGTTTCTACTGTTGTGATTCTGTAAGAGATTATTCCACATCTTTTATCTCTTATTTCCTAACAAGTGCAACCCAAAGATGGCCTGCCAAGTCCAAACTCCAATTGGACCAGGCAATTCCCATCCTAGAATAAGTAAACTGAGTCGACGCCGAACCCGAATTGGACATGCCCAGTCCAAATCCCAAAACAATGCTTTGATAAATCTGTTGAGGCTGAACCCGAAACATCCCCGGGATGGATTATCTATGCAACGCTGACATTTATTCATTTATTTTAGTGAAATACAATAAAATATATGGTATTTTAATTTGAGACAGTTTTTTCCATTCCGAGCCAAAAATGGGGCTACCAATTCCAAGCCAAAGATGGCCTCCCAAGTGTGAGTCCAAGCTCAATTTGGGCTTGTTGAATCTGAGTCCAAGTTCAAATTGGGCATCCTCAGTCTGAGTCTAAGCTCAAAATTGAGCATGCTCCATCCTAGTCTTAAAACTACTCTTTAAGAAGAATAAAAAGAAGATATTTTAACCTCCATGAAGCTACTAAAGATAGCCAATGGAACCAAGGCCAAGCCAAAAATGGACCTGCCGAATCCTAGTCTCAAACTAAGCTTTGAAGGAAGGAAGGAAGAATGTGAACAAAGCACTTATAAAAGAAATTGAATGAAGGAAAGGAGAATGGGAACAAATCAACATAGCTGCAAGTTATACCTCTGCACATTGTATCTAGCAACTGATATGGCAACATGACTCAAATCAACTGCAACCACTCTACCTCTAGGGCCCAATAATTGTCCCAACCCAATGGCAAGTACCCCACTTCTAGTACCCGAATCGGCCCATAACCCCTCAGCCAATAACCCATCTCTTAATATCACATTTTGAACAATCTTTATCAGTTGTTTTGTCTCAGGCCTTGGAATCAACACACCCTCTTGCATAGACAACACCAAGTCTCTCCAATGTGCACACCCCATAATGTACTGAAATGGCCTCCTCTTCTCAATTCTCTCCCTCCACAATACATACAACTCTTCAATACTTTCCCTCATATCCAAATTTGGGGGCATTACTAAATTTGGGTAGTACCCAACCATTGCATCTTCCAAAATCCATTCAATCTCCCTCAATAAGTCTTTAGACTTAGGCCCCCCATCTATTTCTAAATAGCTTGAACTAACTAATTTTTCCAAATCTTGAGCCCATTTTCTCCATTTTTTAAGGTCTTCTAAACTTGTAGAAAATGTGGGTTTTCTTTCAAACATGGGCAGTTGAGGTTGGATTAATTGTTCTTGAGTTTGTGTTGGTGTTGGGATGGTTATATGGTCATTGTGTGTAGGAATAAAGCGTGTTTTTAGAGATGGGCATGACAATACCTTAGTTGTGCCAAGAAAATGACTAGGCTTGTGGATTTTCAATGGGTAAAATGAATTTAAGCAGCACCCAATTGTGGAAATGCTATTAGATTTAATCCAGAAGTAGAGGGTTTATGTCCTAGTGAACTAAAAGGTATTAAAATTATCCTTTAATTTTATGGATTTCAAGTTACTTTGCACTTCATTAGCTCCTCGTTTGAGAAATATTAAGACAAGAACTGTAATATTTTTGAAACACTTGAAATACAGTCTAAAACTTAATTACCATCATAAAACTTCACCTCAATCATAAGGCAAATCCTGTCTTAATTTAATCCTGAAGCAGAGATTTTAAGTCTATAAGGAAAATACTTAATGCTTATATCAAAGAATGAAATATTACCTAGATAACTATCTTGACCTTGTCAGCATGCTAGAACCTTCAATGGCTCTTGAATGATCTGAACACTTCGTTTAATGATGTAAATTTTACTATATTGCTCATGAAAACAAAGATATCGTAAGGTTTTGGTATACATCTAAGCCACGTATGATCCTTTCCTCTTTATGAAGGTTCCTTAGGGCTAGCTAAGGTTTGAAAAACTTTTAAAACCATTTTCCTTGTTTTGGTTCCAAGATTATTCTCTATTATAGGTCGACTTCTTGTAGGCTCCAGTCAGGCTTGAAGTATACATACTCCTACAACATCACTAGTTTCTTCATAGTTTCTTATTCTCTCTCCAAAATAAAATTTCATAATCACCCTTATCCAACAAAGATTAAAATCACCTTGATCAGACAAATTTATGTTTGATTCTCTTATTTAGGTGAACTAGTTCATACCACTGTGACATACTATTCAACTTATCAAATCCCTAAGTCTTGCATGCAACCAAAGAGTCCTCACTAGAGTTAGTATCACTTCAGTGCCAATGTCCCCTTACATGTATTGATCTCCTACAATTACAAAGGCTGCCTTATACATAGATGCTACTTACTAAGGAGTTCACACCACTGTCACAAGATTTCCAAGCCTGCATCAACATGCACTAAAAACATAAACAATGAAGGTCCAAAAAACTTACATAGTTTCTCATCATAGGATAGTCATATCATCTCTATCAACATGCATAAAGTCTTCATTAACATTCAACATGCATAAGAATGCTTCACACTGTTACAAGAACATATACACACAAGAATAATACCATTTTATTCCTCAAAGCTTCACTATTATTTCCATTCGAATGGGAATGATAAAATATAGTTACAATTAGGATTTTACATCCTCTAATTAGGCAAGCAGCTGGTGCAGATCTTGTCATTATAATATATAATGATAAGATATGTGCCTTGATAAGAGGCTGATTTTCCCTCCTTTCGTTTGATAAAGTTGGAGAGAAACTAGAAAAACATTGGAGAAGAATAGAGAGGTACAAAGAAAATTACTGAGCACATAAAAAAAAGAACCACATAAATGGAAAACGGTTGGTGTTGATCTTAGGTGAGAAAAAGGATGCTGAGAAGGAGTAAGTTAAGTGTTCTTAGATATAAAGTGTTAATATAACATTTAAACAATACTAACAAGGAGGCACATTAAACAAGCCTAAAGATAGTTTGGCTCAAAATAGTAATCGAAAGAAATTAGGAAGAATCTAATATATGTTAACCTCCATAGACGAAGAACCCTTTATCCCTCTAAAATGATCATGGAAAGGATATGATATATTATGGAAGACATGATAATCAAGAACAAAGTTAAAATGTTCTGAATTGTCCTGACTGCTTATAGTTTGTGAGCATGGTAATAACCATTCTGTAAAGAATACTTTTGGCAGAGAGGCACCACTATTATAACTGGGTAGACCATATAAATCATTGTGATCATAATCTTCCTCACTTTTCAAAGATGTCATTGAATATTTGATAGAAATGTTACCCATATCTATGTTTTCCTGTAGTATAAATGAAGCTTGGAGTTGTGGCTATATTTGTAATATTGATGATGGGTGCATCTTTGATTGGGAAATTTTGCTATTGTTTGAATCTCCCTCAGTGTAGCTACAATTTTCTATAAGAGGTTTGTGAGTAATAGGGTCTATTCCCAATAGCTTGAGTTTCTTTTTTATGCATGAGTTCAAGAAGTTTTTATCCTCGTTATCAGCTCTTGCTGGTAATCTGGCTACTATCTGTGGCCATCTGCATATAGATAGACTAATTTTTTTTCAATTGACATAGAGATTATAAAACTTTAATGTATTTTAATTTCTTGTGAAATAATAGTTTCATAAGGATACGATAAGGTATTCATGCCTAAGCGCATGCTAAAAAAAGTTGTAGTAGAAAAGTATCAGTCAGCATGGACCAACACTTCACGAATTTTCTTAAATAGATAGTTATGAAGCTATCAATATTTTTCTTAATTGGGTAATGGGGAATCTATGGGAAAAACTAAAAGTTTGGGTCATGCTTTTTGAAACAGTCATCCGAGAAGTTAAACCATTGGAGAAACCTTGCATTATAGCAGTATTATGCAACAAACCAACAAACTATGCATGAACAAACATGCCCTAGACAAAACATAATAAGATTGAAATATTCAAAAGCATGTTTATTCTTGACTACATTTCATGGCTATATATATATATATTGTGGTTACTTAATTTTAAAAGTAGGTTCATGAATTTGAAATTTAAATGTTACGAACGATTTAAAACCGGTCAAGAATATTGGACATATCTTGTAAATACATATAAATGTAAGAGATATTTTATAAATTATTATTACCTCGATATTTTATAAATTGAAGACTCATTCTAAGCTTCACTCAGAGAACCCATTTGAATCTAGTTTAGGTTAGTATAGTTTGAGAAAGACTCACTTTGCAAAGTTTCTTCCAAAGCCTCCTTTCTAGCTTACTAAATAGGTTTTCTTCAATAATGAATTGACTGAGAACTAAATTGACATGAATTAAGTTCTCGGATCCTTCTAAATTAGTTCCTTCTCAAGTACAATAGCTACAACTTTCAGTACATAAATGGTCACCCATGCAAGAATGGTCTGACAGAGAATGATCATGACCCTTTTTTAGCACACATCTATAAAATCACATTGATCATTGGCATCCACAAACAAAGAGACCTTGTTTCACTTCTGAAAGAGCTACATCATCTTCTAAGAGCAACCTTTGCACCTCTTCTTCATGATTCACCTAATAGCCTTCATTAAACATAGACCGACAACTACAATCTTTGATCTCTTCAAACCTTCATTTAGATAGTGCCAAACAATGAGGGGCATAAGTGCAAATATGTATAAGCTATGTTTTTAAAGGACAAAAAAGAATACTATAATCACAATTAGGACTCTTGGACAGGAGTGGACGAACTCCCTCCATAGTATTTGTCTAGTCAGGATGCTTTCTAGCCTGATATTTCTTGGTTTCTACAAGATTTTTCCTACTTTCTTTGGATCACTATTATGACCCAACTATCTTTAGGCTTGATTAATGTTCCTCCTTGTTAGTATAGTTTTAATGTTATAATACATTACAACTGAGCACACTGTAACTTATTCTCGGGTTTGGAAAATTCTAAGATCACAAATAAAGGCTATATTTGAAAAGATTAAGTAGAGTAACACAATAATAAAGTAGAATAATCTCATGTCATTATAATATATAATCACAAGATACATGCCTTGATGAGAGGCTTCTCTGCCCTCATTTCATTTGAGAAAGGAATTAAAATATTTCATGACTTGTACATTTGGGTAGAGAAGCCTCTTCTCAAGGACATATTTGGTCATTAGATATTATAATGACTGAGCTTGTAGAGTATAAATTGGATTGATACTGGATACTTGACAATGAAAAGCAATCTACTTTATCTCTAATGAAAACAAAGACCTATGATAAGTTCCAAGATTCAATTTTTCTTCCAAGTTAACCTTGTAACTTATCGTAGGTCTTATTGCAGCATGGTTTTGAATATGTGGACCTTCTCATGCTATTTTTTTTTCATTTTTGATAAATTAGATTGCTTTTCCTTGTCTAATTTCTTCATTTTTTTCTTTTTTCCAGGTTTCATTGTCTTCTCTTGCTCTAGTTGGTGTGGAGTGGCTTTAGTGCAAGAAGGTAAGATAAGAAGACATTCTAGTCCTAGATATATTGGTAAATAATTAGAACGTGCAGATATTTCTATTCATTTTTAAACAAAAAAATTTTGTATTATTATCATGAGTGTTACTTTTTTTTGTAGGACACTATTACCCAATTAGCCACTATTCTTAGAAAAAAAGGAAAGACAAGTACTTTCATTTTCTACCACTTGTATTATTTCTTTCATGAATTAAATCTTAATGAATATTAATATTATCATAGTCATGAGTTATTTTAATAATACTCAGATCTTAAGTAACACTCATAAAGGACCGTATTTTAGCTTACAAAAAATGGATAAGTAAGGGCCAAGGACCATAATTTTCATGATTAGATGGAATATATAATGGCACAAATGATCTCATAGTTCAAACTAATGATGTCATAGTTTATGGAAACATCATAATGGAATTACCTATTTCCAAACTATAAAAAAATAAGTCTCAAGTTGAGAGGTAGATGCTTATTATTTAAAGTATACGATTTATGTAGGAAAATAGTATATCTTAATCTAAATGTTTAGATGAACATGTACCGAGACCTACTCCAGGGACAAATGAATATTTTAATGAAATGATATATTGTACTTGTGAAAAGTGTAAAATAGAAAATTAAAGAAGCATCGACTCGTTGGTATCCATAGTTTGAATTATGGAGTTTATATAAAAGAGGTATACTATAATGAAATTTCAGAAATGCTTGTTATTAAAAAATATTAAATTTTCATATTGCATTATTATTAACTATTTTAAATGATATTGTAATGTTTAGCCAATCCAATTTCATAATAATGTTGATGAAAGGGCATATGATAATGATGATAGTGACACTCACAATGAAGGAGAAGACACATATATGGTGATACCACTTCTCAATTAAATGAGGATGGGGTGAACGAATTTTTACAAGACTTCTACACATATGCTGAAGAAGTTGATGATTCGCCCCTAACTCAACTTGCTAGGATGCCTCTTTAACCAAATGCAATTTTTTTTGTATTGGCAACACTTATGTTTTTATTGAACTTGAAAGTTATCCACGGAATGACGAATACATGCTTCATTGATATCTTGAGGTATATTTTAAACTCCTCTAAACTATATCTCTCCATGTCATTCAAGTTTTGAATATTGTGTATAGTGAATATTATAAAGATATTTTGTTGTTTTATGTAGACTTTTGGTAGATAAGATACTTCCAAAGCAAAATAAGATGCCTCATTCACAAAAGGAACTATCTTCAAAATTGAAGACATTGGGATGGAGTACAAAATTTATGATGCATGTCCAAATGACCATATTTTATACTATGGTGAAAATGAAAATTTATAGCAATGCCCAATATGTTTCACCAATGGATATCATGAAGACCAAGTGTCCAAGAAAGTTTTTTATAAGGTTTTACGCCACATTCCAATAACACTGAGGTTTGAGAGGATGTTCAAATGTAAGGATTAGGCAAAATTTATGGACTATCATGCACTAATAAGGAGCCAAGATGGTGTCATGCGTATGGTGCCTGATAGCAAAGATTGGAAGGAGCTTAAATAAAAATGGCCTAATTTAAGAAATGAGTCAAGGAATGTAAGAATTTCATTGACAATGGATGGTGTCAATCCTTTCAGAGATCTTAGAACAACATACTCTGTTTGGCCGGTTTTCCTTATTAACAATAATCTTTCCCCTTGGATGGCAATGAAAAAAGAGCATGCAATACTAACTCTAATAATACCATGTACATGAACTTCTTAGTGTTATGTTCTCTTGAAGATGATGTACATTTACATGATTATATTTAAATTTTAATTCACATTTTATTCATAGGAAAACACTAGGTGAAAGATATGGACACATACATGGAACCTCTCATTGATGAGCTATGTGAATTATGGAAGGGTGTCAACATGTATGATGTATCAAGACCTAGCAATGATAGGATCTTATTTTATCATGCAATAATTACGTGGACAATTCACGACGCTCCGGGGCTCTCTGTGTGTTGTGGTAATCTATTTATCATATTCATTTGTAATCATTCTATTTATGTTGCTGCCCATTAATTAAATATGGTTTCCATAATAATTTTTCAGGCCTACATATTAAAGGGAACATGGTTGTCCATCATGTGGGCCAAACACTGTATCTAGGCCAAAAACTGTGTACGATAAATACAGGAACTTCTTACCTCAAAACCATCGTTATCGCATGCATGAGAAAAATAAGTTCAATGGAAAGGAAGAGGAAAGGAGGCGGCAAAAAAGGATAAACCCTTTGAGGTGGAAATCAACATATGAAAAAAAAGGAAGGGAGAGCTTATCCATTGGGAATGAAAATACTAAGTTTTATAAGTTAGATTATTATGAGCATCTCCCAATAGCTCATATATTTGATACAATGCATATTGGAAAAAATGTGGTAGAGTGCTATGGAAACATCTAAAGGGAACCAACAATGAAGACCAAATAAAATTAAGGAATGACCTCAAAACCGTCAACATGATGCAAAACATGTGGTTAAATGAAAATAGCACATATGATCCTACACCATGGGTTCTTACATCAGAGGAGAAACAATATATGTTTAATACTATGCGTTCCATAAGATTTCCAACTAGTTTTGGTGCGACATTAAAAAGTGTATTGACAAGAGATGGTTCAGAGTTTTCTGGAATGAAAACACATGATTGGCATAATTGGATAAAGGTAATTAATGATATCTTATATTTCTTGGTAGTATAATTAAAATTTTCAATTTATTAGTAATGTAGAAGATAATATATAGTTTAAACACTATTTTCAATGTTGGTGTACTATGTGCTTCCTACAGCAATATGAAGCACTTTCAACCATGACATTATAAATGCAGCTACAGATTTACACAGAAAAATCACTCTCTGTATTATAGTTACTGTCCCAATATTTTGTGCAATACATTAGGCTATTATATAGCCATCATAATAGAAAACCAATACCCTATAAAATAGGAACCCATACAAACAAATAACCCGTTAATAGATTTACGGGTACAACAATAATAATATTATCTAAGTGTGTAATATTGTTTATAACAATATTACTAACCACCCAAACTATAATGTAAACATTAATATTTATTTTCCTAACATTCCCCCCCCTTAATGTTTACATGATAACATTAGAACTTTCACACTTCCTTTGCAGCCTGCCGCCTTTGCACGCTTATGATCTTGGCACACACTCAAATTGAAGGTAGAAGAAGGAACACATCAACTTCTTATCGACCAAGCATTGTCGGGAACACATCTGACCGACGAGGATGGGAGCATGCTCAGGAATCATCTGCTTATCAACCAGTCACTCTAGGGAACACATCTGACCTAGCAGTGTCGGAACTCAAGTAGGAACACATCTGAATAGCCTTCAATGGTTTTCAAGAGGCTAACCGCAAACCTAGGTACGAACAGGAACACATCTGACTGTTCTACCTCATCAAGCCTCATGATGCTGTGTTTCACTGTGTTATTTGTTCTCTACTATGTTTTTACATTTGGGGAAATAGGAAAAGCCACATACTCAACTGAAAAATTGAAAATGGAACATTGGATCATGTTGATCATGTTCCCCTTTCAATGTGAACATTTCACTTATTCAACACACAACAGGAACTCTAAAAAGGAATCACACCAAGTTGAAATTCAGACCACACAACTGAATCTGGAACACTACAAAACTCAAAAAACAAGTACTCACACTGCACACCTGTGCCACCAAATCATTCTGTGCGGCCCCGTCGTTGGTGACTGACGAGAGGTCATTGTCTGACCTCCAGCCTCCAATGCCTCCATCCTCCATTTTCATGCTGCTAACTCAGCAAGATTTGAACATGAAGCACATTTGTTTCCACATTGATCTTATTCTTCCCTCCCGCAATGTGAAACACTTTATTTTTCCGGACGTCGGGTAACACCGAAAATGCGTCCATAAGGCAATTTTTTTTTTAATTTTCAGACTTTTACAATTAGATGACTCAACACTTGATAACAACTAAAAAATCCTAAAATCACCTATATGACATTGAAGGACAATAACACTAAATTGACACGATGAATCAAAATTTATAATGACCTCTTCACCTTCCAAAATACGACTCTTGAATACAATTTTATGTCGACATTATTATTGTGTTGACATATGAAAAATGATGAGTGATAATATTCAAATAAAAAAGTAATCACACATTACATTTTACTATAGACTTATCTAATGAAGAACTATGACACACTATACAAACACCCAAAAACCTATATGGATCTATAGAAAACGATGATAATGACACTTTAGACTTTATACACACAAAACAAAATCCAAAATAGAACTAAACTCACCACGTGGACAGCATGGTGCTTGCATTCCTGATAAATATGAACATAATCTGTAATAGAATACTGCATGCTAATTATAAGCTGGATAGATGGTTTGTCGTAACTGAATAGCTCCCAGAAGAAAATTCACACGAATTCAGAGTGCAAATGGTTATCACTATCTTTCTTTGTAGAAGCAGCTTTGCTTGAGATATCAGTTAATAAAGAACTATCCATATTTGCAAGTCGTGTACGACAGTATTTTATTGAATGTATTGACGTGGAAAAAATTATGCCAGACCGTTCTGTGTCGATGAGGTCGAAGCACCATGCAAGGCCAGATACAATAATAATAATTTTCCTATTGCCACGTGAATTCCTATACATACAGATCTGCAGAACTCAAAGCGAAATATAGAGACCTCTTCAAACAAGGAAGACAAGCTCCATCGAATTCATTTAGAGGAAGAATATACAAAAGCGACCTCAATCCCACCGCAGCCACTATGTCATACTGAGAACGCAACTTTGATTCTCAACGACAAAGAGGTAATGACTGTCAATAATCTTAGAGTACAGAGATCTAGGCAATTATTGTTTTGACAACGTACAATGAACAACAAGGATCAATAAACTGCGGCCAATTTTTTGATGCAATGTGGGTCGCCTTTCTTCCCTTTGAGTCTTGGATCAACACAATTTGTAAGGACAATGAGCAGATCAAACTGATTGAAATGCTGTATCAAAATGGGTTGCAGCTCTGTCTAGAATTTTGTAAATCCTCTTGTGATGTTTGAGCCTAAGTAATGCAATATCAAAAAAATCATACCAATATGAAATCAATCCAAAGCTAAATGCAGAACATTATTTAATGAGGATGTCCATCAGATCCGGATAAGAATCAGAATGAGAAAGCCAATGGCATCAAACAGCATATGTATGAGTAATCTTATCACAGAGTTAACATAAACACTAGAGTCAGATCGGTATGCAATGCATCACGCACAGCTGGAAATCCTTTTACCAAGATATAACTCAAAATAATTTCAACTTGTGGGAAGATCAATATTTGTATGTATTCTGTGAATAATTCATACCATTTATATCTATTATTCTGACAAAACAAATCACGCAGGCCAGCATTGAGAAGTTTTTGACCGGGCTTAGTCTGGAGCAAATTTGTAACTTTGATCTCATGCAGGAGAGTTTCCTTCTTGTGTGCCTTCCTGGACACGACTGGTGAAAAATGAAATCTCTGTCCCTTCGACAAACTCACTATAATTATTTGGTTCGATCTGCAGCTTGAGAGGATATTCAACTGAAACCTCTTTTTAGAATTCACTTCTTCACAGACCCATAAAAATTCTAAAATCTAAATCTCCATGAAACTAACAAAGCAAAAATTCATCACAAATAAATTTCCATCCACCAGGGCAAAAGAATACAATATTGCCCCTTTACTAATATCTCAGAGATCCATGCCTACTCTGATACAAAATATAAATGCAGCTACAGATTTACACAGCAAAATCACTCTCTGTATTATATTTACTGTCCCAATATTTTGTGCAATACATTAGGCTATTATATAGCCATCATAATAGAAAACCAGTACCCTATAAAATAGGAACCCATACAAACAAATAACCCGTTAATAGATTTACAGGTACAACAATAATAATATGATCTAAGTATGTAATATTGTTTATAACAATATTACTAACCACCCAAACTATAATGTAAACATTAATATTTATTTTCCTAACAGACATCCACAAGGCTAGTTGCACTTTGTTCAATTAAGAAGAACTAAGTCACGTAAGAGTTTAATCCTAAAACTAAGAAGAACTTTTAACATCCACAAGGCTAGTTGCACTTTGTTCAATTACTAACAAATTTTAAAAACTGGTTACAAATTTCACTTCAATCATTCCCCTTTAATACCAGTTAATATTAGGCTTCTCCATGATCCGTGTGTAGTAACAAATTCCTGCACCCTCATCTTAAGAACTAGGATATCAAGTTTTCCCTAATTCTTCAAAGTTAAAAGTAGAGACAGTTCCTTCTATTACTGGTTTGCAGTAGCAACATTACTTGGATCCTACATTGGGAACATTTTTGCAGCCTCAATCATGTAGACTTCTTGTTTCAAACCTTCACTAGCAGATGAATACAATGAATTTGACTTGGTAGCATATGATGGAAGAAAAACACCTTAGAAAGTAGCAAGAGTTAATGATCTTGTAGCAGGCCAATGTTCATCCTGTAGTTAGCCTCCCTTATCAGATAGGGGTTACTTTCACTGCAGATGTTTCTAATAGAACCTTTAGATGAAATGATTTGCACTCCACTATTCCAAATTTTGATCTTGAATCACCTTTTAGAAGCTCCCAATTGCAAGGAGAAGTCTTCAATGAAAGGGACTGCGGAACAAATGTAGTACCTATTCTAGTGGGAATGAACAGTTTTTCAGTTCGTCTAATGCTAAGTGGAGATTCATTTCAATATCATGCCCAAGGTTTCAACAACAGAGGGGAAAGTTGTCCCTTAGGTTTCAACATCAAAGGGGAAAGCTATCTCTTAGGAAAGATGTCAGTACAGGGGTAGCATAAATCTATCCTCAAAATTCATGTAGGATGCCAGTAGGATCATATTGATAAGAGCAAACATGAAATACAAATCCTTAACTTGTTGTCTAGAACCCATGTAAAGGTATCATTGCTTGGAGCCTTATAAATGTGCAAAATTCTTGTTGCACACCCAATATTGCCAATTTTTTACTTCATTAATTATATATGATATTCTGTTGTCATTAAAATCCATTTATCAATCAATAAGAGTGATTGGGGAGTTATTTTTTTTCAACTGATTTGATAATAAACATATCCCTTGATGCGGTGGATTAGAAATGTATCCCCTTGAATAAAATAGTACAACTGTTACAAGGTACTATCTCTGTGAGAGTATGCAAGTCCTTGGATCAAATTTTATAGGAAGTTTGATTCTATGTTTTGTACTCAAGAGTATTCATTATGTTGGTACAGACTTTCTGCTAGACAATTGAGGTTTGATTTTTAGGGAAAACTTTAAATATTGCTTTATAGTGCCTATGAGGTTTACTATGAAGATTATGATGTTGGTCGTGAGTTGGATGACTTTGTTTATTTTATTAATGAAAAGGATGGTACAAATTCTGATGCAAAGGGCCACCTGACATCTCTTGTAGGTCATCAAACTTTCATCAACTATATTAGTTTTTTTTCATTCCATGTTGTGTGTTAGGGGTATCTTGTACCTATTAATTCAAACACTTCATGTGATTCAATTTCATCTTTGAGAGTAATTTGTTGAAAGTTTAGAATTATATAATATTCTTATGCACATATTTACGCTGCAGGTTCTGATACTTTCCTAATTTTTACAAGAACCCTCTCATTTTTCTCCTTCTTTTCTAGAAATGCTTTGTTTCTTGTATTCTGTTTTTTTTTTTGCTACCCTTTGAAATCCATTGTCTTTAATTGAGAGCTTGCACAATTATTTTTTTGTAGGCTTTCTCTTTGGCATCGACAGCTGCTTGTAAGACACCTTGGGAAACCATACTTGTTCCACAACGTAGCATTCAGTTTACAGAGGACCTTGTGAGCTTGGTTTGGATTTTCAGGTTTGGATTTTCTTAAATTCATTACTATTACACATGTTTTAAGCTTAATGAAACAAATTAAAATATAAAACAACATTTGCATAAATTTGTTACTATTACTCAATGGAAAGATAAAGACAATATGTTTCCTTTGTAGAACCTACTAAGTCCTCACTTTTCAACTTTCAATAAAATAAGATCTGTTTAGAATTACTCCTCTAATGAGTTTGAATCAATGTCGAGAATATTGGCATTTTTAAGTTAACTAATTTATTTGGATTAGATACTTCATGGTAGAATACTTTTGCTTCTTCAATTGTTTCTGCGAACATCACAGATCGAATAGAAGCTATGTAATTACTTGAATGATCTAATAGAAGCTTTTATACATGTGATAATACTGAGTATGTCTTTGTGTTTTGTCATTTTGGACTGATTTCCTATTAAATAGGTATGCTTCTATTTTCTGTGTGAAATGTATGCAAAAGCACAAGGCATGTGTACTGTTTGAAAAAATGCCTTGTGCCTCAATGGTTTCACTAGGCATTGTTTGTATATAATGCTTGTACGTTTTTACTCAATTTTCATGCATGTAGTGTAGAATATCCACTAAAGAAAAAATATATGAATAATGGCTTTTTTTGGTTTTTTTGTACAGGCTTATATCATAACATTTTCACTAGGCATGTGTGGAATTCCAAGGATTATAATGTTTGAGGTTAGTCTTTGATATAAGTTATGAAAATGGATTGATAGTAATGAGTTAGTGATAACTAATATTTTAGAACAAAATGTAAAGATCAGGTCGATTTAGTTAAAAATAATTATTGTCCTAATTTAAATGTAATTTGTGAATACTTTTGGCAAAATTGGAGTAAAAAATGTAATCATAATTTCTTAGAATCCAATGCACCTTCGCTGCTAACGATAGTAGAGAATTGCATCAAAGTTGAGACAATAAAAGTAAAGAACATGAAGATGACTGTTGCCGATGGAGAGGCAATTTCTCAAAAAGGAAGTTGCTCAAAAATAAAGTTCAGAAAAATAACCTCAAAGTAGCACTAGGGAATCATATGGATCACTTGAAGTTGGTGGTGGAGAGAAGGTGTTAATATTGTATATCAAGGGTTAACAAAATTCAGACACCCTTTTGTATTTTATCATTGTATTTCAAGGGCTAAAAGAAGTTAGACACCCTTTTGTATTTTATCTTATTTGATAATAATAAAATATTTGTGGGCCCATTTATTGGGAACAAGATTTAAATTGAATTGTTGTTAATTTATAATTTTAATTACCAGACCACTCTGACATCATAGATGATATGTAACTTCATTGATTGCACTATATGATATTTGGTTATTATGTAGTTTTAAAATTCATATTTTTCATTCTTTAATTTCGTATCATCTCTAGAGAGACAATAAAAATTGAAATTAGTATTGTCTCCAGAGAGACAAAATGTTAGCATTCGGTATTGTCTCTAAGGAGACAATAATGATATTGTCTCTAAGGAGACAAAAATTATATTGTCTCTCAAGAGATAAAATATGTATCAATCTATATTGTCTCTTGAGAGACAATAATTATAGACAATACTAGAGACACCTGCTTTGAGACAATAATAGAGATGATATACAACTTTTTTATTGTCTCTATTTGAGACAATTTAGTCAAATTTTGTCTCTATTAATGTCTCAAATGACCCCTCCCCCCCCTAGTAGTAGTACTTATTCACAAATGACAGTCTGGATTTAGGCCCTTACACTTGACAAGAATTGATCCCTGGATGACTATTAAAGAACCTATCAACTTCCCCGATAGACCAAACTGCAATTAGCCAATGCATTATTATTTTATTCTTAATCAATTAATATTATTTAAAAATTCAACTCTTTTAAATCAACTGATGTATCTATGCTACCATATGTCCCACTCAACATTCTTGTCAACGGGAGTGACTAGCGGCGTGAACGATATTAAAAAAATTTAGTTCTTTTTCTTCGGTCTAATTGGATTGTCAGAATTCCATGTAAGACATTTACAATGCATTTGCAAAATGTGAAAATTTTCAAACACAAACACAAACACAATGATAGAAAGGGTAGTTGATAAATATCATCATTATACTCTAAGAAGGTTTTACTAAAGACTCCAACGAAGAAACCTATTTGAATATGATTATGTTAATATTGTGAATTGAATACATTTTTCCTATGGAAATTCAACCGATGACATGAAGGATTAATGTCTACAAATTTCTTATATCTTGCGATATTTTCACGATTGCCATGTTAAGGCAAACACTTTTTTTGCCAACTCTAGAACTGTTATGGTTTGAGCATGCATGCTATCATTACTCTTATTATTTTCTCATTTTAAGGTAAAATTCATGACTTTTCTCACCTTCCTAATGGTTGAGCATTTTTTTTGGGAACTTAAATCAACACCAAAGGGTACTATGTTGTGTGAAACAAAAGAGAAAGTGGATGTAGAAGAAAGATTTACTTGTTTCTTCAATTTCACAAACTATTCTTCTCTCTCACATTTATGTCATCATTGTAATGAGGAATTGGTTACATAGGAAAATGGAAAATGCATGAACTCTATTTATAGTTAAGGCTATTGACCTTGAGTTCGACAGTCCATATCATGTACACCATTATTTTTCCTTACGATAAGAAATGGAAAAACTGAACTCATTATTATTGCACGAAAATTCATGATGCCAAGTATCAGTTAAATTTGAAGCCTAAAATTTCATGGATTTGTTTTCAATATAGGAATTGAAATTGTATGTAGCTAGCATTGCAATGTGGAACCTCAAATCACATGACAAGAATTTTATAGACTAACATTTTCTACCTATAAAATAACATGGATGTTTTAACATATTCTTTTGTCATACGAGAACACAATAGGCTCTAGGAATCATCTTCAACCACACACATGAATTCACTGAACCTGGTGTAGAAAGAAGCATAAACTAGTCAAAGCATTCACCATCAGGTGGTGATATATTTTTTGGTGAGAGGGTTAAGAATGTGTTTCTTACATTATATTTCTAATGAAGCCTCACACATGGTACGAAACATGTACAATGTAGGTGGATTCAAATGGAATCAAACATGCAAAGCCAAGGGATGCAGTTAGCCCAATTGAAAACCGCTAACAACTCAAATCCCTCCTCCACATCTCTCAAGGCCCCCATAAACACATAATTGTCAAGAGAATACATTAATGGCTAAACATATAAATAAGAGAACTGTGTGACTATTTAGACATATGTAAACTTAACAATTAAAAAAATGGAAATTTGTTCAAAAATACAATTTTAGTTTCATTTAATTGTAAAAAAATAAAATTTAATGGAAGTAATTAATTTTTAAAAAACACTAAAGATGAAGACACAAACACATCAAATCAACAAAAGGTATATATTAATAATAAATTAATGGATTCTTCAACAAACCAATAATAAAAAGTCAATCTAATCATAATCTAGACAAACAAAATGGCCTTATTGTTAACATTGCTTCATCATTATATTGTCTTAGTCATTTAGTAAAAAATTAAATATACATTTTATTTTTATAGGCACCTAACCATATGCATAGTTATAACAATTGAAAATATCCAGTATTGAAAAAAAAAAGTATATAAACAATAAACAAAATTGTTCACTGCAACTAAGAAATAATTATAAAATAGATATTAAAAAATCATGTTTAGATCGTAATGGACGCTAACAATATCATGTATTTTTCCCTTTTCCACCACAGGAGATTTTTTCTCTAGTTGGTTATTCTTGAATAGTGTCCTATATTATTATATGTTTTAATAACATAAGTGTTGAACACAATTGGGGGGGGGGGGGTGGAGGAATATGGAAATGCTAAAAAACAAAAAAAAATGAAATATTAAAAATAAATTTCAAAACTTTTCATAAGGAGCACCACAAAGTTTGACATATGTTGACCATGGTAGCAAAGCCTACTAGAATAGAAAATATTGTATTTGTCACGTTGGTGTTCAGAATATAAGGCGACCATGTGAATGTATCTAGATAGTATTCTTCACTATTATCTCTAAATTAAAATATTGTATTTTCCACGTTGGTGTTCACAATATAAGGGGACCATGTGAATGTATCTAGATAGTCTTCTTCTACATTGTCTCTAAATTAAAGGAAGGTTTCATACGTCTAAAACCCTCACACTTTTTGTAGTGCCCACTTCCTTTCGACCTCATTTTGTTTTGTCGTTTTCAAGACTGATTACTTCACTTATGGATTATTATGACTTCTTGTTTTAGCATGCTAGTAGATATCATAGACATTGGACTGTTATTGATTCGATCTTTATATGATGCATATGGTTTACTAGTGGACATTTGATGATGATATTTGTATATTTTGACAGGGTTATTTATCTTAATTATGACATGTGATATGTTTAATCATTTTGAGTAGAACTTGATAATTGGACTAATGTGATGATCATTTTGACATAAATGAAATATGGAATAGAAATGTGTTAGTGATATCGTACTTGCATAGATGATAGTAAATCATGTGTCGTTTATTTTAGATTATATTGTATAATTGGCATGAATGTTTTAATGCGGCCAACAGGCCGAAGGAGGTATTCTCTGTTCTGCAGGTATACTATATTCACAACAACATTGGGGAGTGGAGACCAACCACATCGGGATTCGAGAGGAATCTAGCTAAGGTCACCATGGCAACAAGTAATTGTGTGTGTGTTAGAATTATCTGGTAAAGGGAAAATTGTGACCTAGGGATCTTGTGTTGTTTTGTTTCAATTTTTCCCTTTTATTATGTTAGTATGTGTTGCTCTTAGTAAGTGAAATTTTACTTATGTTGTTATTCATTTTCCTTGGATTGGAGTTTACCCCTTTGTTAGCCATGGGTTGTAGTGGGTTAATTAAGTTAGTGTGAAATTGTCCTAAACTAATTAAAAGATATGACCTAAGAGAGTTCATTTATTAGGATTTGATTTGCTTGGGATTTTGTGTGGATTGATGTGTGTATGAGTTTGAGTGTAGCACACTCTACCCCACATGGGAAACTCGAATTTTGCCTTGGAGGCCAAATTTCAAAGCTTGTGGGACAAGTCAAACTTGTCCCACACCTCTTAAAACCCCATGCCAACCCTACCTATGGGTTGGAAGGCCAAATTTAGGGTCTTTTAGGTGTTTTGGGGGGATGAAAGGGTAAAAATATTAATTGCACTTTCTTTCAAAATTTAATTTTGTCCTTTGGGGAAGTAGGCTTAGTTGGAGTGTGTAAGGTGCTTGCTTTTCTTTCAACCACTTATTAATGGTGCTTTGGGATTTGATGTTGACCAAATGATGTGGAGTGGAGGGAAAAGGAGGTGGCATCCTACTTGGAGCCACATCATCCCTCCCTCTACTTTCTCTATTTATTTGATCCTCTTGTTTGTTTTGGGGGTTGGAAGTTTCATTTTTAGTCTTTTGTATTTTGGAGAGGAGAGGATTTTGAAGGAGTTTGTGGATTTTTGGAGCTTGTTGATACTTGTGGAAATTTTGTGAGAGCTTGTGGATGCTTGCTTGATCTTGGAGGGATTTGAGACTTCACACTTGGAGCAAGCTCTACCATGGAAAGGTAGGAGCTTCACCTTTGTTGTATTATGTTTTCCTCTTTTTGTTATATGATTGAGTACATATGTTGTGTTGAATTTTGTTGTTGAAATGCTTGTTGGGAATGGGTAGAATGCCTAAGTTTGGAGTGGGAGGAGACTATGGGGAGTTTATTTGAGGGAGGCATAAGAGATCATGTTCTTGAGGAGGGAGTTTGGGTTGGGTGCCCACCTTGTAAGAGAAATGCTTGCATTTTCTTCTTGCTTTACTTTGAGGGAGCCATAAGAGTTGAGGGAGGCATAAGAGTGAATGGAGGGATAAGGGGTACTTGAGGGAGGCATAAGAGTTGTTAGGGGTATTGTGTTTTGCATTGGAGGCTTTTAGGTGGCACCCATTCCCATTGGGAGGCATAAGTGGCCTCCCCATATGTCTTACTCTTGTGGCTTTCTTGAGAAGCCTTGTGACTTGTTGTTGTGATTGTTTTCCCTCTTGTTGTGTTGTTGATTCTATTGTTTTGAAGGATTGTGGAATGCATGTGAAATGTTATGTTTAGTTATGTGGAAGCTTGTAGTTGCCATGAGTTGGATTCTCTCCCATTGTGATGTGGTTGGGGCTCAGGGGCCAATGGAGAGGATGGCTTCTCTTCTCCATTGGGTATTTTGGTTGGGAGGAGAGCGTTGCCTCTCCCCTTATTTTGTTGTGAATCAAGCAAACTATGGAGGAGCCACCTTGTTGATAATTGGAGCTTTGGAACCTTGTTGTTGACAATGTAAAACCACCATGTATTTACCCACCTTGAGTGGAGGAAAAATGTAATATCACTTTGTATTGTAGTTTCCATTATTGTAAATTTGTTTCCACATGAAGTAGAAAAGTATTGTAACAAGATGTTGAAGGAATGTTGTTTGAACTTCATTAGTAAGCTTGTATTGGGGATCGAATTAAAAGTTGCAAGAAAGACAATCCATTCATTCTCCTTACTTGGCTTGGAACCTCTTATGAATAAGTTGATCTTGTTGAAATGTTGGTAGATCTTGTTTAAAATTTAATGGAAATATTGTAGGACTCTTTTGTGGAATGTTAGGAAAATTACAAAAAAAATATACATGTTAGATTTCATTTTGTTGCTTAAAAGGAGACGTGTTGAGAAGTGAGAGAAAAAAAAATAGTGCATTATCTCTTGCTTTGTTGATAAAAAAACTTAAGTTCTAAATAGTTTTAAATATGCCAATTAAGAGATCTATGCTCTAGCTCTATCAAGTTTTTCTTTCTTCAATTATGAATCTAATACAAAATCCATTGCAAATTAATAAAGGGAATGAAATCAACCTATTTTGTAATCCCATACTATGTTATTAAATTGTGTAGAAGAAATCTTAATGCAAGGACCTTAAACTTATTAAGACCATTCTCAATACTCCTTAATGCATAATAAGGAAAATAATTATTTTAAATATTATTCATATCTAAGTATTATGAAAACTAATGGAGTTACTATTATTGGATTTTACTTATAACAATATACTATTAATATTCTCCTTATATTAATAAAGTACATCATTATAAACCACAGCCAATAAATAACATCAATGAAATATATAAACCAATCTACGTATGAGGTGTGCCTGTATTTGCAAAACAAATTATGCTTCTTGAATATTCTGACATGAAACAGACCCACCTTTAGGAGATCTCTTTTGTTTCCATGGGCTGTATACATTATCTGGCAAGTTTTCAATAGAGAATCAACGTAATAAATTTCATCGGGTCACCGGGTAACTCTTTCTCTGTCTCTCAATCGTTTTTGATAAAAATATCACAAAGGAGAACCTCGAATTTGAGGATGCAGACAACACTGAACAGATAACAACATAGTTGGACGACCTGCTTGCTCGTGCGCCTTCACTGCCTGACTGTATCATGGTACAGGCGTGATTATGGAATCCCCGCCGAGCACACACCTTGCAACACCCAATGAAAGTGGAGGTAACTCACTTTTTTCCAGGCATTGGAGCTCCTTCTTAGTCTATCACCCTCTGTCCACGTGCCCAGGGACAAAAAAAGAAAAGAAAAGAAACCAGACTCCTCACGTGCCATAGCTCCATCTACTACCTCCATTGTAGTTTGCGCGGCCTGGGTGAACGTACCAGCATATACACTTGCTACACTATATTTCACACATAGTGTTTGGACAAATGGATTCTTCTTCAACGGGATACGTGCCCTCTGTGCAGATGTTCTTTTCTTCCACAGAGGAAAAAGGCATGATACAGAAGGAGGAAGCAGTGACCAGGGATAGATGGTCGAGTGGATCTCATACTCCCTTGGAGAAGATTTAATTACCATGGGTGAATCTTGAGTAATTTAACAGAATGTAATTAGGCAGACGCATTTATCCGCTTCACCTCCATCGCACCACTTTCAATCCACACGGCCGGGACAGCATCCAACAGCAGGCCGCCTTCGTAAGATATTTGATTTGCAAAATAAAGTGAAATCAATGTTTTAGGTGGCCGGTTGGAAGAAGCGTACATGCAAGGTGAGGGGGGAGGGAGTCTTAATGGTGGACAGGTGGTTGTTGAGACACCCACCGCCCCCAACCAAACAAATTTAAGCATGGTTTGAAATGCTTTCCCCCCGATTTGACTCTTGTTCCTTTAATTTCAAATTTCAAATGTATGTATAAGCATATAGACTTATTTGAGTATAAATTTTGATAATATATCTATATATACCACTTAAATTAAAATTATCTAATCCCTTTATAGAGATATCTAAGAACATATATTAAAATATTTCTAAAAGTCAACATAATAGCAATATATGTGTTATCCTTGTAAAATATCTCTACAAATATGTATTAAAATATATCAAAAAAAAAAAAACATCAATAAAATTATAATCCATGCATTTACCTTGGTCACCTATATCCTCTTAAAATGGCTCATAAAGTGCAAACGAGGTCATTGGTCAAATACCTTTGTGCAATCTAGTTTCACCATGCTTCAAACTCGAAATTATCTGCTAAGGAAGAGACAAATACAACAAAAATTGAAGTAGATCTCGAGTGTGCAGAATTGTGATAATCATGTAGTTCTAGTATTGCATTTGGAATACAAAGTAACAGATTGAAGCTTTATAATTATCAAGGTCACAAAACTTGTAGATAAAATAAATCAAACAAGGACCACTACCTTGCTTATAAAAAAAAAAAAAAATTGTCACATTTTCGGGTCGTTGGTTTGTTTGCAGCGTCGTCGTCGTTGTCATGAGTGTGGCGTCGTCTTTTAGCGGCGTTACACTTTTGATTTTGCCCACCACACACTCCAACTTGTTCTACACCTTCATCCTACACAACCATGGACGTGAATGAATTCTCAGCCAATAATAATGAAAATAAACAATTAGAGAGAAAAAATAATATGTTGTGATGAACCCATAGAATCACGTCTTCATCATCTAGCTTATCCTCTCCTTAAAAGAGACAACAAATCATTAAAAAATTAAGAGGAAAGGTGTACTATAGCCACCAAGCCTATCTAACACCAAAACTTTCACAACTCTCCATTGCAATATAAGGCGGAAGGGGCATTCTCGAACATGACCATCACGAGCAGAATATAGGTAGTGACTCATTGAGTGCCTTCTACAATCATATTTCGTGCAAGAGTGTAGATTGTAGATGGTTTACAAGATAATGTTGTTTTGTAATGACAATGCATATTTCTACAATGGTCACAGGGAAGCCCTGGCAATTGACAGGTAAAGGGCCATTTTTTGTGATTTTAATTGTATTTTATTGGTAAAAAATATAGGTAGCCGTAAAGAATGATAGGGAGAAAATTTACGAAACCGTATAAGTTTTTAAATAGCCTTATATATGTGTGTGTGAAAATATACAACTTATTTGTATTTTTGTAGAGAAAACATAAAAAATCTGTGTAAATTTTTAAAAATTTACAATCCTCTAACAACGCTAAACCATCAACACATATTGATTTGAGAGACGTATATAATTTGAAATTCCAAGCCTTCATATAACAACACACAATGGAAAAAGTACATGTACGGTTCACTTCTTTTTCTTCATTTTTACGTACCGCCGGAAATGAATACCACTTCGCTACCATTAATTTATTTGCATATCAAAAACCGTAATTATTATAGCTTTAAATTTCACCATCTCAATATTCATCTAGGGTTTTAAAAGGGCCAATGATTGGCTTCACAATGAAGTCCTTAAAATTATCGTTCGGTCATTGTATCATCCAGTTGATCTTCTCATTGTCTTCTTCATCTAATTTCCAATTAAATATTTGAAAGCTTTCAAATAATCTTAAGGGTTTAAAACTCCTGGTTATAATATTTACATGTATCTCCATTCCCCAAGGCAAAGCTACCTAAATAATCAACTTAAAAATTGTAATTGAGAAGAAATTTTTTTAATGCCCGTGAGATTACCAAAAACAGCCTATGGAACAAAGTAATACCTGATAATTTTTGGCATGCTTTTCTATGTTAAAGAAGCATGGTGTTCCCTGCTGTAGCACGCTTAAAAATCCCAGCACCTGCTACAAGATCTATTACCACACGTGAAAAAGAGATGAAAGCAATGACAGCAGGGAAAAAACAAACATACCACGGAGAACAAACTTATTTCAACGCATGCACCTGAAAATTAATCTGCAGCCTTATTTTTCTGATCTCTGTCAGAGCCCACCACCCTCAATCTAATTAGTACCGAACGGTCTGACAATAGTTTTCAGTATCACTACTACTTTTAAAGTTACTTTAGAGTGGAGAGAGTACATTCTAAGCATATGGCGAATAGACAATGGTCCCCATGTAAGTATTTCAGAGGGAAAACTTAACTATTGACATGCCATGTTGTCTTGTGTTTTCGTCTGCTACTAGAATGGCGGGGCTTGTTCATTTAATAATGATGATAAGACTTACAAAATCGGACGCTTCTTAATCTTGTATTTGAATAGTTGAAGGTTAGTTTTGGGTGGCATGTGAAGATCAGTAATTCACTTTGCATCTTTTTTGCACAATCCACCTTTTGTACTCACGTTCCTACCACATGTCAAATACACTTTACAGGAATTATCCATGAATTGGACATTCAAAAAAATGTATACAAAAGAAAATTAATTTGTATAAGGAAATGCTTTAAAACAAAAAAAATCCAGTTGAATGAACCAAAATACTCGGGAAAAATGGGTAACCAAATATCTATTAATTATTTTAAAGATTTTCACGAAATTTCACTACTCACTACTCTTAATAAAAATCTCCCAAATTTATTTGTTTATTTCAATTGGCAAAGAATTGAGTAAAGATGCTCATGTGGAATATTTGTGAATCTTTTCTACCAAAAAAATAAATTAAAATGTACATTGTTAAATGATTTATGAAAAGAAAGTACAAGTGTTGCTTTCGAAACTCTAACAATATATAAAGTTTTTCTTTTTTTAAAACAATTGAAACACAATATCTTATATCAAAAAAATAAAGATGGTTATAATAAAATGGTTATCCAAAAAGAATCAACAAAACCTAACATCAAGCAAGGATAACCCATTAAAAAACCAAAGGAACTAGAGCCTTGAAATGCAAAATAAATAAACTATGCAAAGAAGACTCAACGTTTCTCTAAAGAATGCAAAAAATGCCTTAAAGTACAATCTTCAACATGAATTATATGGGCACCCCGAGGAGCAAGACAAAGCCCTTCAGATCAACCTAAAACTTGGTACTACTAGGAGCCAAACTTGGACCAAAACCCTAATGCTCTTGTGTTATGGGAAAAAACACAAAAGGAAGCTCAGGGTTTTTCAATGTCTCTTTTTCTCCATTCTTACCTTTTCCCCCTTTTTTGATCTTAGACCAATCACCAAGGAGAGGACTTGCAACAACCAATGGTAGGTCAAAGTTGTGAAGATCAACCAAGCATTGTTCCTTATCAGACTCAAAGTTTTCAAATTTTTTGATTCTCTTCATTCCTCCAACTAGAGATGAATTTACACTTATCTCTCATGAGCAGAAATCATACATTTCCTCTTCAAGAACCTTTAAAGAAAGATGTGTATCATCCTCCCTAACTATGTTCTTGGCTTTGGTTCTTGAAGAAGGTAGATCTAATAGATGCCAAGTTTGGGTCTTGTAAGGTTGAGCCTATTTCCCTTGAGGATGCCAATGGGTTTGAGGGAAAAATTCCTCAAGATGCCCTATTTGATGACAAAGTCAGCATCTAAAATCCATATCTTCATAATGTAGACTTTGAATCCATTGCAACCCTTCTAGTATGGGGATCATCTTTTCATCTAGACCTTTGATAAAGCCAATATCCACACAGATGCAAGAATAAGTGAAAATATGCTGCCAAACCCGCTTGTCATCAAACTTTATGAATATGCCCAACAAGTTTCCCATATCCTGAAGGATAGGGGCATGTTAAAAAGGGGGACAACTTTGGGAGTTGGACAAAAATTGGCATTTTGCAAACAATTGATTTAACAAAAATAAATCTTGGTTAGATAATTGGTTATCAATCAGATGTATCAAAAAATTCAAATACAAACATGCAATTACAAGTAAGTACAAACAATAAGAGGGTGGCAGTGATTTATCTGATATCTTGTAATCTGTACTGAATGTAGGCAGGAATTATGGTGGAATAAGATCAATCTAGATGGTGCATGCTTCGTCTGGGAGACAACTATCTACAAGTGTGTTGGATATTAGGTATTGGGTATGGACAGGATAGCTCAGAGTGCTAATGTCTGATCTAGGCACTAGTGTCCTAATAGTGAGTGCAAATCTAGTTGTTCGAGGGTCTGATAATGTCACCTTCACTCTCCTCTGTGTCGTTATCTAGTTCACTTTTTGGTTTTCATGTCACACATATACCCACAAAACATACCCTAACTACCTGCACAAGGCTCAAGCACACATTAAATGGAATAAAATATGCATATCCTTGAGTCGAACTGACCTTGACGGCTACCCCAATGTCATTGTCACCAAGCGCTTCACTACATTTCAAACTCAATATAGTTGTGTGTGTTTGTGTGTGTGTGTGTGTGTGTGTGTGTGTGTGTGTGTGTGTGTGTCCCTTGAGACTTGGTTTCCCTTGTGTAACTTGTTCTAAGATAGTGGGCTACAACTAATTTTCCCCCAAGATCATGTGTATGATGGAATTCATAATTTTCTTTTCCTATACAGTGAATAATGCAACCCAAATGTAATCCTCAATTGTTCCTTTTTCCCAAGTATTAGATAGAAAGTAGTAACCCAATTGTCCCTTAGAGTACTTAATAGGTTGTGTATATATATTACTCCTTTCTTTGAATTTCGACACTCAGGGACACCAAAAAGCAATGCCAAACATGAAATAATAATGATAAAAGACCCAAAATCAGGGGCAAAGTAATAATTTGAAATATAAGCAACATTGAACAAAAACATTGGGAAGAGACACTCACGTATAGATGCTAGTGTCCTTACTGGGCACTAGTGTCCCTAACTTTAAGAAACATAAAATAGAGCATGGACAAAGACATGGTTCCTCGTGACATGACCAGAAAGTATAAGACAATGTCAAAATCAAAATCAATAGAAATCAATAAAAGGACTAAGAGAAGTGTCCCCAGTGTCTAATTTTCTCACCATTAATCATGCATATAACGACATACTAGAGGCATAATGTAATAATAATAAGTGCATAATTTTGTGTCTACAACAATAATAGTGTAGGGTTCAAAATTCATAAACCAAGGAGTAACAAAGAGCCATACGTTACCCAAAAACCAAATTGTTTTCAAATACTTTTTGATAATCAACATCTATTAAAAATAAACTATAAAGAAACCTTTAGAACACAAATTAACACCACATTAGCTATCCTAGTTGGAGTGAATCCAAATATTTACATTGTTGAGAAATCAAAGGAGATGCCTTCTCTGGATTTTTCTCCAAAATTAAAATAAAATAAAAAACTCTTCAAATTGTTTACTCGAGATAGTGCGAGTTGTTTAAAACTATCCTTATCGATCGAAAAGAAATGTTTTGGAACACGTGTAACACTAATTATTAAAAATATGGAGTGTTCATGAGGAGCATAAAAAGTTGAATTCAAACCTAAATTGAAGGGCACGATGGCATTTTTTGGACATTAAAGTCAATAAATTTTAATTAAACTTTTCTGGTTTTTATATTATTCCCAACTTTATTTCCGCCAGAAACTCTGTAAGGATATTCTTTTGAATTGTTTATTGGTGCAGGTAATAACATGATGGCTACCTGCATTAAGCTCCGCTGCAGACACCACATTTAACCTCGAATTTTGAGCGGTAATTGCTTAAGTCATACTCCACATTACACAAGTTTGAAAACAACAGTTTCTGTTATATATCGCAAGCCTGTATACAACAGTTTCTCATTAAATTTAGCGTTCCGAGCAATTAAGCATCAAAAATAATTTTACGGGGAATTTAAATGATTTACACGTATTTCCTTCAAAAAATTTATCGTAACATTTTGATATTTGCAAACCTGAAGATTTGAAATATGAATTGTCAACCCTGAAAAATTAGCGTGAGATAAATTATTCGGCAACCACAGGTGCCGGTCAAATTTAAAGCTTAGATGGAAGGATTGAGAAAATTGAAAGAAAGTTAGAGGCGGCGACTGTAATTGGATTGGTAAGTAAAGTTTGGTTGTTTTGATAAAGTTAGTGAGAATGATTGTTTGGATACGCTGAATATGGTGCGAATTAACCGGTAATAACAACATGATCTTTCTTTTATTTTCCTTTAAAAAAAACAAAACATGTCAATTATATTAAAAAAAAAATGTAAAGATGTCAATTATACAAGCTTGTTGTCTAGTGAATGGGATGGCATTTAAGACTGATAGCATTTTGTCTGCGATTTGTTTTGATTTGCGGACAATATATGCAACAAAAAAACATCGTGAAGCAAGTATTTGTTTTCACAGTATTTGTTATATCATGGTTTCGTTGAATATATGTGTTGATGTCAATTACATTAGATCAATTTTTTAATATAGATTTCGATTTTTTTAAAATACCTTAAAAAAATATATTAACTTAGATTCAATATTCTTTTATAACTTATTTAATTCCCGGCCATATAAATAATTTCAAATTTAATCATATGCTAGTATTTTCATGTTATTAAAAGATTGATAGAACAATTTCACCAAATATTTTTATCATTGAAAGTTCAAAAATAAAAATATAGTATTGTTTAAGTAATAATAAAAATGTATTATTATTGACTTTTAATAACACTAATAATAATATAAATAATGAGTGCTATTAAAAGGTTCATAATAATAATAATATTTTTTTTGAATTCTTAAATTTTTAATTATAACAATTTATTTAGTGAAATAGGTCTTGAGGTATTCTAACATTAAGGTGGTTTTATTGTGGTTCAATTTGATTGGTTTGGTATTTTTTTGTATTGCATTAGTGTTATCTTTTCCTCTTATATAAACATTTTCGTGCGCTTTTATAAAATATTGATGATAATAACATATTGTCATTTAACTTTTTTTAAATCTTTCTGTCTCCCAAACTTACCCTTATCAACAAAAAAAACAGGCTTTAAATTTTGAATTTTGTTATTATGCAAAAATAAAATATTGATGAAAATAACACATTCTCATTTAGCATTTTTATTAAAAATATTTAACTTTTTTAATGAAAGAACAATAAAGCAAGATTATAATTTCTCTTATATTTATCTTTCCGTGCTACATAAAAAATTCAGGATGCTCTTAACATTTTATAATTTCTCTTATACTAATCTTTCCGTGTTACATAAAAAATTCGGGATGCTTTTAACATTAGTCAAACTAAACCTTATTAAAAAAAAAAAAAGATGCTTTTAATTTCACATTTGGGATGCTTTTAACATTTTATAATTTCTCTTATACTTATCTATTTCACATTCGGGATGCTTTTAACATATTATAATTTCTCTTATACCTATCTTTCGGTACTACATAAAAAATTCGGGATGCTTTTAACATTAGTCAAACTAAACCTTATTAAAAAAAAAAAAGAAGATGCTTTTAATTTCACATTCGGGATACCTTTAACATTTTATAATTTCTCTTATACTTATCTTTCGGTGCTACATAAAAAATTCGGGATGCTTTTAACATTAGTCAAACTAAACCTATTTTAAAAAAAAAGGATGCTTTTAATTTCACATTTATAAAAAAATAAAATATGATGACAACACATTCTCATTTAACTTGTTTTTAATTAAAAAACATTAAAGCAAGTTTATAATTTCTCTTATATTTATCTTTCGGTCTTAAATCTTAAAAAAAAATCAGGATACTTTTAAAATTAGTCAAACTTACCCTTGTCAACCACCCAAAAAAAAAACAGATTTTTAATTTCATATTTTGATATTAAAAAAAATAAAATATTGATGACAATAACACATTCTTATTTTGATTTTTAAAATTCTAAAACATTTAATATTTTTATTAAAGCGAAGTATGTAAGTAACTTCTTTTATTTTATATTTACTATTATACAAATTAAACACTTCTTTAATTTGACGGGTAGTGGAGGGTAATGTCATACACGCCTTTACCAAACCAAAAGAAACAGCGTGTATGGATTTGGTAGGCGAAGTCGTGATTTATAATTTTGTGGGTCACTCCCTGAACATAGGATGCAATTATTATTTTTATAGATTTCTCGAATAAAGTTTAATGTCGCCATATTATATACACAAAGGAAATTATTAACGTTCAAAGAATCAATATAATACGTAAAAGTCGAGAATGAGTTGTTTGATTTTTCAACAAAATTAATGATTTCAAAATTCTGTAGCTTTTGAGGTGATTGATCTTCCATTCAAGATAGAAGAAAAAATATTACAGACAAAGTCCAGCTCTTATTTCAACATTGCAAGTTGAGTAAAAGAATTTATATTATATTACTGTAGATGCATGCCGAAATAGGCCAGAGTTAAAGGACAACGTGCTGGTTATATAGAAATTGAATCGATTATGGCTGCCATGTGCAAAGCGTGCAAGCCCGTATTGTCGGCAGAGCACTATTTCCGGCAACGAAATCGCTGTTCTCGGGCAACGACACCGTGAAATCTTGCATTCTCGCAGTATAAATTGAAGAGGCGTGCTTATGATCGATTAATTTTCTTGTCTGTTGGCATTTCATGAAAATGACGAGGAACATGAATGTGATCATTTTGTTAGCACTGTTACGGTTTTCTGTGGGCACTGTGGGAGATAATACGACTGCTGCGGAGTTATCCGAGGTCGCTTCCTCTCTGGAGATGTTCGTGGATGAGGTCCCTGACATGCCCAAGCTCAGAGGCTATGTCTACCACGACAAGAAGTTGAAGCCGGCCGAGCTCCGGATCGGAATGTTCGAGACAAAATGGGTATTCATCATTGATCGGAAAATAATATTTGAGCTCTTTGTTAATTATTATGAGCTGCATTATTTATTGACTGGGTGTTCTTGTTTTAACAGAAATTTCACAGGGATCTTCCTTGGAGCACTGTGTATGCCTTCGGATTGTCGAGAAAGACGGCGACTGTACCAGGTCCTACGATCGAAGCGATACAAGGGATCCAAACGTTCGTGAGATGGGAAAACCATCTCCCTCGGAAACATATTCTTCCGTGGGATCCGTCGTTAACCACTGCAAATCCCAAACATGGCGGAATCCCTACGGTTGTTCATCTGCACGGCGGAATCCACGAGCCGGAAAGCGATGGGCATCCCTACGCCTGGTTTACTGCCAACTTTAGAGAGAGAGGGACGGGGTGGAAGAAGAGCACTTACCATTACGCAAATGAGCAGCAGGCGGGGAGTATGTGGTACCATGATCACGCTCTGGGAGTAACTAGAGTTAACCTCCTGGCTGGCCTTCTTGGCGCTTATGTTATTCGTAATCCCAAGGTTGAGAAGCCCCTCAATCTGCCCTCTGGTCGTCGATATGACCGCTTTCTTTTCATCTTCGACAGGAGCTTTACCAAAAATGGCTCAATTTACCTCAACTCCACAGGCAATTATCCCGCCGTCCATCCCCAATGGCAGGTATTGTAATATTGTCATATTCCTGTTGCGGGTATTTTTGGAGGTATGGGGTTTTTAATTATTTATATTTTATTTCTGTGTTCTTTATCTTGTAAATATTGTTTGTTTTCCAATGAAAAAATTAATAATCTTTAGGACTTTTTGGTGTTGATATTTTGGTTTGAGGAGAATGTGGACCATGTAGTATTTGTGGGTGTTAGATATGGTCATCCTGCACATAGTGCTTCATGGCCATTAGAGGCTAATTTAACATTTTGGTCTAAGTAAATACTAATGTGTATATCAAGTGCTTCCTAGCCATTGCAACCCAAGAGAATGTTTTGATCTAAGTAAATATAAATGTGTATTAAGTGTTTCATAGCCATTGGAGGCTAACCAAGTGTTTTGATCTAAATAAATACTAATGCATGTATTGTGTGCTTCTTGGCCATTGTAGTCCAACTGAATGTTTTGATCTAAGTAAACATTAATGTGTGTACTGATTGCTTTCTATTCATTGCAACACAATGAACACTCTGATTTAAGTAAATACTAATGGATATTGAGTGCTTCCAGGACATTGCAGCTCCACTGAACACTTTGATCTAAGTAAATACTAATATGTGCTCTTTTTATTCATTGCAGTTGAACAAAATGTTTTGATCTAAGTAAATTTTAATGTATACTGAGTGTTTCCTAGCCACCGCAATTCAACTGAACACTTTGGTCTTAATAAATATTAATGTGTCGTGAGTGCTTCTTCGCCATAATAGACCAACTAAGGGTTTTGACCTAAATAAATACTAATGTGTTTACTGAGTGCTTCCTGACCATTGCAGTCCAACTGAACGTTTTGATCTAAGAAAGAGTGCTTTCTGTTCATTGTAGCCGAACTGAGTGCTTTGATCTAATTAAATATTAATGTGTATGCTGAGTGCTTCATAGCTATTGCAGCTTCACTGAGCACTTTCATCTAATTAAATATTAATGTGTATACTGAGTTACTGAGTGTTTCCTGGCCATTGCAGCTCGACTGAGCACTTTGATCTAATTAAATATTAATGTGTATACTGAGTGCTTCATAGCCATTGTAGCCTAACAGAGCGTTTTCCCTCATGTATGTGTGCAGCCAGCTTACTTCGGAGACGCAATCATAGTGAACGGCAAGGTATGGCCATACATGAAGGTGAAGAGAAGAAAGTACCGTTTCAGAATCGTAAATTCTAGCAACGCCCGTTTCTACAATCTAACTCTGAGCAACGGCCTGAACCTAACACACATAGGCTCCGACTCTGCATATTTGCCCAGGCCTGTGACACTCAAACAATACGTATTGAGCCCCTCTGAAATTGCAGACATCATCATCGACTTCGGCCAGTCTTCAACACACTCGGCCATCTTGACAAACTCCGCCCCATACCCATTCCCCAACGGAGCCACAGTCGATTCTCTCAACAACAAGGTGATGAAATTCATAGTGGAAAACAAGACGGTTTCACTGGATACGAGCAGAATCCCTAAAAAACTTGTGGAATATCGACGTCCGATGAAGAAGGAAGCCGCTGAAACAAGGTACATATCTATGTACGAATTCAACACCGCCGCTAACGGTCCCATCATGCTGTTGCTCAATAATTCAACTCTGGATGCCGCTGTCACCGAAACGCCCAAAGAGGGAAGCAGCGAGATATGGCATATCATCAATCTCACTGATGAAAATCATCCTCTTCACATTCATCTCGCCTTATTCGTGGTTCTGAAGCAGACCCAGCTGATTAATTATGACAACTTCACAGAATGTATGGTGGAAAAGAATAATGCGCTCAAGTGCAATATAAGCAGGTATGCCATTGGAAATACTACGGAGGTTGTCGGACCAGACCGCGGATGGAAAAATGTGTTTAAGATCTTGCCCGGGTACATGACCACCCTGCTTGTCCAGTTCACGTTGATAGATTCTTATCGTCCATATCCTTTCAATGCAACCGCAGAACCAGGCTATGTCTACCACTGCCATGTACGTAATTTGTTTACAACATCTTTTTTTTGGGGGGATTAGTATAACTTAGTTGTAATGTATATTTATCGTAACATTTTGTTGTGGATTTTGCAGATTTTAGATCACGAAGACAACGAGATGATGAGGCCTCTCAAAGTTGTGCCATGAAAAGAAGCATTTCTTTGATTGTGATATGAACCAGCTATGATTTTGTTTTAATATTATTCTAGTGCAATGGTCTACTGGACCCATTGGATGTTAACATCCATTATATTTTGTACTCGAGCGTGATACTTGTTTTTTAATATCAGTGTTTAAAATGTCTTAAATTTGCTTTTCACAATCTCTTTTGTTTTTTTTAATATTGTATTCGAGTTAGCACGCCCATTGCAATCAAAAGAGTTTAATTTGGAATCGACCTTGCTTGCACTTTATATGAATTATAATTGATTAAATTTAGGTGCTTCAATTAAATACATTGTTATTTGGTCATAATCGAGTGATGTGCTTATAAAATTCTATATTAATATTTAATAAAGTTTTCTAAATCATGTTAAAGATTTGATTCAATGTCTTATGTCTATGTAATGCCCACAATTTTGACACACAAATACAACACTAAAAATATTAGAATAATTTTGTTTTTGAATGCTCACTACACAACACCATATGGGCTCCAATAGATAGAATTAATATCACATAACACACTTACATAAATATGAACCCACTCATACAATAGGATAACATAGGGTACACATCAATGTCTTACTCAAATGATGTAAACCAAGACGAAGACCCAATTACAATTAGAAACACAAGATAGGCATACTGCACAACATGGCCATTTCATGGTTTACATATTTATTATATTGAGGTTTCCATTGTATGACCTTGTAGTTTTCAAGTGAATTAAACACATAAAGTTAACAATTTCCTATTTTTCAAACTTCAATTACTTTATTTTGCAGAGCATTAGTCTTTAACGAAGAATGTGCGGTTGATTCCTTTCTTCGATTCCATTAGTTGTGCATAGGTCATTTGTTAAATAAACACATTTTATATACTTACATGCCTCCTAATATTCATTCTTACGTTAAAGGTTTATTTCTTAAAATATGTGTAATTGACATTAAATTTTATCCTCGTTACGAAAAAGAACTAACAAGATGTTAAGGTTCTATTGTTTGAGATGTATATTCGATGTTTAAATTTTACCTTTTCTAGACAAGAGTAACTATCGTGAGGTCAAGGAAGATATATTAGAGTTTAAAGGGTGATTTAAATTCAAGATATCTCTTCCCATAAACATCCTTCCATCATAGTACCATTTTTTTCCTATTACAGTTTGCTACAGTTCAATAGATTTTTGGAATCCATTCAACAATTTCGCATCATGAAATTTTATTTATATATTTAATAGCTTATGTTTTTTTTTTCAAAAGTTTGATCTCACCAAGGCAATTCGTATTTATTTTTAACAACATGAAAAAGTCTAGTTAAATTATAAGGACTTCAAGTATGACATTATTCCTAACCAAAAATCTCATTTACTCATATGCTCTTTTCATCTTCAAGTTATTACAACCAACTATGAAGGTTAATTACTTAAGTTGTATCATTCTTGATTCACAATCTGTTGCTCCAATTAGGAATTCATATTTTCACAATCATATTGTGCATGGAAGGGTACATTACACCCGTGTTCCCATTATAGAGATTTTTCTTTGAATTTAAGTGAAAAATTTCACATTTCAAACTACTTTTCTTTCATCATCTTAAGGATTTAATCCCAATAACAAAAGGTTAATTACATGTTTCGACCATAAATTCTACTTCTTGAGTAATCCTTGAATATATTCCTATCTACGCCAAGGGTTCTACTAACTTTTACAAGTCCAACTAGAGTGAAATTTCCTTAACTCGCAAGACCTTGGCTACAGCTGAAGTTATCCCATTCTCAAGGCTACATTTTATTATTTCATTAGCATCGTTGTTTAATCCACATTTATGCAAACAAATCATGTGATCATGGATCATATTTGGTTTTTTTATTTATTAGGTTGTTGTATTAGTCGTGGTGCTCTACTTTATTACATTCATTTTATGATCACATGTCACATTTTAGTTGGTTTTTTACATCGTTCAATGGCATACCATTTTTCGTAGCGGTCATTCCTTAGTTTAATCTTATATACCCTTTCACTAACTACATTTGCATGGTTACCTTGGTCCTGTACTAGCATCATTTTGGAACAAATGTAATTCCTATAACACTTACGTAACATTTAGAGATTTAAGACTACAAGGAGTTTGAACTCACATGTGATAACTCATTTCATTTCTCTTAGACACGTAAGTATTAAGTGTATATTGGAAGAACAATATCCCAAGTAATCTTCTACATTACAAAAGCTTATAAGGACCTATTTCAATTATTGGATAAATACACAAGTAATTGGAAATGTAGTCTCCACTCACATAGTTTAGATCTCACAAGAGATCAATCATAGGTACAACCACCAATTATCTTGCAAGGCTTTGATGACCCATTAGGGTACCAAGGGAAATTATGCACAAGGGGGTTAACTTATTCCTGATATGGTCAGACCTACAATCACCTATACATGATCACCTCACTCATCGCAATATGATAGGTTTCACAACATATATGCACCACCTTATAAAATATCAAGGAAATAGTCCGTAATAAGACATCTAAGGTTTGAAGCATGAAGATGATCAATGAGATCAAAATATTTTATTAACACGATCAATGTTTTATACCTTGGAAAAATAATCGAATGGGGGGAGGAAGTACAATAGGAATTACAACTCATTCTTTTAATTGAGAGGAGATTCTACCTAGCATTGTGGGTGTTAACAAAATAAACCAATAATTAACATAGAAAAATATTATTTTTATATCTTTATAACATAGGTACAACATTGAGCACAACTTCACATCTAATTCAACACTATAAAATATAGCCACATTGGTATTCCCTTTTCAAAATATACAAAGAACAATTCTTCGAACAACAATACATATCATTATTATTTGGTAATACTTGTTTTGCAAGATGAATATAACTTTACAACATGACAACTCATTACATACAACATATCACATCCAGAAAATTCCTCTTGTTAAGACTCAACCAACGTTGTGTCAGTCCTAGTACTGAGTATGCAAATTCCCTACACTGAAGCATAAATCTAAACATTCATCATTTTTAACATTTTCAATTAAATAAAAGAGAGAGAGAGGGGGAAGAATAAAAATTTCAATTCTCATGCATTCATGCTTTCACATTCAGTTGCACTTAATATTTTGGTACTAGAGAGAGAGAGAGTAAGGATGAGAGAAAAAGTTAAGAGACATTTTATTTTCTACTCACAATGTCATAACAATTTGAATTTCATGTCCATTATCATTTCATATCAAACTAATTCACATTTCCCAACTCATTTACGTTTTCAAATCAATCAAGTATCATAGTCTTTTCTAGAGAGATAAGAGGGTGGAGAGAGAAAATCACCATACATTTCAGAATTCATTTATACAAGATAAAAGATTGAATAAAATTATACATAACATTGCAATGGTATAAACACGAGTAACCTGAGTTAACCTGCTATGGTGAAAACATGCTTCACTCACTCGAACCCTAATCCTTCTGCACTCAGCGGCACGGATTCGAGCTCTAAACCTTCTACACTCAGCAACACTAATACACCGTTGCATTTTCAGAGGTCTCTACTCCAACTGGTGGACAAAGGTGTGGGACACCTTGGCAATGGTGTGGAAGTTGAAGGGAGGGGAGTCTCTACTCCTCCTTCGCGCTGTGTCAAAAAACTTGATGACAGCGGCCATGTTTGTGATACACCTCATCTCTCTCCTTTGATAGAGGAGAATGGTCGAGATTTTGGGGATGATAGACGACGTGATTCGACTAAAAAAAATCTCCTAGGACTTCCTGTGATGGCGTGGGAAGTGGAGATGAGGAAAAGGAAGCAAAAAACAAATGTATACCCTCTGCATGCGGAGGAAAGAAGACTGAAAAATCCTTTGCTGATGTTATCTGCAAGCAAGAAAAGATCTCTACAAGGAATTATAATATGCCACTGAAATCCTCGGAGGACACCCCGACGTTGAAGCTTGAGGTGAATCTGCTTCTAAAGGTGCGTAAGGAGGAAGAAAATCACTCCCAACTGGGTCTCATTTGTAGATTTCATAAATTTATTGTGACTAGATCACAGAAAGATGAAGAGAAAAGATTCAAGGTAAGATTGAACTTTATCCTTGTGCAAAAACATATTTCATAGTTGATTTTGAAACCCCTGAAGATAGGGATTTAATTCTTATGCAACAATGGGTTTGGGGTGAACATGGACTCATGGCTAAGCCCTGGTTTCCATCTTTTGATCCCTCAAAAGAATCTTTCGACACCTACCTAGTTTGGATTCATTTACCCAGACTCCCACTCCAGCTGTGGAACAGATCTTGTTTGACTGCAATAGGGGATACTCTAGGATCATGTGCGGATGTTGATGAGGAAAACTCCATTCAAACCCACACCACTTATACATGGATCCTTGTGGATTTTGATCTATCCAAAGATTTACTAGTAGAAATTAAGTTGCAGCTTGGTGAAAGAATCTGGATACAAAGGTTAGTGTTGATGGTGAATCACAGCACCCCTGAGTGTCTGCAACTCGATGGGTTGAGACTCTCAGTGTGATTGCATAACATGGAGCTTTTCCCAAGTGTTGTACCTTGTGAAATCAGAAAAGCTCTCCAGATGAAGGCCAGTTCCTATTCCTGTGTTCAGATGCACACGTAAAAATGTAGAGGGTTTACTCAAAAACCTAAACTAACTTGCCAAGGAGACAAGGAAAGAAGATGCATAAGAATAAAACCTAGAATAACAAAGGTGATGCACCGAGGAATGAAGAACACCTGTCTTGCCAATAAACACAAACTAATAAAATGTAATGCAAGATCATGCACAAATAACCAAATTGCAGTGAAAGATCAAAATGATGAAAAATGAACACAGAGAGGGTTGAAAATCATCCACATACATGCATTATTTTCTCCAAATATTGATACAGCACACTACAAAATGCCAAGAGGCAAAGTTACATTATAGTTTTTAATGGGAGGTTTGAACTCTACAAATTCACCTGTCAAAGAGAAGAAGGGAGGGGCAAAACAAGAATGTCCAAACTTTAGAAAGAAGCCCCTCCTTAAAATTTATAAGACGAATGAGAGAGGAAATCCAAAACTACCCCAACCACCTCCAGGTTGCATTTAATTCATCTCTTTATGGTGGTAGGTTAGAACCCTAGCAAACCCAAAAAGTGGCACGCTGTATTTTGCATTTTTAAGAAATTTTTCTCACCCAATTAAAGATATACAATTGTAGCTAGACAGAGGACCTCGTAAGATTTCTGAAAATTCCAACCTTGCGTGAATCTGAGCTCCCTGTGAAAAGTTATGGCCATTTGAATATCTTCGCTCAGGGTTTGCTTTCTGTCGGGTTCGGGTGTCAGCGCTCAAAATTTTGTTGTCGACACTCCTAAAGGTGCGCCTATGGGTGCATCCATTTTCATGTTGACATACTCTTAAATGCGCCATAGGCACTGGCAAAAATTTCGGTGTCGGCACTGTGTTGTCCTGACCTGCGCCTAGGGCATGAACTTTTTCTGTGTAAGCACCTCCTGCTGTGTGCCTCTAACCTGTGCCAGGGGCGTAAATTTTTTCTGTGTCAACACCTCCTGCTGTGCGCCTCTAACCTGTGCCAGGGGCCGTAAATTTTTCTGTGTCAGCACCTCCTGCTGTGCGCCTCTAACCTGCGCCAGGGGCGCAACTTTTTTTGTGTCAGCACCTCCTGCTATGCGCCTCTAACCTGCGCCAGGGGCACAACTTTTTCTGTGTCAGCACCTCCTGCTGTGTGCCTCTAACCTGCGCCAGGGGTGTAACTTTTTCTATGTCAGCACCTCCTGCTGTACGCCTCTAACCTGTGCCACGCAATAAATTTTGGGGTCTGAGTTTCTTTGATTTCCATATTCTTCTGTTTGTCTATATTTACCCGGGGGGAAGATATATACAACAATTTGGTGACTCAATGGGATCACCTGCCTGCTAGGTAGAAGATCAGTGGCCTTTTAGCAATCCATTGGGCATGGAGTCATAAAAAATAACCTGAAACCAACCTGATATCTGATCCCAAGCCTGATATCGCAACCCCTTCTTTAAGAGCATGCTGAACTACAGAAATCAACCTGAGAGCAACAAAACCTGTGCCGGAGCACTTAGGGAAATTTAGACCTAACTACAACAAGATGATGTGCATACGCACTTAGAGGAATTTTAAACCTAGGCTAATATTTACAAGGGTAAACCTTTTCCTTTTAGTAGAAATGTTTAAGTTAGATTCCGTTAACCGGAATCGGGAGTTCTTCTCCATCCAGTGTAGACAATTGGAAGGCATTACTACTTTTGCATCCCGTGACCATGTAGGGGCCACTCCAAATGGCATAAAACTTGGAATGCCTTCCTGGTTTTGCCTGATCTACATCCCATTTCAGAACTAGGTCCCCTTCCTGGAAGGTCTTTGCTCTTGCTTTCTTATCGAACCATCTTTTTACTAAGGCCTGATCCTTCTCAATCATCTGAAATGCATGCTCTCTTATTTCTTCAAATTCCATCAACTCTGCATACCTGGCCTCCATTGGTTCGAACTCAAACAACTCCAACTGCTTCATGAGCTCTAATGCTGGCAATTCTAATGATATAGGCAATATTGCCTCTTTCCGATAGACCAACTTGTAGTGATAATTACCAGTAGAACTCTTTAGCATTATTCTGTCAGCCCATAATGCTGATTTTATCTTGGTATGCCATGTCCTTTGGTTTTCATCTAGAGTCCTTCTGATGATCCTTAGCAAATTCTTGTTCGTGGACTCTGCCTGTCCATTACCCTGCGGGTAATAATTTGAAGAGGTGCTCAAATAGATTCCATTCTTTACAGCCCATTCTATAATATTGGAACCTATGAATGCCAATGCATTGTCTGATATGATAGTGGTCGGAACACCAAACCTTGTCACTATTCCTTCATAAAAGTCTAGTATGTTAGACTCATTTGCTTCTTTGAGCGATATTGCTTCGGTCCACTTGGTGAAATAGTCTGTTGCCATGAGAATCCACTTGTGGCCTTGGCTTGAGTTTGGGTTGATTACCCCGACAAAGTCCAATCCCCATTGCATAAATGGTTGGTCAACCAAAATTGGGTGGAATGGAAGCGTTGTTAGTCTTTCTGTTCCTGTGAAGAGTGCACATTTCTTGCACTTTCTTATCCATGTATAGCAGTCACTGAACACTGTGGGCCAATAATACCCTACCTTCATTATCTTAAGAGCTGTTACTCGTGGGGCAAAATGTCCTTCAGAATCTCCATCATGAAAATCTTGTAACACCCTCTCAATTTGACTTGTTTCAATGAATCTCAATAGAACTCCATTGATGTATTTATTGAACAAAACACCATCAACAAACACATATGGAATGGCTTGTAATCTAAATTATCTCCTCTTTGCTTTGCTCATTTCTGGAGGGCATAGGCCTACCTGTAGGAAGTGTATCATATTCTGAGTCCAACAAGGAGTGGGCACATCATCATTTTCTTGTCCTTGACCATCCTGTAGTACCAACATAGTCTCTTTTTGATCACCTGCTTTGACCTGCCGCCTCAAAGCTAGATGTTCACATAGTCCTTTTCCACGTACTAGTTTTGTGACCTTGATCTCGATGTCATATTCCATGACACGGGTTACCTATCCTTCATGTTTCTCATCCAAATCCTTGTTTAGAAGGAAGTCCTTGACTCCCGCATGAGATACCAACAATTGGATCTTGTTGTTTGAGAATCGGTGCTTGAATTTCTTTAAGCTTCTGATCACTGCAAGGACATGTTTTTCAATGAAAGAGTACCTAGTTTCATATTCCTCCAAGCCTTGACTGAAGAAAGCAACTAGTTGTTCTAATCCTTCTTTGTTTTGTTGTACCAAGATTACAGAAATTGTGTCTCCACCACTGAAGGCATATAACACGAAGTCCTTGGAGAAGTTTGGATTGACAAGAGTCGGAGCTTGAGATATAGCCTCTTTTACTACCTCAAAACTTGCCTTGCCTTCAGATGTCCACTTAAATGCCATGATCTTCTTTAACATCAGCGTTATTGGCTTTACGAGAGCTGCAAAGTTTAGAAAAAACCTACAGACAAAATTGATCCTTCCTAAGAAGCTTTGAAGAGCCTTCTTGTGACTTGGCAATGGCAACGCTCGAATTACTTCAACTCTTTCTAGGTCAATCGTTAATCCCTCCTTTGAAACAATATGGCCTAGAATTTTTCCCTCATGAGCCAAGAATATGCATTTTTTGGGATTCAATGATACTCCAAATCTTCTACACCTCTAAAATACTTGCCTCAAATGAAAGAGGTGATCCGCTACATTTTTGGAGAATACAGTGATCTCATCAAGATATATCAGAACTATTTTATTGATCAACCCCTTGAATGCCATATCCATTGCTCTTTAGAAAGTGGCTCCAACATTTGATAGCCCAAATGGCATCTTGTTGTAGGCATAGGCGCCCCATTTGGTGGTGAAATCCATCTTGAACTGGTCATCTTCTTTCACCATTATCTTATTATACCCTGAGTAGCCATTGAGGAGAGAGAATCTCTCAGAACCGGATACTACTTGTAATATTTGTTCCATTGAAGGAAGTGGGTAATGGTATTTGAGAGATGCCCTGTTGAGGTCTCAGAAGTCCACACACAACCTGATTTCTCCACTCTTCTTCCTGACCGGAACCAAGTTTGCAACCCAGCTTGAGTGCTTGATCAGGAATATAATGCTTGCCTCTATTAGCTTGTTTAGCTCTTTCTTTATTAGAGGTTCGATGTGAGGGTTGACTGGTCTTTGCTTCTGCCTAATGGGCTTAGCATCTGGATCTAATTCTATGGTATGTTGTGCCAACTTCGGATTGAATCCTCTCAAGTCTTCATAGCTCCAAGTGAAGACATCTGGAAATTCTTAGCAAAAGTTATATGAAATCTGATTTCTCCTGTTCAGTGGCCACTTTACCAATTTGAAGTGTTTTGCCTTCCCCAACCAGAATTGTTTCTGAATCTTCTCTCTTGACCTGTATGTTAGCCTTTTCCTTACAGAACTGGTCGTTAGGGTTGAAGATAGACTCTAATGTTACTAAACACTTACGAAGCTTGTTTGTCTGCAACTGCACTACTTGATCCCCGTTCTGCTGCTCTAGTCTATCTTGATTCCTAGCTAAGAATTTAGCCTCTTCTTGTAAAAAATTGATGAATCTGTTGATCGTTTTCAAACACCTTCCAGCTTGTGTTATTATCTGGAACTACTTGCCTCACAATCACATTCATATGTGGTTGTGTTTTTTTCCTTCTGATGTTGTCAACCACATCAAACATTTCTCCAACTGTTGCGAGCCTATCTGCGGCTTCATTTTTCTTCTTGGGTATGGAAACGATGTTGAAAGCTTCAAAATCCTCAACAAGGTCCCATACACTATTCTTGTAGTTCTTCATTAGGTCATTCTTTGTAGCATGTTGTCCCCTGACTTGGTTGATGATTAGCTCGCTATCCCCGAACACCTGCAAGTTCTTTATGCCCTTTCTCCTGGCCTAATGAAGTCCATGAATTAAGGCCTCATATTCAGCTATGTTGTTTGAACAGTGTTATCCAAAATTCACCCCTCAAGGTAATTTTGATAACATGCATCAAATTATTCAGTCCCAAGCAAGTAGAATGATTCAATGCCCAAAATCGTGTTTTTCAAGGGCCCCTCGGCTTCTCTCTAACTCTCCCATCTAAGAAGAAATCCCAATGAGTTAGAAAAAAATGGAAAAAATGCAAAAATAAGGTTACAGTGGTTGTTTTTAAGCATTTCGGGTCTGAAGGGTTTAGGGTCGTACTAGTGCGGGTCGTATCTAAGGGTCATCGTACCAAGCTTGGGGATCCGAAATAGCAAAGAAAATTGGCTAAGTCAGATAATTTTGTCCTAAGTGGTCCGCGGGACAGTAAGGACAAAAGTACGTGCGGGATACAAAGAAGCCGAAACGGCCAAAAGTAAGAAAAAATCATCAATTTTTTTGTTTCACACAATTTGGGATATCCGGGAAAAAAGTACGCGCGGGGACACGGAATCAACTGAATCAGTCTGCAGGAGGATAGTCCATTTTCCGGGACAGTTCAGAGATTTTCATCCGGGACAGTTGGGACACAAATCAACCGATTTTCCGAAAGACGGTCCATTTCAGGCGGTTCGGAGATATTTGTCCCAGGCAGCCCGGAATAGTTGGGACAAAAGATGCAAAAGAGACAAGGAAAGCCCGAATCGGCCGATGCGAGGAGATTTTCATCAGGGACAACCAGGACAAAATTACGCGTGGGATGCGAAAAGCCGAAGCATGGCCGAAGGCAAAGAAGAAAAGTCAACGTTTGACCCATGAAACTTCAAACGACCATAACTTTTGACTCCGAGCTCCGATTTCCACAAAATTGGACTTTCTGGAACGAGAACGACATCCTGCATGCCACAAAAACTAGATTTATTATTTTTAGTGAGGGTAGATATATTTAAAACATATTCAGCTCTAGTTAGTTAATTCTCATTCTTGTCAAATGATAGAAAATGCCTGTCAAACCCAAAATAGTTGCTTGCACTCAGAAGGCCATAAATTTTGCATTTCTCAATGATATCGGACAAAATTGGTACCGTTGGAATCTTGGCTCCGATTCCTGACATACACATAAATCAATAAATTACATATTTGATGAGATATTGATAGATATTGTATAATAAAACGTGGCCGGGTTCATAACATTGTTTTATTTGGTAGTTGGGAGTGCAATTAAGGGGCATGCTCATCATTCTTTCTCTGTCTGCAGCACCTGGGAAAGTATGGGGAGCCTTTTGCAAGTAATATACAATCATTTTACTCCATTTAATGCCTCATACAAGTGGTTGAAGGACAGATTTCGGGATTTCCATTTTCCCTTCTCTCTTCCCTTCTCATTTTTTTTATAAATTAGAGTGTTGGGCTCATTGTAAAAGGGGGAGTAGTTTTAGATAGCAAAGCTCTATCCAAAATTGATCTTTGTGAAGCCAGATGTGCTACAAGCCCTTGTAGTGGACTCCTTGCATGGTGATCCAAGACCTTATCTTGTAATAGATTGAATTGTGCATATCATGAAGCAATAAAATATAAGTTTGTGGATGTATCTTCCCCTGCTGTGTTTTCTTGCATTCTGCTTGCCCCTTCAGTCCCTGATTACAAGAATATTGTGTCTACTTATTATGTTCATGCAGGGATCCACTATCATTGTGTATGTTTGAAATGTTTTTGTAAAATGCATGTTTTGTTGGATCGTGGGGAACTGTCATCACTCTCCTCTAGTGTGCACTTTGCTTCTTTATCTCACACATTGGAAGGATACTCTCACACACCCTCCTTTTCTGGTGTATCACCACTTTAGTGTAGGCTTTCATTTTATGCACTCTCTCTCCTTGGTCCCTTGGAAAGATAGATTAGAATAGTTAGTTACCTTGCATTAGAGTAGATTGTGGCAGGTAGTTTAGGAACAAGGACCAACTTTCTCTGGAGGTCTATCTCAAGTAGCAAGTACTACAACTTGGAGATAGTATCCATGTTATCCAATCACATCGTGAGTTCAAGTATATGCACTTGTATAAATAGAGGGGTGTAGTGATTCAGTGATAATAGTTCTTTAGTAGTTCATTCTTTGTAGCATGTTGTCCCCTGACTTGATTGACGATCAGATCGCTATCCCCAAACACTTGCAAGTTCTTTATGCCCATTTTCCTAGCCCAATGAAGTCCATGAATCAAGGCCTCATATTCAGCTTTATTGTTTGAACAGGAAAACTGGAAACGGAAAGATGAATAATGTTTGATGCCTTGAGATGAAACAAGCATTGCTACCACCTCCTACACCCTACCTACTCCTTGATCCATTGAAAAATAACTGCCATACCTCATTGTCATCCTTATGGTCTGGTTTGGTGATGCTAGGAATAGGCTGGTTTTCTTCATGTATGTAATAGACTCCTAGCTCAGATTCTTCTACTTCTTGGTAGAGATCAAAATCATGTACCTTGCGTGCCCATTCATCAAGAGTCAAATCTGGGATGCTTCCAACCTTGGTGTCAGCTTCATCTGTTCTTGGATAATATTCTTGATTAAATGCTGAACAATTGGCATTGATTTGGCTTAGAGTATGAGGCTCAATATGAAAGTTTGTAATTGGTTCGGATCTGATTGTGACCTTAGTACCATATCTTGTTCTAAACAACATGTGTGACTAGTGAGTAGATAAGTAGCCTCCAATTTTAGCTGTGAAATCCCTTGATAAGCATAGGGAAAAGAGTGGTGGCAAATCTATCACTGACACATCTTGCAAAATAGTAACGTTGGGGCATGCATGCAAGGTAAGATTCAAACCTTTAAATCACTCCCACCATTGTTATTGCTATCCCATCCAATTGCACTACCCCCTTTGATATGACTTCATATTGGAGACCCAGCTGATCAGCTATTTGCTTGGGCATGACAGAACTACTTTCCCTAGAATCAATCATGCAATTGTGTACTAATTTATCCCCAATGATTAATGAAACATAGAATGGAGGGGGCTTCAAAATTTTACCTTGTTGTCCTCCATGATTCCCTTCAGGTTGAGTAGCATTTGTGAGGACATTCTCTTGAATATGGACCTGTTGGTTCGAAGTTGACCAATTCTTCATGTCAGCTTGTAGGAGATCTCTTTGTCCTGGGATGGATAAAGATTCCCACATTGAAATGTTCACATGTTTCTTCTTCATTTGATTGATGATGCTAAATGGGGACTAAAGATATCTTTGCTGTCCTTTGGCCTGTACATTCTTGCGTATGGGCAGCAACAGTTGGCATTTGAGCTGGCTTAGAAGGTGGTTTGGGTTGTCCTTGCGTGTTTGGAATTGTATTTTACTTACCAACACCTTGTGGAGTGATGGAAGGTTGTAGATCGCTTGGAGCCAATGACTTCCCTTCACCAATATTCCTCTTCTTTGATCTTGTGTTAGTTGCTACACTCTGAGAAATTGTTTGATTCATACCACAAAAATCCTCAGCTTGCCAATTCGCAAGTGCGGTATCTTTTGGAGCTATGTTTTGTTGAGATGCCCCTTGTTGCTGATTTGCTTCTTGACTCACTTCACCCTCTATGCCAGTAATTGTCACCATCAAGGCTTGGTTCAAAGTACCATTGATGCACATAGATTGGTTGTGAGGTTCATTGCATGCGAAACACCAACCATACTCTTGAGCTATGTTGTTTTGGACTGGCACTAATGCTTTAGAAGTAGATGCAACATTGGGGTTATAGGGCTGAAATGGTCTATTGGTGGGAGGCCTTACTTGGCTTTGATTTGTAGCTGGATTGGGTGGCCTATTGGGCTGGTATGGTGGCCTAGCCTGGTACTGTGCTTGAGGCTGATACGGTCTAGCACTTTGAGCTTGCTGTCTTTTGATAGTCACCAGCTCATTTCCAAGGTTCTGCAATTGTTTCATAACCTCCTGGAGTTAATTTGAAGCACTAGAGGATGAAGTAGAAGTTTCATTTGAACTTTGATTTCTAGGAGTGGGAATAAGAGCCAAAGTGGGTGCTTGACTAGTGCTTGGATTTTGTAAGTTTGGATACAAGGGTATGGGAGGCCTAGGAGCCAGCTTACCAGCTTGAATAAGACAGTTTTCAGCCCTAATGGCAATGCTATAAGCAGAAGGTAAGGTTGTGCCTCCCATAGATTGAATTAACATAGAAATATCATAATTCAAAGCCTTAAGATAGTATAGAAAAACACCTTCAGCTGTTGGCCTAATGGCCACTGGAATTCTATCCCAGGGCCTTTGAAATCTGAAGTTGAAGTCAATCAGCTGCTCATTGGGAGCTCTCTTGATAGTCGTCAATTATTCTAGTAGAGACAAATTGTCTCCCTTTTCTCCGAACTGCTCATGGAGAACTATGCATAACTGATTCCAATTTTGGATAGTACCAAATCCAAGGCTCCTAAACCATTGCAATGCCCTCTCTTTGAATGAAGATGTCAGTGATTTGACAACAACATCCATTTCATTTATCTCATAGATTGCACAAACATTAGCAATGTCTTTGACATGATCACCAGGAGTTGTATGATTTTCACCAGTGAAAAATGGAATGTTCTTCAATGCTACAATTGGAACTAGATTCTGTGCATTGAGGGCAAGTGGGCTGCTGCCAGTGAATTTGACAAAGGGATTCAGTGGTTACGCCATTCTGATTGGCCTAAGAACCCTTGTTGATTAGAGAAAAGGTCTACCAAGTGGAGGTGTAGACAAAGTCCGGTTAGGTGGAGATGGTGACCTTTGTGGTCTTCTTCCTCTCCTTCCTCTTCCTGGTGATAGTTGCAAGTGGACAAATATCTCCTCTTCTTGAGTATCAGACCTGGTATGAATTCTTCTCATATGCCTGGGTAACGTTTGCTGCTACACTGCTGAATTCTACCCCGTTGGAGTCGCCAGATGTGTTAGAGAACAAGCTTGAAAATGCTAGATTCTGCCAAGTTACACACCAAACCTGACAATATTTAAACTCAAAATTTTGAAAGACCTGTATATTTGAGATTTTAGGGTTTGGAAATTGATTTGGAATGACAGTCCCCAAAACCTGAAAATGCCAGATTTCCAAAATCCTGAAATCTAAAATACCAAAAACCATGAAATTTTTAAAATCAAAATTTCAAAAAAATAAAAATACCTTTTTGAAGATTATCCCTCGATCTATCAAATGGTGAAATTTTGACTTGTTTCGAGCAAGTTAAGTCCTCGAAATATTGATTTCAAAGTTCAGCCCAGAAGGTGAAAATATGAAATTGTAAAACCTGTAATTTTTTAGTCCAAATTTCATGAACATTCCTTCAAATCCTGTGGAATGACCTCTTAGTCCCACCGGGCATTCCAAAACTGTTGATGGCAAATCACAACACCCCTGAGTGTCTGCAACTTGATGGGTTGAGACTCTCAGTGTGATTGCATAACATGGAGCTTTTCCCAAGTGTGGGACCTTGCGAAATTGGAAAAGCTCTCCGGATGAAGGCTGGTTCCTATTCCTCTGTTCAGATGCACACGTAAAAATGTAGAGGGTTTACTCAAAAACCTAAACTAACTTGCCAAGGAGATAGGGTAAGAAGATGCATAAGAATAAAACCTAGACTAAAAAAGGTGATGCACCGAGGAATGAAGAACACCTGTCTTGCCAATAAACACAAACCAATAAAATGTAATGCAAGATCATGCACAAATAACCAAATTGTAGTGAAAGATCAAAAGGATGCAAAATGAACATAGAGAGGGTTGAAAATCATCCACAGACATGCATTATTTGCTCCAAAGATTGATACAACACACTACAAAATGCCAAGAGGCAAAGTTGCATTACAATTTTTAATGGGAGGTTTGAACTCCACAAATTCACCTGCCGAAGAGAAGAAGGGAGGGGAAAAACAAGAATTTCAAACCTTTAGAAATAAGCCCCTCCTTACAATTTATAGGAAGAATGAGAGAGGAAATCCAAAACTACCCCAACCACCTCCAGGTTGCATTTAATTCATCTCATTATGGTGGTAGGTGAGAACCCTAGCAAACCCAAAAAGTGGCACACTGTATTTTTCATTTTTAAGAAATTTTTCTCACCCAATTAAAGATATACAATTGTAGCTGGACAGAGGACCTGGTAAGCTTTCTGAAAAGTCCAACCTTGCATGAATCTGAGCTCCCTGTGAAAAGTTATGGCCATTTGAATATCTGTGTCAGGGTTTGCTTTCTGTTGGGTTCGGGTGTCAGCGCTCAAAATGTTGTGCCTCCTAAAGGTGCACTAGGGTGCATCCATTTTCATGTCGACATACTCTTAAATGTTCCATAGGTGCTGAAAATTTGGTGTCAGCACCTCCTGACCTGCACCAGGGGCGCAACTTTTTCTGTGTCAGCACCTCCTGCTGTGCACCTCTAACCTACGCCAGGGGCGTAACTTTTTCTATGTCAGCACCTCCTGCTGTGTGCACCTCTAACCTGCGCCAGGGGTACAACTTTGTATGTGTTAGAACCTCCTTCTATGCGCCTCTAACTTGCGCCAGGGGCATAACTTTTTCTGTGTCAGCACCTCCTGCTGTGCACCTCTAACCTGCGCCAGGGGTGCAACTTTTTCTGTGTCAGCACCTCCTGCTGTGCACCTCTAACCTACGCTAGGGGCAAAAAAATTTCTATGTCAGCACCTCCTGATGTGTGCCTCTAACCTACACCAGGGGTGCAACTTTTTCTGTGTCAGCACCTCCTGCTGTGCGCCTCTAACCTGCGCCTGCGCAATAAATTTTGGGGTCTGAGTTTCTTTGATTTCCATATTCTTTTGTTTATCTATATCTACCCTAGGGGGGAAGATATATACAATAGTTAGACTATGAAGGACTTTCCTTTAGATGTCAATGTTGTTTTAACACTGGTCATATTACAAAATATTGTGAACATTCCCATTAGAAAATCAAGCCCACATGGTGGAAAGATTCTCTGCCAGAGCATCTAACAATCAATCCCCAGGAAACTCTAGTTATGAAAGCTAGCATCCACATGTAAGATAATGCACCCGTCATGGAATTCTCTTCAAATAATGTAGAGAAGTTATCCCCAAATTTTACTTTTTCAGAACACTGATACAGTAATCAACTTTGCTTTGACTCCCCTTACTGAAAATCTCACCCCACTCAAATTGATTGAAGTGGTTCTTCCAATATCAATGGAAGAAATAAACAAAGAATGGAATGTAGTGGATAGGAAAAATAAGGGATAAGGGAAACCTAAATCCCCCACCATCTTAGACAAGGCATGATTCTTGTCTTTTTGCAAGCTCTTATAATTATATCCGAGCTGTTGGTCTATTATGCAGCTGTTGGGCAACTGTTCTGATGTTTAGTTGTTGTTTTTTAGCTATTTTTCAGCTATTGGATTGTTGGTTGTAGGCTTTTCTCTTGGCAGATTGTTTTCAGCCATTGGGCTTATTGTTCATATCTTGATTTTGATCCCCTTTGGATATGTTACTATGCTTATATCTGACTTTTGAGTCATGTTGTACAAGAGTATAGTCCCTTTCAAAAAACTATTTACCAATTAAAAACAACATTGCAATGGTATTATGAGCTCACATGTGTGGCTAAAAGTCAAATGAGACTCAAAAAGGAGATTCTAGTGAAGGTTGAGGAAACTAACCAAAACATCAAAAGTGCCTACAAACTAGGTCTTGAAAACACTTGGTTTAAGTTTGATCACAAAGTTTGATGATTCATACTTACTCTCGCATATATAGATAATTCACCGTGTCCGATTGAGGTTGATTACGATGAGAAGATCTCAAGTTATAAGGGCATCTTCGGGGCTAATTATCATAATTGAGTCAGCAGCTCTTGTCGTACATCGACTAGTGGGCCCCAAAACCCACTTGTAAAATTAGTTTCTAAAGGCATCTGCATTGAAATGAAGCTGGGTTATGATCCTCTTGTTGGAAATCTTGAGATAAGAGGTAGTGGTTTTCATTTTCACTCAAGTTAAGTGACAACCACAAGCCAAAACTGATCGTGTTTTATTAAAACAACCATGTCACCATAAGTGACTGATAAGCTAAGAGGGTTTAGGAATATGATTTGCTAGAGTGTTAAATAATTTCAAACAACTTGCTTAGGGTCACCACATGGTGTTGAGTCCCACTTTTTGTCTCCAAAATAAGAGTGAAGGGTGTGTTTGGGTGGCAAATAGGAGGTGTTCATGCGAACACTTCCTTCACGTGAACCACTTTCATGCAAACAGACACGTCGGTCACTTTTTATGCCACGTGTGGCATTTAACATGGTTCATGTGAACACCCCTATTTATATATTAGAGGCACCGTGGAGGAAATCACTTTTCCTCTGCCCCACCTCCTTTGCGTGAACTTTGGACAAAGCATCGACTAGGCAAGCAACCAGACCAACAACCACTATTGAAGGAGACTTTGTATGACTCCACCAAGTGAGTTTGAAGGAGACTAGCGTGGCCATTGACAACAAACCCACAAGAGTAGACTAGATCAAGCCGAAAAATTCCTACCATGCCCAACGAACCCACTAGCCTGGCCACTGAGGAGTGAGGAGGCCGTCGACGAGCACCAGGTATGAATTAGCTTGTTTTTTTCGTGAAAATGTAGGATCCCATGGATTTGGGTATAAAATAAATGAAACCCTAGTTTTTTATATGCAAAACCCTAGTAAACTGTAAACATTTTTTTGTGTAATCATTTTTAAGAGAGCTCTATGTGTGTTTTTTCTTTGATCTACCTCTACATTGTAATTTCTGCTCATTTTTTGCAAAACCCCTGTTGTGAAGACTATTTTTTGTAAAACCCCAAAGTCTCTTATTTCATGACTAGGCTTAAAAAATATTAAATCTCTCCCGTGAAGACTGTAATTTCTGATATATTAAATTTAAAATATATCTTCTATAGAATAATGGTGCTGTGAAAACCTTAATTTTTGCTGTAATGATATATTAAATTTCAATACGTATAAAATAGTTTAAAATATCATCTGTATTTTAAATCATATGTTGCTTCATACAAAATTGCATATTAGGTTGTTCCTGAGAAACTATATTAAATTTAATATTGGTTATTAGATTATAGTACCTGAAATTTTGCCAAAGCACTTGGTAATAGGAAAACTTAGACTGCATGTGTCTGTATACATTTATAACATGTATTTCCTATATAGATAACTTATTTATAATATTAAATAAAATTCTTGGAGATATAGATATGTAAAGTATTAATAACATCGTAAAAACAACATACATATATTGGTATTAATGAAGTGAATAACTAGTATGTCCTAAATTTTGCATTTAATTACTTTTGTGAAAGTGACCATGAAAGAAATCATTAGAAAAACATACACATTACTCATGTAGTATAAATAAATCATTTAATTTTTATAAAGTATATTTTGTCAATAAACGTAATCGAACAATGTCATCAGTGAGTAAAACACATAACATATATGGTATAAAACATGTGTCACAATGTATAAGTCAGTACAAGGCATCATGCAAGTGAATCTTTATTTTCCAATGGATAAGAGTGTGAAAAATATGTGGCTTGTTAAATTATCAGTGTGATATTCCCCCACTAAAGGCATGCCCACAATTGTAGAAGAGGATTCCCCTAGGTATAATACATGTATAAATAAAGATAGAGGAAAACTTTCAAATGTGATAGATTTACCATTTACCTCATAAACATTCTCATTTATATTTTTCACAATCTTACACAGACTAATCTTCTTATAATCTAGTTTGTTGTATGTTCCTTGCATAAATATCTCTTTTCTCAGATATATCGTCACTAAATCTCCTTCCTCAAATACCTTTTTACTTCTTGTTACATTTTTTTCTGCCTTATACTTTTCATTACTTTCATGTACCTTCATCCTTCTTTCATATTGTACATGAGGAACGTTCTTTGCAAATGTCTCTGAATCATCACCAATCCAATTTGTGATTGGTAACTACAAAAGTATTAAAAAAACTTAGATTGTCTACCATTAAAATGGAATGGTGACTTTCTTTTTGACATAATCACCAAACTATTATATGAAAAATCAAGTATGGCTATGCCAAGTCCCATAACTCATCATTCTCTGCAAAAAAGCATCTCAAAATTTTTCCCAACCTCTTATTTACTACCTACATGTTCTCATATACATAATGGTGGTATGCATGATTGAATTAAAGGTTTAGTTTCCAACTTATTCTTATAGAAGTTCTAAATAAAAAATAAAAGTTCTTACGAAATTGGTAAACACATTTTAGATTTAAGTAATGTCATTAATTTTATTTTTAGACATTCAATGATTCATTTCAAGGTGATTTTTTGTACAAAAAATTAATTTTGAAATTGTGTTTTAATATGAAGATATAGTTGTTCTATTAGAATTCCGAGAGATGAGATCAATCTCCCAGAGATCTTTATAGTATTGGAGAAAAGTGAGCATATTATTTTTATGCTTAAAGCTGAATAACATGAAAGTGATATCATATTCTCCTTAGATAAAATTTCGACAACCAAACATATTCAAATAAAATATATGAAAAGGAGTAAAATGGTGATTAAAAAAGTTCTCTATTCTAGGTGATTTTTTTGTAGTACAATATTTATATATAATAATATATAAATAATTCAAATGGTCACAAGAATCTACAAATGTAATATAGATCACATGACATGATATATTTTTGGGCTAAGATTCGCTAATCTTCAAAATATTGAAGAAATACAATATTTTCCCTTGAGGTAGAGCAACATTGTAATATATTCCTCTAGGGAGGAATGTTTCCACAAGACCTCCTAATGTGCAAACGTCAATTCAAGGGGTGACCTTGCATCAGTGCAACATACTATATGCACATAATTATTAAGTTAGGTATCTTCTATGTTGAATACAATGTATATAAGTGAGTATTTAATGCTAAAATAATAAAAGATATCTTAGGTAACTCACATGTTCCTATTATAGAGTTAATCGGAAATAAAGACATAACTCTTGATTAATCTATATATACATGTCACCTCTATGTACATTGTATTCTAATTTTACATTTTCTATCAGAGGTTTAATATATAAATTGTTGACCATTTGGATAATGTTTCATTTTTTGGTGTGTGTTCTATATTATAGAGGTCTCTTTCCTAATAATTCACCATTTCTACATTGTATAAGAGCATGCCTCCACAAGTATACATTGTTAATTTTTGGAGTTTCAAAGAGTTAAATATTTCCACAAAAATTCCTAAGACCATAATCATATTTTTTGAGCCAATCCACCTTTTGGGGTTTCCAAATTTTCTGCTTCATATTTTTTTGTTTGAGCCAAAATTAAAAATTTAGGGTCTTTTTTATTTTCATTTCAAAAAAATATTTAAAGGGTCACCATGTATTTTTCTTGAAAAGTATTTGAGAAATTATGGTTAAATTTTTCAAAATTTTATGCCTTATGGTTTATTTTTTGATGTTTTAGAATTCAAATAGGACATAGGAACAAGTATTTGAATAATGGATATTTTGTAATGTTTCTCAAAATGAAGGTCAAATCATATGTCATTAGATTTGGCATCTTGAGATATTTTTGAAAAGTTGACATATGCCAATTTACCCCAATGAGGTATGTGTGGTAATAATTTTAAGGAGTTGAGACATGTTAAGGGGTTAATTTGGTGATGGAATTATTCATCAAACCCCTTTTTCTGACCCCTTGATGAATTCACTAATGCAAAAATTCATACATAAACAATAAATTGCATACAAAAGAGTATTGAGAAGAAAAGAGGAAATTCTATTATTCATTATCCCATTAGAAATACATAAGATTTTTAGATTAACACCAAAAATAAAATGTTAAGTTTTCACGCACAACTATATATGTCAATTAAAGAAAAACTATTAAAGGAAAAAATCTATCCTATCTACTTAACAAAAATCAATTTTTTTAGCAACTCATATTTCTTATCATTTTTTGCATACACTCTTAGATAGGCCTAAAAATTATCACTTATATTGTACATGTATAAATAGAGATAGAGAATGACTTACAACTCCAATTCACACTCACATACAAAAATATTGAATCTAAAAAACAGTAAAAAATAAAATAAAATGTAATGTTCAACCCTTAGAATGGTCAATTTTGGTGTTGAAAAAGGTTTACAATTTGACCCTAATTTTATTTTACCAATTATCATTAAATAGAAATATTTGAGATCTTTTTTTATAAAAAAATTGGATTAGTAAAATTTCTAAATAATAATATTTGACCTCTGTAACATAGGCCATCACATCATTATCCCTTTCTTCAAAAGAACTCAACTTTTACAAGTTGTTTTGATTAAAAAAAATTCATTTTTAGTTGGTAATATTCTTTAATTCTCACTTTTAAGACAAAGTGCATACAGAAGTGGAATTTATCAAATGATAAAAAAAAATATTTGATTCTATGTCATGACAAAGCAAGTCACATATACCAATCCTAGTTTTGGATTTTTGTAATATTTGAATGTTTTTGGATTATTGGAATATATGTGTTTTTGGATTTTGAATAAATACATATAATGAACTTCGGATGCCAAGGGAAATGAGTCATAAACTAAAAAAATGGAATAATAAATGGCTTTTTGTAAATGGGTTTGAGGTTAACTAATAATGCTTCAACAATCACATTAAACGTGTATATGTGTTGCATGTTTGTGCAATTGATTATTATTTGTAGTTGTTAGAGGATTATGAGTGTAGAGATATTTTTGATTTACTCGAAATGGTATTTCCTTTATGTTATAATCATTACAATGTCCCAATACCATATTAAGTTTATTTTCAATTTATAGGATTAGTTTATGAGTTATTTTCTCATATTTACCTAAACCACGGCCATTGTATTTCAATTTTTTAGTCTTGAATCTAAATTAATATTTTTTTAATGAAGTTTATGTGGTTATAGGATGGATTCTTGTGCTATTATCATTGCAAGAATTATTGATAAGATATTTTTTCTTTTTCCTTATTAATTGATGCTCATGGTCATCTTTACTCTTTGGTAGTGTAATATAGTTGACTAACATCAAGTTATCTAGCTCATGTCCATTTGTCTCTACACCTATATAAGGGAAATTGGGATTACACCATTTCTCATTGATATTGTTATCGTAATTACATTGTAAATGGACTGTTCCTTCTAACTGTTCTGTAACCGTCTTCTATTCCTATTTATTTCTCCCATTCATGGGTGCTTAAAAGATACACACATTGAAATACATTGAAAAAATTTATCTTTATCTCCTGCCATCATTGGTATCAGAGTAGACATCTTAGCACTAGAGGGAAGGTTGTTTCAATTCCGTGTGGAGCCATACTATCTTCTCTTTCATGTGTAGAGATTCCTTTGCTTTCTGTAACCCCTCACTGTCTGCTATATCTTGATTTATTTTCTCCTTGGCTTGTACATTTTCTCAGCCCTTTTTGATCGTTCAAGGAAACAAAATCTAAAGATTCTAGTGGGGAGGAGTATGTTCATGTCTACATCCAGTAGTGTAATGACAAGAAGCGACTGACCACCATGTAGGACCTCGACACTGAATACAATTATAACACGATCCTGGAGGACTTTAAGAAATTTTTTTGTTGTAATGGTATGGTCATTCAGGACAAAGAATTGGGGAAGGTCATTCAACTTCAGGGAGATCAGAGGAAGAAGGTTTCCAATTTCTTGATAATTGCTGGTTTGAGGAAGACCATGGATTTCTTTTCTTATTGTTTTCCTACTGGCAGAGAGAGAAACCCTATTATAGTGCTTACTAATTTTGTCTTAGCATTTTGATTTACAATCATATTTATTGTCCCTCCATTAAAATATTGTTTATCTTGATTCTCTCTTTATCTATTGACATCATAATCCACTCAATGCTTTTGTTGTGAGTGTAATGCCTTAGATAAGGATCATTTTCATTGTGCTACTCCAATATTGGAATTTGAAGGTTATTTATAACTGTTTGAATAGTTACTTACAAAGATATACAGATCTACCTGCATATTTTGTGAGATGACTTGCTTTGTGTTGGCTTTGCCATCATTTATATTAAGAAAATCCATGACAACAATGAGTAGTCAAAGGAGAATGCACGACCAAAGAAGTATAAGAGAGTGTGTGGCAGTGACCATTGACCAATATAAAAGCACTGTGTGGAGAAAGCCCAGGCGTAAGTTGGTAATTCTCTTGAAGGAGGACAAAGGATAACGGAGGTTGGATGAAATCCAGTGACCTCTTGTAACCCACAATCGATGAGGCCGCCAATAGATATTGTGATGAATAAGGTATTAAGGACCAATTCCTTAATTTTGGTTTGTTTATTTTAGTTTTGTGTTGGTTGTTGTTTTGTTTTTCAATAAAGTACAGATGATACAAAATTTCCTGTGTGGGACCTCCTAATTGAAGAGCATCGTGGGGAACAGAAAAGCACTTAAAGTAGCGCATGGTACTCACCCTAGGTTTTTGGTAATCCTATAAAACCACTGAGGTATCATCCTCTTGGGTTCGTGGTATGCCTATAAAACCACCGAGGTAAAATCCTCTTGGTTCATGGTAATCCTGTAAAACCAACGAGGTGAACAGTTGGAAAGTGTTCCTATCCCTCTAGGTTTCTAGTCGACCTTAGAAAAACCATGTGAGACCATGTAGGCACATACTCATGTGAAGACCCTCTTTGTAGTGTTCTCATTAAGGGGGGGACTCTCTATCTGAAAATGTATGTTTGTACGAACAATGTAATAAGGGGGGTAATGTTAGCATAATTACATTGTAAATGGATGGGTCCTTATAACTGTTCTTTAACCGTCTTCTATTCCTATTTATTTCTCCCATTCGTGGGTGCTTAAAATATACACACATTGAAATACATTGAATAAATTTATCTTTATCTCCTGCCATCAGATATGATAACCTTATTTTTCATATTTTTGAGTTTAATATTTTGTGTGTTGGTTACTTCAACATTAGACTTGTTGTGTTTCCCCACTTCATAGGCATGTATTCGTTAAATAATTATTTCTTACATAAGGTGCTAGTGGTTGATTGGGTGTATTAGATAGTGGTATAATTATTTTATGGTCTTAGTCATGGCACAAAACTTGAATGGACTATCATTTCTAGGAAATATATACACCATGTCACTAAGAAATTATTTTTAACATATAGGCATAATAGAAGGCACACTATTCATATCATGAGATTATAATTTGAGTTGTAGACATGGCCTCTAATTTTTTGCAAAACATTTTTGGCCCCAATATTATATCTAACATAAATTGACTTAATTTTTTTTTATTGAAAATATCTAATTCTATAATGTGTGTGTTAGAATAAGTATGATCCTTAGTATCAATTTTGTTTACTAAGAGAAACATGACATTATATATTAACAATTATATGTTTTACCATTTTGTTGAATATTTTTTCTTTAAAGGAAGTCGTCTTGATCAACTGAAATGGTATTTTCAAATCCATTCAATGTGTTGACAATATATTAGAAATATGTCATCTTGTCATCACTTTGTAAAGCAGTTTCATTCAAAGTTTATAGAGAATATTATTGTATACAATTAAGCTCATTGAATCTAATCCTACATGAAAATTTTGGTCTAGGTATTCCTAAGTTGATATATATGATATCATAGCCTTTAGGTTATTATGTAGTTTCCTACTTATGTGCACCAAAATTTATTGTGTGATGTTGTGTAGGAACTCAACGATATGTGCAATATGTTTCTTGCATTTGATTAGATGAGAAATTTTGTAATTTATGTGATTTGTAATTTATGTAATTTATGTGGTTTTGTAATTTTGTAATTTTGTAATTTATTTGATTTTGTAATTTATTTTCTATATTATTTGCATTGAAGCTTGAAAATCATATTTCTGTTTTCATTAATATAGGAGAATATCTTAGGAATTTTTTTAATTAAAAGTACTACTAATTGAATTTTACTTTCATTTTTTTTATATTCATGGCTTCTTTTGATCCTAATTTGTTTGAGAGGAACGATTTCGAGATTGCAAAATTGTAATCTATTCTCCAAAATCCAACTATAGTTGGGTAATGTAAAGCCCATTGTGAAAAAATACTGGTTGATCTTCGTAGAATAGAGACAAGTTTAAAAACATATAATCCATTTGATTCTCAATCAATAAAAAATTTTATGTATTCACTAAAATCAAGTGTCTCAGGAGATGTAGGTTATAATGAGATTATATCATGAATTTTCGATAAGGAAGTTCGTTAAGAGGTCTTGTTGGAGTTTTTATACAGACAAATGGAAAATAAGGGCATATTATGTACAAACAAATGTTCTTGTCCCCTATGTGCCCCTTTGATTTATCCTAGATTTTTGGCCTCTCAAGGCCAATTTCCAAATAATGATCAATTACCATTATACTTCATAATGATGCTACATGTTGAGGTTCACTTAAACCTAAAGGTGAACTATTTAGACATCCCTAGTTATTTGGGGTAGGGGCGTGGCCGTATTAGCCATAGGGAGGCATATAGAAGGGAGGGAGCTCTTGTAGTTGTTGATGCATGACAGCTCGTACCAACGCCACAACCATTCTTATTAGGCTTTCAAAATGTCGCAGCACCTATCGTTATGACTGTACATGAGGCTGCTATCAAGGGTCTTGTTGACATTGCCCGTGAGACCCAATTGATCTCTTTTGACCGTGTGGGTCAGTACCTTCAGAGACATGATAGTAGCAGTGGAGGTGCTAGTAGCAGCAGTGATGCACGTAGTGAGGTATATGCTAGTGCATCTTTGATTTCCCTAGATGACTTTGAGCTAGTTATAGATCCCACTTAGGCACGTCGGTTAGGGCGCATCGTGGCTATTGACTTGTTGCATGCATATGAGGTGATTTCATGGCATTGCAGCATTCCACTATCGAGGGTTTTATATTTTATAGAGTAGAGTGGCAGTGTATCTTCTAGTTAGGGTACTACTGCCACTACTACAATTGGACCTCTTGTTGCTGAGATCGTCACACCCAATGTTCAGCACATATCTGTTTCTGGTGTGTGAAAATTAAACCTTTAGTATAATTACAATTTATTTTAATTGATCATTACTTTACAATTTATTAATATTAAAATTAAACATGTACTTCTATGTTTAGGCTTCTGCTCCAGTGTGTGGAGCTTCACAACCCACACCATCTACCCATGTCACATACACATAGCTCTTAACTGAGCACAACATGGATCTCGATGTTCCGGGCCTGAGTCAACTTGGCTCACTTGGCGACATATTTTCTGGTATTGAGGTCATGGATGACAATCCCATACATTTGGAGATGCTTTCCGCAGAGGTATAAATACATGTGTTTTAATATAATTAATATTTAATCTAAATTGAAATGTTAGAAATTAATGAACTTTATTCAAAAAAATCATTTATCAACTTCTTACATTTTATTTATTTTGTTTCACAGGGATCTACAAGACAGAGATCTACACATAGCGTGGATACTCCCAACATCTGCCCAGGGACAGATACTGAGGTACTCAATTGTACATATCTGTTATATGATGTATTGAATTAATCAAGAAATTGTTGTAGAATTTTGTTTATATATTTTAATATATGGTACATGTTATATATAGTTAATGACGTGTATATTCCTTTTTTTTAACATGCAAGGTGTAGCAGAGCATAGTGAGGGGTCTGGCACTCACCCTAGTGCACGGAGGAGACTTCAGTGATATTTTATAGATTTCAGACATTTTAGACATACTTGTAGAGATTTTAGACATGTATATACTCATTAGACATGATTTTAGATATTTTAGACATGTATATAAACTCATACGCATTCTAGACATGATTATTATATTTTGATATATGTCTTAAACACGTGTATTATTAATATATTTTTATGAGTTCCAGTGTATATTTACAATTATGGATGTGAATATAAGACACCCCCTTATCTTTCATTTTTTGTCTCTTGATGATATCATAATAGGTATAATGATATATAAGATATTAAATACCCTTCATTTTTGTGATATAACATTGTAAACTTCGTTAAAATTCTATATTGAATCATTTTCAATGCTTAGGTAATTTAGTAATACTTTATGTTACATTAAAGATTCCATGGTATAATGGCTTATGTTACTATTTGAATCATATATGATGAAAGTATTAAGTTCAATAGATCATTCAATTAACAACTTGAAATAATGACTCCTAATGCCCATTAAGGAAAGAGTATATAAAACTATCCATGTGCTACCAAATTATCAACACAAACAACACCCACCATTAGTATATAGATAATTTTTATTCATGTTTAACATTGAGACAAGTGATCACCCAAACCTCATTCCAACAAGAAAAACATAGTTTGCAACACTAAAAGTGTAGTGCACTAGGTATTTTCATAGTGTACCAGTGATGAAGAACACAATCATGAAAAGTAACTAGTTTAAGATGCACAAGAAAGGCCTTATTTTTTATTCACTACTCAATCTAAATGAAAGAACCTTATTTCCCTCCTATCTCATTCTCTATGACATAGTGAATCCTTAATTAATCAACACAATTCCAAGCATATTGAAATATGATAAACTTGTACAGTGATAAGGGTACTCCAGGTACAACCTTTTGGTTCACAACTAAACAAATAACATATATCAAAAACTATGTACATCTGAATTCCCAACTAACATTTCCACATTAAAAATAATAATGCAAAATACATCCACATCATAAATCATATTTATACTATACATAATTCCATGTAACAACCATATCACAATACTTAAAGTAAACCATAAACCATCTCACAACAAGTAAGAATCACAAGTATTAAACATCTTTATTATATAGTGGTCTCCATAGTCCCTTCATAGTAGAAAATACAATCCTATAGCTTAATAGTTTATTACCAACAAGGTCTAGTAATTTATTCCATGTCCTTCTATATAATACCAAGTGGCTCTGCTCATTGTTCAATGACCTGTAAAAAAATTTCATGGTCTTCTACATCTAGTCTCCATTTTTTGCGTTTACTATTTGTAGTCTTCACCTACTACAATTGTAACCTTGTAGCAATTATGTGATGGGTGTAACGATACACCCTTTTGTCTAGTTTGTAATCAATGAAGTGAATCCCACTTTGGAGGGCTTTCACTTGTTGTAATTATGTTCCCTGCACTACAACCGATCCAGTATAAAATGTTTTCACTTCACCTGTTATTTCACATGTTAGCTTTGTTCTCTCTTCTGTGCAACGCAACAAGTAGTACTCCACTTTCTCAATATTGGCTTCTTCAGCAATGACTGCAAATACATTTCCTACAATAAAATGCAAAGAAACATTCACTGATCCATGTATAGTATAAATTATACATATATATTTAATTATCAAATTATACTTGATCCTTTTAAATAAAACATACCTTGTTTAACCAGTTCAAATATGTGGTCATAATCAAATGAAATTAATGGCACGTCTTCAAAACTATCATCATGATCTGATCCATATGTGTCATCCGCAACTAAAGGAACTTGCTTCCACTCACCTACATACCCATGTTTTTGACTATTGCACTCTGAATATGATTTGTTCATGCATTCATAACAAAAAACAAGAATAATCTCTTGTACAGATTGTCTAGTTATTACTATCCATAATCATCAAAGAGTGCAAAGAACTAGAATTGAGAATCCTTTCACATCCATACTTTGTCCTTCGAACAATACCTTCACTTAATCATGCTCAAAAGATCAATCATCAAAATTCAGAATAAAAAAATTTAAAGTTAGTAACTTGTAGTTCACTTAATAAATCACATCAAGATCTACATATCTATATGTTTTATTTATGTGCATGTACCTGTTATCTCCTAAAAAACTTTGTGTGGGGTTAAATCCTGTGGGGTTGAAGCGTGTGATGTTAATGCCTGTAAGGTTGAAACCTGAACTGTAAAATGTTTCTTACACCATTCAACAACGATGTGGGCATCAATCAATCGATATCCCTCATAATCAAAGTTTTGTTTCTTTAGAGCACATTTGATGCATGCACCCACACCATCGTGTTCTCCCTTTCCATGACCACTCTAAAAAAAACTCCATAAATGAGGAATTTTGTGATGACGATGATAACGACTGAGTGCAAAGAAGGGGCGAGAGGATTTGAATTGTGATGCGCAACCATCTGACCAAACAAAATTTTGATCTATTTGTATTCCTCACTGATGAATATATTGAAAGAACAAACCAAAATAATGTTGCACAAAGTGGGTGTCATGTTCCTTGTCATCACTTATATAGAAGTGATACTCCTTCTTGATCATTCACTTCACATTTGTACTTTCAACCCCATCCAAATCCAATTGTGCATGCCTATAAAATACTTGAACCATGATAATAACCTGGTCAATATGATAATATTGTGTTTTAATTTCTTTTTGATGAGAAAATGAGTAATTCTCAGAAAAATCAACCACGGACAATATGGAAACAATAGGGAATGTGTCTTTATTAGTCTTGAATTGTGTAGCCTACCACTTTGAATAATGAGAATGTTTGATGTATGGACTAATTAAGCTTCGGAAACTTTGCATGAATGTAGTAATGGGGATTTCCTCTTCTACCAAACCCAACCTGGTTACATCTTTTCCAAGCCTTGTAGAATATTTTTATGTATTTGAACCTACAAAATCAATTCATAACATGGACAAATTGTCATGTATTCATTTGCAGTAAACATAAAAAATCAAAATAAAATCTAACATCCAAATTTAAAAACATAAATTTATATATATATATATATATATATATATATATATATATATATATATCACCTCTCGCAAGCAACCATTTTTACTATGTCCAAATCTTCATTTTTTTTTGGCAATAATTTCAAGTCCCCACACTTGTCACAAACACCTTTGTATGCAAGTCATACGATCATCAACACGATCATCAGATATCGTGTAAAGAATTAAAGTTATGAATTCACTAACATGTGTAGGTGGGGCATTTTCTTCTCGTAAGTTTCTATACACCTGAAAAAAACATAGAATTTTAAATACATTAATTTTAAATCACATCTCAAAAAATGATATTTAAACAAATTTCAAATATATAGATATAAATGAAAGCACGCCTCAAAATATATATACATAGATAATCTATAAAAAAAATTGTACCTGATAGTGGTAATCAAACTCAACGTGATAGCAAAAACAACATGTGTCAAGGACTTTATCATCTTGCACATACCAAGGATTCAAATTTTAAAACATTCGTTGTCCAATCTTAACATCTGGATTTTCTTTTGTAAACTTTATGTACATCTCATGTTGAGTTATTTCAAGCTAATGTTTTATATGTTCATCATAGTTATTGCGATTTATCCTATGTTTTAAAACATCCCTCACATTCAAAGAAGAATAAGTCCTCTCAGTCTAAAAATCAGAAACTATCTTCACAATATTATCCTCTATTTTATCAAAACGTGGATTTCTACACATTAGTGCCCAATTTTCCTTCCATAGTAGAGTCATCCAATGTCTTCCTCCTCTTTGCATACCTGTTGTACCGTCTTTCTAGATAAACCCAATGCCTTGGCAATGGTGGTAACATGACGATTCTTTGTTATATCTTCACTTACAACTGAAGTTAGTATTTCTCTACTAGAAATACTCTTATCTGCAGACCTAGTTTTTGTACCCAAAGAACTTATTCCTTTAAAAACATTCCCAACAAATTCTTCTTCTACACGTTTTGAATTTTTCCGTCCAAAATCAACACCCAACAATTCTAATGTTTCCCTCATATCAACATGATTCAAGAATGTAACCAAAAAATGTGCTCTAGCAACTGTAGTCAAATTAACAAATTCACCATATATTATCTCTACACTTTTTGTTGTTTTCTTTCATGATAGTGGTTCTTGTTGGGAAAATTATTTTAATTTTTGTAAATCCATCTTCACCAAGTGTTTCATATTTTTCTTGGGAAGTAATTCCATAACTTTTGCTATCACTTCAACATAATGTTGTGGATCATGATCTGTGTCCATAAACATACACATGGGATCCTATCAAAACCCTTGCCTTTACCTAATCTAAAAAACATATTATCATATTTAAACCTTAGAACTAAAAAAAATTACGATCTATCAAGGGTTTCTATACATATGTACCAATTTTTGCAGCCTTGTCTTTCACTTGTTGTGTCTTCTCTCTCTCTCTCTCTCTTTGTGCCTTCCTACGAACAGATCTTCTAGCATTCTTCTCTGCATTCTCTTCCTTGGTATATTTTCATTTCTCATTCTTTGCATTTCCCATGATTCATCCACTTCAATAATTTTTACCTACACACATAAATAGTGATAGATCTGAATGTCTAAGAGTAAACTCAATACAAAACTATATGTGCATGTAACTCTATTTATATACAAATCTCAGTAGAAATTAGGTTATTTTTAATTTTAGTTTTTTATAACTTTAAAACAACTTTTCTAATTTTAATAGAATTTATATTTAATATGTAAAACAACTTTTCTAATTTAATATTACATATTTTTGGTTAAAAACACTTTAAAAAAACAAACTTAGTTTAAAACAAAAAAGATATGTAGAAAACTAAATTTAAAACATTAAAAACAAACAATATTAAATAAGTAACTTGTAAAACATTAAATTTAGAAGGGGAGATGCAATTACAAAACATTAAATTTAGAAGGAGACATTTTGTGGCACTTTGGTGGCGCAGGGGGGTTTGCGTGAACTGTGGTTCACGCGAACCCTAGTTTGTGTGAACCCCCCTGAGTGGCACTAACGTGCCTGGATGGCACATTTTGGGTCTGAATCCTTTTGGGGGATAATTGTGAGCCAAAATATACAACTCAGGTACCACGTAATTAGGGTAAACGAACTACTTAAATTACAAAATTTTGACAAAAATTCAAATTTTTATTAGCTTTCTTAAAATGTAATTTTTATTTTTTTAAATTTTGTTTTTTTATTTATTTTTCAATTTTTACTAACATACGGTATTTTAGGACAATCAATAGTACACAATCAACCAAATTTGAAAAATAGTAGAATATATTTAAAAAAAATTAAAAAATAAAATTACTATTTATTGAAGTCTTCTTTGTACCTGTGAAAAAAAACCTCAATTTCGATCTAAATCTTAAATTTTATCGGCATAGACATATGTACACTATTTATTTGAAAATATTTTTACTAAATAATTAATTAAAAAAAATAGAAGTAAAAAAAATATGAAAATTTTACAAAATCTCAAAATTCAAATCTTAAAAATACATCTAAAATTTCATGGTCAATTTTTTTTTTTCATATAAATAAACCACCCGAGGACAGTCATTACTCTTTTATAACATAAGAAACAATGTTTGAAAAAAATTAAGAAAAAGACCATATTTTTTACCAATTTTAGTTTTAAAAAATATACATGTATTCTAAACTCTAAACACAACATTTCGTTAGTTTATGTAATCTCATGAATGTGTATGGTTTTGTGGTTATAACCTTTAAAAAATCAATGAAACTGAAAATTCATGTTTATAAAGGTACAAACCACGCCAAAAAGTGGGACATTTTATTGTGCTTTGATGAAGGTTCCCTAAGGTGTTCCATGTTACCAGTGGTCATGCCAAGAGTTTCAAGTTTACGGTACGTTTGGGTATGGCGCTCCATGCACATGACTTTCGAGATTTCTTTTTCAATGTTTTAAGAGTTCGTGCCGAGGTAAGATTTTGTAAATTTTTGGGATTACATTCCCTATCATTCAACATTTAATTTTAAAAAATATAAAAATGATGAAGTGAGAGTCAGTGCAAGAGAAAAGAGGAAAATGATATCTTTTACAAAAAAATCACGATCTCCACATTCGTTGAGACCACATAACTTTCCACATTCACCAAGTGAAAACCATGAGACCAAGCATGATGAACACCAAAAAATTGATAGCTTTCCATAATATCACTCAAGTCACAAGATGAGATATAATACAAAGTTAGCCTTTCCTCCAAACAATCACACCGACACCAATGCATACAGATGGTCCTTTCAGATGCTCCAATGCTTAAACACACTACAACAAGTAGATAGATTGAATCCCATTTCATGATTTTATGAACCTTTTTATCAACCTATTTGCGTAGATCCTCCAACCATGGCATTCCATGAGATGACATTTCTTTGGATGCATTTTGTTGAATACTCTATTCACTGTTCCAAGGGTTCCTCTTCCAAAAATATGAAAGTGAACAATTGAAGACTTCACATTTCTTGTGTTGTGGAAAAATTCATAGAAATTGCCTCCTTCCTTCACATTTTTATAGAGATCCTCTAGCTCATCACAACTTAGAGGTACATTTTCATAATACTTGTACTTTTCCAAGCATGTTTCTCTATGCTTTTCCCTTGTAAATTTCAGCCTATCACAGGGTATACCTTGAATATCTCTTCCTCCTCTAGCATATGTTGCACTTGGGTCAACAGAACTAGTAATTTCCACATAATTGTATGAGTCTAAATCCATGTTACCTCTACCTTGATTTTTATATTCATCTTCTACCTCGTCAAAATCAACTATTTCATGATCTTTCAGGTCTGGGTAAGTGCACCAAGTTGGTGGAAAAAAAAGGGGTCATAAGTGGATGTCATATTGCAAAAAAACAGTGAAATCTCAACTTGTAGGGATTTGTAGCAACACACGCACTCAAAATTAGGAAAATTTATATAAATATGAATCGTAGCATCCGGAATCTAGTTTCTAAAATACTATTTTTAAAAAAAAATGAACAAGTTTAGCTATATTAAACACTTAAAATTATATGACTTGGTTTTTGTTTTTGAAAAAACCTATAAGATTGTAGTCCATTTTCCCACGATTTGGATGACTAAATCTTGTTTTTTTTCCTTTGGTGAAAAGTTAGATGTAGTTGTTTATCTTGGGATGGATTTTATTTTGTATTTTTTCAAGCAATATTTTTTTCTTTATGATTGTTTCCCTGAAAGTGGTCTAAAAATATTTAGAAAATGAAGCGCTTTCCGTTTTCCCTCCATAACTATATCAAAAAATATTGAAATCAAATATATATATTTTTTAACATGTATAGAATTTCTCCACGCTTGGGATGGTATAAGTTTTATCACATTTTGATAAGCGAAACAAAATTTGCAGTCTTAAACGTAGACATGAACATTCGCAGGGAAAAATGTTTTAAAGACCTATTGCTAGTAAAAAATTATAAAATGATATTTATCTTATTCTATTCACTTTAAAATCAATATTTCTATGAAGCTAACGATCTCCCCTATGCGATGACACTAAATTTGTGAAATGTTTTTAGTATTTCAACATGGTTCAAGTCTGTGGAAGAGAAAATTTGAAGTTTTTTGACCCTTTACACTTCATAATGACCTTTCATAGCTTTGGTTGGAAAAAAAAAAAGATTCCCGAGCCTTAGGGTCAGATTTGATGATACAGATAGAACTGCGGTCGTGGTTTACAAACCATGATAGTAGGTTTTTAAACAAGAACCGTGATCACACTTTATTAACTGTGAGCGCAGTTTATAAAGCATGATCGTGGTTCATAAATCATATTTACATACATCCCAATGTTCTAATTACCATGTGATTTTTACTTTTTGACTTTACCGTATGAATTACTGTGAATTTTTTTCATTTTCTACACATTTTTCTTATCACCAGAAGAAAAACATCATGAGAGACAAGAAACAAAATAAAAAAATTCATTCAGTAAAAAAACACCAAACAAAGTAGAGGCAAATAGATTTCAAAATGTTGAGTGAATGCGGAATCATCCTGAATCAAGAAGAGGTTCATCTTCAACCCCTACTATTGTAAGCAATGAGGAACCAGGTAATGTTTTTACTGTCAATATTGAAGAAGAATTAAATACTCGTGATGCAGAAAATGTTGAAATTGAAGGAGACAATGAAAATGTGAATAAAGAAATTCAGGTTGAAACTATAGACAAGTAAATTTTGACAAAAACACCTCCTATGATTTTCCATAAGAAACCTAATTATTTTATTGAAATTGCTGAAAAAAATTTGCAACCAATGTGGGACAAACTTTTTGAACGACAAATCAGAAGAAAAGCCACTGAAATTTGGGATAATCATTTTGAAATTTGAAATGATTCCTAAATATGTCATTTGTTAGTTAGTTTGATGAAATTGAATAAAATGAGACCTACATTAAACACCTTAGGATTGAAAACATCTAATATACGTGGTCAAACCTCTACAATTGTTGAAAACCTTCATTATGCATATCACATTGTTGGTGTCAAGAGACACACTAGGGATAGTAATATTGTGCATCGTGTACTTGTTACTAGTGTTGTAAGTGAATCAATAAAACAACAACATTTGACTACGTAAACAATTCAAATGTTAGAAGTTAATCGAAAAAATATAATAAAAGTAATTAAAAGACAATATCCTTCAATCACTCAATAACACCAATTTTTGGGAATTTTCTATTAGAGCACCGCGTAAGGAAAAATATGATACTGATGCTATAAAAGAAGTTGTTATTCAATTTTGGCATGATAACACTAGAGTTTCACCTATTACAAGAGATGTAAAACTGAGAGTTGGTTCTATTAATCATGAACCAAATCCAAAGCATTTCTTAGATATAACTCAAACCCAATTTTTTTGTAAGTTTGAACAAGAGAATCTGAAAATTAAAATTAGTCAACATTTTTTTGAAATTTTAAAACCATTCTATATGCAAATCAACCATGCTCGCACCACTTGTTGTTGTAGGAAACATGTTGAATTTGCTATGCATTATGCTAAATTTTTATGTATTCGTTCTATTTCTCATTCTGAAACTATGTTATTGGACTATGCTATTCAAGTTCCACCAATATCCTCCATGGATTTCATTCCTACAATATTTTGTGAAAAAGAAGTTGGACAATTTTTTTATAGTCAGGATTTGTTTAAATGGAAGTTGTGGTACATGTGGAAGATTACCTAAATTGGAAAGTTACATACATGAGCAAATTGAAGGTGCAATAGGAAATAATTTAGTTGAGTTTGATAAATATAAATCAGTTGCATACCACTTGAAAGATGGAAAATAATATAAACAATGTGAACTAGTTACAGAACATATTCTTGTTTTACAATTTATGAGAAAATTTAAGGATGAAATTGTTTATGATTATGCTAGGCATACACACATAGCTCAATGGTTGGATGAATAGTTCAAGATATTGAAAGACACATTTCCTAGTGGTACTATTGTTTCAGTAGTATATTTTGCAGAGAATTACACATTGTAACCACAAATGGAGGTTCAATCACAATATTATAACTCAGTACAAGTTGTCATTTTTGTGCATATAACATTTATACATTCTCCTAACAGTACAAAGAATGATTTAAAAATTTTAAGAGAGTACCACTTTTATATCAGTGATGATCGTACTCATTCTATTGAATTTGTGCAAGGGTGTTTCTAGTTATTTTATAGAATTTTTTTGATAGGGACATCCACTTAAAACAAAATTATAAATGGTCAGATAATTACATGTCTCAGTTTAAGAATGCACGAATTTTTTATTAGATTAGTAGGATGCATTTCAAGATGGGTGTGTAACATTTTTGGAGTTTCACTGAGGATGGACATGGTAAAGGAGAGCATGACGGTACAGTGGCATGTGTGAAAAGAGCTCTTGCAAGAGAAGAGTTGAAGTAAAAAGATGGTGCTAAATTTTAATATGTAAAGAACATAGTGGAATGGTGTATTGACAACATGGCCCTAGGTTCTCAAGAAAATTCCATGGTTCATACATATTTTTGGTTGATAGAGGAACAACAAATTGCTAACTATGAGGATTATATGACACTCACTGAGTCAAGTGATATGCACTCATTTTGTAGCTCAGACACTACTTCGTGGGCCATATGGACAAGAAATTTGACATGTTTTTATGCATCTTGTATCAAATTTGTCACTGCTGAGTGTGATTCATAAGAATGGGTGGATGGATGGATTTGTTGGCCTTTAACTCCACTTCCTAGTTATCAAACTCCACAAGAATTACGACTTGTTTTTGTAGATGAAGTTGCAACATCCAAGGAATTTGATGAAAATTTTATTTTGGTGCGACAATGTATTTATGGTTATTTACAATTTTGGTATTGAGTTATGTACATTGAAATTTTAATATGTACAATTTAAATTTGAGTTGAAACCTTTTTTTGTATGATACCTATTTGTAGTTATTGTGACAAAAGACAATGAAGAAGGAACAAACTATTTCTTATGTCATTGCATCTAGGAAAGAAAGAAGCTGACTTCTCCCATTATAGATGGCGAAGATATTGAGTACCCTACAGGGTCAATGGTAGTTACTGACACTTGGCTTTGACAGTATCCATTAAAAAACTCCTCTGTTTGGGTGTTTGAATACTTTGAGACACACAGGAAAATACTATTATATTCGCATCTAGTTCTAATGACAAATATTCAAATGTATAGATATCGAGGAAGGCCTAATGACAAGATTCTTTGGAAGGTTTGAGAGTCAGATCGTGAACAATCCGTCTGCTACTCAAAGTAGATATGATTCTGATGGTTCATTGGAATGAATTTACAATGCTCATGTCTGGTATATATAATTTCTTTGATATAATTTCTTTGGTATATATAACTTTGTTAGTTAGATAAATTTAAGTTCATATATTTTATTAAATGTGTGTATTTTCTATATATCTAGTATGGTTTTGATTTTAAACTTAAATTTCTGTGACTAACACTTTTATGTGCAGGTTAGTGGTGCAGAAAAGCTTCCACCTTCATGTGGTTGGCACTGTTAGTAGAGAATTATAAATTATTGAAGTTAAGAGAAGCTTTCATTGTTTTACAAGAAAGTAGAAGCAATTAACAATGATTTATGTACCTGTGGAGGGGGTTCTTAGCTCTGGAGGAGGTAGCCCAGAAGGACCAAGAGCTTAGAGAACCAAAAAAATTCCTCCCTAAGTGTTTACAAGACCATACCTACATGTTTGCATAGTCGTTTCGGTGCCACGAGCCCCCGTTTCCAAAATATACTGTTTGACAGCCTTACATTGGATCAAACTACACTATTCCGTGTGTTTACAAATAATAAGGTAGAAATAGCACCGATTAGAGAAGAAAAAAACCAAGATAGGCTATTTTAGAGGGTCCCTATGCCAAGGTGTAGGATCAGAAAAGTGATCTCTAGGTGTCACAGAGTGCACGTAGCCACCTGTTGAAGTTGAATGATTTTTTGGTCTTAGGGCTCTTAAGGGACTATGCTTGAATGAGGTAGCCCGCAAGTAACGACATTTTCACGCACCAAAATTACATATCCTCTAGCATTCACCTAGCCACCCAGACATATCAGCGTAGTCAGTTCGGTGCCACGGCACACCGTTTACAAAATATACCATTTGACATCCTTACACTTTCTCAAACTACATTATTTGGTTTGTGTGCAAACAATAGGGCTGTGAGAGCACCGATTAGAGAAGAAAAAAACCTAGATAGGATATTTTAGAGGGTCCCTAAACTGAGGTGTAGGATTGAACAAGAAATCCTTAAGTGCCATGCAGTTTGTGTAGTCACCTATCGAAGTTGAAATTTTTTTTGGTCTCAGGGCTCTTAAGGGACTTCGCTTGAACAAGGTATCCCAGAAGCAACAACATTTTCATGCACTGAAACGAAACCTCCTCCAGCATTCACCTGGCCACCCAGATGTGTCGGCATAGTTGGTTCGGTGCCATGACCCACTGTTTACAAAATATACCATTTCACATCCTTACATTGTGTCAAACTACACTATTCGACGAGTTTGCAAACAACACGGCATATTGTAGAGCACCGATTAGATAAGGAAAACCCTGAGACATGGTATTGTGGAAGGTCCCTACGCTGAGGTGTAGGATCAAACAAGATATCCGTAGGTGTCATGGAGTGCACGTAGTCACCCATCGAAGTTGAACAATTTTTTTGTCTCAAGGCTCTTAAGGTACTCCACCCGAATGAAGTAGCCCAGAAGCAATGAGGTTGTCACGCATTGAAACGAAACCTCCTCTAGCATTCACATGGCAACCCAGATATGTTGACATAGTCAGTTTGGTGCCACGATGTACCATTTACAAAATATATTGTTTAACATCCTTACAACGTCTAAAAATTTACTATTTGGGGCGTTTGCAAACTATAGGGTAGCAAGAGCACCGATTGGAGAAGGAAAAAACCGAGACAGGATATTGCAGAGGGTCCCTACATCAAGGTGTAGGATTAAACAAAACATCATTAGGTGCCACGAAGTCATAATTGTTGAAAAAGTTGTAATTTTTGAAAAAATTGTAATTGTTGAAAATGTCAGAGATTCTTCTCAGAAACAGAAAAAAGAAGAAAAATAACAAGAACAAGAAAAAGAAGAAAGTTGTTGATTCTTCTCCTTTGCAAAAAGTTCCTCTTCAATAAACTCATTCTGATTTAAGAAAAATTTTCAACTTTGTCAACAATTAAAAAAATTTCAATAATTACAACTTTTTCAACATTTACAACTTTTTCAACTTTTTCAACAATTACAACATTTCCAACGTTTTCAACAATTAAAACGTTTTCAAGAAATTGTTGAATCAGAAATTGAAAAAGAAGAAGAAGATGGTCATGCAATTAATGGTTATTGTGAATACTCACCCAACAAAAATCATGTATAATTTTGATAGATGATATGAATAGTTAGTCTTGTTTACTGTTCACCCGTGACTCATATAAAAATAAATAAGCCTCTTCTTCTACTTCCCAAGTAAAACACTTTAATCCTCAAATGGTGAATCGATAGAAAAATAAAATAAAAAAGAAACATCATTTCCTACTTCTATGGGGTCATCCAAGAATAATCCTTATACTACTTTAGCCAAGACTCCATCTACCTCTTTGAGTAAGTCTCTTGCACCTCCTCTTGTCAAATCAATTTCTATTTCAATTATTCCTAAGAATGAAAATCCTACTCATGTCAAGAATTCCACAGTTCCTAATGTGCTTACCACTTCCTCATATTTTTACATCAATAACCATTTAAAGAAAGATAAAATTCAAATATCTGAATATGAGTACATAAAAAACACCCCAAGCATTTTGATAAACTCATCTAGTTTATCAAAGGAAGTAGTAAAAATACATATTCCAAGAATCCTACCAACACTAAAGAATCACATCCCACTCCTAGAACCTCTCATTCCTAAAACCTTCTTTCCTTAAAATCCTCCTCTTCTAGGAAATAAGAACCTTTCTATCTTTCCTTGTTGGTCAATAGACCTATTAATTGAATAATTGCATTATTGACTCCGGTGCCTTTGCCAATGTCATGCTCATAATTTTTTTTAACTCTATTTGTATTACTCTCACCCCTGCTATTGGCCATTGTTACTAAATGATAACAAAATAATTACCTTTTTTTGGCTACATGAAATACTTTGAAGTAGAATTTGTAGACTTCCCTGACAAGAAAATCAAGAAGGAAATACTTGTGGAAGACATGCTAGCTATGTATGGTATATTGTTGAGCCAAAGTTTCTATCATGATATTGGTAGGGATATAAAGATGGATTGGTCATACACCACAATACTCATCAATGGTAAAATGAATAATATCCTTCTGATAAATACAATTGAATACACAGTTCAAAAACTAAATGACCCAAGGGAAGAGATCTTATTTCAAGGTTCAAGGTATGGAATATTTTTCATGACTTAAGAGGAAAGTGATAAGTTTTCCATGTTGATGGAGGAATACACATGCTTTCCTTAATTTCTTAACAATTATACCATGAAATGTTGCACCATAGTAACGTTATATTCATATATGTTGCACCATATTTTTTAAATTTTAAATCAAACATACATAGAGAATTAATATACATAGAATATACATACATAGAAGGATATAATGTGCAATGAATTCAAATCAAACATAGAAGTAATATCGTTATGTAAACCAACATGTGGATATATAATGTATCAAACTAAGTTTTCTGAATGCACGTGTCTATGAAAATATAAGTTCATACCATGTGTAAATCTCAAACTAAGTGTGTCATACATATAGGACCACATGGGGTCGCATAAGGCTATATATACAATGGACTATATGAAGAATCGTGAACTAGGACCAGCTGGCCCATATATATATATATATATATATATATATATATATGTGTGTCTACACACATCTATGTACATCCACAGGTCCTATGAATCTAATCATGAAACATCTTCCCTCTCTTCGCCTTGTTAGAAGAAGCATATCCACAACCTGGGGATGTAGTGGAGGAAGATGCCACTATGGAATTTCATCCGTATGGTCCTAGGCGTCTCTAAGTAGGCCTGAAATCTAGCTTGCACATTTATAAACAACAAGTATTTAACACCTAAATTTTTAAAATACATTCAAAATTTAGAAACTTAGAATTTAGTTAAAATGCATGTGAAATCTTACCGTACATTCTCATAATCCCTATCAATTTATCATCGACGCATCATAGGGTAAAGACGGTAATAGACTCACGAGGGGTAAGCTACATAAAAATATTAATAGTTAAAATTAAATATTTCATGTACAAATTTTTTTATTGTAGATTTAAGTAATAAGAAAAAATTCCTCTATAAATATAACAAATTTGAAAAATTGTACCTCAGTTAGTGGATTTGCAGATGTTATGGCAGTATATACAATCAACCTACAGAGTCTGCATATATGGAGGAGTCTCTCTGGACAGTCATAAGATATACAAGAAAACATGTACAAATAAAGATAATCTACATGACTACCACATAACAGACCCAAAGCATAATCGACACATAATAGACCAATACATATTAATTTGATAATAGAAACAAAACAAGGAATCTAGCTTTAATGGTCTTCTAGGGAATCTTCGATGTTACTCGAGTCTCCAAAATTCCTACAAGAGTAGATACACAACTAAACTTTCATAATTAGAAACAAACTGCAAAGAGAAACTAACCTGCGTAAAAGTCATGTGGGGCATGCTAAGTAGCCTCAGTTCCCAAAGTAGATGATGACCCACCAGGCTCCTGCGTATAAAAGACAAGACATATATTAATATGTACATGTACATGTGAAACATTATATTAATAAAAGTGCACAGTCAAATGAAATTTGGAATGTAAGTACAACTTGAAACTTACATCTGTAACACGTCCAACTATAGTAGCTAGCATGTCAACGCCGAATGTGTCCTTCACCGGAACTTGTTATTTAAAATAAAATAAAAAAATAGTTTTTACATGTATGTACATGATGTAATCATTTACATATATATATTAAAATCTCAAATATGAATTAAAATATTGTATTATATATATATATATATATATATTAAATATTTATTTGACATTTACCTATGAAAGACCAAGATCATTTGCACAAGTTATCAGAAACATCTACCATCATCTCATCTAGAGAAAATAAATCATGTGATCCAACAAATGATGTCTTTCACTGCATAGTGCATAAGGCACCACATGATCCACAGTGGTGTGGTGCGCTAGAACTAGTGCCTCCATCAAGATGACTAGATTGGAGATCTATTCACTAAGAATTGAGATCAGGAGTATCAGTAGAGGGTCCGCAATGCCATGTAGTGTGTCAGGATCTCAACAAGATCCTTCACTCTAGATGCCACGGAGTAACTGAGTAGTCACCCGTCAGAGTTTTAGAACATGGGGGATCCTTTTTTGACCTACGCGTGCACCAGGTCTACTTAAAGCAGAGCTACTACCTAACCCACAAAGTATCCCAGAAAAGCAACGACGTAATGTTGTGTAGCTCTTTAATGCACAACCTCACTGTAGCATTTCACCTAGTTCACCTGGACATAGTTGGCACATCTCGGTTCAGTTGCCACGACTCACTGTTTGATAATCAATATAGCATTTGATAACATTACACTGGCTCAAACTACACTATGTTCGAGCGTTTGCAAATAATCGGGAAGCGAGAGCACCGATTGGATTGATGAACCATAATCTAAGACATATTATTATAGAGTGTCCCTATGCTCTGAGGTCAGTAGGATAATGCATGAGACGTCGTCCAGGTGCCACGTTTTCTAAGTCAGTCACCCGTCAAAGTTGAATGGTTTATGTGGTCATACAAGGATCTTACAGGGACTCATGCTGGAATAAAGGTAACCCATCTATCTATATGAACTTGGTTGTGGAACCAAAATGACGCCTCCTCTAATATTCATCAATGGCCATGTCGGCTAAAGTGTTGGCGCAGCCGAATTCAGTGCCACGACCTAACTTTTACAAAATATAGCATTCTGACATAAGGTTACACTATGCTAAAACTGTACTATTTCATGCATTCTGCAAAAAATAGGGAAGCTTGAGATAACCGATTGGTTCTGATGGGGAAAAAATTGAAACACAATATTGTAGAGCGGATCCCTATGCTGAGGTGTAGGGATCCGACGAGACATCTCTGGAGGTGACACGAAGTCCGAATAGTCACCCGTCGATGGTTCGCAACGGTATTTTTGAGCTCAAGGCTCTTAAGGGGCTACACACAAACGAAGTATCATGGAAGCAAAACCCATTTTTCTCTCGCACCAAAAATATGCCTAAAATGCTATCAAATTCACCTATCCACCTAGATGTGTTGGCACATTCCATTTGTCTTGCCACGACCCACCGTTTGTAAAATCTTGCATTTGACAGTCGTACACAAGCTCCGAAGACTGTAATATTTCAGTGGGTATTCAAAGCAATAGTGGCAAAGGTCGAGGAGAAATCTGAGTTGGAGATGGAAAAAACTGAGGGAAAATGAGGATATTATAGAGGGTCCCTAATTTGAGGTGTCAAAGGATCCAACGATCATGGTCTCTAGGTTTGGAAATCACCAGAGCCTATAAAAACAATGTCACTTGTGCGAAGTTTATGAATGATGTTTTTGGTACTCTAGGGATCTTAAGGGTTTTTACTCGTCCAATGAAGTAGCCAGGAAGCAATTTGATGCTCTGTTGCACACCAAAAAAGATCCTCCTCTAGTATTCCACCTAGCTAGGCTATATGCCTGTTGACACAGTATGGATCAGTGCCACGATCCAGTGTTTGCAAAATATAGCATTTGACAGTCTTACACTGGCTCAATATCTTACAGGCCTATTTCAAACATTTGCAAATAATAGGGCAGCAACTGAGAACTTGATTGGAGAGGAAAAAACCAATACATGATATTTTAGATGGATACCCTAACATCTGAGGTGTTGAATCTAATGAGACATCTCCAGGTTCCACGACTGAGAAAAAGTATTCACCCGTACGAAGTTGAACAATTGTGTTGGTCTCATCAACTCTTAAGAAAACTATGCCCGAACAAGATGATATCTTGTAAGGACATGGCATTGTCATGTGCCATGAATAGTGTACACCTGAGGTATCTAGCATTCACCTGACCATCTGAACATGTTGGCGTAGTTGGTTCGAAGCATGTCAACGAAATACCGTTTGCAAAATCCTAGCGTCTATGACAGCGTCAACAATGGCTCAAGACATGAAAACTATTTTACACATATTCAAACAATAGCAGAGTGAGAGCATCCAATTAGACCCAATATGCATAAAGTAAATGATGACAGAATATTGTTAGAGGTTTATCCCTATGTTGCAGGTGTAGGATATAAGCCATGATGTTACATATCTAGGTGCCACGAAGTCTGAATAGTCACCTTTTCGAAGTTGAAGCAGTAACAAAGGTGTCAACAGGCAGCTTAGAGGGACTATGACTGAACGAAGTAGGCCAAAAGTCAACGATGTTAGTCGGACACCAAAATGAAACTTTCCTCTAGTTGTTCACCTGGATCCATCCAGATGTGTTGGCATAGTCAGTTCAAAAGGATGCCATGACCCCATCCGTTTGTAACTAATATAGCGTTTGGCAGCCTTACAACCAAGGCTCAAGACTACACTATTTTCGCACCATTTACAAATAATACAGTAGCGAGAGACACCTTTCTTTAGCATAAATTTTGGAAAGAAGACCTTGAGATAGGCTATTGATCAGATACGTCCAGATCTAACTCTCACAAGGTGTCACTTACAGATCATGGAGATAAGATGTCTCTACAATGCCACAGAGTTCGACTTAGTCACATGTCGAGACCTTGACCAGTTATGCATACTTTAGTAAAAGTCATTTTGGTTCTTGAGTGGGTACACTATGACAAAAACAAGGGTAGTATCCGGGAAGCAACAACGTTGTTTTTAACACCAAAATTATGGTGGGAGGGGAGACTAGCATTCACTTGACTACACCAGATCCTGTTAGCAGCTTATTCGATTCAGTGCCACGATTCAATCCACCGTTTGCCACAAAATATAGCATTGTTTCCTCAACTAGCCTTACACTATGCTCAATTATTTCCGCAATTATTTTGCACGTTGTGCAAACAATAAGGCAGTGATTAGCACTAAATTGGAAAGTGAAAAAAAATGAGACATGATATTGTAGAGGGTGCCTTAGGACAATAGGTGTAGTATCCAACGAGATGTCTGATAGGTGTAATGGAGTCCGAGTAGTCATACCCGTCGAAGTATGGGAACAATTCTAAACGGTTTCAGGGCTAGTTACGGGACATATGCCTGATTTTGAAATAGCTTGGAAGCATACAACATTGTTACGTACAAAAACAATGGCTCCTCTCTATGAGTCACGCTAGGCATACACAAAGAGGACGATGGTTGGATGAAAAGTTCAAGATTTGGTGCCACGAACACATTTCCTATTTGTACTATTGTTTCAGTAGTCAATTTTGCACAGACTTACACATGGCAACCACAACTGCAGGTTACAATCGTGCAATATTCAAACAACTCAGGTAGCGAGAGTTTTTCGATTTTGGAGACATAAAACATAGAGACATTATATTATAAAGGGTCTCCTATGCCAAGGTACAAAGATCTGATCGAGATGTCTCTAACAGAGTGCCACTTTTAGTCTGCAATGATGATCATACCCATTCTACTGAATTTGTGCAACGGTGTTTCCAGTTAGTCTTATGGAAAGTTTTATTATAGGGACATACACTTCGAACAACAGTATATATGGTCAGCATACGATGTGCACATCTAAGTGTACCAAGAATTCAATAATATCCTATTAGCATGAGAAAGATTCCTGACCACCTGGATGTGTTGGCACACATCAGTTGGAGTGCCACTGAGGCTGGACATGGATTTGCATAGCATGATGGTGCAAGGGCAGTTTGTAACAGACCTTGCAACAGAAGAGTTAAATTACACTATTTCATGCTATATTCAAATAGATAGGGCATCGAGAGCACTGATTGGAGACGGTGTATTGACCGAGACATGGCCCTAGGTTATCATAGAAAATCCCTACACTGAGGTAGATATTTATGGTTGATAGAGGAACAAAAAATTCTATAACTGTGCCATGGATTGTCCAAGACATTCACCTAGGTCGAAGCTGATATGCAGTCATTTTGTGGTCTCAGACTCTACTTAAGTGGATTACACCCGAACGAAGAAATCCTGGAAGAAACAACGTTGTCACACATCTGAAACAATGCTTCCTCTAGATGTTCACCTAGTAATCCCAAAGAATGGGTGGCATGGACTGGATTTGGTAGGCCACTAACTCCATTGTTTTCAAAATATATCGTTTGATAGCCTTTCACTAGCTCAATATGACATGTATTTGCATGCGTAGTTGCAACATCCAATGACTTGGAAGTGAGAGCATTTTGATTTTGGAGACAAAAAACTGTATTTAAGGCTGTTATAGAGGGTCCCTACAATGAGGTGTAGGATCTAACATTGACATCTCTAAGGTGCCACAAAGTCTGAGTAACTCATCGAAGTTGAACACATTTTTTGAAGTCTCATGAGCTCTTAAGGGATTTATGTGCCAAACGAAGTAGCAATGAAGAAGCAATAAACTATTTGTCATGTCATTACAAAAATGACACCTCTAATATTAAGTCTAGACTACTCCAGACATAGTTGGCCTGAAGACAATTTGGTGCCACAACCCACCGTTTGTAAAATGGTAGTTATTTGAACTAGTCTTACACTGGTATCCATCAAAATACTCCTCTGTTCATGCGTGTTGCAAACGATAGGGCAGTGAAAGCACCAATTGGAGATGAAAAAACTCTAATAGACACAATCTTATAGAGGGTCCCTAGCGACAAAGGTGTAGCTGTATCTGATAGCAAGGAAGGCCTAATAACAAGGTGCCATTTGGAAGGTCCAAGTAGTCACCCATCAAAGTTAAACGATTTTTGGTCTCAGGGCCCTTCAAAGTAGATCTGATGCCTGACAGTGAATTAGCCTAGAAGTAACAATGCATCATGTCGTGGCACATAAAATGACGAATCCTCTAGCATTCACCTGGCCATATATAGATGTGTTAGCATAGATCAGTTTAAGTGCCCACGACCCACCATTTAAAAAATATGTGCATTTGATAGCCTATACACTAGCTCAAAATGCATTATTTCGCACGTATTGAACACAATAGAGCATTTCTTTTAGCTACCGACTTGTAGATGGAATAAACTGAGATAGGATCATCGCTAGAAAGGGTCCCTACGCTTCAAGGTGGTTAGGCATCCATTAGTAGAGAATTGTAAATTCTCGATGCCAAGAGAAGCTCTGATTGTATTACAGGAAAATCGAAGCAATTGACAAAAGGTTTTTGGTACCTCTGGAGGGTGATCTTTGGGAACTCTGCTCGAACGATGTAGCCTAGAAGGACCAATGAGCTTTGTTACGCACCAAAACGACGCATCCTTATAAAATTCACCTAGACCATACCATATGTGTTGGCGTAATTGGGTCGGTGCCACGACCCACCGTTGGCAAAATATAGCGTTTGACAGCCTTATAATGGATCAGAACTGCACTATTTCACGCATATTGCAAACAATAGGACAGCGAGAGCACCGATTAAATATAGAAAAAAATAAGACAAGCTATTGTATAGGGTCCCTATGTAAAGGTTTAGGATCTAGATGAAGATATCTTTAAGTGCCACAGAGTCTGATTAGTCACTCATCGAAGTTGAACATTTTTTTTCTCTCAGGGCTCTTAAGGGATTACGCCTGAGACGAAGATAGCCTCGGAAGCAACGATGTCATCGCAAACCAAAATGATGCACCTCCTTATAGCATTCACCTAGCCACTCAGACATTTTGGGGCATAGTCGGTTTGGTGCCACGATCCCATCATTTGACAAAATATAGTGTTTGATAGCCTTACACTGGCTCAAACATACATTATTTCGTGTGTATTACAAATAATAGGGCAGCGAGAGCACCGATTGGAGAAGGAAAAAACCTAGACAGGATATTATAGAGGGTCCCTACATTGAGGTGTAGGATTGAACTAGATGTCCTTAGGTGCCACAGAGTCTGCGTAGTCACCCGTTAAAGTTGAACAATTTCTTGGTCTCAGGGCTCTTAAGGGACTTCACTCGAACGAGGTAGCCTGGAAGAAATGAAATTGTCATGCACCAAAATGTGTCGGCATAGTCGATTCAGTGCCATGACCCACCATTTGACATCCTTACACTATCTCAAAGTACACTATTTGGTGCATTTGTAAATAATAGAGCAGCGAGAGCACCGATTGGAGAAGGAAAAAACTAATACAAAATATTTTATATGGTCCCTCCGTAGATGTGTAGGATCAAATGATATGTCCTTAGTTGCCACAAAGTGTGTGTAGTCACCCACCGAAGTTGAACAATTTTTTGGTCTCAGGGATCTTAAGGGACTACACCTGAACGAGGTATCTTGGAAGCAATGACATTTTCACGCACCAAAAATATGCCTTCTCTAACATTCACCTAGCCACCCAGACGTGTCAGTGCATTCAGTTCAGTGCCACGACCCACCATTTCCAAAATATACCATTTGACATCCTTACACTGTCTCAAACTACACTATTCGGCGAGTTTACAAACAATAGGGCAGCGAGAGCACCAACTACATAAGGAAAAAACTGAGATAGGATATTGTAGGATCAAATGAGATATTTGTAGGTGCCATGGAGTGTGCGTAGTCACCCGTCAAATTTGAACAATTTTTTCGTCTTAGGACTCTTAAGGGACTCCGCTTGAATGAAGTAGCCTGGAAGCAACGACGTTGTCACACACCAAAATGACACCTTCTCTAGTGTTCACCTAGTCACGCAGATGTGTCAACACAGTCAGTTTGTGCCATGACGCACTGTTTGTAAAATATACCATTTGATAGCCTTTAACTGTCTAAAACTTCACTATTTGGGGTGTTTACAAACAATAGGGCAGCAAGAGCACCAATTTGAGAAGGAAAAAATTGAGATGACTATTACAGAGGGTCCCTACGTTGAGATGTAGGATTGAACGATACATCCTTAGCTGCCACAAAGTCATAATTTTTGAAAAATTTATAACTGTTGAAAAAGTAAGAGATTCTTTTCAGAAATAGAAAAAAAAAGAAAAATAACAAGAACAAGAAAAAGAAGAAAGTTGTAGATTCTTCTCCTTTGCAACATGTTTCTCTTCAAAAAACTCATTCCGCTTTCAACAAATTTTTCAACTTTGTCAAAAATTATAGATTTTTCAACAATTACAACTTTTTCAAGAAATTGTTGAATAAGAAATTGATAGAGAAGAATAATATGGTTATGCAATTATTGGTTATTGTGAATACTCACCCAACAAATATCCTGAATAATTTTGATAGATTATATGAATAGTTACTCTTGTTTAGTGTTCACCCACTCATAAAAAAATAAATAAGCATCTTCTTCTACTTCCCAAGTAAAACATTTTAATCCTCAAATGGTGAATTGATAGAAAAAAAAAAAAAGAGGAACATCATTTCCTACTTCTATGGGGTCATCCAAGAAGAATCCTAATACTACTTTAGCCAAGACTCCATCTACCTCTTTGAGTAAGTCTCTTGCACCTCCACTTGTCAAATCGATTTCTATTTCAATTATTCCTAAGAATGAAAATCCTACTCATGTCAAGGATTCCATAGTTCCTAATGTGCCTACCACTTCCTCATATTTTTACATCAATGACCATTTCAAGAAAGATAAAATTCAAATATCTGAATATGAGTACTTAAAAAACACCCCAAGCATTTTAATAAACTCGTCTACTTTATCAAAGGAAGTAGTAAAAATACATGTTCCAAGAATGTTACCAACACTAAAGAATAATTTCCCACTCCTAGAACCTTCTTCCCTAAAAATCCTCCTCTTCTAGGAAATAAAAACCTTTCTATCTTTCCTTGTTGGTCAATGGACCTATAAATTGAATAATTGCATTATTGACTCCAGTGCCTCTGATAATGTCATGCTTATAAATTATTTTAACTCTATTTATATTACTCTCAGCCCTGCTATTGGCCATCTTTACTACATGAAAACAAAATAATTACCTCTATTTGGCTACGTGAAATATTTTCAAGTAGAATTTGCAGAATTCCCTTATAAGAAAATCAAGATGGAAATACTCATGGAAGACATGCTAGCTATGTATGGTATATTGTTGAGCCAAAGTTTCTATCACGATATTGGTGGGGATATAACGATGGATTGGTCATACACCACCATACTCATCCATGGTAAATGAATAATATCCTTCTGATAAATACAATTAAATACACAATTCAAAACCCAAATGACCCAAGGGAAGACATCTTATGTCAAGATTCAAGGTATGGAATAATTTTTTTTGACTTAAGAGAAAAATGATAAATTGCCCATGTTGATGCAGGAATACACATGCTTCCCTTAATTTCTTAACAATTGTACCATGAAATGTAGCACCATAGTAATGTTATATTCATATATGTTGCACCATGGTTTTTAAATTTTAAATCAAACATACATATAGAATTAATATACATAGAATATACATACATAAAAAGATATCATGTGCAATGAATTCAAATAAAACATAGAAGTAATATCGTTATAAAAACCAACACATGGATATATAATGTATCAAACTAAGTGTTCTGAATGCACGTATCTGAAAATATAAGTTCATAACATTTGTACATTTGAAACCAAGTGTGCCATACATATAGGACCACATGCAGTTGCATAAGGCTATATATATAATGTCCTATGAAGAATTGTGAACTAGAACTAGCTAGCCCATATATATATATATATATATATATATATATATATATATATATATATATATATATATATATATATATATATATATATATATATATCTGTACATCCACGTCCTATGAATCTAATCATGAAACATCTTCCCTCTCTTTGCCTTGCTAGAAGTAGCATGTCCATGACCTGGGGATGTAGTGGAGGGAGACGCCACTATGGATTTCATCCATGTGGTCCTAGGTGTCTCTTAGTAGGCCTGCAACCTAACCTGCATATTTATGAACAACAAGTTTTTAACACCTAGAATTTTAAAATACATTCAAAATTTAGAAACTTAGAATTTAGTTAAAATTCATGTGAAATCTTACCACAATGTCATGTTCCCTATCAATATGTCATTGACACATGGCAAGGACAACAATAGACTCATGAGAGGTAAGCTATATACAAATATTAAATTTCAAATTAAATATTTCATGTAAAAAATTTGATATTGTAGATTTAAGTAATAAGAAATCATTTCTAAATAAATTTAACAAATTTGAAAAATTGTACCTCAGTTAATGGATTTGCACATGCTATGGCAGTATCTAGAATAGCCTCCACAATCTACCTATATGGAGGAGTCTCTTTGGCAGTCATAAGCTATACAAAAAATATGTACAAATCAATATTAATCTACATGAATGCCACATAACAAAGTTAAAGTATAATCCACGAGAACTTCCACAATTAGAAACAAACTGTAAAGAGAAACTAACTTGCGTAAAATTCACATAAGGCATGCTAATAGCCTCAGTTCCCAGAGAAGATGATGACCCAGTAGGCTCCTACGTATAATAGAAAAACATATATTAATATGTACATGTATAGGTAGAACATTATAATAATAAAAGTGCACTATCAAATGAAATTTGAAGTTTAAGTACAACTTGAAACTTACGTTTGTAACATGCCTAGCTACAGTAGCTAGCATGTTGATGCCAAATGTTTTCTTCACTGACTCTTGTTATTTAAAATAAAATAAAACATTAGTTTTTACATGTATGTACATAATTTACAATGAAAAACATATATATTAAAATCTCAAACATGAATTAAACTATTGTATATATATTAAATATTTATTTGACATTTACCTGTGAAAGACCAAGATCCTTTGCACCAGTTTCAAAAACATTCGCCATCATCTCTTCTGGAGAAAAGAAATCATGTGATCTTGCAAATGATGTCTCGCCCATAGTGCATAGGGCATTACATGATCCACAGTGGTGTGGTGCGCTAGAATTGACACCTCCACCAACATCACCAGATGTAATCTGCCCACTATGTTGGGTCAGAGTGTCAGTGAGCTCCCTCAATGCATGTAGAGTGTCAATATCCACAAATGTTTTCACTCTAGGAGGGATAACTGCAGGTAGTGAGGGTTTTAGGGCAGTAGGGATTCTTCATTTATCTACGCGTGCACTAGGTCTACTCTGTGCAGAGCCACCACCTCACTCATAAAAATCAGAAAAGTCAAATTAATTTGGGACCTCATTAAGCATGAACTCATAATATAATTTCTTCAAAAAATAGAGGGGAGCCTCATTATTGTTGCATGGTGGATAATAAAAAACCATCCACCATCATTCCCAAAAAAAAATCTTGATTTTGTCATCATGGCACCAATAGATTTGGAACCGTTTGCAAGTAACTGCAAGGGGCATTGGTTCTTGTGTTAGTAAATAATGCACAAATGTGGTCTTTTCCAAATTTTTGGTCTTTTACAACCACATGGGATAATTTATTTACATACCACTTCCTACAATCACCTCTAAAGGTATTCCATCTATCTATTTGGTTGGTTGCGGAGTCAACTTTGCTAATCAATGCTTACAATGTGTTTGCTAAACTCATGCAGGACAAATTTGTGGCATGATTTTTTCTTATATTTTGAATAAGGTTCTCAATGAAAATTTTATTTTGTTAGCTTCTTCCAACGATATCAACTTGTGTTCCTGTTGGTTACGTGGAGACAAAAGGAACCATAGAAGGTGGATCTATGTTTGGAGGATGGTTTTACGGAATGTTTGGAGGGTTTTGAGGAATATTTTGATGATTTTTAGGATTACTAGCTTTCCAAGTAAATGAAAAAATAAAAAAATTGTATACATAAACAAAAAATGGAAAAACCCATGAAAATCACAAAATAACCTAAAATGCAAACAAATTGATCAAAATCGAGGGCTTACCTCTTTGTCTTGGCAGCATGGTTGAAACTTTCACAATCTAGAAGTTTGAAGAGTAATTTCAAGGGGGTATTCAAAGCGTGAGTGCCAAAAGTCTAGGATAAATTGTGGTTGGAAAGGAAAAATGAGGGAAAATGAGGAGTCACGGGTTTTTTTTGTCTCAGAGGACCGCGATCGCAGTTTTAGGTTCTAAAATCACCAAGCCTATAAAAACAATTACAGTAGCTAAATTTTTGTTTTTAAACCACACTCACAGTAGCTAAATTTTGGGTTTTTATGTCCACCAACATGGTACATTTACCCCACCAGATAATCATAATCATTTTCCAAATACCGGGCCATTTGTCTCTTCGCAGTATCGACATCTCTTTGCCACTGTAACTATTGAGACGTGACCAATATCTGAAGGCCTGTTACTAACATACAATTTTTACACATCTAGGTCTTTATTAAATAAAAAATAAAATTTGATGGAGACTGTAAAAGATGAAGGCCCACAATTACATTCATTTCCATGGCTGAGACGAAGGCACTGCAATAGTCTTGTGGTGGACTATCAATGAGAAAAATAACACAAGATGATAAATTTAGTACACAATTTGTACACTATGAATAGGTTATCAGAGGTATCACCATCCCCATATTGTTGCTGCCTTAATCAGTAGAAGCATGGAAAAAAACACATTTCTCTTTCTTCTTCTACGCAGATAAAAAAAACAAAGACATGAAAACATTTCCTCTTAACCACAGATGCAGATACATATCCAAATTGACCTAATATGCATAAATTAAATGATGAGATAATTTTTTACAGGTTTATCTCTATGCGCAAGGATAATTTAACCCATGATGGGAATTTTTGGTACCCAAATTTGTTCTCCTTTTCAAGCCAAGCAGCAACAGAGATTCAATAGGGAACTTAGAGGGAGATAGATCATAGATGTATGTCATGTTGTAGCCGGGGAGAAATCTAGCTTTTCCTTTGTTACTTGGATTTGTGGAGAGATGGATAGCACCTCAAAAGGATATGATCTTATCCTAACTATTTTAGGTTGTGCCTTTTAACCAAGGTAAGAGAACCTATTTTTTAACCTCTGTCATTTGAAAGGAGATACACGCACCTTTCTTTTGCATAAATTTTGTAAAGAAGACCTTGGGAAAAATATGATCAACACACCAGATCTAACTCTCACGAGTTGTCACTTCTAGATCATGGAGATATCTTCACAATAAGGAAAAGGTTACTAAAGACATTTGAGACCTTGATCTGTTATGCATACTTTAATAAAAGTATTTTGGTCTTGAGTGGGTACATAAAGCAAAAATAGGGGTAGTATGGGTAGGATTAGTTGTTGTTAAATTAATTTTGGTGGGAGGGGAGATAGGATGGACTTGACTCACCAGATCCTTGAGAGCTTATGAAAAATGGAAAGATTCAATCAACAAAATGCCACAAAAAGTAGAATTGTTTCCTCAACTAGAATATATATATATATATATATATATAAATTATTTCCTCAACTAGATGGAAGTTGTGGTACATATGGCGGATTACCTAAATTGGAAAGTTACATCCATGAGAAAATTGAAGGTGCAATAGGAAATAATTTAGTTGAGTTTGATAAATATAAATCAGTTGCATATAAGTTGAAATATGGGAAAAATTCTAAACGGTGTGAACTAGTTATAGAACATATGCCTATTTTTCAATTTATGATAAAATTTAAGGATGAAATTGTTTATGAGTATGCTAGGCATACACAAAGAGCTCGATGGTTAGATGAAAAGTTCAAGATATGAAAAGACACATTTCCTATTGGTACTATTGTTTCAGTGGTCAATTTTGTAGACAATTAAACATTACAACCACAAATGGAGGTTTAATCACAATATTACAACTCAGTACAAGTTGCCATTTTTGTGCATATAGAATTTATACATTCTCCTGATAGTACAAAGAATGATCAATTTTTTTTAAGAGAGTACCACTTTTATATCAGTGATGATCATACTCATTCTATTGAATTTTTACAAGGGTGTTTCGAGTTATTTTATGCAAAGTTTTCTGATAAGGACATAATTTTCAAACAATGTTATATATGGTTAGATAATTACACATCTCAGTTTAAGAATGCAATAATGTTTTATTGGATGAGAAAGATGCATGTCAAGATGGGTGTGAAACATATTTGGAGTTTCACTGAGGATGGACATGGAAAAGGAGAGCATGACGGTATAGTGGCATGTGTGAAAAGAGCTCTTACAAGAGAAGAGTTGAAGTACAAAGATGGTGCTAAATTGAAATATGTAAAGAGTATAGTGGAATGGTGTATTGACAACATGACCCTAGGTTCTCAAGAAAATTCCATGGTTCATAGATATTTTTGGTTGATAGAGGAACAACAAATTCCTAACTATGAGGATTGTATTAAACTCACTGTGTCCAGTGATATGCACTCATTTTATAGCTCAGAAACTACTTTGTGGGTCACAGGGACAAGAAAGTTGACATTTTTTTGTGCATCTTGTATCGAATTTGTCACTGCTGAGTGTGATTCATAAGAATGGGTGGATGGATGGATTTATAGGCCTCTAACTCCACTTCCTTTATCAACCTCCACAAGAATTATAACTTGTTTCTACAGATGAAGTTGCAACATCCAAGGACTTTGATGAAATTTCAATTTTGGTGCGACAATGTATTTATGGTTATTTACAATTTTTGTATTGAGTTATGTGCATTGAAATTTTAATATGTACAATTTAAATTCGACTTGAAACCTTTTTTTGTAGGACATCTGTTTGTAGTTATTGCAACAGAAGACAATGAAGAAGGAACAAACTATTTATTATGTTGTTGCATTGAGGAAAGAAAGAAGTTGACTTCTCCTGTTATAGATGGCGAAGATATTGAGTACCCTACAAGGTCAATGGTAGTTACTAGAACTTGGCTTCGACAGTATCCATTAAAAAAATCTTCTGTTTGGTTGTTTGAAGACTTTGAGACACATAGGAAAATACTCTTATATTTGCATCTAGTTCTAGCGACAAATATTTAGTTGTATAGATATCAAGGAAGGCCTAATAACAAGATTCTTTGGAAGGTTTGATAGTCAGATCATGAAGCAATCCTATCTGCTATTCAGAGTAGATCTGATCCTAATGGTTCATTGGAATGAATTTAAAATGCTCATGTCTGGTATATATAATTTATTTGGTATATATAAATTTGTTAGTTAGATAAATTTAAGTTCATATATTTTATTAAATTTGTGTATTTTGTCTATATCTAGTATGGTTTTCATTTAAAACTTAAATTTCTTTGACTAACACTTTTATGTGCAGGTTAGTGGTGCCAGAAAACCTTCCACCTTCACGTGGTTGGCACTGTTAGTAGTGAATTATCTATTATCGAAGCTAAGAGAAGCTTTCATTCTTTTACAAGAAAAGAGAAGCAATTAAAAATGATTTATGTACCTATGGAGGGGGTTCTTGGGTCCGGAGGAGGTATCCCAGAAGGACCAAGAGCTTAGAGAACTGAAACGATGCCTCCCAAAGAGTTTACAAGACCAGACCTACGTGTTTTCATAGTCAGTTTAGTGCCACGACCCCTTGTTTGCAAAATATACCGTTTGAAAGCCTTACACTGGCTCACACTACACTATTCCACGTGTTTGCAAACAATAGGGCAGCGAGAGCACCGATTGGAGAAGGAAAAAACTAAGATAGGCTATTGTAGAGGGTCCCTATGCCAAGGTTTAGGATTAGATGAGACATCTCTAGGAGTCACAGAGTGCTCGTAGGCACCTGTCGAAGTTGAACGATTTTTTGGTCTCAGGGCTCTTAACGGACTATACCCAAATGAGGTAGCCCGGAAGCAACGACATTGTCACACACCGAAACGACACCTCCTCTAGCATTCACCTAGCGACCTAGACTTATCATCATAGTCGGTTTGCTGCCACTACCCACTATTTACAAAATATACCATTTGACAACTTTACACTATATCAAAATAGACTATTTGGTGCGTTTGCAAACAATAGGGCAGCCAGAGCACCGATTGGAGAAGGAAAAAAATGAGATAGGATATTATAGAGGGTCCCTACATTGAGGTGTAGGATTGAACAAGATGTCCTTAGGTACCATGAAGTCTGCGTAGTCACCCACTGAAGTTGAATGATTTTTTGGTCTCAGGGCTCTTAAGGGACTTCACCCGAACGATGTATCCTAGAAGCAATGATGTTATCCCACACCAAAAACACACCTCCTCTAGCATTCACCTGGCCACCCAGACATATCGGCATAGTTGGTTTGGTGTCATGAACCACCGTTTGAAAAATATACCATTTGACATCTTTACACTGTCTCAAACTACACTATTTGAAAAAGTCAGAGATTCTTCTCAGAAATAGAAAAAAGAAGAAAAATAACACAAACAAGAAAAAGAAAAACAATTTAGATTCTTCTCCTTTGCAATAGGTTCCTCTTCAACAAACTCATTCCACTTCCAACATATTTTTCAACTTTGTCAACAATTACAAATTTTTCAACAATTACAACTTTTATAACGTTTTCAACAATTACAACTTTTTCAAGAAATTGTTTAGTTAGAAATTGAAAGAGAAGAAGAAGATGGTTATGAAATTATTGGTTATTGTTAATACTCACCCAAAAAATATCCTAAATAATTTGGATAGATGATATGAATAGTTACTCTTTTTTACTATTCACCCACTCATAAATAAATAAATAAGCCTCTTCTTCTACTTCCCAAGTAAAACACTTTAATCCTCAAATGGTGAATCAATAGAAAAAACAAAAAAAAGAGGAACATCATTTCCTACTTCTATGGGGTCATCCAAGAAGAATCCTAATACTACTTTAGCCAAGACTCCATCTACCTCTTTGAGTAAGTCTCTTGCACCTCCTCTTGTCAAATCGATTTCTATTTCAATTATTCCTAAGAATGAAAATCCTACTCATGTCAAGGATTCCACAGTTCTTAATGTGCCTACCACTTCCTCATATTTTTACATCAATGAACATTTTAAGAAAGATAAAATTCAAATATCTGAATATGAGTACATAAAAAAACACCCTAAGCATTTTGATAAACTCGTCTAGTTTATCAAAGGAAGTAGTAAAAATACATGTTCCAAGAATCCTACCAACACTAAAGAATCACTTCCCACTTCTAGAACCTCTTATTCCTAGAAAATTCTTTCCTTAAAATCATCCTCTTCTAAGAAATAAAAACCTTTCTATCTTTCCTTGTTGGTCAATGGACCTATAAATTGAATAATTACAATATTGACTCCAATGCCTCTGATAATGTCATGCTTATAAATTTTTCTAACTCTATTGGTATTACTCTCAGCCCTGGTATTAGCCATTGTTACTACATGAAAGAAAAATAATTACCTCTTTTTGGCTACGTAAAAGATACTCAAGTAGAATTTGCAGACTTCCCTGACAAGAAAATCAAGATGGAAATACTTGTGGAAGACATGTTAGCTTCATATGGTATATTGTTGAGCCAAAGTTTCTATCATGATATTGGTGGGGATATAAAGATGGATTGTTCATACACCACCATACTCATCAATGGTAAAATGAATAATATCCTTCTGATAAATACAATTAAATACATAGTTTAAAAACTAAATGACCCAAGGGAAGACATCTTATTTCAAGATTCAAGGTATGGAATAATTTTCATGACTTAAGAGGAAAATGATAAGTTTCCCATGTTGATGGAGGAATACATGTGCTTCCCTTAATTTCTTAACAATTGTACCATGAAATTTTGCACCATAGTAATGTTATATTCATATATGTTGCACCATAGTTTTAAAATTTTAAATCAAACATACACATAGAATTAATATACATAGAATATACATACATAGAAGGATATCATGTGCAATGAATTCAAATCAAACATAGAAGTAATATTGTTATGAAAACCAACACATGGATATATAATGTATCAAACTAAGTGTGCTGAATGCACGTATCCGAAAATATAATTTCATAACATGTGTACATCTCGAACCAAGTGTGTCATATATATAGGACCACATGCGGTTGCATACGTATATATATATATAATTTCCTATGAAGAATTATGAACTAGGACCAACTTGCCCATATATATATATATATATATCTGTACATCTACATCCTATGAATCTAATCATGAAACATCTTCTCTCTCTTTGCCTTGCTAGAAGTAACATGTCCATGACCTGGGGATGTAGTGGAGGGAGATTCCACTATGGATTTCATCCGTGTGGTCCTAAGTGTTTCTAAGCAGGCCTGCAACCTAACCTGCACATTCATAAACAACAAGATTTTAACACCAAGAATTTTAAAATACATTCAAAATTTAGAAACTTAGAATTTAGTTAAAATGCATGTGAAATCTTACCGCAATGTTATGATCCCTATCAATTTGTTGTTGACACATGGCAAGGACAATAATAGACTCATGAGAGGTAAGCTACATACAAATATTAAATTTCAAATAAAATATTTCATGTACAAAATTTGATATTGTAGATTTAAGTAATAAGAAATAATTCCTAAATAAATTTAACAAATTTAAAAAAAGTGTACCTCAGTTAGTGGATCTGCACATGCTATGGCAGTATCTACAACAACCTCCATAGTCTGCATATATGGAGTCTCTTTGACAGTCATAAGCTATAAAGAAAACATGTACAAATCAATATTAATCTACATGATTGCCACATAAAATAAGCAAAGCATAATCCACGTAAACTTCCACAATTAGAAACAAAGTGTAAAGAGAAACTAACATGCGCAAAATTCTCATGAGGCGTACCAATAGCCTAAGTTCCTAGAGAAGATGATGACCCGCCAGGCTCCTGCGTATAAAAGACAAACATATATTAATATGTACATGTACAGGTGAAACATTATAATAATCAAAGTGCACAATCAAATGAAATTTGAAACTTAAATACAACTTAAAACTTACGTTTGTAACATGTCCAACTTTAATAGCTAGCATGTTGACGCCAAATGTTTCCTTCACCGGCTCTTGTTATTTAAAATAAAATAAAACATTAGTTTTTACATGTATGTACATAATGTACAATGAAATACATATATATTAAAATCTCAAACCTGAATTAAACTATTATATATATATATATATATATATAATATTTATTTGACATTTACCTATGAAAAACCAAGATCCTTTACATCAGTTTCAAAAACATCTTCCATTATCTCATATGGAGAAAAGAAATCATGTGATCCAACAAATGATGTCTCGCCTGCAGTGCATAGGGCACCACATGATCCATAGTGGTTTGGTGTGCTAGAACTGGTGTCTCCACCAACATCACCAGATGTAATTTGCTCACTATGTTGGGTCAGAGTGTTAGTGAGCTCCCTCAATGCATGTTGTGTGTCAATATCCACAACCTCCTTCACTCTAGGAGGGATAACTGAAGGTAGTGGCGTTTTTAGGGCATGAAGGATCCTTGGTTGACCTACGCGTGCAACAAGTCTACTTTGTGCAGAGCCACCACTTCACCCATAAAAAATAGAAAAGTCAAAATAATTTAGGACCTCATTAAACATGAACTTGCAATATAATTTCTTCAAAAAATAGAGGGGAACATCATTGTTGTTGCATGGTGGATAATCAAAGACCATCCACCATCATTCCAAAAAAAAATTCTTGATTTGGTCATCGCGGCACTAATGGATTGGGAACCATTTACAAGTAACTGCAGAGGGCATTGGTTCTTGGGTCAGTAAATAATGCACAAATGCGGTCTTTTCAAAAAAAATTGTCTTTTACTGCCATATGGGATAATTTAGTTGTATACCACTACCTACAATCACCTCTAAAGGTATTCCATTTGTCTATTTGGTTGGTTACGGAGTCAACTTTGCCGATCAATGTTTGCAATGTGTTGGTTAAAGTCATGTGGGACAAATTTGTGGAATGATTTTGTCTTATGTTCTGAATAAGGTTCTCAATGACAATTTTATTTTGTCAGATTCTTCTAATGATATCAACTTGTGTTCCCATTGGTTTCGTGGGGACAAAAGGAGCCATAGGAGGTTGATCTATGTTTGGAGGAGGGTTTTGAGGGTTGTTTGGAGGGTTTTGAGGAATATTTTGATGGTTTGCAAGATTCCAAGCTTGCTGAGCAACTAATAAAACAAAAAAATTGTATATAGGTTTTTTTTTTGAAAAACCCATGAAAATCACAAAAAAAACCTAAAATGCCAAAGAATTGATCAAAATCGAGGGCTTACCTCTTTGTCTTGGTGGCATGGTGTAAACTATCAGTATCTAGAGTTTAAAGAGTAATTTTTATGGGGTATTCAAAGTGCAAGTGCCAAAGGTATAGGAGAAATTGTTGTTGGAAAGGAAAAATGAGGGAAAATGAGGAGTCGTGGGTTTGTTTTTTTGTCTCAGAGGACCATGATCGTGGTTTTAGGTTCGGAAATCTCCGATTCCTAAAAAAAAAATTACGTGAACTCATTTAATAAACCATGCTTGTGGTACCTAAAATTTGGGTTTTTATTTCCACTTAATTATCCACCAACTTGGTGCACTTACCCCACCAGATAATCATATTCATTTTCCAAATACCGGGCTATTTTTCTATTCGCTGTATCATTATCCCTCTGCCACTGTAACACTTGATACGTGGCCAATATTTGAAGGCCTATTACTGACATACAATTTTTACACAGTTGGTTCTTTATTAAAGAAATAATAAAATTTGATGGAGACTTTAAAAGCCCAAGGCCCACAATTACATTCATTTCCACAATTAAGATGAATGCATTGCAATAGTCTTGTGGTGGACTATCAATGAGAAAACTAACACAAGATGATAAATTTAACACAGAATTTATACACCATGAATAGGGTAACTGAGGTATCACCATTCCCATGTTGTTTCTTCCTTAATCAGTAGAAGCATGGAAAAAAACACATTTCTCTTTCTTCTTCTACGCAGATAAAAAAAACAAAGACATGAAAAAACTTCCTCTTAACCACAGATGCAGATACATATCCAAATTGGCCTAATATGCATAAAGTAAATGATGAGATAATTTGTTGCAGGTTTATCTCTATGCGCAAGGACAATTTAACCCATGATCGAACTTGTTGGTACCCAATTTTTTTTCCTTTTCAAGTGAAACAACAACACAGATTCAACAGGGAGCTTAGAGGTAGATGGATCATAGATGTATGTCATTTTATAGTTGGGGAGAAATCTAGCTTTCCATTTGTTACTTGGATTTGTGGAGAGATGGATAGCACCTCAAAAAGATATGATCTTATCCTAACTATTTTAGGTTTTGCCTTTCAACCAAGGTAAAAGAAACTATTTTATAACCTCTGTCATTTGAAAGGAGATTCAGGCACCTTTCTTTTGCATAAATTTTGTAAAGAAGACCTTGGGAAAAATATGATCAACACACCAGATTTGACTCTCATGAGTTGTCACTTCCAAATCATGGAGATATCTTCACAACAAGGCAAAGGTTACTAAAGACATTTGAGACCTGATTTGCTATGCATACTTTAGTAAAAGGATTTTTTTCTTGAGTGGGTATATAGAGAAAAAACATTGGTTGTATAGGTAGGATTGGTTGTTAAATGAAATTTGATGGGAGGGGAGACAAGATGGACTTGACTCACCAGATCATTGAGATATTATGAAAAATGGAAAGATTCAATCAACAAAATGCCACAAAAATTTAAATTGTTTCCTCGACTAGAATATGTGCTTTAATGGAGGCCCAGATCAACACTCTTTCACACAATCTATTGGATTCTGTCATGAAGGCTCAAGTCAGAGGACCCAATAAAGCACCAAGATTTAAACAAAGTCATGCTTGAGGTACACCCAGAGGCTTACAAAAAATCTCTATCAACAAAAAGAAAGAAAAGTGATTTTAAACTGTTTATCCCATTCCTAGATGAAGGTTCTTCTGAGAAATGAACTTTTAGATGCGACTAAACTATCATAAGGACTAAGAATTATGTGATTGGACTATATTTTGGTACAAGTTTGCAATAAAAACAATAAAAACTACTTGTATGCATTCAAAAATGAAATAAATGCACTTTACTCAAGATTGACACAAGATAACTCAAAGTTTGATCAAATTTATCAGCAAGGGAAATTTTCTAGAACAATCTCAAAGCTTTTCAATGGTTGCACACTTGCAAACACCTTGACATAATCAAATTTCACACAAAGAGAGATATACATGCTTCTCTAGACGGCTTCTCAAAATGGATGGGCTTTGTTAAGCATTTTTTGCTAGAGGAAATCAGTCTTGATCTTTCCAAAAACTCCCAACAATTTACATGATGAATTCGTGCCCTTTATAACATTTCCATCTGAGCCCCTTCCTCATAAAAGACAAGAACTTTAAATGCACCAGTGCTCACCATGATTCTTTCGTGATTCGCAGAATCAAATCTGTAAAATTCTATAGTGTCTCAATGGAAAATCTATTCGATTTCCCCCGCATTCAACTCCATTTTTGGGAAAAACATGTCTCTATCCATTCGCCAACCAACTCCACCCCATATCAATCAAATTTTTCCCCTTGCATGCTCAGGAGAAGAAAAATAGAAAACCAGATCAGGCCCGAGAGTCAAACTGCTTTAATGTTGATAGACACCTCTAAATCTCCTCCACCAAACTTTAGATATCATAATTAACTCGCTCCTCTGCTTAGTGTGTAGAAAATAAAAATAAATAATGAAGACTCGCACTCCTAGGATTTTTACAGAAAAAATGGGGGGGGAATTAGATTTAGATGCTCAACAACCATTGATCTTTTATTTTGAATGTGGGTCGTCCACGTGGAAGATCCAAAAACAAAATTGGGGGCTTCCTTTGACCTTTTCTGACCCTTTCTAAGAACATGGAAAAAAATCACCTTTTTCCCCACACGTCTACTTCTGAAAATAGGCCTAACATGTGTCTTGAGGTGGGCCCCAAAAGAAACATGGAGAAATTTTTCCATTTGACTCTCTTTTGGAAAAAAGGAAAAATTTCCAAGTTTTCCTTGCAGCTCCACCCTTGAGAAGTATTGACATGTGTCCCAATGTGGGTCCCAGCAGAACTATGCTTCCCTGTTTACTTCTAACTCTTTTTCCTCAAAAGGAAAATTTTCCAATTTTCCTCCGCGGGTCCGCACCTCTGCCGTTGACTGGGGAAAAACATTGACTATTTCCCATCGGGCTCGCGGGCCATTTTCGCTATTTTAACCTTTATGAAGCAAAGAGGTAAAAATTTTGAATTTCCTTCGATGGTCCACTTCCCCGCCCCTTATGACCTTTCAAATTGCCACGTGTCACCATGGCGCTCCTTGATATGGTCCCAAAATTTTGATACTTTGAATGAGCATGGGCTTGCCACGTGTCCTACTCCATCGAGGTCTATCTGAATGCTTGAAGTTGAGTAGAAGGTGCCACGTGTCATGCTCTGAGGAAATCTCCTTTTGGCCATTGAAAAGTCTAAGTAAAATGCAAAGTAAGTGGAGGCCTCCACGTGTCAGCTTGGCGCTTCTTTAGAATGAAACTCAAGGGCCGGTCCTTGAACATGCACGGTTCCTCCATGTGTATCCATGGCACAACTTCAAGATGGTGTCCAAAGCGGAGACCCTAAATGAGCGCAAGCTTTCCATATGTCCTATTCCGCCAAACTATATCCATTTGCATAAAATTTGTCTAAGTTCGGGCCAAGCAGTGGAATCCTCCACATGTCCTACTAGTGCCACTCTAAGGCAAAGCCCAAAATAAGATCTACAAATGAGAGTCGTTCCTCGATGTGTCTTGGACTTCCTGAAAACCTTTTAAAATTTGTGTAAGTATGGAAAACTCAGCGGAAGTCTCCACATGTCTCTTTCCTACCAACGCTCCACGTGTCCTCCCAGCGCTACTTCAAAGCCAAACCAAAAATTTGATTCTCAAACGAGCGTCGTTCCTCCACTTGGACACATTTTAAAAATGAGGCTTTTCATGGAATTTCTTAAGTTTTAAGTTGATCTTCATCCAACCAAGAGGTACCACATTTCCTTATCAATTGAATGATGGAAATTTCACTGGGAGAAACGCCCATCAAACTGTAAAACATAGAGAAACATCCATTCGAGCCAGGAAATGAGGTTTTGTTCGAGGACAGAGAATTTAGACTATTGCAAGGCTCAAACATGATCCTTAGGGACACATCAACTCATTTTGCCTTGAGTACCTAGGGAAAAATGGTAAGAACAAATAATTATGTCTCTGGAAAATGGAGGAAACAGGAAAACATGAGTTTTGAAGGAATAGAGAACGGGAGACTCAAAATACAAAGATTTTCCAAAGGAACCAAGGAACCATGAGACAAATATGGACCCACACATGATCTTTGACTCAGGAGAAGACTAAAAAAGGTAATAATACTAACCAAGCACCATATAGGGAAGGAGAAAATGATAGAGGTTGTGAACGAATAATCTTTCAAAGGCACAGATGGGGCGAGACCATTTTGATCACCAACAGGACTAATAGAGGACAACTTGTTATCCAAAATTCACCCCTCAAGGTAATTTTGATAACATGCATCAAATTATTCAATCCCGAGCAAGTAGGATTGATTTAATGCCCAAAATCATGTTTTGGGGTCCCTTTGGTTTCTCTCTAACTTCCCTGTCCAAGGAAAAATACAAGTTAGAAATTTTTTGAAAAAATCCAAAATCAAAGTCGTAGGCTTGTTTTAATGCATTGCGGGTCATACCAGTGTGGGTCCTACCAAGGTTTGTAATACCAATTTTGGGGCCGAAATACAAAGGAATCAGCTAAATCAGAATTTTTTGTCCTAGGTGGTCTACGGGACTATTGGGACATAGGGACGTGCAAAGCCGAAATGGCCGCAGGCAATGAAAATTGGCAAAAGTGTAAGTTTTTTATCTACGCGGTCTGGGACAACTGAGAAAAAATTATGCGTAGGATGTGAATTGGCCAATTTTCCGTAAGACAGTCTGTTACGGATGGTGCAGAGATTTTTTTCTGAGACGATCGAGATGTCGGGACACGCAAGGTGCGGAAAGGTGAAAAGGGCGCAAAAGGGACCATAGGATGCGGCGAATGCGGAAGTCAACGACCCTCATGGCCTAGTCAACGGCGGACACATAGGGACAAGGAATCCCAAATCAGTGAATGTAGAAGAATGTATCTGGGAAAACCAAGACATGTGGACCCAATTTGCTGAAATAGCCGTAGTAAAGAGAAAAGTCAAAGTTTGACCTCCCAAACTTCAAATGGCCATAAATTTTGACTCCAAGCTTTGATTTTCATAAAATTGCACTTTCTGAAATGAGCACAACATCCTCTATGTCACAAAAAATGGATTTATTAATTTTGATGAGGATATATATATTTAAATATAATAAATATATTCAGCTCCATTCAGTTAATGCTCATTCCCATCAAATGACAGAAAATGCCTAGTAGACCCAAAATAGCTGCTCGCACTAAGAAGGCCATAAATTTTGCATTTCTCAACAAAATCGCACAAAATCAATACCTTTTGAATCGTGGATTTGAGATCAATGCACAAAAATTAATAAATTATAGAGATTATGTGAAATCGATGGGGTTTTTTCATAAAACGTGGCTGGGTTCATGACAGTGTTTTATTTGGTAGTTGGGAGTGCAATTAAGAGGCATGCTCATCATTATTTCTCTGTTGCAGCACCTGGGACAGTATAGGGAGCCTTTTTCAATTAACATACAATCATTTCACTCCATTTAATACATCTTACAAGTGGTTGAAGGATAGATTTCAGGATTTCTGTTTTCCCCTTCTCTCTCTCTTCTCAGTTTTCTATAAATTGGGGTGTTAAGCTGATTGTAAAGGGAGAGTTTTAGTTGTAGAAAAGCTCTATAAAAATTTATTTATGAAGGCAATGTGCGATAAGCCCTTGTATTTGACTCCTTGCATGGTGATCCAATTCCTTGTCTTGTAATAGACTGAATTGTGCATATCATGAAGCAATAAAATACAAGTTTGTGGATGCATCTTCCCATGCTGTATTTGTTTGCACTCTTCTTGCCCTTTCAACCTTCATTACAAGAATATTGTGTCTATTTTTATGCTCTTTCAAGGATCCATTATCATTGTGTATGTTTGAGATGTTGTTGTGAATGAATTTTGCTAGATTGTGGAGAATTGTCATCACCCCTTCTAGTGTGCACTTTGCTTCTGTATCACACACATTGGAAGACTAATCTCACACCCCTCCTTTTATGGTGTATCACCACTTTAGTGTAGGCTTTCATTTTCATGCATTCTCTCTCCTTGGTCCCTTGGAAAGTTAGATTAAGAAAGATATTCTTACCTACATTAGAGTAGATCGTGGCAAGTAGTTTAGGAGCAAGAACCAACTTTCTCTAGATGTCTATCTCATGTAGAAAGTCCCACAACTTGGAGATAGTACCCATGTTACCCAATCACACCGTGAGCTCAAGTATATGCACTTGTGTAAACATAAGGGTGTTGTGATTCGGTGATAACACATCTATTGGTAAAATCTCTTTATAGAACAGCTCCACACAAACTTTTGTTTATTTAATTATGAGAATACAAAACTCTTCTTTACCAATGACACTAAAGTTGTGCTTTTTACTTCTGTACTCACTAGAACAATCCGATATCTGCTAGATTCATAACGTTACCCTGGGTTTCAATGTATTTAATGCCTATGGACCTCAAATAAAGTGCTTGTATTCTTATGTAAGGAATAAGACAAGTCTGATAAAGGCTTCCCGAGGATGTGTGTTGGAAGAGGTCTGTTAAAGGAATTGTGTGAAAAGTGGGAGTACTACATCTCCCTCCCCTTATAAGATCATTTTCCTCGATGCGACATAATTTCGAAGCTCGAAGGATATGTAGGAAAGAAGTTCTATAATGACACATGTAGCTTAACAATATAACTTATCGGTACAATTTGACCACAAGGAAGAAAACTAATTTTGGCAATATCTTAAATTTTAATGATCTGTGAAGATAGGTAGTTAGTTACCTTTTGTTTTAATTCTCAATTAATATTTTCTTTTATAGTATTTCTTAATCTCAAACTCTTAGTATTCATTATTTAGAATTTTAATTGTCTTATGTTTGTGGGCGCCCATTAGTAATTAGCCTCAAGGTGTCACAAAAAACTCAACACAACACAAATGACCCATGAGACATTTTACTACATACTTTCATGACTGTATCACATCACAAAACCTATAATACCACCATCGAAAGATAAAAAGTAGTCCACATAATGAATAATTTCTAATAATTATGTCATAGGCATAGATCCAACACACAAAAGTGACTAACAAATAATGAATCATGACGCTGATACAAAGGATACTGGTATCACATGACCCAAAAACCATGATAGTACCTACATAGTGCCAAGACAATATCCAATAGTACATAGTAATCCAAGAGGAGTGCCAAACCTAAATCATAACAATGCCTAACAAGACTCAAAAGAGTACACATAACTCATAATAAAAACTCCACACATCAAAAAATATCACAAAGAAACTTCACATATCTCCCAAAGCATCATAAAAAAACTCCATATACCTCTCAAAGAGAAAGAATCATAGTGCCAAAACCAAGCCGGGTCACTCAACCATAGAGCCCCATCTCCTTATTTCTCCATATCGGGTCACTCAACCATATAGCCCCATCTCCTTTATCCATTTAATGAGGTCAGGTCACCCTATAGCCCTGGGCACATAGAGCCCCATCACGCCCAGCCAAGTGGTGTAGTAACCAATATTTCAAAAACTACACGATGTTATGACGCCCTTGGGGCATATAATCGTACAACAAAGTGGGTCCATAGTTCCAACCACTCCATGGTTAATCTCATCACCCTATTCCAACACATTACAAAATTAAAACTAGCATAACAATCTATTTCAAATGCCAAGTGGAAAACATCCCAAGCCTTGCGCTAGGATATAAAAAAATTAAACATTAAAAGAAAATTTAAAACTAAGAAAAACAAAGGGGTAATTACCCATAGTTAGTGCAAAAATCTACATGTTAGTTGTTGAAAATTTCTGCACTTGCGTAGAAATGGGCAACTCAAAACTTTGTTATGACAGATAGCATTAGCAAAGTATACCTAAGCTAGGGGAACTTACATCAGATTATATTGTTACTGTCGATTTGTGAAAACAATTAAGTGAAATCTACAGCTTTGTGTGCAATTAAAAAACATAACAGATCACATAGTCTACAATTTAACAAACATCCTCAGCAAAATAACACATGCCACGAAGGACAACTGTGTTGGCCTGATGAAGACACTGGATTGCAGAATATGTGAAGTGTTTGTTTTTGGAACAACAAACATAGTGGCAATTTTCATGTAATCAACTTCATTATTATTATGTTTGTGCTCATCAGATTTATTGCTCTCTATTCAAAGTTATTTGTGATTAACGAAATTGCATCCATCTATACTGGCATAAAATGTTACAAGCGATTCCTTTCTTGCTACTTCCATCAAGAAAATATTGATAGACAAACAGTGACAATAATGTCTAAATCGAGGTAGTAGGAAGGAGTCAAAATGAAGAGCATATGCTAAGGTAGTCATCATGGAAGGAGGAAAATCTCATTCAAAGATGGTTTACTAGAGTTACAGGTATTCATCTTAAGTTTATCTCTTATTTTAATTCATTATTGATATTTTGAGTTACATACATCATTGTACAATCAAAAGAAAAATTGAATGCAGAAAGAGATAATCAACTCATTATTTCAATTTAATGCTTTATTAATAAGAGATCATAAGTTTTCCCACACAAGCCATGGGATGTGACTAAGTAATAACATCATATACATGGAAATGAGAATATTGCATGTGCTAAAGAATAGGAGTAGAGGAGTAAAAGTGAACCCATCATTGCCTTTTTCATTCTTCTTTCCTACTCTGCATCATCCACATCTCCAACTTCAGGTCGTTCCATATTCTGCTTCCATCTCCATTTTGTCTCACCTACAAGACAAAGAGCAGTACCTGTCAAATTATTGAGCTCAGGGTACATTTTTATTCCTATACACCTGTCCTAAAGCAAATACATATTCTAAGTTCAATGTATCTAATGGTACTTGAAAGAAAGAAATATAGGATCATGATACAGGTTAATTCAGGGATACATATAGGGTTGGCAGCAAAAGAGAGAGGAGTACATAAAGAGAAATGAGTGGCAGGAAGAAATAAAAGAACTAAGGATTGATATAGAAAGGAAGAAACTAGAATAGATTATAAAAGAGACAGATGTGGAGATCGACACATAAAATAATTTGAAAGCAGTTTGTAGAAGAAGAATGAAGAAGGAAATAAAATCACATGGATGCAAGAGAGGCCAAAAAGCCTATTTATTTCTAACTTATTTATGAGTTTTGCAGGAACAGGTTGCAACATAGAATTAAAAAAATCAGTTTAACTGGCTAAGGAAAAAGCAGCTACTGAATGAGAATAAACATCATTTCCAAATGGTTTACAGGAAGAAAGAAGCATTAGAATAGGTCAAGAAAGGAATATTTTTGCAAATCAGGATTGGAAATTTGGAAAAGGAGAGAGGAAAACAGGGTTTTGGAAATATTTTACCAGTGTCTCCCCTTGTAAAATTGACTTTGGATTTAAAACAGAATTGAAACACATGTTTTTTTTAGCTACTATGTGCTTTATAAGCTATCTGAACTTCAAAAGGAACAAAAACAATAATCAAAAGTACATGTTTCATCAATTTTAAGTTGATATCATGATCAAATGAAACATACAGGTATTCCAGAAGCTCATCAACTTACAGCTATTCAAAGTTCCATTTTATTTCCAAATTCAAGTGTGAATCAAAAGCCAACTACTTCACAATTTTCCAAAGATGCAATAGATCAAGAAAAGCTAGCATGAACAGTTTCATTCAAGTGAGTAGAAAAGCAGAGAGACCTTTTATATCTTTCCAGAATGATCAAGTTGCAAAAATCTAGAAAGCAAAAGATTTTGAAATTCTTTTTCCGAAGTTTCCCCTTACAAAATGGGGTTTTCCAAAAAAATAGAATTGAGAAATAATGCTGAAATTGAATTACAATTGCTATATTACGACTTCTGAAAAGAAAAGTCATTATGGAAAATAAATACAACTACAGGAGTGATTCAGAAAATATCAAGAAATAATATGTTATTCAGAAATGCAAAGATTTGTATTCACTCAGTGATCAAAATGATAACCCAACTTTAAGATGTAACTATCTACAGAACCAGTACAGGATGAAGATTTCAAAGGGTATACTGTGAATCCAGTTCTATTGAAACCCAGGTGACAAATCCACAAAACTCAACAAACAATCACTACTAACAGGAGGCCGAGGTTTCAAAAAGTATGCATCTACAGTAGAAAAGCAAGTACCAAAGACATAGCTAAAGTATCCAAGAAGAACGTCTACACTCAAGTAAAGGACAAACCGAACTACATTTACAGAAAGGAAAGAAACAGTGAAAAATATCAACGTGAAGAACATAAAAAGTCAATATTTCAATATGCTGAGCCAGATCTACAGAAAGGAATAACAAAACCCATGCACAGAAAGAGTTTTCGATGAATTTCAAGTGGCGAGTCAAGCTCGAAGGCTCACTATAGATGAAGAAAGAACTTCACACATAAAAATAGTTTTGTTTTAAATGAATGATATAGCCAAAATCTCCATGATTCCTTCATAGTTGCAGAAGTGGAACTCAAACTCGAAAGGAGAAATTATGCAGAGAAAATAGAATACAAACAACTTTCCACGTTTGAATAATGAAACTGAAGAAGCAAAAGTGAAGTCAAATCCTTCTACAGACTTGTTCGAGCTCATCAAGTTGAGCATGGTAAATAAAAAACTAGGAAGAAATCATTCCACAGTGATCAAAGGAGAAAAGAACTATGGGCTTCACAAGCAAACAGGTACCCAAAAATAAATGCACAGCTACATGATGAAACAGAAAATAATACCTTCATTTTTCATCGAAAATACAGACCAAACCAAATTTCAATGGTGAAAAATACCAAAAATAAAATATGCAAGCTCAAGACCATCGAAAACCACCATGTTACCTCCAAGAAACAATGGTGAGCAAAAAATTTTCCAAGGCTTGGCCCATGGATCAAAAACCAGATGGAATGAGAAAATACGAAGAGATCAAATGTTTTAACTTCCCACCGAGACCAAGGGTTCAAAACCCTAACCTAAAGTTGAAAGATCAATGGTGAATCAAAGATCACATACAAGATTGAAGGGTGGAGGATCGAGAACAGGGACAAAAAAAAACAAACCCTAGTTAATTCCACCTACTGTATTAAATGCTATTTTCCAAATCCCTAACCACTTGTGGAGAATCAATGGCATCATAGATGATAAGTACAGAGATCAAGGGCCCTTAGTGCTCCCAAAAATCCAAATTAACCCAGACAAGGGGTTAAGTTACCACCAACCCAGTTCATAGAAGGGGTTAGTCATTGTGGAAGGGGCCATCCCACGTGGACACCATATTAATCATTGCCAACAACTTCCAAAAGTCTAAACCATAGTCACCAAAAAAATCAAAGACCACATCATATATGCCATGATCACCGAAAAGGTGAAGTGTGTAATAAACCAAAGGTGGCGGATTCAATTAAACACATGGTGGGCTAATTAAAGGTGGTGCCCTTTTACTCAAAACACATGCATTTGCCTAAGTGCACAAGGTGGAATTATAAACCAGAAAAATTAAAAGTGGTCCCCACAAGGGGGTTTTTATATCAAATTGCAAGTGTCACTCATGTGACCATCCAGAAAGAGATAAAAATTAAAGCATGTGCACATTGGAGGTAGTCCCCACTCAATTTTTATTTTTTCAAATATTGCTAAGGATTGTAGTATTTTGCTCATATACAGAGAATGATGTTTTGCATTCCTTCACAACAAGACAAAAGAGAGAAGATGACGAATTTGCATGCTCAAAGGAGGAAGACTTGCCTACCAATCAAATCATATTTTTTAGCAAATTATTCACCCCTTCTTTCTTTAAAATAGAGCAGTCAACTTCAATTTGACTATATTGTATCTAAGGTTGATAATGCCTATTTTTATTACATGCTCTAGTTTGTATTATTTTATTCCTTTATTTATTATTAAATAAAGGATAAAATTAGGATGCATGGGTGAGTACAACCTTTAGGCTATTTTTAGGAAGGGGGTGAACTTTTGCTATATATTGTGTGCTTTTGCAAAACACAGGGGGGACTTTTTTCAAAGAACTTTCTAGAGATATTTTTTGATATATGAGTACTGAAGCCATTTCTGCTAGTTTTGTCCTTTGAGTGTGAATTATTTTATGCCTTTCCAAGTTATATTGCAGTCTTGTGTATGTCAACATTAATTTTGTGAATGAAAATTCCCTGATTAAACACTTTACCCTGCTGCAAATTTACCATTTTCTGCTGAATTCTATTGTGCATGTTAGCTTACTAGTACTGTTGTGAATCTCCCTCAGTGCAAATTAAGTGTTTTTCCCTTATATTCTGTAAAAATTATTAATTGGTTCGTGCACTAAAGAATTCTTCCAAAATTAGTTGTGTATTTCACTCAGTCAAAGTTCTCACTCAATTTTGGTGTATCACCTTAGTATTATTAATTTTTAGTCATCTTTTGCCCCTTAAAACTCCCAAAAAATAGTTTAGTGTACACCAATAAGGAACCAGCCTTTTAATCCCAGAGATTCACCTCACAAATAGGTATACCCAAAGACTTGAGATGTCTCCATTGTATCTAAGAGAGAGAGATCTTTTCCAGGCTTAGAAAATCTGCTGCCATCTCTATGCAGGGTGCACTTTGAGAGATAACAGTTTTTGGCATGCCCGGTGGGACCACGAATCATATCTGCATGCAAATTAAAAATTCTATAGTAGATTTTACAGCAAATAAAGTTACTTTCAGGAGCAGCTGTGGCATTTTATTCTAAAGATTTTATGATCTTTTGGCAACTCCGTAAAGTTGATTTCAGACCAGTATTGCAGCATGTTCCATGCCTAAAGTGACTACAATATCATTGGTAAGAGGAATTCCTCCTGAGTTTGTTTCTTTACCTTTGAATTCTGCTAGAAGGAGAAGAGTTTGTAATACATTGCCTTATAATAGACCTAGTTTTGATAACCCTTCTCCTGATATCCCTTCATCACATATAAATTTTTCAATCCATATCCCAGTTTTTCCAATGGCTCTTCAACCACCCAAAAATTTTGTGACCTTTACTAATGGCAGCCCATTAGTAATTCCAGTTTACCATGATATTCCCAATGCTGCCATGAAAATTTTGCCATCATTTACTTGAGAAAATCAAGTTACACCTGCTGAACATATTAAAGATGTTGCAGCCATATGTGAAGTCCATAATATCACTCATGAAGACGTAGCTTTAAGAATTTTAGCTACATCTTTTAAAGGACAAGCCTTGCAATGGTATAGAAATCTAGAGATTGGAAGCATAAGAACTTGGGATGAATTAGGTGAAAAACTACTGAAATAGTTCCAAGATAATTCAGACCATTTATCCCTCATAGAACAACTATCTACTATCAAAAGAGCCCCTCATGAGTATATGTCTAGTTTCAACATCTGTTTCGCTAGGACTTGGGAAAGAATCCCAGCAAGTGTTAAGCCTCAAGTTGATCACACTTTCCTTTACTACCTCAGAGCATTGAATAGCGATATTGCAACTATGATCCAATCCATGGGAGCTTTTACTCTTCCAGAGGCCTATGACACTACTATAAAAGCTGAAAACAGCCTTATTCAAGCTGGAAAATTAGCACCAAGGCCTACAATGCCATTTTTGGTAGATTTAGCTCCTATTCCATAGCCTATTACAATTGTGGAGCTGACTATTGCAGCCCCATCCTCAGATATGTTTAAACCTTTGCAAACCATGGGAAATAAGATGACATCAATTGAAAACAAGCTTGCATTGCCTAATAGACCTTATCAGGCTCCTTATCAGCAGAATCAACAAAATAGGTAGCCATACCAACAGAATCAGAATTATAGGCAGCCTTATTAGCAAAGGTAGTTTGATCCTAATGTTCCTAGTACATCTAATGCTTTGGTTCTAGTTAATATGGCTACATAAGAGTGGTTCCAACCTTGCAATCAACCTCATTCAGCTACAAATTGCCCAAATGCTTTCCTGAACCTGAATCTTATTGCACAACCTCAATCTGAAGCATTGTTCATGCCTCAAATGGAGAGTGGGCAGAAAGAAGGTCATGTTTAGAAAGTTCCTAAGTAGAATTTGGTCAGTTTCAATGAGGAATATTTCATTGTTGTTACCACTAGAGCTCAAGAGAAGGCTACTGAAAATAAAAAACAACAAAATAGACCTGTGTTGCCCACTGTTACTGATAATTCAGCATCTACAGCCCCAAAACCAGCCAACAATCTGGATGTCCCTACAAAAATAGCAAGTGTTGTAGCTAGTAAAGAGCAACAAAAATAGCTTCAGCCTGATCCAAGAAGATTATTTATTCCTCAGATATCCAAAGCTGCTGAAGCAGAATCAGTTTTTGCTAAGGCTTATGCTAAAAACAGTTGAGTCTATCTCTAAAATGGTTGCTTCTTTTAATATCGTTGATGTAATGAAGAAGCATAATGTTAACATCTCAATGTGGGATGCTTTAAGCATTCCAGGACAACAGGATTTACTCTCTCATGAACTAGCTAAACTACAAATTTCTTCAAAAACAACAGAAAAGGAAGTTCAAAAGACAGATATGGTCCTTGGAACACTTGATCAAGACCACATAAAAGGGGTTAGATGGATGGTTCAGAAGGTTTTAAACACTCATGACATAAAGAAGCCACCACCAGTTTATCTATCACTGATTATTGGAGAAAATCTAGTTCATAACTGCATGGTGGACAGCGGTGCAAGTAGCACAGTTATGCCAAAATCAATTGCTGAAAAATTGGGCCTGCAGTATGAACCTACAGAAAAGAGTGTTTTACAACTTGATGGGACTGCAACTAATACAGTTGGTATAATCAAAAATTTAGAGGTAATGTTACATGCTTGCCCAAATGTTTCCATTTTGCAAGATGTTACTGTTGTGGATTTACCTCCATATTTTGCTTTGTGCCTATCTAGAGACTTTACAACAAAAATAGGAGGTTACCTCTCTTCATATTGGTCTTTCTTATTTTTCACCACATGTTATGGCACTAAAGTTACCATCAATTACGAACCATTGGCCAGATTTCACATTGAGCCTCATTCTCCAAATGTAGTGGCAAATTATTCAGCATTGGATCAATCTGATTTCGATGATGTAGCTCAAGTTTCAGCTTTAGAGGGTGTTTCTAACATGTTTATGGATGAAAAAATAGTTGAAGAACATGCCCATGATCCTTTTAAGGAAGTTGAAGAACATATTTTCGGTGTATATTGTATGCATGAAGAAAATGCAACAATTCCCTTACTGTCCAAAATAGAAAATTCAGCAGAAGGGATTTGGAAGCTTCATTTCGATGGAGCTAAGAATAAGAAAGGACAGGGAGAAGGTTTGATGCTCACTTCCCCAACAAATGAGAGGTATTTTACAACTTTGAGTCTCCAATTTTCATGCACTTGTAATGTAGCTGAATACAAAGCATTAATTCATGGCTTACTTTGGGCTAGAAAAAGAGGGATCAACACATTACAAATCTTTGGTGATTCTGAGTTGGTTATCAATCAAGTAAAAAACTTCAATGTTTGTAAGAATCCATTAATGAAGTCTTACAGACATAGAGTTTCAGACTTAATGGAAGATTTTGATGCCATTAATATTCAGTCTATTCCTAGAACTGAAAATAAGCACGCTGACAGACTTGCAGTAGTTGGTGCTAGTTTTGAAGTGCTGGAACAGATAGAAAACAACAAAATTCAGCCTCATATTAAGTTAATTGTCAGGCCTTCTATCCCTGATAATGAATCAAATTGGTAGGTTTTTGAAAGTGATGATCAAATCTGTAGGTTTTTGCAGCAAGAAGCTGAATTTTCTACAGTAAATCAGGATAAATTACAGCATTTATACGGTGACCAGATTGTTCAACTAAAGACAAAAAAATTGCCTCGAGGACTTGTCACATTGGAAGACATCTTTAGTACTGATGACCAGTTAAGAAAGGACAAAACTAAGATGTCTACTCATGCTGATAATTACGAAGAGATTTCAGTTGATGAAGGAAAGAACTTATTTCTTGGAAAGGTATGTTCCTTATCCAAAAAACAATCTTTTATTAAGCTTTGCACAGAATTTAAAGATGTTTTCGCTTGGAGATACCAAGACTTAAAAGGGTTTGATCCCATTCTAGCACATCATACCATTGAATTACAGCCAAATTCTAAACCAGTTAGGCAGAAACAGAGGCCTGTAAATCCCATAATAGATCCTCTTATGAGAAAAGAGTTATCAAAATTGATTGAATCAAGAATTATTTTCCCAGTTAAGCATTGAAGTTGGGTAGCAAATCTTGTTCCTGTTAGGAAAAATAATGGAGAAATCAGATTATGTGTGGATTTCAGGGATCTTAACAAAGCATCGCTAAAATATCATTATCCACTACCAAATATGGACCAGATTTTGAGGACAGTTTCAGGATCAGATAGATTATCCCTTCTAGATGGTTATAGTGGATATAATCAAATTTTAGTCTGAGAAGAGGATAGATATAAAACAGCTTTTACCACCAAGTGGGGTACTTATGCTTACAAAAGAATGCCTTTTGGTCTTTCAAATGTTGGTGCAACGTTTCAACGTGCAATGGACATGGCTTTTCGCAGCCTACTAAATAAATGCATACTTGTTTATTTAGATGATTGTACTATATTTTCAAAAGATTCTGAAGAATATATAATGCATTTAAGGTAGACTTTTCAGTTATGTAGGCAATTTGGAATATCCTTGAACCCCAAAAAGTCTATCTTTTCAGTACATCAAGGTAAACTACTTGGTCATATTGTTTCTAAGCAAGGTCTAGCAATTGATCCTTTCAGAATCGAAGCTATATCACAACTATCATTGCCTCATCACAAGAAGGCATTACAGAGCTTTCTGGGAAAAATCAACTTTGTTAGGAGATTTGTTCCAGATTTTGTAGCATTGGTTAAACCGTTGACAACTATGTTAAAGAAAGAGAAAACATTCTCTTGGACCAGCGAAGGGAGAGAAGGTTTTGAGGCTATCAAAATAGCTATTTCTCAGGCCCCTACTCTTGCAAATCCAAATTTTGATAAATATTTTACAATGTATGCACTTGCAGGAGCTGAGATAGTCTCGGCTATTCTAACCCAGGTCAATGATGAGAATATCGATCAACCAATTGCTTTCTTTGGGACAGAGTTTGCATGATTATGAAACAAGGTACATGTTCCTTGAAAAACAAGTACTTTCAGTAGTCAGAGGACTAAATAATTTTAAGTACATGCTTTCAAACAATAGAATTCATGTTCTTGTTTCTCATCCAAGTGTGAAAGCTTTCTTACTAAACAAAGAATTGAATGAGAAAAGAGTAGGCTGGATAACGAAGGTTATGGAATATGATGTTGATATCCGAGTTGCCAAGATAGTTTGAGGTAAAGGTTTATGTGAGCATTTAATCACTAATATGGAGAAACTATAGGCTGCAGACCCGAAGATTCAGAACAACATGTTGAAACCACATATCAACAATCAAATATCATGTTGCAACCAGAAAATCAGCAACCTGAACTTTCTCAAGAAATTCAGGAATCAAGGTGGATGACTAATTTGGTTAATTATTTACAACATGGCACCTATCCAGAAGGTATGGATAAGAATAAACGAAGGTATTTCAGGTTACAAGCTATTCCTTATCTTTTCATTGATGGTGTATTATTCAAAAGAGATATAAATGGAATCTTGCTGCGATGTGTTGATTACGATAAAATTCAAAAAATATTATCAGAATTCCATGAAGGACCTGCAGGAGGTCACTTCTCAGCACATACTACAGCTTTAAAGATCATGAAAGTAGGTTACTATTGGCCTAGCATATTTAAGGACTGTTTTGAATGGATCAGAAAGTGCAAAAAATGTGCTTTCTTTGTCGGAAAAGAACATTTAGCTTCGCTGCCTTTACAGCCTATTTCAGTTGATCAACCCTTTATGCAGTGGGGTCTTGACTTTATTGGAATGATAAACCCACCTTCTTCACAAGGTCATAAATGGATCTTAACTGCTACAGATTATTTTACACGATGGACTGAAGCAATAGCCTTGAAAGATGCTAATGAAACTTCAATACTATCCTTCTATGAAGGTATAGTCTACAGATTTGGTGTTCCAACAACTATCATATCAGATAATGCTCTAGCATTTCTCGGTGCTAAAGTAACAGATTGGGCTGTCAACCATGGAATCTATTTAAGCTCTTCATCTAATTATTACCCACAAGGTAATGGCTTAGCTGAGAGTACCAAAAAAAATCTATTAAGGATCATCAGACGAACACTCAAGGATAATCAAAGAGCTTGGCATCTAATGTTGAATTCAGCACTTTGGGCTGATAGGGTGACCCCTAAGAGATCAGTTGACAACTCACCGTACAAACTTGTGTATGGGAAAGAAGTGAGAATGCCAATTTCAGTTGAGTTACCTGCATTAGATTTGCTGCATCAAATGGAATTACTTGAAAATGAACCATTGTAGGTTCGTTATGCAGAATTGATGGAATTACAAGAGCTAAGAGATCAAGCTCATTTAAATATGGAGAAGAATCAGAAACAGATGAAGAAGACTTTTGACAAGAAAGCCAAATTCAGAATCTTCAATGAAGGAGATATTGTGTTGAAATGGGATGTTGATCGTGCAAAGCCAGGAAGACACTCAAAGTTTGATACACTCTGGAGTGGTCCTTACATGATTTCAGCTTGCAAGGAACACAATGCTTTTCAGCTTTCGAAGCTGAATGGAGAGGAACTCCCCATTCCTGTGAATGGTATGTTTCTCAAACACTGTTATTGAAAATCTTACAGTGATTGTTAGAGTAGGATTTCCCATTCAATAAGTGCAGTTTCTGCACATTGCATCATTCTTTATTTTCAATAAGTGCATTCGTGCACATGGTCTGGTTTGCCAGATCTTTTCCCAGCTTTAGTTTGTTTTGGAAGGGTTGGACCTTTCAGAAAAGGGTAGATTTTGGTCACATATTTGGACTCCATACCCAATGGACAAGAGTAAGGCACTAGTCTACAAGCTAGCAGGCAGCTTTTCCCCACAAGGATCGCCAAGAAATGTTGACAATTTCTACACTTTTGCAGAAATGGGCAACTCGAAACTTTTTTACGATGGATAGCATTGGTGAAGTATACCTATGCTAGGGAAATTTATATCAGATTATGTTGTTATTGTTGATTTATGAAAAATATTAAGTGAAATTTGCAGCTATGTGTGCTATTACAAAACGTAACAGATCACATAGTCTGCAATCTCATGAATATCCTCAAAAAAAGAACACAAGCCCCGAAGAACAACTGTTTTGTCTTGATGAAGACACCATATTGCAGAATATGTGAAGTGTATGGTTCTGGAACAACAAACATAGTGGCAATTTTCATGTAATCAACTTCATTATTATTATGTTTGTGCTCATCAGATTTATTGCTCTCTATTCATCAACTTTTTTTGTGATTAATGAAATTGCATCCATCTATGCTGGCATAAAATGTTACAAGTGACTCCTTTCCTGCTACTTCCATCAAGAAAATATTGACAGACAAACAGTGACAATAATGTCTAAATGGAGGTAGTAGGAAGGAGTCAAAATGAAGAGCATATGCTAAGGTAGTCAAACAACATACAAGGAGGCACATCTCATTCAATGGTGGTTTAATAGAGTTACAGGTATTCATTTTAAGTTTATCTCTTATTTTAATTTATTTTATTGAGATATTGAGTTGCATACATCATTGTACAATCAAAAGAAAAAAACTGAATGCAGAAAGAGATAGTCAACTCATTATTTCAATTTAATGTTTTATTCATAAGAGATCATAAGTTTTCCCACACAAGCCGTGGGATGTGACTAAGTAATAACATCATATACATGGAAATGAGAATATTGCATGTGCTAAAGAATAGGAGTAGAGGAGTAAAAGTGAACCCATCATTGCCTTTTCAATCTTCTTTCCCGCTCTACATCATCCACATCTCCAGCTTCATCTCATTCCATCTTCTGCTTCCATCTCCATCTTCTCTCACCTACAAGACAAAGAGTAGTACCTGTCAAATTTTGAGCTCAGGGTACATTTTTATTCCTATACACCTGTTCTAAAGTAAATACATATTCTAAGTTCAATGTATCTAATGGTACTTGAATGAAAGAAATACAGGCACATGAACAGGGTATTTCAGGGATACATATAGGCTTGGCAATAAAAGAGAGCAGAGTACTTAAAGAGAAATGAGTGGCAGGAAGAAATAGAAGAACTAAGGATTGATATAGAAAGGTAGAAATTGGAATAGATTATAAAAGAGGTAGATGTGGAGATTGACACGTAAAATAATTTGAAAGCAGTTTGCAGAAGAAGAATGAAGAAGGAAATAAAATCACATGGATGCAAGAGAGGCCAAAAAACCTATTTATTTCTAACTTATTTATGAGTTTTGTAGGAACAGGTTGCAACATAGAATAAAAAAAATCAGTTTAACTTGTTAAAGAAGAAACAACAACTAAATGAGGATAAAAATCATTTCTAGATGATTTACAGGAAGGAAGAAGCATCAAAATAGGTCAAGAAAGGAATATTTTTGCAACTCAGGATTGGAAATGTTGAAAAGGAGAGAGGAAAATAGGATTTTGGAAAATTTTTGCCGGAGTCTCCCCTTGTAAAATTGACTTTGGATTTAAAACAGAATTGAAACACATGTTTTTTTAGCTACTACGTGCTTTATAAGCTATCTAAACTTCAAAAGGAACAGAAAAAATCAACAAAAGTACATGTTTCATCAATTTTAAGTTGATATCATGATCAGATGAAACATACAAGTATTCCAGAATCTCATCAAGTTGCAGCTATTCAAAGTTCATTTTATTTCCAAATTCAAGTGTGAATCAAAAGCCAACTACTTTACAAATTTTTGAAAGTTTGCAATAGATCAAGAAAAGCTATCATGAACAGTTTCATTCAAGTGAGTAGACAAGCCAGAGAGACCTTTTATATCTTTCCAGAATGATTAAGTTGCAAAAATCTTGAAAGAGAAAGATTTTGAAAAAAAAATTCTAGAGTTTCCCCTTGCAAAATGGGGTTTTCTAGAAAACCAGAATTGAGAAATAATGCTGAAATTGAAATACAGTTGTTATATTATGACTTCTAAAAATAAAAGTCATTGTGGAAAAGAAATACAACTATCTATCCAAGAGAACTGATCAAATACAGATCCAGCTACATGAGTGATTCGGAAAAATATCAAGAAATAATATGTTATTTAGAAATGCAGAGATTTGTATTCACTCAGTGATCAAAATGATAACCCAGTTTTAAGATGTAACTATCTACAGAACCAGTACAGGATGAAGATCCTAAAGGGTATACTATGAATCCAGTTCTATTGAAACCCAGGTTACAAATCAACAAAACTCAAAAAATAGTCATTGCTAACAGGACACGGAGGTTTCAAAAAGTATGCATCTACAATAGAATATCAAGTACCCAAGACACAGCTAAAGTATCCAAGAAGAACATCTACAATCAAGTAAAGGACAAACTGAACTACATCTACAAAAAGGAAAGAAACAATGACAAATATCAATGTGTTGAATGTAAACAGTGAATATTTCAATATGCCAAGCCAGATCAACAGAAAGGAATAAAAAAACCCATGCATAGAAAGCATTTTCGATGAAAGCTTGACAGAACAGTGGCTAGTTTCCAACTGGAAGGCTCACTACAGATGAAGAAATATCTAAATATCAAAAAAATGTTTTTCATCAAGTATCCCATGACAAGAAAAAATCTCCATGATTCGTTGAGAGTTGTAAAAGTGGAACTCAAAGTTTCTTTGGATTTCCTTTTCACACTTGCAGATAATCAATAGAATACAAAGAACTTACCACATTCGAATAAAGAAACTAAAGAAGAAAAAGTGAATTCAACTCCCTCTATAGGCTTGTTCGAGCTCATGTCAAGCCAAATGGTAAAACCAAAAAACCAGAAAGAAATGAAAAGATTTTTCATTCAACACAGATCGAAAAGATCAGAGGAGATTGAAAGAACTAAGCTTCACAAACAAAACAGGTACAAGGAAAGAAATGCACAGCTACAGGATGAAACATAAAATAATACCTTCATGTTTTCATCAAAAATGTAGGCCGAACCAAATTTCTATGGCGTCGAATACCAAAAAAAAAATATGCAGGCTCGAAGACCATCGAAAAGCACCATGTTTCCTCCAAGCAACAATGGCGAGCAAAAAAATTTCCAGGGCTTCGCCCGTGGATAAAAAACCAAATGGAATGAGAAAATCCAAAGAGCTCAAATGCGTTAACTTCCACCGAGACCAAGTGTTCAAAACCCTAACCTAAAGTTAAAATATCAATGGCGAAGCAGAGATCACATACAAGATCAAACAGTAGAGGATCGCGTAAAGGGACCAAAACAAACAAAACCGAGTTAATTCCACTGGCTGTATTAAATGCTAGTGTCCAAAACCCTAACCACGGTGGAGAACAAATGGCATCCTGGATGCAAGTACAGAGATCAAGGGCCCTTAGTGCTCCCGAAAATCCAAATTAATTAGACAAGGGTTAAGTTACCACCAACCCATCTCGCAGAAGGGGTGAGTCATCATGGAAGGGGCCAACCCATGTGGACACCATATTAATCATTACGAGCGAATTCCAAAAGTCCAAACCATAGTCACCAAAAATAATCAAAGACCACATCATGAAGTGTATAATAAACCAAAGGTGGCAGATTCAATTAAACAAATGGTGGGCTAATTAAAGGTGGTGCCTTTTTATTCAAAACACATGCATTTACCTAAGTCCACAAGGTGGCATTATAAACCAGAAAAATCAAAAGTGGTCCACACAAAGGGTTTTTTAGATCAAATTGCAAGTTTCATTCATGTGACCATCTAGAAAGAGATAAAAATAAGAGCATGTGCACATTGGAGTTGGTCCCCACTCAATTTTTATTTTTGCAAATATTCTTAAGGATTACAGTATTTTGCTCATATACTAAGAATGATGTTTTACATGCCTTCAAAATAGGATAGAATAGATAAGATGATGAATTTGCATGCTCAAAGGAGGAAGACTTTCCTAGCAAGCAAGTCATATTTTTTAGCAAATTATTCACCCCTTCTTTCTTTAAAATAGAATAGTCAACTTCAGTTTGACTGTATTGTATCTAAGGCTGATAATGCCTATTTTTATTACATGCTCTAGTTTGTATTATTTTATTCCTTTATTTATTATTAAATAAAGGATAAAATTAGGACACATGGGTGAGTACAGCCTTTAGGCTACTTTTAGGAAGGGGGTGAACTTTTGCTATATATTGTGTGTTTTTGCAAAACACAAGGGGGACTTTTTTCAGAGAACTTCCCAGAGAGATTTTTTGATATATGAGTACTGAAGACATTTATGTTAGTTTTTCCCTCTGAGTGTGAATTATTTTATGCCTTTCCAAGTTATTTTGTAGTCTTGTGTATGCCAACATTAATTTTGTGAATGAAAATTCCCTGATTAAACACTTTACCCTACTTTGAATTTACCATTTTCTACTAAATTCTATAGTGCATGTTAGCTCACTAGTACTGTTGTGAATCTCCCTCAGTACAAATTAAGTGTTTTTCCCTTATATTCTGCAAAAAGTATTAATTGGTTCGTGCACTAAATAATTCTTCACAAATCAGTTATGTATTTGTCTTAGTCAAAGTTCTCACTCAATTTTGGTGTATCACCTTAATATTATTACTTTTCAGTTATCTTTTTCCCCTTAAAACTCCCAAAAAATAGTTTAGTGTACACTAATAAGGAACCGGCCTTTTAATTCCGGAGATTCACCTCACAAATACTTATACCTACAAACTTGAGGTGTCTCCATTATATCTACGAGAGAGAGAGAGAGATCTTTTGCAAGCTTAGAAAATATGTTGCCATCTCTCTGTAGGGTGCACTTTCGAGAGATAACATTAGTGCAACAACCAAATAAAATGCCCAAAATATAAGAACACATCATTCAATAAAATTATTGATTCTGACAAGAAAAGAGATAATGATCAATTTATGAATACAATAAGTATAGAGAAATAACACATTACAATCACTATGTCGACTTATACGGCCACAAGAAGGGTACTCATGGATTTGTTGTGTTAGGATATGTTGGTTACTAGATTAGGTGTCATCTTATCATATTATCTCTTATCACATCATTCTCTACCACTTTTGTGGATCTTCTCAGTTTAGTTAGGGAGTCAGTTGAGATTTCATTCATATATATATTGTACGTGTGCTTTGTATTTGGCAGAATAATATGAGATAAATCTATCTCTACTATTTCTCATTCCATAGCTTTATTTTAGTTTGGTATCAGAGCACGGATCGATCACTCCATTAAGCCAGAGAATCAAAGACTTGTTAGAAGGAGCCTGCGCAGCCTCTGCCAAGTAGTAGAAAAGAGATCTGGCAGTCTTAGCATCTACGTGGCAGAGATCTGGGAGGCGTTGGACAGGTTTTGGTCTACTACATTGCCTTCCACTGCAATTTCCTGAGTAAAGCACTCAGCTGTTCCAGTCTGTGTGCTGAAAAACACAGCAACTTTCTTCTTATCTGCCTCCTCCAGCAAAACGGTATATCCCAGCACTAAAATTCATGTGGAGAATCTTGCTGTTCACGTGGAGAATCTTGCTGCTACGTGGAATAGTGTGCTGCATGAGGAAACATTCTTGCTGGTGGCGTAGAAGAGAAGGGAGTGTCGGAGGCCCAGATCCAGTGGGTGGAGCACAAATTTCCACTTCGACCTGTGTAGCAAAGACAGTTGCTGCCGCGTGGAGGTGAAAACAATCTTGCTGCCGCGTGGAGAGCTTTGAGCAGCCATCAAAAGCTGAAACATCAGGATTCTGTTCTCCCAGTGATCGAATGTAATTAGAATCCCGGTTGGATTCAGCGATACTCAAATCATTTACATCGAACTCACGGCCAGCCGAGCCATGTTTGAAACCTGAGCGTATTGAAGACAACTCTTCCGTGGAGACTATCTGAGCATGTTGGAGACCACAAGCTGGACGTGGAGATCTCGCCGGGAGAGAGAATTTATTTCTGTGCGCGGAGACCTTCAAACGCTGTCGAGGTAGTTTTGAGTCTATAACAGTCTCTTCTACACTACATCGAATGTCGAGTGTAGATAGCTCGATTGAAAGCGTCAACAACACGGTCGCCACAGCTGAAAGCCACAACATCAACTCGCCAGCCAAAGAACACCGTGGAGAAGCTCCTAAGAGCTTCGGGTTCTACTTTGCCTTGCTGAACGAGCTTCAAAATTTCGGAAATCTTGCATTCGACAAACTTGTTCGAGAAGGACTCCTTGAGTACTTTCTTTTCGACGTCAGCTGCCAAGCAAAGCGAGTACGGGAAGAATTAGAAGCCGGATACGACGCAGATTGTGACGACGAAGAAGAATGCCCTACAAAGCGTCGCCGTCTCACAGCACACGAATATCGCGAGCATCTACAAGCCAGTCATTCTCAACAGTGAGTCCAAATTGTAATAAGTTTTTCAAATAAATAAATATTTTTTTATTAAAATGTCTGCTCCGAAGTTACTTCTGTCTGACACTTAGTTTCTCAAAGGGCCTAATTTTGTGGCCTGGAAGACAAAAATGAAGACAATCCTTCAGTTTGAAGGATTATGGGGAATTGTCATAGGGTCTGTCCCTGCTCCCACAGCCCCCGATGAACTAATAAAATATGACATGGCTAGTGCTAAAGCCTTGATGTTGATAATGCTCAGTATCAGTGATGACGTGCAACCGCATGTTCGGAATGTGGAGAAACCCAAGGAGGCCTGGGACAAGTTGGCAACCATTTATGAAGCCAAAAATCAGACAAAGATTCTTCATCTTCAGTCGAAGCTACACACCCTCTCTATGGGGTCTGATGAGAAAGTGGAGGAATTCCTGCGTCGCGTGGCTGAGTTGAGATCGGAGTTATTGGCGCTCGGTGAAACGGTAGATGATAAACTACTCGTCCCAATCACCTTGAGAGCACTCCCTTCTCAATTTTGAGTGTTTGTTACAACACTGAATGTGTCTAAACAAACAGTGACATTCGAAGAGCTTGTGAATTTGCTGCAGCAGGAAGAAGCTATCACTTCATTGCATGGAGAGTCTCAGGACAAAGCCTTGTTCTCAAAGCCTAATCGTGGCCAGAAGAATCGGAAAGGTCCCCCAGAGAAGCCAAGTCCAGCGCAATCCAAACAGAAAGATCAAAAGTCAAAGAGATGGTGTCACATTTGCAGAACCAATACTCATGACATTGATCACTACTGGCACAACAGCTTGAAACAAGGGCCTTCAAGCCATACAAGCACATCCGGACGCGAAGATTTTCATAAGTCCAAACGACGTCCCTGTTAGAGAAAGCAAAAAGGACATCTTGCAGCCCAACAAGAAGATGATGAATCTGATGAGGAGACATCAGAAGGAGCCCATTATAGTAAGAATCTTGTACTCGTCTCTCAAACTTCTCATCCCACAAAGAAAGTCTGGTTGATAGAATCTGGTGCAAGCAAGCATATGTCAGGTGAAAAGAAGTTGTTTGATTCACTACACGAAGAGCCAACCGGAGATCGAGTTCGGATAGCGGATGACAAAGAATACATTGCAGAAGGAATAGGGAATGTGACCATTCCTCTGGGGCCATGAAAATGTACACTTACAAAGGTACTATATGTTCCTAGCTTGACTAGCAATCTTTTGTCAGTTACTCAGCTCTTGAATCATCACCTTAAGGTTGAATTTCTTGTTCAAAATGGCATTAAATCATGCTTAATCTCCCGACAAGGTACGGTTCTTGCTAAAGCCTTTGTAAAAGATAAGTTATTTGCTTTAGATACTGTTTCATCTTCTGCAGGAGCTTTATCTGCTTCAACAATAGAATCAACTGCCTTATGGCATTTTAGATATGGACACTTGTCCATCGGTTCATTGCATCAGATGAGTTCAAAAGCAATGGTCCATGGACTACCCAAATTGTCCAGTTCCTTTCCTATTTTCCGTGGCTGTATTGCAGGAAAACAACACAGAGATCCGTTTCAAGCAAGCACCTTCCATGCCAAGAAGTGTCTAGAGGTAGTTCATACCGATCTGAACATTCCATTACCTGCTTCATTTTCAGGATACAAAAACTTCCATTTGTTCATGGATGACCACTCTCGCAAGATGTGGGTATATTTCCTAAAGCAGAAAATGTGAGGCTCTTCAACACTTTCATAACTTCTATCATCATGTTGTCAAAGAGTTTGGACAACCACTTCTTCTAATCCGCTCAGATCGAGGGGGGAAATTCACATCAAAGAATTTCTTGGCCTTCCTAAACCATCACAACATTAAGCAGCACCTGACTACTCCCTACACGCCCCAGCAAAATGGCATTGTTGAGTGTCGCAATCGCACAGTGATAGAGATGGCTCGCTGCATGCTATCAACTGCAAAGCTAGGAGAACGCTATTGGGCTGAAGCAGTAAAAATGGATGTATATCTTCTCAACAGGGCACCAACAAAGATTCTACTGAACAAGATGCCAGAAGAGGTATGGAGTGGTAAAAAACGATCAGATTTCTCATTTGCGAGTATTTGGTTGCACAGCATACATGCATGTCCCAGCTCAAAAGAGAAAGAAGGTAGAGCCAAAAACACTCCCGTGTATCCTTCTTGGCTACATTACTACCTCGAAGGCGTATCATCTCATGGATCCTGAGACAAATAAAATATACGAGAGTCGGGATGTGGTTTGTGAAGAGTCATCCTTTGACTTAATAGTATCAACAGAAGATCCACTTCCAAACACATCTCACCGATTAGTCTCTGAATCAGATGATGAGCTGGAGGAGACTACTCAGAGAAAAGAAATGCTACTAGGAGAACTATTTGTTGACCTTGAAGAATTACAGAATGTGACTCCACATCAATCCTCATGGAAACGACATAGTTCTTCTCAAAAGCAGTCAAGTTCTCATCTGAAGTGGGTACAAAGAACTATCAAGGACTCAAATTTGCAACAACTCCCAGATACATCATCCGGAGTCAAAACAAGGAGTCAAACAAGAAATGAGGTAAACTTTGCACTCATGAGTTCACTGATGAATAGCTCCAAGCCAGATAATGTTCGTGAAGCACTTAGTCAAACTCAGTGGAAGGAAGCTATGGAAACAGAATATGACTCACTCACGAAAAATCGGACATGGGAACTTGTCAATATGCCTACATGAAAGAAACCCATAGGCTGCAAATGGGTCTTCAAGACAAAATATAAGGTAGATGGATCCATCGACAAACACAAAGCACGACTTGTAGCCAAAGGATATGCTCAGAAAGAAGGCATCGACTATGAAGAAACCTTTACACCCACTGCGAAGATGAAGACCATCAGGGTAGTTTGCGCACTTGTAGCATAGAAAGGATGGAGACTACAGTAGATGGATGTCAAGAGTGCTTTCCTAAATGGTGATCTGAAAGAAGAAGTATACATGACCCAACCTAAAGGATTTGTTGATGAAAATCAGCCTAGAAAGGTATGTCGTCTCATCAAATCTCTTTACGGACTGAAACAAGCTCCCAGGGCATGGCATAACAAGATCAATGATCACCTTTTGTAGCATGGGTTCACTCGTAGTCCCTCAGATTCAAATTTGTATATAAAGAAGGTAGGAAAAGAAATTATCATTCTGGTTGTTTATGTAGATGATCTTGTGATCACTGGTAGTTCAGAAGATCAAGTTGATATTGTAAAGAATGATCTCAAAAGAACCTTTGACATGACAGATTTGGGGCTACTACATTACTGTCTTGGCTTGGAAATATGGCAAAAGGAGCATCACATCTTTGTCTCCTAGACAAAGTACGCCAAGACACTCCTGGAAAAGTATAGAATGTCTGAATGTAAACCTATATCCACTCCCATGGAAAAAGGCTTGCAACTTTCAAGATTCCAGGACTCACCTCAAGTAGATGCTACTCTCTACAGGCAATTGGTTGGAGGGCTCATCTATTTGACATACACCCAGACCAGATCTCTACTATGCTGTCAGCTATCTTTCCAGGTTCATGTAAGAGCCAAAGAAATGTCACTGGAATGCAGCAAAGCATGTTTTGAGATATGTCCGGGGAACAACTAATTATGGTCTGGAATATAAAAAGAATGATCAATTTTTCCTACAGGGATATGTCGACTCAGACCATGCTGGATCTGTTGATGATAGGAAGTCAACTACAGGATACATATTTCATCTCGAATCTGGACCTATCTCGTGGATAAGCAAGACGTAAATTGTTGTTTCTATCTCATCCACAGAGGCAGAATATCACACCGCATGAGGAGCTGTGTGCGAAGTGATATGGATACGTCGCATTATGGATGACCTAGGAATTCCTGAAAAACAGTCACCTATTCTCTATTATGACAATCAGAGTGTGTTGAAGCTCATGCAGAATCCAGTCTTTCATGAACGAACAAATCATATTGAAATTGACTACCATTTCATTCAAGAGCACGTCTTGAACCATCAAATTCAGCTCCAGTACTGTCCTACTGAAGCACAAGCTGCTGAAATTCTCACTAAATCTCTTGGAAAAGTGAAATTTGAATCTTTCAGAGGTCACATTTGCAAGAATAATGTAATAAGGGGGGGAATATTAGGATACGTTTATTATTAGATGTTTCATAGGTGTCTTTCTTATCACATTATCTCTTCTTCACATCATTCTCTACAACTATTGTGGATCTTCTCCAGTTTAGTTAGGGAGTCCAGTACAGTTTTTCAATCCTATAAATACTGTACGCATGCTTTGTATTTGGCAGAATAATATGAAATAATTCTATCTCTACTATTTCTCATTCCGTAGCTCTCTTTCATGTTGGCACTCAGAATATCAAGCCTCAGACCTCTATAACACTATCAACACTGTCAAGTTATAATAAGTTTCCACCATGCTCAAACAAGAATCAGAAGACCATGTACTTCCGTCAGGAGTAAAGCTCAACGAAAATATAACCACCGATAGTGAGAAAGGCCCTTGGCCCTATAAGGTTGAAATAACCAACCTAAGTCAAAGCAGTGATTCCCACCAAGTGAAATAATTAAATAAAAATCACAAGAGTGGCGATTTGATATACTAGTACCAACCATCCAGAAGTGGGTTATCACAGGTACCAAATGCATAGACTTCACTCCCTATCTCATACTTGGCTCCAGTGAATGAACAATGAGTTGATCGGCCCAAAAAAAAGGGAACACACGGGTTTTCAGAAATCGACACAAAAAGCCATGTATAATTGAGTTTCAGACCAGAAATACAATATAGAGTCATACATCTACTGAACATAAGGTTTCGAGGCGAAAGAAAAGTATATTTAGTTTTGACCATTAACTACAAATATTTTCCAATACATACAAAACAAGACAGAGGTCAAAGTCTTGACAGGCTATGTAAGACTCCACCTCCTATCGCGTACTTGAGAAGAAGGGGGTTCCGTCCAACAAGAGCACTACATTTAATGTCATCCAACATACACTTGTTATAACACTAAAGATTTGCAAACCTCCACTACAATACTAATGTTTGGTTAATTTAAGGATCACAACATAACACTATTTCTACAAAACAACCATGATGGTGATTAAGGCAACCCTTGGTAACCACCGTCAACCGTACACATGACATAGATACAGGGTATAGCATAATCATTACTAAGCGACAGGTTATCAACAACATCAACCTTCCGCATAATGACATCCATAATTGCTATCAATATGAAAGATGAGTTTTTCCCGAAGATTACCATACACCACTAATTAAGGAACATGAACCATCACAAAATATTACAAGAATTAAATGTACGTGCATAAACAGACCAGGACCAATATTACAACATATATAGCGTTAAAATTACAACATAGAGATAAACATTATGCAAGTCAGGAAAAATAGAAGAGCGACATCATGATACAATCCAATTCTGAGAGGGGGATTATCCCAAAACTATGTCATAGTGTCACATCGAGGGTACATGGATGTCAGTGCACAATGAAACACTCCAACACTCTAGTTGATCCGACAAGTTAGTTATGGTTCACAGTTGATAGGGAAGGTCAAGGTCACTTCTTGAGGACTGGCCTCATAAAAGCCTAGAAACAAGGATGAAAGAATGCTCTCATCACCAGAGTCATAAACACGTGAGATGGCAAATACACATTACATGACATGCACAACACTTTTCATTCTACCAGTTTTAATACCAAAACTCTAACATTGGCTCAGCATCCACGCATATGCTCACACAATCTCTACAACCATCTTCATCACCTCGATGCAAAAAGGTTATCACAAGGGGCAATATGTCGAAGGGGCTAACAAAAGCATGTCAACCTCGAAAACTCTGGGGTACCATAGGGAGGATGCTTCTTAGTTATCGTACACAGACTTCCATAATATAAAAAAATACTAGATTTTGATCAATATGAATAACTTGCACTACATCACATCGCATGAGAAAAATCTAATACATAAACTTAACATCACGATAGGTCTATCACTTACGAGTAAGAGAAACATGAACCCACCCAGATGATAGGATAACGCAGGGTACGCGTCAATTTCTGACTCAACATGATGTAAACAACGATAATGAAGCAAAAACAAGAAGAGACAAGCAAGAAAGGGGAAATCTCCACGATCATGGACTTTCCAACTGGTTTACATATTCATTATGCAAGGAAAAGTGGTTCGATTGTATCACCTTATAATTTTAAATACAAATAATAGTAGCATAAGGTGTAGAAATATCTTGCCTATTTCTCCAGCTTCAACAGGTCGTACTTTACTCCGCACGGGTCAGCATAAGAACTGTAGGTACTGAGAATGTCCGGGTGCATTCAGTTTCTCTAAGCGGTCCACATTCACGTTATCCGTGAGACCATTTGTTAATTGAAGACTCATTTTATGTACAAACATGCCTTTCACGATTCATTGTTGTATTCGAAGTGACTCCATGCACTTGTGCTCAACTACATGCTTTCCTTGAGCTTTTACTTCTTGTCCTCGATTACGACAACCAACTCACAATACCCTATGCGTGCTACTTTTTGACACAAGTGATCTACACAAGGGATGGAGGAGATTTTACCTTTTCTATAAGACAGTAACTATCATGTCGTCAAGTGCCGATATATTAGCATTTTTTTGTTGGTGATCTTGCCAGACTACTGGACATCTCATCCCATAAGCGCATCCTTCCGTAAGAGTACACACAATTTCAATGTCCTAATTTTGACTCTTTTCTGGCAGTTTTTTCACTTGTTTCAATCCACTTGGGGATCAATCTCAGTACCTTTTTAGTAATCAGAGTGCGATTAACACAGCTTTCGACAAGACCTTCATAACTTTCACATATTCATCCCCGCAGTGTAACCCAAAAGGTCAATCATGATGAACTCCACAAAATAGTGGTTAGCCATAATGTCACTAAAGTCACAGGCTGAGATGTGATTCAAACTTAGCTCATCTACCTCAAAATAATGGCATCCCGACAGCCACTAGTCCTGCAAATGGCTGCATGCAGATTCTCTAAGGACTTAAGCTCACTACAAAAAGTAGATTCGGTTTGAATCCTCATTTCTACCTCTAACATCAATTTAAACTGTTGGAGAGCCTCCTTGCTCATTTCCTATTATAAGCATAGATCCTGCAACCATGGCATTCCATGAGATGATATTTCTCTGGACGAATTTTTGTAAATACTCCATTCACTACTCCAAGGCCTCCTCTTCCAAAAATCTAAAAGTGGACAATTGAAGAATTCACATTTCTTGTGTTGTGGAAAATTCATAGAAATTTCCTCCTTTCTTTGCATGTTTGCAGAGCTCCTCTAGCCCATCACAACTTAGAGGTACATTTTCATAATACTTGTACTATTCCAAGTATGTTTCTCTATAATTTTCCCTTGTAAAGTTCATCCTATCCCAGGGTATACCTTGAATATCTCTTCCTCTTCTAGCATCTGCTGCACTCGTGTCAACAGACCTAGTAATTGCCACATAATCGTATGAGTCTAAATCCACGTCGCCTATGCCCTGATTTTTATATTCATCTTGTACCTTGTAAAAACCAACTATTTCATGATCTTCCACAAGATAATCATATTAATCTACCAGATACCGAGCCATTTGCTCTTTGTAGTATCGATATCCCTCTACCACTGTAACACTTGAGGCATGGCCAGTATCTGAAGACCCGTTTCCGACATACAATCTTTACACAGTTGCTTCTTTATTAAATAAAAAATAAAATGTGATGGAAACTGTAAAATCCCAAGGCCCAAAGTTTCATTCATTTACACGACTGAGAAGAAGGCGCCGCAATAGTCTTATGGTGGACTATCAATGACAAAAACAACACAGGCTGATAAACTCAACACATAATTTTTACACCGTTAATAGGGTAACTGAGGTATCACCATTGCCGTACTGCTTTTTCAGTAATTAGTAGCAACATGGCAATAAACACATTTTTCTTTCTTCTCCTATGCAGAACAATAAAACAGAGGTAGGAAAACATTTCCTCTCAACCACAGATGCAGATACATATCCAGATCGACCCAGTATGCATACAATAAATGAGGAGATAATTGGTTACATGTTTATCTCCAGGTGCAGGGACGATTTAACCCATGATGGAACTGATGGAGGATGGCTATTGGAAAGAGCTCTGTATAGCAGATCTCCACACAACCTTTTTTTTATTTAATTATGAGAGTATAAAACTCTTCTGTACCACTGACACTAAAGTTGTGCTTTTGACTTCTATACTCGCTGGAACAATCCAATATCTGCTAGATTCATAACGTTACCCTGGGTTTCATTGTATTTAATGCCTATGGACCTCAAGTAAAGTGCTTGTCTTCTCTTGCAAGGAATAAGACATGTCTGATAAAGGCTTCATGAGGATGTGTGCTGAAAAAGGTCTGTTAAAGGAGTTGTGTGAAAAGTTGGGGCACTACAGTCTCTCACATATCTATAAATGTAAACTTAAATGTTAATTTAACCTAAATAAGATATTTACAAATGTGCAATGATAAATTATAATAAGAAATACATAAATATGTACTACATCTAAAAATCTTAAATCATGTGTTAATAGATAACAAAAATATATAAACTCTTCCAAATTAGATTACATGTTAGGGTTAGGATTTAGAAATATATTCACTCAAAATAGGTTGCGACAAAGTCATAGTGATATGGATTTGGAAGAATGCACTATGCAGAGTATTGTAAATGTGCCTACAAATTTGAGGAGTTGAAGATGAGTGTAGGGAATGTTCTAGTACTCAACTGGAAATAAAGTCTTTGGGGTTTCCCCTTTTTCTCGATTATTACGTTTGATGCTATGATCTACATTAAGTTTTTGGCATTTGATGTGTTTGTCTCTTTGGGCTCATGATCAGACATTCATGACCTCACTTCAATGACAACATATGGATTATTTACGAAACCTTAACTCTCTCCTTCCTTAAAGACCTAAAAAGGGTTAATATTCTGATATGGTTGAGATTTATCAATCCCCTGTTGAGTTGAGAGCTTCCTACATAATAGTACTCTAAAAAGGCATTATATCAATAAAAAAGAGTAATCAATACAAAAGATACATGCCATCCCTAAATATAATGGCACAACATGTAATAAGGATACTCCAGATTCCATAAAAAAATAGTAATCAACTTTGTATTTGAATTTGCAAATGATCTTGAGATATTAGTTATTACAATGATCTTGTAATGAACCCCACCTTAAAATAGAACTACATGTGATTTTCCTTTATAGTGATCAATCCTTGAATTTTCAACCTTTCAATGCATAACTAAATTAATTTCAAATTCAAAATCAATAAAATAATTACTGGAAGATATTTGTTTCTCACAATTTTAAATAAAAGTGGAGGACTAAAACATTATCCTAGGAAACGTTGTTGAATGATTCCACCCTAGATGGGTGAATCTATTTGTAGAATATGGTAATAACAAGTAATGAAAGTTAAAAGGTGTGGATCCCTAGAAAACACATCATAACATAAGAATAAAGATAAAAAAAAGTGTTTAACAATGGCTGGGGAATAAATAGGGACTAAGAGAAGGGTTAACTCACCAATAAGAGAAGGGTTAACTCACCAAATAATCTATGTTGTCAAGTGAATAGACACATACACACATAATTAGTTGAAATTCATTATAAAAATTCTTGTTCCATTTTTGAGTATCGACATTTCCCCCCCTTAAGCTAGAATTGAAAATATTAGTTTGAAGGGAAAATAACTTATACCTAAAGTGAATTTTGTGTGTTCGTTGAATTATGTTTTTAACTCATTTCTATGCATACTCTAGTAAATAAGAAAATATCAAAATTCCAAAAAAATGCAATACATGAACATTTTTTGATAAAGTAGATATATAATAAAATTTCTATAATAATTTTTAAATAATAAACTTAATCGATATCACCTAATAAATATTACTTTTAAGGAGAATGTACCACATTTTTTATAGATATAAAGGGATTCATGGTCTCAAACATCATTTTGCATATAGTAATGGCAATTTCAACTTATTTATTTCTTGGCTCTATAAACAAGTAAGAATCCATTTTAAAATATTTAATATCATATCCTTGTCCTATCTACAAATAATGATTATGAGCATTGATTATGAGCCACTACAAAAGCCATATGTTAGTCTTAAGCTACTTAAATAGACATGTATCAATCTTGAGATATTAAAAGAGATAAATATATCTAACTTGAGCTACTAAATGATCCAAATGTAAATTTTGAACTACTAATTGTACTTCTCTATACTAAATGAATTAGTATACAACCATAAATTATACTTGTAGAGAGAAATTTAATATAATTTTCTTAAACTAAGGTGTATGGAAGGGATTTCTGTTTTAAAGGAGATATGTTTCTCACTTTCGATAGTGTAATTTCACTATAAGGAATAATACATAAATTTAAATTGTTTGAATGCCTTTGACACAAAATTTGATTTTCCAATGTAGATATTCTAATGTCTTTAGAATGTGTAGACAAAAAATTATGCACTTATTACTTGTTTTCATGAAAAATAGCTAGCATGAAAAATAATTTTTTTTAAGCATCAGAATTGAGACCCTAATTGAAAATTAGGCTTCCCAATCATTGTGCATCCTTCCTCTAGCCATCCCGCCCTCAGTTCAACCATCACCCCAACTCAGAGGAAATTTCTAATAAGGTTTTAATGTTTATTTTAGTGTGAAAGAAAGAGTATATATGTTTATTGATGAATTCAATGATTTTGATGAAAGACTACTTCCTTCAGAGGTCTAAAAAGGCTATTATAAGCCATTATGTAGCTAATTAAACAACCTCCAAAAGTATTTAGGAAAAATATAAAGCATATGGGAGTGATTTTGGAGAATATTGAATATTGATGAAGCAATTTAATAAATTTTAGGAAATAAAATCAAATTCGAGAACAATCAATTCAAGAGCAGGTTTTCAGGGTGTGGGGAATAAAGACTCCTCGTTGAAATTTGACTTCTCCGGATGATTATGAGAGTTCCCGAATGAGTTAATAAGGAATAAAGAAATAAAAATATATAGGAATTTTATATAAGGTGGAAACATCATAATTTCTCCAAGGATCAAGGACTTCCTGTGGTATTTCAAAACTCTAAAGCTGTTCATCTCAGTTCAAAATGAAATAGGACCTAAATTTTGAGTTACATGAAGAATTGTATTTTGGGAATAGCTCCATTGACCTTGAAATTTTATTTGTAGTCAAAATCATATAATATTTGATCCCAAATCATTTTCCTAGGCTCTAGTGGCAAAAAACTCAACTCTAGTGTCCAAATTTGGACATTTGGGTTAATTTTTACTTTCCGAGAATGGAACACTCACACTTTGTACAAACATATGTATCATATGTCCCCTAGGGGAAAAGGGGGAAACTATATTTTTACCTCATCCTCCTTCCCAAGTCATACTTTGGACACCCAAGTGTCCCCTCTATCCCCATGATGCAAAAGGGATAAGGGGGACACCAAAATGCAATCTCCCTCCTACTCCCAGGTCACACTTTGGTTTCCATGGTGTCCTCTCTATCTCTTATGACCCCCAAGGGATAAGGTGGATGTAAAAGTGTGACCTAAACATACATGTAGCTCTTGTACCCCCATGCAACCACATTATGCTCTTTCAGTGCCATTTCCCAGCCCCGACCTCTTATCCACCATACACCAAAAGATTTCACTTTTCACCATCTCATGCAAGTCATTGGTACCCAAATTGATTCTCCTTTAGAAGGTGAGAAGCATCATAGTTTTGACAGTAATATTAGAGGGAAGCAGAGCACATTGTGTGTCATTTTGTATCCGGGGAGGGAATGCAACTTGCTCTTTGTCACTCAGATGTGGAGAAATGGGTAGCACCCTTAAAAGGATTTGATCTATCCTCACTACTTTATGTTGTGCCTTTCAACCAGGGTGAGAGGACCCTTTTGTATCCTGCTGTTTTTGGAAGAGATGGAGATATCCTTCGTTGCAGAGTTATTGAGAAGACCTTGAAGAAAACATGATCAATACAACAAAAATATAACTCTCATGAGTTATCAACCTAGATAATGGAGATATTTTCTAAGCAGGGTTCATGCCACTAAAGACAATGAAAACTTGATTGCTTCTGTATGTTTTGGTAACAGACATTATGCATTTGTACACACATAGGAAAAACATGGGTAGTATGGATAGGATTGGTTGTTTTTAAGTGAATTTTGGTGGGAGGTGAGGCAGAGAATATTTTGGCTCACCAAATCTTTGAGATATTTTACAAAAATGGAGGGTCTGACCAACAGAATGCTTCAAAATCAGGTAGAATGTTCCTTTAACTAGAAGGTTTTCTTTTAGTGGAGGCCTAGATCAGCACATTTTCACACAAACTTTAAGGATTCAAAATCAAGTCTCAAATTGAAAGACTTAATTAAACACTATCAACCTCTAATTTATCACACCTAAGATACCCTCGAAGGCTAAAAAATAATCTTAATCATCATGCTAGGAGTAAAGTGATTTTAAACTTGTTTATTTCACTATCAAATGAAATCTATTATGATAAATGAAATTGCAAGTACCTCCAAACTATCACAAAGCTAAGATATTGTGTGATTCATAGAGATTTCAATGTAAGATTGCAATGGGAACAAGAAACTATTTATAGACATTCAGAAATGAAACAGACACAATTTTTTCTCAAAATCAAACACAGATTTACTCAAATTTTATTAAATTTATCAATAGGGAAAGTTTCTAGAACAATCTCAGAGATTTTTCATGGATGTAGACTCACAACCACCTTGACATAATCAAATTTAACACAACATAAATAGACAGGTTCCTCAAATAGTCTCTCAGAAAATATGGGCACTATCAAACTTTTTCTCTCAGGAATTAGCTCCCGACCTCTAACATTCCAACCATTTGCACAACAAATTCATGCAATTTATAATACTTCATTTACAAAAGAGTTTTCCCCCCAAAACTAGAATTATTCAAAGCACCATTGCGTGTGACGACCTTGATCGTGAATCCTAGAATTATATTTGTAAAAAATTTGTCAGGTGTGCAAAGGGAAAATCTCTCCAAATATTTCCAGGATTCAATTCTTCACCTGGTAAGTTGTTCTTCATCTCGTGCACCAACTACTCCCTCCTCCAATATGTCAAATTCAGTTCTTTGTGTGCCAAGGAAGGAAAAAATGGAAAATCATATCGAGGCCAATAGTCATATCACATCTTAATGGTAAAAGACATTTTTAGAATTTTTTCACCAAACCAAGATATCAACAGGTCTCTTACGTGCCAAGGAAAGAAAGATCAAGTCGATTCCAAAAATCAAATTACATTTTTAATGGTGAAAGATGTTTTTAGACGTTCCTTACCAAACCAGGATATCAAATTAATGTTCCTCTTCATTTGGCGTGCAGGAGACTCCAAAAAATGATACAAAACCATAAAAATTTGCATCCCCAAGAGCTTTGGATCAGAAATGGCAAAAAATTAGATAAAGATGCACAATTTTCGTCGATCTCTCTTTTGAAACTAGACCGTCCACGTGGGAGATCCAAGTTGAGATGGGCCTGGGGGTTCCTTTCTACTTTTTACACCTTTTGGAAAAAATGCAAAAAAATCCAATTTTCCCTACCCCTCCTCCTTTGAAAAAAAGGCTTGACACGTGTACCTATGTGGCTCCCAAAGGAACCACAGAAAAATTCTGCTATTTCACCCATTTTTGGAAAAAGGAAAATTTTCCCATTTTTCCCCTCTACTTCGCCCTTCTACTGTTGACTAATGCAATTTTTGACTATTTTCTGTTGGTGTTGCGGGTCATTTTGATGACTTTAATATTTTAAGTAACAAGGGGAAAAAAATCCAAGTTACCCCCGATGGCCCACCTCCCCGCCTCTTGAATTTTCAAACCACGTGTCTCAGTGACGCATCTTGAGATGGTCCCAAAAAGTAGAGACCCTGAATGAGCGCGGGGTCACCATGTGTCTTAGTCCGACAGCGTCTGTTAAAAGGCTTGAGAGTTCAGTGGCAGGCACTGTGTGTCCAAGGTCCAACACAGTCTTCTTTGGCCGTTGAAAAGTCTAAGCAAAAATAAGAGTGAGCGGAATCCTCCAAGTGTCCTCCTGTCGCTTCTTCAAAAAAAATTCAAGGGTTGGTCCCCAAACATGCACGTTCCCTCCACATGTCTCAGGCCCTTTAGGAATTTTCTAAAAATTCTAAGGAAGACCCGATGGAAATATCCACGTCTTTATAGTGTAAATTCAAGATGGTCCCCAAAATCAAAGACCCTGAATGAGCGTGGGCTCACCACATGTCCCAAGCTTTAGAAATTTTTCTTTAAAAGGTTTAAGTCCCCAACAGAGCCGATGTAAGCCTCCACCTGTCCCTATGTCACAATTGTTAAGGTGGGACCCTGAGGAAAATAATCAAATGAGAGCCAACCCACTACGTGTCAAAGGCCTGCCAAAACTATATTATCTACATGGAAATCATTCCTATGTCTAAGAAAAGCAGCGAAATCCTCCACGTTTCCTCCTGGCGCAACTCCAAGGCCAAACAAAAAGGTGAGTCTTCAAAGAAGCGTTGTTCCTCCACGTAGACAATTTTTTGGTTAAAAACAATCCAAAAAGTTTTAGAGTGCTCCATTGAGCCGCATCCAACCAAAAAGGGCCATGTTTCCATTGATGTAGAGCTTTAAAATTGACTCAAGAAACACACACATCAAGCCGTAAAAATGTAGAGAAACCACTATTTGAGCCCATAGATGAAATTTTCTTCAAGGGAAAAGAAATTGGAAATGTTGTGAGGTTCACACATGACCCTTTGAGCTGTATCCATTCACATTTCTTCAAGTTCCTAGGAAAAAATGATAGGGATAACAATACATGATTGCGGAGAATGAAAGGGAAGGAACAATCTGAGTTTTATGCCCAATTTACAGACACCTTCAAATGGATGGAGAAACGAAGAACAAATTCTTGATTTCTAAGTGACCTTTGACCAAAGAGGGACTAACCATGGCAACCAACTAGAGGACAGAGTCCTCAAGTACAAACATGAGGAAATAAACAACGTGACAGAGGCCGCAAATTGAGGGATTTTAATGGCAAACAGGGTGAGACTAATTCAAGCAACAACACAAGTCACACATTTTTTTCTCTAGTTTCCCGTATGTCTTATTTTCACCATGCACAACCTCACATTCACACCAATCAAACCCTAGTTATTTTGTGCAGTTAGCAAGTGAGTTTAAAAACATTAAAAAAACTTCATTAACTCTCCATCTATCCAACACTCAACCAATTTTCATGAAATTTACCATTGAAACATCCTACAAAAACTAAATTTTGTCTAGACATGTTTCCAATTTGTTTTAGACATCCATGGCCACTAAAATAGAGATTCAATCACAACTTCTCATGAAGATAGCTATTTTCCTTAAAAAAATCCCTGTAATTGCCTCTCCAAAACACCTTTGGGAAGAAAAACAGAGCACATTCATTCGTTCCCTATATTTAAGAGTAGAAAAATAAAATATCAATCCTTGAAACTTACTTATTTATTTTCATGGAGATCCAACAGATTAAAAACCTTGAAAATTGGAGCAAAAGTTCTTGAAGAAAAAAAATAAAAATTTAAAGACGAATTTTGTTGCAATCCAACACCTGTAAGTGTAATTTATAAAAATTGCATGTATTCAAAATAGCAGGTGTTTAAAAATAGTAAATTTATAAAAATATTAAGTTTCCATCAATTGTAACAGTCTGAATGAACAAAAAACATCAAAAGGTAAAAATAGTGGAAACTTACTGTCAATACCAATCCTAGGTAGGACCTAAAAAAAATAGTAATTCTTGGAATTGATCTCAGAAAGTATTGATAGAATCCCCAAAAGAATCTATTACGAGGTGGACTTGCATGACATGGTTTGATGCAAGAAGCTAGATGGTTCACTTATCCTAATTTTAGTAGGAGGGAATCGTCATGATTGAATACATTCATAAAGGAGACCTTTTGTCACAAAAGTGTGACTTTAAGACAAAATGAGCCATCAGAAGACAAGTGAATATTTTGTTAGCATATATTACATTCCTGGCGGTTTTATGATTTGTTGCCTCCAAGTGGGTAGGTAGTCAGTTGCATGTAACCGTTTATTATTTGTATATATTCTTATCCTCACCATTGAATAATTCATTAAATCATTTCTGCACTCATTCTCTTCTGTCAGTGGTATCAAAGAGATCCAGGGCATAACTTACATGGAAGTGGTGTGATGCAGTAAAGTAGTGGCATTTGGAGGTCTCCTCCCAGTTATATTGATCATATTTTTACATCAGTGACCATTTTAAGAAAGATAAAATTCAAATATCTTAATACGAGTACATAAAAAAACACCCCAAGCATTTTGATAAACTCGTCTAGTTTATCAATGGAAGTAGTAAAAATACATGTTCAAAGAATCCTACCAACACTAAAGAATCATTTCCCCCTCCTAGAACCACACATTCCTTGAACCATATTTCCTTAAAATCATTAGGCTTATAGGAAATAGAAACCTTTATATCTTTCCTTGTTGGTCAATGGACCTATAAATTGAATAATTGCATTATTGACTCTAGTGCATCTAACAATGTCATGCTTATAAAATTTGCTAACTCTATCGGTATTACTCTCATCCCTACTATTAGCCATTGTTGCTACATGAAAAGAAAATAATTACCTCTTTTCGGCTAGGTGAAAGATTCTCAAGCCAGAATTTGCAAACTTCCTTGACAAGAAAATCAAGATGGAAATACTTGTGGAAGACATGCTAGCTACGTATGGTATATTGTTGAGCCAAAGTTTCTATCACGATATTGGTGGGGATATAAAGATGGATTGTTCATACACCACCATACTCATCAATGGTAAAATGAATAATATCCTTCTGATAAATAAAATTAAATACACAATTCAAAAACCAAATGAGCCAAGGGAAAACATCTTATTTCACGAATCAAGGTATGAAATATTTTTTCATGACTTAAGAGAAAAATGATAAGTTGCCCATGTTGATGGAGGAGTACACATGCTTCCCTTAATTTTTTAACAATTTTACCATGTAATGTTGAACCATAGTAATGTTATATTCATATATGTTGCACCATAGTTTTTTAATTTTAAATCAAACATACATATAGAATTAATATACATAGAATATACATACATAGAAGGATATCATGTGTAATGAATTCAAATCAAACATAGAAGTAATATCGTTATGAAAACCAACACATGGATATATAATGTATCAAACTAAGTGTGCTAAACGCACGTATCTGAAAATATAAGTTCATAACATGTGTACATCTCGAACCAAGTGTGTCATACATATAGGACCACATGCGGTCGCATAAGGCTATATATACAATGTCCTATGAATAATCATTAACTAGGACCATCTGGCCCATATATATATCTATGTACATCCACATCCTATGAATCTAATCATGAAACCTCTTCCCTCTCTTCGCCTTACTAGAAGTAGCATGTCCATGACTTGGGGATGTAGTGGAGGGAGATACCACTACGGATTTCATCCATGTGGTCTTAGGCATCTCTAAGTAGGCCTGCAACCGAACCTGCACATTCATAAACAAACAAAATTTTGACACCCATATTTTTAAAATACATTCAAAATTTAGAAACTTAGAATTTAGTTAAAAATTTAGAAACTTAGAATTTAGTTAAAATGCATGTGAAATATTACTGCAATGTCATGATCCCTATCAATTTATCATTGACGCATGACATGGATAACAATAGACTCATGAGAGGTAAGCTATATACAAATAATTAAATTTCAAATTAAATATTTCATGTGTACAAAATTTGATATTGTAGATTTAAGTAATAAGAAATAATTCCTAAATAAATTTAACAAATTTTTAAAATTGTACCTCAGTTAGTGGATCTGCAGGTGCTATGGCAGTATCTACAGTAGCCTCGACAATCTTTATATATAGAGGATTCTCTCTTGTAGTCATAAGCTATACAAAAAACATGTACAAATCAATACTAATCTACATGACTACCACATAAAAGAGCCAAATCATAATCCACGTGAACTTCCACAATTAGAAACAAAGTGCAAAGAGAAACTAACCTACGTAAAAGTCATGTGAGACATGCCAGAAGCCTCAATTCCCAAAGAAAATGATGACCCGCTAGGCTCCAGCACGTATAAAAGATAAACATATATTATTATGTACATGTACAGGTGAAACATTATAATAATAAAAGTGCACAATCAAATGAAATTTGAAATTTAAGTATAACTTGAAACTTAGGTTTATAACATGCCCAACTGCAGTAGTTATCATGTTGACTCCGGATGTTTCCTTCTCCAGCTCTTGCTATTTAAAATAAAATAAAAAACTAGTTTTTACATATAAGTACATAACGTACAATGAAATACATATATATTAAAATATCAAACATGAATTAAACTATTGTGTATATATATTATGTATAATATTTATTTGACATTTACCTGTGAAAGACTAAGATCCTTTGCACTAGTTCCAAAAACATCCACCATCATCTCATCTAGAGAAAAGAAATCATGTGATCCAACAAATGATGTATCACCCACAGTGCATACGGCACCACATGATCCACAGTTGTGTGGTGAGCTAGAACTAGTGCCTACACCAGACATCACCAGATGCAATCTATCTCACTATACTGGGTTCAGAGTGTCAGTGAGCTCCCTCAATGCATGTAGTGTGTGAATCTCCATAACCGTACTTCATTGTAGGAGGGATAACTGAATGCAATGGGGGATTTTAGGGACATGGGGGATCCTTGGTTGACCTACGCATGCAACTAGGTCTACTCTGTACAGAGCCACCACCTTGCCCATAAAAATTCAAAAAAGTCAAAATAATTTGGGACCTCATTGAGCACGAACTCGCAAAATAATTTCTTCAAAAAATAGAGGTGAACATAATTGTTGTTGCATGGTGGATAATCAAAATCCATTCACCATAGTTCCCGAAAATTGTTCTTGATTCAGTCATCGTGGAGCCAATGGATTGGGAACCATTTACAAGTAACTGCAGGGGGGCATTGGTTCTTGGATCAGTAAATAATGCACAAATGTGTTCTTTTCCAAATTTTTGTCTTTTATGGTCACATGGGATGATTTATTTGCATACCACTACCTACAATCACCTCTAAAGGTATTCCATTTGTCTATTTAGTTAGTTGCAGAGTCAACTTTGCCAATCAATGTTTGTAATGTGTTGGCTAAAGTCATGCGGGACGGATTTGTGGCATGATTTTCTCTTATATTTTGAATAAGGTTCTCAATGAAAATTTTATTTTGTCAAATTCTTCCAATGCTATCATCTTGTGTTCCCGTTGGTTCCGTGGGGACAAAAAGAGCCACATGAGGTAGATTTATGTTTGGAGGAGGGTTTTGTTGATTGTTTGGAGGGTTTTGAGGAAAATTTTGATGGTTTGCAAGATTATGAGTTTTTCAAGCAACTGACAAAACAAAAAAATTGTATACATAAACAAAAAATTGAAAAACCCATGAAAATCACAAAAAATAATCTTAAATGAAAAGAAATTGATCAAAATCGAGGGTTTACCTCTTTATTTTGGTGGCATGGTTGAAAATATCGCTATCCAGAAGTCTGAAGAGTAATTTTTAGGGGGTATTCAAAGCGCAAGTGCCAAAGGTCTAGGAGAAATTGCGGCTTGAAAGGAAAAATGAGGGGAAATGAGGAGTCACAAGTTTGTGTTTTTTGTCTTAGAGGACCGCGATCATGGTTTGAGGTTCAAAAATCACCGAGCCTATAAAAACAATTACGTGAGTGCGGTTTATAAACCATGCTCACGGTACCTAAATTTAAGATTTTCATGTCCACTTAATTATCCACCAACTTGGTGCACTTACCCCACTAGATAATCATATTCATTTTCCAAATATCGGGCCATTTGTCTCTTCACGGTATCATTATCCCTCTACCACTGTAACACTTGAGATGTGGCCAATATATGAAGGCCTATTATTGACATACAATTTTTACACAACTGTTCTTTATTAAAGAAAAAATAAAATTTTATGGAGAGTGTAAAAGCCCAAGGCCCAAAATTACATTCATTTCCATGGCTGAGATGAAGGCACTGCAACAGTCTTGTGGTGGACTATAAATGAAAAAACTAACACAAGATGATAAATTTAGCACATATTTTGTACACCATGAATAGGGTAATTGAGGTATTCACGTGTTGTTACTGCCTTAATCAGTAGAAGCATGAAAAAAACATGTTTCTCTTTCTTTTTCTACGCAGATCAACAAAACAAATACATGAAAAAATTTCCTCTTAACCACAGATGCAGATACATATCCAAATCGACCCAATATGCATAAAGTAAATGATGAGATAATTTGTTACATGTTTATCTCTATGCACAAGGACAATTTAACCCATGATGGGACTTGTTGGTACCCAAATTTGTTCTCCTTTTCAAGCCAAGCAGCAACACAGATTCCACAGGGAGCTTAGAGGCAGATAGATCATAGATGTATGTCATTTTATAGCTGGGGAGAAATCTAGCTTTCCCTTTGTTACTTGGATTTATGGAGAGATGGATAACACCTCAAAAGGATATGATATTATCCTTACTGTTTTAGGTTGTGCCTTTCAACGAAGGTAAGAGAACACATATTATAACCTCTGTCATTTGAAAGGATATACAAGCACCTTTCTTTTGCATAAATTTTGTAAAGAAGACCTTGGGAAAAATATGATCAACTCGCTAGATATAACTCTCACGAGTTGTCACTTCCAGTTCATGGAGATATCTTCACAACAAGGCAAAGGTTACTAAAGACATTTGAGACCCTGATCTGCTATGCATACTTTAGTAAGAGGATTTTGGTCTTGAGTGGGTATACAGAGAAAAAAAGAGGTAGTATGGGTAGGATTGATTGTTGTTAAATGAATTTTGGTGGGATGGGAGATAGGATGGACTTGACTCACCAAATCCTTGAGAGCTTATGCAAAATGAAAAGATTCAATCAACAAAATGCCACAAAAAGTTAAATTGTTTTCTCAACTAGAATATGTGCTTCAATGGAGGCCCAGTCAGCCCTCTTTCACACAACCTGTGGGATTCTATCACGAAGGCTCAAGTCAGAGGAGCCAATAAAGCACCAAGATTTAAACAAAGTCATTCCTGACGTACAACCAAAGGCTTATAGATAATCTCTATCAACAAAATGAAATAAAAGTGATTTTAAACCGTTTATCCCATTCCCATATGAAGGATCTTCTGAGAAATGAAATTGCAGATGTCACTAAACTATCACAAGGACTGAGACCTATGTGACTGGATTATATTTTGGTACAAGATTGCAATAGAAACAAGAAAAATTACCTGTATGCATTTAGAAATGAAACAAATACACTTTACTCAAGATTGACATAGGATAACTCAAAGTTTGATCAAATTTATCAGCAAGGGAAAGTTTCTAGAACAATATCAAAGCTTGTCAATGGTTGTACACTTACAACCACCTTGACACAATCAAATTTGACACAAAGAGAGATATACAGGATTCTCTAGACAGCTTCTCAAAATGAATGGGCTCTGTCAAGATTTTTTTGCTAGAGGAAATCAGTACTGATCTTTCAAAAAACTCCCGACCATTTTCATGATGAGTTCATGCCCTTTATAACATTTCCAACTGAGCCCCTTCCTCATAAAAGACAAGAACATTAAATGCACCAGTGCTTGCCATGATTCTTTTGTGATTCGCAGAATCAAATCTGTAAAAGTCTCTAGGTTCTCGATGGAAAATCTCTTTGGTTTCCCCCCGCATTCAACTCCATTTTCAGGAAAAACATGCCTCTATCCATTCGCCAACCACTTCTGCCCCATATCAATTAAATCTAGCCCATTGCATGCTCAAGAGAAGAAAAACAGAAAACAAATCCGGCCCGATATTCAAACTGCTTTAATGGTGAAAGACACCTCCAAATCTACTCCACCAAACTTTAGATATCAAAATTAACTCATTCCTCTACTTGGCATGTAGAAAATAACAAGAAATCATGAAGACTTGTACTCCCAGGATTTTTACAGAAAAAATGGGGGGAAAATCAGATTTAGATGCTCAACAACCGTTGATATTTGATTTTGAATGTGGGTCATCCATGTGGAAGATCCAAAAACAAAATTAGGGGCTTCCTTTGACCTTTTCTGACCCTTTTTAGAAAAATCGAAAAAAATTAGCTTTTGGTCCACACCTCTACTTCTAAAAATGGGCCTGACACGTGTCCTGAGGTGGGCTCTAAAAGAAACGTGGAGAAATTCTGCCATTTGACTCTCTTTTGGAAAAAAGGAAATTTTTTTAAGTTTTCCTCGCAGCTCCGCCCTTGAGAAGTACTTTTGACATGTGTCCCAATGTGGGTCGTAGAGGAACTGTGCTTCCCCTTTTAATTTTAACTCTTTTTTCCCAAAATGAAAATTTTCCTCCATGGGTCCGCACCTCCACCGTTGATCATGGCAAAACATTGACTATTTCCCATCATGCTCGTGGGCCATTTTTTCTATTTTAACCTTTATGAAGTAAAGAGTGAAATTTTTTGAATTGCCTCTGATGGTCCGCTTCCCCGCCCCTTATGAATTTTCAAATTGCCATATGTCACCACGACACTCCTTGAGATGGTCCCAAAATTTTGATACTTTGAACGAGTGTGGGCTCGCCACGTGTCCTGCTCCGGTGAGGTCTATCTGAATGCTTGAAGTTTAGCGGAAGGTGCCACATGTCATGCTCTGAGGAAATATCCTTTTAGCCATTGAAAAGTCTAAGTAAAATGCAAAGTAAGTGGAGGCCTCCATGTGTCAGCTTGGTGCTTCTTTAGAATGAAATGCAAGCGCTGGTCCCTGAACATGCGCAGTTCCTCCACATGTATCCATGACGCAACTTAAAGATGGTGTCCAAAGTGGAGACCCTAAATGAGCGCAAGCTTATTGCATGTCCTATTCCACCAAATCGTATCCATTTGCATAAAATTTGTCTAAGTCCAGGACAAGCAGTGGAATCCTCCATGTGTCCTCCCAATGCTACTCTAAGGCAAAGCCCAAAAGAAGATCTCCAAATGAGTGTCATTCCTCCACATGTCTTGGACTTCCTGAAAACCTTTTAAAATTTGTGTAAGTATGGGAAACATAGCAGAAGTCTCCACATGTCTCTTTCCTGCCAACCCTCCATGTGTCCTCCTGGCACTACTTCAAAGCCAAACCAAAAATTTGATTCTCAAACGAGTGTCGTTCCTCCACGTGGACACATTTTAAAAATGAGGATTTTCATAGAATTTCTAAAGTTTTAAGCTGATCCGCATCCAACCAAGAGGTGCCACATTTCCCTGTTAACTGAATGATGGAAATTTGACTAGGAGAAATTCTTATCAAACCATAAAACACAGAGAAATGTCCATTCGAGCCAGGTAATGAGGTTTTCTTCAAGGATAGTGAATTTAGACTATTGCAAGGCTCAAACACGATCCTTAGGGACACATCAACGCATTTCTCCTCGAGTACCTAGGGCAAAAATGGAAAGAACAAAAAATTTCTATTATGGAAAATGGAGGAAACAAGAAAACAGGAGTTTTGAAGCAACAGAGCATGGGAGACTCAAAATACAGAGCTTTTCTAGAGGAACCAAGGAACCATGAGACAAATACTAACCCACACATGATCTTTGACCCAGGGTTAGAGTAAAAATGCTAATAAGACCGACCAAACACTATACGGGGAAGGAGAAAATGAAAAAGTCCATGAACCAATAATATTTCAAAGGCACAAATGGGGCGAGACCATTTTGAGCACCAACAGGACTGATAGAGGACAACTTGTTATCTAAAATTCACCCCTCAAGGTAATTTTGATAACATGTATCAAATTCTTCAGTCCCAAGCAAGTAGGATCAATTCAAGGCCCAAAATCATGTTTTGGGGTCCCTTTGGTTTCTCTCTAACTTCCCCGTCCAAAAAAAAAATCCAACAAGTTAGCAAAAAATTGAAAAAATCCAAAAACGAAGTCACTGGCTTGTTTTAATGCATTGTGGGTTTGGAGGTTGTCGGTCATAGCAAGGTTTGTCGTACCAAGTTTGGGGCTGAACTACAATGGAATTGGCTAAATTGGACATTTTTTTCCCAGGTGGTCCATGGGACAGCTAGGACACAGGGACGTGCAAACCCGAAATGGCCGCAGGTAGTGAAAATCAGACAAAGCAGAAATTTTTGATCTACACGGTGTGGGACAGCCAAGACAAAAGAACATGTGGGACGTGAATTGGGTGATTTTCTAAAATATAGTCTATTGAGGGTGGTATAGAGATTTTTTTCCAGGATAGTTGAGATGTTGGGACATGCAGGGCACAGAAAGGCAAAAAGGGCACAAAAGGGACCATAGGATGCGGCGAATGCAGAAGTCAACGACCCTCACAGCCCAATCAACGGTAGATGCATAGGGACAAGGAAGCCCAAATTGGCTGATGTGGAAGAATGTGTCTGGGATAAACGGGACATGTGGACCTGATTTTGCTAAAATAGCCACAACAAAGAAAAAATTCAAAGTTTGACCTCCTGAACTTCAAACGGCCATAACTTTTGACTTTGAGCTCTGATTTTCATAAAATTAGACTTTCTGAAATGGGGATGAATATATTTAAATATAAGAAATATATTCAGCTCCATTCAGTTAATGCTCATTCCCGTCAAATGACATAAAATGCTTGGTAGACCCAAAATAGCTGCTCACACTTAGAAGGACATAACTTTTACATTTATCAACGAAATCACAAAAAATCAGTAGTATTGGGATTGTGGCTTCGAGACCTATGTACAACAATCAATACATTCTAGAGATGATGAGAAATCAATGGGTTTTTTTTATAAAACGTGGCTAGGTCCATGACAGTGTTTTATTTGATAGTTAGGAGTGCAATTAAGAGGCATGGTCATCATTATTTATCTATTGCAGCACCTAGGATAGTATGGGGAGCCTTTTTCAATTAACATACAATCATTTCACTCCATTTAATGCATCTTACAAGTGGTTGAAGGATAGATTTCAGGATTTCCATTTTCCCCTTCTCTCTCTCTTCTCATTTTTCAATAAATTGGGGTGTTAAGCTCATTGTAAAGGGAGAGTTTTAGTTGTAGCAAATCTCTATCAAAATTTCTTTGTGAAGCCAATGTGCTACAGGTCCTTGTATTGGACTCCTTTCATGGTGATCCAGGACCTTATCTTGTGATAGACTAAATTGTGCATATCATGAAATAATAAAATACAAGTTTGTGGATGCATCTTCCCCTGCTATATTTTTTTGCACTCTTCTTTCCCTTTCAACCTTCATTACAAGAATATTATGTCTATTTTTATGCTCTTTCAGGGATCCATTATCATTTTGTATGTTTGAGATGTTGTTGTGAATGCATTTTGCTAGATTGTAGAGAACTGTCATCACCCCTTCTAGTGTGCACTTTGCTTCTATATCTCACGCATTGGAAGAATACTCTCACACCCATCCATTTGTGGTGTATCACCGCTTTAGTGTAGGATTTCATTTTCATGCATTGTCTCTCCTTGGTCCCTTGGAAAGTTAGATTAGGAAAGATAGTCTTACCTACATTAGAGTAGATCATGGCATGTAGTTTAGGAGCAAGAACCAGTTTTCTCTGGAGGTCTATCTCAAGTAGCAAGTCCCACAACTTGGAGATAGTACCCATGTTACCCAATCACACAGTAAGCTTAAGTATATGCAGCTTGTATAAACATAAGGGTGCTATGATTCAGTGATAACACAGATATTGACAGGAACTCTTTAGGAGAAGATGAGGCATACAAAAAAGTGCTAATTGGGGTAATTAGGAAAGGCCATGTAACTCTTCATGAACAAAATGAAAGGTAGATATTTGTGCTTAAGTTAGAAGCGAGCCATGTTCAACTCACTGTAAAAATGAAGGAACATATTCTAGGATGTGGAAGCACGTTACTCAAGGTTTGAGATGTATGGAATGCCTATGGACCACAAATTTGGTGGCACATGTATACATGTGTAAGGAGATAATACAGGTCATAGATAATATGAATGCCTATGACCCATAGGATGTGTGATAAGAAAAGTGCACATATGTTACAAGGAGATTGTGTGAAAAGTAGGAGTACTAAATTTTTAGGTCCCCTTATGAAGAGCATTGTCCTAGATATGGGAGATAGTCTCTAATTTTCAAAGCATACGTATTGAAAGAACCCCAAGAAGGAATACATGTATTCCTAAGAAGAGAAGAATTATTGTTTAGGATGTCATTCTAGTTAGGAAGGAAACTACTTTTTGCAAGGTGATATTGGATATTGAAAGAACTAATGAATTTAGTGGTAGTTAGTTAAATGGTGTTTTAATTCTCAAGTTAGTATTTTATTTTATAGTATTGATTAATCTCAAAGTGGTACAAGGTATTCATGGTTGTAGAATTTTACACTAACTATATGTTTGAAGGAACACTATCTAGTTAAGTTAGCCTAGAATGGTGAGATATTAAGTTGAAGTAATGTGCAACATCAAATGACCCGTGGATGACATGTGACTGGGATACTTAGTCACGAATTGTAAGCTAGACTCAGAAGGAACAACATAATGCCACCATGAAACAAACAACATCAAGTAGTGGAGGATAATGGAAATAAGTATACTTTGAACTGATTACGTGTGATAGGCATAGAAGCAACACACAAAAGTGACTAACAAACAATGTTACTCTTGATGCTAATACAAAGGATTCTCGTAGTGAGGTTACCCAGAAGGACCAGTGCACAGGTTTTCACTACATGGTGCCAAGACCACATATCCAAGAGAATGCATAGTGAAATCTGGTTGAGGAGTGCCAAACCTCAATCATCGACACAAGTGCCTAAGGAATGTTGGATTTTTTTTTGGAATTTGTGTCACATGATTGACTCATAATAGGGTAACTCCACATATGAGAGACAATATTCACCATATGAAACTTCACATATCTCCCAAGATCAATTTTTCTAAAAATAACTCCATATACCTTACATAATGACACCGTAAGATAACTCCATAGAGATCTCAAAGAGAAAGAGATCAGTTATTGCCATAAAGGAAGCCAGGTCACTCAGAGCATTTGAGTCTTTGCACAGTGCTAGTAGTATTAGATCCAAAGAAAGGAGGTGAAGGTCACCTGTATGGCCTGTACAAATTCAAGAACTACATCACATATAGTGCAAATATGTGTCAGTAACCATTATATCAAATTTTCATCATTTTTTGTTTGTTTTTATCGAATTGTGATGTGCATACAATGATGCTAACGATGTGGGTCCAAAATTCCAGTACCACTCCATGGTTACATCACACTTGCACCACCTATTTCAACACATGGGATCCAAATTAGGTAACTTCCATTTCCCATTTACATTCAATATTAATTTCATGGTGCATCTATTTTTCAATATTTTTAAGCCTTGGGCTAGTGATACAAAATTATGGCATATTCAACCATTTAATAAGAAAATTAGGGTTTGTGGAAAACACATGGGTTTTTACCCATTGCTAGTGCAACACTTTGCATGATTTTGCAACAACCAAATATATTGCTTAAAATTCATTTTTAAGAAGTGCATTGGATCAATAAGATGAGGACTTTATTGGTTTTGATATGATTTCTTAAAGAGATAATGATCAATTTTTCAAAGCTTACAATACGTGAATGGAGAAATAGATATATTACAATCACTTTGTGGAATTAAACGGCTACCATTACAGATATACTAGCAAGAAAATATTCCTTACATTCACCTATGAAATGCTCAACTGAGCAAAATAACATGTCAAATAATTTTACTATCATCATCTTTGCATGCAATTTTATCCCTGCATAGTCTTGGTAAATATCTCAACAATACATCTTAGACATAGTTTAAGGAGGCCTCATGTCTAGGTTGCCATTCACTAAGTCTAAGGATGCTTGTCATTCTTTCAATATACATGGTGACCATGGATACCAAACAAATAGAAGTGGTTTTTCAATCTATATAAGACTTCACTCCCTATCTCGTACTTGGCTCAAGTGAATGGTCAATGATACACCAATGCTAAGGTACACATAGGTCATCTATACGAAAACCATATAGTGAGGGAGAAAATAGTACAGGTCACTATCTACTAAGCCTAAGGTGTCTGCGAAACATAATATATATGGTGCCCATTAGGCAATATGCCATACATACAAAACAAATAGAGGCATATTTTTCAGTCTATGTAAGACTCCACCTCCTATCTCGTACTTGGCTCGAGTGACTGGTCAATGGTACTCATTTCCTCTCTCCAACATACACTTTTTACCAATTTATTCCCTTATGGTTGGTTAGTGTAAGGTTCACAACGGTGATTCACGCACATTAACCATAACATCTTACGCATGATATAGATACAAGGTATATCACAATCATTACTTTCACAGGTTACAACACATCACGTTTCCACATAATACACCCAAAGTGCAAGCACTATACAATAGGGGTCATATGATCACCATACACCACTAATTCACAACATGAACCATCACATATTACAAGAATTTAATGTATTATAAATAGAAGCACTAATGTTACAACATATATTGAATTGTAATACAACATAGTGTTACACATTATTCATCACAACATGGTGGCGACATCATGATACAATCCAATACACTATATACCAATATTGTCATATAACACATCAAAACACATGCATGTCACTGAATAACAAAATACTCCAACACTCTGCAATCCACAATAACATAATTTTCACACACAACAAGACCGTAAATCACACGTGAACTCCTCATTGAATCCACAAAAAGGAGAGTGAATACTCTCATCACTAGCACATCAACAAATACACATTAAGTGACATGCACAACACGTGTATTCATAATATCACAATTATAACATTGGTCACATCACAACATATAACACATTACTCGTCCCATCTCCATCACCTCCATGCAAAATCATCACAACTCCAATATGTCCCAGAGGTTCGAGGGCATTAACCTCGACTCTGATACCATATGTAACGCCCATAAATTTGACACACAAATACAACAATAAAAATACCAGAATAATTTTTTTGAATGCTCACCACACAACATCACATGGGCTCCAATAGATAGAATTAACATCACATAGCATACTTACATAAACATGAACCCACTCATATGATAGGATAACATAGGGTACACATCAATTTCTTACTCAAACGACGTAAACCAGGATAATGACCCAATTACTGTAAGAAACACAAGATAGGCATACTCCATGACATGGTATTTTCATGGTTTACATATTCATTACATTGAGATTTCCATTGTATGACCTTATAGTTTTCAAGATAATTAAATGCATAAGATTTACAATTTCCTATTTTTCAAACTTCAATTACTTTATTTTGCAGAGCCTTAGTCTTTAACAGAGAATGTGCGGTTGATTCCTTTCTCCAATTCCATTAATTGTCCATATGCCATTTGTTAAATAAACTCATTTTATATACCTTCATGCCTTTAAATATTCATTCTTACGTTAAAGGTTTGTTTCTCAAAATATCTGTAATTGACATTAAATTTTATCCTTGTTACAAAAAGGAACTAACAAGATGTTAAGGTTCTTATTTTCGAGATGTATATTCAATGTTTAAATTTTATTGCTATAAAACAGTAACAATTGTGAGGTCAAGGAAGATATATTAGATTTTAAAGGGTGATTTAGATACAAGATATCTCTTCCCATAAACATCCTTCCATCATAGTACCCTATTTTTCCTATTACAGTTTTCTACAGTTCAATAACTTGTTGGAATCCATTTGGGGAAAAGCATACATTTTTACACAAAAATTGTGATCCTTGCATTCGACGAGACCACATAACTTTCCACATTCACCGAGTGTAAACCACGAGACCAAGCATGATGAACTCCACAAAACTAATAGCTGGTCATAGTGTCACTAAAGTCACAGGATGAGATATAATACAAACTTAGCCTCTCCTCCAAACAACCACACCCGACACCAATGCATACAAATGGCCCTTTCAGATTCTCTAATGCTTAAGCTCACTACACCAAGTAGATAGATTGAATCCCATTTCATGTTTTTATGAACCTTTTTCTCAACCTATTTGCATAGATCCTGCAACCATGGCATTCCATGAGATGATATTTCTTTGCACGAATTTTTTTAAATACTCCGTTCACTACTCCAAGGCCTCCTCTTCCAAAAATCTAAAAGTGGACAATTGAAGAATTCACATTTCTTGTGTTGTGGAAAATTCATAGAAATTTCCTCCTTTCTTTGCATGTTTGCAGAGCTCCTCTAGCCCATCATGACTTAGAGGTACATTTTCATAATACTTGTACTATTCCAAGTATGTTTCTCTATAATTTTCCCTGGTAAAGTTCATCCTATCCCAGGGTATACCTTGAATATATATTCCTCTTCTAGCATCTGTTGCACTCGTGTTAAAAGACATAGTAATTGTCACATAATCGTATGAGTCTGAATCCACGTCGCCTCTACCTTAATTTTTATATTCAGCTTGTACCTTGTCAAAACCAACTATTTCATAATCTTCCACGAGATAATCATATTCATCTACCAGATACCGAGCCATTTGTCTCTTCGTAGTATCGATATCCCTCTACCACTGTAAAACTTGAGGCATGGCGAGTATCTAAAGACCCATTTCCGACATACAATCTTTACACAGTTGCTTCTTTATTAAATAAAAAATAAAATGTGATGGAGACTGTAAAATCCCAAGGCCCAAAGTTTCATTCATTTACACGGCTGAGAAGAACGCACAGCAATAATCTTATGGTGGACTATCAATGAGAAAAACAACACAGGCTGATAACCTCAACACATAATTTTTACATCGTGAATAGGGTAACTGAGGTATCACCATTGCCGTACTGATTTTTCAGTAAACAGTAGTAACATGGCAATTAACACATTTTTCTTTCTTCTCCTATGCAGAACAATAAAACAGAGGTAGGAAAACATTTCCTCTCAACCACAGATGCGGATAGATATCCAGATCGACCCAGTATGCATACAGTAAATGAGGAGATAATTGGTTACATGTTTATCTCCAGGTGCAGGGACGATTTAACCCATGATGGGACTGATGGAGGATGGCTATTGGAAAGAGCTCTGTGTAGCAGAGCTCCACGCAACCTTTTGTTTATTTAATTATGAGAGTATAGAACTCTTCTGTACCACTGACACTAAAGTTGTGCTTTTGACTTCTGTACTCGCTGGAACAATCCAATACCTGCTAGATTCATAACGTTACGCTGGGTTTCCTTGTATTTAATGCCTATGGACCTCAAGTAAAGTGCTTGTATTCTTTTGCAAGGAATAAGACATGTCTGATAAAGGCTTCATGAGGATGTGTGCTGAAAAAGGTCTGTTAAAGGAATTGTGTGAAAAGTTGGGGCACTACAGTCTATCACATATCTATAAATGTATACTTAAATATTAATTTAATCTAAATAAGATATTTACTAATGTGCAATGATAAATTATAATAAGAAATACATAAATATGTATTATATCTAAAAAACTTAAATCAAGTGTTAATAGATAAAAAAAATATATAAACTCTTCCAAAGTAGATTACATGTTAGGGTTAGGATTTAGAAATATATTCACTCAAAATAGGTTGCGACAAAGTCATAGTGATATGGATTTGGAAGAATGCACTATGCAGAGTATTGTAAATGTGCCTACAAATTTGAGGAGTTGAAGATGAGTGTAGTGAATGTTCTAGTACTCACTCGAAATAAAGTCTTTGGGTTTTCCCCTTTTTCTCGATTATTCCCTTTGATGCTATGATCTACATTAAGTTTTTGGCATTTGATTTGTTTGTCTCTTTGGGCTTGTGATCAGACGTTCATGACCTCACTTCAATGACAACATATGGATTATTTACGAAACCTTAACTCTCTCCTTCCTTAAAGACCTAAAAATGGTTAATATTCTGATATGGTTGAGATTTCTCAATCCCCTGTTGAGTTGAGAGCTTTCTACATAATAGTACTCTAAAAAGGCATTATATCAATACAAACGAGTAATCAATACAAAAGATACATGCCATCCCTAAATCTAATGGCACAACATGTAATAAGGATACTCTAGATTCCATAAAAAAAAGAGTAATCAACTTTGTATTTGAATTTGCAAATGATCTTGTAATGAAGCCCCCCTTAAAATAGAACTACATGTGATTTTCCTTTATAGTGATCAATCCTTGAATTTTCAACCTTTCAATGCATAACTAAATTAATTTCAAATTCAAAATCAATAAAATAATTACTTGAAGATATTTGTTTCTCACAATTTTAAATAAAAGTGGAGGACTAAAACATTGTCCTAGGAAACGTTGTTGAATGATTCCACCCTAGATGGGTGAATCTATTTGTAGAATATGGTAATAACAAGTAATGAAAGTTAAAAGGTGTGGATCCCTAGAAAACACATCATAACATAAGAATAAAGATAAAAAAGTGTTTAACAATGGCTGGGGAATAAATAGGGACTAAGAGAAGGGTTAACTCACCAAATAATCTATGTTGTCAAGTGAATAGACACATACACACATAATTAGTTGAAAGCCATTATAAAAAAAATTGTTCCTTTTTGAGTATCGACATTTCCCCCCCTTAAGCTAGAATTGAAAATATTAGTTTGAAGGGAAAATAACTTCTACCTAAAGTGAATTTTGTGTGTTCATTGAATTATTTTTTTAACTCATTTCTATGCATACTCCAGTAAATAAGAAAATATCAAAATTCCAAAAAATGCAATACATGAACATTTTTTGATAAAGTAGATATATAATTAAATTTCTATAATAATTTTTAAATAATAAAATTAATCGATATCACCTAATAAATATTACTTTTAAGGAGAATATACCAAATTTTTTAAAGATATAAGGGGATTCATGGTCTCAACAATCATTTTGCATAGAGTAATGGTGATTTCAACTTATTTATTTCCTGGCTCGATAAACAAGTAAGAATCCGTTTTAAAATATTTTATATCATATCCTTGTCCTATCTACAAATATGGATTATGAGCATTGATCCCTTTGAAGAAAGTCTACAATTTTGAGCCACTACAAAAGCCATATGTTAGTCTTAAGCTACTTAAATAGACATGTATCAATCTTGAGATATTAAAAGAGATAAATATATCTAACTTGAGCTACTAAATGATTAAAATGTCAATTTTGAACTACTAATTGTACTTCTCTCTACTAAATGAAATAGTATACGACCATAAATTATACTTATAGAGAGAAATTTAATATAATTTTCTTAAACTAACGTGTATGGAAGGGATTTCTCTTTTTTTTGAGATACGTTTCTCACTTTAGATAGTGTAATTTCACTATAAGGAACAATACATAAATTTAAATAGTTTGAATGCCTTTGACACAAAATTTGATTTTCTAATGTAGATATTCTAATGTCTTTAGAATGTGTAGACAAAAAATTATGCACTTATTAGTTGTTTTCATGAAAAATAGCTAGCACGAAAACTAAATTTTTTTAAGCATGAAAGTTGAGACCCTAATTGAAAATTAGGCTTCCCAATCATTGTGAATCCTTCCTCTAGCCATGCCGCCCTCAGTTCAACCATCACCCCAACTCAGAGGAAATTCCTAATAAGTTTTTAATGTTTATTTTAGTGTGAAAGAAAGAGTATTTATGTTGATTCATGAATTCAATGAGTTTTGATGAAAGACTACTTCCTTCAGAGGTCTAAAAAGGTTATTATAAGCCATTATGTAGCCAATTCAACAACCTCTAGAAGTATTTAGAAAAAATATAAAGCATATGAGAGTGATTTTGGAGAATATTGAATATTGATGAAGCACTTTAATAAATTTTAGGAATTAAAATCAGATTCGGGAACAATAAATTCAAGACTAGGTTTTCATGGTGTGGGGAATGAAGAATCCTCAATGAAATCTGACTTCTCCGGATGATTCTGATAGTTCTTGAATGAGATAATAATAATAAAAAGGAATAAAATATATATAGGAATTTTATATAAGGTGGAAACATCATAATTTCTCCAAGGATCAAAGACTTCTTGTGGTATTTTAAAACTCTACAGCTGTCCACCTCAGTTCAAAATGAAATAGGACCTAAATTTTGAGTTTCATGAAGAATTGGATTTTAGGAATAGCTCCATTGACCTTGAAATTTTATTTGGAGTCAAAATCATATAATATTTGATCCCAAATAATTTTCCTAGGCTCCAGTGGCAAAAAACTCAAGTTTAGTGTCTAAATTTGGACATTTGGGTTAAAATTTACTTTCCAAGAATGGAAAACTCACACTTTGGACAACCATATGTCTCGTATGTCCCCTAGGGGAAAAGGGGGAAACCATATTTTTACCTCATCCTCCTCCCCAAGTCATACTTTGGACACCCAGGTGTCCCCTCTATCCCCATGATGCAAAAGGGATAAGGGGGACACCAAAATGCAATCCCCCTCCTACTCCAAGGTCACGCTTTTGTGTCCGTGGTGTCCTCTTTATTCCCTATGACCCCCAAGGGATAAGGTGGATGTAAAAGTGTGACCTAAACATACATGTAACTCTTGTAACCCCATGCGACCACATTATGCTCTATCAGTGCCATTTCCCAGCCCTGACCTATCATCCACCACACACCAAAAGCTTCGACTTTTCACCATCTCGTTAAAGTTGTTGGTACCCAAATTGATTCTCCTTCAGAAGCTGAGAAGCATCACAATTTTGATAGTAAGCTTAGAGGCAAGCAGAGCACATTGTGTGTCATTTTTTAGCCAGGGAGGGAATGCAGCTTGCTCTTTGTCACTCAGATGTGGAGAAATGAGTAGCACCCTTAAGAGGATTTGATCTATCTCACTAATTTATGGTTGTGCCTTTCAACCAGGGTGAGAGGACACTTTTGTATCCTGATGTTTGTGGAAGAGATGGAGATATCCTTTGTTATAGAGTTATTGAGAAGACCTTGAAGAAAACATGACCAATACAACAAAAATATAACTCTCACGAGTTGTCACCCTAGATAATAGAGATATTTTCTAAGCAAGGTTCATGCCACTAAAGACAATGAAAACCTGATTACTTCTGTATGTTTTGGTAACAAATATTATGCATTTCTACACACATAAGACAAACATGGGCAGTATGGGTAGGATTGGTTGTTTTTAAGTGAATTTTTGTGGGAGGTGAGGCACAGTGGATTTTGGCTCACCAGATCTTTGAGAGATTTTACAAAAATGGAGGGCTTGACCAACAGAATGCTTCAGAATCAGGTAGAATGTTCCTTTAACTAGAAGTTGTGCTTTTATTGGAGGCCCAGATCAGTACATGTTCACACAAACTTTAATGATCCAAAATCAAGGCTCAAATTGAAAGACTTAATTAAACACTATCAACCTCTATTTTATCACGCCTAAGATACCCTAAAAGGATAAAAAATAATCTTAATCATCATGCTAGGAGTAAAGTGATTTTAAACTTGTTTATTTCACTACCAAATGAAAGATCTTCTGATAAATGAAATTGCAAGTGCCACTAAACTATCACAAAGATAAGATATTGGTTCATTCACAGAGATATCAATGTAAGAGTGCAATGGGAACAAGAAATTATTTGCAGACATTCAGAAATGAAGCAAACACAATTTTTTCTCAAAATCAAACACATATTTACTCAAATTTTATTAAATTTATCAGCAACGGAAAGTTTCTAGAACAATCTCAGAGCTTGTCCATGGCTGTACAGTCACAACCACCTTGACATGATCAAATTTAACACAAAAGAAATAAATAGGTTCCTCAAATAGTCTCTCAGAAAAGATGGGTTCTATCAAACTTTTTCTCTTAGGAATCAGCTCCCAACCTCTAAAATTCCAACCATTTACACAACAAATTCATTAAATTTATAATACTTCATTTACAAAAGAGTTTTCCCACCAAAACTAGAAACATTCAAAGCACCATTGTGTGTGCTGACCTTGATCGTGACTCCTAGAATCAGATTTGTAAGAAACTTGTTAGGTGCGTAGAGGGAAAATCTCTCCAAATATTCTCAGGATTTAATTCTTCACCTGGTAAGTCATTCTTCATCTCGTGCGCCAACTAATCCCTTCTCCAATCTATCAAATTTAGTTCTTTGCGTGCCAAGGAGGAAAAAATGGAAAATTAGATCGAGGCCAATAGTCAAATCACATCTTAATGGTAAAAGATGTTTTCAGATTTTTTCCACCAAACCAAGATATCTACAGATCTCTTATGTGCCAAGGAAAGAAAGATCAAGTTGAATTTGACAATCAGATTGCATTTTTAATGGTGAAAGACATTTTCAAACCTTCCTTACCAAACCAGGATATAAAATTTATGTTCCTCTTCATTTGATGTGCAAAAGACTCCAAGAAATGATAAAAAACCATAAAAATTCGCATCCCCATGAGCTTTGGAGCAGAAATGGAAGAAAATTAGATACTGATGCACAATTTCCGTTGATCTCTCTTTTGAATCTGGACCATCCACGTGGGAGATCCAAGTTAAGATGGGCCTAGGGGTTCCTTTTTAATTTTTACACCTTTTGGAAAAAATGCAAAAAAATTCAATTTTTTGTACCCCTCCTCCTTTGAAAAATAGCCTTGACACGTGTCCCTATGTGGCTCCCAAAGGAACGACGGAAAAATTCTGCTATTTCACCCATTTTTGGAAAAAGGAAAATTTTCCCATTTTTCCCCGCTGCTCTCCCCTTCTGCCATTGACTGAAGCAAATTTTGACTATTTTTTGTCAGGCTTGCGGGTCATTTTGATGACTTTAATCTTTTAAGTAACAAGGGGCAAAAAATTCAAGTTGCCCCCAATGGCCCACCTCCCCGCCTCTTGACTTTTCAAAGTGCCACATGTCTCAATGACGCATCTTGAGATGGTCCCCAAAAGTAGAGACCCTAAATGAGCACGGGGTCACCACGTGTCTTAGTCTGACAACATCTATTAAAAGGCTTGAGAGTTCAGCGGCAGACATCATGTGTCCAAGGTCCGAGACAGTCTTCTTTGGTAGTTGAAAGGTCTAAGCAAAAAGTAGAGTGAGCAGAAACCTCCAAGTGTCCTCTTGGAGCTTCTTCAAAATAAAATTCAAGCGTCAATCCCCAAACATGTGTGGTCCCTCCACGTGTCTCAGACCCTTTAGGAAGTTGCTGAAAAGTCTAAGGAAGGAAGACCTGACGGAAATATCCATGTGTCTTTATGGCACAAATTCAAGATGGTCCACAAAAGCAGAGACCCTGAATAAGTGTGGGCTCACCACGTGTCCCAAGCTTTAGAAAATTTTCTTTAAAAGGTTTAAGTCCCCAACAAAGCCGGTGGAAGCGTCCACTTATCCCTATGTCGTAATTGTTAAGGTGGGACCCTGAGGAAAATAAACAAATGAGCACCATCCCACCACGTGTCCACGGTCCACCAAAACTATATCAGCTGCATGAAAGGTTTTCCTAAGTCCGAGAAAAGTAGTGGAATCCTCCACATTTTCTCCTGGCGCAACTCCAAGGCCAAACAAAATGGTGAGTCTTCAAACAAGCGTTGTTCCTCCACGTGGACAAGTTTTGGGTTAAAAATGATCCACAAAGTTTTAGAGTGTTCCGCTGAGCCACATCCAACCAAAAAGGGCCATGTTTCCATTGATGCAGAGATTTAAAATTGACTGGAGAAACACATTCGTCAAGCCGTAAAAATGTAGGGAAACCACTGTTTGAGCCCAGAGATGAAATTTTCTTCAAGGGCAGAGAAATTGGAAATGTTGTAAGGTTTACACATGACCCTCTGAGCTGTATCCATTCACATTTCTTCAAGTACATGGGAAGAAATGATAGGGACAACAATACATGACTGTGGAGAACAAAAGGGAGGAAACAACCTGAGTTTTATGCCCAATTTACAGACACCTTCAGATGGACGGAGAAATGAAGAACAAATTTTGGATTTCTAAGTGACCTTCGACCAAGGAGGGACTAATCATGGAAACCAACTAGAGGATAGAGTCCTCAAGTTCAAACACGAGGAAATAAAAAACGTGACAGAGGCTGCAAATTGAGGGATTTTAATGGCAAACAGGGTGAGACTAGTTCGAGCACCAACGCAAGTCACACATTTTTTTCTCTAGTTTCCCCTATGTCTTATTTTCACCATGCACAACCTCACATTCACTCGAATCAAACCCTAGTTATTTTGTGTAGTTAGCAAGTGAGTTTAAAAACATTAAAAAAATTCCATTAACTCTCCATCTATCCAACACTTAACCGATTTTCATGAAATTTATTGTTGAAACATCCTACAAAAACTAAATTTTTTCTAGACATGCTGCCAATTTGTTTTAGACATCCATGGCCACTAAAATAGAGATTCAATCACAACTTCTCATCTGGATACCTATTTTCATTAAAATTTTACCTGTGATTGTCTCTCCAAAACACCTTTGGGAAGAATATCAGAGCACATTCATTTGTTCCCTATATTTAATAGTAGAAAAATAAAATATCAATCCTTGAAACTTACTTTTTTATTTTCATGGAGATCCAACAGAGAAAAAACCTTGAAAATTGGAGCAAAAGTTCTTGGAGAACAACAAAAAATCTAAAGACCATTTTTGTTGCAATCCAACACCTGTAAGTGTAATTTATAAAAATAGCATGTATTCAGAACAATGGGTGTCTAAAAATAGTAAATTTATAAAAATATTAAGTTTCTATCAATTGTAACACTCCGAATGAATAAGAAACATCAAAAGGTAAAAAGAGTGGAAAATTACTGTAAATACCAATCCTAGGTAGGACCTGAAAAAAATAGTAAGTCTTGGAATTGATCTCAGAAAGTTTGTGATAGAATCCCCCCAAAGAATCTATTCTAAGATGGTCTTGCACGACATGGTTTGATGCAAGAAGCTAGATGGTTCACTCATCCCAATTGTGGTAGGAGGGAATCGTCATGATTGAATTCATTTATGAAGGAGACCTTTTGTCACAAAAGTGTGATTTTAAGACAAAATGAGCCATGAGAAGACAAGTGAATATTTTGTTAGCATAGATTACATTGCTGGCGGTTTTATGATTTGTTGCCTCCACGTAGTTATGTATGCCTCCACGTGGGTAGGTAGTCAGTTGCATGTAACCGTCTGTTATTTGTATATATTCTTATCCTCACCATTGAATAATTCATTAAATCATTTCTGCACTCATTCTCTTCTGTCAGTGGTATCAAAGAGATCCAGGGCATAACTTGCATGAAAGTGGTGCGATGCAGTAAAGTAGTGGCATTTGGAGGTCTCCTCCCAGTCATATTTGACGTTAGCGAATGGATCCTCTATCTGTGCATCCTTCCTTGCATCGATGCTCTCTTTTGGCCTGCTTCATCAATCGTTCTTCACAGTTGTTGTCTATCATCTGCCTGGTCATCTACTCTTTTGTGTTCGTAAACAAGATTCCCCTCTCCAATAAGACGGTCACATTCATTATCTGTGGAGCGATGACACATATGGTACAACCGATAAACAGTAATTGCAATGCGAGGGTAGCGAGGCTTAGGTGCAATAATCCATATACATCTCCATATACATACGACTTCATGGAGTGCATGAAAGAAGGTGCAAAAGGAACTTTGTGTGACTGTAGAAAGGATCTATATGCATCAGAATGTACCCACATTGACCCCATATGTCTCACTCGTGCCACCAACATTGCAAAGATCAAGTCTACTAGCAACACGTGCGGCCATTTCATTAGAAAAGTAATTGGAGACGTGGAAAAAGAGACCTAATTTAAATTAGAGCATACCTTTGGTGTGTTGGTTTTAAGAGGTGTGGTAATTGTGTCTAGATCGGTTATTGTTCTTTCCTTCGAGGACATGTGTGACCAATTATATATTGATTGGTGTAAAAATTTCGTACAAGATTTGTTCAGTGTGATTGGAATCCTGCCTTCGCAAGATTAGTATGAAATTGTGGATATATTGAATTCAGGTTAGAAGTCGCCAAGTTTAATATATGGTCCAAGAATACAATTTTTGGTTGGAAAAACTACGCAGAGGTTGTTACCGAACCTGCTTTTTCAAAGTATCCTTTCCTGGCATGGAGACTGCACAAACTTGCAATGTGTGGAGAATTTATGGTGAATTATGCTGGAAATATGCATTTTCCATGTATTGATAATTCCTCACGTAGCTTTAGGAAAACAAACAAATAATTTTAGTTAACTGCAGTTTGAGTTTTTGATAACAGTCTATAGCTGTTAAGTGTTCTAGTTTGAGTTGAGGTCTATTTTAGTAGTTAAGAATGAGTCAATTAGTTCGATGTATGAGTTGGAACTAAAGGAGTCCAGTTTAGATTTAGAGAGCTCTATTTAAGAGTAGTTCTTAGCGGGTGAGTTATTTTATTTAAATAACAACAATTGTATGTGCTTTGTATGCACACACAAAAGTGTGAAATCTGCACAGGATGAATTAGAGAAGTGTTGCACGCACAAACTTTATTGTAATTTAAGCTGAAGCTTTGAGTATGAAGATTTAATTAATGGAGAATGCACAACAATGTTGGTTTGATGTTTAATTTGTTTTTGCAAGCTATTTTATCATTTTGTTTATTTTATTTATGTTGTTTGCTAGATAAGACTGGAAATATTTTCTATAAATTTATATCAGAGCAATTTTTTACAACAGCTTGTTAAATTGGTAGCAAGCTATAGCTTCTACATCCGGTATGCAGATGCCACAATTTAATGGAAATAATTATGAATATTGGTTGTTGACCACGAAGGCGTTATTCATTTCTCAAGACGTGTGGGTGATTGTTAAGGATGGGTACACAAAGCCCACAGACACATCAGCATATACTGCACTTTCTCAAGAAGAGAAAGGTACTTTGAAGGAGTTACGAGAGAAGGATGACAAAGTTATTTTCTATATTCATCAACCAATGCATGAAAACATTCTTCTAAGAGTGGCAGTAGGAAGTCAAGCAAAGACCGTATGGGATATACTACAAGTTGCATATTAAGGTAAGGAGAAAGTAAAAACTGCCAAGCTACACTTACTTCGTAGAGATTTTGAGAATTTAGCAATGAAAGATTCAGATTATGTAGAATCATTTTAATTATGTATTTGTCTTATTCAATCAAATAAAATCCCATGGTGAGACTCTTGAAGACAAAATGATTATTCAAAAATTGCTTAGGATTTTTCCTACGAAATTTTATCGTTTAGTTGTTGCTATTGAAGAAAGTAAGGATCTGAGTCAGTTTTCGATTGATGAGTTACATGTATCACTAATCAATCATGAAAAGAGGATGAATAGATCACATACAAGTGTAGATTATGCTTTTGCATCTCAGACATTAGGTAGTCATGGAAAAAGAAGAGGTAGTTTCAGCCCAAGAGGTAGAGGAAGAAGCCCATCTAGAGGATGCAATAATGGTTCATCAAATTCAAGTGGAAGAGGAAATAATCAAGAAAAGAGTCATGGTCAAAGACAAGATAAGTCTCGTGTTCAGTGCCATTATTGCAAGAAGTATGGGTACTATGCTTATGATTACAAGAAAAAATAATATGATCAAGAGAGGCAAAATCAAAATCAAATTGGAAGTTCTATTTCTAAACCTATGTTTATTGCATGCACAAAGATTCCCAAAGCAATACCTTATTTATCCCCTATTGAATGTAATTTGTTAAAAGAGAGTCCATGTGATGTATGGTTTTTGGATTCAAGTTACAGTAATCACATGGCAGGTAATCTAGATTTGTTTTCTAGTTTAGATGATTCATTTAAGAGTGATGTAACTCTTGGAAATAACAATATTGTGTCTGTAAAAGGAAAATGCATTGTTAGTATTCTAACAAGATAAGGAGAGAAAACAACTATGTAAGATGTTTACTATGTTGCAAGTTTGAATCACAACCTAAGATGAGTATTGGACAACTGGTACAGAAAGGATACTGAGTCTATATGGAAGAGAATTAGTGCGTGATTGTGGATAAATATCCTAGCACTCAATTGATTGCAAAAGTAAAGATGAGCAGAAATAGGATGTTCCCTTTGATTTTAAAACTAGGAAAAAAGAAGAAATCAAATTTGTTTGTAGTAAAAAGAACAACTCAGTTTGAAGCCAAGTCCTGCACTAAATCAAATCAGCCTTCTACTAAGTCCTATGCTCAAGCAAATGAGTCATGCGGTAAGGTAATAGAGTCCTGCATTGAGGTAAAAAATTCCTACGCCAATGCAAATTAGTCCTATGCTACAACAAGTGAGTCTAACATTGGTTCCTACGCTAATACAGTTGAGTCCTATGCTGAACGAACACAATCAGCTTTTCATTCAGTCATAAAAGATGAATCATGGCTTTGGCATCTAAGGTATGGACATTTGAATTTTGGAGGTTTGAATTTATTACATAGAAATAATATGGTTAAAGGTTTTCCATTGTTTCAAAAAATAGAAAGGGTATGTGAAGGTTGTATTTTGTGGAAACAACACAAATATTCCTTCCTTGTTGGGAAAACAACAAGAGCAAGTGCACCACTAGAAATTTTTAACTCGGATTTATGTGGAGTCATGCAAACAACATCTATTGGAGGTTGTTCATATTTTATGAAATTCATTGATTATTACACAAGGAAGACATGGGTTTATTTTATAAGAAATAAATCAGATGCCTTGGATACATTTCAATAGTTTAAGGCATTAGTGGATAAGCAAACATCAAAGTTTTGAAGACGGACAGAGGAGGTGAGTATGTTTCTAATAAGTTTATAAACTTTTACAAATATCATGGTATACACAAGTAGTTTACTACCAGGTATACACCATAGAAAAATGGTGTGGTAGAGAGGAAAAATAGAACCATCATGGAGATCACAAGAAGCATGTTAAAGGGAAAACACCTTCCAAATGACTATTGGGTAGAAGAAGTAGAAACTTATGTTTACATTTTAAACACGTGTCCAAAAAAAATTGTTAGGAACATGGTTCCTTAGCAAGCATGGACTAACAGGAAACACAATGTTTCACATTTCAAATTTTTGGTTGTGTAGCGTATGCACATGTACCTGATGAGCTAAGGAATAAGTTAGACAACAAAGGAGAAAATTTTATCTTTGTATGGTATTCAGAGAGGAAAAAAGCATACAATCTGTATAATCCAATCATTGGAAAGGTTGTGATCAATAGGGATGTTCAGTTTATTGAAAATGAAACATGGGATGGAAGTATAGAGAAAACAATGAGTATAGCAGCAACTATTATACATGATGATATGGCAAATGAAACTTTAGAGCAGCAAGGTATTGTATCTAAAAATCTTGGACATGCACCATAAATCATAGCACAAGCTACATCTCCATCTGCAATTTGGAGGTCTCCAAGATTTCAGCCATCTTTAGCCATGCAAGAAACACCATAGAGAACACCAGAAGAAACTCCATCGCCACAAAGAAATCTTGTATTGAATAGTCATGCGTAACGAAAAACAAGGAGACTTAGTGAGATTTATAATGTTGATACAACTAATTCATTTTTATTTTTTTCATTATTTTCTCAAGCTACAGATCTAGTATATTTTGAAGAGACTATAAAAAATAAAGATCGGAAAAAATCCATAGATGATGAGATCAATGCCATAGAGAAGAATCAAACATGGGAGCTGATGGATATTCCAAAGGGAAAGGACGGGATAGGAGTCAAGTGGGTCTACAAGACAAAACACAATGTTGATGGAAAATTACAGAAACATAAATCAAGATTGGTAGTAAGAGATTTTACGCAACAATATGGAGTGGATTACAAAGAAACGTTTGCATCAGTAACATGTTTCAATACGGTAAGAATGGTTTTAGCAATTGCAGCTAAAAAAATGCCCTCTTTATCATATGGATGTTAAATCAGCATTCTTGAATGATTTCCTTGAAGAGGAAGTTTATGAAAATCAGCCAGAAGGTTATGAGATTGAAGGTCATGAAGGAAAATTATACATGTTGAAGACAGTGCTCTATGGTCTCAAGAAAGCACCTAGAGCTTCATACATCAGAATTTATTCTTATTTGACATAGAATGGTTTCATCAGGAGAAGTAGGGAGCCTACCTTATACACTAAGATAAATGAGCAAGGTAATATTCTAATTGTTTGTTTATACGTAGATGATTTGATCATTACTGGAAATCTATCTACATAGTCATTCAAATCAGCCATGAAGGAGTTTGAGATGATACATCTTGGTCTTATGCATTACTTTTGGGCATTGAAGTCCAAGAATCAGAAGGTGAAGTTTTAATCTCACAAGAAAAGTATGAAAATGATGTTTTGAAAAGGTTTAACATGTTGAGTTGTAAGTCAGCACCAACACCAATTGTAGTAGGCTTGAAGTTGAGCAAAGAGGATGAAGGATCATTTGTGGATCCAATATTGTTTAAAAAAATGGTTGGAAGTATTATGTAATGCCCACTTCCCTACGACACTTAGTTGATTATCATTTTGAATTATGCAGACTTTGGATATGGACATGACTTATACTTATGTTGATTAGCATGATGTTTTGTGACTAGATGCATTTGGATTATGATTGGATTTTGTTTTCAGTATGATCTACACTGACTCATGGACAGACTATTGGATGCCGATACTATTTTTATATGGATATATTGCATGTGTTCTAACATTGGATTTCTTCGCCATGATGAGTAGAATTAGTTGTTGAATTTACATTACTATAATTTTGGATAATGATGAAATGCATAATTAAGTTGTGATTTAGACCTAGAAATAATGATTGATTGAATTACGTATAGATGTTAATGAATTTCATGCATATGGTTATTTTGGATATTTTGACATGGCCGCAAGGCCGAAGGAGGTATTTTGCATCTTGCAGGAAACACAACGTGATCACAACCATGAGGGGGATTGGGAACCAAACACAACAGAATGTCAGGTGGTTACAACATTTGGTCGTCAAGGCAACTAGTAAATTGTATTGTGTTACCTTTATTCTTTTATGTGTTAAGAAAATTTCCATGAGGGGAAAATTTTCTAATGTGACCAAGGGGGTAAGAATTTTAATTACTTGTTTTAACTTAGTTTAGTAGGTGTTTTTATTTGTGATATCTTTTTAAAATTTACCTTGCTAAGTGTGTTTAGATTAATGTAATATCTTGTTTTAATTTTTAAGTTTTGGAGGGAAGTCAAGTGGGTGTAATTAATTTTGATGGTTGGCTCCTTGAGCCTTGTGTTTCCTCATGTTTTGAATGTTGGTTTTGAGTGTTGACCACTCCAAATCCTTTGAATCTCGAATTTGAGATTTTGGGCAATTTTGGGGGACTTGTGGGACAAGTTGAACTTGTCCCACACTTCTCAAAACCCCTTTACCAACCATATCTATGGGTTGGGAATCCAAAAAGGGGATTATTTATTGTTTTGGGAAGGGAAATATGACTTTGGAGTGCACTTTTCTTCATTTTGCATTTATTTGTGCCTTTAGGACACATGGGAAGGGATGGATGTGGAGAGAGAGATTTCATTCAACCCAACCACCCATTTATGGTGTTTTGGGATTTGAGTTGACTAAAGGGAGGTGATCTTGAGGATGTGTGATGTGGCATCCTACATGGAGCCACATCACCCTCACTTTTCCCTCTTGTCTATTTATGGAATTTTCCTCTCATGTTGAGGGGGTTTTTGGAGTTTTGTTTTTGTTTTGTTGAAGAGTTCTCTTTTGTTATTTTGGGGAGAGAAAAGAAATTGGGAGAAAGAGAAAAAGAGAGTGCTTGGACTTACATGCTTGGATTGTTTTGGGAAGGAGCTTGGACAAATTTCTTGGTTTAGGCTTCTCCAATGGAGAGGTAGGAAACCTTCTCCTTTGTTTTGCTTTCATATTATTGTTGCTTCTATGTTAAATTTGTGAATAATGCATGTTTACTTTGGTGTATTGTGAAAAATGGATAAAATGCTTATTGTGTAGTATAGGAGAGGTCTATGGGAATACTCATGAGGGAGGCATAAGAGTAGATTAGGATATTGTGGAGGGAGTTTGAGAGGGATGCCCATCTTGGGAAAGAATGTTTACATTCTTACCTTGTTCTTGGAGGGAGCCATAAGAGGAGGGAGGCATAAGAGTATGGGAGGAAAAAAGGGTACTTGAGGGAGGCATAAGAGTCATAGGGGCTTGAGTTTTATTGTGGAGGGCTTTAGATGGGCATCTCATCTCAATTGGGAGGCATAAGGAAAACATTCCCATAGTTCCTTCTCTTGTTGGCTTAGATGAAAGCCTTGTGTGTGAAAAGCATTGTGTTAATTGTGTTTCCTTTTTGTTTCTTCTTTTCTTTTTACCTTGAATGTTGTGAAGAAAATTGTATTGTGGAAGCAAGTATTGTTGCCTTGAGTTGGAGACCACCCTTCATTGTGTTGTTTTTGGGGCTCGAGGGTCAATGGAGAAGATTGCTTCTCTTCTCCATTGAGTTTTGGTTGGGAGGAGAGTGTTGCCTCTCCCCCTATCTTGGTTGTGATTTGAGCTACTTGGAACTTGGAGCATGGATGAAGAAAGAACACTTTGGAACACAATAACCTTGTTGTTGACAATGTTAAAACATCATGTAATTACCCACCTTGAGTGGAGAAAGAAATGTAATATCACCTTGTTTTCTCTAGCTTCCATTATTGTAAAATTTGTTCCTCATGAAGTATGGTATGTTGTAATAAGATTTGAAGGAAATGTTGCATTGATATGATAGTATTTCTTGCTCTAAAATTTATTGAGAATGTTGTTGAATTCTTTGGTGGAATATTGGAAAGAAATTACAAAAGGAAATATATTAAAGTTTTTTTTTGTTTGGATACTTGAAAGTAATGTGTTGTAAAGAAAGAAAAAAAAAATAGTGCATCATCTCCTCTTGTGTAGTTGATGGAAGGTCTTAAGTTTTAAATGGCTTTTAAGATGCCGAAGAAGCATTTCAAGTTCTAGTTCCTTTTACGTTTCTTTACTCATTCATGAATTTATTGTAAAATCCATTGTAAACTAGCAAAGAAAATGAAATCGAATCTCTTCAAAATCCCATGGAATGTCTATAAAAAGATTGGATAGAAATAAATTATAATGCATATACTTTAAACCTATCAAGTCCAATATCCAACACTCCTTAATGTATATCAAAGACACTAATAGTTTGAATATTATCCATATTTAGGTATTAATAAAACTAATGGATATGCTGGTATTTAATCCTATTAACAATACACTGTTAAATATCCCCTTCATGTTAATAAAGCACACTACTCTAAGTCAAAATCAATAAATAATATCAATGAATTTAGTTAATATAATACACGCAGGGTTTGTTTCTTTCATTCTTGGCTTCTAAGAGGCAAGCAAATTGTTTTCTTCTTGTCCATGAATATTATGATATGTAACAGACCCACCTCTATATGTTGTTCCTCCACGAACAAATCGTTTCAGGCTTCTAGTTATATATAGGACAAAAAAAAAGAATTTAGAAACTGGAAATAGAACCTGGTCCTTTCTTTATCACCATAGGTCTGATACAGTGCGCCTTGATATGATGCAAGCCTATGTTTACAAGTTGCTTCACTTAGCATCAGAAAAATTATTATGTCTGCAGGCCTGATACATTGCCATTTTTTTTTACTGTGCAAAACTATGTTTTCAGATTGCTTCGAAAAGATCACATTTTTAGTTATTTACTACTTGGAAACACAACCAAATTAATTACACAGAAACAGCTCAAAATACGAGACCCTACAAAGGAGCACTCGTCCTCTATCAAGAGTTGAGCATACACTATGTTATGATACGCCAAAAAAAAAAATACTCGCAAGATAGTTCATTTGAATTAGTTGTCAATGTTTACACATGACTGTAAATGTGTGATTCAATCACAAATCGCAGACTTCACAAAGGCATACGATAATGCAATTAATCTAGGCAAAAGAACCATACAAAATGACTAAGATATGAACAAAGGACTATCAAGAGATGCTCTCCAAGTCTTCTTCAGTCTGCTGATCAGATATTAATACGGCTGGACAGGCTGTTGTTATTCAACGTTTCTCACTGCCCCCTAGTCGATTTGATTTTCCTTGGGGCGCCTCCTCTGTCCCACAATCCTTGTGATAAAATATCTTGAAGGTGAAACCCGAATTTAAGAATACGTTCAGTACTGAACAGATAACAACATAGCTGGACGATCTGCTCACTGGTTCACATCCCCTACCTGACTGTCCATGCACCCAGGACTCTTTTATTTGCCTCCGTGTACCATGCGCGGCTAGGGGCGAGGAGAACAGGGAAAAATGCCTGGTTTATTGCCTGCATCTTGCTTAGAAAACTCCTCATCGTTTTCCACGCGGCATGGGCGAATACTCCAGTGTTTTCTCCTATTATTTCGGCCTGTGTCTTCATCCTTTGTCTTCCTCACACCTACCCGCGCGGCCAGGATAGTAGGAGAGTGTTTAGTCGACTGAACAGGTAAGATTTCCAAAATCTAAAGTATTAATTAGAAATGGTGGCCAGGTTGCTTCTTTGCACGCAAGGAGGGGGTATTGATGGTGGACAGGTGGTGGTTGAGACACCCACCGCCCCCAACCAAACAAATTTAAGCCTGGTTGAAAATACCTTCTCCCCCCCGAATTGACTCTTGCTCATTTAATTTTCTAATTTCAAATGTATGTATAAGTGTATAGGCTGATTTGTATATAATTTTTGTTAATATACCTATATATATATATATATATATATATATATATATATATATATATATATATATATATATATATACCACTTAATTCAAAAGTGTCTAATCCCTTTTAAAGAGATATCTAAGAAACCAAACCACTTAGGATATGGTCAAATAAGGTTTCATCATCCCTACCGATAATGGATCTTTTATTAGAAGTGTACTTATTAGGATAACACATAATAATAAACATATCTAAAAAGAAAATTTTGCACAACTAACTTCCTTAGGTCGTTGGCTCATATATTTGTTATTGTGACTAGACGTTTGCTACCATCCCAATCATGTTATACAACACCCTTACCCCAACATATTTTTGTTCACTTTAGAAATAAGATTCCCTAATATGATTAAGTATGTCAATAAAAATTCAGAGGGTATGGGGCCTTTGGGAAGAGCTTTCTTGGCACGAAAATAGTTACCATACACATGATGATTTCATCATAGTGTACAAATTCGAGAATGGGGATAATAGGGTCATGAGATAGACTGGATATAATTAAAGAGGGATTTATTTTATATCTAATTGTTATATCATTAGACGAATACATCAAATATTGAAGCAAATCTCTAGCGAATGGAATTGCGACAATCATGTAGTTCCAGTTTGGCGACCGAAATACAAAGTAAAAGTTTGAAGCTTATCAGTTCCCAAGATCAAGCAGGCCACAAACTTGTAGATAAAATAAATCAAACAAGAACCTCTACCTTGCAAAAAACAAAAATTGTCACATTTTCGGGTTGTTTGGTTGTCGTGCGGCGTCGTCGTTGGCACCGTCGTGAGCGTGGCGTCATCTTCTAGCGGCGTTACATATTATGTATTTGACGTCCACAAGGCCTGACATTATGTATGGTGTGAGCCTCATATCTAGGGTTATGGAATCTCTAAAAGATTCACATTGGCATGCTGGAAAAATAATTTTGAGGTATGTGATTGGAACAAGGAATCATGGAATTCTATATTCAAGTTCATATGACTTCAAAATTATTGGTTATACAAATAGTGACAGTGTCATAAGTATAGATAACATGAAAATCACATCCGACTATAGTTTTCACTTTGGAACATGAGTAGTTTCATGGGCATCAAAGAAGAAACCCATTATTACATTATCTTTATCAGGAAGTAGAGTATGTAGCAACAACAGGAGCAACATGTCAAGTTATTTGGATGAGAAGAGTGTTGATATATTCACAACATAAACAAGAGGATTCTACACAATTTTTTTGTGAGAACAACTCAGCCATAGCATTGTCCAAAAATCATGTTTTTCATATGAGGATCAAGCATATTGATACAAGGTATTATTTCATCAGGAAGCTGGTAAACAACAAAGAGATTCATATTGAATATTGTAGATCCAAATATCATTTTGCAAATATTGTTATGAAGGCTTTAGCAAAGGAAGTATTTGAGTATTTGAGAGATTATTTGGGAGTTTGTGATCATGCACATGAAAAATTTAGAAATACAACACATCTCCGAAACAGTGAAATATACAATTTTGAAATTAATGGGGAGTGTTGGAAATATGCATGTTCCATGCGTTGATAATTCCTCACATAGCTTTAGGGAAAAAACAAATAGGTTTAATTAACTGCAGTTTGATTTTTTGAAAAAAATAGAAGAGTTTGCAGATACCCACATCTGTACTGTGTACTTGTGCTATGAAGAGATAGAATTCTAATGATGTGGATAGTACTGGAAGTGGATCATAGAACAAACCATTTGGAATAGTGGCAGAAGACAGACACTCTAAAAAAATATAGTCCAAAGAAACCTGTAAGTGCAAATGGGACAAAATGAATGGGGATGAATATATTTAGGAAAGGAAGGGGCCTATTAGTCAAGGCTAGGAACACATAACCAATAACGTCTAGTAGCATGGGAATGTTATCGGGTGGAAACAAAGATAGGATACCATGTGAGAACGTAATAATATGTCATCTGGTATCACTTTTTGTGCTACCAAAATGGCGATATCTCATGTTGTTACTGGATAGAATTATAAAGCTGAAGGCATATGACAGTGCGTAGGCGATTCTATATGCCAACATCTCTGGTGATACAAACTGGTAATAGTGTGATGCATTTATTTGACATCCGCCAATGCGTTGGTAGACCCAGATGACTACAAAAACGTGTTACTGGGTGCCAACATCCGCAAGATTCACGCACGTCAACATGTTCCTGTTATCAACCAAAAAGCAATAGTTGTTATCGGGTGTGATCGTTCGTGATGATGTATTGCATCTACATGTTTCTATTACCGCACGGTAATATAATTTGATTTTCAGACAGTGATATAGATATGTAGAAATTTAATGGTTGAAAAAAAACTACCTTCGCCACCATCCTAAAACCCTCCTTTCCAAGATTCGCCAACAATGGCAATATTTTTTTGGCACATTCACCACCCATTCTATAATAATTTTTTGGAGGGAGGGTATTAAAATGAACCCTATTCCGAATTCAATCCAAGTCATAGTGTGGTCAACCCAATACAAACCATTGCCAAATTTTCTAAGGGTTAAGGGAATCAATCTATAATTTTTAAGCACAACACATTATATCGCATGTATGAAGGGAAATTCTACTTCATCTATAGTTATGTACCCATTATATTTGTGTTAAGAAATACAAAGGAAAATTTGGGGGTTGAATTATATTTACATACGTAATTACACATAAATTAATAAAACTACATGGATTTTTCTCTTGCATTCGAAGGTATGTAGGGAAACACCTATATTATATCAATGATGGTTAATGACTAGGTCCATTCCAACTCCACGATACATAAATTTATCTCCTTTTGTTATCTAATTGTGGTCATGAAGTGTTCATGTAGGGATCTAAGGTTTTCATCTATTGTAAGTCACTACAAGAGGTGTCACACATTTACAAACCCTAACATCCGATAGAAAAGTACATTTACAAGCTATAAATAAGCATAAAAAGATACCAAGTGTTCACATATCCTTTCTTAAAACCATATAGCTTATGAACAGACTATACCATGTTGCAGGTCATGTTGTATGGTTATATAGTGGCATATTTTGCAATCACAATTCCAAGGACAAAGTTCCTCAAGGTAATTTCTATCTTCTCAGTCATTCTGCACTACCAAATTACATTTTTGTTTTTGTAATTAGCTAAGTTCACTTCGCCTCTTACATTTTAATAAATCATTTATATCATGTTAGCTTGAAAATTTCTTTGGGATCTATATCTTGGTTTGTGCATTAATGTTTAATAATTAATAAAAATAATTAATAACATAATGTATACAAAAACCCTTATTTAATTATTTATAGTGTTAACACTCACTCACTTTTTCATGTTATATTGTGAATTGCTAGGAAACTTATGTCCATAGCCAAAAGCCTAATCCAACCTCAAATCCTCGGTATTAAAGTATGATGTAACCTATAGAGTCGTTGTAAACAACCATAATATAAACACCCACAAGTATGCATACATAATAAATTAATTAAATCTTAAAGTAAATACATAGCGAAAATTCACCAAGGGTAGCATGACTACCGCATTTTTATTAAGAAGATCTAGCTTAAATTTTAAAGAGAAATAATAATTCTCTTCCACAATATGATCCACTAACATTATCTTTTTATTCTTTTATAGAAACAAGTATATGATATTATTAGTGTTGGAGAGTAGTTTCTTGTGACCAAGTATTCTTTAATATATTAATAATGGAAATCAAACTGGGTTGATACTATTCTCTATTAATATATGTGGATAAGTGCTCATCAATGGACCTGAATTATCACATATTATATTATAATTAATATTACGATTTGATCTTAATAATGGTGTCCCACTTTTTATCACTTTCTATACTTTAAGAAAAACATGTATGACAACCAAAACTTATTATATGACAAGTTTTGGACGTGGATATTTGTTCTGCTGTTAGTGCATTGTAAAGGGGTTGTTTTCATGTTTTTTTCTTTCTAACAGTAAATTCCCTACCAGCTCTCTCTCATAGTCTGACGATTGATATACTCATCCGACAATTTGTGTTTCCTACAAAGGAGAAGACAACCAATGTGCTATGGAATAAGTCTCTTCCACAGTTCTTATTACGATGAAGGAGATTGTTGAGGCATATCTTGGTAGGACAGTGAAGAATACTGTTGTTATAGTTCCTGCATATTTCAATGATTCTCAGGAAATAAAGGATGTTGGTATAATTGTTAGGCTGAATATAATAAGAATAACTAATGAACCAACTACTACTGCCATTGCCTATGGTCTTCACAAGAAGGCTACATCTGTTGGTGAGAAGAATGTTTTGATTTTTGATTTAGGAGTTGGGACATTTGATGTGTCTCTTTCAACTATTGAAGAGGGAATTTTTGAAGTTAAAACCACTGTAATGATCCTCAAAGGTATATCTGCTAATTAAGTAGCAACATACTGGAGGATGGAGGATACATGGAGGTTGGAGGACAATTGGTGTCCTCTCGTCAGTCACCTACGATGGGGTCGCATCATGGATTTGGCGATGGTTTTGTTTTTTTGATCTTAGTGTATTTCTTTTTAGTGTTTGTTTTTCAGTAAAGATGCAGAGCATTTTCCAGTTTGGTACCTCTTAAATGAAGGACATTGTGAGGAGAAAAGAACTAAAGTAATGTTTGGATCTTGTGTAAAGGGTCTGTGGAAATCCGAGAAACCACCGAAGTGTATAGTTGAGACATCATGTCACCTCCAGGTTTGTGGTAAAGCCATAGTCGGAAAACCATAAGGGTTTGTGGTATTCCAGGAAACCAAAAACCACCGAGGATGTTCACAGAGAGATCACCTCGTGGTATGTCCAGGAAACCAAAAACCACCTTGTATGTTCATAGAGAGATCACCTCTAGGGTTGTGGTGAACTTGTAGTCATAAAACCATAGGGGTTCATGGTAATCCAAGGAAACCAGAAACCACCGAGGATGGACATTGAGAGATGTACTCATGTCACTTCCAGGGTTGTGGTAATCTTATGGGGAAAAACCAAGGTGTCACCAAGACTATGAAGCCAAAAATATGGCATTCCACCTCAAAGATGAGAAAGCTACATGGAGAGTGTAAAAACGCTTTTTACCATGTTTGAAATAAGGGGGTTCCACTATCTAGAAATATGATATTTAAAAAAATGTATTAAGGGGGGAATGTTGTAAAAATAATCTATTGTTTAACTAACCACATAGTCGGTTATGCTATGCCTTCGTGGCATCCTCCCATGAGACAATTATCCTTCTTGAACTATTTCTTTTGTATTTATTGGAATGTTTTCTCCTTGAATTATTGCTCTATCAATTCCTTTAAGTTCCATTCAAATATAAACATTCTTTCTAGAGAAGGAAACCTATTTCCATGAGGAGAAATTTGAGCATGTTTATGCTCATGTGAAATTTTGGTCATGAAAGTGAATTGTGAAGGACTAATTATGTTCAAAAGAGAAATGGTAAGATCATGGATTAAGTTGAGTATCATCATATCCCGAATCTTCCATCATGTCCAAATCTCTCCTAGAAACAACTCAAAATGAGCCAATCAAGTTATGAAGGTATTTAGGATCATCATATGTGAAGGATCGAGGAAAGGATCGAGGATCCGTCTATTCTCATGAGAATCATATGAGGAAGATGGTATATGAGCATCCTAAAGTTGATTCCATTCAAGGATAAATATGGATCTAATAAGGGTAAGAGGATTATCTTCATATTGAGCACTCTGTATGAAAGAATGAGAAATCATCTCATTGTCCTTAGACATTCATTCAACACCTGGTAGTGTCATCCCACCTTAAGGAGGAAGAACCTTGTAATCACCTCATTTTAGTCTAATGGATGCTCATAGGATAAGAATCTAATTCAAGGAAAAATATTTTCCTCTGAAAGGTGAAGATATATCTTAGTAAGTGGAAGACAAACATGAAATGGCTTGAGCATCATGGAAATTATTCTTGGTCACTGAGGTGAATTATGAAGGCCTAAAGGAGTAAGGAAGTGATTCCCATATCTTAACTACTACATTGTGATAAAAAAGAACCATCATGTTCCCATAATAATTCTGATCTCATAAAAAATTTTATGAACACTTATTTGATGGTCTGGAATGTTCGCATATCTCACAAAAGGAGGTTCTGATCACAATGCTTCAAGTCAGTAAGTGGCCATTGAACATAAAATAGTGAGAGATATATGATGATGCTGAAAAATTCAAACTGTTTATCAAGAATCATCTCATAGAAATAAAAAATCATGGAGAACATGATAAATCATGAGTTGTTTCTGAATGGAGAGTCTGATGTTAGTTGCAAACATGGTCATCTTATAATGGTCAAAAATCAATCCTCTGATAGTGAAAAAATAAAAAATGTGAAATCACAAGAACAAATGAATGTAAAAATATATTGGAAACTTGAAATGGAATTTTGTGGTAGTGATAAAACTGATCCATTCATATTGATCTTCGTTTTCAAGAGGATTCATGCTAACTTTGTTGGTTGTAGAGACCAGTCAAACCAAAGGAATTTTATATATTTTTATATAAAAATTCATTTTGTTGCATATTCCCAAAAATATAACATGTGTTGGCTTTAAAGCAAGGTGTTATATTTGTTTCTCTATATTTTACTACTTGATGCATAAAATGTTATAACTGGTACATAACCAAATTAGTTCTTCTTATTGTGAAAACGGAATAGAAGGAAGAGGAAGGAGCACTAAAATGTATATATATACGCTTTTGGTTATGTTGATATATAGCAGTGTAGAAAAATGTTAGAATAAGAGTGGCATGGGAAGAAGGAAGTGCCAGGTAGAAAGAGGGAGGGCAACTTTGTTGCATATTTTCGAATGAAGTTTGTGTAGTGCCCACTTCCCTTCGACACCTTTTTTATTATTGTTTTTTGATACTATCGTTTGCACTTATGAATATATTATAGTTTTTGATATAGCATGTTAGTAGATATCAGAGATACTAAACTGTTATTGATTTGATTCTTATATGATGCATATGGACTATTGGAGACATTTGATGTTGATATTGATATACTTTTGACATGGTTATTTATCTATATTTCTGACATGTGATATATTTAGTCATATTGAGTAGATCTTGATAATTGGATTAATGTGATGATCGTTTTGACATGAATGAAATGTGGAATAGAAATGTGCTAGAAATTGTAAGTGATATCGTATTTTTATAGATGATATTAATTCATATGTAGTTAATTTTAGATTTATATCCAACATATTTTACATGAATGTTTTAATGTGGCCACGAGGTCAAAGGAGGTATCCTACTGTTTTGCAGGTATATTATATTCACAACAACATCAAGGGAGCGAAGACCAACCACATAGGAATTCGAGAAGAATCCAACTAGGGTCAACGATGGCAACATGTAATTGTGTGTGTGTTAGAAGTATTTGGTTAGGGGAATATTGTGACCTAGGGATCATGTGCTGTTTTGTTTTAATTTTCCCTTTCTATTATGTTAGTATGTGTTTTTCTCTTAGTAAGTGAAATTTTACTTGTTTTATTATTTATATTTTTGGATTGGTGTTTATCCCTTTATTAGTCATGGGTTGTACTGTCTTAACTAAGATAATTTGAATTTGTCCTAAACTAATTAAAGATGTGACAAAAAAGGAGTTCAGTTATTAAAATTTATTTAGTCTTGGATTTTGTGTTGAGTGAAGTGTGTTTGAATTTTTGAGTGTAGCACACTCTACCCTTCATGGGAAACTTGAATTTGGCCTTAGAGGCCAAATCTGGAAGCTTGTGGGACAAGTCAAACTTGTCCCATACCTCTTAAATGCCCATGCCAACCATACCTATGGGTTGGTGGGGTCAAATTTAGGCTCTTTTAGGTGTTTTGGGAATTTAAAAAGGTAAAATGTTAATTGCACTTTCTTTCAAATATTTAATTTTGTCCTTTGGGAGAGTGGGATTAGATGGAGTGTGTAAGGTTCTTGTCATTCCTCCAACCACTAATTAATTGTGCATTGGAATAAGAGGTTGACCAAGTGATGTGTAGTGAAGAGGAAATGAGGTGGCATCCTACTTGGAGCCACATCATCCCTCCCTCTCCTTTACTCTATTTATGGAATTCTTGTTGCTTGTTTTGGGGTTGAAAAATTAATTTTAGTCTCTTGAATTTTCGGAGTGTGGGAGGATTTGAGAGAGTTTGTGGATTTTTTGAGCTTTTTGGATGCTTGCTTGATCTTTGGAAAGAGCTTGGAACTTCATACGTTGGAACAAGCTCTACCATGGAGAGGTAGGAGCTTGACCTTAGTTTAAAATATGTTGTTTGTTTTATTATATGTGCATATATATGTTATGTTGCATGTTGTTGTTTCTTTGGAAATGTTTGTTGGGTATGGGTAGAATGCCTAAGTTGGGAGTGAGAGGAGACTATAGGGAGTTTTTCTTATAGGGAGGCATAAGAGATCACTTTCTTATGGAGGGAGTTTGGGTTGGGTGCCCCATATAGTATGAGGAATGCTTTCATTTCTTCTTGTTCTTATTTTTTTGAGGGAGTCATAAGAGTTTTGAGGGACACATAAGAGTGTACGGAGGTATAAGGGGTACTTGAGGGAGGCATAAGAGTTGTTAGGGGAAACTCTGTTTTGCATTGGAGGCTTTTAGGTGGGCACCCATTCCCATTGGAAGGCATAAGTGGCCTTCCCATAGGTATTACTCTTTTAGCTTTCTTGATAAGCCTTGTGATCTTGTTGATTTGTTGTTTTCGTCTTGTTGAGTTGTTGTTGTGTTTTGTATTGTAAATGGAATGAATGTGAAATTATTTGTTAAGTATTGTGGAAGCTAGTAGTTGCAATGAGTTGAGATATTCTCCTATTGTAATGTGGTTGGGGCTTGGGGGCCAATGGAGAATATGGATTCTCTTCTCCATTGGGTATCTTGGTTGGGTGGACAGTGTTGCCTCTCCCCCTATTTTGTTGTGAATTAAGAAAATTCTTGGAGGAGCTAACTTGTTGGCATTTCCGAGTTTGAAGTCTTGTTGGTGATCATGTGAAACTTCCTTGTGTTTGACCCACTTGGAGTGGAAGAGATTGTAATAATGTAGTTTATTATTTACTTATATTTTGTATGGTTTCCCACTCCAAGTGGAGGACATTGTAATGACTTTGTAAAGGAAAGTTATATTCAAATAGTTTGTTATTGTTATCGTATTGCATGTGGAAGGAAACAAATGAGAACATAAAGAAGAAATAATGTCATAGTAAAGTTAGTTGTGCAAATAGAAAGGAAAGACATTTTCTCTTTGTTGAAATCTTGGATGTATTATGAGAAAAGTAATGCTTCCGTTAAAAGATTTAAGTTTTAAAAACGGAAAATAAAGTTCGTTACCTTGTTTGAAGGTTGTATTGTAGGAAAGGAAAGTTGTCTTCATTGTGTATTTATATTATTACAGATGGGAATGAAGTTGAACTTAAAGTTTACATATGTCACTTTGTATGGCAGGCATTGAATAGTAAAGTTAGTCTTCTGGCATTATGGATGTAGGAACATTGTATTAAAATTTACCCAAGTGGATGGAAAGAAATTTAATTTGTATCAATATTTTATTGCATTTAGTAAAATAGATTAACTTTTTATTTTCACTAGTAGAAGGGACAGTAAAAATTGATTGTATAAATTTAAATAAACTACTCATCAAACTGGATACTAGAAATTTTAAGTATAACGCTAAGAATTTGTTACTTCACTAAAAAAAGAATCTCCTAAATTGACAATCCATATGCAAAAGTCAAATTATTACTTGGTGTAATGAAGATAGGTTATAATGCTAAGGTTAGCTTGTAATCCTCATATAAAAAATATATATATTCAAATCCATAAAAGGTATTAACTAAAATCATGGGGTCTATTCCTTCTACTTATTATTTATATTATCAAATTAGGCTTTATAGTACCTTATATATATTAGGATACATTATATATATGATAATATATTAATTATTCAATAAGTTATTAATACATTAAAAAGTATACCTGTATCTAAAATATAAATCGAAAACAAAAAAAAATGGATGAAAAGTTAAAAATGTTAAGACTTCCTAAGATTAAAAGCTACGGCCTGGCATTTGGAGTTTGACCAAGTTTCATTTGAAAATTAAAATTGTTTTAAAAAAAATGTGTGTAAGCTTGTTGCAGAAGTTTGGGAATAAAGGGGGTGTGGGTGGGGTAGGTGACCCCACTCCCAAAAGTCTTCAAAAAAAAATTCAAACCCCAAGAAAAACGGGGGGTACCCAACTCAACATACCTAAACTAATAGCATTCACGCGGCCCTCACTTACCCATGAAACCTACATTTTTCTTTGTTCAACTATGTATGGTGGCTGCGGCCGATCCTCTTACAAACCCTAAGTTTATATATATATATATATATATATATATATATCTGTGTGTGTGTGTGTGTAGATAGACATATAACATATAAATATATATTTTTAATACATAAATATATAAAATTTATATTCTTTAATGTATAAATATATATGTATTAAATCTTGTTCTCTCAATAAAATCTATTTCGGGTTTATACCATATGTGAAATTAATAAATAAATAAATTTATATATGTATATGTTTACATATATAAATATACACTTTCATATACGTAAATGGTTATATAAATCAAATCTAGATATTTCTACAAAATATAGTAAAACCCACAAGCTTATTTGGGCAAAACCAAAGGAAACTAAGCTAAATAAAATTATGCAAATGTATTGAAACCCTAGGAGAGGGTGTAAGTAAATAAAAAAATAAATAATTGGAACAAGTAGGCCTCTCCAAAAGCTTGGGATGTCCTCTAATGGCTTCCGTTCATTCTCCTCTAACTTGCAAAACAAAATAGAAACAATGAGACAATGAAAGGAGAAAGGAGACTTCTTAAGGATGCTTTAGGGTTAGATTGCCTATTTCCCAATCAAGGGTCTGAATTTAATCCATCCAAGGGATGAGATTCATCCCTACAAAAATTAGGTGAAGAGTGGGTGAGTGGAAATTACCTTTTTAATTTAAATGTTTTAATTTCAAAATATGGGTTGACTTTTTTAAGGGGACACTTTATGGGGTAATGAAGGGTTTATTATTCCAAACCAAACTTTTAATATAGGACCTTGCTAATTGTTTCAACATGATAGAAATTAAATAACCTTAGTATTTAATTTCATTGGCCATTTTTACCCTTGACACCCCATGGGGGAGTGTTCAACTTTAGTAGGAATTAGTTTATTATTTAAATAATCCTTAGGGAGATTTAACATTCCTAATCAAATCAGTCTATTAAATTTTAATGTAGATTTTAAATATTGTGTTATCATGGAATATCATTTTCATTTAGGTCATCGCCTTAGAGACCTGATTGTGGCAATTGTCACTTTCGAAAACTTTTGGGCACACTTTTGTTAAAAAATTTATTCCATAATTTTTCTAACTAAACCAGGTTATTCTTGAGTCTCATGTTGATGTTTTAGTGGGCATTACAATTTGTGTGTTGTAGTTTATTGCTGTAAGTTTATTGTAATTATATTTTCATTGGATAAATAGTAAAAAGTACTACTCTTATTGGTGGATGTAGCCCAAGATAGGGTGAACCACGTTAAATCCATGTCGTTGTTTTATTTTATGTAATTTCATATTTTCTTTATTCTGTAAATTAATATCTGCATATTTGAAAGCACCCTAAACTTTACAAAACAAATTTCATGAATAATTAAGGAAGGCTAATACCATTGCCACCTCTAGTCAAGGATCTAAGTTTAGGAATGTAACATTAAGATAAAAGCTTAAAGTAATGATTAACTAACATGAATACAAGTCAAAATCTAACTAAACATGCCTTATAATAATTCAATTACCTAACATGTGCCTAAATAGACCTAAGAGGGCAATCAAATTTGGATGGTTGCTACTCCAATCAAGGTGAAATGGCATCTCCAAATGACTACATGGTCATTTTTGATATCCATATACTAACCTTGTTTAAGGATTTAGGCAAGGATTGATCTTGGCTATATATCATATTTATTATATGAGATGCAAATCAAAGCATGGTGTAAAGTATTAAGGTAAGAGGTGAATTCTTTTTATAGTTTTTATTTTGGGAGACTAAAAGCCCCAAATTAGATTATAAGTACTAATCATGATTAGGCCTTGCTAATCACAATTAGTGAGTTATCAAGTGATTAAGATGTGTGGGGCCTTAATCAACCGCTTAGGGTCAATTAGGAAGCTAAGATAAGATTTTGAAGCTTGTGAAGACATTGTAGAGGAAAGTGAGGTGATTTTGAGTGGTTGGAAGAGAGTTTTGAGCCAATAGTAGGGTATATTGACCAAAACAAGGGCAAAATAGGCTTAATGAGCTAATAAACACTAATTTTCTATTTTGAAGAGGATTTTGGCTTATGATTCGTCGTAAAGAAACACCCTGAATGGGAAAGGGATTTGGTGACCAAGAAAGTGCTTGTTAATTAACCAAAGTGGTAAGAAAAATTGGTTAATTAGAGAAAAGCACTAATTATAATGGAATTGATAAGAATAAGAGTGATTTGTGTACGTTTTTGCAATAAGATTGCAAAAGAAGAATTTAGGTGTCTACATTTGCCCCTGATTGAGGTGAAGTTAGTGAATTCGCTAAAAATATAGTAGAAAAGCATAAAAAGGTAAAATTTTGAAGAAAAATTAACAGGATGAAGGATTCCCCCTCGAGTGTTGATGGGGTGATAGAAGAAGTCAATCGACGATCAAAAATATGATTGAAATGGATAGAAGAAATAGGATAGAACGGGTGCAAAAACCTTGGTTATTTAGAAGGGAAAATGATAGGGATAAACAAGGCTTTTTATTACCCTAGGTGATTTAGAAGAAAAATTAGCAATGATAATAAATGATAATGGAGAAGAAATGAGAATGGAGAATATAGGAAAAGCCCAATGTTTACATCAAACCTTTCAAAAATAAACTTTTTTGTATCATTTTTCCCCTAGATCTACGTCACTAACCTTTATTAAAATAAACAAAAGTGTACAATAACATGAAAATCTAAATTACTAATAATTGTTTACTGGGTCAATGCATGGTGTTGTGTCCCGCTTCTTGTCCCGAAAATGTGAGCCAAAATTGGAAGTGCACGTTTTCCAAGGTGGGTTCACGTGAACATACCCTTCGCATGAACCAGTTTCATGCGAAGAGACACGTAAGCCGTTATTTGCTGCATGGCGCAATTGAAAGGGTTCGCACAAACATACGGTTCACATCAACACTATTCATGCAAATAGTGTTCGCGCAAACCCCCTATTTATATATTGGAGGCGCTGCAGAGGAAATCATTTTCCTCTGCCTCGCCTCCTTCGCATGAAGTTTGTGTGACCGACTAGAGCCCACCACACCAATGGGCTCATCAGCGACGAAGCCCAGCAACGATGAGCCCAGGTATGTTAGAAAAATCATACACATTCTTTTATCAAAATCGTAGCCACCTAAATACCATTTTTTGCAAAACCATGGCTCATTTTTTTGGTAAAACCCCATTTTTTCTCGTAGAAATGAATTGAATGTGAAGGTCAACTCTGAAAATACCTGGTTGGCTGTTTTGTATGCTACATCCTTGTTACTTGTAAATGGTCTCTTTGAGAAACTCTGAGGGCAATAGGAAATATTTATACCTTTCTATTATGTACGTCCAATCAGATAATAAAAAGTATTCTTTTACCAGGTTCAGAGAAACCTGTTTTTTACAATGGACGATTATACTGTAGTTTCAAGTTAATTTTATCTAGCTTTATTTCTATTAGCTTTGATCCACAACTAAGGAAGAATTCATATGGTTGTTACCTGTACATTTTTCCAAGGTCCTGGTGGCATTGGGACATGGATGGTCTCATAATTACAATTCAGGCATGAAAACCTTTTCTAAATTCTTGTTGGGTTTCACTTCTAAATTATATACTTACAAAATACTTGTAGTCTGTGTGTGATTGGTTTTCCTTGTAAGCAAGCTACAATGAATTCAATAGTCATGCTTTATTTTAAGGTGTAAATTTTATATATAGTTTTATGTATTTGGTGTGGATTTATATTTATTTATATATTGGTGTTGAATTTAAATATGTATTCATGAATTTATTAGAAGTGAAATGGAATGGTATTTATATTTTAAGAGTTTTTCATGTTTAGGATAATTCATTCTTCATAAATATGAATGGTCTATTTGGTACTCATTGTTTTTAATTTATTTCTTAATAATATGAATGGTAACACAATTTTGAAGGTTAATATGTTATGAGAAGGAGATTCAGATCCCACATACAAGAAGCATGACCCAGAAAAATTTTAGCCAAACCCCCATCCCCCAACCTTACCATGGATGTGTATTTGTAGTATGCACAATAAATTATTATTTATCAATAAACCCTTAAAAAATTCTATTAACAGTGATCCATCAACCTACATCATAATTTGCAATGTGCATTCATCGTTCATGCAATGTCAACCTTAAATATCAAATTTAATAGTCATCTAATAAATTCAAGTTTCAAAAGCCACAATTATAGATACTAGAAGTGATCCAAAATGGTTCAGAAAATTCAAAAATACTAATAATGCAAAGACATACAAGTAAGATCCAAACACCGAGCCCTTACAATGAAGGTAGCAAACACACACAAAATCAAGACGTGAAAGAAGATGGCATAGATGACTGTCACACCAGGCTATTGTACTTGTACCACTGAGCAGGTCCTTTGAGGATCTGGATCCTCAGGAGTTGACAAGAAGGTGCAAGGCAGAAGAGAAATGAACACTCAAAGTTGATGGTTGGGCACATGCTAAACATGTTAGTGTTGTGAAACAGTGAATAGTGATGGGTATGGCACATGTTGTACCCATCCAACTGTGGGGGTAGAAATGAAATGGGTTTAGTCCATTTTGAACCTGTCGCCAATCATTAGTGCAGGTGTTGTGGGTAGCTGCAAGGGGTTCAAATCCACCAGGTTCACTTGGGCAGCTTCAGGACCTACCAAACCCATCAACAATGACCGTTGCGCTTCCATAAACAATTAGCAGAGATGATACATCATCCAAAAAACCCTGTTGTTGATCTTCCATGTTGTGTCAAATAGGAACTTGAAATGATCCTTAGGCATCTATTTAGACTGGCATTGACCTCCATGCTGAGCATATAGAGAGTTTTCAGTAGTTGTATGAGAGGTTCAGTTTTATAAGAGGTATTAGAAGTTTGATTTTGCACTGCAAAGAGTATTGCAATGCTGTAGGAGAGTTGGATTGAGTCCAAAATAGTCCAAATTGATCCATTGGGAGCCACTCTTTGTATTGTGCATTTCCGATTTCCAGATTTTAATGGAAGAGCAGGAAAAATTCATTTCCAATTTTGCATGGCAGAGAGTATTGTAATGCTTTAGGAGAGTTGGATTGAGTCTACAGTAGTCCAAATTGATCCATTAGAAGCCTCTCTTTTGTATTTTGCATTTCTGATTTGCATATTTTAATGGAAGAACAGGGACAACCCATTTCCATGCTCGAGTACAGAATTCTAATAGACCATGGTGATCTAAACTAGGATTGTGGTCCACATTGCCTTTTGAATCTTTTTGTGTCAGAGAAATCAAAGCCTATCAGTGATTTTATTTCATTGTAGTAAGCTTTCAGCAATATCTCAACAAGACACTCATTCTCATCATCTTCACATGGACCACTATTATTCCCCATCGTTTTTGGTCCAATTAAATACTCTTGTGTATTTTGAGGTGAGAAGGGTTTACAAAGTGAACTGGATGGATGCACATTTACTCTAATTTCCGTGAAAGAATTTATGTTATTAAAATGATAACTATTATAATAGACCACCCTAATCCTACATCCTTTCTAGTCCATTAAAAAATTCTAGTTGGTTGTGAGATAAAAGATGATGATTGGAGTGAACATTCATCATATGTTGAGCCTCTTCATTGTAATTTCTGTGACAAAACCAATAAATATTGTAATAGAACTTATTTAGTTTGAGAGGGAATTATAAGCAATAGTTTTAACTTAGAAGTCTTCGTTTTGAAATTACTTGTGAAGCGAAAAAAAATATCCAACCAACAAAGCAATGGAACCCCAATGGCTAGGTCACTTCTTATATTTAGGTGACACTCATAAGGGTGAAGCACCAAACTTTCTGATAAGCTATCTATCAAATTATTTAGAGAGACCCTAATTTTTCACCCTTACACAAGCATTGTGCAATGCACATCAATACTCATGAAATATGATTGTGAACTAGTCATATTTGATTTAATATAGATTTGCTAGAAACTATTCCATAATTGAATCTCAAAAAATTATTACATAATTTAATCCATCATAGAAGTACCACTTTTTTATTGAAAATATTGACAATTATAACAATAGTCCAAACTACAACAACATAGAAAAGAATCTATAACATAATAACTACAACTACAATTTCAATCTTCTAAAATGGACCATTTGATTATCTTCGAGCTTTCCCATTTTCTCTTCAATCATTGTTATTTGGTGATCCAAATCAATGTTGTAGGCAAGCTCTTTCTGAGCAACCTGAAAATATTTTGCATTTTCTCTTCCACAAGTGGTCGATAACCAATTTTTTAGAAGACTTGGCAATCACATTATGAAAAATATTGATGTCTGGCATAACTTCTTTCCAAGAAAATTTGTTTCCAAAGATAGCACAAAGAATATTGTGAATAGAAATCTATGTCTTTTTAGTGAGCTTGTATTTCCAAAAAGTATGCATGATAGACTAGAAAAAAATTCTAACTAGACTCTTAAGACGGTTGGTTACAAGAAATTGTATGTCATCACAAATAGGTAGTGTGTGGAAGAACAATGGCTAAAAAACCTTTTTAGTCATGGCATTAGCTTTGAAATTGTAAATAGTAGCTCTTAGGTGCTACCATTTATATTCTTTAAGTTTACATCTTCATTTTGAGTTGAGTCTTTGTTCCAAGGACAAATCTAGGATGAATTTTCGATAAACACATTTGAGCATGGAGTGATTTAACATGTTATTGTTAGACCATGTCCAGTCCTTCAAGAAGTTACATTGAACCAAGAGTAGACATCTTAACAAGGAGTGAATCATCCGCAAGTTGAAAAATTCCAATTATAGTTGTCTTGTCAGCTACACATAAGTGAAAAAAAACCTTTAAGAAATGCCAATGTTTCCATTGGTACCATTATAAGTGACACAAATCTTCAAACTCACATATACCTATTTTTAAAAGACGTTTTTATTTCAGCCTAGACTACAAAGAAGGGGAAGATTATTTATTTACACGTCTATTCAACCAAATCGATGAAGTGGGAAAGCTAAGGCCATGTTAAAGATATTTGTTATTCCGTTCCAATAGCTCATAAATGTCACGTTATGCTTTCGAACGAACTTAGAACTGAGAACTTTGATATTTCCAATCAATTACTAGCGAAAGGGTCTTCGAGGGTTTGCATAGGAAAAGATACTCATCTCTCCACTCTTGATGGATGATTTGTCTGATCTCAACATAGGCGGATTAAATTTACAAGAAGGAAAAGAAGAATCTGACCCGCTTGTGCTCTTGGCATCTAAATTATAAGTAGAAAATTTCTTCTGCAATTGAAGATCATCATTTGAGGGTGGCCTTATCTTTGGAGCACTGAAGGAGCACTCTTTAGCCTTGGCAGACCTAAGAATTGTGCCTAAGAGCAGGAGAATTTATCCATCTTTCCAATAGGAGAAACCCAATAGTCTCTCGCCTCTGCATAAATGGCAAGAGTTTTCACCCTACCCATTTGGCCATCTAATTAAAATATCCCTGAACTTATTAAATCATAGCACTCAAATACCCCAATCCTAATATAGATAGAGCAACTTTTTTATCAAATTATTTAGAAATACCTCAGATTCTCTCAGTTTAGTCTCACGGATTCGATGTGCATCAAGTCTATCCTACACTGCCTGACCAAGTCCTTAGACATTCAAACATGGTGAGCCCTTACATGGGCCTGAACCCTGATGAGTGCTTGCATACACCTCAAAGTAACTGTTGCCTGCTTCTTTACCTGACGACCCCTAAACAATTCCTGGAGCCTCACCAGCCCTTTCAGTGCTCGTAGTGCTCTTCTCGCCTGTAAAACCCAAAAACCAAATCCAAAAGAGTGACAATAATCCCCTTTAAAAATAATCAAACGAAATTCTCACAGACCCATTATTGTTCATCGAGAATGGTTACCAAAAAGCCTAAGAATGCAATCTGGATTTGAATGACAGCCCATTCCTATCGTACAGCCTTGAAGTCCTTTGGAGGAACCCTCACTATTGTTTCCATTGCAGCATTATAGGCCTCTGCAGCAGCCTCAAATGCAGATTCAACAGTCTCCACATTGAGATGTCTCGACTGCTTATGCCAACTTCCTTCACTTCTTTCCCCTAACTCGTGCTCACCAGATATTTTCCACAGACCCCATTTTTTGGACTTGACGTTGGTAAGCTTCTTCTGTTCATGATTCAACAATAGCAATGAATCAGCTTGCTTGTAAAAGGGCAAATGAATCCTCCTTTGTAATTGGTTGCCCCCGTTTTGTATGCTACATCCTTGTTACTTGTAAATGGTCTCTTTGAGAAACTATGAGGGAAATAGGCAATATTTATACCCTTCCATTATGTACGTCCAATCAGACAATAAAAGTATTATTTTACCAAGTTCAGAGAAAATTGTTTTTTACAATGGACGATTATACTGTAGTTTCAAGCTAATTTTATCTAGCTTTATTTCTATTAGCTTTGATCCACAACTAAGGAAGAATTCATATGTTTGTTACCTGTACATTTTTCCAAGGTCCTCTTGGTTTCCCCCGTTGTTCAATGTATTTTTTTGAAGGGCTTCTTTTATGTGCTGCAAATTGTAACATAAAGGATCTTTTTAGTTTCTAGAAAAATGAGTATATTGTGTAGCTCACAGCTACCTATGCCATACTAAGATCCCAATAGTGGCATAATTGTTGATTGGAACCGAGATTGCAGAGTGCACTGCCAGAATAATGCATATCTTGGAGATATTCCATTTTCACAAACCTTAATACTACTGCCACTGCTAGGAAGCTTTGCATATTTCTTCTGCAATATTTGTTTTAATGTGCCTTTAGGGCTGCTTCAAAGCTTCTAGATAAGATAATATAAATATAAATAAATAAGAACTTGTTGGCAGTAGTTTCCTCCTAGAACTCGTTGGCTGCATGTATGCCTACAATTGAGAAGCACATGCTTTAATGATATCACTAAACTTTTAGATTATATTCTTGTATCCAGTAGCATCTAGAGGTTTTAGATAATGTATTGTAGTGATATTGTAAGGCACTATCAAAAACAATGTTGACAGAAGTAAGGAGGAAAGGCATGAGTGGCATGCTTCCACAGGAAGAATTTCAGAGATGTTGAACTTATGTGTTGGTCCATAGCTCTCCCCAAATGCTATTTTAGGGAGAGTTTCAGTCATACATAAGACATACACATCATCACGAATAAAAATTCTAGACCATGCTAAAAATTCTGTTATTTGAACTTAAAATTCTTTAGAAAATTAAAATGATAAAAAATTATGTTATTTGAACTTAAAGATGTTTGTTTTTCCAAACTTAATCCATTCGCGAACTCGAACCAAACTTTATCCTCATTGATCATGAAGCCGGACTCAAACTTTACTTACGTTAGAACTAGAAGCATGACACTTCCTAGTATCATCTCTCAATTTAAATCCAAGAGCACGACATGATGAGTGTTATGTTAAATTTAAATCCAATTGATCTTGTAGAAATTATCTCTATTCCTTCTAGGGAAAAATAAAGCGGTGACTCCCAGTGAAACCTAAACTCACCCTAGATTCATTCCAACCTATTTTGATAACCAAGATATGGATGATAGTGCCTTGAATGGTCTTGTGTGTGTTTTTGTGTGGGCGTGCGTGCGTGCATATATATGTACATATATATATATACACATATATGTATATATATATACATATATGTGTGTGTATACACACATACATTTACATACACATACATATACACATACACATACACACACATACATGCATAAATGATCATTCAAGGTATTATAAAATCAAAGTAGTAAAGAAAAATGTGTTGCTCTAGAAAACCCAAGCCAACTCAATGATTTAATCACTTTTTAAAAATATATTTTAAGACATACTCATGAAATCACTGATATGTTGAGTGTAATAAATGAGATTTGGTTTCAAAATATCTCAAGAAGATGGTCTTGGTGGCAATGGAACAAAAAAATTGTATATAAAAAAATAATCATAACAAAGCACACAAGCATAAAGGTAGACTAAGACAAAGTAGAAAACCATTGAGAGCTCTAATACCATATAAAAGTTAGGAAAACTCATCCACCGAATCACTTATGCGCTCCATGAATGCATTTAACTAAGCCATAATAAACATATGATTGAACTTAGGGAGCATTCACACAAATTTGAATTTGTCTCTCATTCATGTGATTAATAGTGTACAATACGGAACTTCTATAAATAATAAGGAAATTTTATTTTACAATCACTATATAGTTGTCGTGAACACACTATTATTTAAATTGCCTAAATATGCACTCAAAAAATGGTTTGTGCACATATCTCTCAAGCATCTAAACAACCTCTCTAATTTAACCTTAACCTCTCTAATTTGAATTAAATCGTAAAAAACATCATCAAATCTCACCTAGATCACATGTTTAAATAATATAAACTAGCAATCACACATGATGTATGTGATGTTAATGCCGAAATAGACATATTGCTGAGCGGAAAAGGACATTGAAATGGAGAACAAAGCACCGTAGTTAGATCGAATTCGACGATGAGAAATAAAGGCAAATTAGGCAGGTAGAACAAATTGTCGTAAAAAGTGTCAATGATAGACTTAATAGCATCATTTACAAGACAAGGTTTGAACGCATAAATTTATGGAAAACATGAATTTCTAGTTGATACAGAGAAAAATGTAATGTTGCAATTGATCCATAATCAGCCTATCATGAGTCAATAAATCATGTTTATACCATACATACTTCCATGTAACAACCATATCACAATACTTGTAAACCATAAACCATCTCACAACAAGTAAGAATCACAAGTATTAAACAACTTTATTGTATAGTGGTCTCCATAGTCCCTTCAAGTAGAAAATACAATGCTATCTAGCTTAATAGTTTATAATACCAACAAGGTTTAGTAATTTATTCCATGTCCTTCTATATAATACCAAGTGGCTCTGCTCGTTGTTCAATGACTTGTAAAAGTTTTTCATGGTCTTCTACATCTAGTCTCCATTTTTTGCATTTACTATTTGTAGTCTTCACCTGCTGCAATTGTAACCCTGTAGCAATTATGTGATGGGTGTAATGATACACCTTTTTGTCTAGTTTGTAATCAACAAAGTGAATCCCACTTTGGAGGGCTTTCACTTGTTGTAAGTATGTTCCTGCACTACAACTGAGCCAGTAAAAAATGTTGTCACTTCACTTGTTATTTCACATGTTAGCTTTGTTCTCTCCTCTGTGCAACGCAACAAGTAGTACTCCACTTTCTCAATATTGGCTTCTTCAGCAATGAATGCAAATACATCTCCTACAACAAAATGCAAAGAAACATTCAATGATCGGATGTATAGTATAAATTATATACATATATATTTAATTATCAAATTATACTTGATCCTTTCAAATAAAACATACCTTGTTTAACCAGCCCAGATATGTGGTCATAATCAGTTGAAATTAATGGCACATCTTCAAAACTATCATCATGATCTGAGCCATATGTGTCATCCACAACTAAAGGAACTTGCTTCCACTCACCTACATACCCATGTTTTTGACTATTGCACTATGAATATGATTTGTTCATGCATTCATAACAAAAACAAGAATAATCTCTTGTACAGATTGTCCAGTTATTACTATCCATAGTCATCAAAGAGTGCAAAGACCTAGAATTGGGAATCCTTTCACATCCATACTTTGTCCTCCGATCAATACCTTCATTTAATCATGCTCAAAAGATCAATAAAGTTTAAAACAAACAACAAAAATCAGAATAAAAAAATTTAAAGTTAGTAACTTGTAGTTCACTTAATAAATCACATCAAGATTTACATATCTATGTTTTAAATGTGCATGTACCTGTTATCTCCCAAAATACTCTGTGTGGGGTTGAAGTGTGTGATGTTGAAGCCTGTGAGGTTGAAGCCTGTGAGGTTAAAACCTGAACTGCAAAATGTTTCTTACACCATTCAACAATGGTGTGGGCATCAATTAATCGATCTCCCTCATAATCAAAGCTTTGTTTCTTTAGAGCACGTTTGATGCATGCACCTGCACCATCGTGTTCTCCCTTCCCATGACCACTCTCAAAAAAACTCCATAAATGAGGAATTTTGTGATGACGATGATAACGACTGAGTGCAAAGAAAGGGCGAGAGGATTTGAATTGTGATGCGCAACCATCTGACCAAACAAAATGGTGATCTATTTGTATTCCTCGCTGATGAAGATATTGAAAGAACAAACCAAAACAATGTTGCACAAAGTGGGTGTCATGTTCTTTGTCATCACTTATATAGAAGTGATACTCCTTCTTGATCATTCGCTTCACATATGTACTTTCAACCCCATCCAAATCCAATTGTGCATGCCTATAAAATACTTGAACCATGATAGTAACCTGGTCAGTATGATAATACTGTGTTTGAATTTCTTTTTGATGAGAAAATGAGTAATTCTCAGCAAAATCAACCACGGACAATATGGAACCAATAGGGAATGTGTCCCTATTAGTCTTGAATTGTGTAGCCTGCCACTTTGAATAGTGAGAATGTTTGATGTACGGACTAATTAAACTTCAGAAACTTTGCATGAATGTAGCAATGGGGATTTCCTCTTCTACCAAATCCAACCTGGTTGCATCTTTTCCAAGCCTTGTTGAATATTTTATGTATTTGAACCTACAAAATCAATTCATAACATGGAAAAATTGTCATGTATTCATTTGCAGTAAAATAAAAATCAAAATAAAATCTAACATCCAAATTTAAAAACATAAATTTATATATATCACCTCTTGCAAGCAACCATAACTGTGTCCAAATCTTCATTTGTTTTTGGAAATAATTTCAAGTCCCCACACTTGTCATATAACACCTTTGATGCAAGTCATACGATCATCAACATGATCATCAGATACGTTGCAAATAATTGAAGTTATGAATTCACTGACACATGTAGGTGGGGCAATTTCTTCTCGTAACTTTCTATACACCTTTAAAAAAACATAGATTTTGAACTACATTAATTTTAAATCACATGTCTCAAAAAATGATATTTAAACAAATTTGAAATATATAGATATAAATGAAAGCACGCCTCAAAATATATATACATTGAATATATAAATTTTTATGTTCTTGATAGTGATAATCAAACTCAATGTGATAACGACAACAACATGTGTCAAGGACTTAACATATCAGCTCGCACATACCAAGGCTTCAAATTTTCAAACATTTGTTGTCCAATCTTAACATCTGGATTTTCTTCTGTAAAATTTATGTACATCTCATGTTGAGTTATTTCAAGCCAATGTTTTATATGTTCATCATAGTTATTGTGAGTTACCCTATGTTTTAAAACATCCCTCACATTCAGAGAAGGACGAATCCTCTCAGTCCAAAAATCAAAAACTATCTTCACAATATTATCCTCTATTTTATCAGAATGTGGATTTCTACACATTAGTGCCCAATTTCCTTCCATAGTAGAGTCATCCAATGTCTTCCTCCTTTTTGCATACCTGCTAACCGTCTTTCTAGATAAACCCAATACCTTGGAAAAGGTAGTAACATGACGATTCTTTTTTGTATCTTCACTTACAACTGAAGTTAATATTTCTCTACGAGAAATACTCTTATCAGCAGACCTAGTTTTTGTACCCAAAGAACTTATTCCTTTAAAAACATTCCCAACAAATTCTTCTTCTACACATTTTGAATTTTTCCATCCAAAATCAACACCTAACAATTCTAATGTTTCCTTCATATCAACATGATTCAAGAATGTAACCAACAAATGTGCTCTAGCAACTGTAGTCAAATTAACAAATTCACCATATACTATCTCGTACACTTTTTTATGTTTTCTTTCGTGATAGTGGTTCTTGTTCAGAAAATTCTTTTAATTTTTGTAAATCCATCTTCACAAAGTGTTTCACATTCTTTTTGGGAAGTAATTCCATAACTTTTGATATCACTTCAGCAGTAACTGCTAAAACTATGCAACTCCATGCAACATACATTATACAATGCAATACGAGAAATTAAAATGATATTTAGCTCTATGTAACATACAGAATGTAGGATCTACAATATGAGACCCAAGTAAATTTTGTGTGTCGTAACCTAATAGTTGAAACCAATACAATCTCACTGTGTGTACTCAAACGAACAATGTTTAAGACAGTTGCACCAATGTTTCCCTGTTATCAAGTGATCTCGTGTTGTAATAAAAAGGGGTTAAAAATGGTTCCCTAAGCACTGTGATAAATCTGATGTGGAATAAACAGAGGACACAAGTAGTCCCATGCATGATGCAACTTTCATGTACTATGACATAATCTCAGTAAAATTAGTGTCATTGTTGCATTATTAGATTATCGACTTTAGTAAACAACTTCCTTTAGCTTTGAATTTATAATTGGAGGTAGATCACAATGATCCACACATTTGACACCCAAAAAAGAAAAAACCATAGAAATATGTTTTTTTAAGACATATTTAGATGTTCGAGGAGAATGCACTTGACACAGGTCTTAGCTGCGTATATGTTGTTTACCAAATTTTTTGTGTAAAAATTGAGAAAGAATTTTTACAAGACTGTTTTGAGATTTTTAATGATTTGGTGGCCAAAGACATGGGTTGAATTTTTTTTATTACTTTGATTTTTACGGAAGAAAATATTATAGAAGAAAATAATGAAGTCATGAGACAACATTAAAAGTAACCGTAGGGCAAAAAATTCCCCAAGTAGTAGAAGAGGTTGTTATGAAGCAAAAATATGCCCCAACATAGTGAATATATGTCAAAAAAAAAATTCATTAAAAATAACTATCACGGAAAGTGTTGGAAGAATTTTTAGAAGAAAAATTATGGTTTCAGAGCAATGCGGGGGTGAGAAACATGTTGTAAAAGTTTAAAATGGGTATATAAGCCATTACAACAAGTTATTTACCACATTCACTTACCATTTTTACTATTGATTTGATCTCTGACCTATGGGAGGAAATGGTGAGATTACCGAACCGGAAGCATTGTGTGGACTACGTGATTGAATGCATGCGGCTCCCAGTAGATGGATCACAGGTGCATAAAATTTTTCTTTTTAACCTCGTATTTTAAATCATGTAATTTTTAGTTAAAATACATGTTTTTAGGGAAAATTATGGAAAAAAGAGGGGGGTGCACCTATGTTGGTGGTTGCATGGGCACCCATGTGCCTAAGCATAACCTAACACGCCTAGGCATTTGTATAGTTTTTAGCATGTTTAAATTGTTAGTTATGCGGGGTCACATATGTGCTGGTACATACAGAAGTGTGCCTATGCGTAAATAGAAAATGAAATGCATGGCGACCTATGCCCTTAGCAATGCACCCTTGCCTTTGTTTTCTCTTTTGTTGGTCTTTTGGTTTGTTTTATCCTTGGAGCATGAAAACGCATGTGCCAACACACAAGGGAATGCGCCCATGCCAAGAAGAGTGTGCATATGCTTCTAGGCTAATGAGAAGAAGGGAAAAAATGCATCCATATTGAAAAAAATGCGCCCATGCTGGGAAAATGCACCTCTACATAGGAAAATGTGCCCATGTGGGAGAAAAGGCACTCATGCATGAGGAGGTGTGCTAATGCACTCAGGGTTGTGCCCATGCACAAAAGACAAATTTAAATTAACTTTTAGGAGAAAAATAAGGTTCTATAATACCCTAGGTGGAAGAGATAGATGAATTATAGAATAATTTAATGATAGAATAGAAGAATAATGTGATAAACTAGATTGAGAAAAAATTACTTGGTAGAATAGAAGACAAAGATCATAATAATTGACATGATTGGTTCCACAGGTGGATTTGGAAGTGCTAGTCACATGGGAGTGACATGTGTGAATCCAGACCTATGAGGTGACTTTCAGACGCCGAAACTAGATTTTCTTGGAGATTACCCTGGAGGTAACATGTTTATCCTACATAGTGTGTATGCCATAGATTGCCTTAGATAACAGCCTTAGTTGAGAGATGGTGGAGTGAGAGTTAGACTTTCTAAATGCCTATATGTGAGATGATTATTACATTGAAGGATGTTTGGCAGATCCTATGAGTTCCTATTTAGGGTCATTTCATTACATACGATGGTTATGAGGACAAAATTTTAACGATATACAACCATGACATTCGAAGTGAGAGATATCCCCCATGGGGTTATGTCAGTTTTAGTTAGGAGGTGTATGGCTGATTTGTAGCTAGGACGGGTCCCCATATATTTATTAACTCTTTTCAGCAGCATGTTATTTCCTGACAAGACAATTGCAGGATTCCCTCTGGGTCTCATTGCAGTGATTTGTAGTCTTCTTCAGGGAGAGGTGTACTATTGTGGTCAGTGTATACTAGCTCATTTGTACTTTTATCTGCACCTTATACCATTTCATGGACATAGGTCAGTGGTTTGTGCAACGTTATTACAAATCTGAGCCTCGGATCATATCGGGATAGGCCACCCTACAAGAGCTTTTAGAGCTCAAGTTATTTGAGATCCTTCCCTCATGGTTTGGGTTCTAGATGGAGATGAAATTCGCAGCCACATGGAGGACATAGACTATTATAGGTGATAGTTTGATGAGGTACAACCTGATATGATCATATGGCGGCCATATAGGTTATACTATTGGCCTCAAGATGTATTTTATTTGAGTACAGCTGCATTGGATCACTTCATCATTAGGAACAAGAGCTATATCCTGGAGTGGTACAGGATGGACAAGGTCTAGCGTCAGTTTGGTCTCATTCAGGGGATTCATGGTGAAGAGATGTGGTATGCATGTCGATATAGAGAGATCTTTAACATGGGACCCTAAATCAAGGTGGGTTGAACTCGCACAATATTTTTACAGGTGGTTCCACAACCTTGGGTACAACGACTGCATATAGTAGATATAGAGACTACCCCATATTATGCAGTGTGGTATGTGACAGTGTTGCCACGTAGATTGACCATACCATAGGATGTACTGGACGCAACACCACAAGGGGGACATGGCCCAGATCCATAGGCACATGAATAAGCACAAGCCCAAGAAAGTCCATAGAGATTCATGCATATAGGGGTAAAAATGCAGTAGGTGCTAGTACAATAGCACATCTTAGTACAACAACAGGTAGTGATGCAAGCACCTCCATCACCCCCTCACATGATTTCACAACATAGTCCACTAGGAGGTGGAGGAGATGGTGGGGGTGGTGAGGATATGGAGGAGGATACTTAGGATATACATGATACATAGGATGGTTGGCAAGTGGCTGCCTTGCATAAGTAGTTACAACACATGACAACTCTACAGCTCTAGATGGCAGCCGAGAGGGATCAGACTGTTACCCAGAGAGACCAGGATATCATAGATGGGGATCAGCTTGTGATAGAGTGATATTAGGCCAGGACAGAGAGAGTATAATCCCTCACTAAGTGAGATTAGGTGTTAAAAGATAATCTACAACTACATGTAGAGAGATATCAGGATATTTGTGAGCAAAATCAAGTGATAGCAGATAGTCTATAGCTGCAGGTAGAGAGGGATCAGACTATAGCAGACAAAAACTAGATGGTGGTTGAGTGGGATAAGTGGTCAGCAGAGCATACACAGATTCAAGCAATTATAGCTAGAGTGATATGAGAGCACGATGTTATATTGTAGGAATCCTCGACATCTGGGCTACCAAATATACTAACGAATATGATGAGAAATAGTTGCAAGGATTCTTATTACAAGACATTATACCACTAAGCCATTCCATAGAGACAAAAGAATACTATTTTTGATGAGTTAGATGTCAGTAGGCCCAATTCTAGATCTCAGAGGACTTCACGATCACCAAGATTAGTCGAGAAGCCTACAATACAGTAGAGCAAAGTGGCCTCTACAAGACCATCACATCAGCAACCTCCTCCTTAGGGCCCTAGGCCAAGTAGTCCTAGAGAGGGTGAGAGTCATGCTTGACTCTCTTGTTAATTTACTAGATGTATTTTTTTAGTGTATCACCTCGATATGAAGGTATACTTTAATATGGACGTACATGTACTATTTTTTATCATGCCTCATGATGAACGCATTTTTGTTGTACAGATGTATGTTGTATAGTGCTTTTAATTATGCCTCGTGATGAAGGAACTTTTTGTATAGATTCCCATGAAAACTCATTATATTAGATGTAATTTTGAGACACATTGTTTTGTAAATGGACATTTATCTTTTTGATAATCTACGATGATAGATGGATTACTGATGTATCACATGTTGTTTATGAGATATCATGTTTAATCTGTATGTTTTTAAATTTGTATCACATGTTAGATTATGAGATAGCCTTAGCTGATGTCATATTATATGTTGATGATATACTTTGTGTAAAACATGTTTTTATTTATGATATTGGTGTGCGGGGAATAGATTTGTGATCATGTGCAGCCCCTTTTACCCCATTGATGATACAATACTTGATGATTAGCTTTAGCATACATATATGATGTAGAATTAGAATTTATTGATATATGATGTATAGATGTGATGGGTTTATGTGATATGATGAGGAAATGATAATAACAATGTACAAGTAAACACAACAAGCACAAGTTAAAAAAATTTAATCAAAGCAACACATTCATTTACACATATGTAAGATAAAATGAACTCAATGCAATGCACTACAGATTAAAATAACATTCAATCTAAGTAAGCAAGTGAATCAAACTTAAATTACATAATACAAAAAAGCAATGCAACTAAAAACCATGCAAACCAAAAACTAAAAGTAAACAAACTACTACGTTGCTTTTGTGGGATAATTTTTCGTTGTTTTTGGGTATTATCTCTAATACAATTTTCTTTTGTTTTGGAGTTTTCAAAAGTTATACGAATGTTTTTGATTTTTTCTAAGAATATTTCCAAAGCGAATGTGCAAGGAAATGAAGAAACGTGGATGCCCCAAGTGTTAGATGGGATGTACAAGGGTAGAATGCCACGTGTTATATGCCAGAAGTGATGCTGCAGAGTTACCCCCAATGTGAGATGGGTTTATTCAAAGTTAAATTATCTTCCTTCACAAGGTAGGATTATCTGGATCAAGGAAAAGAAGAATAGGATCACAAGGTACTCAGATGAAGGTAAGTACCAGCCCAGGACAAAGTTGTTATACTTCTAAACCTGAAATACTTGTGAACAACGGACCCTCCCTTGGTACCAGAAACTAATTTTCACCAAAGGACTTGTCCAAAGTGCCACCATTACGTGGTTTTCACTATTGGATGCATCTATTTATTTATCTATTTTTATACATTTTTTACTTTCTGATATTTTAGAAACCCCATACTTAAGCATAGAAGTTCTTAAGATGCATTGTGTTCATGGGTTCTCGAAGCTCTTAACCATATGCATGGGGTAGCTTATAGGCACTTGAACCAAACATGATAACCACAACATAAGGTCCCAGCCAATTTGGTTTAAATTTACCTTTCTTTTCACGGTCCTTATTAGTGTTCTTCTGATTCTATTTTAACACCAAATCCCCTAACTCAAATTGAAAAGGTATGACTCTTTTATTGTAGCTTCACCGCACTCGATCCTGATACAATTTAAGGTGATTGAGAGCATGGAGTATTTTCTCATCTAATAGCTCCAATTATTCCGGACAAACTACTTTGTATTCCTCCTCTTAATTTAGGAAGTCCCTTAGCTCAATGCGCAAAGAAGTTATATTGATCTCTAAAGGTAGAACGACTTCAGTGCCAAATACTAAGGAGTATGAAGTGGCACATGTGGGGGTGTGGATAGGTGTTCTAAATTCTAGGAGGGTGGGGTGAATTTTTAGATGTCAGTCATGACCTATCTTGTTAACCATCTTCTCTATAATGTGGATTAGGGTTTTATTGGAAGCCTCAGCTTGCCCCTTACCTTGAGGGTAATAGGGGGTCAAAAAATTAAGGGATATTTGAAAACATTTACAGAGTGCTCTCACTGTCTTATCCTTAAATGGTTTGCCATTATCAGTGATAATAGCTAAAGGGATACCATATCGACAAATGATATCATTCATGATAAATTTAGAGATTTGGGCACCTTCAACATAGGTGAGAGGAACAACCTCTACCCATTTTGTAAATTATTTGGCTGCAATAATGATGAATTTATGGCCATCTGAAGAGATAGGGTTAATTTTTCCTATTAGATCGAGACCCCACTTTAAGAATGGCCAAGGGATTGTGATAAGTTGTAAGGATTGCACCGATGCATGTATCAAGTTGCAGTTCTTTTAAAATTCCACACACTTCTTCACATGGTTACAATAGTCATTGTAAGCTAGGAAAAATGCACTACTAACAAGGAAGTAAAATACCAACAATCATACGTCCTCCTTCATGTATTATAACAAACCTTAGAATGGGCTAGGAAACATGGATTGAGCCTCGATTGCGTGATATGTAAGTGCATTTCTTTGAGATGGAGCAAGGCCTTCTTGCAAAAATGATCCACTTACTTTGCATCAAATAGGTAAAAGGATTATGGATTTGTGGTGCTTCAAGATGAGGTTATTTGGGCATTAGGATGAGGCAGAAGGATTTTCTTTTCTCAAATGATTCAAGAACTTAGACAAGGAATTCATGTTTATTCTCTGTGTGTTTAGAGGGGAGGGGTAAGGCTATATTTATAGCCTGAGGGAGTGATTAACTTAGAGTAATTTAAATAATCATGGTTTGAAAATATGGGCAAGATTAGGTGAGTGGGGACCACAAAGAATGGGTGAGGATCTGATTTTGGATTTTTAATTCATAAGTGGAAGATTTTAGGTTAGTGGGAACCATGAAGAGTGGGTGAGGATTTGATTTTTAATTTTTAATTCAATAGTAGAAAAACATGGAGAATAATGACATGCGGTGAGGATTGGGTTTTTTTTGGATTTGAAATGGATAATTAATCAAATTTTATTTTATTAATTTCAATTTTTATTTTTGTGGGAAATGAGGAAAGGGAATTAATTGATTTAGGAAAGATGTGAAATTAGGGTTTCTATATTTGCCCCTCTTTGGAAGGGTACTATGAAAGTAGTTTCCTTTTAAAAAAAGTAGATGAGATGAGGGAAGAATTCAATCTACTTTTTTTAAGAAAAAGGTAGAGTGAATGTTTGTTGGGGAGAATAGAAGGTGGCAAGTGACGGCTGTCATGGTATCCTCCAAGAAAAAAATGTCATGAGAAGATGTGATTATGGACAGATGTGATTATTCGCCCTCGAGAGGGATGACGAGAATGGAATATACAACAGAGCTCTCGAAAAGAGGAGAGATGAATTCCTTGGAGAAGAGAATGATAATAGAGCAGAAGAGACTGGAATGACCACACGACGTAAATGGAGAAAGATTTCAATCATCCTTGAATGCTAGGTGTGAGGGTGTGTGGGAAGATGAAATGGGAAAGAGAAAAGGGAATGGATATGATTGGGGCTTGATTATGAGAGGAATAAGAAAGGTGAAGGGTAATGGAGATAGGGGAGGCAAAAAAATGGAGTTAAAGAGGTAGAAAATAATAATATAGAGGGATGATAGGGGAAGAAGGGAATGATGAAGGACAAATAAGGAGAAAATAGGAAAATGATAGAGTAGAGGGTGAAGGTATGAAATAGAGAGATGTGCCAAATGAAGTAAGCAATAGAGATAATAAAGAGGGATGCATGAAAGTGAAAGAAATGATAGAGCTGAGAAAATCAGGAAATGGGGAAGGATAAATAAGAAGGTGAAGGTGAGGTGGGAGTAGGGGGTAAAATCGACAAAAATTGAAAGAGAGCGAAAGAATAAGTAGTACGGAGATAAAAAAAGAAAATATGAGGGGTGAGGAAAGTGTGAAAAAGAGTAGAGAAAAGAAGAGAAATAGATATAGAATGAATGAAAAGGTAGGGGTGGTAGAGAAAAGGAGAAGTGGTCAGAAGAAACGTGAAAATTAAGGGAGAGGAAAGGAAGATAGAGTGAATACAGGAAGAAGATTGAAGGAACCGTATCGTTACAAGGAAGACCAAGGAAAAGAATATGAAATAGACCATATGGAGATGCATGTGGAGGGTGGTATGATAAAAAAGATAGGACAACGCTGAAGAGCCATGTTATCAATGAGTAAGTAAGGAGGAAACGTGATGGAAAAAGGGGAAGAAGACGATACAAGAGAAGGGAAATAAGACGAGGGGTGGGAGAGAGAAGAGTATAACAGAGAAAATGATGTAGAAGGAAGGGAATATAGAAAGGGGATAATAAGTGGAAAGTGAATAGTATGAGGAATGTAAAGAGAAGAAAGAGGGGAGGAATGACACAGATTGGAAAAGATGCAGAGATTCACGAAATGATGATACTATGATTACAAGAAAATAGATAAAGGATGTATGATGAAGACAATAAAGATATTGAAGAGGGAAAAGGGAAGATGGAGATATGGGTAAGAAGTGACAAGAAAGTGTTGGATTGGGGGAAAAGAATAGGAGAGAAAAGAGAATGGGGGATAGACAAGGCAATGTGAATGAGGGGACATTAGGGAAATTCCACTAACAATGAGTGGTGAGGAAGGGTGAGAGAAAAAATGAAGAAGAGGAGAAAGGTAATAAGGATTGGAAAGGGTAACACCAACGAAGGGACATTAAGGAAAGCCCACTAACAATGAGTGGTGGGTTTAGAGGAAGGAAGGAATCAAGAGAAAATCTAGAAGGTCCAAGGGAGTGAAAGAGGTCATGTGGTACAAGGATTGATGATTTTTAGGGAAAGTCCACTAATAATTATTAGTGCAGCAATAGAAGATGATGATGAAATAATGATAGAGGAATGTTAACAATAATGGCGAACAAATGTGTGGGTAGAATGGTGGGAGAATTTGAGAAGATGAAGTGGAAATAGTAAAGAAAATGGGAGGGATGAATTGGGACTAAGTGAAAGTGAGGAGAGGATGTGGGAGATGAGAACGAATGAGGTGAGTATGAAGAAACACATGAAAATAATGGGAAGAAACGGTATGAAGGATGATGGATTAAGAAGGGGAAAATGGGGGAAAAGAATGTGATCATAGGCGGAATATATTAGACGTATGTGATAGGATGATAGGTGGAGAAAGGATAATGGTAGGAGGAAAATGTGGTTGGTAGGAAAGACTAGGTGGAAGAAGTGATCAACAAAGTGAATGAAGAATGAGAAAAGAGAGAAAATTTCATAATGACAAGTTTAGCGTAGGGAGGACCCTGACGCAAGAATGTCATGCAATGGAAGTGGTTAAGTAAGATTGTGAAGAAAGTGACACTGGAGATGACAAGTGGGAAAACAAGAAGTGTTGTTTGTGAGAATGGAAAAGGAGGTGAAAGGATGCGATAATGGGGAATGTCGAGAAAAAGTGAAGGGTGAAAGGTGTGTAGTGATGGGGAAAGGAAAGAAGACATATCATCCTTAAGAGGGACTCTTAAGTGAGATTTCCATGCCATGTGAGTGGTTAAGTAAGATTGCCAAGCAGAGGATGGTGATAGTGGTGGTAAAAATATGTGATGATGGGGAATGAAGAGAAAATATGGATGGTGAGAATGTAGAGTGATGGGAAAGTGTAAGATGTTATGTCATGCTTAAGAGAATCTCTTAAGTAAGATCGTCATACCGCTAGAGTGGTTTCGTAAGATCACCTAACCGGTAGGGATGATATGCAAGGAGAAAGACAAAATTGTATTGGGTACAGGGGTGGAATGGTTGGTTGAAGAAGATGATCACAAAGAGAGGCAAGGAAAATAATATGGGGGAAGGCCATAGGGAAAATCAACCTTAAGAGGAAGTATTAAGTAAGATTTCCATGTGGCTGGAATGGTTTAGTAAGATCACCAAGCTGAAGAAGAAGAAGAATGATGATAGAGTTGGTCGGAATAGGGTATGAAAAAATGGATTGAAGGGAAACCCTCAAGTGAATTTTCCATACTACGAGAGCCTATAAGCAGGATGATCAGGCATAAGACAGATTTGGGGAAGGATGAGAAAAGAGTGAGTGATGCATGCCTGAGTGGAAGAGGATATGAGATGAGGTGATAAAAAGAAAGAAAGGAAACAAAGGATTGTAGCATGAATGGATGAAGGAATATATGTAGTGAAGGGTGGAGAGTGTGAAGGGAATCCTTAATTGGGATGCCCGCATGGTGAGAGTAATGATGCAAGAATGAGAAGCAGAAGAGGTGTAATGGGAAGATGTGTGAGGTGGTGATTGTTGTTTGATGAGAGGGGAGATTGTGAAGAAGCTTATATAGTGGGAAGATCTTAGGGAGAGGGTAAACCTCCACTGACGATCCCATATAAAAGGGGTTATTAAGTAAGATTGTCAATCGAGAAGTAGAAGAGTGGAAGGAAAGAATACAAATGGGTGAGAGGGAACAAGAATGGTGAGAAGGGTAAAATGGGGATGAGTGGCGGAAGAGTAAAAAATGAGGGACGAGGATGAATGGATAAAATACATGGCGATCATGGTGGGGGAGGAGGAGCTGTTGGATAGTGAATGTTACTTGAGAAATATCTTCAAGTGGGATTCACAAACTACAACGGTGATCAAGTAGGATTGCCAAACTAGGGAATGTATTAGTATGAGTGAATGGAGGGGGTGCAAAGTAAGATTTTGATCATGAAGGAATATACTCACATAATGAAAAGCCTATTAATTTTAATATAGCACATAACATGATACATCGTGATATAAAAGATCAAGATGACTAGAAAATAATATGCGTGATGGCATAGACAGGGGCCAACAAAAAGGTTTGATGCCCCAGTATGATATATAAGTGGAAGAGAGAATAAACAGAGGCCATCCAGAAAGTATGATACCCCAGTATGATATACAATCAAATAACATAAGTATATTAGAGAGAACATCAGGATATAGAAAATCAAGACACCTCATGTAATATATCAAGATACAAGAAAGAAATTGATAATTTGGGTCAATGCATGGTGTTGAGTCCCACGTTTTGTCCCAAAAACATGAGTGAGGAGTGTGTTTGGGTGGTAAATATCAGTTTTTTACATAAACACCCCCTTCGTACGAATGTGGTTCATGCGAATTGACACGTCGGTTATTTTTTTCCCATGTATGGCACCGAATACAGTTCACGCGAAAGGGGTGTTCGCACGAACACCCCTATTTTTATTTTGGAGGCATTGCGAAGGAATTCAATTTTCCTCTGCACACCTCCTTTGCGCAAATTTTACCGAGCCCACTGACCAGTTGCTGAACAAGCCGACAAACGAACACCTGATTGAGCCCAGTGGAGACTACCGTGGCCATTGACGATCCACAAACTTATACCAAACCAATGCCAAAAATGTCCACTGTGCCCAACGAGCCCACTAGCATGGTCACTGATGACCAGCGAGGCCATTGACGAGCACCAGGTATGAATTAAGTTGTTTGTTTGGTGAAAATGGAGGATCCCATAGATTTGGGAATAAAATAAATGAAACCCTAGCTCCTTTTTGTCAAAACCCTAGTAAATTTGAAACATTTTTGGTGTATTCATTTTTAATAAAGCTTTTTTCGTTATTTTTCTTTGATCTACGTCTACATTGAAACCCTGCCTCATTTTTTTTAAAACCCCATTTAAAATCTTTTCTATCATGACCAAGCTTCACAAATTTCCGTGTTCAGTGTATTTTCATGTCACTGTTACACTTGCAGATCTATGTCCTTGAGAAATTCCATTTTCTTGGTCTGGATGCTTATTCATTTGATTTATGAATGTTCCCCCTAACCTAGATGGGATTATAGTCACTTTTCTCATGCATTTTACTCTTCATACTAATTGTGAGTTGAGAAGTTTCTTTTTCTATCACTGCGACTAACCCTACTATTATAGGATCACTCTATTATGGACTGATATATTTGTTAACAACGCTGCCATCCATTTTCTTTACTTTCTCATCAAGTAGTCTCACCAACATCTCATGAGGCATTATGTTTTCTCTGAGTTATTCCATACTGTCTACAAATACATGAGATGACATCTTGATGTTGTGCCTCTGTACTAATGTTTTGAAGACAACAAAATTTGACTAAATTTTCTTCATACTATGCCTCTTAGCATAACAATTGCAGAACACTGCTACAATGCCTTTGAAGTTCTCTATTCATGAATGTATGTAGACAATATAATATTTGAATCACCTTAATGAATTCACATAAGCCTAATATGTTCTCTTGCATCAGAAAACCTATCACTATGCATCATATGCTTGAAGACTTTGAATACATCTCTAATCATCATTCAAAAAACAAATTCATCTATGAATCTATTCATTTCACAATAAATCCTCTAGCTTTACATTTAGGACATCTTGATATACATTGGTGCTGTCAATTGTTGTTATCTATAAAAATTATGCTTTCTCCACAACTAACTTATTTGAGACTTATTGTCATCAAAGACCTCTTGAAGATGCATTTGAATTTTTTTTGCAACTATAAGACCAAATTACTAGTCATAGCTCCCAAACTACTAGCCCTAGAACTCTATTACAGACTTATCTTGTACTTTTTACAATATAAAAAACTTGCAACCATCATTTATGAGATACGCGTCAAGGAAATATACTTGCACTTATAGTTAGTATATGTCAACACAAAATCTTTGATCATTTTCACCATACCTTAAGATTTTTTCAAACCTTACTGTAGACCATACAACTTCTCTGACATATGTTTCAATCCTGTACAAAATCATTTCACTATCTTCATGCGTCTGATACATCAACTCTTTTAACATTTATCTCATGACTAATACTCCTAATCAGAGACCTTTCACAACATCTGAAAGACAATATTTTACTAACAAACTTTTCATATGAGTAGTTCTACTTACTTCATGGCTTCATGATACCTAAAATAAACTCTTCACATACATTGCCAACATTAAGGGATCAAAATACTCACTTACAGTTCATTGCTTCTCATAAATATTCATGTGAACACATTTCCTTGTAGATCTCAACAGTTCAACCCTTCTGAAAATCTCTATGGCTTATCATCACCTCATAACCTCTATCTGATTTTTGATACCTCAATCTCCTAGCCCTTATGAGACTTAATAACTTCTCCTTAAATGGTTGCTCCTTGATCATTATATCCAAATTCTCCTAGAGCTTAACTAGAGTTTTATCCATAAAACCTTCACTTGAATTATCTAGATACAATCCTTATGTAGACCTGTAGAATTTGAGTTTTTCACCTTTAAGAACATTCTATTATGGAGAAAAAACAACCCTTACTTCTAAATACTTCTATCTTGTTAATCAATTAGCCTTCATGCTTATGATATCAAAGCCAATATACAATCACATATACAATTTCAAAAGAATGGTAACCTTGATGATACACATGACACCCTTTAAGACATAACTTCAGATCGCCCAATGCATTCTTCACATAGGACACTTAACTCATAGTCCTTTTGACACAAGATCATAATGATAGAACCCAACACATAGACTTCATTGACAACTTTGACACATGGTATATGGGCTAAGATTTTTCATGTGAAATACTAAGACATGAAAGACCTCAATACCATATATATGACCAAAAACATCATACAATGTATCCTAGAATCCACTGAGAGAGTCAAGCCTTAAAAAGTGTCGACTAACCATTTATGGAAAATTGCATTACATACACACATTCTTCAATACAAAGATTAATACTTCTCTTCAAAGTATTCTCATGTAGTTCGCATGATATTGCGATCATCGTTTTTAATCAAATGATATATAAAGACAAGGATGTGAAGAATACAATTGTACAAAATGAGTGTTACAAAATTTAAAGTTTCCTTTTATTTTCTCTCATGTTTTTAATTTTTTAGAAAGCGTATATTAGATAAACCTGATTATGTTTACTTCCTTATTTTCACAACTTTCATTGGCGATCTATTAATTACCATTTTTATTTTGTTTGCAAAGATAAACCCATAATATGAAAGATGCTGAAACATTAGAATGATATGGAGTTGTGAAAACTATAATGTTTGTTGTAAATCACGTAGCACCATGACTCTTTTTTATGATTATAACACTGCTCTAGAGCTATAATTCTAGTGTTTCAGTAAGAGACCATTTTTATGTGCTGTGAAAATGGTAATGTCTACTGTAATGATATATTAAATTTAAAATATACCTTATGTAGAATAATGGTGTTGTGAAGACTGTAATTTCTGTTGTAATGATATATTAAATTTACATCATGAACATTTACCCCTTTGAGTATTGTTCATTTGTTAACAACCATTTATTTTTACTATTGCTCCCCCATACCCACATAACACATTTAGATTCTATAATTTAGAGTGTTGTCCCCCAAATATCTGTTCGGATTGGGATCATGAGTAGAAAATATCCCATAAAATCATAAAATATAGCCTAAGCTAGTTCTGGAAAGAGGTAAATAAAATTGTCCATTTTATTCCTTTATTGAAATTTCAAGTACATGAATAAGGCCGCAGATTGACATACTAATTTTAGATTCTTTGTAGGGTGGTTAGAACAGAAAAAGGAACTAAGTGTCTAGACAAAAAAAAGTCACATAGGTCTAATTTTATAAAAGTATGCGAAAAGGTTCAACTCAAAACCTTCTTTAAATATAATGACCTTCTGTGAACAACAATCTAATTTGTAGTATTCTAAATCCTGGAAATAGTTACTTGCAGCCCTAATGACATTAGCAGCCATGTCTTCCATGTTCCACATGTCTAAATTTTTTTAAGACTTCTCAATCCCACTGAAGGTGCCATATTATTTTTGGTAAGAGCCCTCTAATTAGTCTTATAATCAGATACACACATAAAAATGGGATTTGATAATAAGACTAATTTCCCTTATGGTGTTACTTATCTAATACACTCTAAGTGATTCATGTTGAAACCATGTCACTACCTTGTGTTATAAATTTATAGGACTATTATTACATTTGATGATAATGTTAGTTCAATTGTAATTTATATTCGATTATTTTTTAAGAAGAAACTTGTTTATAATGTCTTGGTTTATTACATTTGATGATAATGCTAGTTCAATTGTGCTTTATATTCGATTATTTGTTAATAAGAGACCTATTTATAATGTCTTGGTATCCTAATTAGGTGCACCAAAATTTATTGTGTGATGTTGTGTATGAACTCTATGATATGTGCAATATGTTTCTTGCATTTGATTAGATGGGAAATGTTGTAGAATGTGACTTGTCTCTCAATAAAGGTATAATACTACCACATTTGGGGTTGATGCTCTATTATTATTTACTAGTAACCACCTTGGTATCCCCATGTTACATATTACACTTGACATCTATGGAGTGTTCTAGCCCTAATTATAATTATGGTATCCCATGTATGGTCCTTAAGGTTGAGTAGTGTTACAATGTGGTTGATTCTATGACGAAGGAGGTGCCCAATCTATATTTTTTTGTAAATAAGTTGGATCCCATATTAGAATTTTATATGGATATGGTGGAGTCCATTGTACATTGTATTAAATATTTTCAATCCTTAAATTCATGCATGGTTGACTTATAAAAAATGCATGTTACATGTGATCCATACACTCATGCATAACTGACTTATAAGATATATGTAATTTCTTATTTTCTAAATTATTTGCATTGAAGCTTGAAAATGATATTTCTATTTTCATTAAAATAGGAGAATATATTAGGAATTTTTTTTCATTAAAAGTACTATTAATTGAATATTACTTTCATTTTTTTTACAATCATGGCTTCTTCCACTCCTAATTTGTTTGAGAGGACCGATTTAGAGATTGCAATATTACAATCTATTCTCCAGAATCCAACTACAGCTGGAATGTATAAAGCCCATTGTGAAAAAATATTGGTTGATCTTTGTAGAATAGAGACAACTTTGAAAACATATAACCCATTTGATTCTGAGTCAGTAAAAAAATTTATGGATTCATTAAAATTAAGTGTCTCAGGAGATGTAGGTTATAATGAGTTAAATTATGAATTTCTGATAAGGAAGTCATTAAAAGGTCTTGTTGGAGTTTTTATGCAGACAAACGGAACGTAAGGGCATATTATGTAAACAAATGTTCATGTCCCCTATGTGCCCCTTTGATTTATCCTAGATTTTTGGCCTCTCAAGGCCAATTTCTGAATAATGAACAATTACAGTTATACTTCATAGTGATAATACATGTTGAGGTTCACCTAAACCTAAAGGTGAACTATTTAGACATCCCTAGTTATTTGGGGCAGGGGCGTGGTCGTCTTAGCCACAGGGAGGCATATAGAAAGGAGGGAGATCCTGTAGTTGTTGATGTGCAACATCTTGTACCAAGGACACAACCATTCTTATCAGGCTTTTAGGATGTCGCAACAGCTATCATTATGACTGCATATGAGGTTGCTATCGAGGGTCTTGTTAGTATTTCTCGCAAGATCTAATTGATCTCTTCTGACTGTGTAGGTCAGTACCTTCAGAGATATTTTCTCGTCCATATTTTATTTCCCTAGATGACTTTTAGGTGATTACAGCTCCCGCTCAGACACATCGGCTAGGACACATCATGTCTGCTGACGTGTGTGCATATGAGGTGATTTCATGTCATTACATCATTCCACTATCAGGGTTTTTAGATTTTATAGAGCAAAGTGGCAGTGTATCTTCTAGTCAGGGTACTACTGCCATTGCTATAGTTAAACTTCCTATTGCTGGGGTCGTCACACCTGATGTTCAACACATTTCTATTCTAGTGTGTGAAAATTAAACCTTTAATATAATTAAAACTTATTTTATTTCATCATTACTTTACAATTTATTAATATTAAAATTAAACATGTACTTCTGTGTTTAGGCTTCTGTTCCAGTGTGTGGAGCTTCACAGCCCACACCATCTACCCATGTGACATACACACAACTCTTGAATGAGCACAACATGGACCTCGATGTTCTGAAACTAAGTCAACTTGGCTCACTTGGTGAGGTATTTTCTGGTGTTGAGGTCGTGGATGACAATCCCATACTTTTGAAGACGCATTCCGCAGAGGTATAGATATATGTGTTTTAACAGAATTAATATTTAATCTAAATTGAAATGTTAGAAATTAATGAACTTTATTCAAAAAAATATTTATCAACTTCTTAATTTTTATTTATTTAGTTTCACAGGGATCTACGGGATAGAGATCTACACATAGTGTAGATAATCCTAACATCCGCCTAGGGATAGATACTAAGGTAATCAATTGTACATATCTGTTATATGATGTATTGAATTAATCAAGAAATTGTTTTAGAATTTTTCTTATATATTTTAATATATCCTATATGCTATATATAGTTTATGACATGTATATTCCTTTTTTTCAACATGCAGGGTGCAACAAAGTGTAGTGAGTAGTCTGACACTCGCCCTAGTACATGGAGGATACTTCAGTGATATTTTGTAGATTTTAGACATTTAGGCATAATTTTAGAGATTTTAGACATGTATATACTCATTAGACATGATTTTAGATATTTAATACATGTATATATATTCATACTCATTCTTGACATGATTATTATATTTTGATATATGTCTTAGACACGTGTATTATTATTATATTTTTATGAGTTTCAGTGTATATTTACAATTATGGATATGAATATAAGACACCCCCTTATCTTTCATTTTTGTCTCTTGATGATATCATAATAGGTATAATGATAGATAAGATATTAAATACCCTTTATCTTTGTGATATAACATTGTAAAATTTGTTAAAATTCTATATTTAATCATTTGATGCTTAGGTAATTTAGTAAAACTTTATGTTACATTAAACATTTCATGGCTTACTGAATGTTTCTTTACTTATGCACTTGTAAAATATTTTCAAAATGTTGTTAGTATTAAACTATCTCTCTAAAACTCTATAGTAACTTAAAAGCTTGTGAAAATAATAGATTCCCTCTCTTTATCTATCCTCTCTCTAAAACTCGAGAAATATAAACTCATGTTGTTGTAGGTGTGTGAAATGATGGAAAATGAAGTAAATGTAATGCAATACATTTTCATGATTTGTACTATTTTAATGTAATTGTAAATTTGACTTTATTTGGATATAGGAAGAAAGGAAGTTATAAAGATTAATTTAAGAATGTATTCAATATATACTGGGTAGTGAACATGTTCAAGTGATGGTTGATTGTTAATAAAATTTTAAGTGATGGTTGATTGCCATACAACACAACTAATATTGAAAATTATGTTTTGAATCGTATATGATGAAATCTTAAGTTCATTGTGCATAGCCTATTAAAACACCTAACTTAAAACGCCTCTCTCTAAACTAAAGTATTTGGAGATAAAATTCATAGAAACCTACCTCATAAAGAGTAATAAGTCTTCATTTGCATTTGTAATATGTTCACTCGGAATTCTACCACCTTCGGTATGTTTTATAGGACACTCAAATGGTATCCTTGAGTCATAATATCTTTCAATACCTTGATTCATGTAGTTCTTCATTGTCTATATCAAAATCTAGTTGTCTATCATTTTTCTCACATGAAATTTTAAATGATTCAAGTTAGATTTATTAACACTAAGAACTTGTTTCAAATTGTTATAAAAGATTTCAGAAAAGAGAAACTAAAATGAGGAAAAAATAATATATAAATTAATATCCATTGCTTTACATCCATCCACGAGCGAAGAAATCATCAACTCAATTTTTTAAAAATGGTTATTAATGTCATTTTACATGTACACAATATCTAAAAACACCATCAATACAAGACATGTTGGGTAGACTTAACACTAAGTCTTTAAAACTCATTTGTTGTGTGTGTGTGTGTGTGAGAGAGAGTGTGTGTGTGTGTGTGTGTGTGTGTGTGTGTGTGTGTGTGTGTGTGTGTGTGTGTGTGTGTGTGTGTGTGTGTGTGTGTGTGTGTGTAGTTCAAGTTTCCAAATCCTTCATGATATAAACATTGATATATATGGAAAGAATATTTTTGGAGATATTAGGAAGCAAAATTACATCATTAATGAACCCATCGTTAATATCATAGCAAGAAAGTTGTAAAATATATATGTGTTGTCAGCTCCAAAACAAATTTCTTTTGAAGTCAAGTTTCGAAAAAATTTAGTTTGTACCTTGGAGAATTGGATTGTGTTGAGCCTAGTATTGTTTTCAATTCTCCCATTCATGAAGAACAATTTGAAATTCGGGCATAATGATGAAGGTTCTTCCCTTATTTTAATTTTATTTTCTTCCCGCAGTTGGGAATGACAGGCATATCTTCCCCGTTAAATTTTTCCCTAGCATCCACGGGTAGTACACGGGCATCTCTGATTGGATGCAATTTGGTCATGTTTCAAATGATAGTGGAGGCCTCAATGTCTCCAAATGATGCAACTCCAAGGGGAGGGTCCAAGGGACAATCCTCAAATAAGCACATTATTTCCATATGTCCCAGGTTCAAAATGAAGGTAAAACAAGCTCAAATCGGCTAAGTATGGAAGGCTCAACAGAGGGCGCCATGTGCCTCATCAGTGCAGCTTCAAGATTTAAAGCTGAAGGGAGTTCTCAAACTTGTGCCAGTCCTCCATGTGTCCCAGGTCCCAAAAGAGAAAGATCCAATCGTTAAAATTGACTAATTATGGGAGGGTTGGCAAAAGTCTCCAAATGCCTTAATGACGCCATTTCGGAAGGGAAATCAAAGGGTCAATCTCCAAATAGTTCCATCTCACCATGTGGTTAAAGTCAATGGAGAGACAGAGTTGGCTGTTGAAAATTCCAAAACCAGTGGAAGGAGCCACGCATTAACTTAGTGTAATTTTAGGAGGCATTTCCAAAGTAAAAACTCAAATGAGCGCCAAATCTCCACGTGTCTAGGGGTCAACAGAAGTCAAACAGGAAATTGGCCTGAATCGGCTAAGTATAAAGGAACCGGTGGACCTCACCACGTGTCATCCTGGCGTATCTTCAAAGGAAAAAAATGCAAAAGGCATCCGCAGGCCCACTCTAATTAATTTCTTCCACGTGGGTGGCCCAAATTTGAAGTTGTAAAAGAAAATCAAATGGCCCATGTTTTAACTGGCAAAATAATGTAATGACTGTATATTTAAAAACCTGTTTTTTCCACCATTAATGTTTCTTTGCAAATCAAGAATTTGAAAGGGTGTGGATGATTGGAATAAGTTGTAATTATTTCTTGATTTCTTGAGGAATTTGTAACCATCTCTTGTGAGTTATAACATGGGCTTTGAAATCCATTTACGGGTTGGAATTTTCATATTATGGAACTGTAATTTCTAATTGCAAGAAATCAATACAAAGGTTTTCCCCTTTTTCCTCTGCTTTCTCTTTCCTTCTTGCTCTGATCTATGAATCATTTAATCATTGCATGCTTAGAAACTTTGTGTTCTAGTTTATACAATCTCAAGAACTTTGAGTCTGCGGATTATGCCCATTATAAACATGAATGGTTCTACTCTATATCTCACTTGCTAAATACATATAAGGGTTTTCTCTGCCATCTCTTTTCCCTTAAATTATTGTCTTCTTCTACCTCCCTCCTCTCTTTAAGTCTTCTATCCTCATGTATTGATAAATTTCAAGGCATAAAACACATTTCAAGATATCGGGAAACCACCATTGAATGAAAGATTTTGTATTTGTAAATAGGTTTTTCCCTTGCTTTCAATAAGGGAACCTCTCCCATTAAAGAGGAGGGACTATCTTGTCCTTTGACTATGGTTTCATTCCAGGTGCAAATCTAGAACCCAACAGTTTTTTGGTGACTCCGTTAGGGATTTGTTCAACAAATTTCCTTTCTTAAAAGAACAACTAATTTGATGATTTCTTTTATCTGGAAAATTTAAGATACACTTATGGCAGAAGGGCTCTTGGAATTGAAGATCTACAATTTCAACTCTTGGATCAAAAAGGTTTTCAAATTCCTCCAACAAGAAGAAATAAAAGAGCTCATTCCACAAGCACAACTCCTGTTGAAGACAGAGCTTCTGGTAGTAGCATTCCTCAAGCACAACTCATCCCTAATCTCCATGCCCTAATTCTTGTTGGCATCTTAGTTTCATTTCAAGCAATCTTTCTACGAATGGTAGCACCTCAGCCTTGGGGACAAAGAGTTGGGCCTCTGGCTCTTCCTCAACCATTGCATGAGTTACCTAAGGGTAATAGGAAGAATTTTCCCAAATTTAGAGGTGATGGAAAAGTACACCATGCTGAACACATTGCAGCCTTCATTATTACATGTGGGGTCATTAGAGTTGAGCATGAGGATTTCTCTATGAGGTTGTTTGTGGAAAAATTGCAAGACAATGTTGCAGATTGGTTTTACCATCTTCCTACTAGGACCATCATTGATTGGACTACTATGAGGACTGAATTTGAGTATTGTTTAAAACCTACTGAATATGTGCATTGTTTTCTAGCTCATATTTCTCAAATAAAGAAGGAGCCACATGAGCCTATGAGAGAATTTGTGGCCAAGTTCAACAGTTTAGTTAACAAGATTCCACTAGATACTAGACCTGTTGATCAGATTCAGAAGTGTTTCTTCTTGAATTCTCAATTGTCGGAAGTAAGCTATGCCCTGAGGAGAGAAAATCTTGCAACTTTGGATGCTAATAAGAGATTGGATATCAGTGTGGAAGATGACTTAATTATGTCTGACAAGCTGAAAAAGGGATTTTTTCAAACCCAAAGAATATTATTCTTCCCCTTCTCCTAAAGGTAATGCAGATCAGTTTGCGCAAAATTTGGCTAATGACCTCATTACCATCAAGAAGAAACTGGCTTAGCATACTCCATATCAAGATGTTCTAAGGAAGAACTTTTAGCCTAGGAACTACTTGCCCTCTTCTCAAACTAAGTTAGCCATTGAAGGTCCACCCCTCAAGGTGCCTATCAATGCTACTTGTGAAGTTCCTAAGCCTGATGATGAGGAAGAAAATGGGCTCTATGATGAAAAGGAAGAGGAAGCTAATGAATAACTGGAGGAGCCTCATGGTTCTCAAGTTCATTTCCTCATCGCTGAAGGTGTGGATGATGAAAAGGAATATGATGATGTAGTGGATAAGATGAATAGTGAGTCATATGTTGTTCTAACCCAGGAGAAGACCAACAAAAAGGAAAAAGTGGTGTAACCTGCAAAAAGATCTAAGGATTACCCCATGACCATCCCGGTGATTGCAAGAAGAAGAGCTCATATTCCTACTACTTCCACCCAAAAGGTAAGCTCTGCTAGTTCTTATTCCTCTATTTCTTCTTCTAAGAATTATTTTACAAAAAATGATAAAGATGATAGATCAAAAGCTCCTCCTAATCCTAGTAGTGATTCCCCATCCACATCTAGATTTTTTGACATTATATACCATCATAAAAAGACCAAGATTCATATTTCTGAGGTAGAGTTCTATCAAGCCCATCCTAAAGCCTTTTCCAAAATGGTTAACTTTGTAAATTCTAAATCTAAAACCCCATCCCATTATTCTAAAGGCATTTTTCCTCCTTCTTCCCTACCTCAAACCATCCTTGTAGCTACAGTCACTTCACCCAACGAGAAGATAAAACCCTTGTATGTGACACTCCTCATAGCTGGCCACAAGCTTAGCAATTGTGCCATTAATTCTGGAGAAGCTGATAATGTAATGCCAACCAAAGTGGCTCATGCTTTGTGTCTAAACCTAACCCACACTTATGGCTCTTTCCATGGAAAGTAGAGAAGTGCCTTTGGTTGGGATAATCATGGATGTACAAGTACATTTTACTACTTTACCAGAGAAGAAGCTCTTGGATCCCATCTTGGTTGTAGATATCCCTCCTTCCTATGGCATACTGCTAAGTAGGAACTTTCACAAAGATGTTGCAGGTGAGATTCAAAGAGATTGGTCACATGCCTTGATCCCTGTTAATGGGAAGATGAAGAATCTGCTACCTAAGAAGCAAGTAGAGTATATTATGCAAAAGACAGATGATCTTAAAGCACAAATACTATATGAATACAATGGGAATGGGAACTACATGATCATGTCACAAGAGGAGACAAGTCTGCCAAAGGAAGTGTTACTTGATCCTAATGGTGTGTGGAATTTGGAGTTTAATGGAAGTTGTTCTTCAGCTGGTTCTAGAGCTGGTGTAGTGGTCATTTCTCTTGGGGGTAAGGTTCATCCTTTCTCCTTCAAATTAAACTTTGAAAATAATAACAATACTACCGAGTATGAGGCCCTTATTCTTGGGTTGAGCATGGTGAAGGAAATGGGAGTGAAGAACATTCTTGTTCATGGAGATGCAGAGTTAGTTGTAAAACAAGTTAGAGATATTTATCAGGTAAAGAACATAAGGTTGAAGCACTATATGAAGCTGGTCTATGATTCCATTGAATTCCTTGATGATTTTTCCATTAAATTTCTACCAAGGGAAAGGAACACCAGGGATGAATATCTAGCTATTTTGGGGTCCTTGTTGATTCCTCACCCTGATTTTCCTCAGGAGAAATACACCATTGAGATGATTAATAGAACCAATGTGCCTGATAATGCAAATAATTTGCAAGTTTTCAATGATGGCCAACATTTTCTTTCTTTCTTTGAGATCAGAGACAACTTTGATCAGCTGTACTTATAAGGAACTGACAATCTTCCTAGAGAGTGTGTGTCATCAATTCAAGAGGGTGTTAAAGAAGAGATGGATCAAGATGGATGCATAAAACTTAAAGGCAACAAAATTCCTAAAGGGCTAGTGATTTTGGAGGATATTTTTGATAAACATGATACATATATGAAGTCTAAAGTTTCCTAAGGAGCCCGAAAATCTATTGAGACTGATAAAGTGAACATTGGGAGTCTTGATGATCCCAAAATGTTCAACAATGGAAAATGCTGCACTCAAGAAGATAAAAAGAAGGCGGTGAATCTGTTAAAGAGGTATGTTGATGTTCTAGCTTACTCTTATGATGATCTTAAGGATTTTCAGCCTAAAGAAATGCAACATTTCATTCCTCTTAATTTTGGGATCAAACCCTTCAAACATAATCAAACGAAATATAATCCAAAGATAGTTGATACAATTTTCCAAGAAATACAAAAGCTTTTGAAGGCCAAGATCATCTTCCCCATCCACCATTCAACATGGATTGATAATATAGTGCCTGTTAAGAAGAAGAATGGTGAGATCTAGATCAATGTTTACTTTCAAAATCTAAATTAGGGATCTCTGAAGGACAACTACCCTCTTCCCATGATGGACCAAGTATTACAAACTGTTACAGGCTCGGAGATGCTATCTATGTTAGATGGATTCTTGGGGTACAATCAAGTAGAGGTGACTACTTATTGATCAACATAAGACTACCTTTACAACTTCTTGGGGCACCTTTGCATACAAAAGGATGCCATTTGGTCTCATCAATGCTGATCCTACTTTCCAGATGGACATGGACTTGGATTTTGGTAGTTTGAAAGGGAAATGCATTATTGTGTATTTGGATGACTTAACAATGTTTTCTAAAGAAAGAAAATATCACTTAGAAGTGTAGAGAGCATGTAATTTCTTTAAACCCTAAGAATTTTATGTTTTGTGTCACAAAAGGAAAGTTTTTGGGACACATTGTTTTAAAGAGAGGGATCAAGATTGATCTAGAGAGAGTTTAGGCCATCCAACAAATTCCTCTTCCATCAATTAAGAAAGGTGTCCATTATTTCTTTGGTAAGATCAATTTCCTAAGGAGATTCATCCCCGATTTTACAGAACTTACTATGAACATTGCTCTCATGATGCAAGGGAAGAAAAAAAAAAATTTGTGCACGGAAGGGAAGAATCCATTTGAGGACATTAAAAAGGCTATTGTAAAGACTCCAATCTTGGCGTGCCCTGACTTTAGTAAAGATTTCATTATCTATTGTTATGCCACTGAAAATACCCTCGCTGATGTGTTAGCACAGAAGAATGTTGAAGATCATGAGCTCCCAATTACATTCATGAGTTATGTCTTGAAAATCATGCGCTGAAGTACACCATGATGGAGAAACATACTTTTCAAGTTGTCAAAGCTATCAAGATGTTTAGGTTTTACATTCTTAATTCTCATTTTGTGTTGTTGGTGCGTGATATAACAATTAAATCCATTCTTACTCAACAAGAATTTGGAACCAAGAGAGGTAATTGGGTAGAAAAGGTGCAAGAGTATGATCTTGACATCAAGCCAACAAATATTTTTCAAGGCAAGGGCCTATGTGAACTCATTGGTAAGGGAGCTGCTAAGGAGTTGTCTAAAGATGGAGTTGATGTACCTATTGTTCTATTCCTCAACTCGACAGATGTATGGTATGTTGACATTTCTCACTTTTTGATCTATGGAGAGTGTCCATATCACTTGAGTGCCAAAGAGAAGAGAGCCATCAAACTGAATTCTGCATAGTATGTGCTATGGGAGAATGCTTTGTTTAAATGAGGCATAGATGGAAGGTTTTTGAAGTGTGTAGACAAGGAGCAAAAAAAGAAGTTGTTCTCTTCTTTTCATGACTAGGCTTATGGAGTTCATTTCTCCTCCACTGTAATAGCTCATAAAATACTTCATGCTAGTTATTATTGGCCCACTCTATTAAGAGATGCATCAAAATGGGTTAGTAAATGTGAAGCATGCCAAATGTTTGTTGGAAGACCTAAGTTGGTTTCTTTGCCACTAAAGCCAGTAGTGATTGATGAGCCGTTTCAGCAGTGGGGATTGGATTTCATTATAACTCTTAACCCATATTCTAGTGTTTGACATACCCATGTGTTGACTACCATAGATTACTTCACAAAGTGGGTGGAAGCCATACCGGTTAAGAGAACTACTTTCAAGGTAGTTTGAAACTTCATTAAGGAGAACATATTGATCAGGTTTGGGACCCCAAACAAAATTATGACTAAAAATTCTTCCAACTTTTCTTCTGCTGAGATGATGGGATTTTTCTATGGGTATGAGATCTCACTTGTTCATTCTTTAGATTACTACCCCCAAGGGAATGGACAAGTACAATCAACAAACAAGAACTTGGTGAGCATAGTTAGAAAGCTTGTAAATGATTCTCAGAGGAATTGGCATAAGAAGCTATATGATGCACTTTGGGCTGATAGAATTACACCAATGAGAGCAATTGGAATGTCTCCTTTCTAAGTGGTGTATGGTGTGGAAGATCAATTTACAGTCATGATGGAATTTCTATCCTTGCATCTGATGAATACCATTGAAGATTAAAGTTTCAGTAGCTCTTTAGACAAGAGAATTTTGTACCTTCAAAAGCTTGATGAGGACAGGTTATAAGTGGTTGATAGGATAACAACTCATCAATTGAAAGTGAAGGCTTTGTTTGACAAGCAAGCCAAACCCAAATTTTTCTAAGTGGGAGACATTGTGCTACTTTGGGAAAAAAGACATGAGCCACGAGGAATCCATGGCAAGTTTGATTCTCTTTGGCTTGGTCCTTTTAGAATCAAACATTTTGTTGGAGAGAACTCTTTTTATCTAGATTAAATGGATAGTTCTCCTCTCCCACTTCCTTATAGTGGGTAGTTTCTGTATTTTTTCAAGTCCTATGTGACTAGGTGGTCCTTCTATATATTCTGTATAGTGTTTTGGTTTTGGCTCTGTCGACACTAAAATTTTCCTCCATAATTTCTATTTCATTAATGTATGTATTAGGAATAGGATGTTGTTAAGTATAATTAGTAGTAGCGTCCGATAGAAGATAACGGCACTGCCAGTACGATGCCGCCAATAATGTATAGTACGGCAATAGTCAAAAGTACAATAGGAATGTTGTGGTAAGAAGTAAATAGTTGTCGTAAGTGGTCCAGTAATGTTAAAATTTCAAAGTTGGGGTAAGTAGAGAAGTAGGGTCTACATGATTAGGAATTAGAAATATTATATTGGTAATAAGGACAAGGAGTGATGTAATAAATATTTTGTGTATTTTATTTGTAAAAATTCTAAAAATGTGGAACCCATGTGAAATGATAAGGTTTATCTTATCTTAAAAGATAAGCTTACATGTACAGATAAGAGTTAAGGTATGGAATATGATTCATTAGAGTGGATTTCTTATCCTATCTTACAGATAAGATGGATAAGCCTTGAAGTTCTATAAATAAAGAGGCCACCCCCCTCATTTAGCATAGAAGGAAGTAGTGAGAAATATTGTATGAGTGTGTAAAGGAAGCCATCAGTTTAAAGGTGTGTTGAAGAAGCCATTAAGAGGTGTAATTGTGAAGTTTCTCCCATAGTATTGGTGAAAGGCAAGTGAAGTCAATAACACTTGAAGTACCTCATGGGTGAGATTGTAACAATTTCATGCTAATATTATAATTTACTCTGATATTTCAGATTTATCATCATTCCTTTTTATCATAGTCTATGGTATTCTTGTGTTATGTTTGTTGTTGTGTTTCTAGATTACATCCACCAAACTAAAGGCTGTGCATTAGTAAATAATCATAGCACGAGGAGTTCCCGGTGAAGAATTATCATAGTGCTAGATTAGTGATGACATTTTAGTTCCATTGCTAGGACCATTCCTCGTTGGTGGATTTTCTGGAGAGATATTCCCACTTAGTCAAAAATCAATTGGAGGGTAACCTTGTTTTTACTATGCATAGTAGTTACCATGGTAAAGTCATTTTTGATGTGAATAGTATTTACCACAGTAAAGTTTCTTTTTACCGTGAATAGTATTTACCGCAGTAGCTTCACTTTTTACTGTGAATAGTGTTTACCACAGTAAATCAAGTTTTTACCGTAGTAAATCAAGTTTTACCATATTTTACCATGGTCATTTCTATTTTCTATTATAGTGATTTCAATCATTTGTGCACATAAGTCTTGTTGATTGTACTTGTGGGTTGGTATTTCACTGTGGTTACTTTTGAAAATGGGGAAGATTCCTATTTTTTCAGCCCAATCTAATGAAGATGCTTCCTCTTTCATTCAAGAGTTTAAACAATCTTGTATTTGTAATGGCCTTATAAGAAGGGAACAATGGACTAAATTTTTTCCTACCTTTTTGGATGGTTCTGCCCTTAGGTGGTTTGAAACACTAGGTGATAATTTGAAATACTCATGGGATTTATTAACTGAAAGTTTTCTTGAAGAATTTGGTGAACAACAGAGATATGCAGATCTCATGATCGATATCGCAAAGCTATCCCAAGGAGAGAAGGAGAAGATAATGGATTATCATGCTCATTTTCTAGAGCTAAGGAGGAAGCTCGATGCCTAGATCTAGAAGGAAGGATTAGCAGATGGATTGATGAATGGCATGGACAATCTCCTATGTAAGCACTTCATTCTTGGGATGAAGCCAGAGATCAGACAACGAGTGAAGTATGACCGCCCAGCTACCATTGAACAAGCAAAGGAGATTGCAAGAAGGCAAGAAGAAAGCATGGAAGAGGAGCCCAAAGAAATTGTTGCTAAAGTAGAGCCTACACCAGCACCTTTTGTCCAGAATCCACAACCACTCTCAATGAGCACAAATCTTTCTCCTAGTACATCTACTGAGTATGAAGATTTTCTCAAAAAGATGGGTCAGTTAACTATTAATCTTCTTCAAGGAAAAGAATTTAGTTCTCAGGGAGGAGATAGAGGTCCAAAAAGAAATATTTCTGAAGTTGTATGTTATGGTTGTTATAAAAAGGGTCATTATAAGTATAATTGTCTAGATAGAGCTTCTACATCTAGTAAAGGAGATAATGATAAAGTAAAAACACCTATGAATTATTTTGATGTAGTAGATAAGAGCAGAAATAATGAAGTAGATGTGTTTGTAACAAAAAGAAAGAAAGAAAAAGATAATCAAGATGGAAATGATCCTAAGAAGATGAAAGGAGAAACTAGTAAGAAACATAGGAGAAGAAAGTTGGGTGTGTAGGATTTTCTGATTTCACAGGGGCAAGGACCATACTCCATCTTGGAAGATCTATCCAAAAGGCCTGCAAATATTACATATGGTCAACTCTTGGCTATGTCTTCTGAGAAGAGGCGGGAGCTGCGAAGTGGACTCAATGCTCGATGAAGGAGGTTGAGGTCCCTATTTTGGAGGTAGAGGCAGAACCCTATGCTCCACAAGTTGAGGTATTATGTAATGGTATTTCAATTCATGATTTCTTAGTTGATGGAGGTGCTGCAGTTAATGAAATGACCGAGTCTATAATGAATATGTTGGGTTTAAAAATTGATCGCCCTTCAACACTTATGTTAAGGTCATTAAATAAGGGAAAAACTAAACCAGAAGGTGTAGTTTCAAATGTGGCAATATCTGTTATGGGTGTTGTATGTGTGGTAGACTTTCAGGTGATGAAAAATGGTATTGTTGTGTACCCAATTTTATTGGGAAGACCATGGCTAAGGATATTTCATGCAAGAAACTACTGGAATGAAGGTTTCATGACACTTGGACGTGGTAGAGAGAGGGTGAAGATAAATGTTATCCCTCGACATCATAAGGTAGAACCTGTAGATTCAAGTGATGAAACTAAAGAATGGACATCCTCAAATTACTCTAGTACTGGTGAAGTGGACACTGAAGATGAAGAAAGTGAGGTTGATGTTTCAATCATGGATATCCTTCCAGTCATACCAACTCATGACCCCATAAAATTATATGAAGAAGAATTTGATGATCATCTCCAACAAATAAAGATTGGTGATGTTGTGATGGAGAGTGAGAAGTAATCCTACCTCCAGCTCTTTCGAAGGTACATACACATATTCACTTTTGATTACAAGGAACTCCGTCAAGTAAGTTGGGTAGAACATTCTATTGAGCTGATAGATGGTGCTAAGGCTATAAAGCAAATGCCATATAGAATGAATCCTAATTTTTCCAAGACTGTAAAAGAAGAAATAGATAAGTTGCTTGATGCAGGATTCATATTTGCTGTGGAGAATTCAGAATGGGTTTCTCCCATTGTGATCTCAATAAAAAATAATGGGAAGCTACGCATTTGTGTTAATTACAGGAAGCTCAAAAGGCAACAAAGAAGGATCATTACCCTCTTCCATTCTTAGATCAGATCTTGGACGAAGTAGCTAGCTAGGAGTGTTATAGTTTTACTGATGGATATAGTGGATACAACCAAGTCTGTATAGCGGAGAAAGATTAGCTGAAGACCATGTTCACCACTCCTTGGGGAACGTTTGCTTATAGAGTTATACCTTTTGGGTTGTGTAATGCTCCAGTAACATTCCAGCGTTTGATGAATAGGGTGTTCGAACCCTACATTGGGAACTTCATCAGAGTATTTCTAGATGATTTTTGCATCTATGGGAGCAAGATGGACCACCTACACCAGATGGAGACAACATTTCAAAGGTTAGATGAAGCACAAGCCTCACTAAACCCTAAAAAGTGTGTCTTTGGATGTTCTAAAGGAGTTTTTTTAGGGCATGTTGTATCCAGAGATGGTATTGGTACTGATTCTGATAAAGTTTCAAAAATCAAAGATTTACCATTTCCTATGAATAGAAGTAAGTTGAGATCATTTTTAGGCCATGTGGGTTACTATAGAAGGTTCATCAAGAATTTCTCAAAGATTACACAGCCACTAACCCAGTTCTTGAAGAAGGATGTTACTTATGAACTAGGAAATAAGGCCCATGAAGCTTTTGGACAACTAAAGGAAGCCCTGGTGTCTTCACCTGTTTTAAAGAATCCAGATTGGAGAAATTCATTCATTGTGTACACTGATGCCTCAGATGCAACACTAGGAAGTACTTTGAGCCAAAAGGATGAAAATGGGAATGAACATCCAATTTACTTTGGGAGCAGAAAAATGAGCAGTGCTGAGGTAAATTATACTGTAACTGAAAAAGAGGCTCTAGCTATCATTTTTGCTGTAAAGAAGTTTAGAAATTGTTTGCTAGGGCAGAAATTTATAGTTGTAACAGATCATCAGGCTCTAAAATATATTTTCAATAAGCCTAACCCAGCAGGGAGGATAGCAAGATGGATAATTTTGCTACAAGAATTTGAATTTGATATTATAGATAGACCAGGAAAGAAGCATGTCAATGCAGATGCACTCTCTCGAGCCTATGATGGTTTAGGATCATCTTGTGATGATGATGATTTCCCCGATGCAGCATTGTTATCCCTTGACACAATCCCTAGTGAATACATAGATATTTGGAATTATCTGAATGAATTCAAGTTTCCTGATGGTGCCAATGCAAAGACTAAGAGAAAGATTACTCAAGCCAGTCATCCATATTCTATTCTGCATGGAGTATTATTTCGAATAGGACCTGATGGACAATACAAGAGGGCATTTGGACGTGATCAAGGGAAGGAACTGCTAGAAGAATTCCACAATGGTACATGTGGAGGGCACTTCTCTGGACAACTTACAGCAAGAAGGATCTTGGATGCAGGTTATCACTGGCCCACTCTTTTTAAAGATTGTTATAATTATTGTAAGACATGTGATATTTGTCAAACACATGGTAACCGTAAGACTTCATCAGCTCCATTATGCCCTATTCTTCCACTTGGTCCCTTTGAAAAGTGGGGAATAGACATTGTAGGTCCACTTCCAACTACCTCATGCCAAAATAAGTATATTTTAGTTGCCACAGATTATTTAACCAAGTGGGTTGAAGCTAGGCCATTGAAAACAGCTTCCATGGATGAAGTGGAAAGGTTCATATATGAACGCATTGTCACCAGATTTGGTTGTCCATTAGAAATTGTAACAGATCAAGGAAGCCACTTCATTAATGAGGTGGTAGAAGCCCTAGTCAATAAGTTTTCTATTAAGCACAGGAAGGAAACAACATACAAGCCAAGCACAAATGGACAGGTGGAACGAACAAATTTTGTGTTGTGTCAAATTCTAGCAAAAGATGCAGCCTTGCAGGTACATAAATGGGATAAGAGGATTCATGCAGCATTGTGGGCATATAGGGCAACATCAAAGTTAGCAACAGGATACTCCCCATTTCAGTTGGCTTATGGCATTGATCCAGTTCTTCCTATTGAGTTTGATATTCCCACGGTCAGAGTAATGGAAAATGAAAGAATGGATGAAAGTGATTCAGTAAAAGAAAGGTTGGTACATCTTCATTTGCTAGAGGAAATGAGGGAAATAGCTAAGGATACAAGCTATAAGAAGAAAATGAAGTAGAAGGAATACTTTGATCAAAAGATCCAGTGGTCTCCATTTCATGTGAATGACTTGGTTCTAGTATATGATTCCAGATACAAAAAAAGAAGACAGAGAAAATTTCTTCCAAAATGGATGGGGCCCTACAAAATAGCAGTTGTGCATGAAAATGGTACGTACCGACTGAGGAATTGGATGGCACTCCCATTATGAAATGGGTCAACCACGACAAGTTGAATATTTTCCAAGCACCAGAATAGTCTACTCTGAGGATGGAGTAGAAGCTAGGAAGGGGGAAGATGTCGACACTAAAATTTTCCTCTGTAATTTCTATTTCATTAATGTATGTATTAGGAATAGGATGTTGTTAAGTATAATTAGTAGTAGCATCTGATAGAAGATAACGGCGCTGCCAGTACGATGCCGCCAATAATGTATAGTACGGAAATAGTCAAAAGTACAATAGGAATGTTGTGGTAAAAAGTAAATAGTTGTCGTAAGTGGTCCAGTAATGTTAAAATGTCAAAGTTGGGGTAAGTAGAGAAGTAGGGTCTACATGATTAGGAATTAGAAATATTATATTGGTAATAAGGACAAGGAGTGAGGTCATAAATATTTTGTGTATTTTATTTGTAAAAAGTCTAAAAATGTGGAACCCATGTGAAATGATAAGGTTTATCTTATCTTAAAAGATAAGCTTACATGTACAGATAAGAGTTAAGGTATGGAATATGATTCGTCAGAGTGGATTTCTTATCCTATCTTACAGATAAGATGGATAAGCCTAGAAGTTCTATAAATAAAGAGGCCACCCCCCTCATTTAGCATAGAAGGAAGTAGTGAGAAATATTGTATGAGTAAGTGTGTAAAGGAAGCCATCAGTTTAAAGGTGTGTTGAAGAAGCCATTAAGAGGTGTAATTGTGAAGTTTCTCCCATAGTATTGGTGGAAGGCAAGTGAAGTCAATAACACTTGAAGTACCTCATGGGTGAGATTGTAACAATTTCATGCTAATATTATAATTTACTCTGATATTTCAGATTTATCATCATTCCTTTTTATCATAGTCTATGGTATTCTTGTGTTATGTTTGTTGTTGTGTTTCCAGATTACATCCACCAAACTAAAGGCTGTGCATTAGTAAATAATCATAGCACGAGGAGTTCCTGGTGAAGAATTATCATAGTGTTGGATTGGTGTTGACAAGTCGTTCCTTTACGTTTCATTTTTGTTATTCCCTTTTGGTTTGTTTTATTTCTTTTCCTGTCTTGTGTGTGTTGCCTTGTATTGATTTTGATTTTGACTCCTTTGCCCAATGGATAAGGCACTGGTCCTCTTTCCTAGAGTTATCTACACTTCTTGGTCTTGCCTTGTGTCTTTGTTCTAAGCCAAGCCATCCCCAGAAAGATCCAGCTGTTGTCAGGCCCAAAATTCCATTCTTTTGAAGTCAAGTTTCAAAAATTTTGAGTCTGTAACTTGCAGTATTAGATCATGTCAAACCTGGCATTTTTTGTAGTTCTACCATTCATGAAGAAAAATTTGAAATTCGGGCATAATGTTGAAGTTTCTTCCCTCCTTTTTATTTTTATTTTCTTCCCGCAGTTGAGAATGATAGGCATATCTTCCCTGTTAAATTTTTCCCCAACATCCATGGATAGTACGTGGACATATCTGATTGGATGCAATTTGGTCATGTTTCAAGTGATAGTGGAAGCTTCCATGCGTCCAAATGGTGTAACTTCAAGGGCAAGGTCCAAGGGACAATCCTCAAATAAGCACAGGTTTTCCACGTGTCCCAGGTTCAAAATGAAGGTAAAACAAGCTCAAATTGGCTAAGTATGGAAGGATCATCAGACTACACCACGATCCTCATCAGTGTAACTTCAAGATTCAAATCTGAGGGCAGTTGTCAAAACTTGCACCAGTCCTCCATGTGTCCCAAGTCCAAAAAGAGAAAGAGTTGATCTTTAACATGCTTTCCATGGATAAATCATTTCTGCTCTTGGATCCATTAGACTGAAATGTTGATTCTTACAATATTCCATTTTCACTTTAGATAGGTGAGTTGTAATCTAGTTATGATGGTTGCAAACTTATCTCTATTAACTAAATCATCCTAGGATCAATTCCATTGATCCAAGGAATGTTTTAAATATCCTTTCCTGGTTTGAATGGTAAACTGACATTGAAAGGTTGAGAGATGTAACAGACTGAAATTTTGTATGTTTATAAATTATTTATGGTCTTGTAAGATCGTGCTTGCATTTTGTTGTATGTTTTGTGCTTGGATCTTTCAGATTGATATCTTTAGGAAATTTAATGACGTTAAGTGGAACAAATCCTTCTTTATGACTATGAAGGGAATCTAAGTCCTAAACCTATGAGATCTATCCTAACGGTATTCTAAACTAAGGTAAATGTACATACTTCCTAGCTATGTCTACTTATATGGGTGACAATCTATACTAAGCTTCATGTTCTACATTGGGATGGGGAAAAACCTAAGGTAATTACTTTCTAAACTAACCTAAGGTCATAACCTAAGTTATGGATATCGATCCTAAACTAATGAAAGGGACCTAAGAGTCGTATGGAAAGTTGGTGATGGTTTCAAAGGAATTTATTTGATTTTATTTTCTAATTAATAGGAAGTACTTCCAGTTTTGGCAGAGACATGTAAACTTGGTGGAAGCTTACATGGAATCATAGTTAAAATTGGAAATGCGTGCATAAGTTGAAATAGCATTCACCAATTTTGGAATGGGGTGGCAAGGAGAGATAGGAAGTAGATCAGGGAGTAATGACATTAATGAGTCTCGATTTTTGTGAGAAAACCATCTTGGAAACAATGAGGGCATATTTTTTGGAGGTTTTTTGGTCTTGCATGCTTTACAATTTTTTCTTTGCATGGAGCTATTTGGTTCTTCGAACCAACAGTTTGAATTTTAGGTTGTGGCTATTTTTGGTTTCTCTGGTCTATTTTTGATTCAAGGAAAGTATATGAGGCATTGGAGAAAGATATGTTTTGTTGTCAATATTTCTTAGAGGAGAAGAAGAGTTGGAATCTCGGCTGGAAATCTCCTTTGAATTGGTAGAAGCACTATCAGGCATGATAGACTCTACCTATTAACATTTCTTGCTTTCTCTAAATGTTTTGTTAAAATAACTCTTCTCTCTTGAGATATATGGTTATTTGTCTTGTTTTGGTTATTTAATTTCATGTTGATGGAATCTCTGTGATTTTTAGATACGAATTCATTGCATGACAATGTTAGTCTTTGGATGTTTTTCTCTGAGAAAGTTCTATGTTGAAATTTGTATGGAACTTTCGAGGCTTATGTTTTTTGGTTTGAACTTGCATTTGGGACTGTCTACTCAAAAAATAGCTTGAGTAATTGGTTTTTGGTTGAGTCTGAATGGGTAGCCTCTCTTGAAATCTTATCTTTGATGAAACCTTTGAGTTTGAAGAAGTTGTATTACTCCTATCTCGAACTGTACAGTTTATTTTGAACATGTAATGGAGTGAAAACGTTTGAGGATATTCTATTTTCCTCTGTTCTAGGTAACCCGTGTCTATTTTTTTATCTGAAATTCTTTGATTGTTTCGAGAGAAGGGTGCATGACCTTTTATATAACTATATCTTGTTGTGAGGATATAGAACGTCTAGTTCGAGACTTTATTATTTACTTACCCTTCGATATGAATTAAGCTCATTTGAAGGTAATCGATAATGGGTTTATGAAATATATGGAAGTGTTGTGTTCGTACTTCAACTTGTGTTAACTTTAACATTAACAATTACCTTCTCTATACTGAACTTCTCTACCTCGATCTTTATGTGCTATATGGAGATGTGAAAGTTATTATAGTTGGGATTTCTATTCAATTCAAGTTCATGGGTAATGTTGAAACTTTGTTTGACTTAAAACTTGTGTTGGATTTTTGTATTCTCTTTCAAATCCATTCGAATCAATTTCTGGGTTTTAAAAGACGAAGGAGTCGAATACTCTTGTTGACAGTATCTTGTTTTACAAAGATTTTGTACTTCTACTTTGGGACTGTACTATAGATGTTTCTCTTCTATATGAACTCGAACTTGTGTTTAAACAATGTTGAATAGATGAATATGGATTTTGGCATTATTTGTGTCTTTGAATTCTATTTGTATATGAACTGGCTTAGTGTTAATATTGTTGTACCAATAACGTTTGAATTCATAAGGAAAAATAGAAGTATTGTTTACTATAAACCGCGTGTTTGGTTTTTTATTCTCTTTTGGGAACTATCGAAATAACTTCTGGGTTTTAAATGGGATTTAGAATTCTATTGATGAAACAAGGGTGACAGAACTCTAGGATCGGATCTTTTCTATTGAGTTTCCTTTAACTTTGGAAAGTTAAGTTATGTTTGTTCAAACTTCTCTGTAAATCAAATCTCTTCCTTGTTGTAGAGTATTTACTATCCTAGGCCTGTTTGACTTCTTGAGTTTGGTTTTTTCTGCCCTTTCTATCTTATATGAAGTAATGTGAACTCACTCTTCAGAAACAAAAACTTCCTTGTGGATTGTTTACTTTAACTTGTTACTAGTTGGCTGTGGAAAGTTCATGGGAATAGTTGTATGTTCAGGAAACTTTGGGACTGTCATTTTTGGTACTAATAAAACCAAATCGTCCCCATTAGAACTTTCTTGATCTTGGCTAACTTGTATAGAATCAATGGTCGTGTCGATTTGGTAGTGTACAATTGAGTCTGTCCTATAGAAAGGAAAATGTAATCATTTATAGTCTGACTGTTTTGAATGAATGAGTCATGCATCATTAGGATATTGTTTTCAAATGGACTCCTTTATATGCACTCAATAATATTATGGATCATCCCTGGATGGACACGAGTAAGAGATAATCCTTGTGTAATTCTTTCTTTGATTTATGGAACATATGGTTTCAGATCTCTGAAAGATATCTTCTATAGTGTAGAATATTACATAAGGCTTGCATGAAGGATGATGACAGTTTGTTTCTATCCCTTCTTGGATTTGTTTGGGATTTTTGTTATTAGATGTTGTGTCTTAAATGGTGAATCCTTTTATTAGTTTCCTTGATTCATGCAGTTACGTAGGTACTCAGTTATGTACTTTCTGAACATGTTTTCTATCTCTTATATGAATGGTGAATCATGGATTATCTATATTGATTCTTCTTCTTATTTACTTAAGTTATAGGATGAATCATCCTAAATATGTACTATGCTGAAATGAATTTGTCCGTACATGATTCTAGAAACTTGGGAAAAAGACAATAAGGTTTTTTGTTCTGAAAGTAACTATTTTCGTTACATAGTAAAGTTAAATTTTGTATTTCAATTCAGAAAGAATTATGAAATAATTATATGAAAAGATCTGTTGTTTGTTTTAAATAAGTAATTGAGTGGGTCAATTCTTATTTGATATAATGCAGTAGTTGCTGATTTTATTATTTTCTTTTCTTAAAAGTGAATTCAGACTTATTATTTGTACTTCTTTTATGGTTCTTATTACTTATACTTATTGGTATGATATATTAATTGTTTCATTAAAGCAAATTTGTTATAATGGAATAATTAGTGGAATGCACTTCGTTTTAATGCTTAGTTCTTATCATGATCAGTTTAATGAATTGACCTGTGCTAGCAATTTTTGCAGATGGACTTCGTAAGTGATAAAAGAACGAAAAAACTTTTGTGATGTATTGGCTAGTTTAAAGTTTGGTTCTTTGTAAAGAATTTTGATTCATTCTTTAGTTGTATTGAAAAATAAACGTTATATTCGTTTATGATCTTAATGTTGTTCGAAATGCAGTATGCTTGAAATGCATAATCGTATAAAGTGTATATTTTATCATGATGAATTGAAAGGTTTGGAGAATGACTCCAAATTGTGGTGTAAATTATCTTGTACTTTGTATGAAGGAAATAGTAATGTTATCTTGTCGATATTATTTATATCTATTTGAATACCTATGATTGTTATCATGTAATAAGTTGGAATAAGGGAATAGTTCAATCTCCCTTACTAAGGTGTAACTTTCTAAGTTGCTTAAGATGTTGTTCTCTATCTAAACAATTATAGTATAATAATGAAAGATGTATTGGACATACAATTAAACTATATTAGTGGTGAATGATAAAAAGGTTATGTTGACCCTAACATTTAATTGAATGTAGAGGAAGACTCTTCATCTCTCGAAAGAATGAAGAATAAAAGGAATGGTGGTTATGATCGTTAATCCTTGTACTCCATTTTATATGAAGTAAAATCTATCTGAACCTAGGTGGATGATACACCTTCTTTGGACAGCTAAGTTACATTAAAATTAATCATTTGATGTTTGTTGCCTTGTTTTTGGATAACTGCTTGTTATGCCGAGTTAATGAACATAAAAGTAATCATGAGGTTAATGATGTTCTTAATATTAATCAGATTAATTATGGATATAGAAATTAATGAATGTTGGAATTAGGGTTATACATAGTTGCTACAATCTGAATCTTAATCCAAATTTAATTATAAATTAATGACCACTAAGGGGTTTGTACATCATGATGAAGAAATTCTAATAGATGTTGGCACACACCAACTGTAGGACTGTACCTTCGAGAAGACTAAGGGATTCTCAAGGATACAGTGTTGTGGTTGACATGTGGCAACACCCTTCTGTATTTGTTCATCTAGATCTACAAACATCTGGACTTGAACTTAGTTTCTCTCTAGGTCAAGTTAGTAGCATGTTAATAATAGGAAGTAGCTTTCTATGGCTTAGGGTAGCTAGGAACATTCGGTCGACTTAGGTCGGTAAAGTACTCCCATATACCCTAATTCATCGCGAGCGTCTCCCTATATCAAATTATGTCGCTAACCTAGGTTAGGGTCAAACCTTAGGAAAGTGGACTGACAAAATTCAGTAAAGACCATTCTAGATAACAATAGAGTGAGGTGAAGGACATATTCTGAATTGATGAGTATGTCATCTAGGAATAGTAACATGAACAGTATGTTGAAATCTTTGGCCAAAGTATCACAAGTTGCTGGTTATGTAGTCATATGTCACCTAGTTTGAAGAAACATGATGTCAGATGAATATTGGTAACAAATATTTAGATAGGTTCTTTAAATAGATCACTCAGTACCTAGAATAGGGTAGGAAAACCAAGTATATGTAGTATACATAAAGTATTCTATACTTTAAGACAAACATGAGAGATCGATTGGTAACCGAGTCATGGAATGAGAAATCAGTAATTTACTGAGTCATTAAAGATGCATATGGTTATATGTTATGAGATTGATTTGCATGGAATGTGTGTTCTAAATGATGTTTTATTTAGCACAGAGAACATTGGGTAAAAAAAATTTCCCTTATTTCTAAAGTCTTAAAATAGGAATGTTACATCTTGGTATTAGAGCTGAAGGTTACAGCTCTTAGACCTATTGTGTCCATAATCTGATAAAACTTAAACTTTCTTATTAACAGAAAATGGTTAGAACAAGAGGAAATATTGCAAATAATCCTCTACTTGAGGAAGGAGCAGTAACTACCCCAAAACATGATGATATCCTTGCTGCCTTGTTAGACACAAGGGATCATTTGGATGTACTTGAATAACGAGTAATGGTAAATGAGGAGGAAGAAGATTTTGGTAATAATAATCAGTCACCTCATGAGGACAACACCAATTTAGGTGTTGATAATAATGTGAACATACCTGATCAGCCTGAAAATAAAAAGGCTAGGTTGGGAGCTGAAATATCTAATGATATAAAAAGGATAAGTCCACCCAAGTTTTATGGCACCACATTAGGAGATGGAGATTAGAATTGGATCAGCAAAATGGAGTAATTTGCAGTAAGGAATTTCTTAGAAGAAATAAAAGCAATCTAGGGAGCATATCAGCTTTCCCATGAGGCATCTCCATGGTGGGACAACTGTAAGGATGAGTTGAATATTAATGAAACTAATGTTACTTGGGATCAATTTACATGTTAATTTAGGCAACGTTAGCTACCGCAACTTTATTATGATCAAAAAATGACTAAATTCTAGAATTCAGCACAAGGAAAGCTAACTGTAACTGAGTATTGGGAGTAGTTTCCTAAACTCCTTAAGTATTTACCTCAGTATCAAACTCACGAGAAGTTCAGGATATAAAAATTCATCATGGGATTGAATCTCATTATAGGAGGAGAGGTAGATGTTCACAACCCAACCAAAATGGAAGGGGTTGTTGAAAAATCCATACGGCAGGAACAAAAATTGAAGGCAATTTCTACTCATAAAGAGGAAGTAAGGAAGAAATTCCCCAACTCCTCTTCATCATCTCTTGCACCTAAGAAAGGACCATGGAAGAAATTCAGAATGAAAAGTAAGTTTTTAGCTAATAATAATAAGAAAACAAAAAAAAAATCTGCTGGAAACACACGAAATAACTTTGTCAAGAATAATAAAACAGACATAAGTGTTATAGAGGTTAGAATGATAAATCTAAGGATGGAAATAAATATGAGCCTAGAAAGGAACCTGTAAGAGGATGTTATAATTTTGGAAAATATCATTACGTAAATCAATTTTGTTTGAAAAAGGATGATCATAATCAGTAGCACAAGATACACACTGCAGTAGCTGACAAGCAAGTTGAAAAAAAGGCCACGCCCATAGAGGTTTCAGGTAAGTTATTTGGTATACCTATAACTATTATTTTTGATACCGAAGCTACTGAATGTTTTATTTCTAGTAAATTAGCATCAAAACTAAAAAGAAAAGATGGAAACATGGATAAAACATGGACTGTACATTATGGAAACAATGTTGTTCATACAGTTAGTATGTGTCTTTTTGGAACAGTCATTGACTTACCTAGTTTTTCCACTGAAGTTGATCTTCACGTTACACCTTTGGGGTCATATGATGTAATCATAGGTGTTGATTGGTTAGCTAAACATAAGGCAAAAGTGGACTATTTTGAAAAAACATATTAGTTGTTTAGATGAGCTATGGAAAACAACAGAGATTTAAGGTGTGAAACGTGACATTTATGTTAGGAAACTATCAGCTATGCAACTTAAAAAGGTGAAAAATAAAGGTTGTACCTTATATGCAATAAAGATTTCAGAAACTATCGAAGAGAACAGCGATATCATGGAACGATTTATGTTGTTACAAAACTACAATGATGTGTTTCTAGAAGAGTTACTAGGTCTTCCACCCAAAAGGGAATTTGACTTCACTATTGAAATCAATCTTGGAACTGAGCATATTTCTAAGGCACCATATAGAATGAGTACTATATAATTAGTAAAGCATATTTCTAATGAGTACTATATAGAATGAATACTATATAATTAGTACTATATTTCTAAGGCACAATTGCAAGTAATTTTTTCTAAAGGTTTGATTAGACTGAGTGATTCACCTTGGGGAGAACCAGTAATTTTTGTGAAAAAGAAGGATGGAACACTTAGATTGTGCATTGATTACAGAATGTTAAACAAAGCAACAATCAAGAATAGATACCCACTCCCTAGAATTGATGATCTATTTGGTCAGATGCATTGAGCATCGGTATATTCTAAGATAGATCTTTGATCTGGATATCATCAATTACAGATTAAGGATGAGGACATTCATAAAACAACTTTTAGAACAAGGTATGGACATTATGAGTTCACAATTTTACCTTTTGGATTAAAAAATGCACCTATAGATTTTATGAATTTAATGAATAATATATTTCAAGAATACTTGGACAATTTTTTTCTTGTATTCCTGGATGACATTCTCATATATTATAAAAGTATTGAGGAACACCATGATCATTTAAGGATAGTTTTGGAATTTTTGAGAAAGAGCCGATTATATGGTAAGTTATCTAAATGTTCTTTCTATGACACAGATGTGCACTATTTGGGACATGTAATAAGTAAGAATGGAATTGCTGTAGATCCTTCTAAAATTGTAGCTATAACTAAGTGGCCTGCACTAAAGAATGTACATGAAGTTAGAAGCTTGATGGGTCTTGTTGGTTACTATAGAAAATTTGTAAAAGATTTTTCTAAAGTGGTTGCACCAATGACTTCATTACAAAAAAAGGACAAGAAGTTTGTGTGGAATGAGAAATGTGAATTTACATTCAGAACATTGAAGGAACAGTTAACTTCACCACCTATTCTAGCGGTACCAGACCCTAATGGAGACTTTATTGTTGTAACGGATGCATATAGGGAAGGTCTAGGAGGTATTTTGTTATAAAATGATCATGTCATAGCTTACGAAAGTAGAAAACTAAAGTTACATGAATTTGATTATGCTCCATATGATTTAGACCTTGCTGTCATTGTTCATGCACTACAAGTTTGGAGGCATTATCTATTTGGTAAAACCTTTTGAATTAAAAACTAATCATCTTGGGCTGAAGTATGTTTTCACTCTTCCAAATCCAAATGCAAGACAATGAAAATGGTTAGAGTTTTTGTCTCAATATGATTTTGACATAAATTACATCAAAGGTAAGGAAAATAGAGTAGTTGATGCTCTAAGTTGTAGGAAGCACATTTTTGCTCTTATAACATTAAGAACTCAGTTTAAGGATGAATTAAAAATTGCTATGGAATATGATTCTTACTTTTAGCAAGTAAAAAACAACGCTTGCTGCAGATCCAAATGATGTGAGGTATAAATTTTTTCACTTTGACAACGAAGGAATCTTAAGATTTGAAAACAGAGTATACATACCTACGCTAAATGATTTAAGAAAGAAATTGTTAGCAGAATTTCACAATTCACCTTTCTCTGAACACCCTAGTATTACAAAGATGCTTGCTGATATAAGACAACAATATTTCTAGAAAGGGATGAAAAATGATGTTATTGATTTTGTGACATATTTCTTAGAATGTCAACATGTTAAAGTTGAACATATTTATCTAGCTGGTTTATTGTATCCTCATAGCATACTGCAATACAAATGGAAAGTAATAAGCATGGATTTTGTATAAGGGTTCCCTATGTCAATAAATAAACATGATGTTATTTTGGTAGTTATTGATAAACTAAAAAAAGTAGCACATTTTACTGTTGGTAATCTGAAGGATGATTCTCCTATTTTGGAAAAGAGATTTGTACATGACATTTTCAGATTACATGGAGTACCTAAATTAATTATAACTGATATAGATCCTAGAATGGCTTCAAGGTTTTGGAAAACACTTAATGCAGCTCTAGGAACTAAGTTGAATTTTCATTTTGTGTATCATACGGAAACGGATGGATAGACTAAAAGAGTTAAACATGTTTTAGAGGATATGTTACAGATGTATTATATGGATCAATAGTATAAGTGGGAAGATTACCTTCCACTAGTTGAGTTTGCTTACAATAACACATATCATGCCTCTCTTAAGATGGCACCTTTCAAAGCACTATATGGAAGAAAATACATAACCCCCATTATTTGGGACAACATTGAGGATAGAGTGGTAATTGGGCCTAAAATCTTTACAGAAATGGAACAACAAGTTGAAATAATTCGTGAGTGCTTGAAAGAAGTAGCAGATAGGTAAAAGAGTTATGCTGATTTAAAGTGGGATGATAGGAAATTTGAACTTGGTGAGAAGGTATTTCTTCGGGTTTAATAAAAAAAGAGTTATGTAACTTTTCACAAGGTTGCCAAGTTATCACCTCATTACGTGGGGCCTTTTGAAATAGTTGAAGTAAGCAACCCTGTAGCTTACCGTTTAGAATTACCTCCTACTTTGTTACGAATGCATGATGTTTTCCATATTTCTTTGCTTAAGAAATACGTTTCAAATTTATCGCATGTGTTAAATTTGAATTCCTTGCAGGTCCAAGACCCCAGAATAATCATGGTTAAAACCATACAACTTTTGGAAACTCACCAGTTGCATTTAAGAAATCGTGAAATAAGTCAAAGTAAGGTCCAGTGGGACCAATTTAACGAAGAAAGTGCAACCCAGGAAAATATGGAAGATATGAAAACTAATGTTCCATATTTATTTGAACAGAATTGATTCTGATGACTAATAAAAACTTGTGATTTTATCTTTATATGACAATAATTCTATCAATTTTGGGTAGATAACTATTTATTTTAAATAAACAGCTATGTGAATGCTGATTTCTGGAACTTTAAAATTATGATATTGTTACAAACATATGATAAGAAAGTGAATAAATTGATTGTCCTTAATGCAATGGTCAAAATAAGATAATCATCGGGACAATGATTCTTTTTAGGAGGGAAGTATGTAACACCTTTGACAAACTGTTATATTTCTCTTTTGCATTACAAGCATTGACATGTGATTTTCATGATGCGGTGCACTCATTTGCTTGTTGAATATCATGATTTCCAGGGATAAATCATTTCTTCTCTTGGATTCATTAGCCTGAAATGTTGATGCTTGTAATAATCCATTTTCACTTCAGATAGGTAAGTTGTAATCTGGTTATGATGGTTGCAAACTTATCTCTATTACTTGACTCATCCTAGGATCAATTCCATTGATTTAAGGAATGTTTTAAATCTCCTTACTTGGTCTGAATGGTAAACTGAAATTCAGAGGTTGAGAGACATAACGGATTGAACTTTTGTATGTTTATAAATTATTTATGGTCTTGTAAGATCATGCCTACATTCTAGTGTATGTTTTGTGCTTGGATCTTTCGGATTCATCTCTTTAGTAAATTTAACAATGTTAAGTGGAACGAATCCTGCTTGATGACTATGAAGGAAATCTAAGTCCTAAACATATGAGATCTATCCTAATGGTATTCGTAACTAAGGTAAATGTACCTACTTCCTAGCTATGTCTACTTATACTGGTGACAATCTATCCTAAGCTTCATGTTCTACATTGGGATGGGGAAAAACCTAAGGTAATTACTTTCTAAACTAGCCTAAGGTCATAACCTAAGTTATGGATATCTATTGTAAACTAAGAAAGTGACCTAAGTGTCATATGGCAAGTTGGCAACAGTTCCAAAGGCATTTATTTGATTTAATTTTTGAATTAATAGGAAGTAATGCCAGTTTTTGCAGAGACATGTAAACTTGGTGGAAGATTACATAGAATCATAGTTAAAATTGGAAATGAATCCAGAAGTTGAAATAACATTCCCCAATTTTGGAAGGCAGTGGCAAGGAGAGATAGGTGGGAGATTGGGGAGAAATGGAATTAATGAATCTCAATTTTTGTGAGAAAACCATCTTGGAAAAAATGAGCGCGGATTTGTTGGAGGTTGTTTGGTCTTGCATGCTTTGTGATTTTTTCTCTGTATGGAGCTATCTGGTTCTTCGAATCAACAGTTTGATTTTAAATTTGTGGCTATTTTTGGTTTCTCTGGTTTATTTTCAATTAAAGGAAAGTATATGGGGCATCTAAGAAAGAGATGTTTGGTTGTTGATCTTTCTTGGAGGAGAAGAAGGGTTGGAAGCTCAGCTGGAAGTCTCCTTCGAATTGGAAGAAGAACTATCAAGCATGATAGGATCTACCCATTAAGATTTATTTCTTTCCTCTAAATGTTTCACTAAAATAACTCTACTCTCTTGAGATATATGGTTATTTTTCTTGTTCTGGTTTTTTACTTTCATGTTGATGGAATCTCTGTGATTTTTGGATATGAATCCATTACATGATAATGTTAGTCTTTGGATGTTTTTCTCTAAGTAAGTTCTATGTTGAAATTCATATGGAACTTTTGAGGCTTTTGTGTTTTGTTTTGAACTCACATTTGGGACTGTCTACTAAAAAAGAGCTTGAGTAATTGATTTTTGGCTGAGTCTAAACGGGTAGTCTCTCTTAAAATATTCTCTTTGATGCAATCTTTAAGTTTGAAGAAGTTGTAGTACTCCTGTCTTGGATTGTACAATTTACTTTGAACATGTAATGGGGTGAAAACGTTTGAGGATATTTAGTTTTCCTTTGTTATGGGTAACTCACGTCTAGTTTTAAGAGAAGGTTGCATGACCTTTTATGCAACTGTATCTTGTCATGAGGATATAGAACCTTTGGTTCGAGACTGTATTGTTTACTTACCCTTCAATATGAATTTGATCTCGTTTGAAAGAAATCGATAATGGGTTTTTGAAGTATATGGAAGTGTTGTGTTCATACTTAAACTTGTGTTAAATTATACTTTAACAATTACCTTATGTGCACTGAACTTCTCTGCCTCATTCTTTATGTGCTAGATGGAGCTGTGAAAGTTGTTATAGTTGGGAATTCTATTCAGTTCGAGTTTATGGGTAATGATAAAATTTTGTTTGACTTAAAACTTGTGTTGGGTTTTTATATTCTCTTTCAGATCCATTTGATTGGATTTTTGGTTTTTAAAAGAGGAAGGAGTTGATCACTCTTGTTGAAAGTATCTTGTTTCTCCTAGATGTTGTACTTCTTCTTTGGAACTGTACTGTATACTTTTCTCTTCTATATGAACTCGACCTTGTGTTTCAACAATGTTGAATAGATGAATATGGATTTTAGCATTATTTTCATCCTTGAATTCTATTTGTATATGAATTGGGTTAGTAATAATATTGTTGTTTCGATAAGGTTTGAATTCATAAGGAAAAATAGAAGTATTGTTTTCTATAAACCACGTGTTTGGTTTTGTATTCTCTTTTTGGAACTATCAAAAGAAATTTTGGGTTTTAAATGGGATTTGGAATTCTATTGATGAAACAAGGGTGAATGAACTCTAGGATCAGATCTTTTCTATTGAGTTTCCTTTAACTTTGGAAAGTTAAGTTCTGTTTGTTCGCACTTCTTTGTAGATCAAATATCTTCCATGTTGTATAGTGTTTACTATCCTAGTCATGTTTGAATTCTTGAGTTCGATTTTTCTTCCCTTTCTATCTTGTATGAAGTAATGTGAACTCCGTCTTCAGAAACAGAAACTTCCTTGTGGATTGTTTACTTTAACTTGTTACTAGTTGGCTGTGGAAATTTCATGAGAATAGTTGTATGTTTAGGAAACTTTGGGATTGCCATTTTTGGTACAGGGAAAACAAAATCATCCCCATTAGATCTTTCTTGATGTCGGCTAACTTGTATAGAATCAATGGTCGTGTCGATTTGGTAGTGTATAGTTGAGTTTTTTCTGTAGAAAGGAAAACATAATCATTTCTAGTCTGACTGTTTTTAATGAATGAGTCATGCATCATTAGGATATTTGTTTTCGGATGAACTCCTTTATATGCACTCAATAATATTATGAATCTTCCCCAGATGGACATGATTAAGAGATAATCCTTGTGTAAGTCTTTCTTTGATTTATGGACCGTATGGTTTCATATCTCTAAATGATATATTCTATAATGTAGAATATTACATAAGGCTTGTATGAAGGATGATGACTATTTGTTTCTCTCCCTTCTTGGATTGGTTTGGGATTCTTGTTATCAGATGTTATCTCTTAAACGGTGAATCCTTTTATTGGTTTCCTTGATTAATGCAGTTATGTAGGTACTCAGTTATGTAATTTCTGAACCTTTCTTCTATCTCTTAGATGAATGGTGAATCGAGGATGGTCTGTATTGATTTTTCTTCTTATTTACTTAATTTGTAGGTTGAATCATCCTAAATATGTACTATGTTGAAATGAATTTTCCTGTACATGATGTTAGAAAATTGGGAAAATGACAATAAGGTTTTTTGTTCTGAAAGTAACTCTTTTCGTTACATAGTAAAGTTAAATTTTGTATTTCAATTCAGAAAGAATTATGAAATAATTAGACAACAAGATTTTTATTTTTATTTTAAATAAGTAATTGATTGGGTCAATTCTTATTTGATATAATGTAGTAGTTGCTGATTTTATTATTTTCTTTTCTTAAAAGTGAATTCAGACTTATTATTTGTACTTCTTTTATGGTTCTTATTACTTATACTTATTGGTATGATATATTAATTGTTTCATTAAAGCAAATTTGTTATAATGGAATAATTAGTGGAATGCACTTCGTTTTAATGCTTAGTTCTTATCATGATCAGTTTAATGAATTGACCTGTGCTAGCAATTTTTGCAGATGGACTTCGTAAGTGATAAAAGAACGAAAAAACTTTTGTGATGTATTGGCTAGTTTAAAGTTTGGTTCTTTGTAAAGAATTTTGATTCATTCTTGAGTTGTATTGAAAAATAAACATTATATTCGTTTATGATCTTAATGTTGTTCGAAATGCAGTATGCTTGAAATGCATAATCGTGTAAAGTGTATATTTTATCATGATGAATTGAAAGGTTTAGAGAATGACTCCAAATTGTGGTGTAAATTATCTTGTACTTTGTATGAAGGAAATAGTAATGTTATCTTGTCGATATTATTTATATCTATTTGAATACCTATGACTGTTATCATGTAATAAGTTGGAATAAGGGAATAGTTCAATCTCCCTTACTAAGGTGTAACTTTCTAAGTTGCTTAAGATGTTGTTCTCTATCTAAACAATTATAGTATAATAAAGAAAGATGTATTGGACATACAATTAAACTATATTAGTGGTGAATGATAAAAAGGTTATGTTGACCCTAACATTTAATTGAATGTAGAGGAAGACTCTTCATCTCTCAAAAGAATGAAGAATAAAAGGAATGGTGGTTATGATTGTTAATCCTTGTACTTCATTTTATATGAAGTAAAATATATCTGAACCTAGGTGGATGATACACCTTCTTTGGACAGCTAAGTTGCATTAAAATTAATCATTTGATGTTTGTTGCCTTGTTTTTGGATAACTGCTTGTTATGCCGAGTTAATGAACATAAAAGTAATCATGAGGTTAATGATGTTCTTAATATTAATCAGATTAATTATGGATATAGAAATTAATGAATGTTGGAATTAGGGTTATGCATGGCTGCTTCAATGTGAATGTTATTCCAAATTTAGTTATGAATTAATGACCACCAAGGGGTATGTACATCATGATAAAGCAATTCTAATGGATGTTGGTTCACGCTAACTGTAGGACCATACCTTCGAGAAGACTAAGGGATTCTAGAGGATATAGTGTTACGGTTGACATGTGGTAACACCCTTCCGTATTTTTTCATCTAGATCTACACAAATCTAGACATGAACTTAGTTTTTCTCTAGGTAAAGTTAGTAGCATGTTTAGAATAGGAAGTAGCTTTCTATGGGTCAGGGTACCTAGGCACATTCGGTTGACTTAGGTCAGTCGAGTATGCCCATATACCCTAAGTCAACGTGAGCATCTCCCTATATCAAATTATGTTGCTAACCTGGGTTAGGGTCAAACCTTGGGCAAGTGGACTGACATAAGTCAGTAAAGACCATTCTAGATAATAGTAGAGTGCGGTGAAGGATGTATTATGAATTGATGAGTATGTCATCTAGGAATAGTAACATGAATAGTATGTTGTAAATATTTGGCCAAAGTATCACAAGCTGCTAGGTATGTAGTCCTATGTCACCTAGTTTAAAGAAACGTGATGTTAGATGAATATTGGTAACAAATTTTCAAATAGGTTCTTTAAAAAAATCACTCAGTACCTAGAATAGGGTAGGAAAACCAAGTATATGTAGTATACATAAAGTATTCTATACTTTAAGAAAAACATGATAAATTGGATGGTAAGTGAGTCATGAAATGAGAGATCAGTAATTTACCGAGTCTATACAACTGCATATGGTTAACTGTTATGAGATTGATTGGCATGGAATGTGTGTTATAAATGATGTTGTATTTAGAATAGAGAATATTTGGTAAAAAAAAATTCCCTTGTTTCTAAATTCTTAAAATAGGAATGTTACAAACTTGTGCCAGTCCTCCACGTGTCCCAAGTCCAAAAAGAGAAAGAGTCGATCGTTAAAATTGAATAAGTGTGGGTGGGTTGGTAGAAGTATCCACGTGCCTTAACGGCACCATTTCGGAAGGGAAATCAAAGGGTCAATCTCCAAATAGCACCAATTTACCATGTGGTTAAAGTCGATGGAGAGATAGACTTAGTCATTGAAAAGTCCAAAACTGGTGGAAGGAGCCACGCATCAGCTCGTTGCAATTTTAGGAAGTGTTTCCAAATCAGAAACTCAAATGAGCACCAACTCTCCACATGTCTAGGGGTCAACATAAGTCAAACAGGAAATTGGCATGAATCCGCTAATTATAAAGGAACCGGTGGAGATCACCACATGTCATCCTAGTGCAGCTTCAAAGGAAAAAAATACAAAAGGCGTCCGCAGGCCCATTCCAATTAATTTCTTCCACATGGGTGGCCCAAATTTGAAGTTGTAAAAGAAAATCAAATGGCCCATGTTTTAACTGGTGAAATAATGTAATGACTATATATTTAAAAACCTATTTTTTCCACCATTAATGTTTCTTTGCAAATCAAGAATTTGAAAGGGTGTGGATGATTGGAATAAGTTGTGACTATTTATTTCTTTCTTGAGGAAGTTGTAACCATATCTTGTGAGCTATAACATGGGCTTTCAAATCCACTTATGGGTTGGAATTTTCATATTATAGATCTGTAATTTCTAATTGCAAGAAATCAATACAAAGGTTTTCTCATTTTTCCTTTACTTTCTCTTTTCTTTTTGCTCTAATTGGTGAATCATTTAATCCTTGCATGCTTAGAAAATTTGTGTTCTAGTTTATACAATCTCAAGAACGTTGAGTCTGCAAATTATGCCCGTTATAAACATGAATAGTTTTACTTTATATCTCACTTTCTCAATACATATAAGGGTTTTCTCTACCATCTCTTTATTGTCTTCTTCTACCTCCCTCCTCTCTTCAAGTCTTCTATCCCCATGTATTGATAACTTTCTAGGCATAAATTTTTTTTCAAGATATCGCGAAACCACAATTGAATGAAAGATTGTGTATGTGTAAATAGTTTTTTCCCTTGATTTCAATAAGGGAACCTCTCCCATTAAAGAGGAGGGATCTTGCTTGTCCCCTGACTGTGGTTTCATTCGAAGTGCAAATCTGAAACCCAATGGTATGCCAAATGAAAAATAAAATAGATAAAATATTTTATTCTTGGAAGACAAAAATATATAATATTATAATTCCTTCTATAGAATACCAAGTGGATCTACTTTTTGTTCAATGACGTGTAAATGTTTTTCATGGTCTTCTAGATCTAGTCTCCATTTTTTGCATTGACCAGTTTTAGTCTTCACCTGATGCAATTGTAACCCTGTAGCAATTATGTGATGGGTGTAATGATACACATTTTTGTCTGGTTTATAGTCAACAAAGTGAATCCCACTTTTGAGGTATTTCACTTGTTTTAAGTATGTTCCCTACACTACAATTGAGCCAGTATAAGATGTTGTCTCCTCACTTGTTATTTCACATGTTAGCTTTGTTCTCAATTTTGTGCATCGCAACAAGTATTACTCAACTTTATCAATATTGTGTTCTTCAGCAATGACTGCAAATACATCACCTATAAAAAAATGCAAAGAAACATTCAATGATCCATATATAGTATAAATTATACATATATATTTAATTATCAAATTATACAATCCTTTTAAATAAAACATGCCTTGTTTAACTAGTCCAGATATGTGGTCATATTTAGTAGAAATTAATGGCACATCTTTAAAACTATCATCATTTTCTGATCCATATGTGTCATCCACAACTAAAGGAACTTGCTTCTACTCACCTACATACCCATGTTTTTTAGTATTGCACTCTGAATGTGATTTTTTCATGCATTCATAACAAAAAAAAGAATAACATCTTGTAAAGATTGTCTAGTTATTACTATCCATAGTCATCAAAGAGTGTAAAGACCTAGAATTTGGAATCCTTTCACATCCATACTTTTTCCTTCGATCAATACCTTCAATTAATCATGCTCACAAGAACAATAAAGTATAAAACAAACATCAAAATTTAGAATAATTTTTTTTAAAGTTCGTAACTTGTAGAACTTAATAAATCACATCAAGCTCTACAAAACTATGTTTTAAATGTGCATGTACCTATTATCTCCCAAAACACTCTGTCTAGGGTTGAAGTCTGTGGAGTTGAAGCATGTGATGTTGAAGCCTATGAGGTTGAAACCTGAATTGTGAAATGTTTCTTACACCATTCAACAATAGTGTGGGCATCAATCAATTGATCTCCGTCATAATCAAATAATTTTTTCTTTAGAGAAAATTTGATTCATGCACCCACACCATCATGTTCTCCCTTCCCATGATCACTCTAAAAAAAATCCATAAATGAGGTATTTGTTGATGACAATGATAACGACTGAGTGCAAAGAAAGGGAGAGAGGATTTGAATTGTGATGCGCAACCATCTGACCAAAAAAAATGTTGATCTATTTGTACTCCTCGCTGATGAAGATATTGAAATAACAAACGAAAACAATGTTGCATAAAGCGGGTGTCATGTTCCTTGTCATCACTTATATAGAAGTGATACTCCTTGATCATTTTCTTCACATATGTACTTTCAACCTCATCCAATTCCAATTGTGCATGCCTATAAAATAATTTAACCATGATAGTAACCTGGTCATTATAGTAATACTATGTATGAATTTCTTTTTGATGAGAAAATGAGTAATTCTCAATAAAATCAACCACGGATAGTATGGAACCAATAGGGAATGTGTCTCTATTAGTCTTGAATTGTGTAGCATGCCACTTTGGATAGAGAGAATGCTTGATGTACGGACTAATTAAACTTTGGAAACTTTCCATGAATTTAGCAATGGGGATTTCCTCTTCTACCAAATCCAACCTGGTTGCATCTTTTCCAAGCCTTGTTGAATATTTTATGTATTTGAACCTACAAAATCAATTCATAATGGACAAATTGTCATATTCATTTGCAGTAAACCTACAAATCAAAATAAAATCTATACATCCAAATTTAAAAACATATTTATATAGAGATATATATATTTATTTATTTTATTAATCACCTCTTGCAAGCCACCATTTAAACTGTGTCCAAATATTCATTTGTTTCTGGCAATAATTTTAAGTCCCCACAATTGTCACAAACACCTTTGATGCAAGTCATACAATCATCAACATGATCACCAAATATTGTGCAAAGAATTGAAGTTATGAATTCATTGACACATGTAGGTGGGGCATTTTCAAGACCATTTGATGCTTCCCGTAACTTTCTATACACCTGAAAAAACATAGATTTTGAAATACATTAATTTTAAATCACATCTCTAAAAATGATATTTAATCAAATTTCAAATATATAGATATAAATGAAAGCACACCTCAAAATATATATACATGATATAAATTTTTTTGTACCTGATAGTGAAAATTAAACTCAATGTGATAACGGAAAAAACATGTGTCAAGGAATTTATTAGCTCACACATACCAAGGCTTCAAATTTTCAAACATTCATTGTCCAATATTAACATCTAGATTTTATTATGTAAACTTTATGTACATCTCATGTCGAGTTATTTCAAGCCAATGTTTAATATGTTCATCATAGTTATTGCGAGTTATCTTGTGTTTTAAAACATCCCTCACATTCGAACAACGATGATTCCTCTCATTCCAAAAATCAAAAACTATCTTCACAATAATATCCTTTATTTTATCATAACATGGATTTCTACACATTCGTGCCCAATTTCCTTCCATAGTAGAGCCATCCAATGTCTTCCTCCTCTTTTCATACTTGTTGACCATCTTTCTAGATAAACCCAACGCCTTAGCAAAGGTGGTAACATGACGATTATTTTTAGTGTCCAACCATAGGTGTACTGACAAGTTTTACATTCTACATGTTGAACCTTTCTAACACCTTGTAGATATAATCCTCTTGAGAAAAATATAATTTGTTGTTATTTTTGTCTCTATGTATTTACATGCCAAGGATTAATTCTGCAGCTCCTAAATCCTTCATAGAAAATGTTTGAGCTAGATTTCCCTTAAGCTCATCAATGTCCTGCATACTAGATCTTAGAATAAGCATATCATCTACATACAGTAACAAAATAATATAGCTCCCATTTTCAAGCTTCTTGAAATAAACACAATGGTCATATTCACATCTCAAGTAACCATGCTCTTGCATAAAACTATCAAACCTCATGTATTAATGCCTTGGAGCTTGCTTAAGCCCATATAGACTCTTTTTCAACCCACACACAAATTTCTTCTTACCCTTGACTTCATACCCAAGCAGCTGCTGCATATAAATCTCTTCATCAAAATCACCATGAAGGAAAGTTGTCTTCACATATAGTTACTCTAAATGCAAATCCTTTACTGCAACTAAACTCAATACAGTTGAATAGAAGTCATCTTAACAATAGAAGAAAATATTTCACCAAAGTCAATACCTACTTTTTGTACAAATCCCTTTACTACAAGTCTTCCCTTGTACCTTTTTTGTCCACCCTCTTCTTCCTTAATCCTGTAAACCCACTTTTTATGCAATGTTCTCTTACCTGCTGGCAACTTAACCAAATCTCAGTTTTGGTTTTGTTTCTAGGAGTCCATCTCCCCATCCATGCCATGATCCCACTGGATGTGGGTCTTATCCTTCATTACTTCTTCAAAGCTCTCTAGTTCACCATTGTCAGCCAATAATAAATAAAATAGAGAAGGTGTAAATATTTCTGGAGGTTTACTTGTCCTTTATGACCTTCTCACAGGAGTTTGGGGTACCAAAGGCTCAATCTGGACCTCTTGGACATTTGTATCCAAATGTTACAGTGACCAACGATAGTCACTTGTAACTGATGTTGGTTTTGCTAACTGATGTCGGTTTGGATCTTTTGTAACCAATAGTGGTTCTTCTAACCAATGTTGGTCAGGGGTAAACTGACACCAGTTACTGTGTAACCCTGTAGGTAATACTTTTAAATCAGAGAGTTCATTTTCATTCACAAACGTCTCAACCAATTCATCCTTGGGTACCAAAATTTAATCTCTGTACAATCTTTTTTCATTCCATTCAACATCACAAATTCTAATTAGTTTAGAATACTCTAAATCCCAAAAGCAGAGACCGAAATCACCACATCCATAACCAATGAAAATGCACCTCTTGGATTTTACATCCAAATTTTTCCTATTTTCCTTATCAACATGCACAAAAGCTTCTGAACCAAAAATTTAAGAAAAGAAATATCTACCTCTTTTTCAGTCCAAGCTTCCTCGGGTATTCCTCCATCTAGTGAACTTGAAGGCCCATGGTTAATCAAATAAATTGGTTTATCAACTACTTCTGCCCAAAACTTTAAGGGTAGTCTAGAATGTATTATCATACTTCTATCATGTTCCATGATTGTCCTGTTCATTTTTTCTACAACACCATTCTCTTGTGGTGTTCTTGGAACCATTCATTCTATACATATCTCATTCACTGAACAATAATCATTGAAAGTCTTTCTACAGTATTCACCACCATTATCAAATCTAAGGTACTTTAACTTAGAATTTGATTCATTCTCAATAAGATCTTTCCATCTTTTAAAATGTCTCAAAAACATAAGATTTACGTTCAATACAATAAAACCATAACTTTCTTGTAGCATCATCAATGAAAGTAACATAATACTGATATCCTCCATGAGAAGCTACATGAGTTGGTCCCCACACATATGAGTGTACAAGCTCCAATTTCTTCTCCTTCTTAGTTGCCACAACTTTGAGAAATCTCACTCTATTTTACTTTTCAAAGATACAATGCTGACAAAAATCAAGATCTAAATCTTTCAAATCTGATAACTTACCCTTAGCCTTTAAGATCTGCATTCCTTTTTTACTCATATGGCCCAACCGGTTATGTCATATACATGCATCTGAATTTGAAGTAGATAATGTAAAAATGAATCAGTAATACATGTAGAAAAATATAACATTCCTATCTTCTTACCTCTTGCCATAAAAAGATCACCCTTGTTGAGTTTCCAAGAGTCTCCTATAAAAATAACCATGCAACCAAATTCACCCAGTTTCCCTGCAAAAATAAGATTCATCCTAAGGCTTGGCACATGCCTCACATCTTTTAATACCCATATATTTTAATTCTACAATTTTAGATGAACTTCCCCTTTACCAGTAATACTGCAAGGTTCATCATCACCCAAATAAATATGCCCAAAATTACCTTGGACATAATTTCTGAAATAATCATTATTAGGGGTTGCATGGAAAGAAGCTCTTGAATCTAAATCCCATGATTCAATTCTATTATCTAAATAAATAATAAGAGCATCTTGCATTACCTGTGATGTAGCAAGATTTTCTTTTGTACCTTTGTCTGGTTGTTGGTTCTCTTTATCCTTTAACCAACAATCTTTCTTTGCATGTCCTTTCTTTCCACAATTTCAACAAGTAATTCCCTTACTTCTGGATTTAGATTTGTTATTCCTTGACTTTGATTTCTCATTACTCTTACTCTTGGATCGCTCCTTCCTGCTCCTACTTTCTACATTCAAAGCATTTACAAATGATGATTTCTATGTACTCTTCCTATGAATTTATTCATTCAAGATTATACTAACCACATCATCAAAATTCAAAATATTATTATCAGATATTGTATTACTAACAACCATTACCAAGTTATCCCAAATATCAGGAAAAGAACATAAGAATAAAAGTGTTTTTACTTTATCATTAGATGGTATTTCAACTGATTTTAACTAATTTACAATAGATCAGAAATCATTCAAATGACTAGATGTAGATCCACCTTCATGCATCTTAGAACTAAATAGTTTCTTTATCAAATAAACTTTATTTGAAGCACTATATTTTTCATATAAATTAACAAGAGATTTCATTAACTCTACCGTAGAAGTCACTTCTATAATATTGGAAGCAACAGATGCTGCTAGGCTCAATCTTATAGATCCCAAACCCTTTATGTCAATAATCTTCCATTCTTCATCAGTCATCTTCGTAGGTCTAGAATTCTCATCCAATGGTAAATATAAATATGTTTGATACAAATAATCCTCAATCTGTATCTTCCATAATTGATAACTTCAGCCGTCAAACTTCTTTACCTTGTATTTGTTTTCTTCTACCATTATTGTAGCTCCCACTCAATCAGAAAACCCTCTATATGTAAATTTTTCAACACACAAAACCCTCATACAAATCTCTAATACCAATTGTTGGGGTTAGCATGCCAGTTGTATAGATAATATATCAAATCTAAGTATCCATGCATATAAAAACGGATATTCTACCAGAAAAATATATAAAACAAGAGACATATATCAACACCAGATTTAACATGGTTCACCCAGTGTGAGATACGTCCACCAAGAAACAATCCAATCTATTATCCAAAGCTTTGACAAGATATACAATGAAGATTTACAATCTTCCACACCTCTCAGATGTACAGTTGTTTCTTTCTCTCAAATTTTTTCTTCATCACCAAAAATTCTCTCTCTCACCAACTTTTTCAAGTTCTTCTTCATTCTTCTTAATTCTCTACTTCTAAACCCTAGCTTTTATATTTATATAGTCATTTATAGACTTAGGGCACTTAGCCATGCAATTACAATCAATAGATATATTTTAATTCTAAAATTAGATATAATTCCCAAGAATTAGTTAAAACATCCTCGCACAGGTAACTGACGTTGGTTCTCCCTAACCGATGTTGATTCCTACTTGCCTGACCAAGGCCGGTCCTGGGTGATCAATGTCGATTCCTCCCTAACTGATGAAAGTTACTGTATTTTCCAGCAAGTTTCACATTGCATGCTAAACTGAAGTAATTGAGCTCCACAACTCAACATTTTTTTGTAGTGTCATATAAGCAACTTCTTTATAAATAGTTCTAATTGTTTACTAGAGATTTGTTGTAAATATGTTATGGATATATGTAGTGTCTCTCCTTAGCCCCGATGATAAGATAAATAGAGAATACTAGTCACGATGACAGATGAATGCAGGGGAGCATTGTTGTGAACTAGAACGTATGGAAAAATATCAATCACAGCCACATGCAAGTGAAAGTGATACGGTTCAAAGGATGTTCCCTCTACCTATACATGAAATTATAAAAATAGGTTTGATAAATCAAAAAGTAAAGTGAATTTGCATAATCTCATACACTTAAATAAAGGACCAACTTCATGCGAGCAACTTGCATACGAAGAGGAAGACAGTAGATATCAAGTAGGACCTTTGGCTTCCTTTTCAGGTTTATGGCAAGTCACCACTGTCAAATCTTTAGATATCAAGAAATGTACATTTATAGTCGAGGATGGTGGAGTGTGGTTGGCAGTGATCGTCTGAGTTGGATGATCGATATTTGTAGGCTTAATATAACAATATTCTCTTCTCCACTTTGCAAATTGGGGAGTAAGGATTACCCTCCCCGGCAATTCTTATTCAAATTGTCCATTTATTATTACAGCTATTATCCACTCTGTCTGCTTAATGTACCGAGTATTTGAGTGCATTTACAAGTCCTCCCTAGATATTCAGAAAATCTTGTCAGAGGGGACTATAAATTTGCCTCATTCTAAGTACTCATTCACTCCTATCCTCTCCACTTAGCTGCAAGTAGGCATTCATTGTTTCCCATCGATTTCTTTCATAACAAAGAAATGATGAACAAATTCATGCGTAGCGGGGTTGGGATTTTAGGTCGTAATTATTATGTTTCCAATCTACATTTTATATGTCAAATCCTATTTGATTAAATCTGTATTTTATGAATGATATAACTCGTGTATTTTATGCTTTGTATTGACATTTGTGGTTCTTTATGTGACGCAGGAAGTGCATTTGCGTTGTTCATGTATGCGGCGCCAATGTAAGTAGAACACCGACTTTTAACTTGAATTGAATCTAATGTAACATTGATTGTCGTTGAATAAACTAATGATAAATCATTCCAAAACAAGGTTGGTTTAACAGTTACCTTTACAAACTCATGTGATGGATAAGCTCTTCCGCCTACTTCTAATGAATATTTCTTCCAAGTAAGTTGTATTAATCTTGAGCACGCAATTGCAGAAGCACTTTCAGGAGTGTAATGTTGAAGAAGACAACGGGAGATATGTCAGGGTTGCCCTACGCAATAGGGCTCTTCAACTGTCTTGTGTACACCTGGTATGGATCTCCCTTGATTAGCAATGGATGGGATAACGCTCTCGTCATGGCTATCAATGCCGTTGGTCTTCTTCTCGAGTGCTGTTTCTGCACCATCTATCTCCTCTTTGCACCAACTAAATCCAGGGTATATTACGTTTACGAGATGAGTTTTCTGATACAATTCATTCCTAGAGGTGCTATAACCTGTTCAGTAATTAACATTTGAGTTGGATGATTGGAATGACAGAGAAGAATGGCGAGGATGGTTGTGGGAGTGTTGATGGTTTTTACAATTGTTGCAACGGTTTCCATTTGGGGTATGAACGCCCATAAGAAACTGATCGTGGGAACTACCGGAACGGTGGCCTCTGTCATTCTCTACGGGTCTCCACTCTCCGACATTGTAAGAAAACTCATTAAACTGTGTGATCATAACTAATACTTAAAAAAGTAGCAGGTCTTGATTTGCTACTGATAATGTATATTTATGTGAAATACAGAGAACGGTATATCGAACAAAGAGTGTGGAGTGCATGTCATTCTACTTCTCGTTGTTCGCTTTTCTGGGCAGTGTTTTATGGCTGATGTATGGTGCCTTGAGCAAAGACATTCTTATCATGGTAATTATTATACATTCATCGCCACCTCTGAATATATACTCCAAAATCTCTCAATCAGTTCAATCTGATGAACTTATTTCATTTGATTCATGCAGGCTCCCAATTTCATTGGAATACCATTGGCTTCAGTCCAGATGATAATATACTGCATTTATAGCCGAAAGAAGCGATTAAGAATTGATGTTGAAGTTGGAAAATTGGAAATAGTGAGCGTAGCGCAGTCAGAGGACAAAATTGGATCCGCTCTTCCTCAACTTGATCTCGAACTGCAGTCGAAGCAAACCGTGACTTGACTTCATACGATTCTGTGTCAATAATTGGCATGTATCAAAATATGCAGTGGCACTTTGATATCATCATTTTCCGAAGAAACTATATGCTTTGATGGCATATAATTGACTTTTTAAGCTCCATTCATGGAATATTAAACTGTGTTTGTGATGAGCTTTCAACTTTGTGGATGTTATCGTCTACTGGTTACAACTTTATTTCTTTTTTTGGTTACGAAAACTACATGATAGCATGAGATATCAATAAAATTAAAACGCCAATAAATATCATTTAAAAAATAAATAAAATGAGATAATTAAGTCATGGTTAAATGGGCATCAAATTAATGGTTAGAACTATTTTATAAAGATCAGATAGACGTTAAATTTTATATAAAATAAAAACTTATTAGGTTATATCATTAGATCCTATCACTTTTTGAGATTGTAGAATGCATATTGACATAATAAAATGTGTGTCAATAAATTTACATATGATCGATAAATACTTGTAGTTTTACGAAGCAACTTAAGTCTTAAATCGACCACTCCAATCGAATCGTTTTGTTATTAGATCAATACTTGAATGAGGATTCTTCCTCTTCCTACATTTCCCACCGTTTGCCAAGTAAAAAAAATTGAATTAAGCCATTCTAAGAAGATGAGAACACTAAAGTCAATGACCTCCTACATTTGTCAAATTTGGTGGTTAAGGATAATCAATCCTTGAGACCTTGCTAGATAGCTATTAGATAATTTTGAGACATGCACGTATGTTGACCATGTTTCTTTTGGTGACGTGTGTCCATAAATAGTTTCTCTTCCCGACTCTTTGTTGCTCCTCTAACATGTTTTCTGAGCAAATCATGTCATCTGTACACTAGTATTATGTGTCGATTAACCACTAACCTAAGGATTTGTGCTCAACCCACATGACTATACCATGACATTATGCAAACATTGAAAAAAAAACCACAATTATTTAAACACTCTTCCTTGCCCTCATAACTTCATAGAAACATTGTACTCTTTACCTTGTGCAACCAACATGCATTGTGCAATCAAACCATTGCACAACGCATTTGCACAAGCCCTATGTACTCGCCATCATCATCCAAATTCTATGTTGTACTTTCTTGGTCTATTTTCTCACTTACCATCCTTGTGAATGCCCTTACCAAGCTCTATAATCTCAAAACTTACACAATATAGCCAATTCTCTCATGTTGTTCCGACATCAAAAATTGCCTCTTCAATTTCAAACCTATCAACCGATTAGTCCATCTAGAGTTGTAATTAGAGTTGTTAACAAACAAATCACATTATAAAGTTCTAATTAGTTTCAAATGGATCAAATTAACCCATATTTCCTGTCTTCTTGAACAAATCAACTTGCTATATAATTCATGATATAATTAGGGGGCCAATTTAGTTCTTAACATTCTAAAGTGTCATCCCTTAACATGCCTACAAAGTTAAATAGTTTCACTGATGGGTTTGTGATATTATTTCACCAATATGAATTTAATATGAATATATATATGTCTACATTGACCTTGGTTTCTTTTTCAAATAGTGGGTCATTGTAGTGTTTATGAAATTTGTTACCAATTTTAAACTTCTCGTTATGTTTTGTTTTAATATTACTAAATCCTTCCTTCCTTTCTTTCCTTTTCTTTATGGTCTCTAAAAGAATTTGGTTCTCCCATTATCCCTTTGAAAATATATCTCAAAATAATTTATTCTTAAATCTTAGTAGAAATCTCTCACTATTTTCTCTGTTATTCTACTTTCCTCTTTCTAATTTTCATAAATATTTTCATTCTTCTTTATATCTAGTTTTCAAATGTTGTCTCCTTAGGTTTTTGAAGCAATAGAAATGATGAAGCACCTTTTTCTGAGGGGTTTATTTTCTCAAACAATCTCTTTTGGTTGGAAAGAAGTGTCATTTCCTATCTTTGTGTTGTCTTCACTACTACTTTCTTCTTCATTGTTTTAGTAAACAATCTCCTACCCTTAGCATGATTAAATGTTTTTTTCTTTTATTTATGTTATCTTAACTCTTCATCTTCTACTTCTCCTCTTTCATCATACTTCTTATTCTTTCATTTTATATAATATATTCAAATAACATATCCACCCTATCTAATTCATTACTATCTCTATACTTTATTTTCCTAACTTTGTGAGTTACCACCCTTTCTAGTGACTTTTCTAAATAATTTGTCTCTAATTATACTATTTATTTTCTCATGACTCCCTTTACTTTCTTCTTTACTTCTTTCCTCACCAACTTCATCTAATTCTCCTTTTCCAATTAATCTAAGTCTACTTAGGGACGATTGATCCCCTTGGTCTTCCATCTTAAGTTTTTATGTGTGTCTATTAAAATTTCTACCATTATGTTCACTATCCCAAATATATCTATCAATGTGTATCTATGAGCAACATTTTCTTCTTATATTCACTTACTCTAAATAACTATATTTCTTATTTCTTGTTTATTTTCTTTTCAGGGATGAGTCAAGTCTAATTTCCAAGTATCATTTGAGTTTAAGATTATGAATTTGTTTTTTAATTTTTGTAGGTTTTTTAATTCACCTATTTTTCATGTTTGTGGATTCTTTGAGTCCTATCTCTAATCCTACAGGAACATAGCTCCTTCACCCTACCATATTATCTCATTTTATACTAAATTATCTCATCCTTTATTCTCCTTTTAACCTTTGTTTTCCATCATTTCCTTGAATTTTCCCTTCTCATTCATTAATCTAAACCTTTCTTTGTCAATCCCCATATTCTCTATTTTCTTTTTATTATTAATGTTTTTCTTCTTTCCATGGTACACAATATGTGAAACTCTTCCCTTCTTATTTACATTTCATATCCTCAACTAATCCTTAATTAATCATTATTTTTCTTAACTAAAAATATTAAAATTAATATCTATATAATATGTTGTAATATTTTTATTAATTACTTCATTTATTTCTTCTCCATTTATCTCCCTCAAACTCTCAATATAGACTTATTTCTGATTTTCGTATCTTTTTGGACCACTCCACTTTCTACATAAATTCTCATAGGTTCCTTCTCGATATAAATGATCTAACAAGATTTTTATCAAACGCTTATCCATCAAGAGAATTAAGACATTTAACCGAATTATTTCAATCAAATACCCCAACTTTTATTCAAGAGGCTTGGATTTCTTACATTCAAAGTTCATCCACCCTTGAATCACCCACATAATGAAAAATGAGTCTAGTGTAGCTTAAGGCTATTATCATCTTTGTCTTCTTAAATTACCATGTTTTGGGGTACATTAAAACATGGTACACTAGAATTCCTCCTTAGATATTAATAGAATATTGGAAGATATTGATTTAACAAAAAAATGTAAAACCCTAATTACAGAGTAACTGATAGAACAATGATAAAAAATTGCAAGATATGATATAATGCAAGAAATAAATCATAAAAAGTAGAAACCCTAAGTGCAAGAGAGATGTAAAAAGACTTAGCTAATACACAATAAATCCCAGGGAGTGTATAGTTGGAAAACTAGTGGAACATGAGTGCAGACTATCACAACTGAACCTAGAAAACTATATAAGTGCTAGAATAGGATGGACCATGGTGTCTGGACTGGTATTGGGGAACCTAAACACCAAAGACCTTCTTTGGGTGCCTGTGACTGCTCAAATGGTCAAAAAATAAATTTTGTAATGTCACAAGGTTGTCAGTAACCTTCATCATTGATTTCGTATGTGTCGCACTATATCCGTAGATGTCTCTTATAACCTACAATGAAATATATATCTTGTAAAACCCCAAAACACGTTAAATCCTAGAAAATAAAATATGCAAATGGGGATTTGGACTAACCCCGGCAGTCACCCAATTGAGTGAACTTACGATCTAGGCAATACACTACATTTTAGAGTCAATGTAATTTTCATGTGTGTGTGCATAAATAGTTCCCTGGGAAACTCTTGTGCAAGATGCACTTGATAGCGAGCGATAGCTATATGTAGCAATGTAAGTAGATGTGTGGATGTAACAAAAGAAATGTCTCCTCCTATGTGTGTATGCATATTTACTAGTCCTATTTCCCTTGAATGAAGCTAGATGGATGTTTTAATGCTCTTAGAATGCCTTTAGACGCAACCTTAGGTTATGATAGTAGATGCTTAGAGATTTGTCCTTTAATTTGATCACATAAAATTGTATTTATATGATTCCCTTGTTTGAATTTCATAATTAACCACTAAAAGGCTGACCCATAAGAAAATAAGATGCCCAATGTCTAGAAGAGGCCCAAAAGAGGCGAGTAAGATACAAAGAGGTCAGGGGCACCATGAGGGGATGGGGGTGCTTAGGTGTTGGTCTCCTGGCTCAGTGCTAGTTTCCAAACCTAGAAAATGTGGAGTAATAAAATTTAGAATGGGTAGTATGGTGTGCAAGGCTAAAGAGAGAATAATAAAGAAAGCAAAAAGGCCAAAGATAGTGGTCAATTAATACTTTTTTCGCTTAGGAATCATATGAATGCAAGTATGTGATTAGGACCTAGAAATATGCTCTAGTGTATGATTTTTTGTTTACATTTTCCCCCACTTTATGTTATTGAATGAATGTTTGATAACATAAAGTAAATAAGAGATGTGTACCTGATAACCATGTAGATTGATGTCAGTAGTGTGTCAAGGACAAAAGAAAAAGATTGAAGTGAATAATATGAAGTTTGGAAGATAAGGAAGGGGGAGTGGAAATGACCCTAGGAGTAAAGCATATGTGATGCGTTGTGGTGTACCTGTTGTCATTTTTGTGCTCGATGCTTATGTGAGGTTACTTCTTGCTATATATTAAGGATAAACCTGGAAAAGAAGAGCGAAGAAGTATTCAAATATGTGTATAGAAAAATTTCGATCCAAATGTATGAAAAGTATGAAAAAATATGCAAAAGGAAAGTGTTTACCTAATACGTGATGAGTAAAAAGGATAGAAAAATGTATTGAAATGTTGAAGAAGAGAAAGTTTTTTTTGTGATCTCACGCCAAGTGCGAGTTTTTGGGGCGATATCACACAATGAATGAAGAGTGTAGGGAGAAAGGTCTATTATAATTCTCCATCCTTTAAATTCTTCACAAAAGTTATACACCATGAGAGACAGCGAATGAAGGAGAAATAAGAGAGATTGTTTATCTCGTATTATTCTATCTAACACAAAGCTCACGTACAGTATTTATAGGATAGAAATTTGTACTAGACTTCCTAAATGAATGGAGAAGATCCTCAACAGAAGCAGAGAATGATGGAATAACAGAAGAAGAGATAAAGTGATAAGATTGACACCTAAGAAAAATCTATTAACCAATGTATGCTAACATTCCCCCCCTTATTACATTATTCTTGCAAATGTGACTAGCATAGCAAGAAAAGTGTACATGTGAGTATAAGTAAGCAAGAACGATGTCCAACCAAATTATGTAAGATGTTTTTTATGAGTGTAAATTATGTGATCATATGCAATATGTGTGTGTGATAGGAGTGTACCCCCCGAGAAGATGTGTGTGTATGATTGAGATGAGGTTAATTTATAAAATACCCCTTAATGGTAAAGAATGAACCATAGAACAAGAGTGCATCATCGAGAAATTGTATGAAAGATGTGTATGCTGGAAATATTTTATCATGAAGTGCGGAGCATGAAATATAGAAGAAGGTGAGGTTTAATTCATATTTAGATCCTCATCAATCGAGTATGAACCATAGAGCTAGAGTGTGCCATAGGGTGATGGTTGGAATGAGATGTTAGAAAGATTTATCAATAAAGCATAGAGTGTTGATTTTAGGATAGGTTAGTATGATGCGTGAGAATAAGATGTTAGGAAGATGTGTCATGAAGTGTTTAACATGAAAGTGTGTAGTGTGTGAGGTTCAAGGAGGTAGTGAGCCCTCAAAAATCAAGTTTAAACCTTAGCACAAGAGTTCGTTGGAGGGTATGATGATACAAGATGTGTATCAAGTTGTATAACAGGAATGAGAAATACCATAAGTGAAGCACTGAGTTTCAAAATAGAAATAAGAGAAACCTAAGAATGCTAGGAGGGAAATAAGTGTGATACCCCCCACGTGTATGAGGATTAATAAGATCATGTAATATCATCTATGAGATCATTATTTTCGTGGTCAAATCCAAATGGAGAAGCATCAGAGACTTTATAAGAAATAGTATCTGGTTGATCATGTAAATATCCATTGCAGTGTAGATCATACATGCCCATTGCATATTCTTCATCAATAAAAGGAGGTAGTGGAAAACCATGATCATTCCAACAAGTAAGATTTTAGGAATAGCCAAGATATGAATCATTGTAAATAAGTACACATCTCAATGTCATAAGGAATGAGATATCAATCTTATCAGGATCTAAATTTCCCCCAATGTAATCAAGTCAAGACTGTCCAAGTGTTAGTGGAGAAATGCGAAAAGTACGTGTAAGAAAGACTGAAAGATGGAAGATGCAAATACCATAAGAAGTAGTGATGTGAACATAAAAATGATAAAGATAAGGATAATGAGGCAGAGGTATGAGATCATACAATGTGAATCCTTGCTGAGCTAAGCCATCATGTGTGTATACAATATCAGAGTAAGTAGGATTAAATGCAATATGTTGCCGATAAGAATTTTTCACGAAGAGAGTGCATGTGAAAAGAAGAAGTGTTTATGTAGGTTTCTCATGAGAAGATGAGGGAGGTAAAATTACTTGCAATGTATGGATAGACCCCCAATAAAGTACCATAGTGTTAGTAGTAGGAGGATACTTCTTGAATTCATATTCACCAGGACTAACAATAACAAAATTATCATCAAAGTATGACTCATCGATCTCGATAGGAGTAAATTTAAGGTTGCATAATTTATCATCAGTAAGTTTGATGTATCAACCTCATCATTAGAATTATCAGTGTTGTTGTAAACTTGTATGATAATAGATTCAGTAATAGTGTTAGGAGTGGAGATAGATGTAGGAGTGATAGCCTCCATGGTAGGTGTAACAATAGTTGTGATAGAAATAGCTGGAGTGGGTATATAATATCAATAGTATGAGTAGGAATGAATGGTATGATTAAATATGTGGATGAAGGAAGTGGAGCACTAGGCTGGCCAACATCATATGTATCAAGGATTTTATATGGGATGGGTTGTGATGGAGGAATATGCATAGCAGTAATAGAGTCAATATGATAGTACTTGAATGGTTCTAGATCAACAACAGTTTTATATTCATAGCCATCATATAGGAATTTAATGCACCGGTGAACTGTAGAAGGAACAACATGCATTGTGTGAATCGATGGTTTACCCAGCAAGATATTAAATTTAATTGAGGCATCGATAACAAAAAATAATGTAAAAACAATGTTAGGTCTAACTTGTATATAGGTGAGGTGATAGTTCCTAGACATGCATGAGTAGTAGAATCATAGCCCTGAATGAGAGTGGAAATCTTAGCAATTAGATTATTAGAAATGCCAAGTTACTTGAGAAGAGAATGAGCACACATATTTATAGTAGAGTCATTTTTAATAATTACGCACTTGAGACAAAATTTTCTAATAATTGTAGTGATGAGAAATAAAACACATGGATTTTCAATAGCAGTTGGAGGTATGTCCTCATCATTAAATGATATGGCATGTAGTATATTTTTGAGAGATAAAATAAGATGCATGAAATAAACTGGTGAATTATCACTCTCAATGTGGATAGAACAAAGAGAGGCCTCTAATGTATTATGACATTCAGTTGTATTGCATAAGTGGTCATAAAGAGAGATCTTGGCAGGTGTATTATTAATTTGTTCAACAATTTCATAACCCTTAGTGTTGGTTGTAGGAATTGTGGGAGTAATGGGCAGTGAAATAGAGGCCAGTGGATCCATAGGATGGTGAGTGCAGAGATTAGTGACTATATTGATAGTTGGATAATCCATAGGAGTAATGAATGGGGATGATGCTGAGTACGAACTTGCATGAAATCAGGATTAGAAGTGAGGATGCCAGAAATATTGGTTAGAGCAAAGGAAGGATAGGAATAGTGATCCATGAATTAATAATAAGGAGAAATATTTTTATACATTCTCAAAAGTTGGTGTTAGAATGGACAGGTTCACTAAATGATTTAACAAAAAAATAACTTTTTATAAAACCCTAATTATAGAGTAAATGATAGAAAAATGATAAACAACTACTAGATATGCTATGACGCAAGAAATAAAGTATACAAAGTAGAAATCCCAAGTGCAAGAGAGGGATAAAAAGACTTAGTTGAAGCACAATAAATCCCTGGGAGTGCAGAGTTGGAAAACCACTAGAACAAGAGTGCAGATTGTCGCAACTGAAACTAGAAAATTATATAAGTGATAGAATATGTTGGACCAGTGCACCTGGACTAGTACTGGGGTACCTAGGTTTTAGAGACCCTCTCTAGGATTTTTTGATTACTCAAATGGTCATAAACTAATTTTTGAAATGTCACTAATCTTCATCGTTGATCGTATGTGTGTCACACTATATCCACAGATGTTGTCTGTAACCTGCAATGAAAGAGATATCTTGCAAAACCCTAAAACACATCAACTCCTACAAAATAAAATATGTGAATGAGGAGTATTACTTACCCTGGTGGTCACCTAACTGAGTGAACTTACAATCCGAACATTGCACTACATTTCAAAATCCATGTATTTCATGAGTGTGTGTGCCGAAATCATGCCCTAAGAAGCTCTTGTACAAGATGCACTTGATAATGAGCAATAGCTATATGTAGTAATGTAAGTAGATGTGTGGATGGAACAAAATAAACTTCCCCTCCAATGTGTGTATGCAGATTTAGAAATCCATTGTCCCTTGAATGAAGCCAGATGGAAGCTTTGATGCTCTTAGAATTCCTTTGGATGCAACCTTAGGTGGTAATAGTATATGCTTAGATCTTGATCCTTTAATTTGATCACAAATCATTTTATTTACATGATTCCCTTGTTTTAATTTCGTAATCAAGCACTTAAAGGCTGACCCATAAGAAAACAAGATTCCCAATGACTAGAAGAGGCCCAAAAGAGGTGAGTAAGATACAAAAAGGTTAGGGGCACCCAAAGGGGAAAGGGGTTCCTAGGTTTTTGTGTCCATACTCAAAAATTGTGGAGTGACTAAAGTCGGACTAGGAAATAGGGTGTGAAGTCCAAAGAGAGAATAAGAAAGAAAGTAAAAAGGCAAAAAACAGTGGTCGATTAGTACTTTTCTCACTTAGGAATCATATGAATGCAAGTATGTGATTAGGAGTTATAAATGTACCCAAGTGCATGATTTTATGTCTATAGATAATAATCAAATGGCTACAAATATGCTTCATTCTACGTACTCATTCACACCTATCATATCCAATTCACAACGAGTACCCCTACATTATTTTCTATGGATTTATTTCATAAGAAATTAATGGTGAATAGATTCATATGTATTGAGGTTTAGATTTTATTTCATTATTATGCTTCCAATCCACACGTTACACACCAAATATTATTTTTATTAAATCTATATTTTATGAATGATATAAATCATATATGCTTTATATTGACATTGGTGGTTATTTATGTGATGGAAGAAGTTATTTTTATTTGTTTATGTATGGAGCACTAGTGTAAGTAGAAGTAGTTTGATCTAGTTGTATCTAAAGAACATAGAGTTTATGTTTTAAGTAGTTCCTTGACAATAGTGAAAGTGTATTATTATAAAGGTAAATATGCATTGTGTTTTTATCCACATAGTAATACTCTTTAACCACAATCACATTGTATTGTTATATAGGCAATTTTACTTTGTTTTGTTACATTTTAACCATAGTCAAATCCTATTATCATATATAGGTAGATACACCTTTTGTTGTTATATATATGGTAATTTTTTTTAACGATTACCCTATGCAATAATGGAACATAAATGTTTAATCTTGAATTTCAATTGAATGAACAATAGTGAAATTTTTATTTGAACTATTTGTATTAATGGTGAGCATCCATGCAATTATAAAATATTTTTTAGGAGATTGATGTTGAAGAAGACAAGGGAATATATATCATGTTTTCTCTAAACAATAGGTCTCTTCAACTATCTTTTGTATAACTAGTATGTATCTCCTATCATTAGCAATGGATGGGATCACACTTTTGTCATGAATATCAATGTCATGGGTATTCTTATTGAGTGTTGCTTCGGCACCATATATATCCTCTTTTTTTCACATAAATCCAAGGTACATTATATTGAGGAGATAAAAAAAAATAGTATGATTATTCATTAGGGTATAATAAATTTTTAAATAATTAACATGTAAATTGGATGATTGGCATGGAAGAAAAGAATGTTGATCATGGTTGTAGGAGTGTTGATGGTTTTTATAATTATTGCAAAAAAAATCATTTGGGGTATGAATTCCCATAAGAAAGTGATTATAGGAACTGCTAGAATGGTGGCCTCTTTTATTCTCTATGGGTCTCCACTTTTCAATATTTTAAGAAAACTCATTAACCTTGTGATCATAATAAATACTAATATAAGTATAATGTGTTCAATCTCTATTAACAATATATGTATATCAATTTTCAATGGATGGTAGTTTGACCAAAGAGTATGGATTACATGTAATTTTACTTCTCTTTCTTTACTTTCCTAGGTAATTTTATGTAGTTATGTATGGTGTGTTGGAAAATGTGTAATCTTACCAAATATTCATCTAATTTTAAAATTCAATTTTAGGATAAGTATGCATTGAATAATGTAACATCTAGCTATGAGGATGATAGAATCTCTATTCACATTTAATATTTTTATGGGTAACTTGTAGTAAGATCTAGAAGCACAATTGTTTCTATAAATAAGATTTCATTGTAAGTGTGATGATGACTGAATGGAAGATGAAGAGAACCAAATTTTTATCAAATTTTAGATTGAAATTTGTGTTTCTAAATGATTTTTTGATGTGTTTATCATTTCATATATAAGAAGTAGCTATCACCTTTCTATTTTGCAAAATGAGATCACACGCCCTTAGAAGGGTTTTAGCAGTTCCACCCTTCATTTCGGTATCAAAGTGTAGTTAAATTTGAATTAGTTTCAAATCTTATCGAATCATCATCCTAGTAACGAGAAGTAGCAATCTCTCACAAGATCAAATTCCATTTTTCTTGAGAATAAATTATTATTTTTCGTGTATCAAGATGAAGACTTTGTTTTGTTCAAAAGATATTTCAAATTTAGTTGAAAGTGGATTTATAAAACCTCCACATTAGGTAGCTTATTAAGCCTTACCAAAAGTTAAGAAATATTTATTAAATGTGAATCAGAAGAAGGATGTAAAACTCTATTTATGATCTAAATGCAATAGATTATTCTATTTTCTCCATAGCTAGCATAACAACCAGGTCTAACCAAGCTTGGGATATCTTAGAGACCACATATCAACAACCAAGTAAGGTAAAAATTACCAGGTTACAAATTATTATAAGAATTTTGAGTATGAAAGAATCTGAATCTATATATCAAATTAGGTCTCATGGTGAGACTTTGACAAATCAAAATATTGTAGAAAATTTTCTTCCAAGAAAATTTGATGTTATTTGTGTAGCTATTGAGGAGTGAAAAGACATCACCCAAATCATTTTGGATGAGTTAATGGGTTGATTATTGTCACATAAGGCAAGGAATAACATATTTGAGAATTCATCCCTAGAACATGCTTTTAAAATCCAAGTTTCAGTTGATAGAGGAAGAACTGGAGGAAGATCCAACTCAAGTGGAAGAGGTGGGTATGGTCATAGAGGAGGAGGAAGGAGTATAACTCCAAAAAATGGCGGATGATCTTGTTAAAATTCATATTTTTGCATATCATAGGGTACATAAATAACTAGAATAATCAAAATCAATCCTCTCAAGGAAAAATAATCCATGGTATATTTGGGAAATAAAAATAACCTAATTTTTCTATCAATCCTTCCCCTAAAAAAGAATTCAGTTCACAGCCAAAGACATCTCTTCCAATGAGGGATCAAGTAAAAAAATAACCCCTAATATATTTGATGCAAAATACTTTGGGTATCCCTTTCAATATTGTAGAACAAATGAAGAAGACAAATTTTAATATGACTATGTGGGATTTTTTATATATCCCCCCTTGGAGGGATCTCATTTAAGAAGATTTGAAGTAGCTACCACTATATAAGTCGACAATGAAAAATTCAAACTCTTTAGTTATCTTATGTCATCCCAAGGACAAAAAAGTAAGTAAAGTCAAGAAACCATTATCCTTATATATATCCTTGATTGTGGGGGAGTACGTATTATATAATTATATGGTAGATTCAGGTGTTAGTACTTTTGTATTACCCAATAAAATAGAAAACATTTTAAGCATTGAGTACATTCCATCTTCTAAGGGTATTTTACAACTTGAAAACACAACAGTCAAACTATTAGGAATCATAAATAATCTTGAGTTGATCCTTCATGTTTTTCTTAGTTTTATCAGTACTCTAGACATGTCATTCATTGAGTTACCTCTGTTATTTTTCCTCTACTTGTCAATTTATTTCATCACCAAAGTTCATTAGTAATTGTCCTCATATTAGTCACATATTCTTTTAAGAACTAGATATGGAACAATGTTTGCAACCAGATCAGTACTAAGCCAGCTTCATCATATCATGTTGATTCTTATGACCCTACCCCCTCATCTTAATGGAATAAGTCAAGAAAAAGAGGAAAAAAAATCAATTTCCATACAATAATCTTCCCCACCTCGTTCTGTGTTTGACCTCTTGTTAGATGAATAATCCAAGGAGCATTATGAGATCAAACCTTATGACACATCTAAGGAAACTAGTTTGGGTACTTATTATATCCAAGAGAAAGATTTAATTGTTCCCATGTCACTCAAAGAAGAGGATGATACAATAGGCTTGTGTTCAATGTTTTTTTGATGGATCTAAAAGAAAAAATGGGGTTGGAGCATGTGTTGTTTTAGTTTCTCCAACAGGTAAGAAATTCTTCTTTGCACATAGATTATATTTTACATGTTCCAAAAATGTGGTGGAGTAAGGTGCATTGATCCATGGATTAATATAATATAAAAATGAACAAAAACGGATTGAAAATATTGTTGAGAAAGGAGGAAAAATTACAACTCAGATAGGAAATGTTGTTCAGTCTAATCTACGTGCCAAAGATATATAGTTCTCAACTATTTACCACATTCTAAAAAGGGGTAGACCTATTTCTGATTTTCAAGATTATAAAAAAATTATTTCAACATAATGGATTCCCTAATATTCCACAACTGCGTTGGTCAGACAATAGTGCTTGGGAAATGGTGAAATGTTTAGCGATGATTGAGAAGGAGGATTTGAAATAAAAAGTAAAAAATACACGATTTATCTCATTGTCTATTAACGAGGTCACAACAGTTGACAACACATATTGGTTTGAATTCATGTTTATACTTTTGAGAACCATATCAAGACATCTTATTTACTAACAGTCCATAAAATGATATAAAATTAAAATGCAGAGAACATTTATAAGTTGGTTATTTCAATTTTTAGGGATATAGTGGGAATGGATGACTATAGTATCGATACTAAGTTTGTGTGTGTTGGCACAGATGGTGCATTAGTAATGTAGGGGCACAAAAATGGTCTTTGCATTAGACTACGAACCATTATTTCTCCTTATATTATTCCAATCCATTGCATGGCACATAGAATGAATCTTTCATACAAAATAGCTAGCATATTTAAGAGTGTTGCAAAAGTCAAAGATCTTATCCGCGACATTCATGCATATATGTCCAGAAGTCAAAAAAGATTCCTAGAGTTCTATAAATTTACAATTGGAGTGACTAGTGTTAAAAAGCTTCTAAAATATTTTGATACAAGGTGGATTTCCATATATGAACCTTCATGCAGAGTTTTTGAAGAATATCCATTGCTGGCAGCTTTTATGTATAAATATCATAGAGAAGTTGAAAAGGAAAAAAATTTGTTGTATCTTTTAACAGATTTAGAAACGCTACTAAAATTAAATGGAATTCTCCCCATACTAAATGAAATAAATTATTTGAGTAAAAACGCTCAATAGATGTCCATATATATTGTTGATTTCATACGGTTGAGAAAACATGTCAAACTTTTGATATTTTATATGTGTCCCAATATAGTTTTAAAGGGATTTTATTTGAGAATTGAAAAATGTTAATAGACATAAAGGATCCTAATTACTATTTTAAATTAAATATTTAGGAGTATCTTTGTATAGTTATTAATGAGAAGGAGATATCAATCCATACGTTTCAAAAAAGAGTTGATTTGGTGGGAGTAGAAATTGAATAAGTTCGTATAACACATGTTTTATATAACACTGCTATTTTTGATACACATATGAAATTGAGAAATATTTCACAAATCTTATCTACATAAATTCATGATCATTTAAAAAGGTATTGTCTTCTAGAGGTCATGGGAGTAGTGAATCCCATATTTTGCAACATCGTTGATGGTCATAGTGAAGAACTTGTAAGTAATCTATTTCTCAAATATATGATTGTTCTGATAAATCATTTTAGCAAGCCCGTAAAGATAAATGGATTTGAAATTAAAGAAATTTTACAAAAATACTCACTAACATCTCAATCAACACATTTTTCACTTACAATGATTGATCAATATCACTAGATCTAAATGAACCAATGGAAAATGGAACTATCACAAGGATATGGAAAAAATTGTATCTAAGTAGTGTCGTGCAAGAAAATTCTAGTGAATATATTCGGTTATATGAGCTTTTGAAAACAATGATTTTAGGAACAATAGAAGATGAACAATTGTTTAGTGCATTATCTTTTGTTTAATCAAAGCTTAAAAATAAGTTGGATAAAAAATTGGAGACATACTTGAGATTATATGTTTCACATTATCCCATGGATGCATTTCCTTATGAAAGGGCACTTGCCACTTAGAATTCACTTACTAAAAGAAGAGAAGTCACTAATATAGTGAGTAATAAAGATGATCTTAATACTAACCCGGGAGATGGATGCCCTACTGACACAATAGATACAAATGTCTCTAAGGAAAAAGAGCTTGCTCAAATATTGTTTCAGCTTCTTGAATTTTAGGATTTTACCTTGGTAAGAGGCATGTTTTATAGATATTTATTCCTATCTAAAAAATTCATATGAAATTGTTACATTTATTTATGTTTTTGGATAAATGATGTTAGTATCCTTATTTATTATGATTTTTTTATACAATGCAAATAGAACTCATATAGTATACTTTACATTGTTATGAAAAACACCAAAGATTCTATGTAAACAATATATTATTAATAAAGTGTTGATTCATATTGTTTCAAAACAATTTACAAAAGTGCAAAAAATCTCACTTGATATTTGATATTTACATTTCAATTCTCAATATTACAATTAGTCATACAATATAAGGAAATACAATCTCATTCTATGATGTTCCCTTCGGTCTTGTATCGTCTGTTAGTTATCCATATTTAATTAGATCATCACTTGCGGCATTAATACTAGTGAGATTTTACGTATATTTTTTTGTCACATCACCTACTAAAAGTAAACTAGGATCCGGATCTAATTTCTACTTGAATAATATTTATGGATCCATTTCATACTCTTTACTAATGAATAATGTGATCTCTTCCATTGTTCCATGGATACACATAACTGAAAATTCCTCCTACAATCCCTTGCTCTATGACTAAAACCATTAGAATCATAACAATAACCATGAAAATAAACTTTCATACCTTATGGCATTAGGTTTTTTAACTAAAATTGCCTTCTCGACCTTTTTTACACTAGCAGCCTTATTTTGATCTCCACTTGAACTAGGATCATCATCTTGAATTGGTAGATTATACATCACCTTGATGGATACTTTCTCCAATTCTTCCTTCAGATATCTCAAATTTGATTCATATATGATGGAATCAATTTCTTTATCCTTTAGGGTTTCCATCTCATTCATGATCTTAACATATTTTTCTTCCTTGGTCTTAAGTGTTGATGTCATAGATTCAACTTGAATCTAATACTATTTGATGCTTTCTTCATATCCCTTGATTATTTAATTCAAATTCATGCTCTCCTTTGTATGGAACACTACCTATGCTTACAAGTTAGCCATAACTTCAATTAGATCACATGACTTCTTCAATTTGTCACACTCATCTTCCTTTCTTCTCAAACTTACAACTGCATCCTCCAGCTAATTCTGAATACTTTTAATGGCTTCTTAATTCTTCTTGTCCATATCCCTCAAATCTTGATTTTCTTTCCTCAATTTCTTAGCCATTTTTTTCTTCTAGGATCACCTTAAGCTTGTTAATCTTGCTCTAAAGGCCCTTCTCTGATACCAATTGTAGGAAGTGCAACACTAAAAGGCCAAGGTGAATCAATGTGCCATTATAAATTTTACTTTAATTTTGTTTGACCATTCAAAATTAATCATCCATTATATGATCAATATCAATTAACTTATCAAACCATCAATAAAAACATCAACCATCCACATAAGCATGAAATAAGAAAGAACATTTGGACACTATATTTAAGTGGAAAACCCTCAAGGGGAACAAAACCCACTAAACCCATGTATATATTACTTATTAAAAAGTAATCTCATAAACATTACACATAAAAATATATATTTTTATTAAGGCACCAACCCCATAAGGAGCACCAACCCCTAGTTTAGTAGGGCACCAACCCCTAGTTTAGTAGGACACCAATCCTATAAGGAGGCTACAACACCCCAAGATAACCAAGCACAAATTCAACCACCTAAAATGAATTTCATCTCTGATTTTTTTCTTCACCAACTGATGATGATACAATGAAGATCACTTCTCCTTCTATCTTGCTGAAAACATCTCTCAAGTCTTCTTGCCCAAAAATTCTTCCTTCAAGCTGATTTCACATTTTATATAGCTAACCATCACCATCTCTCTCTCTAGCATAGATAAACTACTAATTTACCTCTCAAAAAGGTCACAATGACCTTCATCGCCATCCTCAATCACCCTCCTAGGTCACACTTTTTCTTTACTCTTATAACTAGCTCAAATGATATTTCTAATATGCCTTTATACCCTTCTCTTGGTCATAAAGAATGTAGGTAGGCGTTCATATCGTAAAAAAACTTAAATAATCATTATAAAATCATCCATAAGACCATGTAGGTCACCACCATTACCTATATCAATAAAGGCCTCCATTAGGACATAAAAAGTTCTAAAACCCTAAAACAAGCAACTCGCCACCAAGCGAATGAACTAGAGAAAACCCAACTTCACTAATCCATGGAAAAAAATTAGACATGTATTATAATCCTTCAAAAATATTCATTAATCATGAAACACTCAGCAAAAACATCGCACACCATGAAACCCTAATCAAAGCATGCACAATCAAGCACTCTCAAAATTAGCCTTCAAAGAACATGTCATAAATTTCTCAAAAATAAAAAAATCCAAGTATGATATACCATTAAAAATATATTTATGTTAGGATCATCAAAAAATTCAAACCAATCCATAAAACCACATGTTTTTCTTCTAAAACTTCTTTGTACTTAGACTGCTTCAATCTGCCCCAAAACTACCTAAAAACTAGTCCTCATAAATAGCGCAAACTTTGCATCCTAGAGCCTCAATCATGATCTGAAAACATCATGGACATGAATTTAAAATTCCATGATTCAATAAATGGTAAATTATTCAATAGTTCCAATGGAGAAATTTTCCACAAAATGAAATTTTCCATAAACAAGCATATATGGGTGGGGCCCACATATAACCAAGGCCTCTAAATTACATAAATGGAAAAATGGAAGTGTCCTATATAACCTAAAATCATAAAATTTTTAAAAGGAATCAATTTTGATGTTGTAAGACCATTTTCTCCCAAGTCTCTATAGAGCTAGGGTTTTATGAGGGTTAAAATGTTGTTTGGCTTCTTAACGATTGTTTATAAAAACATGACAATCAATTGTTCCACTTGGAAAATATTCATCAGTAGCCTAGTTAACTACCTCCAGGAGCTTGGGTCCCCATGCAAAGCGTACACTCCCCAACGAGCATCTGAGTGTCAAATTTTACCTTAAAACTCATCTTTGGAAATCTGATTTTGGTAAAAATGTAATATCTTGCAAAATATTTAATACATGGACCTAAAACTTGGCACATAACACTAAAAATCCTCCTTCATCTATCCTAATTCTCATTCATGCTTAATTACCTTTGAAACTCTCCAGACACCATGACTTTCCCATACCTACATGTCTTGTCTTCATAGTTTTTACTTCAAAGGAACTTGAATGTGCACTATGAACCTGAATTATATCCTTTACACCTTCTACACATGATATGTAACCTTAAAACACTCCTCACATGATTAAATTCACCTTATCTACTTCATTTCTCATGCTACCCTACCATCCTGCTTGAACTAGGTCAAGAATTAGGCCTAGAATAGCTTGTACCAACACATGTTTCTCATAAATAGACCTGATAACCATATTACAAACTTAGTAACACTTCAAACACATCTATTTGAACATATTAGACATCATACAAACCTTTGGAGTCCACACCCAACATTTAATTTCTTGTCTCATGCCCTAAACCATGCATATGCATCATGACACTATCAATGCAACTCACCATACAACTTCTCCATGTTACTAGACAACTCAAGTTGACTCAAATAACACCAATGACATCATCATGCAGTCAAGACTCCATTTGAAATAAATGCGAATTCAAATAAATGACAAGAACACTAACATAATTCCCAATAAATCCTGGTGCATTTATTTATTCTTGTTGTTTTATTATTTCTTTCTATTGTGAGGGTTTCACACACTCAAATCAATAAATATTCCAACTGCATTACACGTGAAGATGGAAATTTATGCAATGTTTATGGATTGACAGTCGGTGATAATTTTGTTATTAAAGCATTCTATCTTGATTCTTTTCATAAAAATAATTATTTAAAATCAATTCTAAAAAATATATGATTTATTTTGAACATGTCAAAGCAAGTGAAATAATGGTTTGAAATGTTGTGGTAGCTCACCAACATAACCCTGTTAGGCCTGAGTGGTTTGGTGATAACATTGTGGTTGATGTCACCATTATCGATGACACTATGAATCTCATTAGACCCCCAACATCCTAGAATTATAATCAAACACATGCGTGGTTCATTTGGATCATCCCAAAACCATGAAAAAATGTGTACTCAGGCCAATCCAAGTTTTAATTAATTCATAATGCAAAATCAAGTTAATTTTGTTAAACTTTTTTATAGACTAATGATAATTTGAGTCTTAACAATGACATATGTCATTTTCCTAATGTGTAGCCACATCTGCCACATCACCCATGGTGTCTAATGCTCCAAAAACTACTTACATACCTGAGAAATAAGATATTATGTCTGTAGTGTTTCTTCACCCTTCAATTTCAGGTATGAATAAATTGTAGATTTAAATTTTATTGATATTAGTCTTGGTTTTAGGATTTTCTCAATCAATTTAATTGGTTTTCCTTAAAATTGAAGCTTGTAATTCCACTACCTCTTGTACCATTCCATCTAATGCCACATTATATCAATTATAGACAATAACAACAACGTTACAACATTGACAATGTAAAAAATCCATATTGATTTCATTCTTTTCACGTGTTTAATGTTCTCTTGTTTGAATTCATGTATACTTGATGCTTGGAGGATTTTGTAACCTCAATATCATGTTCAACCCATAGCCACCCCCTCTACTTAGCACTTGATAAGTACAACATTCCCACTTCCCCTTCTTCCTCATGGTAGGGGAAATACGTTAGTATTCCCTGGAATGAGTAGAGGGACATATAATTATACAACTTCAGATTTCCCCAACATTTCGTTGGGCAGTGTATCGAGTTCCAAAGGAACTTCTATTTTAAATTATATTGATATGGATGGGGAGTATGTTAGATTTGACATCCTTTATGACATGGCACCAGCAAGGAAATGAAAATTCAATCATGATGATCTTATTCATTTTGCGCAAAAGGAGCAGCCAATTCCATGTAACAAGCCACTTCAGATCCTCCTTCACCAATTGGGGAGGAAAATTTAGATGATGATGGAGAAACAAAAAAATTCGGTTCACATTCTTGTGACTGATAATTATATAGCCCTTGTAATGGAAAATATTGTGTCTGATATTAAGGAATTGAGGATATGGGAGATCAGAGTGAAAGCTCTGATCAAAGAAATTAATGAATGATATCATAATTTTTCACATAGGGAACAAATTTTTTCATTGATAAAAATGAACCAGTTAAGATTCATGTTTTACTTTCTCAAGCACAATCTCGTAATATTGTAACCAAAAATAATTATAATAATGATAATATTTTTAATATAGTTCTTTATAGATTGGAAAATTTGAATGCTAAGGTATGGTCATATTAAAATAAGTGGAATTGAGACAAAAAAATTGTCATTATTGCAAATGCGGAGAAATACTTTTCCTTGGTAAGTACTTAATATTTGAAGATTATATTTTATGTAGTTATAGTTTATCTACTTTCTAAGTATGGGTTTTTTACATGTTGTCCAAATACCAGACATTGAATTCTGAAGTGCAGGTGTTAGATGAGCACCAAAAAAATGTAAGGGAAAGTGTAAGGGGATCAATAGTCTTGAAAGATAAGAAATTTCTATTAAACAAGAAGAAAAATACACTGTGAAGGATTATAAAGGAGCATGGATTAGATCATGATATTTTGTTGAAGAAAAAACTGACGAGGATCCTACTCTCCTTTTAACATGAGATGAAACTAGTGAGGATAGGAAAAATATTGAAAATATTAATGCCGCTGCAAATGGATTAGTCCGGTTTGGTGTTATTAAAGATAGTACAAATGTTGATGTTGTAGAAGCTAATCCAAGATATGGATCCAAATTAAGATAAACTATTGATGCCAATTATTGTATTTGTCAGATGAAAACATTATCTTATTTTAAACATATACATTTTATGAATACTTGGACTTATAATATAATTTCAAACTTGGATAGATTTAATATTGAAAACTTGGATGTACATTGTACTCTTGTATCTTGATAGTTGATTCTTGATGTATAGATAGATTATACGTAGAGTGTATTTTCAAATCAACTGAATTAAATACAGAAAACATTTTTTTCTAGACTCCTATGTATTTATTAATCCCCAGAATATTGATGGATATATGGATTATAATATATTTATGAACATGTGTGGATTTGATATTGAGAAATTGTGATTGAACATACTTTCCTAAGTAATGTAATTATTATTTTGTACATTATTCAGTTTTCATAGCTAGTTACTATTTGTTATTTCAAGCAATATATAAAAACATAGAAGTGATTTAAAATTTCCAAACATTATACAAAAAATATATGTAAAGGAAAATAACTAAATGACGAGTCACAATATATATATATATATATATATATATATTTCAGAGAAGGAAAATGCTCAAGTTTCTTGTAACTGAAACAACCCTATACTTAATAGTCCTCCATCACTTATTTTATCTTTTGTAATTGCATGTCCGCCACAATCCAAGTCAATTTCAACATAAACTGAGTCTTCATTGGTTATTATTTGATTGACATATCTCCACTCTACAAGGGATTTACAAGTATCTAATGCTCTTTCATATGGAAATGTGTCCACTCCATATCTTGAAACATACAATCTCAAATAAGTTTCCAGATTTTTGTCCAATCTGTTACAAAGTTTTGATTTAAAAAATGTTAACTCATTAAAAACCCTTTCATATTCAAATGACCCCAGAATCATTATTTTTATGAGTTCATACAGTTTTAAGTATTAACTTATTATTTCCCTCATAATGCTACTATGATAGAACTTTCTCCACATACGTGTAATAGCTTCATTTTCTATTGGTTAAGTAAGAGTCTTATATTGATAACTCATTGTCAATGTCAAATGTGTAGACTATGATATGAGTAATTTTCTATTCAATATAACATTCAATTCTTCACCATTAACATATGTATTTTAAAAATTGACCCATTATTCTAGACATGTATTTTCTAAAGAATTTAGTTGTCTATTATTCACCCATCATTAGATTCTAGAAATTGGGATTTATAACTCCCATGGCCTCAAGTAGATAACTATTCTTAAATCATTATTTGGTCTTAGAAGATAATGTTACAGATATCTTTGTCAATTTTTTCCATGTATCAGACAATACAAACATCAAATAGAAGGATTATCACGGGTACTTCCTCAATATTAGAACCTAGGACATAAGGATCTCTTTGGAAAGTGTGCATTGGAATATTTTTCACATCAAATGAGATATAAAGATGACCATTGATATTGAACTTTAAATAGCTGTTGGGATTTTTTATATCTATTAAGACCTTCCAACTACTGAATATTGGCTTCTGAAACCAACCTTGGCTAGAATATAAGTTTTCCAAAATAATTCATACATATTTTCTTAATTTGATAAATTCAACAATGTATATAGATCTTTCCTGAGATTTTTTCACCAAGTTTTTTATTTCCTTCAGCATTGGAAAAATACCACATAATGTTAATAATATCTCCAAATCAATCAAGCGATATAGAAGATATTTTTCCTTATCAACTTTTCTACAATTCTTGAACATATACCATGTTAATGAACTACATTCCTCAAAAATTTGGCAAGCATGATCATACAACGATATCCATCTTTTGTCAACATCTTTCAATAATTTTTTACCATTTGTAATTCCAATAGAAAATTTATGAAACTCAAAAAATATTTTAGAACTTCTTGACATGTATGAATGCAATTCACGTATAAGCTCTTCCACTTTAGTGACATTTTCAAAATTACTTACAATCTTGTAAGCGAGATTCATTCTATGAGCCATACAATGAAGAGGTATCATGTATGGGGAAATGGTTGTTTAAAGGTGATTAAAAATCCAAATTTTATGACCTTGCATGTCATATGCCCCATCAGAACCAACATAAATTAGATTCGTAGAGATTGAATGATAATCAATACCAGTTATTTCTTTCAAATTTGTAATAACTAGTTTACAAAGGTTCTCAGAATTAGAATTCTCCATCATTTTTTCATTACTAGTAGATGAGGTTTATAACACCCACAAAATTCCCACACAAAAACCTAAGACGAACCCAAAGATTAGATTAGAAAATTATAGAATTTTTTTTGTTAAAACCGGTTACAACTGGGTAACCTCCAACTAGAATTAAATATTTTCTTAGTTAATTTATTCATTTTAATTAATAATTAACTAATATTATTTAATTCGACAGTTCAGGCTTAAAATCCCCTTGTTACAATATTTAGTTAATTTAGTAATATATTTCTAATATCATTTATTATTTTATTGTTCTAGGGCTAAGTCTAAACTTACCCTCCCATAAAATTAAGATGAAATAAATTAGGTTTCTATAATACACATTGTTTAGTTATCTTGGAAAACAATTTAAATTAAAAATACAAGGTCTTAAAGAAAATAACTAAACGAATACCCCAAGGTTACATTTTAATCTTTCTCTCTAACACCACCTTAAGATGACCCATTCACAAGTTACACATACATTTCCTTTAAAACTTATTCCCACCTAATTCTCACCTAAATTTTGTAGGGATGAATCACAACCCTTAGATGGATTCTATGAGGGCCCTTAGATCTTAGGGATTTCAAACTAACCCTAATCATCTTTATGGAGTGTTCTTATTCATTCCTTTAGCTCATTTGATCTTTTTTTGCAAGTTTTAGGAGGAGAAGGAGGAGGAGCCATGAGAGGAAGAAGAGCAACCACTGCAAAATTTTCATGGTTTTTGTTGTAAATATTTTACTATTGTAGATTTCTCATTTTTTTAATGTAGAGATCATACAATGGATCTGTCTTGTTATTTAATGGGAAAATTTTCTTTTTTTTCCGTGTTCAACAATTGGGGAAAACCCCATTTCATAAAATCTATAAATTTTACCACTTTGGGTGCCATAAAGAGATTGGAAACCTTAAATAATTAAATTGAATTCATTTTTAATTGTTAGAGGTTTCCTTTTAATAGTCTTAAGCTTAGATTTTATTTAATTTTAAATCTGGGATAATTTTACAGATGAATTTTATTTTTCTGTCGAAAGTGACAAAACCACTGCCCTACGCAAGTTAGCGGTCTTATGACCACCACCATACCTGGGGGTAGTTCATCAACCACCACTCTATGTTGGGTGGTGCTTCTAAAAATGCCACTCTACACAAGGAAGTGGTTCCATTCCCTGAAAAAAGAACCTTCAAACAATGCATTCTTTTAACAATTTTCAACTTAAGTTGGTTTCTAAGGAAATAATAAATTGAACTAAGGTGTCTTCCATTCATTGGTTGCTAGATTGATAGAATTTCTAGTTTCATACTCAAATTACCTAACATCAACTCATTTTCACTATGTTTTCTTTTCAATAGAAACAAGCAACCATCTACTTTCATTCACAATAACATAATGGCAATCCATTTTAAGCAACGAGTATATTTTCAACATGATCATCAATCTTTTAAAAATGAAATAAATCACACTTTAGATTAAATAAAATAAACTTAGGTTCAAATAACTTTATTTCCATTTTAATCCCATTTCAAAGTTTCTACTTCACTTAACAATGCAAGATTTGGTGGTTTTCTTTTATAAGAACTAACACATTTAAAATATTTTTTTTTTCATTCAAAACAATCTTAGTAGGGTTTACAAGTTGAAGGGATTTTCAAGTGACAAATGAAATTTCCTTTGCCTATTTTCCCATATACATATATTTGTAAACTTGATACAAATCCACCATTTTAAAACATATTTACAAGAGATTGAAATTCTTAAAAATGCAAGTTACAAGCCTTCCACTTTAAGTGGAAACAATATGACCCAAAATTTACAAATGTGGGATATTTTTTCATTTTATTACAATGCGAATATGAACCAATATTCACTTGAAATCCACCATCTTCATCAAAATAAAGCACAACAAACTAGGGGAATAAGAAACACTCTCCACCCAACCAATAATCCAATGAGGAAGAGAATCCTTCTTCCTCATTGGCCCCCAAGCCCCAACAATGAAGCAATATGGAGTATTAGACAACCATTGGCAACTTAAAAAATCTTCCACAATCACATTCAAACCAAACATCCAACACAATAAACAAAAAACCAAGATAACAACAAAACAAGCAGATTCCTGTTGAAAAAAATAAGCTCACACTTATTTTGGGTCAACTAACACCATTTTCCCCTTTTGTGCTTCAATCTAAACTGTCACATATTTTAATCACTTAAATCCCCCTAAAATCATTTCCAACAGATAGGAATTTTCTTTCTCCTTTCCAGAGATATAAAGAAGTCCTTCTAACTCTTCATATTTTTCAAGTTACGGGTCGACAGACATTAGAAGGGATTTTTTGCCAAAAGCGTGTCGGCGGGCCCAGAGAAGAATTTTTGCCAAAGGAAATTGCGGACCAGTGACGTGCGGGAGGAGACCTTTTGACATTTTTACACTTTTCACACCAATTTTACACCATGTATAATCATGGGCACATTTTCTCCAAGAAGGATTTTTTGCTAACTTGACAAAAAACGGGTCAATCTCAATCAGATGCATCCTCTTGGTCCAAAAACTTTTGAAAATACGGACCCGCGGCCCAATGATGACTTTGATGGCAAACATGATTCTGTGGGACTGCGGATGAAATTTGGTTACCAACATTTCAATTCGTGCCTATGCGAGTCTACAAGGGACTTTGGAACATTTAAAATCTAATTTTTCTATAGTTACATGTGAATAGGTAAATCAAATTCAAAGCCCAAGAGCCCTGGGGTACGAATAAGATATTTTATATTCACTATTCCAAAGATGCTTCTAAAAGCCTCATGAGATTTGAAATTCACAAGTGGCTAGATTCTATAAGTAGTTGTTTAAAATCGCCAAACTTCTTATCATGTCTAAGAGTCAACAAGAAAAATTACAGCCAGCCTATATCACATAAGTATAGCATACTAGCGTACGGTGCCAAGTGTAGCATCAACAGAAATTACAAAGAAGAATGAACAGCATAGTGGAGACTCAAATGTCAGCAGAGGTTTCAGCATATGTATTATTTACCAAAAAGGGATTAGGATCGAAAAGAATAAGTTCAAAAGGTAATCGAAAGTCTTCACACAAGAATGCCTCAACGAAAGCTTCAATGGTCGAAGCTCGCATCTAGATACTCAGATGAGTGCAGGTTTACATTGATGTCCTCTGAGTCTGAAAAGATAGAAGTGGTGGCATTAAAAATTAAGAAGCAGAGGGATAGCCAGCAAGGCGCCAATGTCCTTGTACACAAGTTCAATGGTAAAATTCACAGTGGTTTCCTAGAGATTTGCACTGATCACTCCACATGTCTAGGGTAAGAGCTATTTGCAAAAATGCCCAGCTAATCTGGAGTTGAGCCATTTTAGAGAAGAATTTCATTAATCCAGCAGATCTGGAGCCACGTGTTTTTTCTAATCTCTACTATTTCTGTGAAACATGCATGCTCAAAAGGTAGTTCCCAAATGTGCGCCAACATCGACCATGTGTCCCAGAACTCTAACAGAGGTAAAGTCATGTCATGGTGAAAAGGTCAAAATCAAGCAGAGTCATCCATTTGGTCTCAACCAAGCAAGGTCGACTAGGTAAGATCTAGGGGTGATTTCCAAATGAGTCCCAAGCCTCCATGCATGTCCAGGGTCAGGCACAATAACCAACCCAACGGGAAGGAAGGCAGAATGTAGGGGAAACCACCAGCCTGTGGAAGCTACCACATGTCAATCCAGCAAAATAATAAAAACTGTGAGGAAGGAGATAGAAAATTAAAGATGACAAAAAAGATTCATACAACCAGCACCTAAATATACCCACAAATACATTAATAATTATTAGTAATTAAGTGACCCTAATCTAGTACCAAACAAACATGTGTTTCTAATGTATTAGCATGGATTTAAGTAACACAGGTACCTGTTGACCAAAATAAGCTCACACTTATTTTGGCTCAACTGACACCATTTTCCCCTTTTGTGCTTAAACCTAAATTTCTACATATTTTAAGCACTTAAGGCCCCCTGAAATCATTTCCAACAGATAGGAATTTTCTTTCCCTTTCCAGAGATATACAAGAAGTCCTTCTAACTCTTCGTATTTTTCAAGTTAGGGGTCGACAGGCATTAGAGGGATTTTTTGCCAAAAGCGTGTCGGCGGGCCCAGAGAAGAATTTTTGCCAAAGGAAATTGCAGACCAGTGGGGCGAGGAGGAGACCTTTTGACATTTTTACACTTTTCACACCAATTTTACACCATTTTCACACATTTTCTCCTTTTTTGCAACTTGACAAAAAACATCAATCTCAATCAATGCATCCTCTTGGTACTTTTGTAATCCATGGGTGACTTTGAATGGCTACCATGATTCTTTGATGATTTGGAGGACAACATTTCAAAAGTGCACTATGCGAGTTGGATTTTCATTTACAAGGATCTAATTTTTCTATAGTTGCATGTGAATAGGTAAGATAAATTCAAAGCAAGAACCCTTACGAATAAGATATTTTATATTCCTATCATCCAAATGCTTCTAAAAGCTTGAGCCTATTTGAAACCACAAGAAGGCTCAATTACTATAAGCCTGTTGTTCATAAAATCAAAACTTCTTATCATTCTAAGATAAAAGAAAAATCTAACCACCATATACAAAGGCAGAATGGAGAACTTACAAGTTAGCATCTGGAAATTACAAAGAAGAATGAAAGCATATGCCAATGTCAGCAGAAGACTTCAACATATGTATTATTTACCTACGGGATTCAAAAAAGAATATTTCAAATATTAGTCCTTCACAATCAAGTAATATCAACGAAGATCTCATGGAAAGCTCGCATCTATCATAGATTACGTTGTTAGAGCATGAGATTGAGCTACTGAAGAAAAGGTCAGAAGTGGCCTGGCCTCCAAATTAAGAAGGTATATTTCAAGGCGGAATGTCTTTCTTGATACTTTAGTTATGGTGAAGATTCACAATCAGATATTTGACTCTCACCCACAATCATGTTAAGGCCGTTTTCAAAAATCCCACAATCTAGAGTTGAGATTTTAGAGAAAATTTGCATTAATCCACAATCTGTGAGTGTTGTTTTCTAATCTCTAATATTTCTAGTGAAACATGCATGCTCTACTACTTTTTTGTCAATAGAACATCGACTTTAGAACTCTAACAAGTTCATGCACGGTGGAGTCGATCAAAGAGTCATATTTAGTACAAAACATAGGCCAACTAGAAGATTTTTCTTATGATCCCAAGATCCATGCAGGTTTTGTAACTTAACCAATCCCAAAAAATAAGAAAAACCACCACAAAGAAAAAGTACAACCAATTCCCAGAATAATAAAAACTGTGAAAAGATAGAAAATTAAAGATGACAAAAAAGATTCATACAACCAGCAATAAATATACCCAAAAATACGATTAATAACATTAGTGTATTAAGTAAAACCCAGTACCAAAAAAATGTGTCAAGGACACTGATATCACCTAGCAATTAAGTAATGCATGAGTACCAAATTGTTGACCAAAATAAGCTCACACTTATTTTGGCTCAACTGACACCATTTTCCCCTTTTGTGCTTAAACCTGAATTTATACATATTTTAACCACTTAAGGCCCCATGAAATCATTTCCAACAGATAGGAATTTTCTTTCCCTTTCCATAGATATAAAGAAGTCCTTCTAACTCTTCGTATTTTTCAAGTTACGGATCGACAGGTATTAGAGGGATTTTTTGCCAAAAGCATGTTGGTGGGCCCAGAGAAGAATTTTTGGCAAAGGAAATTGTGGACTAGTGGGGCGGCAGGAGACCTTTTGACATTTGTACACTTTAGCACCAATTTTACACCATTTTCACACCATTTTCCCATTAAAAGGATTACTTTTTGCAACTTGACAAAAAACATCAATCTCAATCAATGCATCCTCTTGCTACTTCTGTAATCCGTGGGTGAATTTGACGGCTACATGATACTTTGATGTTTGATCCCAACATTTCAAAAGTGCCTATGTGAGTTGGATTTTCATTTAAAATCTAATTTTTCTATAGTTGCATGTGAATAGGTAAATAAATTCAAAGCAAGACCCTTATGAATAAGATATTTTATATTCCTATTCCAAATGCTTCTAAAAGCTTGAGATTTGAAACCACAAGTGGCTAATTCTGTAAGTGTTGTTTAAAAATCAAAACTTCCTGTCATTCTAAGATAAAAGAAAAATTAACCACCATATACAAAGGCTTATAGGTACTTACAAGTTAGCATCTGGAAATTACAAAGAAGAATGAAAGCATTTCCCTTCCAATGTCAGCAAACCTTCAACATATGTATTATTTACCTACGGGATTAAAAAAGAATATTTCAAATATTAGTCTTCACACAAGAATATCAACAAAATCTCATGGAAAGCTCGCATCTATATAGATTACGTTGTTTACATGGATTTCCTCTGAAGAAAAGAAGAAGTGGTGGCCTCAAATTAAGAAGGGATATTTCAAGGCGGAATGCCTTGTACACAGTTATGGTAATTCACAATCAGATATTTGACTTCACCCACAATCTGTAAGGCCGTTTTCAAAAATCCCACAATCTAGAGTTGAGATTTTAGAGCAGATTTGCATCAACCCATAATTTGCAGGGTTATTTTCTGATCTCTACTATTTCTATGAAACATGCATGCTCTACTATTTTTGTGGCAACATCGACTTTAGAACTCTAACACGTTCATGCACGGTGGGTCGATCAAAGAGTCATTTTTTGTGCAAAGCAAGGTCAATTGGAAGATTTTTCTTACGATCCCAAGATCCATGCAGGTTTTTCAACTTAACCAACCCAAAAAACAAGAAAAACCACCACCAAAAAAAGTACAACCAATCCCAGAATAATAAAAACTATGAAAAGATGGAAAATTAAAGATGAAAAAAAAGATTCATACAAGAAGCAATAAATATACCCACAAATACACTAATAGAATTAATAATTAAGTAAAACCCATTACCAAAAAAATTTGTTTGAATGTATTAGCAATAAAGTAACGTAGTACCTGTTGACCAAAATAAGCTCACACTTATTTTGGGTCAACTGACACCATTTTCCCCTTTTGTGCTTAAACCTGAATTTCTACATATTTTAAGCACTTAAGTCCCCCTAAAAGCATTTCCGACAGATAGGAATGTTCTTCCCCTTTCCATAGATATAAATAGAATTCCTTCCAATTCTTTGTATTTTTTAAGTTACTGGTCGGCGGGCATTAGAGGGATATTTTTCCAAAAGCGGGCGAGTGGGCCCAGGGAAGAATTTTTGCCAAAGGAAATTACAGACCGGCGGGGCGATGGGAGACATTTTGAAATTTTTAAACTATTCACAAAAGGCACAAGTATAATTGTGGGGCCTGTGAGCCCCGAGAAGGATTTCTTATGCAAAGTGGAAAAAGCGGGTCGGCGGGCCCGAAGATGTCTTTTGCCCAAAAATGGTAAAATGCGAGCCGGCAGGCCCGAGGATGAATTTTTTCCAAATGCGGGTATGTGATGCCGTGGAGGAAATGTTTCCCAAGTGTTAACTTTGGGTCAGTGGGTCTGTGGGGGAATTTTGGAACCTTTTCACTTTTTGTCAAAAAGCACAGTTTTCAAGTGCGGGCCCGTGATCCCGCGGGGTCTCATCGGCCATTGAAAAGTCACAAATTAGTGGAAGGTGCCACTTTTCAAAATGGTGCACTTTCAAGGGTCAAAGAAAAAGGTGGATCCATAAACAAGTGCCAGGCTTCCACGTGTCTCAGGTCCAAAAAGGGACAGAGTCGACATTTGAAAAGTCAAAATGGGTCAGAGCTAGCTGAAGGTGTCATGTGTCGACTCGGCATAGCTTCAAACACCAACTTTCGAAGGTGGATACCCAAACAAGTGGAAGCCTGCCACGTGGTCAAATTCAACAAAGGAAGACAGAGTGGGCCCAAAATGAATAAATATAGAGAGCCTGCATACAGCGCCACAGGTCGCATCAATGTAGATTCAAAGGCACGACCCAAAGCAGAGACTAAGACAAGTGTGTGCCTTCCACATGTCCCACGTCCAAAAGGGAGATAGAGCCGATCATTTAAAATGAATAAGTATAAGGGTGTCGATAGAATCCTCCACGTGTCTCATCGGTGCAACACTAAGGCTGGGTCCAAAGAGAGGGTTCCCAAACGTGCGCAGACTCTCCACATGTCTTGGGTCCAATAGCCCCACCAATTCAAATGGATTGAGGCCCGAATCGGCTAAGTATAGAGAGCCAGCGAACGGCACCACGTGTCGCATCAGTGAAAATTCAAAGGCATGACCCAAATCAGAGACTTAAACAAGTGCTAGCCCTCCACGTGTCTAGAGCTCGAAAAGGCAGAAGCAGTCATTGAAAATTCTAAGCAGAGTCAGGCCAGCAAAAGGAGCCACGTGTTAGTACGACGCAATTTCAAAAGTAAAATTCAGAGTGGGTTGCCAATTGAGCATGAATCCTCCATGTGTCTCGGGTGAGGGACAGGGTCTCCGCTAAATAGGAGGGACTCAGGCAGAATATAGAGGACACAAAGGATCCCGTGGAAGCCGCCACGTGTCAGTTCGGTGCAGTTTCAAGAGCAAAAGGAAGGATTTGAATATTCAAGATGCGCTGAGGCTGCCACATGGACCTATTATAGACAGACTCTTTTAAATAGTACATGTCCATGAACTTGATCTTCAGACAGCCATATATTTCAATTGGAAACTCAGATTTGGGTGGGAGAGGACTTTTTGCAAAAATCTCGGCATCGGCTTCTCATCTTCCTCCATTAATGTTTTTACCCACTAATTTCAAGGACTATCAAGTCTCCCACTTGCCATCATGATGAAGAATGGGGCTCTTTCTTTCCCAGTAAGGGACAGGAACAGAGGCATGGGTCTTGCAGTAAAGCTCTTCATTGTGCTAGGTGAATTTCAATGCCTTCTGGAGTGGTTGGAGTAGGTGTGAATTCAATGCATATCTTAAGGTGATTGGAGCAGGATTCAGATTTTCCCTCTCTCTTTATTTCTCATTCTTCTATATATTGTACAGGAGGGGCATATTCATAACGGTTAGTTATTGTTTCCCTCTTGCCCCCCTCTCTCTTTCGTCTTTAGGGTAGAATGAGGAGTCTAAGCCTCCTCTCATGGCTCTATAATGGAATTTTCTTGCCCCTTACCCATTGATGATGTACGGTGTAACTTTTAAAGCAATAGAATCTATTTCGTGATGCATTTTTCCATCCTTGACTCATTTTATTGTCTCTCTTACCTCTCTTCATTGCAGGGTATACTATGCATACTCTGATGTTTATTGCAGGATCTAGGAGCTGTGCTTAATGGGTCTTAAAGTGGTGTCTATGTGACATTCATCTTTGGTTTGTGGTGCATCTTTTCCACCCCTTCCTCTACTCACCTGTCTCCACTTCAGGCAGCCGGATCTATGATCAGCCACTTCCTTTTCTAGTGTATCACCACTTAGTGTAGGCTCTCTTTTACCTCTCTCTCTCTCTTCCTGTCTCCTTGGAATGGTTAGATTAGGTTAGATAGGTTATGTCTGCACTCAAGTAGCTTGTGGAAGGTAGATTAGGAAGCAGGAACCAGCCTTCTTTGGAGGTCCATATTAAGTCCGCAAGTCCCACAACTTGAGAGATGTTCCACTATTGTGTAATCACACTAAATGCCCCACTCATAACCAGGCCACTCTGGGGTGTTTTGATTCTGCACTAACAGTTTTGGCACACCCGGCAGGACACTAAGGTCAGATCTCTCATCTTTCCAAGGTCTCTTATTATCAACAACAAATCTTAAGCCACCATGTGACCCAACAGTTTTTGGCACGCCCGGTGGGACAGGTCCAAAGCACCTTACCACTTAATCTTAGTAGGTTGGTGTGTTCCTATTAAGATTCAGTCTTATGAGGCACATGCAAAGCACATCTAACAACTCCATCTAGTCAATGACCCATTCTTGGAGTTATAGACCTTTTCCATCTATTTTCCACCCATCTTCATTCATATTTTTTCCACATCTTTCATATTCTACCATTCATGAATTTTTGCAATCATGAATTCATTCCTCTCTTAAAATTCACACTTGTAGCAAAACTCCTCCAGATTAGCGTTATGATCGTATCCAAAACCATTATGCTTACCCATATGAGTAGTGTCAAAACCAATTTGGTCATAGAGCTTATCAAGAACAAGGGGACACATATAATGGTGACAACTACATGGAAAATGTAGATCTAATGGAGAAGATTCAAGGGATGGAGGCTCGCGTGGTGCATTCAAGGGCTACAACACATATGAAAGCATTCAAGATTGGCTATAGGGCACCTTCTCCATGGGTTGGCCCTATGCCAAGACATTGCAGCCCTTAGGAGAAGGTTGACTTCATGAATGAAATGTTGCCTCAACTCACACAGTGGATTGAAGATATTAAGGCTTATGGGTTGGACACAAGACAACCTTGGCAATGGGTAAGTCCACCACCTCCTAGATTTTCTTTTCCTTTTCCTCAATTAGTATCATCACGACAGTTTCACAAGTCTAGCTCCCCATCTTCTGCCACAAGTGTTGATTACCATTCTCCTTCTCCTAGTCTTCCATCTCATTTCAATTCTTCTTCCTTTTGAACATTCCAAACAGTCATTCCCTACAAACAAACAAGAAGTTCCACTCCCCTCTCCACCACAAACAATAGAAAAACTAGTTGAACCCCAACATGCCACTCCTCTTGCTTTCCCAAGTCCATGTTAGGAAGAGACTCAAGAGACCAGTCAAGGAGAACAGCAAGAAGAGGAACCAAACAAAGAAAAAATGACAGACAATCTAAAGAGTTGGGATGTCAGATTTGGGTTTACAAAGATCCCCTTAATGGTTAAGCCAATAGAGGAGATCAGAGTTGAAGAGCCAGTGGTGGATGAGGTTGATTTTGCAATAGAAGAAGAAAAATAATAAGAAGGATAAGATCAGTAACCTATTTTCTCTGAATGCAATGTCAATAATGGAACTTTGTCTAAAGAGGATGCTGATCTAATCCAAGCTAGACAACTAGTTAAGGAGGAAGAACAACCAGCTCCAAGTCCTATTCAATAGGAGCAACTGGGAGAGAAAAAATAAGAGTTGAGGCCACTTAATGAAGAAATCATTATTGAATTTTTTTTTCTTTCATTTTGAAGGGCCTGATTTGATTGATTGAACCCATGATGGAGGAAGACCATAACAGTTTTCAGAGGCTCCAAATGTGGAGCAAACCGTAGAAGAATAACCTTCAGTTCTTCCTCCCACTTCATCCCCTTCAAGCTCTAATGTTGAAGAATAGTTTGATCTTTCAAAATTCATGTTTTAGGATGAAGGGAACCATTAGTGAGAAATCATAGCACCCCCAAATGAGTTCTACATATCTTCTTTTCTAAGGAAGATTCATTTAGTGTGATTACATAACATTGAACTTTCCCCAAGGTGTGGGACCTTGAAAAAATGGGAAAGCTTTCTAGATTAAAGGTTGGTTCCTATTCCTCTGTTTGGGTGCATGCGTGAGGACTTGCAGAGGATCTATTTCTACACCTAATCTAAAATTTTCCAAGGAGACAGTGATAAAACAGGATATAAGAAATAAGAAATAACTAAGCTACAAGGTGATGCACCGAAGGAATGATGAACACTAGTCTTTGCTGATAAACACAAACCAATAAAATACATGCAATAATCAAGGCACAGTCGATAACCATATTTATAATGAAAATACCAGATGCGAGTAAAAAGAGACAGAAAGGATCTAGAATCAATCACAAACATGTTTTATTGCTCTGCAGATTGATACAATGCATTACAAAATAGCCAGGAGGCAAGAACATACTGCAAATTTAATGGAAGGCCTGAAATCCATGAATTCCTTTGCTAGAAGGAAAAGGAGAGCCTGCAAAAACAAAGAATGTCCAACCCTTTACAATGAATCCTACCCTTGCATTTATAGATTTAATCAGAGAGAAGAAAGAGAGAGAGAAATTGGAAAAGCAGGTTGAAACTCAACCACTTCCATTAATGCCTCTGGTAAAATCTACCCCCAAGTCCATTTTGACTACCTCAACCACTGGTTCAGTGCCTTTAAGGGAGAAGAAACGGTGGAACAAATCAAATCTGATCTAGTTGTTGAGGAAAAGAGATCCTACATTAACGGATTAAATATGTTTCTCTATTTTTCACCTACCAAGACCTAAGAAAAATGAATTTTAATCTTTTCACGGTGTAGAAGACATTGAGATGCTTCCAATGGTGTCAGATTTGTAATATTTTGAGCCTTGAGTTAAAAGATATGCCCCTTCAAAAGTTTGTATCGAGTTCGTACAAATGGGCAGTGGGAAAACAGTTTGAAAAATGGGTCCCCTTTTGATCTAGGATACGTGGCAGCCAAATTAGAGAAAAAATCACGGTTTGCGGGTCTGTAATTTATCTTTTTTCCCCTTTTCCACAAAAAAATGCAAAACTCAAGAAAACCTCCCATGGCCCGAAGCTCCATGGGACACATGGCACCCTTTGGTTGGCTGGGGAGATGCGCTTCCATCTTTTCCTTTGTGCCCTTTTTGACAAAAGGAAAATTTTCACCTTTTCCTCTGACTCCCTGCTTTGGCTTTGACTCGGGCTCAAACACTGACTTTTTCCCTTGGGTGGAGTTGTGGCCTATTTTGTGACTTTTATCCTTTTGGGATGATAAAAGGAAAAAAACCAACTTTTTCCCTGGCGGCCCGCTTTCCTTGACTCGGGACACACGGTGGCACCACACTTGTTTGGAAACCCTTTTCAAAATTTTCCTTTGGAGGAGCGTTGAGTTGACACTTGTCGGTCTCCACTGGTCTGTGGACTTTTCAACGGTCCCTCTTACTTTTTTGGTATGTTGGGCTACGTGGTGAGCTTGCACTCATTTGAGTCTCCGTCTTGGGACTAACTCTTAGAGATGCGCCACATTGACACTTGGTAGCCTCCGCTTACACTTTTATACTTAGCCAATTTTGAGGCCCACCCTATCCACCTTTTAACTCTTTTTGACCATTTTATATGTGGAGGGCTGGTGCAAGTTTGAGTCTCCACCCTGGGCTCCCATTTTAGATTTGCGCCAAGCTGACACTTGGCACCTTCTTTCTTAATTGAAGACTTTTCAACACTCCCACAACTTTTGGGACTCTTGACACGTGGAAGCCTGGAACTCATTTGGGTTTCCTTTTTTCGATTCACCTTTGGAGAATCACCATTAGGACACATGGTTCTTTCCACTGCTCCCTCCATACTTAGTCGATTTTGGACTCTTTCTTAAATGGTCATGAGCCTGAAAAAACTACGAAACCTCACCATCCTTTCCCCTTCTTTTTCCTAGCTCTTCTATGGCACTACCCCTTCTTTTTTTATCCTGATATTCCATTGTTGGGTCCTTCTGCAACTTTGAAAATGGATTTAAGACATGGAAATGGCCCGAAAAAGTCATTTGTTTTGCATAGGTCCTTTAGTCTTTCTTGGCCCCTGCCACTCCATTCTTGAGTCTCTCTGTGACCTATTTACAGGTCTGAATGAGTTTTCTCAGGTTCTTTCTATGCGGGGTCATGGCTGATCTGATATTTGGCCCAGGGGGTGAAATATGGATAACAATTTGGTGACTCACGGGGACATCTGCCAGCTAGATGAAGAGACCAGTGGCCTTGGAGCATCCATTGGGCATGGAGTCTGCCTGCTAAACACGAAACTAATTTGAACTTTTCAAGATCTGATCCATGAGCCACTTTGAGCCTGAATGTATGCCTTTTCCATTTTTTTCCTGACCCTGAGTCTGCACTCTCAATTTTCATAAGAAAATCTTGAAAATGGAATTTCTGAGAGTAGAAAATTGTTTTGGCTTTGGGGCTTCACCTGTCTCTCTGAATGGACTGCATAAGAGCAACAAAATAACACCACAACTATGTACAAAATTTGAAATCATACATGCCCCAAATAGAACATGCAGAGTGTGCAAAGCACTTAGGAGAAAAGCAACCTACACTACAACAAGACAATGTGCACCAACACTTAGAGGAAAAGAAACTAAACTAATATGTACAGGGTGGGGACTTCCCTTTTAGCATCAGTGTTTAAGATGGATTCCATTTACTGGAATTTACAATTCCTCTCCTTCCAACGTAGACAATTGGAAAGCATTGCTACTTTTGCATCTTGTGACCATATAGGGGCCACTCCAAATGGCATCAAACTTGGAATGCCTTCCTAGTTTTGCTCGATCTGCATCCCATTTCAAAACTAGGTCTCCTTCCTAGAAGATCCTTGCTTTTTCCCTTTTTTCAAAGCATCTCTTGATTGAGGCCTGATCCTTCTCTATTTCTTGAAGTGCATGCTCTCTGGTTTCTTCTAATTCTATCAAACTCTGCATACCTGGCCTCCATTGGTTCAAATTTAGACATCTCTAGCTGCTTCACGAGCTCCAATGCTGGAAACTCAAGTGATATAGGCAACACTGCCTCTTTCCCATAGACAAGTTTGAATGGAGAGCTTCCTGTAGATCTCTTGGGTGTTATTCTATCAGCCCATAAGGCTGATTTGAGCTTTGTGTGCCAGGTTCTCTGATTTTCATCAAGAGTCCTTCTGATGATCTTTAGCAGGTTCTTGTTTGTGGACTCAGCTTGACCATTACCTTGAGGGTAATAGTTTGATGAAGTGCTCAAGTAAGTCCCGTTCTTAACATCCCATCCTTTGATCTTGGAACCTATGAATGCCAATGCATTGTCTAATATAATGGTGGTTGGCACTCCAAATCTGGTCACTATCCCTTCATAGAAATCTAGTATACTAGACTCATTAGCCTCCTTGAGTGCTACTACCTCGGTCCACTTGGTGAAATAATCTATTGCTATCAGAATCCATTTGTGGCCTTGGCTTGAATTTGGATTGATGACTCCAATGAAGTCCAATCCCCATTGCATGAAAGGTTGGTCAACTGAGATTGGGTGCAATGGAAGTGCTGTTAGCTTTTCTTTTCCTTTGAAGAATGCACAATTCTTGCACCTTTTGATCCATGCATAGTAGTCACTAAACACTCTGGGCCAGTAATAACCCGCCTTCATGATCTTGAGTGTTGTCACCGTAGGGGAAAAATGACCTCTAGCTACTTCAACATGGAATTCTTGTAACACTCTCTTGACCTGATCTATCTCAATGCATCTCAGCAGAATGCCATTGATGTCTCTTTTGAACAAGACACCATCAATAAGAACATATGGGATGGCCTGTAGCCTGAAATGTATCCTTTTTGCTTTACTCATCCCATGAGGACACAGGGCTATTTGAAGGAAGTGCACCATGTCATGGGTCCAACAAGGAGCAAGTACATTGTTAGCTGGTTGCTCTTGATCATTCTGTAGTAGCAGGATAACCTCTTCTTCTCCTTTTGGCTCATCATGTGGTTTATAAGCAAGCTGCTCACACAAACCTTTTCCATGAACCAACTTGGTCACTTTTATTTCAATGTCATACTCCATTACATGGGTGATCCAACCTTCTCTCTTCTCATTCAAGTCCTTGTTTAGGAGAAAGTCCTTGACACCAGCATGAGACACTAACAGTTGGATCTTTTTGTTTGAGACCAAGTGTCTAAACTTCTTCAAACTCCTAATGATACCAAGGACATGCTTTTCAATAAAAGAATACCTTACTTCATAGTCTTCCAGGCTCTAACTGAAGAATGTTATGGGCTGTTCCGATCCTTCTCTATTCAGTTGTATCAAGATAGTTGAGATTGTGTCTAATCCTCCAAAAGCATACAACATGAAGTCCTTTGAGAAGTCAGGGTTGATAAGAGTCAGAGCCTGTGATATTGCATGCTTGATGGCTTCAAAACTCTCTTTTCCTTCAGCTCTCCACCTGAATGCTAAGCTCTTCTTCAACATCAATGTTATTGGCTTAACAAGGGCAAAAAAGTTTGGTACAAACCTACAAACAAAATTGATTTTTCCCAGGAAGCTTTGAAGAGCTTTCTTATGGCTTGGCAATGGCAATTCTCTTATTTCTTCCACTCTCTCTGGGTCAATTTCCAATCCTTCCTTTGATACAATATGGCCTAGAAGCCTGCCCTCATGGGCCAAGAATATGCATTTTTTGGGGTTCAATGATACCCTGAATCTCCTACACCTTTGGAACACTTGCCTTAGGTGAAAAAGGTGGTCTGCTGCATCTTTGGAGAATACAGTAATGTCATCCAAGTAGATCAGCGCTATTTTGTTGATCAGCCCTTTGAATGCCATATCCATATCCCTTTGGAAAGTGGCTCTGACATTAGATAATCCAAATGGCATTTTCCTATAAGAATAGGTTCCCCATTTGGTGGTGAAAGTCGTCTTGAATTGATCATCTCCTTTCGATTTGGCTATACCCTAAGTAACCATCTAGGAGAGAGAATCTCTCTGGTCCAGACACAACTTGCAAGATCTACTCCATTGAAGGGAGTGGGTAGTGATCTTTGAGGGAAGCTCTGTTCAAGTCTCGAAAATCTACACACAACCTAATCTCTCCATTTTTCTTCCTAACTGGGACCAGGTTTGCAACCCATCTTTAGTGTTTGATTGGAAATATGATACTTGCCTCTATCAGCTTGTTCAGTTCTTTCTTCATCAGAGGCTCAATATGTGGGTTGACTGGTCTCTTGCTTCTTTCTTGATGGGCTTAGCAGCTGGATCTAGCTCAATTGTGTGTTGGGCTAACTTTGGATTAAACCCTCTTAGGTCTTCATAGCTCCAAGTAAACACATATGGAAATTATTGGCAAAGTTGTATGAATTTGAATATATTTCTTGCTCGGTGGCCACCTTTCCAACTTGTAATGTTTTGCCTTCTCCAACTGGTATTGACTATGAATCTTCCCCTTTGATTTGTATGTTAGTTTTCTCTTTTCTAGATTGATCATTAGGATTGAAGATGGAATCCAATGTCACTAAGACTTTTGGGGAGATTTTTTGTATACAGTTGTACTATCTGATTCCAGTATTGCTGCTCTAATCTTCTTTGATTTCTAGCTGAGAATTCAACTTCTTCTTGCAAAAAATTAATGATCTGTTGATCACTCTCGAACACATGCCAACATGTGTTGTTATCTGGCACTGCTGGCCTCACAACTATATGGATATGTGGTTGTTCTTTGTCTCTTTTGATGTTTTCGACCACATCAAATGTTGCTCCAACTATTGCAAGCCTATAAACAGCTTCATTCTCCTTCCTAGGTATGGACACAATGTTGAAGGCTTTGAAATCCTCCATGAGATCCCATACCCTACTCTTGTAGTTCTTGAGCAGGTCATTCTTGATAGCATTAAGTCCTCTGACTTGATTGGCAACCAATTCACTATCACCAAACACTTGTAAGTTCTTGATTCCTAGCTTCCTTTCCCAATGAAGACCTTGGACCAAAGCTTCATATTCAGTAGTGTTGTTTGAGAATGAAAACTAAAATCTGAAGGCTGAATAATATTTCATACCTTTGGGGGACACAATCATGGCTCCTCCTCCTTCTCCTTGTCTACTCCTTGAGCCATCAAATAAAAAATGCCATACCTCATTGTCATCCTTACATTTTGGCTTAATTAGGTCAGGAAGAGGATGATCCTCTTCATGTAGATAGTAGACTCCTAGCTCAGATTCTTCCATCTCCTTATAGGGGTCAAAAGCATGTCTCTTATTGGCCCACTCATCGAGAGTGAAGTCTGGGATACATTCCACCTTGGTGTCTACTTCACAAGTGCTTAGGAGGTCTTCTTGATCAAAAGTTGAGCAATTGGCGTTTATTAGGATAGGCACATAAGATTCAATATGATATTTAACAATGGGTTCAGATTTTATTGTGGCCTTTGCCCCATACCTTTTTTTGAAGAGCATATGTGACCAATCAGTAGACAAATAGCCTCCAATTTTGGCAGTGAAGTCCCTGGACAAACACAAAGAAAAATGTGGTGGCGAATCTATGATGGATACGTTCTACAAAACAGTCACATTGGGGTAGGCATGCAGAGTGAGGCTGAGATCTTTGATGATTCCAATAGTTTTCACTGTTGTCCCATCTAGTTGCACTACCCCTCTAGAGATGACTTCATATTGGAGACCTAGTTGATCAACTATTTGTTTGGGCATCACAAAACTACTAGCCCCAGAATCAATCATACAATTGTGCACCAATTTGTCTCCAATAATCAATGAGACATAGAATGGAGGAGGTCTCAGGTTCTTACCTTGTTGTTCTCCATGGTTCCTCCTGGGTTGAACTGTATTGGTAAGCACTCTCTCTTGTTGGCTAGGGGGTTGATTTGAATTTGACCAATTCTATATAGCAGTCTATAACAGATCCCTCTGCCTTGAAATGGCCAATGACTCCCATAGTGAAATGTTCACACTTGTCTTCTTCATTTGCTCAATGATGTTGAATGAGCTATCCTTATGCTGCCCCTTCCCAGGAACATTTTTTTCTTGCACATGGGTTGTCACAACGGGTGCTTGAGTGGATTTGGAAGGTGGCTTGGATTGGTTTTACACATTGGGAGTTGTATTTTGAATGCCAATACCTTTCTGAGAAATGGAGGGTTGAGGGTCACCTGAGCTTGGTGAAAGTCCTTCTCTAGTATTTCTCCTCTTAGACCGTGTATTGGCAGCTACACTTTGAGAAAGGAACTGATTCATCCCACATAAGTCCTCATCTTGCCAATTGACAAGCATAGTTTCACTTGGGGGTCCTTCTTGCTGAGCTCCTTTGTTGATCTCCTTCTCGGCTAGGTTCTTAAGACACCATACTGGTCTGAACCATCAAGGCTAGATTTAGTGCACCATTAAAGCACATTGATTCATTATGTGGTTGATTACATGGAAAACACCAATCATATTCTTGTGTCATATTGTTCTGTGCTGGAACCAATGCCTTTGATGTTGAAGTTGTGTTTGGATCATATGACCTGAAAGGTCTAGCAGCTTGAGGTTGTCCTTGGTTCTGGCTCTGACTTACAGTCTGAGATGGTGGTCTATTTTGCTGATACTGGGGCCTAGCTTGATACTGAGTCTGGGGCTGATATGCCCTAGAACTCTGAGCTTGCTATCTTTTGATGGTTACTAGCTCGTTTCCTAGGTTCTGAAGTTGTTTCATGACTTCCTGGAGTTCTTTAGAGGTGTTAGATGATGAGGTGGAGGCTTCAGCTGAGCTTTGACTCCTAGGAGTAGGTACAGGGGCTAATGTGGGCGTTTGGCTGGTATCTAGGTTTCCTAACTCAGGGTACAAAGGCATGGATGGCCTATGAGTGATTTTACTAGCCTAAATCAAACGGTTCTCATCCCCTATGGAAAGGCTATAGGCTGTAGGTAAGGTTGTGCCCCCCATTGACTGAATCATCAAAGAAATATCAGAATTTAAATCCCTAAGAAAGTATAAGAAGGAACCTTCATTAGTGGGCTTTACTGCTATTGGAATCCTGTCCCAGGTCCGCTGAAATATGAGGTTGAAGTCCGTCAGCTACTCGTTCGGGGCTCTTTTGATTGTTGTTAGTTGCTCCAACAAAGACAAGTTATCACCCTTCTCTCCAAACTGGTTGTGAAGAGTTGTGCACAGCTAGTTCCAATTTTGGATAGAGCCTGCTTCGAGGCTCCTGAACCATTGTGAAGCTTTACCTTTGAGTGAAGAGGTGAGAAACTTGACTGCAATGTCCATCTCATGGATTTCATGGATTGTACAGACATTTGCAATATCTTGGACATGATCACCAAGAGAAGTCTGGTTTTCCCCAGTGAAATATGGGATGCTCTTTAATGCTACTGTCGGGAGCGGATTTGTGCATTCAAAGTGAGTGGGCTGTTGCCAGTGAAGTTGACATAAGGATTTGGCTGAGCCATCCTAATCGGCCTGAGCACCCCTCTTGATTGAGAGAACATCCTACCAGGAGGAGGTGTTGATAAGGCCCTATTTGGTGGAGATAGAGACCTCTGGGTTCTTCTTCCTTCCCTCCCTCTATCTGGGGATAAGTCTAGATAGACAAATAATCCCTCTTCTCTAGTTCTTGACCGTGTTTGTATTCTTCTCATGAACTTGCTTGGACTACTGAAACCAGTGGATTTGTCTCTTTTGGAGTCACCAGATGTACAATTTTAGAACTTCTTAAAAGTTAGAATCACAGCAGGTGCACATTAACCTTACTGTAATGAGATGGAGACTTCTATGTCCCACCACACATGCCAAAACTATTAGTGCGAAATCAAATCACCCCCAAATGAGTTCTACAAATCTACTTTTCTAAGGCAAAGTCATTTGGTGTGATTTTATAACATTGAACTTTCCCCAAGGTGTAGGACCTTGTAAAAATGGGAAAGCTCTCCAGATTAAAGGTTGGTTCCTATTCCTTTATTTGGGTGCATGTTTGAGGACTTGCAAAGGATCTATTTCTACACCTAATCTAAAATTTTCCAAGCAGATGGGGATAAAAAGGGATACAATAAATAGGAAATAACTAAGCTAAACGGTGATGCACCGAAGAAATGATGAGCACTAGTCTTGCTAATAGACACAAACCAACAAAATACTTATAATGATAGAGCACATATAACCATATTTATAATGAAAGACCATATGCGAGAAAAAGAGACAACAAGGATATAGAATCAATCACAAACATGTTTTATTGCTCTGCAGATTGATACAATGCATTACAAAACAGCCAAGAGGCAAGGAACATATTGCAATTTTAATGGAAGGCCTAAACTCCATGAATTCCTTTGCTAGAAGGAAAGGGGAGCCTACAAAAAAAAGAATGTCCAACCCTTTACAATGAATTATGCCCCTACATTTATAGATTCAATCAGAGAGAAGAGAGAGAGAGAGAAGTAGGAAAAAAGGTCAAAACTCAACCACTGTTGTTAATGCCTCTTACAAAATCTGCCCCAAATCCATCTTGACTGCATCAACCACTTGTTTGGCATCTTGGAGGGAGAAGAAACAGTGGAATATATTGAATCCGATCTGGTTGTTGAGGCAAAGAGATCATGCATTAAATGCCTAAATACTTTTCTCCATTTTTCACCTACAAGGGCCTAAGAAAAATGAATTTTAATCTTTCCATGCCATAGAAGACATCGAGATGCTTCTAATAGTGTCAGATTTGCAATATTTTGAGCCCTGAGTTGAAAGATATGCCTCTTCGAAGTTTGTATCAAGTTCGTATAAATGGGCAGGAAAACAATTTTAAAAATGGGTCCCCTTTTGATATGGGACACATGGCAGCTAGATTAGAGAAAAAATCAGGTTTGCAGGTCCATAATTTATCTTTTTCCCTTTTTTGGCAATAACGCAAACTCAAAAAACCCCCATGGCCCCGAAGCTCCGCTTGGATACATGGCACCCTTTGGTTGGTTGGGGAGATGCACTTCCATCTTTTCCTTTGTGTCCTTTTTGACAAAGGAAAATTTTCACCTTTTCCTCCGACTCCCCACTTTGGCCTTGACTCGGGCTCAAATGTTGACTTTTTCCCTTGGGCGGAGTTGTGGCCTATTTTGTGACTTTTATCCTTTTAGGATGACAAAAGGAAAAAAACCAACTTTTTCCCCTGTGGCCCGCTTTCCTTGACTCGGGACACATGTTGTAGCACCACACTTGTTCGGAAGCCCTTTTCAAAATTTAAGTACTTTGGAGGATCATTGAGTTGACACTTGTCGGTCTCTACTGGTCTATGGAATTTTCAACGGTCCCTCTTACTTTTTTGGGACTTTGGGCTACGTGGCAAGCTCGTGCTCATTTGGGTCTCTTTCTTGGAACTAACTCTTGGAGATGCGCCACACTGACACTTGGCAGCCTCCACTTACACTTTTATACTTAGCCAATTTTGAGGCCCTCCCTTTCCACCTTTTGACTCTGTTTGACCATTTGCTACGTGGAGGGCTGGCGCAAGTTTGATTATCTTCCCTGGGATCCTATTCTATATTTGCGCCAAGCCAACACCTAACACCTTCTTCCTTAGTTGAAGACATTTCAACGGTCCCGCAACTTTTGGGACTCTGGACGCATGGAAGCCTAGCGCTCATTTGGGCTTCCTTTTTTGGATTCACCTTTGGAGAAGCACAGTTAGGACACATGGTTCTTTCCACTACTCCCTCCATACTTAGTCAATTTTGGACTCTTTCTTAAACAGTCTTGAGCCCGAAAAAACTTTGAAACCTCACCATTTTTTCCCCTTCTTGCTCATGGCTCTTCTACAGCACTGCCCCTTCTTTTATGATCCTATTATTCCATTGTTGGGTCATTCTACAACTTGGAAAATGGGTTTAAGACATGGAAATGGCCCGACAGAGTCATTTTTTTGCATAGGTCTTTTAGTCTTTCTCGGCGCCCGCCACTCCATTCTGAGTCTCTTTGTGAACTATTTGCAGGTCTAAACAAGTTTTCTCAGGTTCTTTCTATGCGGGGTTGTGGCTGATCTGATATTTTTCCTAGGGGGAAAAATATGGATAACAGGAACCATGGTGATCTAATTACAGATCAAGAGGACACCATGGAGGAGGTAGAGCACATGCAGCAGGATAACAAGGAGGAAGACTGTCTATCAAACTTGGGAGATTACTTTGATGGAGAGGAACCCAAGGAGATAACATCATTTTCTCTTCCATCATCCACCTTCCATGAACATGAGCCTGCTTCCATGAAGGAGGACACTCAAGTACCATATCCTGCACTTCATAAAATCCCTCTGGAACCAATTTTGGAAGACCATGATCTTACATGTTCTCCAAAGGAGAAGGAAGAGAAAGGGTAAGAGGATGTCATCATCTCTCTCACACAATCCATCTAGGAAGGTCAGTAGGAAGACTCCATTGTTGGAGCTTAAATTCAGAGCAAGGGGCACATTCAAAGGATTAGACCGTGCCCAATCAGGTACTTGGCTTCATTGGATCCAAGAGAGTTTCTAGTGGTCATGCTCATTTTAGAGCATGAAGTTGAGCTATAAAGCACCAAAGGTCAGCAGCAGTTCCTCCCAAACCCAAGCGCAGAATAACTTCAGGAAGTGTACATTGTGTTTTTTATACTTTGAGGAGGGCGAGACACCATCTACAAGGTGGTTTTTTTCTCTCATTTCCGACCATGTTTAGCACCAAATCAACTACATGGTCCCAATTTTTGAGAAAGGGAAGTTATTTCTCCCTGCTTGTGGTAGGATTTGTTTAGCTTTTCTCTATTAGGGTTAGTGTAGGATTAGGTTTAGATTTATATTTTAGTAGAAGAAGTGTTTTTGTACACTCTACATGTTCCACTTGGAGCATGTATGATTTCTAGTTTTGTACATAGTGTGTTGTGGTATTTCATTGCTCCAAGGTTGTTTGATTATGCAGTTTAGTGTGCCCATAGTCCATATCCAGAACAAGTAAAATCCCCAAGTAAAGAAAATTTTCTTCTCTAAGAGATCTAATCTCCATGATTTTCTTGAAAACTAAGAGTGCGAGTAGTGGGGTGAGTTCAGGGTCAGCTCCAGTTCCAACAGTTTCCAGGTGGCTCAGGGATCAGATTTTCAAAGTTCAGGGATTAGATTTTTGTGTACCAGGAAGACCCCATACCCAATGGATGCTTTAACGCCACTGATATTTTCACCTAGCAGGTAGGTGATCCCATGAGTCACCAAATTGTTAACCAAAATAAGCTCACACTTATTTTGGGTCAGCTAACACCATTTTCCCCTTTTGTGCTTCAATCTGAATTGTCACATATTTTAAGCATTTAAGGCCCCCTAAAATCATTTCCATCAGATAAGAAAATTCTTTCCCTTTCCAGAGATATAAATAAGTCCTTCTAACTCTTCGTATTTTTCAAATTATAGGTCGGTGGGCCTAGGAAGGATTTTTTACCAAATGCGGGCCTAGGGAAGAATTTTTATCATGGAAATTGCAGACTGACGAGGTGGCACGAGACATTTTGACATTTTTCCCTTTTTTCAAAAAGACACAAGTATAAAAGCGAGTCTGTGGGGACCCGAGAAGGAGTACTTTTTGTAAAATGGGAAAAAGTGGGTCGGCGGGCCCAAAAATGTCTTCTTGCCCAAAAATGGGAAAATGTAGACCGGTGAGCCAAAGGAGGACTTTTTTCCAAAAGCGGGCCTACGAGGTTGAGGATGAAATTTTTTCCAATTCTAAAAGTGGGCTGATGGGTCTGCGGGGAACTTTGAAACTTTTTCAATTTTTTCTAATGGCGTAGTTTACTAGTGCGGGCCCGCGAGCCCGCATGGTCTCATCAGCCATTGAAAATTCACAAACCCACGAAGGGGTGTCACGTGCCTCATCGGTGTAACTCCAAAGATAGAATCCAAAATGAAGACCCCAAACAAGCGCCAAGCTTCCACGTGTCCCAGGTCCAAAAAGGGATACAGTCGGGGGTTGAATGGTCAAAATGGGGCAAAGCCAGTGGAAGGAGCCACACGTCAACTCGATGCAACTTGAAGGTTAAAATCCAGAGCAGGTTCCCAAACTAGCGCGAAGCTTCCACGTGTCTAGGGTCCAATAGAGTCAAAAAGGGGGACATAGAGGGCCTAAAACGACTAAGTATAGAGATCCAATAGATGGCGCCACATGTCGTGTCAGTGAAAATTCAAAGGTGCGACCCAAAATAGAGACTAAAACAAGTGTGGGCCTTCCACGTGTCCCAAGCCTGACGTGTCCTAAGCCTGAAAAGGGAGCAGGCTCAAATCGGCTAAGTACAAAAAGCAAGTGGAAACCTCCACGTGCCTCATCAGTGTAATTTCAAAAGGACAATCCAGAGGCAGTTCCTAAATGAGTGCAGGCCTTCCATGTGTCCTAGACCTGAAAATCTAGAGGTGGTCATTAAAAAAAAGTCTAAGTAGATGCAAGCCAGAGGAAGGAACCACATGTCAACACGACGTAACTTTAAAAGTAAAATTTAGAGCAGGTTCCCAAATGCGGATTGAGCCTCCACATGTCCAGGGTCACCCGTATGGCCCCGCCAAGTAAAAGGGACTTAGCCAAAACACAAAGAAATAGGGCAGAGCTGCGGAAAGAGCCATGTGTCTCTTTGGTGCAATTTCAAAGGCATGACCCAAAATGTAGTTCCCAAATGAGCACCAACCTTCCACATGTCCCAGAGTCTGATGAGGTAAGGTCATTCGTTGAAACATCCAAAAGGCATGTGAAGGCCTCCACGTGTCTTGACCACGCATCTTCAAAGGTAAAAGCTAGGGGCAGTTTCCAAACAAGTGCGAATCCTCCACGTGTCTCGGGTCAGGCACAATGTATCTACCAACAAGAAGGACTAAGGGCAAAATAAAAAGAACACAAAGGAGCCCACATAAGCCTCCACGTGTCAATGCAGTGCAATTTCAAGAGAAAATGGAAGGAGCAGAATATTCAAGATGCGTGCGGCTGCCACATGGACCCAGTATGGATAGACTCTTTTAAATATTATGCACCTGTGACCCTGATCTTTAGACAGCCATATCTTTTGACTGGAAACTCATATTTGGGCAGGAGAGGATTTTTTGGAAAGATCTCGGCATCAACTTCTCACCTACCTCCATTAATGTTTCGGCTAGCTATTTTTGAGGACTATCAAGTCTCTCACCTTCCACCGTGATGAAGAATGGGCCTCTTTCTTGTCTAGTAAGGGACAGCAACAGGGCATGGGCGTTGCAGCGAGACTCTTCATTGTTGCAAGTGGAATTCAATGCATATCTTAAGGTGGTTAAAGTAGGATTCATATTTTCCCCCCTTCTCATTCTCCCTGTTGTAGGTGGATTCAATACATTACAGGGGTGTTTGGAACAGATTTCCAATTTTCCCTCTCTCTTTCTCTCTCATTCTTCTATATATTGTAAAGAAGGGGCATATTCAAATGGTTGGTTGTTGTTTCTCTTCTGCCCCCCTCTCTCTTTCTTCCTTAGGGTAGAATGTGAAGTCTAAGCCTCTCTCATGGCTCTGTAATGGCATTTTCTTGCCCCTTTCCCACTGACGATGTACCATGTAACTTTTGGATCAATTAAATATTTTTCATGATGCATATATCCATCCTTACTTATTTTTTTGTCTCTTCTTACCTCTCATCATTGCAGGGTATAATTTACATACTATGATGTTTATTGCAAGTCCTGGGAGCTGTGCTTAATGGGTCTTGAAGTGGTGTTTCATGTGACATCTATCTCTGGTCTGTGGTGCATCTTGTCCACCCTCTCCTCTTCTCACATCTCTCCACTTCAGGCAGTTTGGGTCTGTGATTAGCCACTTCCTTTCATGGTGTATCACCACTTAGTGTAGGCTCTCTTTCACCATCTCTCTCTCTCCATGTCCCCTTAGAATGGTTAGATTAGGCTAGATATATTCTACCTGCACTAGAGTAGCTTGTGGCAGGTAGATTAGGAAGTAAGAACCAGCCTTCTCTGGAATTCCATCTCAAGTTTTACAAGTCCCACAACTCGAGATATGGTCCAATGTTGTGCAATCAAACTGAATGCTCTAATCAGAGTTGATGCCATTCGTGGTTGCTATGATTCCGCACTAACAATTCTTAAACACAAATGTTCCATACTAAAGTCAAGAAAGAGAAAGGAACATGGGGAATCTAATTATGCCTCCCAAGTGTTTGGGTGCCCACCTCAAAACCTCCAAGAACTCAATCACAATCCACAAAAATCTTATGCCTCCATCCAATAAAAACAACTCTTATGTCTCCCTCACTCTTACGCCTCCAACAATAAAACAACAAGATAAGCACATTTTACTAATCACAAGGTGGGACACCCCAACCCAACTCCCTCCTAAACAACCCAATAAAAAATCTTATGACTCCCTCTAAAATATCGCCATTTCCATTTTCTCCTACACAACCTAAGGATCATTCTACTTACCAAAATCAAACATGCAACAACCATTCATTCACAAAAATATGCACAAAAAATTAGCAAAAGAAAACATGGGTGAAGACCCTACTTTTCCAGTGTAATATTTTTCAATCCACAAGTAAGTTCTAAGCCTTTTTCTAATTCCAAGCAAGCACAATCCAACTCCAATCTCCAAACAACACTCTCAAAGTAAGCTCCTCCAAAAAGAAAAATTCCCAAAAATAAAACAAGTAACCCCCAAATCCTCAAACAAAGTAGAATAAATAGAAAAGAGAGAAGAGAGAGGTGATGTGGTTCCATGTAGGATGCCACATCATTTCTCCTCCATTTCACATCACAAGGTCAAACCCAATCTCCAAAGCACAATAAATTGGTGGTTGGGTGAATGAAAACCCTCTTACACACTCAAACATAGACCCACACCCCTAAAGGACACAATTAAATACCCATGTAAGAAAACTGTAATTAATTGCTCTTTTTCTCCATTAAAACACACAAAAAGGTCCAAAATAAGCCCCTCACATCATATGCATATTGGGTGGGTGACTTTAAGAGGTGTGGGACAAGCTTAACTTGTCCCACAAGCCTCCAAAATTGGCTTGAAAGTAAAAATCCGAAATTTACATGTAAGGTTGAGTGCAAAACATTCAAAAGTAATTAAATTCTTTCAAATCCAACACAAACCAAGAACTAACTACTCACATTAATTACCCCCTTTTGTCACATCCTTAAATACACTAATTAATCAAGTCTAATTAACTTAAATGGAGTGCTTAACAACAATAAATTAAGTGACTCACAATACTAACAAAAACATAATTACTCACAATTAAATAAAACCAAAAAGGCAAAACCACAATTTACCCAAGGTCACATTTGAGGCCACCGTTCTCCAATTTTTCCCCTTAGGAAAAATTTGATCAAACGTGACCTTGCACAAGAGGAAATGGAAAGGTTGGTTTAGTCATGTGAGCTCACATTTCAATTCTGAAAATCAAGCTGTAGGAAGACTCAACAATGGAAATGCAAGGTTGACAAATGAATGGCCAAGGGAACATCGAAGGAGATCACAACTCAAGTGGAAGAATGGAAAAAGGCTCAAAGTTTTTGAACTTCACATTTTAAGAATTTCGGGGACAAGGTGGGAAAAAAATAGATAAAAGGTTTGAAAAAGGAAGGGCTCTGAAATTCTAAAATTTCAAACTTTCTGATTTTTGAAGATGCAAAACTCGGAGTTTCAAAGTCTTCGGTGAAAAAATTGGAAAAGTGACCAAAAATTTCTGAAATCTCAAAATTCAGAAACCTGAAAGGTTTCATATTTCAAAAATTCAAACTTGGTTTGGGGTCAATGTAGCGGCATTTTCAAACTTTTAGAGATTGGGTTTTGGAGTTTCAGAACTCTCAAGGTGATTTGGTCGATGAACATTGGAAAAGGTCCGAAAGGCAAAAAGTTTCGAAATTCGGAAACTTTAGACTTTCAGTTTCAGACTTTCAAAGATTTGGGTTTCGGAGTTTCGGAACTCTCAAGGTGATTTGGGTGATGAAAAGTGAAAAAGGTTTGAAAGGCAAAAAGTTCCAAAATTGCGAAAGTCTAAAATTTCAGGCTTTCGAAGATTCAGGTTTCGAAGTTTCAAAACTCTCAAGCACTCAATCATATGAATAGTGACAAAACTTCTAAAATGAAAATGTCTAAAAATCCAAATTTTTGGGATTTCAGAGGTCGCATGCATTTTGGACTCCAAAAAGGAAGATCAAGAGCTCACATTTTTTACAGAATGACCCCCCAACCTTCAGATGTCCGTAACTTTTAAATGGGAGCTCAGATTTTCACAAGAAAGGAATTTTTGGAAATCTTGCAGTCTCCTCTATACAACTAAGACTAGTTATCTTAATTTGAGTGGAACTAAGTTCTTAAAAATGAAAAAATACAATCCGCTATTTTTTAGGGTGTCAAACTTTTCACCTACCAAAATAATGAAGTATGGGCTTCCTTCTTTCCCAAAAAGCATAGTACATGGAGGCATGTGTTTTTTCAGTAGCACCCATCATTCTTACAAGAAAATTCAATGCATAATTGGGTGGTTGAAGAAAGGATTTGAATTCTTCTATCTCCTTCTCTCATTCTTCATATATATTGTAAAAGAGGGGAATTTTTCAAAATGTTGGATAATTTTACTTTACACCCTCCCTTATTCTCTAATCTGCAAGTGAATTTGTGTAGTTAAAACCTCCCATCTAAACTGTAAAATGCAATCTTTCCTCTTGGCCATTATAATGCATTGTATCAAATCTTTAGAGAAATAATAAAAGTTTGTGGATGATTTTCAACCCTTTCTTATGTTCATTACATCTTCTTGATCTCTCATTACAATTCTGGTTATATGTGCATGGTGGTTGTATTACATTTTTAATGGTTTGTGTTTAATGGCAAAGTAAGTGTTCAACATTCTTTTGGTGTGCATCACCTCTTTAGTTTAGGTTTAATTTATTGTAATCTTCTTAACACTGTCTCCTTAGCAAGTTAGAGTAGGTTTAGAGTAGATCCTCTACATTTTGGATGTGTGCATCAGAATAAAGGAATAGGAACCGGCCTTCACCCAAAGATCTTTCCCGAATGCAAATTCCCACACTTTGGGAAAATCTCCATGTTATGCAATCACACTGAGAGTTTCAACCCATCAAGTTGCAGACATTCAAGTGTGTTGTGATTACACATCGATAGCCACCCCCCAATGGGGACCTCCTAATAATCTAACAACAATAACATCATATAATTACACTAGTTTCCAAGGTGACCTATTCCTGATGCCCCAAATTCCTTCATTGTTTGTCTCATATCCCCGTTTGTTTGTTGTGTTGTAAATGTTTGCAAAATCAAAACAATACCTTTTTGGCCTCATGGCCATATTAACAACATTGAGATAATAAAATACACACATATACATCTCAATTCACATCATCAATATCATAACTAAACCATCACTAAAATGAAGTAATTCACCAATTATTCACAATTCTAGTTATTTTGATTTTATCAATTAGCAATAAGATCACAAAACCAACCAAATCATCTAGAAAAATCTATATATCAAATCCAATGTGTTAGTACAGTAGCAGCTCGAGGTCATCAAATACTAATATGTCAATCCATGTATATAATCCATCCTATAAATCACATCATGTCATAAATCTAAAACATCGATATTGTCTATCAAATAAGCTAATCAAATATAATAGTGTCCATCCATCAATGTCTAAAAATCACTATGATAATAATGTATATGGATCCAATCCAAAATAAGAAAAATCATATTAATATCAATGTCGAAGAGAAGTGGGCACTACATCCCCCTCCCCTTAGACTTGAATTCCTCCTGAATTCGCTAAAAAAAATGTGGGAAATGTGCTCTCAAGGGTGTGGTGTCCTCCCACATAGCTGTTGTCTCATCGTATCGATCCCACTAGACACGAACCTGATCAATCTCTCTTCCTCAAAGGCCCAGGGTCTTGTGCTCTAAAATACATATGGGCTCCACCATCACCTGCCCCTGATCCTGTACCTACAATGCGGTCCAATCCAATACATGATAAGGATCTGGAATGTACCTCCTAAGCGTAGAAACATGAAATACAATTCGGATACGATATAATCTAGGTGGAAATGCTTGATGGTAGGCCAAAGGACCAATTCACTACAAGATCTCAAAGGGTCCCACAAACCTAGGAGCAAGGTTAGAGTCTTTTCTATAATGAATAGGGCTTTTACGATGCCTGACATGAAGAAACAATTTTGTGCCCACCTCAAAACTATGATCTTTCCTCCGATGATCTGCATACTTCATCTATCTATCGTGATCTTCCTGTAATATTTATCGAATCAAGACATCATATTGCTCCATATCCTGTAAAAATTTAGCCCAAGAGAAACCATGTCCTCCATCCTGTCCCAACTTAGTGGTGTCTTGCACTTTGCGCCATATAGTGCCTGAAATGGAGACATACAAATCAAACTCTAAAAACTCTTATGGTAGGAAGACTCCACTATGTACATGTACTCCTCACACTTTGACTAATGGTTCATGACATGTATATCTAAAGCATGTCCTCCAATATCTAATTCACCTGCTCCTATCTGTACATCTATCTTGGGATTTTATGTTGTACTGAAGTTGATCTTTATATCGAGAGCATAGTTGCATGGTGGTCTAGAAAGTGAGAGGTGTATAAGCAATCACAGTCACAAATAATCTTCTGCAGAATCTCGTGCAGTCTAAAAATCTCATCTAAGTATATTCATGCCACTGCACTAGTTGTATATGTGGTATTCACTAGAGAAAAATGATCCAATTTCGTCAATCTGTCCACCGTGATCATGATGGCATCATGGTGGTATCTCGATGTAGGTAGCCCTACTAATAAAATCCATGGAAATGGTGTCTCATTTTGATTCGGGGTATGATCATAAGGATATAGAATATCAGCTGGATACTGATGCTTGGCCTTCACCTTTTGGCACTCTAAACAACGAGACACAAAATGAGCTACATCTCTCTGCAAGACCTCTCTAATGGTATAACTGTCTCAAGCTAGCATGCATCTTCTTCACCCCTATGATGGGCTTAATAGGGTGCATGATTGTGTCCTCAACAAGGATATTCATGTCTCATAATTCTCCATCTCTAGGTAAATATATCTAGCCTATGTGTTTGAAGAAGACCATCCATGAATCTAATTAGAATCCATCAAACTTCCCCTCGAGGGGTCTCTGAGACTCGATCTCTACTTTGAGCTAAAAACTAGAAGCTTGTCATGTTGAAGTTGCTCACAAAATCATGATCCTCAAGTAATTCTATACCCACTAAAGTAGCCATAACCAAATGCCTCCATGTACTCAAATCATCAGCAACCAAATTCTCCTTCCCTTTCACATGCTTTATCTCCATGTTTGACTCATAAAGCAACTCTATCCAACATCGCTAATGAGCATTGAGATTGGGCTACGTGAAGAGGTGAAGAAGACTCAAGTTATTAGACCTAAGAATGAACCTCATGCCTAAATGGAAGTGTCTCCATAAAATAAAAGCATGCACAACTATTGCAAGCTCAAGGTAGTTGAGTCAAATAATTGAGGTCATAATTCCTTAATTTTGCAGAGACTCAAAGGCTGACTGCATGGCCCTCCTGCATCTATACACCTCCTAATCCTTCGAAAGAAACATTTGTGTATATGAAGAACTCTCCCTCAAGAACTCTGGTACTACTAAGAATGGGTATTGCTTCCATAAGGCATTCCTTGAGTGTCTTGAAGGCCTATGCTCACATCCTATCTGACTGAAATTAATTTCTTTACTTTCCACTAAAGGAAATGTGATGGGATGTGCACATATCTGAGAGAAATTCTTGAATAAACCTCTTGTAGTTATCATGTATCAATCCCATGAGACTACGCACCTCAGTCACACTAGTAGTTGGCATTGGCCAATGCATAATACCTTTAATATTAGAAGGATCGACTGTGATACCTTCTCCTAGAAATAATGTGGCCAAAATAATGAACCTTTGATTGGAAGAATGCACACTTCTCGAAGTTCCCGATATAATCTTTTGATCATAAAAACACTACAGAACCTGTCAAAGGTGCTCCTCGTTCTCTTCATGTCTACGTGAGTATAACAGAATGTCATCAAGAAACATGAGCATGAAGTGATCTAAAAATTTCCTAAACACCCCATTCTCTTGTGGATATCCACCTCTGCAATCCTTAGCTAATGCTAGCCTAAATTAAGAGCTATCTTAGAAAATATTGTGGCCCCCTTCATCTGATCAAATAAATAATCGATGCAAGGAAGGGGGTAACTATTCTTGATCGTTACTTTGTTCAGTTGTTTGTATTCCACACACAACTGCAAGGATCCATCCTTCTTCTTCACACAAATCACTAGTGCACCCCAAGGAGATACACTAGGATGGGTTAGGAATTTATTAATAAGGCCCTCAAGATGCAAATTGATCTCACATAGCTCAGGGGTGGTCATCCTATATAGAGCGCATGAGATAGGCTTTGCTCCGGGAACCAAGTCAATGTGAAATTATATCTCACGTGGGGACAATACCCTGGCATCTCACTAGGAAATACATCTAAAAAATCCTGCAAAATGGAGTGATCATCAATTGAAGGTCCATGAGCCCCATCCTCTGACCTATCACTAAATGTAATAGTATATAATTGACACCCTTATCGCACACACCACTTAAGTTACATAGAAGAAATAGTGTGAATCGAGATGGGTCTCCTAACTCCAGCAATCACTGACTCAACTCCCAAATCATTTATACAATATATGACCTTGTTGTAACATTCTGCTATATCTCTATGTGCAGATAACTAATCCATGCCCAAGATAACTCCATAATAACCCAAAGGAAGGATACGAAGATCCAAGGTAGTGGTGAAGTGTCCTAAGTCCACTACGTACTCCTTGACTAAAGAGTCTACTGAGATCTTGGCTCTTGAATCCATCTCAACATCCCAGCTAAAGCCCTGCCTAACTGCCACTAGCCTACATCGATCTACCAAATATGGTACAATAAAAGAATCAGATGAGCCAGAATCAAATAGAATAGAGGTTTGGATACCACCAATGCTACCTGCAGTTTTAATCATTGTGCCCTAATGCTCTACCTGGCGGTTCTCAACCGCTACATAAATTAGATGGTTATGTCCCATGTCACCAACTGTAGGCTCCGAAATTGGTTTCTTACCCTTGTTATTAGGGTTTTGAGGGAACTCTCTCCAATGATGTCCAAGTACACCACATCCATAGAAAATATCAGGTCCCCTCCAATGAGATGCAACTCCAGCAGGTACTCTAGTGGTCTATGTCATGGATCCTGATGATCCTGCTAGGGACTATTGTGGTCACTAGTGACTAAGCTCTAGGTGATTCTTGTATCATGATGGGACCCTCGGGGGGAGGCCCAATACTCCATCCCTTCTGAGTATCAAATCTCTGTGGAGGTCTAAATGGTGGACGAGTCTGCTGCTGAGGTGGCTGTTGTGGTGGCCTGAATGAAGACTATGCAGAACCATGTCCTCCACAAGGAGGAGGAGTTGAATCGCTCAACTTGATATCCTACATCTATTGAATATGGCTCTGTACTCTATCCCTAAACTATTGTGTATTCCCCATGGTCTCCTCTACAATGTAGGCCTTCTCAACGGCCTCAGCTAAGGTCTTCACATAATGAATGCATATTGCACCTCCCAAATCCAAGATCAGGCCCCTGATGACCCTATGGATCCTAACCTACTTATCCTGCATGTAGTCGACATATTGAAGCAAGTCTAGAAACCGTCTCTCATACTCTACTACTATCATGGATTCCTGATGCATGTCATAGAACTCAACTATCCTCTGTTGAATAAACCTCCTGGATAAGTATCTTCTCCTGAACCGCTCCTTGAAGAGTTTCCAAGTGATTGTCTCTGAGTCTACGTAGAGCTTCTGATTCTCATTCCTTAACCAAACATCTGCTCCATCCCTCGAAAGATGAATCACAACACAAGCCTTCGTTTTGCTAGTACATGGGCAAAGCTTAAAGCACCCAATCAAGCTCACTAACCAAGCCTCTACTTGAAAACCTCTTGTATTGCTAGAATAATGATATAGACGTAGCTTCAAGATCTCCCTGATATGATCTGTAGCTGATGATTTTCGAGCCCTAGGTCTCTTTGCATGCTTATCCCTCAGCCTAGGGCTCCTAGATCTTTCTCTATGTCCTCAAACCATTTGTCCATGTACCCTCTGAGGTGAATCTTCTCTAGCTAATTCCACACAGGATTTCTCTTCCCTGTGCTCATCACAGTATCACAAAGGGTGTTGAGCCTCATGTGATGGCTCCATATCATGTTGGCTAGGTCGTGCCCCAACTACTCCACCTCGTATAGCTGCATTGACATCCTGTAATGTTTATAGTATCTCCGGCAATATAGCGGCCATTGCCTACTCTAGAGGTGGTATATCTAACTCCACACAGAAAATCCCCTCATCTGATTCACGCCTCCTGCACAAATCAAGACGGGAGTTAGTTTACCATTCTAGGTTTTGTTTAAGTTTTCTACGTTTTAAAAATATCATGAAAAGTTATGTGATCTAGTTGTAGGTTGTACTAGGTTGACTATTTGAGTTTTTTTCAAGTGTGCCCAAGGTTCCAAGTGTTGAACCCACGGATCTGATACCATGTATAACACCTACAAAATTCATGCACAAAACCCAAGACAAACCCAAAGATTAGATTAGAAAATTACGGAATATTTTTTTTTGTTAAAACCGGTTGCAATGGGGTAACCTCCAACAAGAATTAAATATTTTCTTAGTTAATAATTTATTCATTTTAATTAAAAATTAATTTATATTATTTAATTCCATAGTTTGGGCTTAAAATCCCCTTTTTACAATATTTATTTAATGTATTAATATAGTTCTAATGTCATTTATTAATTTATTATTCTAGGGCTGATTCTAAACTTATCCCCCTATAAAATTAAGATCAAATAAATTTAATCCCTACAAAACATTGTTTAGTTATCTTGGTATACAATTTAATTTGAAAATTCAAAATTCAAGACCATTATAAAAAGTCACTAAACTAACACAACACGATTACATTATAATCTTACCTTATAACACCCCTTTAGTGGCCCCATTCACAAGTTATACATGCATTTTATTTAATATCATCTTCCCATCAAATTCCCCATAACTTTTGTAGGTATACAACCATTAGATAATTCAATGTAACCCTAATCATCATGATAGTGTTCTTATTCTTTTCTTTTGGCTTATTTTCCTCATTTTCATTTTGCAAGTTTGGGAGGAGAAGAAGTAGGGAGACCATGGAAAAATATTCAAACTAAGGAGATCCTACAATTGATCTGTCTTGTTATTTAATGGGAACAGTTTCTTGTTTTTTTTTTGTGTTCAACAATTGGGGAAAACCCCATTTCATAAAATCTACAAATTTTACCCATGTGGGTGCCATAAAGAAATTAGAGAGCTTAAACACTTAAATTCAATTCCTTTTTAATTGATGGAGGTTTCCTTTTGATGGTCTTAAGTCTAGATTTCATTTAATTTTAAATCTGGGTTGATTTTACAAACGAATTTTCTTTTTTCGATGAAAGTGATGAAAATGCCGCCCTACACAAGTCAGCGGTCCTATGACCACCACCCTTCCTGGGGGGTGGTTCATCAACCACCACTTTGTGTTGGGTAGCGGTTCTGAAATCGCCATTCTGTATAGGGCGGTGGTTCTGTTCCCTAAAAACACAACCTACATAACAATGCATTCAAGTTTTAACATATTTTTAACATTAAGTATGGTTTTTAAGGCAAATAATAAAATTGAGGAAAACTAAGGTGTCTTCCATTCATTGGTTGCTAAATTGATGGCATTTATAGTTTCATACTCAAATTACCTAACATCAACTCGTTTTCACTATGTTTTCTTTTCAATAGAAACAAGAAACCATCTACTTTCATTCACAATAACTAAATGGCAATCCATTTTAAGCAACAAGTATATTTTCAACATGATCATCAATCTTTTGAAAATTAAATAAATCAAACTTTAGATGAAATAAAATAAACTTAGGTTGAAAGAACTTTATTTCCATGTCAATTCCATTTCAAAGTTTCTACTTCACTTAACAATGCAAGATTTGGTGGTTTTCTTTTACAAGAACTAACACATTTAAAATGTAAATTTTTTCATTCAAAACAATCCTAGTAGGGTTAACAATTTGAAGGGATTTTCAAGTGAAAAATGTAACTTTCCTTTGCCTATTTTCCCATATACATATATTTGTAAACTTGATTCAAATCCACCATTTTACAACACATTTACAAGAGATTTAAATCCTTAAAAATGCAAGTTACAAGCCTTCCACTTTAAGTGGAAACAATATGACCCAAAATTTACAAATGTAGGATCTTTCTTCATTTTTTTCCAATGCAACTATAAACCAATCCTCACTTGAACTCCACCATATTCATTAAAATCAAGCACAACAAACTAGGGGAATAGGAAACACTCTCCACCCAACCAATAATCCAATGAGGAAGAGAAACCTTCTTCCTCATTGGCCCTTGAGCCCCAAAAATGAAGCAATATGGAGTATTAGAAAACCATTTGCAACTTAACAAGACATCCAAAATCACATTCAAACCAAAAATCCAACACAATAAACACAAAATCAATATAGCAACAAAACAAACAAATTCCCAAGCACAAAGGCTCCATACTGAATCCAAGAAAGAGGAAGTAACATGGGGAATCTACTTATGCCTCCCAAGGGTTTGGGTGCCCACCTTAAAACCTCCAAGAACTCAATCACAACCCACAAAACTCTTATGCCTCCCTCCAATAAAAACAACTCTTATGCCTCCCTCAATACAAACAACTCTTAAGCCTCCCTCATGAGACAAAAAACAATGGCAATAGGCGTTAAACTCCAATGGAGAAAAATAATCTCTTTTTAACATGTGCATGACACTAGCAATCGCATGTGTATGATGAAATTTGAACATTAAATGGCATATGTTATTTGATTTAGAGGGATAGTTATTATTTTTTTAGTTGATGTTGTCAAGGGGTATGGTTGATATTGTAAGTTTAGGAATATATATGAAGCATTACATTTAAAGGTTTTATCTCTATTTCTACATTTCAAATTTTTTACAAATTCATTCATATACATTTACAAATCTTGTATTATGAATGGTAGTGATTTACAAACTATTTTATTTGAACTAAACATGAAGACTTCCGTACATTTATAGATTTTATATTATGAGTGGTAGCCTTTTGTGGCCATTTTTTTGGCACTAAACATGAATACATTTGATACCGCTTTGGATAGTTAATTACTTTTATAGTTGATGTGGTTTGTAATTATTTGGGGGAAATTGTGTTAGTGTTGCAACATGTTTGATATGGTGGTTGCATTGGTTGGTTGGTTGGTTCTTTGTTGAAAAAACCTTTTTTGTACTATTGATAACATGTTGATAAGGGATGTGATAGATAGTGGAAGTGAAATAATATATATGAAACATTATATTGAAAGGTTCTATGTGTACATTTCAAATTTGTTACAAATTCGTTCATATATATTTTTAAATCTTATATCATGAAATTTGAACTAAACGTGAATACATGAAGACATTCGTACATTTGCATATTTATATCATTCATGGTAGCCTTTTATGGCCAATTTTATTTGCACTAAACATGAATACATTTGACACCCATTAAATGGCAATGTTGCTTTGGATACAAGATGTGTTCAGTAAAGTAGCATTGGAGGTGCTATCAAAGTAGAGGGTAGTATTTATGACATGCTATTTTGGTTGAGTGATAGTAGTCTTGGCTCCTCCTTTATTCTTGCTCCAAGTGTTGGTACATGCGCTATTTTTTAGTATCTTTTGAATGAAAAAGGAGGGGAAATTCCCAGATTTGAAAGCGAGATAACTCTAGAGAAAGTTGTGAATGTTTGACCTTTCCTTTTAGTGTTTCTAATGTCTACAGTTACTCTATGCAAAGTAAGTCCCTTGGACTTGTGGATAGTTAATCCCCAAGCCCTTTTAACTGGAAATTGTCTTCGATTCCCTCTCAAAATAGGGGGTATCAGAATATGTAACGGGTTGGAGGGATTATCCCCTTGTCATACAAGATGGTAATTTTTTACTCTATTTTAGTTGATATTTTTTATTTAATATTGGGCCTTCAGAGAGATGCCTCTCCTAATTTCATTTTCCATTGGCATTTATCCATAAATTCCATACCTTGTTACTGTCAAAACATTGGGAGTGAGCTTACTCATTGATTATTTAAAAGATGAATAATTTTGGAGTGAGGAAATGTACCTACAATTTCCAAGACATTAGGGCGATCCCCCTGTTACACTTTTTCATGATTATGTGTCACCATGGTGACCATCGTCCCTATGAAATACTAGTCATATTTAAGTTCCAAAGTTACGACCATGAAGAAACCAAGAAATTCTCGCAAGACTTGGAAACACTACTTTGCTTGAAGGAAATAATTTATAATTTTGATGAGTGTGCAAATACTAAGGTTTTGAAGTGTTGGCGAGCTGCTAAGAGAGAATAATTATTTTGTATGCACACCTTCCTGAGGAAGCTAGAGTGTAGACATCCTTATACCCTCAAATGTTAAGAAAACTACACAGTCAATCCCTATGGTTTTTGTATTCAGATACAAACACTGCAAAATAAAATGAATGAGAGATCAGGGAGTGTAAATTGAAAAAGAAGAAATAGAAAAGAAATTTTGAAATTGAAGCTGTAATATGTTACTTCAGGGGTATCAATCATAGAGCTTGATTCTTAAAATAAGACAACTATTGAATATTTGCATGTATTTTGCTTATTTCATTCACTCTTATTCTAATTTAGAAGTAGAATTATCCTACTAAAACATTTAAGCAAATGCAAGTTAGAGACCGAACTGAAAAATTCATCCAACCAAAACATGATATTCTTTTGGTTGTGATCAAGATTGAAAAGGTGTGACTACTACAAGGGGGGGTCATTTGATACATTAATAGAGACAAAATTTCACTAAATTGTCTCAAATAGAGACACTAAAAAAGTTGTATATCGTCTTTATTATTGTCTCAAAGTGGGTGTCTCTAATATTGTCTCTAATTATTGTCTCTCAAGAGACAATAATGATTGATACATATTTTTTCTCTCTAGAGACAATATCATTTTGGTCTCTCTAGAGACAATATCATTATTGTCTCCTTAGAGACAATACCGAATACTAACATTTTGTCTCTCTGGAGACAATACTAATTTCAATTTTTATTGTCTCTCTAGAGACAATACGAATTTAAAAGAATGAAAAATATGAATTTTAAAACTACACAATAACCAAATATCATATAGTGCAATCAACGAAGTTACATATCATCTATGATGTCGGAGTGGTCTGGTAATTAATTTTATAAATTAACAACAATTTGATTTAAATATTGTGCCCAATAAATGGGTCCACAAATATTTTATTAATATCAAATAAGATAAGATACAAAAGGGTGTCTGAATTCCGTTAACCCTTGAAATACAATGAAAAAATGCAAAAGGGTGTCTGAATTCTGTTAACCCTTGATATACAATATATACAATATATACAAAAGGGAATGCTACACAAGCTCATTATATAGAGAGACATCGAGTTGTTTCCTGATGAGCCTGACATGCATTGTATTGCTTGTCTCACTAGAATGTTCAAGGTTTACTTGCATGACCTCCTTGCTGCAGCAGATGTACTCTCCATGGATAAGTTTCTTGTTAAAGAAATAAGTTTGCTGGAAGAGGTGTAGGGAGTTAGTCTTCCCAACTTCTTACCTCTTTCTATTTTCCTAAACCTTCTTCAAACTCATGTTTATTCATTTGCTGAGAGGAGCAGATATTTAGCTGTGCAGTCCTGTGATTATTTAGACAGAATCATATGTCGTGTGATAGATCCCCAGCTGCACACCGAATTCAAGCACAACAATGAGATCTATGAAAATGAGCAAGGGGACTTTGATCCTGACATAAGGAGCTATGCATATCATTTTTTATTTTTAACAAACCGAGCTACTATTAAGAGTAGAAACTAAATACTCACCAAGAAAGCTACTCAAAGAATGGTTTTACACGAGGATTAATAAAAATATAACTCACCAGTGCCAAAGCTTTCTTCACCAAAAATAGAGCACAATCTAGCATCCATTAAACTTCCAAAAAACTTCCGACCAGTGGGCACCTAATAGATGAGTAAAAAACAATAAACCTATTTTTACAAGACTCATAAAACAGTAGAAATAAGCAAATATGCATATAAGTAGGAGTAATTTGATACCTCAAAAAACTTAAGATTCAAGTTTTTGGCAACCACATCAAGTGCAGCCGATGTTGGCATGCTCCTGCATTAATCATTACCAACAACATAACATGAGAAAAAAATAATGCATAACATGAATGATATCAATTAATATCACAAACAAATAATGTGGCCATTAAATGCATGAAATTTAAACATAGAAATGAAATGGGTATAGAAGAAATCATTTTGGGATCACAAACAAATGATATGGCTAGTAAATGTAATGAAAATACAACATACTCTAGAAATGGATATAGAGGAAATCATTTCAAGATCACAAACAAATGATGTGGGTATTAAATACAACAAAATTTTAGCATACCAACAAAATAGGTACAGATGAAATCATTGCTGATTTCAGGCTAAGAAACAAATGATATATGTTGGATATGAGACGACAATCTCTTCTCTATAAAATAAAGTAACTTACAACTGCTCCAGAAACAACTATGTATAACTCGGATGGAGTCTCGATTTGAATAATTACATCCTCTCTTGGAGGAAAATACCCTGCCTACATTTCTGTCACCTGTAATGAGGAACATTCATGAGAATAATATGTGAAACATTCATGACTTCAATATGGCTGGTAAACTAATACCGGCAGACATAAAAGATACAAGACAATTTAGATTACTCAAGCCCCAGACAAACTAGGGATAAGGTGTCAAATATAAGTAGTATAAGGGACATAAAAGACAACCATTAATTATTTCTTTGAGCATAACCAAGTGATTGTTATAAACATGCAAAGAAAAGTTTTCGCAAAACAAGTGCTTCGATTACCATTTGAATAAGGAAGTCATTTAAAACATCATGAAAGTGATAGATTCTTTCTATTACTGGGTAGAACAAATGTTGTGCAATGGAAAGCCAAATTACCTTGGGAAGACCTGCTACAATCTGTTGCTACAAGCACATTATGTTCACATTATGTTACAAGCACATTATGGGAAGAACAAAGTGATATAAGCTCTTTCTGAATATGTATGTTCACATTCATAACATACCTGATGCATTATAGGAGAGGCACTTCCCCTTATGGGTACCAACAAATGCTCCCTGCTTCCCCACCGAAAAAGTAGCTTTAGAACAGTTGTAATAGTCTTCAATATGATACCAGCTTATAATTTGTTTGAACATAGGTGGTTATGGCACAATGGAGGAGCTACTGGAAATGATCACATGGTCACAAATTGGCATTCATGATAAGCCGGAATTTACTCATCATGTCCTTTCTGTAGTATATGTATAAAATTCTCCATGGATTGGAGGGGAGAAATTATATTTTTTGAAAAAAATGGATCTATTTACAGGTTGGTCTGCTGAATGTGGATGGTTATTACGATTCGTTGCTTGCCTTGTTTGATAAAGGGGTGGAAGAAGGATTTATCATGTCCTCTGCACTGCATATTGTTGTTTCTGCTCCAACAACCAAGCAACTCATACAACTGATGGAAGTAATTGCCTGAGACAATTTCTGCACTGTTTGTATATGTGTGAAAATCATAGTTAAAGCATTCTAAATTTGATGTGGGCTGTGTTATATGTGTAGGAATATGCTCCCATGCATGAATGTCTTGCACCCAAACAAAGCTGGGAGGTAGACCAGCTTGGTAGCTGCAACACTGCCACTTCTGAAAACTCCTGATTTCAAGCATTGGGCGGTTGCAGTCTAGAGATCATGAATAGACAATCCCATCTTTTTTGTACAAAAATATCTAGTGTCTATGAATTTGTAAGCAATGCCAATAAATGAAAAATGTGTTGTTTGTTTTGCTATAATATTCTGTGCCCATTCATGGTAATTTGCAAAAAAAAAACTCAATGATAGATCCAAAAACTTTCCACACAATTCTTGCTAGAAATTATCTTTTATGCAACAACTAACAAGATTATATTCTCTCTTATTTACACTATTTGATGGCATTTTTGAAAATATTTTTCTATGACAAAGAAACATCCTATAGCTCAAAACTTTAAAAAAAATGATGAGCATTGAACATTACGAGACACTTTACACTTAAGTACAGAGACCACATACATATCTCAGACATGTATAAATAATGGGTATTGTCTTATATAGATGAAACATACTTTCACTTCTTAAAAAATTATCACGAGAAGATTTGACGATGGTGGAGATCACATTCTTTAACATTTTAACGTACTCTGCATGCAAAACTGAATTGGACCCAGATTGAAATATCAGATTTACAATAAAAATAAATAAAGAAAGTAAGTAGTCCATAGAATCTGTGCACATGTTACTTCCTCTAATTCAGGAATAAAGGAATCTATTCATACACTGTCAGCAACAAAAAAATAAAAATAAAGTGGGGAGCATTGGGATTAACAACAATAATGTAAGATAGTATATGTATTTAGTATATCATTCCACATGAGTTTGTGACTATTTTCTTCGTTATTACTCATAACAGTCTTTTTTTTTGTATCATTGAAATGAGTAGTGTGTATGTGTTTGTCAAGTTATGCAGAAAGGAATCCAAGCATGAAACCCCATTGGAAAGGAGTGGTCGTAATTTCAAAGTTGTACAAGAGACTGAACTATACTTCACTGTATGCAATTACAGACTCAAATTTATTGAGTCTTGGAATTAATTCATAGTCATATGAGTTGTTCTTTAGGAAAGTCTAGTCGGAGAGTTCTCAATGGTTCACTCCTTGTATGCTAATTCACACATTTATGACTTGTCAACTTTGATGATACTGTTCCAACATGTATACCACCCCTTATTCATTTCTTAGACTAATATAATTGTTCTTCACTATCTTATTCAGGGTGTAGATCAGAAATTCCCCTTAAGACCATCACATAGCAGTCCATAGGTGTGAGGTTCCCTAGTAACTCTACTGCATGCTGTCATTTGATCAATTTGAAACCAAGATTTCCAAAACCATATAAGTATCCAACGCTTCTTCACTAACACATTCAAGGATGATCTTCATACCCTAAGACTCATTCATGCAATCCTAGTTCTTTGTACCATGGATTTGACCACCAATGAAAACATATTAAAAATAGAGGTTATAAGACCATGCATACCTATCTCATCATGGTAATGGCATCATTTCAGAGGTATTTGATCCAACATTGGTTATCATACACTTGTTTTTCTTTCTATTTCCTTATTACTTTTTCCTAGGTTCCTTTTCACCCTTCTTGAGCCCAAATCAACTAGAGCAAGAGAAGACAATGAAACCTGGAAAAAAGGAAAAGATGAAGAAATTATACAAGGAAAAGCAATCTAATTTATTAAAAATGAAAACAAAATAACATGATAAGGTCCACATATTCAAAACCATGCTACAATAAGACCTACGATAAGTTACAAGGTTACCTTGGAAACAAACTTGAATCTTGGAACTCATCATAGGTCTTTGTTTTCATTAGAGATAAAGTAGATTGATTTTTATTGTCCAGTATCCAGTATCAATCCAATTTATACTCTACAAGCTCCGTCATTATAATATCTAATGACCAAATATGTGCCTTGAGAAGAGGCTTCTCTGCCCAAATGTACAAGTCATGAAATATTTTAATTCCTTTCTCAAATGAAAGGAGGGCAGAGAAGCCTCTTATCAAGGCACGTATCTTGTGATTATATATTATAATGACAAGAGATTATTCTACTTTATTATTGTGTTACTCCACTTAATCTTTTCAAATATAGCCTTTATTTCTAATCTTAGAATTTTCCAAACCCGAGAATAAGTTACAGTGTGCTCAGCTGTAATGTATTATAACATTAAAACTATACTAACAAGGAGGAACATTAATCAAGCCTAAAGATAGTTTGGGTCAGAATAGTAATCCAAAGAAAGTAGGAAAAATCTTGTAGAAACCAAGAAATATCAGGCTAGAAAGCATCCTGACCAGACAAATACTATGGAGGGAGTTCATCCACTCCTGACCAGAAAGATTATTTGCATCACAACCTCAACTATTTAAAAGAGATGCCACATTCTTTTACTCAATTATTGCAACTTCAGTATTTAACATTGAGAAATTGCAGTAAGCTCGTCCTCCCGGATTTGGGAAAAATCTCCACTCTCAAATCATGTTCCATATCCAAGCTATGATATATAAAACACATCGTAACTGAACATATAATAAATATGTTTTTTGTCATATCCTGGCACCCATTAGAACCATAAATTGTGTAGGAAAAGATAGAAAAAAAGTAGAATTGTCATATCTGTTGTAGTATGGATTGGTACATGTTGCTGCTGGAGACTTGTTAAGAACAGAAGTTGCAGCAGGGACAGAGAATGGGAAGAGAGCCAAGGAGTGCATGGAAAGGGGGTCTTTGGTTCCTGATGAAATTGTTTGCACAGTAGAGCTGCTTCTATCTTTTGTGCATTCATCTCATTTTTTTGTGTGTTAATTTGTTATTAATGCTCTCTCCTTGATCTTTTGGGAGTATAGATGGTGAAGGAGTGGCTGGCACAAGAAGATTCACAAGAAAAGGGATGGCTACGAGATGGTTACCCTCGAAGCATGTCACAAGCAATAGCCCTTGAGAGTCTAATTGGGATCAGGCCAGATCTTAAGAGTCTATTTGGAAGGCTAATAAAATTGGGGTATAAACAAAGATCAAGACTCGAGCCATTTTTTTTTCAAGATTCTCCTCCAACTGATGACAAGCAAAGTAGATATACTGCTGTTGCATCCCAAAACATAGACAGAAATTTCAATTGCAATATAATTAATTATGAACAACTCATCCACACGTGTAGAGGAGAGAGCTTTAGAAAAAGATTAATTGTTGTTAACATAAGGGACAGAGTATGGTAAATATAAATGTTTTTGAAGGTGGGCGTGAAAAGCCATACAAATGTGTTTCAGTTGCACGTTTACATGGAGAAATTGTTAATGATGAGAAATGGAAAATTGTGGGTGATTCACATTACAGATTTTTAATTCTGATTATTTGTAATGTAAATTTTGTTGGCCACATGATGCTTAGCCATGGTGTTTGAGAGTTGTTCCCGGTAGGGGGTGGAAACCATGTGGCCCATCTCACATTGGAAAGCAGGGGACAAGAGAAAAATGCATGATTGATATAATGATACAGATTTTACAGAATTAGATGCTTTCTGTCTGCTTGGGGTGCCCCATCATGATCATGTTGAGTTGTATAAATCATATTAATAGGTAGGCAGGAAGTCATCATATGAGATCCTTGAAGCAACAAGCATCGGCATCAGAGGAATCAATACAATGAGCATGAGCATTGCAGTACCCTCTATGTCTCTTCTCTCATCTCTTGTGAACCTGCACTCTCCTCGGAAGCATAAACATAAGCGGTCAAAGAGCATGCCCTCAAGACTGCAGGAGTGTCCAATCCTTACTTCTTTTCAAGACCATCTTGCAGGTGAGGTGCAAAGATTGGAACAACAGGCGGAGTGTTCTTCTTCTTCATGTTTTGGGGTAGATTGGCTTGGCCAAGCACTGCAGGTGGTGGTCAATGCCAATTCCAATCTCTCACAAATAGACATAGACACTGAGGGAATGGGGTGTAAGTGGATGAACCAACATCTGGATGACATGGTCCACCTACTTGAAGTGTGCAATCTGCTGAGGGATAGCATCTCAGAAATCAGGAAGCAACACATGTGTGTGCAGGTAGCCATTTGCGGCCTCGGAATCAATCCAAATGCCCATGCATTTCAAAGAGCACGCAACTCCCTTTCCTGTTGGATAGGGAACAAGAAAACCCAGTTCATGTTGAAGAAATGCATGTCTATTCTGAGGCAAATGGCAGATAAGCTTAACCTTGAGGAGAAAGCACGAGTAGGACTAGAAGCTCCTGCCATAGCCATCGACATAAACCACACCAAGGCCATCACCATCTTGGTTTGCTCTGCACTTGTCACTGTTGTTTCTTTCAAGACACCACAACTGAAGATTCAAGCTCTTCCTCTTCCTAGGAGTTTCACTTCTCTACAAGACAAGCTAAAAGAGGCATTTGGGTTGAAAAGGAGATCCTCATCGTCATCTTCAAGGTTCTTGCATGAGCTAGAGGAGTTAGATATTGCTCTTGGAAACCTCAACAATGTTCTTAATTCCAATTCCAAATTTTTGATTCCCCTTCAGCTCTCTCCCACTAACATGGCACTCCATGACTTAGAGATGGCTCTACCATCATTTGATTACAAAATCAACCAGCTATTCAAGCTTCTTATCACTTCCAGAGTTGCACTCTTGAACACAATTTCTTCTCAGTAACTAGCCAGTTATTACAAGGAGTACTAAAAGAGGCTGCCAAATTGGCCTTTTATACAGTTTTGAGTCTCAATTCTACAAAAGCGCATGTATCAATGTAATATATATATATATATATATATATATATATATATATATATATATATATATATATCAATACTTCAACGAAGACAATGTCTGAATTGATCTTCAATACAAAATACCAAACATTGGTCACAATTTTCATCTGCTTGTTTATGGTTATATCTGTTTTTGGTTCTTTAGTACTTTTCACACATCCATCCAACCTATGGAATTAGAAAATTTCAGTATATTCAAATATACCCTCAAACACTACACAGGCTGCAACTTCCTCTGGCTGTGGTAAGGCTATTCGCAGTGATAACAGTTGTGACCATCTTCGTGCCATTGGTGGTGGTCATATGCTCACAACTTCAAAATCCAGAGTCTAGAGAAGCAGAAACATCCTCTGATGTAGAGAAATATACACTTCATCCCATCTTTTCTTTATAATTTAATAATTAATCCTTGGTGGGCTCTGAATAAGCATTGTTCACCATAGCTTGTTTCCCATTTATTTATTTTTTTTTGTTACAAATGTTTCAGATGCTACTAACAGTGAAGACTATAAGATCAAATCTGAAAAGAAATGGCCTGTCAGAGGGCAAGATCATATAGTTGTTCAGGCACTGTTGAGCTTAGACTTCTGGATACTATTCTTGGCAACAACATGTGGATTGGGCTCTATAATTACTGTAATAGACAACATGGGTTAGATTGGAAAATCCCTGTAATACACAAAAGAAAGCATCAACACTTTTGTGTCCCTTTTCAGCATCTGGAACTTTTTAGGGCGAGTGGAATTAGGGTCCATCTTAGAGATACTAGTGCAAAAGTACTCAATTCCCAAGCCCTTACTGTTAAGCCTGGTGCTAGCAATTGCATGTGTGGGTCATCTTCTCATTGCTTTTGCACTCCCGGGGTCCATCCATTCTCATAGGAATGTGCTTTGGTGCACATTGGCCTCTACTGTTCTCAATCATTTCTGAGCTATTTGGGCTTTGCCACTTTGTTATTCTGTACAATATAGGCCAGAGTTCGAGCCCTCTTAGGTCGTAATTGTTTTCTATTACGGTAACAGGATACTTGTATGACAGATGTGCCAAAGTATAATATGTGAAGGACAAAGATAAGTTGGAGGAACTCGTGTGTTGGGAGAAAAAGCTTCTGCACAACCTTCTTAATAATGGTAGCACTTAGCATGGTTGGCTGTGCAGTTGCAGGTGTTTATACATTAGGCCTTCCAAATACTTTCCCATTAATCAAGCTCTGTAACTATTGTTGCTTTAGTGGTACCCTAATACTTACCTCTAGATCTCCTTAACTCGAGAACCTAAGGCCCTATTGTATTTAGTTAATTAAGTGCTAGACCAAAGAGAGAGGACTCATGTACTATTGTTGCCAAAGGAACTATTCAACCAGTGGGTATAAATATTATACTATTGGAAAAAAAAATTACCTGAAATTTTTCTCTGTAGAATTTGACGGCTTCAGTGTGTGATAACAAAATATGATGAGCAATAATGTATGGCTCCACTGTAGAATCCCTTGCACTACAGTTGTGTAACCCAAATGGATAAGAACAGTTGAGGTGGCCACCAACCCCTTCATAACTTAAAGATGGAAATGCATTTGGTTCGTTAAAATTTGTCCAGTATTTCACTGTCCCCAAATTCTCTGAAGCAAACTTCAGCAAATGCTCTGAAATCTTTTCTGTTTAACATCATGCCAATCAAAAACTGTTAGGCTTATGATAGGTATACTAGCTATCTGAACAGAGCAGGGATATTTTGAACATGATGGAAAATCTCCCCCTGGATAAGAGTTATAATGAGCGATTTGACCACTCTTGGATGTTGTTGATACACTTTGAAATCTGAGATTGATGAAGGAAGGCATACAATTGCCTAGTATTGTTGTTTTGGGAGACCAATCATCTCGTAAATCTAGCATGCTTGAATATCTGGCAAGTATTAGCCTACCTAAAAGCCAGGGAATTTGTACTCGAGTCCCCCTCATCATGATTTTGCAGAGTTCTAAAATCAAAGAGACCGAGATTACTATGCAAAATTTTGAAGGATGCCGAAATATTGTCCATACACTTTCGATGAGGGAATTGATCAGCTTTCATATCTCACTTATTCTACGGAATCTCCAATCTCTCATGGTAATTATCTTATCTATCTAGAGATGGTGGCGTATTGCAGTTGAAACCAGCTATTGATCATGGATTATATGAGCCCAAAAACTAACAGTGGTCTCATGTCTAAACGTCCTAGTTCAATTGTTGATATATGCAATACTCCAGATGCAGTAGGTGGATCCAATTTGGCTTGGAAGCCTTGCATGTATTTTTCTCGTGGGTATTGCAAAAATGGAAACAATTGTAGGTTTCTTCATAGTGGCGGTGTGAGGGGGGAAAATGATTATTCAGATGAATTCATTGGATCGAGTAATGGGTCATTGGAAAAATTGGATTTAGAATTTCAGGAGCTGCTCAGAGAAAGGAGGTCACCTGCTTCTCTACCTCAGCTCTACAGTGAGAGGTTTGGGAAACCTCTGCAAGCTGAAATGAGGTATGAAAGACTCAGTTACAGTCCAACCATGAAACATATTGTTACTCTGATTGATGGGTGCGTTGAGTATAAGTAGCCCATACTCCCAGAATAAATTTCAAGTTCAATTTATTAGGATTGGGTAGCTCTAGAGAAACATGAATTGATATGGCTTGTAAAAATATCAGTAAAAAATATTAACTGGGAGGTTTAGCTGTTGGTACAGGAATGAAAGAGACCTTGATCTCAGCATGCACTGGACAAACCGTCCCTTTTTTCTTACTAAAATCGTAGCAACATCACGAAAATAAATTTATATGCCTACAAATATACCATTTCTCAATACAAACTACGGATAGTAGAATAAGCAGAAAAAAATCCATTTTTTAACAAGATAACAAATCGACTGCCGATCAATGGTCAAAGCTATTTTACAATTTGTATTCCACACTCCACCTTTAAAAAAACAAAAACTACAGCAGTTCAGGGTAACCAGAGAAGGGCACAATTAATATAAAGAAACCATGCAAGCCTTACATGGATTTTCATGGCTTATAATTCAATACTAACCAAAAGAACAACCAGATACAAAAAGGTTAGCCTAGCAATCCTCTAAGACTGACATTCACTATATTCCTAACTACCCAGATAATTATTATTCTCGGTACCGATAATTATGCCGATGCACACAATTCGTACCAACATCACGAGATCTACCTTTCCAAACCCCACATCGAACCTTCCTCATACAGAACTATTTTCGTTGAAAATTGATCATGTTTTCACCATTGAGGAATTGAAGAAGCTAGTATCCACAATGATCTATTTATACATTGTTTTTTAGCAAATACCCAAGCCTAGAAACACGTTCAGGGGCAGCAGAGCCTCCCCATAACTTCTACCAAATGTATAAATGTATAAATCTATAAATGCTTCTGGTTGAACACACATTGCTGCAACGGCTGCAACCTACATCAATGCAGTCTCAGGTTAATAAGTCTATGAGTGTTTGTTTGTGATGATTAAATGTACAAGAGGTTTTGTGGTGCAACTGCGTAGAATTTAAGACATCCTTTGCAAAACCAAGAGATGTGAAATAAGAACAAAATCTTCATGGCGATAGAAGCCTAATAACTATCTGTATTAGTTCCTTGGTAGAAAAATGTCCTTGTAGAGCAGAATCAACCATGTAAAATTTATTGTAACTTTTACTTGGCTGCATAGATTCTACTATGTCTTGCATGGACTGTAAATAAAAATGCTTTATTTATAAAAATATTTTATTTTTTAAGCAGACTACACCCAAAACCTATTATTCAAAATAAGAAATTCTATATCCTTCAAAAAATCCATTGATGCCAATATAAATCCCATGTTTTTTACGCACTGGTAAACATGCTGAATTTACAATAGTATTTAATTTGTCAACTCCACAAAAACCAATCCCTAGTTTCTTAGTTGAAATTAAGATTTATTCTACTGTTTGTAAATGCAAAAAATACTATAACCTCTGATAAAACTATAGATGCCGATATTAATTCTCTGTTCCCTAAGTTTACTAGTGCTCTGAGTATACAATCAGAAAATAATGAATAATTTTGTAGCTACCAATCTCTCTGCGGTGTTTGTGTCCATAGCAATTACCACCTATTACCATTATTGACACCCAATATGGCTAAGGAGCAGCAAATAGAGAAGACAATGGAGCTCTGTCTTAAATAAGAAATTCCATGTCTTGTGCTAGTGGGTGTATGCTATAAAAAATCATTACTTCAGCCAGGATGACCGGAGCAGCATAACCAAGAAGAAAGGAAAGCAAAATGTAGCTAAAATTAGGTCAAAAGGATTTGAATAGTTTAGATCGAACAAGAAGCTAACTGCAGAAATATTTTTGTTCAGTCATCCTATAGCTTAATAGATTCAAAAGACAAAAAACATGTCAAGCTAGAATTGTGATTCAGTTTCTTCACCAAATCTGGAAAAAGCACTCAACATACACACATGATCAGACAATATCAGAGGATTAAAAATATCATATATATAGATGCACGATTTATTAATAGATTGCGATACATACTATACATCATACATGCCCAACAATCAAATGAAGATGTAGGGCCACACCACCAATTCATCAAAGGACCTTGGCCTATTCAGTGACAGTCTACCAAACTCTTCCAAGAAAAAGTCTCTAGAGTCATTGGAGAATCCATAACTGTCATCGTCTACAGATGATGCAGCAGTTTCACGCACATCAGTCAGCAATGGTTAAACCTCCATATCAGGATTCAATTCATTTGATCTCTTTGTAAAGGCATATTCCTATTTTTTTTCTCCTCGTAGAATTGCCCTATTCACAGGACCACAAGAGGGATTCCTTGCTCTACTATTTGGGAAGTTTTTGCTTCTATGTCTAGGAGTTCAGGGCCAGTAGCAGGCGATTCCACAGCCATGCCGCGGTAGATACAAACCATCCATTTCATTATCACCAGAAAATGTTGTTCCGTCACAAGACCCACTAAAAAGTACAACTAAGTGTATGTCTCAGAGAAGATAATACTTTAAGTCGGGGCTTGCCGAGTCAGAAGTTGACTCCTGCTTTGGAATAATAAGATTTGTAACATAGAATGTCCACTTCTTCTATAAATATCATAAGTAGTTACAGATTTGTAACATAAGTCCATAATGTGTAGCAGTTTAATCAGGTTTTACCTAATCCCCATCAGCAACTATTTTAGACACAAAACAAAAGCCAAAGAACTTACAACTGTATAATAACAAACGAATTTCATGAGATCAAGGAATAGGGGGCACAACCCAGCCTTTTAATCCTCCCACAATGAAGTCAAAATCCTATGCATTCTCACTAGTAAAACAAATCTCTGAATTTGAAAACCAAACCCTCACCATTTCTATGCACAATCCTCAGAAATCCCCCATAAAACATTACCCGAAATGAACCTGGAAATGGTAAAAGATAAAATAGGGCAAAAAAATGAATTAATGACGGATACCTGCTCATCCTGCTCCTTTCTTGAGATCAGCACCAGCTGCTTGCCATTGACATACCAGTTCTTTTGTTATGCATGCGAGAATGAAATTCCCTACACAATCTCCTGCCCAATGTAGTTTCCATTTTCCGCACAGTTTCCCCATTTTACAAGCCGCCCAAAAAAAAGGAGTATGTAGTTTTTTTTTAAGTTATATTAAGGGTACTAGAGACAAAAATATGAGGAGTCTATTGATTAGAGATAAAAATATATTTTTTTCTCTAATTAATGTCTCAAATGACCCCCCCTTGTAGTAGTGTGTGTTTCCTGAAATCACATATCAAATTTTTAGAGACTCAGAAGGATCTCATTAGTCCCACTTCTCCCACCCAACTTCTATTCCATGGAACAAACTATCAAGCTATTCAAGGAATTTAGAAGGAAGAGTTTAGGGTTTTTCCCTGAGATGAGAAAAATATGTCTCATGATTTCTAGTTTATGTGTAAATTAGCAAGTGAATTCCAAATACCGACTCCTAAATATTTTCCTTTAATTGGAATTTTCAGTGCAGAAATAAGCATTTGTTTGAAGACAGTGCATGGGCACTACACCATTTCATTATAGGTGTGGAGATGTTACATTTTTATGTGTGGAATATGAATTTTCAGTTGATAGTAATGACTACAACAAATTCAACAAGGAATTAAACACATACCCCACCATTGCCAATCACAATGCTTGTAATCAAATAAATCAATCTAAGCATCCACATGCATAACAGAAGGAATTCAAAAAAAAAAATTATAATATTAAGCATTTCCTTATTCCATAAGTAATAACATTATACCTCGTGGCATCCATTTTGAGCAAACTAAATCTCAACACCACAAAAGATATAAAAATTAACATCAATGCAAGGAACTTCATTAAAAAGTAACATCAAGTGCATTGAAATCCTAATGAGAGTTCCCTTATTACTAGAAGTGACAAGCGAAGGCCATCGTGGGTGAGAGTGAGGTAGGCCATTTGGGAGTAGTGTGCAGCAATGAAGAGGGTCTTTCGATGGCGATTACCCGCATCAGATATAGATCTAGATCAATCAATTTGAATATAGTAAAATAAGGAGATAATTTGGGGTTATAGATTTATTTCCACGTATTATTATAAGTTTACTATGGCTTGGAAATAGAGTATGAGTGATCTTTGTATATGTCATGCATGGGAGTATCGTGATGAATTTCTCATGGAAGGTAAGATATTTATTGAGCAATATCCAATGGTTTCCCAACTCGGTGAAGGAGGTATGATCTGTTTTATAGGGAAATATTGTCATAATTCAAAATCTAAGTTTGCATATTATGTGTTTGATGACTGTTGAAGAATGAAAGCATGATCTTGACAAGGATCTAAGGTTAGTCAAGACCCAAAATAAGAGGGTATTGGACTGTGAAAGCCTTCTATAGGTTTGATAAGATGATTTGAGGTAGGGAGAGTCATTATCTGACTATGATTAGATGTTTTATGTGATCAAATCAATGAATTTCTTGACTATGATTAGATGTTTTATGTGATCACTGCAGTAAGGCAACCCCCAACTCTAGAAGACATGTATCAAAGTTCTTGTGAGACAATGAAAAAGTGCATATTACAAAGCATGAATTTGAAGTTAATTTCTCTTGTGAGCTACATATCATGATTAAAGTCAATTTACTGAATGTTAAAAGTGGGTGATTCTTTGTCTATGAAGTAGAAAGTAGATGTTCCTAATGATGACAAATGGCTCTCAGGTTGGAAAGTGGCTACTGTGATTAACAAAGTCATATCATGATTTTGGAACCAATAAAAAGGATAAAAGGGGTAATTTTGAATATTGAAATCAGGGATAAGGAAACCTGGATTTCAAACAAAAAAAAGGGAGCATGAACACCAAGAATATTAAAAAAAAAATCAGTACTTACAGCAAATACTTAGACATCAAGCTCCAAATATAGAATCAAATAATAAGATATTATTCCTCTAACAGAAGAGAGATCAAAGTACTTAGTTGGATACCATAGATAGCAGACATAAAGACATAAACACTACAACAAAGTCAACTACTTTCAGGTCCGGCAGAAGGTCGCCCCATTCATATATTTAAGTCAAGAGAACAAACAACTATTACACACCATTTTTAGCACAATATCATCAAATTTAAAAAGATACAAAACAATTGTCTATCCATGCTACCAGCATTGTATTGAATCCAAAGACCTAGCTAAAATGTAATTTATGAATTCACTGAGAATTTATAAGGAATGCATTTGAATTAACATATCCATAGTCACTTACAATGTAGGATTCTTTGTACCCTTATATTGCCTATTTCTGCCATCAAACTACAAATGCCCTTTACATTAAGAATTTTTTCTGGGATCTGTTTTCATTATTGTAAATAACATGTTTTTTAATTCTCCATTTTGAACTGAGAAGGAAATTGTTTCTTATGACAAGTGGAGATGCATCCCCTGTGGCAACATTAAAAGAAGCTAAGAGATTATTGCAGCAATGTCAACATTCATGTTAGTGCATGGTCTCCTCTAGGATAATTCGGTACGTAATATGGTTCCAGTTCTATGATGGAAAATCCTGTTATTTATGAGATTGCTAAGAAGAATGGAAAGACTATAGCTCAAGTACTGATTTCATGTTTTCCAATAACTCATGTTAAGAATGCAGACATGCTTTCAAAAGAAATGTGATTGTGGTAACTAAAATAGTGAAACATGAACTTGCATCGTCATGTATTTTTAAGACAAAATACTTTCAAATTGTACTTGAGAAATTAAGCATCTAAAGTAGGTATCTGATCCAAACTCCATGAAATCACAGAGTCTACTCCATTATTAGACACATTGGACACAACAATGTGTTTCTAATCATTTTTAGCATTTGAAAACTAAACAATTCAAAATAGACTTATACCTAACATGACTCTCATCTAGAAATGTTATTTCCTATAAAGTAGGCATGATTTACAGATGTCGGGCCCATCATTAAATTTGCAATATTTTTTCAGGTTCCAACTCTCAGACTTTTAAGTAACAAAATATTCATCTTGAAATGTTAAAATTTTCAAACAGCACTCCATCACACAATAAAATAAAACATAGGCAGATTCCCACACATTTATTTAAATTACAACAATTTTTCATTTGCAACAATTTTTCTTTTTATGCCACATAATTTTACTTAACACAAATTTCATTTTGCAATGTTAAAAATTTCAGACAACAATGAGGCCCACATTAAATCACACAGGCAATTCGAAGTCCATTATCTAATTTGCGATTTCCAAACACAAACTTAAGAATTTTTATCATAAAATGTTAAAATTATGAATAAACGTATCCCTATTATTCTGGATGCCCACGCCATTATTTAATTGCAACAATTGTTGTAGGGATTCAAAACAGGGGCATCAGCAAACACAATTCTCGTCTCAAAATGTTGAAGATATAAAGCAAGCACTAAATCCACAGTAAAATCCAATGCAAGCATCCCTAAATTACAGATGCCACCCCGTTATTGAATAGAATCTTGGTTTTGCATCATTTATTCAGGGATTGAAAACCAAAAAACATGCAACGACCATTCCTTCAAGGAGGTGGTCCGGAATGAGCTGGTAGCCCAGCCTGGCATGCTTGTTAACCTCCCCTCTCATGGCCGCAGATTTCAAAACATACTATTCGTCTTCAGAAGGGGGAGGAAGTTTTTTGCGCTACAACCATCCAAAACGCAGAAAAACAGCAGGCCCGCATTCAGCATGCAAAAAAATAAAAAACAGAACTGCCGTATAGACGGAAAAGTGAGAATGTCAACAAGGTTGTCATAATCATTATTATGTCTGTCAAATTTAATCATTTTGGAAAAACGTTTAAATGACCGTCAAATTTAACACAGTCGGAGAAACGTCCAGAAAAGTCTTTCCCATAGGGGGAAGGCCTTCGGCGTAATTAAGAACACAAACAAAATGTGAGATGCATTCCGCGAGTGAAAGAAACAACCACCATTACAATTAAATTTGAACATTGTATGGATTCCCATCTTGTTGCTATGGAAGGCACACGATTAGAGTCAAGGCACTAGTAAGCACTTGAAATTTCACTTTTATTAAAATCCAAAAACGTGATTAATTATTGAGAATATGGTCAAAAATAGTCTTATCACTTTAAATCTAGTGATGGATGAAAAATATCATAATTTTTTCAATTTATGTTGATTTTAAAATATTATAATGTTTATGATATATTAAAATATATATATCTAATTTTTTTAGATTTTAATTTTATATTGCAATTTTTAATTGTGAGAAACAACAAATCACAGAATGTTTTACCATTAGTTGATTAACCAATCAATATTACAAACATACATAATGTTTACGCTGAGGAAATCGGTAAATTGATATTAAAAACAATAAATAGTTAGTTTTATCATTCAATAGATACCAGTGGACGTTTTCTCTTATACTCCAATTCTGCAAGAGATATTAATTTACTCTCCACAATACTGCTAAACATTTAAAATTTCTTGAAGCAAATGTTACAACATCAACTTAATATGTACATAAAATGCAGCTTAAGTACAAAAGAGATCACAGGTAGCTTCTGTGGATTGCATTCAATAACGTACTTTGAGAGGTCTCATCATCTCGTTATCTTCGTGATCTAAGATCTGTAAATTTCAAAACAATAAGTGATTAATAAGCATTCTGAACAGAATGTGACAAGAAACCCATACACAGTTCATAAGCCAAGGAAGCAAAATACTTACATGGCAATGGTAGACATAGCCGGGCTCGTCACTCGCATTGAACGGATACGGACGACGCCCAGAACTACCCAGCAAGGAAAAATCCACAATAATGGTGGTCATAAATCCTGGCTCCATCTTGTACACGTTCTTCCACCCGCTGTCCGGACCGGCAACTGCCACAGTTTTCCCCTTTGCATGCTTCTGTATATCGCATTTCACCGCATCGTTCTTCTGATCCATGCACGACTTAAACTCCTCCAAATCTAATATCTCGATCTGCTGAACAACGAAAAATAAAGCGAGATGGATATGAAGGGGATGGTTGTCCTCAGTTAAATTGATTACATGCCATACTTCGCTGCTTCCCTGTTTGGGCGTCTCAGTTGCAGCAGCGTCGAACGGTAATCCATTAATGAACAAATGTGTGGGCTCGCCCGTGGAGCTCTCGTATTCATAGAAGGAAATATACCTTGTATGAATGGCCGCATCCCTTTTGGGACGAGGGCATTCCACAAGTTTATCAGGGATCCGGGTTCGATCCCCTTCGGGATCGAAACCCGCAGGGCCTTCGATCACGAATTTCATGACTCTGCTACTGAGATCGTCGACGGGGTCTCCGGAAGGATATGGGTATTCTGCGCTGTTTGTTAAAATGGCTGCGTCTGTCGAGGAATAGCTGAAGTCGATGATCAGGTCGGCAATCTCAGAAGGGCCGAGCAAGTAATCTTTCACAGTCACCGGCTTTGGCAGGTACGCAGAGTCTGAGCCTATGTGTGTCATGTTTAGTCCGTTACTTAACGCCAACCTGTAGAAGCGAGCGTTGCTGACATTCACAATTCTGAACCTGTATTTTCTTCTCTTCACTTTCATGAAAGGCCACGCCTTTCCGTTCACTATGATTGCGTCTCCGAAATACTCTGGCTGCGACAGAATATACCACGGTTTAAGGAGACGAAAAAATGTTAGAGAGAATGCATATAAATATATGATTTACCAGTGGGCCTGTATACCAGGAAGCTCTCTGAATAGGGGTTGTCTGGTCAAAAAGTAATTTTCGTTAATGTTCCGATAGTTTTAAACTGAAAATCTTATCCTGCCGGTATGTTTTGGATTCAAATGAGATCGGTTTAAATGTGTCGGAAAGATTATTTAGACATTATGCGTGCAGACAGAACGTTCCAGCAAGTTATTGCCAGTTGTTTTAAACATAGCTCGGGACAAAGTGACAAAGGGACGGACAGGTTTCTATCGGTATTGACCAAAAAAAAGAAAAATTCTATATTTTGGTGACAACTAAGCTATTAAAATAATATTTTAATATTTTAATTTTATTGGATGAAATTTTGGAATTTAGATTGTATTTAATGTTTTTAGGTATTTTTGAGATTAATATTTTTGTTAAAAATAAAAAATAAAAATAGAAATAGAAGCTGTCCCTTAAGTCCCCTTAATATTAGGGATGACGCCAAAATCTAGATGATGCATCCTCCATAACAGTGGTTTCAATAGAAAATGTAACCATGTAAAAAATATGCTGTTATTTTTTTATTAAAATTGATTGTGATCCTCAATTATTAAAACAAAAACACATAAATATTCAAAGCTAAGCGTGTGCTAGAACCATAGGTCATGGATATTATCATTTACAGATTGTAGAATCAACACAGATAATATTTGTGGGAAGGCCAAGGATACTCTCATTACAAATTGTAGAATCAAGATGGATAATATTTGTGGGAAGGGCATATGTAGCCGATATGTTTAATATTTAGAGGATTTCAACGCAAGTCAATATAAACACAGTTAAGACTCATATTTACCATATGCGCATGAAATGGTGAATCGGTGAAGACTTTTCACTTGGAATTCGACAAGTTTTAGGTTTGAGTCTTTTGAAACTCGAAGATACATATTGTTCCAGGAGTTACTATCATTCCTATTTATAAAGTCTTTTGAAACTCGACGATATATATTGATTCTATAATTCCTAGTTGTAAAGTCTTTTAAAATTCGACGGTATAGAATGTACGAACGAAATATTGTTATTCCTATTAGTTGAGTCTTATAAAACTTGGTAGTATAAAACTTTAGGACAAGTTATTGTCATTCCTATTTATACAAATCCACACTGAAGGGAAACTGGATATTGACTACAAACATATGTGATAAATAGGCTGAACATAGATTTAGCATACCTGCCACTGGGGATGGATGGAGGGATTATTGCCGGTGGAGTTCATGTAAATCGAACCGTCGGCAGCGAAGCTCCGGTCGAAGATGAGAAGATGACGATCATATTCGGAGCCGGACGGGAGATTAAACGGCGTCTCCAATTTGGGATTACGAATGACATAGGCGCCGAGGAGTCCGGCGAGGAGATTAACCCTGGTAAAGCCCAGGGCGTGATCGTGGTACCACAGATTACCAGGAGCTTGCACGTTTCTGTACTCATATTTCGCCTTCTTCCACGCCGCTCCCTTTTCACTAAACTCGGCCGTAAACCAGGCCAGCGGATGCCCGTCGGACTGCGGCTCGTGGATTCCGCCGTGCAGATGAACAACCGTGGGGATTCCGCCATGTTTCGGATTTGCCGTGGTTAACGTCGGATCCCACGGAAGAATATGCTTGCGGGGGAGATGGTTTTCCCAGGTCACGAATGTTTCGACGCCGTGCATCGTTTCGATTGTTGGACCAGGCACGGTTGCAGTTTCCTTGGATGCTCCGTAGGCGAACACTCTGCTCCATGGTAGATCTCTGTGAAATTTCTGTAAAAATGATGATAAGAATCAAAATTATAGTTTTTAAGCAGAAAGAACACATTTTGTCTTAACAGGAAGGGAAGGCGGCATACCCATTTAGTTTGGAACATCCCAATTCGGAGATGGGCTGGGTTGGAGAGATTAACATAGCCTTTGAGTTTGGGCATGTCAGGGAGCTCGTCCACGAACATCTCCAGGGACGCCGCTATGTCGTGTGAACTATCGCTACCGCCGACTGCGAAGAAGCACAATAATAGTAATACAGCGGATATGTTGTTTCTAATCTTCATCTTCGTCTTCAGATCGACCTGCAACGATCAAGAACTGGATCGCCACAAGAAAATGTATGACATCGTCACAAGATATGCATCTCAAGGAAATAGAAAATTTAAAAAGAGTTGTGAGGTGATGAGGATGGTTCCATCCACTCGCATTGTGCGTATCGATTATCAGGCGAAAATAAACTTCTTTGTCCAATTAATTGACGAAAATGTGAGCATGAATACCGCATGGACTGTGCACTCCACTACTTATCCTGTCAATTAGGAGTGGAAGTTGTGTAGTGATATCGTCACCATCTACGCACCAGGGTGGTATATATATATACCACTTAAAAAATAGAGAGACATTATGCACACTAAAATTTTAAAAGAGATTTTGGCAATATGCAAGTACGCCATGTTATAGTCAGCATTACCTAGAAAATAATCTAGGAAACTCAAAAATAAATAAGCACCTTACAAAAGACTGATTAAAAATTACATCAAAACTAAGTAGTCATAAGAAGGGAACCAATGGGATGCAAATACTTGTCATATGATTTTGCCACAACCAATATTAGGTAGGTCTTTCCCCATAGGCAAAGGATCTCAGCTAGTGTTTATATTGTTTTCTACCTTTGCAACTTCCTTACTACCCTCCTTGATATATTGTGGATCTACTATGGAAGGTAATATTGTAACTTAGGTTTAATGTGAAAATTTATATAAGTTGTGTTTCTATTTTTATAGTGTATCATGCCCCCTCTAAGGAAACCTGAACAAAAATAAAAACCAAGGTGGAGGTGTCCAACCATCACAATGTGCATGAGGAGTCTAATCGCTATGTTATGCAGGTGATTGTCTACATATACATATAGAGGAGATCACGCAATGGTTATGAGAATGGTTGGATGAGTGGCTTCGTTGGTGGCCTCCTCTTGGGGTACTTTCCCTTGATGATGAAGAGTGTGGAACACAAACAAAAATATAAAATGCATTGCCCCAATGATCCAAAAGGGTTTGCAAATGTGTAACCTCCAAGGTCACCTTATTGGCATGCATTTGAATATGCATATACACATTGGAAATAAATGTGGCTTTCTTTTAATTAGAATACTAAGCATCAACCATAAGGTTGGTATATATCATTACATTTCTTCCTTTCAAGATAAAGAAAAAATCTTTATTATGAAAGTATACCAAATTTGTGTGTATTCTACAAGAAGCACGGGATAGTCCCATAAGAGAATATTCTACTAGATGAATGCCTCCAACCAAAAGATTTAAGGAAGCCATGAATACATGTCTATGGTATTTAAGCCTTGTTGTAAAGCCAAAACAAGTGTGTAAGAGTCTCAAAGTTCTCATGAAATGCAAATTTTAGCTAAATAACATCTAGATGAGCAAGGTGACAACCAAGCAAAAGTGCCTAGTAAAATAAGTGTCATGTCTCATCTATAGATCTATCATGTCTCTATTACCTAGTTGGGAAACCACTCCTAACAATATCTTCTTTAAAAACCATGTTGAAGGAAACACAATCCAAATTAGCACTCCTAAAACAATTGCAAACATGTTCACTGCCCCCACCTCTATTAGATAATGAAAATCCTGAAACCTATAATGACCCTTCTAATCAAGATACCAACTCTACTGATGAATCCATATCCCAATTTGGTACGATTCCATTAAGTGTTCCTACAACCACTTATGCTATGGATAAGAATGAAAATAATCTTGATGTTTTACTTGCAAATAATGGAAATTGTCTCGATGTGAATGATAGAAATGTTCTTTCTTAGAGACATGCTTTTATGAATATAATGTTTCATCTATTTTGAAAAAACAAAATGTGTTAGGTCAAAATAATACTTTCTTGGAACAACATATCAATGTTTCTTACCTTATCATAATGATAGCTTTATAAATTCATATTTTCATAATCCATCTCTTTCTCATCAGCCTTATATAGAGTGTCTTAAGCTTTTTGTACTATGTTCTACACATTCTCAATTTGTCAGTATCTCAACCAAGAAATTACAATACATGATGCAAGCCATAGTGGAATTGCAAAGTGAATTCAAACACATATTCTTATCTTTCAACTCATTCACAAGTTGGGCTCATAACAACTATGTTTTTTTTGTTTTTTTTATTTTTATTGGTAAATAGTTTTTTGAAAGGGACTATACCCTTGTACAACAGTGCTCAAAAGCAAGATTTTATCCCAAAAATCCCAACAACAGAAAAAGAACCAGCAAAAGCAAAATAGTTGCAACAACAACAACTTAACAATAACACAGCTGCCCAGCAATTGCGCAATAGGCCATTTTCCTAGATGTAACAATAATAGCACCCAAAAGACAAGAATCATACCTTGTCCGATATGGTGGGGGATTTAGATTTGTTATTTCCCTTCTTTTTCCTATCCACCATTGTTCATTCTTGATTTCCCGTATCCAATGCAATCGGAAGATCCACTGCAATGGATTTGATGGGGATGTGACCCATAGAAAGGGGAGTTGAAACATCCTTAAACACGGAATCAGCAATCTATAGAGAATAGTCTGTAGGTAGCTTCTTTGTGTTGATCTGTGAATCAACCACGACGGGTGAGTCAACTTGCAAGGGGGCACTAGAACCCTCAGCTAGATTTGAGTCAATTGTAAGATGTTCAAGTAGAGAATCCTTCCACTAGGCGGTTTTGGTATTTTGTTTGGCATGTTCACAATCGTTTGTAACATGACCAGTTTGGAAGCAACGCCGACATTTGAAGGCAAGTCTCTCATAGTCTATCCTCTGCACCCAGAGTCTTTCTCCAATCTGAAGATTGATTTCTTCTGGTAAGGGTTTGGAGGTATCAAGATCAACTAGGATCCAAGCATAAATAGTACGTGTTTGAATAGAGGTCTTATCATCAACTACCACACATGAGCCTAAGGTATCTCCTATAGCAATGAGACAAGATCTGTTCCAAAGCTGTAATGAGAGTCCTGGTAAATGAACCCAAATCAGGTAGGTATCAGAAGATTCCTTTCTCAGGTCAAAAGACGGATACCATGGTTTGGACATAAGCCCGTGTTCCCCCCAAACCCAATGTTGGCTAAAAAATAAATCCCTATCTATAGGGGTTTCAAAGATAGCAATGAAGTAAGCTTTAGCAAAAGGATAAAGCTCAATCTTACCTTGTATTTTTTATCTCCATCTTTGGGCTATCCAATCATGGAGTTGAGAAAGCTTAGGCCAAAATTTGTGGAATCTGCATATGAGACCCAGCTGGGAGAGATTTTCCTCCTCCTTAAAAATCTTTAGAAGTAGATCCTCCTCAATTTTCAGCATCGGGACCTCCTAGGAGGGTTTCAAGAGCTCATTTCTGGTATTCTCCTTCTGTTTGGAGACCGCTGAATCATAATATCTGGACTTATTTCCACCAGAGGTTGTTGTGTGACTACTATTTTGATTAGCGTTGGCAAGTTTAATAGGATAGGATGAGCCATATTTACCTGCCCCAATAGAGAAACCCCCTGTTTTGTGATAGGGCAGAGAAACGCTATCTCAGATTTTTTGAATAGGGGGGTCTTGATTAGCATCGAAAGCCATGCCAATCCATGAGATTGATGTTTTATTTACCTCATCATTTTTGCAGCCACCACCATCAGAGCTGCAAATGCTAGGGATATGGGACTCTAGTTTCCCATAGCTGCCGCCAATGAGAGGGGGTTCCTGTTTTGAATCACAAATCTATGAATCCCTGGTAATCGTGCCTCCTCCATCATCTTCGTGAATCCCTGGCCAATCCTTACGTAGTTGAAAGGGGCTCATAACAACTATGTTTCCAATAGCATGTAAAATTTATAATGTTACATTCCCATCTCAATTTTGTATGCCTAACTTTATCCTATTCATAGGAAAAAAATTACCTGAATTGACATATTGATCATTTTTCTAGATACATATGGCTATACACACACAACAATAGGATTTTTCTTAAATCCTTCCAACATAATCTCACTAACACGGCATTAATATGGTTTCATGGATTTTCTAGTGATTCCATCTATAGTTACCCAGCACTCTAATATTTATTCCTAGTTAGTTACAATTACTTCCTACTACACATTATGATTTTGAGAATTTGGAAGTAAGGATACAACATCCTAATGAGTATATTCATGCTTATTTCACATAATTCACATATTTGGTATGCCAATACACATTCATCCTAATATATGAGGAACAACAATTCATATTTTTCTAATGTTTAGCAACTACATTTCCAAATCCAATGTGTAATCAACCACATGTGTTTATTTCTCAATTCATGTGTAATGTCGTTCGACATTTACCCCAGTACTTGTCGCAGTGACCCTTTTTGTTGAGCGTCGAATGGTTGTGTGTAATTCCGTTGTCTTAGACCTTGTCTCAGTGATGTTTTAGACCCTCCCTCTCCATCTTGCCTTCTCGAATCATTATCGACACCTCTGTATGTGGATCTTGTAACGTCCTCTACATTTAACCAATTAATGGAGGATCTTGTTGTCGCATTGTTAAGCTTGATCATTGGTCATTATTAATGTAAATAGTAATTATATATATATATATAATGATAATCATGAAATTTTAATTTAATTGTCGATTGTGCTTTATTTTATTGTATTATTATTTTATCTTATTGTCTATTATCATCGATATTTTATATTAATTGTCTCTATAGTATTTCTTATGGTTGCTTTGCTCTAATCGTGTCATAAACCGAACCCCATCCCGCGCTGAAGAATGGGTTACCCCATCTTGGCACCATGGTCGGTCATTGCTCCGTGTTCACCTTCGAACGTTAACCTCTAGTTTCTCCCCTCAGTCATTTTAGCTTGTGATCATGTTTTTATCATTTAAAGTAATCGAGAAATTAATTCTTGCCCCCTCTAGCTTGGCCATATGTGTGTGATTTAATCTTCTTGGGTTGGCTTGTTCCACATTATTTAAACTTGATACAATCATAAGGGGGGTAAAAGGAAACAAGTAACATTTATAATTAACATAGGGTAGAATTTAATACCTCCCATAGCATGATTATTCTACTTAAAACTATGGGTTCATAAGAAAGTTCCTCCCTCTTGTAATAGTGTATTTTAAGGACGTGTTGCTTCACACCTTTTGGACAGATGGAAGGTGGAGTTCATTATGACTTAGTCATGTGTAGCTAATGTGTTTCAACCAACTGAATAAATAAAACATTTATTTTACTCTTCTCTTATCCTATGCGCCATTCTTTTTCCCCTTGTGTGGTTAATAGTTGGCAATTGGTGGACAAATTCTGGTCTCCATTTAAATCCTTTAATGCGTATTGGTAGTCTTCATGGCATGTTTTCTTGGTGGGACGCATTTGGGGGAAGAAACATTTTTTTTCCCTTGCTGGCAAATTACCTTCAAATAGAAGTATAATGGAATCTGCCTTGTTTTATTTTCTTAATATGTTCCTTCCTTGTCTCTGGTCACATGAATTTGGGAGGATTTTGTTGGTGTTTGTGAAGGTCGTTGAAGCTCAGCACCCAGTGCAGTTTGTAGGGTTCGGACAACCACATTTTTTTTCTTCCCTTTCCTCATGGTTGTGCCATCAAAAGGTGGAGCCTAATGTGGTGTTTTGCAAGCTAAAAGCAGTGGATAAGGGGACGTGTGGCTTATGCAGTCCCTGCTGGACGTTTTGGCTTGTGGATGCGTAGTAATAAAAATACGCATGTTAAGTATATCCCCTGTAATATTTTGTTACCTTTTATAATTTCTTGAAATGAATGTTTCGTTCCTACAATCCATCCTAGTTTGAGAAGTTTTATGGCCTATAGTCTATAGGGTTGTTGTTATAAACCAATTTATTTGATTAGTAATGCTTGTATCCATTGTTGAATTCATTGGTTTGTAATAATATGTATTATTACAGCTCCATCTGTATTATTATTACTTATGATGGATTTGAAATGCTGGAATAGGTGATTGAGTTCTAAAATGTGACTCTACAAGTTTTTAGTTGTTGAAAATCCTCTATTTTACTCGATATTTCATTTGATAGAAATAAAATAATTGCCATGTTTTATGGACTATGGCTTGTGTATATCCATCACTTGGGTTGTAAATCTAGGGATTTGTAAATTGGTTTTGTATGTACAATACGATATCCTACTGTATAATGGTAAAATTTGTGTGATGTTATTTTATGTTGGATAAATTAAACCATTCTTCTAGGACTCCATGGTTTCCATTTATTTGAATACCATATCTTATTGGGGTGCCTAGGAATAATATTCCACAGAACTTCTGGTTTTTTTTACGGGTTCAAATGGACTTTTGGAATGAATGCATTTTTATAAAAGTAGGATTGGGAATCTGGAGGATAAAATGTGTATGCCACTTTGGGTATAGTGACTTTCCTTTCCCCTCTCCATATGTGATTTAAGGTGCAAGTAATTCGACATTTTATACTCTCAATATATTTTACCTCTACTGAGGATAATACTGCTAAGAATCAATTATGAGAGGCATAAGCAATTAAAATAAACTAAGTTGGATTTTTCACTTTCATCCTTAGTTGAGTATGGTCTGATACATTGCTTGGGGGTTGTGTGATCACTAAAAAAACCTTCAACAATGGATGTTGACTAAGCCGAGTTGATAACCTTTTAGCATTTAAATGATTGTGTAATTTATAAATCGAGCCATACCCAGATGTCTGCCTAGTTCTTTTCAAGTTAATCACAGGTAGTAATTACTTAACCCGATATTCTGGGTGTACGATGAGCTTTCATATATGTATGCCTTATCTTCTTCTGTATAAAGGGAAATATGTAGGCAAGGGGATCCAGTTAGTGTCCCTTAGTTCGTTTAATAGCATAATAAGAGCTCAATCAGCTCGTTATACTTGTGTGAAGGAGAAAGTGACTCGAGCTATCTGGAGGTATTACCTTTCCCTAAAATAAATATTAATTCTATGGATGCAAACCTTCTGAGGCATTGCATAACCTTTTTAAAATAGTTATATGGCCCTTTTCGAATAGGCTAAAGGCTACGTTCTGACCACTGCTTTCATTAGGAAAGCTTCCTAGATTTGATTATTTGTAAAGGATCAAATGATGAGTAAAGTATAAATAATACTTCGTGGTTAAGTTGTTTAAATTCCACATTTAACTATGGTTTGTTTCTTTTGGGGTTACGAATCCCATTATGCTATGAAACCTCCCTCTCAGAAGGATTGAATAACTTTGTTTTGTTCTGCGCATATGATTGTACTAGTTTGCTTTGTCCTATCTTGAACCTCTTTAGATGGATGGATTGAGTATTGGATTTTCAATTACGAAATCCATAAGAATTACGTGATTGAAATATCAATACTCTTGACCTTCTTATTCCTAATCCATAAGGTCTTGCCTTGATTAATGAGATATTGTTCTTACTTGTATTTTTGGCTTCCTCCTTATTGGCCGGTATAAATATCTTTCTCGTGTGAAGAATTTTTGGATTAGTGGGTTGTGATTTGATTCATTCTAGAATTAGAAAATTCCTTTCTTGATATTGTTAAATGTTAGCTTACTGTTGCAATGGGTAGTCTTAACATGCTCAGTTCTCACGAACTGACTTGAGTTAATACTTGTGCAGATGGCTTGTGCATGTTGATAAAGGAAATATTTGTGAAGGTCTCATCGAGTTTTTTTATGTGGTTCCTTGTACAAAAGTCAAATGTGTTGTAATTCTTGCAATGGTGCTTGTAATGGAGTTTGGAAGGCCTCTTGCCTTGGATTGTTCGGTATTGTGAAATAAAGTTGTCTTGTTCTTTTGTAGTTAAACTTGTAATTATCTTTGTGAGAAATAATATTCAATCTTCACCTTGTTATGAGTATTCTTTTGATAATATCATTTACAGTCATGAAAATGTTGTAGCATGGCTTGGCCTATTTTGTTACCTTCTTGTTCTTAACCAAAGTGAAATCAAATCTCTTGACCCCTTTGGTTCATGTGCCTTGTTGGATGGAAATGTTATAACTGTGTTTTGTGTTCTCATTAAATAATGGTAATCTCTTCTTTCGAGGTCATAAAACTTGCTTTATAGTAACCCTCCATGGTATTGGTACCAATGTTAATTCTAGGCATGTTTATTTTAGTGGGTTGAAAATCCTTTGTTCTAAAGTTAATCAAAATAAAATAAAATGAATACATAGATGAATAAATAAATAAAATGATAATGAAGTTGTTCTTGTTGATAAAATTAAGAGTCTTTAATTGGAAAGAAAGTGGTTTTCTACCAGTGTAAAAGAATCTACCCTTCTAACCTGAAGCTATGAATTAAACTTTATTGTCTTGTTTGTGAAACGATAAGTATTCTAAGAAAAAGTAAAATCATTGTTGGGTTTGGGGTTATAGTTATGTTTTAGTTAGTAGGGGTGTTTGGACAAGAACACCTTAACTCTAATACAACCTTTTTGGGACCCCCCCCCAACTCTTGTGCATCCTTTAGTGAACTTAATCAAGAGAATGCGAAATGAAGTTTTTACCCAAATTCAGGTGGACCCTTAAGTCTCCTTACAAGACTAGTTAATAACTACAGAGATCACCATAATGAAATAAATTGACCTCCTCTCTCTAACTATTTCCATAGTACTTCGTAACCTCTTTCTTAAGTTATGATAAAATTTTAATCCTTGAACAAAGAAGGTTAACATTCTAAACCTAAACGATACTCCACTTCTTTTGAGCTATGCTTACCTCCTTATGTAATGGAAGTATGAAACAAGCTTCAGTAGTGTGGATTCGGATAGATAGCCTTGTGGAATTGATTTCCTCCTTGCTTTGTAAACGAGTTAAACGAGTAAATGTCATTTTTAGAGATGATCCTAATATAGTTGCTCAATAGTATAAAAGAAATGAAACCTAGCCCTATGAGAAGAATTGTATGAATCATAACACGAATCATTTAGACCGCAAAGTCAGGTATTGAAAGATTGTTTTAGTGAATAATAACCTTAAAGGATTTTGTGTGGAGTTTCCTGAGTTGTAACTAGGTATTATGGGTTGGTATTTTTTTGGTGTCTTGTCAAAGAGACAGTGAATTGCACCTTGGTGGGTGTTGAGTGTTTCTGTGCTGCCCTTGTGGTCATCCTTGTATCAAGTTGTTCATAGAGTTAGTTGTAACCTTGGTAACAGCATGTTGTGTCGTGTTATGTGTCAAGCAAGTCAAAAAAAATTATCATGTGTTTTTCTATGTAGTCTTGTGTGTCAAAAATAGTGTGCGTTACACTTGGTATCAGAGCAGAGGTTCATGCTCTCGAACCTCTAGGCCAGTTTGGAGTTGTGATGGTGTTACATGATGGTGCTGCATGATGGTGATGGTGTTGCATGATGGTGGTTGATATTGGAAGAGTAATGTGTTTTAAGTGTGATGTGAACCATGTCGTAATTGTGATATTGTTAGTGCACATGTTGTGTACGTCACATAGTACGTAATTGTTGGCATGTTGATGTGTTGGATGATGAGCATATTTTCTCAGTTCCCTTAACAAATTCTATGTGAAATTGAGTGTGAAACCATGTTTTGTTGTGTGTGAAAGGAAATGTTGATTGTTGATTATGGATTGATTGGATCCATTTTATATTTGTGATGTGTGGGTGTGTTGTATGTATGTGTAATAAGGTTGGTTGTAGTGAACTAGTTTCTTAAGGATGTCATTACCATTTGTGTAGAAATATGTGTATTTCCATGTTATATGGCAGTTGACTGTATGTTGTAATGGTGCTCATCATAATTGTAATTCATGTGATATGTAATGAGTAATGTCATAAAATTGGGACATATGGTGAGTACATGATCCCTATTGTATGGTGATTGCACTTTGGGTGCAGCATGTGGTGATGTGATATGTTGTAACTATGATTGTAATGTATGTGATATACCCTATATATGTACCTTGCGAAGGTGCTATGATTAATGTGTGTGAACCACCATTGTGTTAGTGATGTAGTTGCATGTTATGTTGTGAACCTTACGCTAACCAACCCTGAGGGAAATCGGTAAAAGTGTTTGTTTAGAGTGAGGGGATGTGCACCATGGGCCAGTAACTCGAGCTGACCTTAGGCTCAGTAGATGATGATATTTGCTCATTTCTCTCTCTCTCCTCATGGTTGTTGTATGGATGCAACCTAAGTGTAGCTATGACTGTGTTTAGCCTTGTCGAAGTGGTGGCGGGATGATTCAGATAGAGGTGATGACAATGGTACTATCTATATTTTCTTTTGTGAGATGGAGTTCGATGTTTCTGAGTGCCAGAACTCATTGAGTACCCCCCTGGTGGCCAGATAAGGCCACACAGTTATCGTAATGTGACATTATTATATGTGTATTTTATTCGTAAATTGAACTTTTTAATTTATTTCTGCAAGGACCAACAATTTTCTTGATTGCCATGTTTTACATTTTTGGGCATTTCCTTGGTTATGGTACTAACACATGGATTTTTACACTAACTATGGCTATTTGGCCATTCGTTTTGCTTGGTTTTGGATCTTCTTTTAAATTTTTAAGATTTTACTGCCTTGCCCAAGGCTTGTACTTTGCCACTTGGCATTTGGATCGGATTGCTATGTTGGTTCTATTGTCGTGATGTGTGGAATAGGGTCATGGGATGCACCATGGAATGGTTGGACCTATGGACCCACTTCATTGTATGGGGGTACGCCCCAAGGAGTTACAGAGTAACTAGTGGGTTGTTGAACCACACGTTATTATGTCACTTGGGTTAGGGGTGTCTGGACTCTATGTGCCTAGGGCCATAGGGAAACTGGCCTCCTTGAGGGAGGCATAAGAGACTTGAGGGAGGCATAAGAGATTGAGGGAGGCATAAGAGACTTGAGGGAGGCATAAGAGACTTGAGGGAGGGCATAAGAGATTTGAGGGAGGCATAAGATATTTATGTGTGTGTGTGTGTGTGACTAATGCTTCAGGGGGTATGCATCTTTGTATTATGTTTTGGTTATGGTTTTATGATATATGTGTTACTCATGTTAGTTGGGTTGTTGTGTGATGTTGTGATATGGCATTGATGTCCTTGTTGACCCTATGTACATGTAGCTATTTTCAGAGTTATGTGAAAAACTTCATTTGTGGAGACTGGAAATTTCAGGTTGTTGTAGTACATTTGTTTGAGAATTATTTGTCAGTCATAGTTGTGTGACAGGTACTATGTAATGTTGTCTGTGCATGTTTCCTTCCATAAATTGACTAATCTCTTGTGGTGTAGTACCATCTTGAAGTATGTACTTGTATGTTTGTGAATCTGAAGTGTCTTGTATGACCCCGGTAGGGTGTTGTATTAGCATTCATGTTGGACACCCACAAGAATGAATAAACTAAAACTCTACAATAATGAAATTTTAAAAGAACCTAAAACTAGAAATAATGTTAATGGAAAGAGACTAATGAAATAATGAATAAGAGGGAACTGCCAATCTTCACAGAACCTTGAAAGTTAAAATTTCTGCCAAATGTTCCCAAGGCCACCCCGTGGCCGTGCTTTAACATCTGAAATCTTAACCATAGAGTGTACCTTTTCCCCCATTTGTTCCTTATTGCTTACCGCTTCCTTTCCCTCTGTGTTATGTCACATCGAGGATGATGCTTTTCTTAAGGGGAGGAGGATGTAATGCCCCATTTGACGTTTACCATAGTGCTTATTGCAATGACCCTTTTTTATAAGCGTCGAGTGGATATGTGTAATCCTGTGTTCTTAGACCTTATCTCAATGATGAATTAGCACCTTCCCTCTCCTTTTTACTTTCTCGAGTCGTTATCGACACCTCTATATGTGGATCTTGTAACATCCTTGTAATTTCAACCAATTAAAGGAGGATCTTGTTGTCACATTGTTAAACTTGATTGTTGGTCATTATTAATGTAAATAGTAATTATATATATATATATATATATATATATATATATACATAATATATAATGATAATAATGACATTTTAATTTTAATTTTCGATCGACCTTTATTTTATAGTATTATTATTTTACCTTATTGTCGATTATCATCGATATTTTATATTAATTGTCTCTATAGTATTTCTTCTGGTTGTTTCGCTCTGATTGTGTCGTAGACTGAACCCTGTCCCACGCTGAAGAAGGAGTTACCCTATCTTGGTGCCATGGTCGGTCATTGCTCAGTGTTTGTCCTCAAACGTTACCTCTAGTTTCTCCCCTTGGTCATTTTAGCCTGTGATCATGTTTATTTTATCATTTAAAGTAATCAAGAATTTAATTCTTGCCCCCTCTAGCTTGACAGTCTTGTATGTGCAGTGATTAAATCTTCTCGGGTTTATTCTTCCACATTATTCAAACTTAATAGCATCATAAGGGTGGGAAAAGGAAACAAGTAACATTTATAATTAACATAGGGTAGAATTTAATACCTTCCATGTCATGATTATTCTTCTTAAATTGTGGGTTCATAAGAAACCTGCTCCCTCTTGTAATAATGTATTTTAAGGAAGTGTTGCTTCACACCTTTTGGACAGATGGAAGGTGGAGGTTTTATGACTTAGTCATGTGTAGTTAATGAGTGTTTCATTTTGTGGGGTTGCTGTTAATATGAATAAAACATTTTGTTACTTTCTCTTATCATATGAATGCCATTCCTTTTTCCCCTTGTGTGGTTAATAGTTGCGGTAGGTGGACAAATTATGGTCTCCATTTAATTCCTTCAATGTGTATTGGTAGTCTTCATGGCACGTTTTCTTGGTGGGACGCATTTGGGGGAAGAAAGCCTTTTTTTTCCTCCTTTATCCTATTACCTTCGAAACAGTAGTATTGTGGAATCTGCCTTGACCTTTTTTTTTTTAATTTGTTCCTTCCTTATCTCTAGGCACGTGAATTTGGGAGGATTTTTTTGGGGATTGTGAAGGTCATTTTAGCTCAGCACCCAGTGCAGTTTGCAAGGTTTGGATAGCCGCATTTTTTTTCTTCCTTTTCCTTCTAGTTGTGTCGTCAAAAGGGGGAGCCTGGAGTGGTTTTTTGCAAGCTAAAAGTAGTGGTTTAAGGGTCCATGTGGCTTATGCAGTCCCTGCATGGACGTTTTTTCTCGTGGACCTGTAGTAAAATCTTTGAAACAGGTATGTTAAGTATATCCCCTGCAATATTTTGCTACCTTTTATAATTTCTTGAAATGAATGTTTCTTTCCTGCAATGAATCCTAGTTTGAGAAATTCTATGGCCTATAGTCTTGAGGATTGTTGTTATAAACCAATTTATTTTATTAGTAATGTTTGTATCCATTGCTAAAGTCATGGGTTTGTAATAATATGTATTATTACAGCTCCATCTGCATTATTATTACTTATGATGGATTTGAAATGCTGGAATAGGTGATTGAGTTTTGAAATGTGACTATACAAGTTTTTAATTGTTGAAAATCCTCTATTTTACTCAATATTTCATTTGATAGCAATAAAATAATTGCCAGGTTTTATGGATGATGGCTTGTGTATATCCGTCACTTGGGTTGCAAATCTAGGGATTTGTAAATTGGTTTTGTTTGTGCAATATGATAGCCTACTGTATAATGGTAAAAGTTGTGTGATGTTATTTTATGTTGGATAAATTAAACCCTTCTTATAGGATTCAATGGTTTCCATTTATTTGAATAACCATATCTTATTGGGGTTCCTAGGAATAATATTCCACAGAACTTTTGGTCATATTTTTTTACGGGTTCAAATGGACTTTTGGAATGAATGTTTTTTTTTTATAAAAGTAGGATTGGGAATATTGAGGATAAAATGTGTATGTCACTTTGGGTATCGTGATTTTCCTTTCCCCTCTCCATATGCAATTTAAGGTGCAAGTAATTCAACATTCATACTCTTAATGATATATTACCTCTACTCAGGATAACACTGCTAAGAATTAATTAAGAGAGGAATAAGCAATTAAAATAAACTAAGTTGGATTTGTCATTGTGATCCTTGGTTGAGTATGGTCTGATAGGTTGCTTGGGGGTTGTGTGATCACTAAACAAACCTTTGACTATGGTTGTTAACTAATTTGGGTCGATAACCTTTTAGCATTTAAATGATTTTGTAATTTATATATCGAGCCATACCCGGATGTTTGCCTAGTTATTTTCAAGTTAATCACGGGTATTAATTACTTAACCTAATATTATGGGTGTACAATGAGCTTTCATATATGTATACCTTATCTTCTTTTGTATAAAGGGAAATATGTAGGCAAGGGGATCTGGTTAGTGTCCCTTAGTTCGTTTAATAGCATAATAAGAGCTCAATCAACTCGTTATACTTGTGTGAAGGAGCAAGCGGCTTGAGCTATCTGGAGGTATTACCTTGTCCTAAAACAAATATTAATTCTATGGATGTGAACCTTCTGAGGGGTTGCATAACCTTTTGAAAATAGTAATATGGCCCTTTTCATATAGGCTAAAGGCTACGTTCTGACCCCTACTTTCATTAGGAAAGCTTCCTAGAGTTGATTATTTGTAAAGGATCAAATGTTGAGTAAAGTATAATAATACTTTGTGGTTAAGTTGTTGAAATTCCACATTTAACTATGGTTTGTTTATTTTGGGGTTATGAATCCCATTATGCTATGAAACCTCCCTCCTGGAAGGATTGAATAACTTTTTTTTGTTTCACACCTATGATTGTACTAGTTTGCTTTATCCTCTCGTGGACCTCCTTAGATGGATGGATTGAGTATTAGATTTTCAATTATGAAATCCATAGGATCACATGATTGAAATCTGACTACTCTTGACCTTCTTTCCTAATCCATAAGGTCTTACCTTGATTAATGAGATATTTTTCTTACTTTGAATTTTTGGCTTCCTCCTTGTTGGCTGGTATGAATCTCTTTCTCGTGTGAAGAATTTTTGATTAGTGGGTTGTGCTTTGATCCATTCTAGAATTAGAACATTCCTTTCTTGATATTGTTAAATGTTAGCTTACTGTTGCAATGGGTATTCTTAACATGCTCAGTTCTCGTCAAATGACTCGAGTTAATACTTGTGCAGATGGCTTGTGCATGTTGATAAAGGAAATATTTGTTAAGGTCTCATCAAGTTGTTATATGTGGTTCCTTGTACAAAAGTCAAATGTGTTGTAATTCATGCAATGGTGTTTATAATGGAGTTTGGAATATCTCCTGCCTTGGATTGTTCGGTAATTGTGAAATAAAAATGTCTTGTTCTTCTAGAGTTAAACTTGTAATTACCTTTGTGAGAAATAATGTTCAATCTTGACCTTGTTATGATTATTCTTTTGATAATATCATTTGCAGTCATGAAAATGTTGTAGCATGGCTTGGCCTATTCTGTTACCTTCTTGTTCTTAACCATAGTGAAATCAAATCTCTTGACCCCTTTGGTTCATGTGGCATGTTAAATGGAAATGTTATAATTGTAGGGTACTGCACCGCTAAAACAACATTACATGTGCCCCGATGATGATACAGGTCTCCTCGCAAAGGTGTTCGGGATCTGGAAAACCTCTCCAAGTATGCGTTAACATCCCGAATGTCCCACTTAGCCCCTGGGTGCTTTATTTTTCTTTTCTCCCCTCCTTTTCTATGTGTTTTGCTCTTCAGTTACGAAATCGCTACCCTACCTGGGGGGTGGTCTTATGACCGCCACCCAGGTAGGGTGGCGGTCCTGTAACCGCCACCCTGCTCAGGGTGGCAGTCCTTCACGTGTTTTTCCAGAACATTCCTTTTATAGCGACTCACGTAAATTTCAACGTTTACCATCTTTTTTCACTGCCTTTGCTCGTATTTATGATTCTAGTTCCCTGGAATAGTGTTTTTGCATTGTTTATGGTTAAAGAGTTTGAATTGGTTTTCACCTTTGGTAAATGGGAATTTTATAAATGGCTGGTTGATCTTCAAGCAAATGGCCCCTCAAATTTGTATCTCATCTTCCCATTTTAAATTCTAGTTTTACAGTTCTTGTTTAGAAGCTGAATTAGTTTATTTGTTGCATGCATAGTGTTGTTTTGTTGCTTGGAAGCCACATAATCTTATTGTGCTAGAGCTGTTATTGTTTCATACAGTCAATTAAGGTAGGACAGTTCCATTTTCAGTCAGAAGCCATTAAAGTTATAGGTTTTGTTTGTCAAAAAGATAGTTTCAGGTTCTGGATGTTTTATGTTGTATGACTCGCAATAAATCCCCCTAGGAATTACATAAGCCAGGCTCTGTTATCTTGCGCTATCCCTCTCCTACTCGCATTGTATTTAGTCTGCATCCTAAGCTGCCATTATTTCGATACCAACTTCTGTTGATGCTAACATCACACACTTTTCTAGATTCACGTGAGCACGAAGGAACAAGGAGATCACACTAACGGGACAAAGCCACACACCATCAGATTTGCCACTGTTCTATAAAATCCAGGTTCAAGATTTCAAAGTTCTAGTTAAAACATATCAAATAGAATAGTGAATCATTTCATTTCAGTTAATCTCACTTTTGATATTGCCGGGGACGCTATGGGGATTGATAGTTTCTAAGAAACTATGATTCACTCCTCACTTCTGAGGTAGGATCGAGAGTCTTTAAAATAGATTAGATCAGTTATTACAACTGCACAGGAAAGTAGCTATACTCGGCTACTTTTGTTTGTTTTAATTTCGTTATTAGTTTAGTTGTCAATTTCTAGATATATTAAATAATTGCTCTTTCAATTCTGTTCAATATTTTATCAAAAATACAAAATAGAGGAATACACATAGATATATCTTACGTAGTTAATTTATTCTGTCATTAGTTAGACTTATATATTTTTCTTTTGCATGACAATCAAGGGACCTAGAGAGCCCAGAGAATACGTATTCGAGCCAATAGTGCTTCATCCCAATCTTGTTGCAACAATAACTGATATAGACCAGAATCTCAGAATTTAGGTCTTCCAAGTAACAATAGACCTACAAGAAATTAGTGCACAAATGAGAGGACTAAACATGCATACGTTCTGGTCAAACCAGCCAAACTACAGATTACTCTAGATAAATATCTGCATGACTATAGAAGGGCTTGAAAGAGAGTAAACTTTTGGTTGTGATCCTTTGGTCCCACAGCCAAACACAGGAGACATTCTCACTGACATAGACACTAGCTTAAGAATTCAGGTTACCAGAATGCCTGTAAGGTACTCTGAGAAGGTTGCACAACTTTTAGCTCTAAATTTATAGAGGCCAAAAAGGCATATGACTACTGGATATTAGGAATTAGGGATTGATTCTGCATATGACCATAGGAGGTCCACAATGACCACGAACTTATGGCTGTGATTCACAAGTCCCACAACCCAATGAGTCCATAGGTCAATCAGATGTTGATGCTAGTTTACGCACATTAGTATTTAGATCCACTCCACTTCCACCAATCATCATCACACAATTATCCTCACTAGACATAATAGCTAATCAAGCTAACGATTTTTGGACTAGACTAGAGAATCACCCATAGAATCCACTATATCCATCATCCATCTTATGACCCTATCTAGAGATATACACGAAACAATTCTAGGTCATTTTCCCCGTATCCCACAACCTATAGATTAGATCACACCAGAGCTCGATATTGATTGGAGCCTTCGAGTAGTCATCCTCGCTGACTGATCTATCACACCGGTTCAGGTTAGTAGGGCCTTATTTACCTTAGATTCACAAATTCCATTAGTGTGTGTCGAAGATATAAGATTACGTAACTATTTTGCCTATACCCCGCATCTATTCCATCCCCACCGGTTGTCTCGGCAAGACCTCGGGAGGTCAGGTGTGAAGAAGAGTTACTTGTAGATTCCCATGCTTGCTTGTCACTTTTCCATCATACAGTAACCCTCCAGGGTAGTGGTACCAATGTTAGTCTAGGTAAAAAAATTTCCAGTGGGTTGAAAATCCTTTTTGAAGGATAATCAAAGACAAAATAAGACAAATACATAGATGAATAAATAAAGAAGATAATAATGAAGTTGTACTTGGTTGATAAAATTAAGATTCTTTAATTGGAAATAAAGTCATTTTCTACCGATGTAAAATAATCTGCCCTTGCTAACCTGAAGCTATGACTTAAACTTTATTGTCTTGTTTGTGAAACGATAAGTATTCTAAGAAAAAGTAAAATCATTGTTGGGTTTGGGGTTATAGTTATGTTTTAGTTAGTAGGGGTGTTTGGACAAGAACACCTTAAGTCTAATACAACCATTTTAGGAACCCCTCACCTTGTGCATCCTTTAGTGAACTTAATCAAGAGAATGCTAAACTAATTTTTTTACCCAAATTAAGTTGGACCCTTAAGTCTCCTTAAAAGACTAGTTAATAACTACAGAGATCACCATGATGAAATAAATTGACCTCCTCTCTCTAACCATTTCCATAGTACTTGGTGACCCCTTTCTTAAGTTATGATGAAATTTTAATCCTTGAACAAAGAAGGTTAGCATTCCGAACCTAAACGATACTCCACTTCTTTTGAGCTACACTTGCCTCCTTATGTAATGGAAGTATGAAACAAGCTTCAGTAGTGTGGGTTTGGATAGATAGCCTTGTGGAATTGATTTCCTCCTTGATTTGTAAATGAGTTAAACCAGTAATTGTCATTTTTAGAGATGATCTTAATATAGTTGCTCAATATTATAAAAGAAAAGAAACCTAGCCCTATAAGAAGAATTGCGTGAATCATAACACAAATCATCTGGACCGCAAAGTCAGGTCTTGAAAGATTGTTTTAGTGAATACTTAACCTTAAAGGATCTTGTTGTTGAGTGTCCTAAATTTTAACTAGGTATTATGGGTTGGTCTTGTTGTGGTGTCTTGTCAGCGAGAAAAGTGCACTGTCCTTGGTTGGTGTTGAATGTTTCCATGCTACCCTTGTGGTCATCCTTGTATCAAGTTGTTCATAGAGTTAGTTGTGACCTTGGTAACGGCATGTTATGTCATGCTATGTGTCAAGCAAGTCAAAAAAAAATCCTGTGTTTTTCTATGTAGTCTTGTGTGTTAGAAATAGTGGGCATTACACTTGGTATCAAAGCGGCGGTTCATGCTCTCAAACCTCTGGGCCAGTTTGGAGTTTTGATGGTGTTACATGATGGTGCTGCATCATGGCAATAGTGTTTCATGATGGTGGTTGATATTGGAAGAGTAATGTGATTTAACAGTGATGTGAACCATGTCTTAATTATGATATTGTTAGCGCACATGTTGTGTATATCACCTAGTGTGTAACTATTGTCATGTGGATGTGTTGGAGATGAGATTATTCTCTCTATTTTTAATGAATTCAATAAGAATTAGAGTTTGATGTACCATCTTGTTGTGTGTATGAAAGGAATGTTGTTGTTGATTATGGAGTGTTGGAGCATTTTGAAATTTGTGATGTGTGGGTGTGTTGATGTATTGTATGATAAGGTTGGTTTGTAGTGAACTAGATTCCATAACAATGTCACTATCATTTGTGTAGAAATGTGTTTATTTCCATGTTATATGGTAGTTGACTGGATGTTGTAATGGTGCTCATCATAATTATAATTCATGTGATATGTAATGAGTAATGTCATAAAATTGGAACACATGGAGAATACATGATCCCTATTGTATGGTGATTGCACCTTGGGTGCATCATGTGGTGTTGTGATATGTTGTAACTGTGAATGTAATGTATGTGATATACCCTATATATGCACCTTGCGAAGGTGCTATGATTAATGTGTGTGAAAAAATATTGTGTTAGTAATGTAGTTGCATGTTATGTTGTGAACCTTACGCTAATTGAACCTGAGGGAAATCGGTAAAAGTGTATGTTTGGAGTGAGGGGATGTGCACCGTGGGCCAATAAATCAGGCTAATCTTAGGCCTAGTAGATGATGACACATGATCCTTCTCTCTCTATATGCTCATGGTTGTTGTATGGATACAACCTAAGTATGGCTATGACTATGGTTAGCCTTGTAGAAGTGGTGGCGGGATGATTCACATAGAGGTGATGAAAATGGTACTATTGATATTTTATTTTGCGAGCTGAGGCTTGATGTTTCCGACCAGCAACTCCTTGAGTAACCCCCCCTCCTCTAATGGCCAAATAAGGCCACACAGTTATCATAATGTGAAATTATTATATGTGTATTTTATTTGTAAATTGAACTTTTTAATTTATTTATGCAAGGACCAATAATTTTCTTGATTTCCATGTTTTATATTTTTGGGCATTTCTTTGGTTTCTGGTACTAACACGAGGATTTTTGCACTAACTATGGCTATTTGGCCATTCATTTTGCTTTGTTTGGATCTTCTTTTAAATTTTTAAAATTTTACCACCTTGCCCAAGGCTTGTACTTTGCCACTTGGCATTTGGATCAGATTTATATGTTGGTTCTATTGTCATGATATGTGGAATAGGGTCATAGGATGCACCATTGAATGGTTAGACCTATGGACCCGCTTCGTTGTATGGGGGTACGCCCCAAGGAGTTACAAGTAATTATCGGGTTGTTGAACCGCACGTTATCATGTCACTTGGGTTAGGGGTGTCTGAACTCTATGTGCCTAGGGCCATAGGGAAACCGGCCTCCTTGAGGGAGGCATAAGAGACTTGAGGGAGGCATAAAAGATTGAGGGAGGTATAAGAGATTGAGGGAGACATAGGAGACTTGAGGGAGGCATAAGAGACTTGAGGGAGGCATAAGAAACTCAACGGAGGCATAAGAGATTGAGGGAGGCATAAGAGATTTGAGTGTGTGTGTGTGTGTGACGGATGTTTCAATAGGTATGCATCTTTGTATGATGTTTTGGTTATGGTGTTACGATATATGTGTTACTCATGTTAGTTGGGTTGCTATGTGATGTTGTGATATGGCGTTGAAGTCCTTGTTGACCCTATGTACATGTAGCTATTTTCATATTTATGTGAAAAAATTCATCTTTAATATTGTGGAAATTTCATGTGTTTGTAGTACACATTTTTTTTAGCATTATTTGTCAGTTATAGTTGTGTGATAGGTACTATGTTATGTACTTTGTGCATGTTTCCTTCCATAAATTAACTAACCTCTTGTTGTGTATTACCGTATTGAAGTATGTACTTGTATGTTTGTGAATCTGTAGTGTCTTGTATGACCCCAGTAGGGTGTTGTATTAGCAGTTCATGTTGGATACCCAAAAGAATGAATAAACTAAAACTCTACAACAATGAAATTTTAAAAGAACCAAAACTAGAAATAATGATAGTGGAAAAGAGACTAATGAAATAATGAATAAGAAAAAACTCCAATCTTCACAAAACCTTAAAAGTCAAAATTTCTACCATTTATTCCCAAAACCACCCCATGGCCATGCTTTAACATATAAAATCTTAACCATAGATTGTACCTTCGCCCTCATTGGTTCCTTATTGCTTACTACTTTCTTCCCCCTGTGTTATGTCGCATCAAGGATGATGTTTTCTTAAGGGGAGGAGAATGTAATGCCCCGTTTGACGTTTACCCCTGTGGTTCTTATCGCAGTGACCCTTTTTTCTGAGTGTCAAATGGATGTGTGTAATTCCATTGTCTTAGACCTTGTCTCAGTGATGTTTTAGCACCCTCCCTCTCCATCTTGCCTTCTCGATTCATTATCAACACCTCTGTATGTGGATCTTGTAATGTCCTGTACATTTAACCAATTAACGGAGGATCTTGTTGTCACATTGTTAAGCTTGATCGGTGGTCATTATTAATGTAAATAGTAATTATATATATATAATATATACAATGATAATAATGACATTTTAATTTAATTGTCGATCGGCCTTTATTTTATAGTATTATTATTTTACCTTATTGTCGATTATCATTGATATTTTATATTAATTGTCTCTATAGTATTTCTTCTAGATGTTTCACTTTGATCGTGTCGTAGACCGAACCCCGCCCTGTGCTGAAGAAGGGGTTACCCTATCTTGGCGCCATGGTCGGTCATTGCTCCATGTTTTCCTTCGAACTTTAAACTCTAGTTTCTCCCCTCGGTCATTTTAGCCTGTGATCGTGTTGTTTTTATCGTTTAAAGTAATCGAGGAATTATTTCTTGCCACCTCTAGCTTGGCCCTATATGTGTGATTTAATCTTCTCGGGTTGGCTTATTCCACATTATTCAAAATTGATAATGTCATAACGGGGGTAAAAGGAAACAAGTAACATTTATAATTAACATAGGGTAGAATTTAATACCTTCCATAGCATGATTGTTCTACTTAAAACTGTGGGTTCATAAGAAACTTGCTCCATCTTGTAATAATGTATTTTAAGGATGTGTTGCTTCACACCTTTTGGACAAATGGAAGATGGAGGTCATTATGACTTATTCATGTGTAGCTAATGTGTTTCAACTAACTGAATAAAGAAAACATTTATTTTACTCTTCTCTTATCATATGCGCCATTCTTTTTCCCCTTGTGTGGTTAATAGCTGGCGGTTGGTGGAAAAATTCTGGTCTCCGTTTAATTCCTTAAATGCGTATTGGTAGTCTCTCTGGCACATTTTCTTGGTGGGACGCATTTGGGGGAAGAAACCTTTTTTTTTTTGTTAGCCTATTACCTTCATAAAGGATTATTGTGGAATTTGTCATGTTTTCTTTTCTTAAGTTGTTCCTTCCTTGTCTCTAGCTGTGTGATTTTGGGAGGCTTTCGTTGGGGTTTGTGAAGGTCGTTGAAGCTCAGCACCTAGTATAGTTCGTAGGGTTTGGACAGCCACATTTTTTTTTCTTCCCTTTCCTCCTGGATGGGTCGTCAAAAGGGGGAGCCTGGAGTGATGTTTTGCAAGCTAAAAGTAGTGGATAAGGGGACGTGTGGCTTATGTTGTCCCTACTGGATGTTTTGTCTTGTGGATGCATAGTAAAAAAAATAGGTATGTTAAGTATATCCCCTGCAATATTTTTCTACCTTTTATAATTTCTTGAAATGAATGTTTCTTTCTTGTAATGAATCTTAGTTTGAGAAGTTTTATGGCCTATAGTCTTGAGGGTTGTTTTTATAAACCAATTTCTTTGATTAGTAATGCTTGTATCCATTGTTGAAGTCGTGGGTTTGTAATAATATGTATTATTACAAATCCATATGCATTATTATTACTTATGATGGATTTGAAATGGTGGAATAGGTGATTGAGTTTTGAAATGTGACTGTACAAGTTTTTAATTGTTGAAAATCCTCTATTTTACTTGATATTTGATTTGATAGCAATAAAATAATTTCCAGGTTTTATGGATGATGGCTTGTGTATATCCGTCACTTAGGTTGCAAATCGAGGGATTTGTAAATTGATTTTGTATGTACAATATGATAGCCTACTGTATAATGGTAAAAGTTCTGTGATGTTATTTTATGTTGGATAAATTAAAACCTTCTACTAGGATTCTATGGTTTCCATTTAATTGAATATCCATATCTTATTAGGGTGCCTAGGAATAATATTCCACAGAGCTTTTCGTTTTTTTTACGGGTTCAAATGGACTTTTGGAATGAATGCATTTTTATAAAAGTAGGATTGGGAATCTGGAGGATAAAATGTGTATGCCACTTTGGGTATCGTGATTTTCCTTTCCGCTCTTCGTATGTGATTGAAGGTGCAAGTAATTCGACATTTTATACTCTCAATGATATATTACCTCTACTCAGGATAATACTGCTAAGAATTAAATATGAGAGGCATAAACAATTAAAATAAAGTTGGATTTGTCACTATCATCCTTGGTTGAGTATGGTCTGATACATTGCTTGGGGGTTGTGTGATCACTAAATAAGCCTTCGACTATAGTTGTTGACAAAACCGGTTCGATAACCTTTTAGCATTTAAATGATTGTGTAATTTATAAATTGAGCCATACCCGATTGTTTGCCTAGTTCTTTTCAAGTTAATCACAGGTTGTAATTACTTAACCCAAAATTTTGAGTGTACGATGAGCTTTTGTATATGTATGCCTTATCTTCTTTTATATAAAGGGAAATATGTAGGCAAAGGGATTCGTTTAGTTTCCCTTAGTTCGTTTAATAGCATAATAAGAGCTCAATTAGCTCGTTATACTTATGTGAAGGAGCGAGCGGCTCAAGCTATCTAGAGGTATTACCTTGCCCTAAAAGAAATATTAATTCTATGGATGTGAACCTTCTAAGGTGTTGCATAACCTTTTTAAAATAGTTATATGACACCTTTTCATATAGGCTAAAGGCTACCTTTTGACCCCTACTTTCATTAGGAAAGCAAATTAGAGTTGATTATTTGTAAAGGATCAAATGATGAGTAAATTATAAATAATACTTCGTGGTTAAGTTTTTGAAATTCTACATTTAACTATTGATTGTTTCTTTTGGGGTTACAAATCCCATTATGCTATGAAACCTACCTCCCGGAAAGATTGAATAACTTTGTTTTGTCCTCTCTTGGACCTCTTTAGATGGATGGATTGAGTATTGGATTTTCAATTACAAATCCATAAGAATTACATGATTGAAATATCAATACTCTTGACCTTCTTGCTCATAATCCATAAGGTCTTGCCTTGATTGATGAGATATTGTTCTTACTTTTATCTTTGGCTTCCTCCTTATTGGCTGGTATAAATCTCTTTCTCATGTGAAGAATTTTTTGATTAGTGGGTTGTGTTTTGATCCATTCTAGAATTAGAACATTCCTTTCTTGATATTGTTAAATGTTATCTTACTATTGCAATGGGTAGTCTTAACATGCTCAGTTCTTGTGAACTAACTCAAGTTAATACTTATGTAGATGGCTTGTGCATGTTGATAAAGGAAAGATTTGTGAAGGTATCATCGAGTTGTTTTATGTGGTTCCTTGTACGAAATTCAATTATGTTGTAATTATTGCAATGGTGCTTGTAATGGAGTTTGGAAGATCTCTTGCCTTGGATTGTTCAATAATTGTGAAATAAAGTTGTCTTGTTCTTCTCTAGTTAAACTTTTAATTACCTTTGTGAGAAATAATATTGAATCTTGACCTTGTTATGAGTATTCTTTTGATAATATCATTTGTAGTCATGAAACTTTTGTAGCATGGCTTGGCCTATTTTGCTACCTTCTTGTTCTTAACCAAAGTGAAATCAAATTTCTTGACCCCTTTGGTTCATGTGCCATGTTGAATGGAAATGTTATAACCATGTTTTGTGTTTTCGTTAAATAATGGTAATCTCTTCTTTCAGGTCATTAAACTTGATTGTATAGTAACCCTCTAGGGTATTGGTACCAATGTTAGTCTACGCATATTTTTTTAGTGGGTTGAAAATCCTTTGTTTTAAGGATAATCAAAGATAAAATAAGACGAATACATAGATGAATAAATAAAGAAGATAATAATGAAGTTGTACTTGGTTGATAAAATTAAGAGTCTTTAATTGGAAAGAAATTTGTTTTCTACCGATGTAAAAGAATCTTCCCTCTCTAACCTGAAGCTATGACTTAAACTTTATTGTCTTATTTGTGAAACGATAAGTATTCTAAGAAAAAGTAAAATCATTGTTCGGTTTGGGGTTATAGTTATGTTTTAGTTAGTAAGGGTGTTCGGACAAGAACACCTTAAGTCTAATGCAACCATTTTGGCAACCCCCCCCCCCTTGTGCATCCTTTAGTGAACTTAATCAAGAGAATTCTAAATGAATTTTTTACGCAAATTCAGTTGGACCCGTAAGTCTCCTTAAAAGACCAGTTAATAACTACAAAGATCACCATAATGAAATAAATTGACCTCCTCTCTCTAACCATTTCCATAGTACTTTGTAACCCCTTTCTTAAGTTATGATAATATTTTAATCCTTGAACAAAGAAGGTTAGGGTTCCGAACCTAAACGATACTCCACTTCTTTTGAGCTACGCTTGCCTCCTTATGCAATGGAAGTATGAAACAAGCTTCAGTAATGTGGGTTCGGATAGATAGCCTTGTGGAATTGATTTCCTCTTTGATTTGTAAACAAGTTAAATGAGTAAATGTCATTTTTAGAGATGATCTTAATATAGTTTCTCAATAGGATAAAATAAATGAAACCTATCCCTATAAGAATAATTGTATATATCATAACATGAATCATCTGGACCGCAAATTCAGGTCTTGAAAGACTATTTTAGTGAATACTTAACCTTAAAGGATCTTGCCATTGAGTGTCCTGAACTGTAACTAGGTATTATGGGTTGGTCTTTTGTGGTGCTTTATAAGTGCTAAAAGTGCACTATCCTTGGTGGGTGTTGAGTGTTTTTGTGCTTCCCTTGTGGTCATCCTTGTATCGAGTTGTTTATAGAGTTAGGTGTAACCTTGATAACGGCATGTTGTGTCATGTTATGTGTCAAGCAAGTCAAAAAAAATTATCCTTTGTTTTTCTTTGTAGTCTTGTGTGTCAGAAATAGTGGGCGTTACATCATGGAAAAATTAGTAGCTTATGAGGGTTTAATAATATCATGAAATCCCTTGTGTCTGAGACCCTTGAGAACCTATCACATGTAAACCCACATATACAAATGATCCATCCTTCATATACCATCCCTATTATTTCTATTTCAATAACCATGAGCCATTCAACTTGTGATGAAGAGCAATATTATTCAAAGAAAAATTATATTCATGATCTTATCATTACTATGATACTAATACACCTGCCAATATCATGTGCAAGTTGTTTTATAAAAATCTTAAACCAAGATACTTATTATATGTTGTCGACCACAACATCACTTGATATGAGTTTGAGGACAAGAATTTAATAACTACCATCACATCAATGTACATGACACAAACAAGTGTTGTACTTTACACTTTCACATTTGACATATCACTCATGATCATGTTATAAAAAAGGAAGAACACAAGGCTCCATAAGTGCATTAAGCAACATAGAAGCATAAGAAATTGTATAAGATAGTAAATAACGCATCTACACAAAAGGAAGTAATCAAGGCATAAAACCTAATCAAGGAGGATCCTTTAGTCAAGGTACTATATGAGAATAAATGAATTGGCTCATTTTTTATATGAGAATTAAAGTCAACAATAAAATTTATAACAAGGTGATAACCAATATTGAGTAGACACACAACACATATATCATTTCTCTAATTGATAAATTAGGTATTGATCAACATGAGTTATAATATTCCATACCATATACTCACTCATTGGGACATCTAAATTTGTTTATAGATGTGGGACCTGTTATCTCTCGAAAGTGTACCCTGTAGAGAGATGGTTGCATGTGTTCTAATCTTGCGAAATTGATCTCTCTCTTTCGTAGATACAATGGAAACACCTCAGGTCTTTGGGTATACCTATTTTGAGGTGAGTCTCCAATATCAAGGTTGGTTCCTTATTAAAGTATCCTAAACTGATTTTTGGGGTTTAAGGGTAAAAGATGACTGTAAAGTAATTAAAACTAAGGTGATACACCAAATTTGTATAAGGGATTTGACTGAGTATATGCACAATTAATATGTGAAAGGATTCTTGATGCACGAAGTAACATTTTTCTGTAGAATGTTAAGGTCAAAACACTTCGAGGTATTGAGGGAAAGTATCACAACAATATTGCCAAGCTAAACAAGCACATTAATATCAAGTATAAATTATTGAATTTTGAAAAAGGGTAGGATAATTAACTAGGGAATTTGCATTCACAAGATTAATGGAAACATACACAAGATTGCAAATTATTGGAAAGGTAGAAAACACTTTACATTTAAAAGGCAAAACTGGAAAACATTTCTTCAGTACTCCTGTATCCAAAATTCCTCCTTTGTGCTTTGCCAAAGAACAATATATAGAAAAATAATTTTCACACCCTTCCTAAAAATGGTCTAAGGCTTGTACTCGCCCATGCATCCTATTTTTATCCTTTATTTAATAATAGATAAAGGAATAAAAATAGAACATGCAATTACAAATAGGCATTAATAGCCTTGATTACATTACAGTCAAACTAAAGTTGACTGTTCTATTTTTAAGAAAATAAGGTGAATAATTTGCTAATAATAAGCTTGCTTGCTGAATAAGTATCTTTCCTTGTGCATGTGAGTTCGTCTTCTTGTCTGTTTTTTCCTCTTGTGAAGCATGCAAAAAATTAACTCTCTGCTTGTGAGTAAAATAATTGCAATACTTGCAAAAATAAACATCAATACATCCATTTGTTGGGGACCACCTCCATGCTCAGATTATGATGTTGACATTCCTTATCTAAGTGGTCACATGGGTGACATTCTGCAGATCATCTTCAACCTCCTTGAAGTGGGCACCACCTTTGCACTCTACTTGTTTGGCCACCTTTGTGGACTTAGGAAACTAAAAGGTCGACCATCTTGACATTGCACATGCCATACTATAGTCTTACCACCTTTTTATTAATACTTACATGTATATACTTGTCGGCCTTTTGCATATTGGATAATGTATAGTTTAAAAAATTCACCTTTTCGATGATCATTATTGGCATGATTTGGTCGGCACTTTGTATGTTGGAGCATACACTATAGTTTGGACTTTGGTCAATATTGCAATGATTAATTTGATTGAAATGTGGGTTGGCCCCTTCTGTATGATGAGTCAACCCTTGGCATGTTGGTAAGTTATATTTTAAACCCAACCCTAATTAGGGTTTCCTGTGGGCTCGCCACGTATACACATTTTCAACTATGGTTGAGTTAGGCTCTTTGATAGATGTCATTGATTTCTATCCTTGATGTTTTTTGATCATTGATCTTTGACTGTGATTAGGGTTTTATGTTAGGTTTTGGAGCATGCTTTCATGTGTGAAAGTGTTGAAGACTGTATACTAAGAGTACTGTACACTTTTCATGTATCCTCGCGGCGTAAATTTTTTTTTTGCCTCAAAAAAATGTACCCGACATATCGGGAAATGTGCTCTTCTCATATGGGTGAGATTTTTGACCCATAGTTTTTTGGGCTAGTTTTAGCCCATAGTTTTGATACCCATGGTATTGTAAAACTACTTAAGTAGTTGTCTATTTATATGGTTTTATGCATATGATAGATGTATGAAAAACATTGCAGATGTGCTTTGAATTCAGGTGTGAATTCTGTAGAGTTTGTTGAGCATAGCTCCAAATGGATCTGGGTATTGTATTGAGAGAGTGGTGGCTTGTAATAAAATCTGAGCAAGTGATTCTTGGTGGACATAGCCCAAATTGGGTGAACCACATTAAATACTATCTCTTTGTGTTGTGTTATTTTATTCTACAATTTTATTTGAGATATGTAATAATTTCTGCATATTAGTTTCTACTGTTGCAATTCTGTGAGGGATTATTCCACATATTTTATCCCTTATTTCCTAACAATTGGTATCAGAGCCTGGTTTGGTTTGTTGAAGTGTTGAATCACAGGGAAAGTTTTATCTTGAGTGGGAGCTATGGCAAATGATGGAAGATCTAGGGTTGATAAATTCAACGGGTAGAATTTCAGTCTTTGGAAGATGTAGATGGAAGATTACCTTTATCAGAAGGATCTTTATACTCCCTTGTCTGAGAAGGTGAACAAACCCTCGAGCATGACAGATGCAGAATGGGATTTGCTGGATATGAAGGCACTTGGGACAATCCAGCTGTGTCTTGCATCTTTGGTATTATTTAATGTTTCAAAGGAAAAGACTACAAAAGAATTGATGGATGCATTAGGGAAGTTATATGAAAAACCCTCTGCCTCTAATAAGATATTTTTAATGAAAAATTTGTTTAATATGAAGATGTCTGAGAATGGTTCAGTAGCAAATCATCTAAATGATTTTAATATGGTTGTAAATATGCTAGCTTCGGTTACAATAGAATTTGATGAAGAAGTTAGGTCTTTATTAGTTTTGTGCTCTTTACCTAAGAGTTGGAATAGCTTGGTAATGGCGGTAAGCAACTCAGTTCCAGCTAACTCAAAGTTGAAATTTGAGGAAATTGTAGGGGTGATTATAAGTGAGGAAATGTGAAGAAAAATATCTGCTGAATCTTCTACTTCAGGGAATGCTTTGACAATGGAAACTAGAGGGAGACAGAAGAATAGAGGAAGCAGTGGAAAATCAAAGGATCGGGAAAGGTCAAAATCCAAAAGCAAGATAGTATGCTGGCACTGTGGAAAGTCTGGGCATGCAAAGAAGGACTGTTGGGAGCTTCAGGACAAGAAGAAACAAGAAGAAGAAAATAAGGAGGCAAATGTGGCAATGGGTAATGTATGTCAGGATGCTTTGATTCTTTCTTTGCACAATATTACTGAATCTTGGGTTTTAGATTTGGGGGCTTCTTTCCATGCTTCTCCACATAGGCATTATTTTGTTGATTATGTTCAAGGAGATTTTGGGCATGTTTTTCTTGGTGATGATGAGCCTTGTAGCATAGTTGGAAAAGGTTTTGTTCAGGTTAAGATGCAGAATGGGAATACTTGGCTATTGAAGGACATCACACATGTGCCTACATTAAGATGAAATTTGATATTGCAGGGCAGTTGGGAAGTGATGGTTGTACTGTGATATTTACAGCAGACTCTTGGAAGGTTACCAAGGGTGCTCTTGTGGTGGCAAGAGGTAAGAAGGCTGGAACCTTGTATTTAACCACTTATAGCACTAATGTTTGTAATCTTGTGGCTTCAGAAGTAGATACAACATTGTGGCACTATAGGCTCAGTCATATGAGCCATAAGGGCATGGAGATCATAAAGAAGGATTTTCCTTGGATATAAAAAAATAGGTTTGGAGTTCTATGAGGACTGTATATATGGGAAACAAAAGCGAGTAAGATTTCTCAAGGTTGGACCTATAAAGAAAGAGAGTAAGTTAGAGCTGGTACATTCTGATGTGTGGGGGCCAGCTCAGGTATCATCTCTTGGGGGTTCAAGTTATTATGTTACTTTTATTGATGATGCAACAAGGAAAGTTTGGGTTTATTTTATTAGAAACAAATCTGATGTATTTGACACTTTTTTTAAATGGAAAGCCTTGGTAGAGAATGAAACAGGTCTTAAGCTAAAATGTCTCAGGTCAGATAATGGAGGGGAGTATTGCAGCAATGAATTTGATGATTACTGTTCTAAGAATGGAATCCGCAGGTAAAATATGTTTCCAGGAACTCCGTAGCAGAATGGGGTGTCAGAAAGGATGAACAGAACAATAATGGAATGTGCTAGGAGCATGAGGTTACATGCAGGACTGCCTCTTTCTTTTTGGGCAGAAGCGGTGAGCACAGCTATGTACTTGATAAACAGAGGACCCTCAAGTGCCTTGGATGGAGGCATACCTGAGGAGGCTTGGTATGGTAAGAAAGTTGATTATTCATTTCTTAGACTCTTTGGATGTGAGGTGTTTGTTCATATAGAAAAGGATGATAGGACCAAGCTAGAGGCTAAGTCAGAAAAATGTACTTTCATTGGTTATGGTGGTGATGACTTTGGATATAAATGTTGGAGTATTAAGGACAAGAAAATCATTCAATCTAGGGATGTGGTCTTTAATGAGAAAGTCATGTATAAGCAGCAGTTGCAGGAAAACAGGGAAGAATCCAAGAAAGAATATACAGCAATAGAGGATCTTCCAGATGGAAAAGTGACACATGAATCAGTTTAGGATCCTCCTCAATAGGAACCCCAAACTCCTATATTGAGGAGGTATTCTAGGGTAAGAAGAGAACCTGAAAATTTTTCTCCTTCTCTTTATTATTTATTACTCACTGATAGTGGAGAACAGAGAGCTTTGATGAAGAAATGCAGGTAGATGCCAGGAAGAAGTGGGAGCAAGCCATGGATGAGGAGCATCAGGCTCTCATGGAGAACCAGACATGGGATTTGGTAAAGCTACCTGAAGGAAAAAGAGCATTACAGAAAAAGTGGGTGTTCAGAGTCAAAGAGGAAGAAGGACATGCAAGAAAAGATACAAGGCCCAGTTGGTGGTCAAGGGGTTTGCACAGAAAAAAGGTATAGATTTTGATGAGATTTTTTCTCCTGTAGTAAAAATGACTTCTATTAGAACTGTTCTAGGAATAGTTGCAGCAAAAGACTTGCACTTAGAACAACTTGATGTAAAGACTGCATTTCTCCATGGTGATTTGGAGGAGGAACTATATATGCAGCAACCAGAGGGCTATGAGGTCAAAGGTAAAGAGGAGATGGTGTGCAAACTGAAGAAGAGCTTATATGGCTTGAAACAAGCTCCACGTCAATGGTATAAGAAATTTGATAGCTTCATGATGGAGCAAGGTTATATTAGATGTCATTCTGACCATTGTGTGTATACAAAGAAATTTGAGGATGGAAGTTATATTATCCTTTGTCTATATGTGGATGACATGTTGGTTGCAGGTAAAAACATGCAGGAAATAAAAGTACTCAAGAAGCAGCTAAGTGAATCCTTTGCTATGAAGGATTTGGGGGCAGCCAAAAAAATCCTTGGTATGAGGATATCTCGGGATAGGAAGGAATGGAAGCTGACTTTATCTCAGGAAGAGTACATTAAGAAGGTCTTGGAGAGGTTTAATATGCAGGATGCTAAACTGGTTGGGACTCCTTTGGCAGGCCATTTCAAGTTATCAAAGGAACAATGTCCTAAGACAGAGCAGGAGAGAAACCAGATGTCCAAGTACCTTACTCATCAGTGGTTGGCAGTTTGATGTATGACATGGTGTGCACTAGGCCTGATATTGCCCATGCAGTGGGAGCGGTGAGTAGATTTATGAGTGATCCAGGTAGAGATCACTGGCAGGAAGTAAAGTGGATCCTTCGGTATTTGAGAGGGACCATGGGCACAGTTTTGTGCTACAGTGGATCAAACACCACTTTGTGTGGTTATGTAGATTCAGATATGACTGGAGATGTAGACAGTAGGAGGAGCACAACAGGTTATGTTTACACTATAGGTGGAACAGCAGTAAGCTGGATTTCACGACTACAGAAGTTGGTGGCTTTGTCAACCACAGAGGTTGAGTATGTTGCTGCCATAGAGGAAAGAAAGGAAATGATTTGGTTACAAAAATTACTTGAGGAGTTGGGGCATAAGCAGGAGGAAGGAAAGTTGCATAGTGATAGTCAGAGTGTTATACACCTAGCTAAGAACTCTGCTTTCCACTCTAGGACAAAGCATATATAGTTAAGGTACCATTTCATAAGGACAGCTTTGGAGGAAGAGAAGTTGAAGCTGGAGAAGATTCATACTATTCAGAATCCTGCAAACATGATGACCAAGGTGGTCACAAGGGAAAAATTGAAGCTATGTTCAGCTTTGGTTGGTCTTCACAGAAACTAGTGAAGGGTTGAGAAGCTTGCTCAGAGGAAAACTAGTCTCCAAGTGGGAGATTGTTAGGTTGTGGAGCCTGTTTTCATGTGTGAAAGTGTTGAAGACTTGTACACTAAGAGTATTGTACACTTTTCATGTATCATCGTCAGGGTTCGGGGCCAGGTCAGGCCCTGAGTGGGGGTTTAGGGGCAGTAGCCCCCGGTAGCAGGGGTTCGGGGGTGCAGCACCCAATTTTTTTTGGGCGTAAATTGTTTTTTTTTGCCTCAAAAAATGCACTCGACATATCAAGAAACGTGCTCTTCTCATATGGGTGATAGTTTTGACCCATAGGTTTTTGGGCTGGTTTTAGCCCATGGTTTTGATACCCACGATATTGTAAAACTACTTAAGCAGTTGTCTATTTATATGGTTTTATGCATATGATAGATGTATGAAAAACATTGCAGATGTGCTTTGAATTCAGGTGTGAATTCTGTAGAGTTTGTTGAGCATAGCTCTAAACGGATCTGGGTATTGTATTGAGAGAGCGGTGGCTTGTAATAAAATATAAAGCAAGTGATTCTTGGTGGATGTAGCCCAAATTGGGTGAACCATGTTAAATACTATCTCTTTGTGTTGTGTTATTTTATTCTGTAATTTTATTTGAGATCTATAATAATTTCTGCATATTAGTTTCTACTATTGCGATTTTGTGAGGGATTATTCCACATATTTTATCCCTTATTTCCTAACATTTTACCCCTACAATTAATTTGATAAGTGGCTTCTTACTATGGTTTTTTTCTTTGAAATTGGAGCTCAATCTTTGGCCTTTGATCTTTGTCCTTGATGTTTTCTGATCGTTGATCTTTAAACCATGGTTAAGGTCAAACCAACTCGATGCTTGGGTTAGGAGGTAAAGAGAACTCGACCGTAATGATCATCTCATTTGGTTTTTTTGGTTCGTGGGTGAAGCCCTGACAAATGTTTTGTAGACCGCCATTTTTAGTTCAAGCTTGGCCCTTCCTTCTGAGCAAGATCCAAATTTAGTTTTTATTGGTCACCATTGTTTGAAGCTTGATTAGTTTTGGGTTCTGACTCCATTGTCGTGATCTCTGAGCTCCATTCACTTTCTGTATTATTCTTTGGTCTTTGCGAGCTTTTCTCTAACATAATCATCACTTTATGAGTTCAAGCTCGGTCTGTATTATTTCTATGGCCATCATTGTTGTGTTTTTTGAGCTCGTTTGTGGTCGTCTTTGCCTTATCCAAGATTTCTTTAACACGGACGCCACTGTTAGTGAGGTATTTGAGCTCGGTTTTGGAGGTTTGTTGGTTGCTTGTTTTTTAGCTCGAGATCTCTACAATTTTTAGGGTTATCATGAACACTGAAAGGATAAGCTTCTTGACCTCTAAATATGGTAGCTGATTTCACTTTCATTGTTGCAATGACCATGCATACTGATACTTAGTTCTTTCTTTATATTTTCTGGGTTTTTTGGTTCAGCCTTGGTCCCCTTCGAGTTGAAAACCCATTCTGAACTTGATGATCTTCTACTAAAATTGATGATTTTCTCAGCTTTGACAAACCAGTAAGTAATTACTTATTACTCTGAATTTAATACCCATTAATAGGTTTCTACAATTAAGCCAAAAACTATGCTTTTCAAGACATAGGTATTCGCAAATTTGAGTTTTTGAGTTCTTCGATTGTGTAAATAACATCTATAAGAGATTTTTGAAATATTACACTATAATTGCATTTTGGTTTTTCTCTGTATTTCTACGATTCGGCTATTGATAATATGCACTTGAAAACTCTATGATACTTTTTGCTGATAAGTAGCTCTAAAAAACTTTACATGAGCTCATTTTCTTTTCATGGCTCCATTTGGGTATTAAAAGTTTTGTGTTTCATGGTTTTCTGATCATTGATCTTTAACCCTTTGAGCTTGAATTGAGAGCCATTTGTGTGCAATCTCTACTTTGTATTTTCCTTCATTTTAGGTTCAAGCTCAAGGTGTTTGTCACTTATGTAGCTTTCATTTTTAACCAATGTGATGACAACATTTCTAATGTATTTCTAGAAATTTACATTTCTCAAAAGTTTACAATTGGAAATAATTGTGTGCATTACTCTTTTGTACTTCTGTTTGGAAGACATTCTTGTAACATGCAGCTGCATTTGTATTCTTGGACTCTGAAGTTGATTCTGTAACTGAATACTGGACTAAAATTATCAACGGTAATAGAAGTGCATTTTCTGATATTTTGTACTTAAGATGCCTTTGTACCTTGTAAGTGGTAATCTGAAAATTTCAAGTAGTTTTTTTATCAATGTAATATCATTCTCAGGCATAAGCCTTTACTCAAATGCTTTTTTGAAAGACTGTAACTTGTTTTTTTTACTTAGATGCTTGATTTCCTTGATAGTAGTATTTCTGGCATGCTGGAAAAATTAAAATGTTGATTTTTCATGGCGAAGCCCTGGCAAAAATTTTCCAGAATTCTTTCTTCCTTACATTTCCAACTGTAGTAGTTGTATTTTTCTGATTCAGAATACAGAAAGTAACACTTTTCATTTGAAGCTGATCTGGTAATTGAAAACTAAAAAAACATAACTGTGTATCTTGATCATGGCATGCTAATCTACTTTTCTGTATCACTTACTTGATTTACATAATTCTTTTAAAGCATGTAATAGTTGAAAACAGCATGATGAAAAATTGTAAATGTCCAATTTACATGGCAAAGCCCTATTAAAATTTTCCCCATAATCTTCTCTTCATTTTGTTTCAGCTGTAACCCTTCTTTTCTAGTTAACTTCAGCTTCTTGAAATCTAATTTTCTTCTTTAGTTGCAAACTGAAAAGTATACTTCTATTTGCTAGTCTCTTTTTTGTATTGTAACTTCTTCCATTTGCAGAAAGTTATTGAAACCTGAGTTACATTCTTCCTTCTTTCCAACATGTACTTATGACTTGTCTATTTCTTCCTAGCTACAACCTGTACCTACACACTTAAGAAAATAGTTAGAATAATACTTAGGATTTTTGGCCTCTCTTGTGTCCATGCTTTTCTTTTCTTTTATCTTTCTTCTTTCTGAGTGAGTAAAGCTTGTATGCAGTTTAATCTTCAAGTAAACTATATCTCCTGTTGTTAAGAGATTCATATGCACGAACTAGAAAATTATAGGAATATGGATTGATCCCTGAGCTCGTAACTAATAGTTATCTTTTCTCTTCTTTTCAGGTACAATGACTTCTATGACGAAGATGAAGAAGGAACAAAAGCTAGAAATGGAGATGCTTCAACCAAAGAAGATAACCCCCAAGGTAATGATGGGTTTACTCATACTCCTTTAGTTTCTCTTTCATACATTTGTACCTCTTATTTCAGTAGCTGTACTTTACTTTTCAGTTACCTCCCACAGCTTGTGTGGGAACATTTGAAAATTCCTTATGAATAAAACATTGAATTATATAAATGAGTTGTATATTTCTTTCTACATTTCAGCTTTCTATATGGATTGTGTGATGAACTAAACAACTCAGTAATATAATTGAACGTCTTAATCATGAAGGAAATAACATTAAAGAAAACCTGTAACATCTAGTAATAAACTCTTATTTTTGCAATCTACACTTATGTTTGTTGTCCCAAAACTCAACATTTCACCTATTCTGTAATTGAATGTCTTCATCAAGACAACACAGCTGTCCTTCGGGTCTTTTTGTTCTTTTACTGAAGATAGTCATGAAATTACAAACTATGTGATTTGTTGCGTTTTGTAACAGCACACATAGCTGCAAATTTCATGTAATTGCTAACTAATTCAATAGTAACCATATTCTCTGAAAGAAACTCCCCTAGTTTAGGTATACTTCACCAATGCTATCCACCGTAATGAAGTTTCGAGTTGGCCCATTTTGCACAAGTGCAAAAATTGTCAACATTTCTAGCGATCCTGTGGGGAAGTTGCCTGCTAGCTTGTAGACCAGTGCCTTACTCTTGTCCATTGGACATAGAGTCTAAACATGAAACCAAAATCTACCTTTTCAGAAGGTCTTACCCTTCCAAAATGAAACGAAAACTAGGAAAGGATCTGGTAAACCAGATCACGTGCATGAATTCACTTATTGAAGGGAAAATAGTGCAATGTGTAGAAACTACACTTATTGAAGGGAAATCCTACTTTAAATAGACACTGTAGGATTTTCAATAATAGTGTTTGAGAAACATGTCATTCATAGGAATGAGAATTTCCTCTCCATTTAGCCTCAAGAGCTGAAAAGAATTGTGTTCTTTGTAAACTAAAATCATGTAAAGGCAACTCCAGATTGTATCAAATTTTTTGTGTCTTCTTGGCTTTGCACGATCAGCATCCCACTTTAACACAATATCTCCTTCATTAAAGATTCTAAATTTGGCTTTCTTATCAAAAGTCTTCTTCATCTATTTTTGATTTTTTTCCATATTCAAATGGGCTTGATCTCTTAACTCTTGTAATTCCATTAAATCTACATAACGAACCTGTAATGGTTCATTCTCAAGTAGTTCCATTTGATGCAACAAATCTAATGCAGGTAACTCAACTAAACTAGGCATTCTTGCTTATTTTACGTACACAAGTTTGTATGGTGAATTGCCAACTGATCTTTTAGGAGTTGCTCTGTCATCCCAAAGTGTTGAATTCAACATCAGATGTCAAGCTCTTTGATTCTCTTTGAGTGTTCTTCTGATGATTCATATAAGATTCTTGTTAGTACTTTCAGCTAGGTCATTAACTTGTGGGTAATAATTAGATGAAGAACTTAAGTAAATTCCATGGTTGATAGCCCAATTTGTTATCTTTGCACCAAGAAATGCTAAAGCATTATCTGATATTATAGTTGTTGGGACACCAGATCTGTAAACTATACCTTCATAAAAGAATAGTATCAAAGCTTCATTAGCATCTTTCAAGACTATTTCTTCAGTCCATCGTGTAAAATAACCTATAGCAATTAAGATCATTTTGTGTCCTTGTGACGAAGGCAAGTTTATCATGCCAATAAAGTCAAGACCCCACTGCATAAAAGGTTGATCAACGTAAATAGGCTATAAAGGTAGTGAAGCTAAATGTTCTTTTCCAACAAAGAAAGCACATTTTTTACACTTTCTAATCCATTCAAAATAATCCTTGAATATGTTAGGCCAATAGTAACCAGATTTCATGATTTTTAAAGCTATGGTACGTGCTAAGAAGTGACCTCCTATAGGTCCTTCATGGAATTCTGATAGTAATTTCTAAATTTTTTCATAATCAACACATCGCAGCAAGATTCCATTTATATCTCTTTTGAACAACACACTATCAATAAAGATATAAAGGATAGCTTGTAATTCGAAATATCTTCATTTATTTTTTTCCATACCTTCCGGATAGGTGCCATGCTATAGATATTTAATCAAATCAGTCATTTATCTTGATTCCTGAATCTCATGAGAAAGTCCAGGTTGCTGATTTTCCGGTTGAACCATGATGCCTGATTGCTGATATGCAATTTCAGCATGTTGTTTTGAATCTTCAGGTTCTGTAGCTTGTTGTCTTTCCATATAAAAAATTACATGTTCACACAAACCTTTACCTTGAACTATTTTAGCAACCTAGATATCAACATTATATTTCATAACTTTCGTTATCCAACCTGCTCTTTTCTCATTTAATTCTTTACTTAACAAGAAATCTTTTACACTTGGATGAGAAAAAATAACATGGATTTTACTGTTTGAAAGCATATACTTAAAATTATTTAGTCCTCTAACTACTGAAAGTACTTTTTTTTCAAGGAATGTGTACCTTGTTTCGTAATCATGCAAGCTCTATCCAACGAAAGCAATTGGCTACTCAATATTTTCATCATTGACCTGAGTTAGTATGGCTGATATTTTTTCGACTCCTGCAAGTGCATACATTGTAAAATCTTTATCAAAATTTATATTTGCGAGACTAGGAGCCTAAGAGATGGTTGTTTTGATTGCTTCAAACGCTTCACTCCCTTCATTAGTCCAAGAGAACTTTTTCTCTTTATTTAACATAATTGTCAATGGTTTAACCAATGCTGCAAAATCTAGAACAAATCTTCTAACAAAGTTTATTTTTACAAGAAAACTTTGTAATGCCTTCTTATGATGAGGTAATGATAGCTGCGATATGGCTTTGATTCTGAAAGGATCAATTATTAAACCTTGCGTAGAAATAATATGGCTAATTAATTTACCTTAATGTACTGAAAAGATAGAATTCTTAGGATTCAAAGATATTCCAAACTACCTGCATAACTAAAAAGTCTACCTTAGATGCATCAAATGTTCATCAGAATGTTTTGAAAATACAATAACATCATCTAAATAAACAAGGATGCATTTATTTAACAAGATGCGAAAAGCCATGTCCGTTGCACGTTGAAATGTTGCACTAACATTTGAAAGGCTAAAAGGCATTATCTTATAAGCATAAGTACCCCACCTGGTGGTAAGTATTGTTTTGTACCTATCTTCTTCGCAGACTAAAATCTTATTGTATCCATTGTAACTAGCTAGAAGAGATAGTCTATCTGAACCAGAAATTGTTCTCAAAATTTGATCCATATTTGGTGGTGGGTAATGATCTTTTAATGAAGCTTTGTTAAGATCTCTGAAATCCACACATAATCTAATTTCTCCATTCTTCTTCCTAACATGAACAAGATTTTCTACCCAGCTTGAATGCTTAACTGGAAAAATGATACCTGATTTGATTAACTTGGATAACTCTTTCCTCATTAGAGGCTCTATTTTGGGATTTACATGCATCTGTTTCTGCCTAACTAGTTTAAAATTTGGCTACAATTCAATAGTATGATGTGCTAAAATGGGATCAAATCCCTTCATGTCTTGGTATCTCCAAGTGAAAACATCTTTAAATTCTTTGCAAAGATTAATAAATGATTGTTTTCCAGCTGAGGAACATACCTTTCCAAGAAACATTTTTTTCTCTTCATCAATTGAGATCTCTTCATGGTTATCAGCATTTGTTGACATCTTAGTTTTTTCCTTCCTTAACTGATCATCAGTACTAAAGATGTCCTCCAATGTGACTAGACCTTGAGGCAATTTATTTTTCTTTAATTGAAAAATTTGGTCACTATATAAATGTTGTAATTTATCCTGATTTACTGTAGAAAATTCAGCTTCTTGCTGCAAAAACTTGCAGATTTGATCATCATTTTCAAAAACCTTCCAATTTAAGTCATTATCAGGTATAGAAGGCCTGATAATTAACTTAATATGAGGATGAATTTTACTATTTTCTATGTGTTCCAACACTTCAAAACTAGCACCAACTGCTGCAAGTTTGTCTGCATGCTTATTTTCAATTCTAGGAATGGATTGAATATTAATAGCATCAAAATCTTCCATTAATTCTCAAACTCTATGTCTGTAAGACTTCGTTAATGGATTCTTACAAACATTAAAGTTCTTTACTTGATTGATAACCAACTTAGAATCACCAAAGATTTGTAATGTGATGATACCTCTCTTTCTGGCCCAAAGTAAGCCATGAATTAAAGCTTCGTATTCAGCTACATTATAAGTGCATGGAATTTGGAGACTCAAAGATGAGAAATACCTTTCATTTTTTGGGGAAGTGAGCATCAAACTGGCTCCCTATCTTTTCTTGTTCTTAGCTCCATCAAAATGAAGCTTCCAAATCCCTTCTGCTAAATTTTCTGTTTTGGACAGCAAGGAAAGTGGTGTATTTTCTTCATGCATACAATACACACCAAATAGATGTTCTTCAAATTCCTTAAAAGGATCAAGGACATGTTCTTCAGCCATCTTTTTATCCATAAACATGTTAGAAACACAATCTAATGTTGAAACTTGAGCTACATCATCAAAATTAGATTGATCTAAGGCTGACTAATTAGCCATTGCATTTGAAGGATGAGGCTCAATGTGAAATATGGTCAATGGTTCTAAATTTATAGTAACTTTGGTGCCATAGCGTGTAGTGAAAAATAAGAAAGACCAATCTGAAGAGAGATAATCTCCTATCTTTGTTGTGAAATCTCTAGATAAGCATAAAGTAAAGTATGGAGGTAAATCTACAACAGTAACATCTTGCAGAATAGAAAGATTTAGGCAAGCATGCAATGTTACCTCTAAATTTTTTATTACACCAATTGTATTAGTTGCAGTTCCATCAAGCTGTAAGACACTCTTTTCTGTAGGCTCATACTGCAAATCCAATTTTTCTGTAATTGTTTTTGGCATAACTGTGCTACTTGCGCCACTTTCCACCATGCAATTATGAACAAGATGTTCCCCAATAATCAGTGATAAATAAAATGGTGGTGGCTTCTTGATGTCATGAGCATTCAAAACTTTCTGAACCATCCACTTAACTTCTTTAATGTGGTATTTTTCAAATGTTCCAAGGATCGTGTCTGCCTTCTAGACTTCCTTTTCTGTTGTTTTAGAATAAATCTACAGCTTAGCTAGTTCATGAGAAATTAAATCTTGTTGTCCTAGAATACTTAGAGCATCCCACATTGAGATATTAACATTATATTTTTCATTACATCAACAATGTTAAAAGAAGCAAGAGTTTTAGAGACAAATTCAATTGTTTTAGCATAGGCCTTAGTAAAAACTGATTTTGCTTCAGCTGTCTTTGATATTTAAGGTATAAATAATCTTCTTAGGTCAAGTTGTAGTTGTTTTTGTTCTCCTTTATCAACTAAAACACTTGTTTTTTAGGAACAACAGGATTGTTAGCTGGTTTTGGGGCTGTAGATGTTGTTTTATCAGTGACAGTAGGTAGAACAAGCCTATGTTGTTGTTTTTGACTTTCAGCATCTTTTCTTTGAGCCCTAGTAGTGACTACAATGAAATCACCCTCATTGAAATTAACTAAATTTTGTTCAGGTTCTTTCTAAACCTGAATATCTTGTTTCCCACTCTCCATTTGAGGCATGAATAATGTCTCAAATTGAGGTTGTGCAATAAGAATTATGTTTCACGAGACCAGGATTATACAAGACGGAGCGATTATGGTTCACGAGACCATACATTCTATGGAAAATAACAAAAAGGCAAGTATGGTCCTCAAGCTTGATATGAATAAAGCTTTTGACAAGGTTTCTTGGGTTTTTCTTGACAAAGTCTTAACTAAATTTGGTTTTCTAGAAAAATTTAGAAAAATGATTAAGGCTTGTATCTCTACGGTTAGATTCTCAGTGGTGATTAATGGTGAGCCTGTGGATTTTTTCACTAGCAGCAGAGGGTTAAGGCAAGGGGACCCCATCTCCCCCCTACTCTTCATTCTTATCGCTGACAGGCTTAGTAGAACAATTGGTAAAGCAGTCTATGACGGTCTTTTGAAAGGCTCAAAGCCCACTTCCATCAGCCAAGTGGTCTCACATCAACAATTTGTCGATGATACTATCCTCCTTCTTTTGGCTTCCGTCATTGAAGCTAAGGCTACCAAGGATATTCTGCGGCTCTACGAATATGCTTCTGGGAAAGAGATCAATTATGATAAAATCTCTAGTTTCTTCTTCAACACTCCTAAAGAAAGACAACTTAAAATTGCTAAAATTCTAGGTTGGAAAATAAGTGCGCTTCCAGCCACTTACTTGGGCCTTCCTCTCGGCACTAAAAAAGTCTCTAACAAGGTGTGGGATGATTTATTGGAGAGATTTCAAAAAAAAATGGCTGGTTGGAAAGGAGCCATTTTGTCTAGTGCTGGTAAGTTCCCGCTCATAAAAAGTACTCTTCAAAAGCTGCCCATTTATATCATGTCGCTCTACAAGATCCCCTCTTCCTTCAAAGAAAAGATTGAGAGGATTCAGAAAAAATTCTTATGGCAGGGCATGGAAGATAAGTTTAAATTTCACTTAGTTGCTTGGGATAAAGTTTGTACCCCAAAGTCTAATGGGAGGATCTGGGTATAAAAGACATCGAGAAAATGAATGAGGCTCTCATTGCGAAAATGGGCTAGAGAATGCTTTCAGAGAAACAACCCTGGATTGATTTAATCAAAGCTAAATACCTAAATCAACAAACTGTCTATTCTTTCCTGCAAGATGAGCACCTCCCCTATGGTTCCATTTTTTGGAACAATCTGGTTAAGATCAAAAATTTCATTAAGCAGGGCAGTAAATGGAAAGTGGGTGATGGTTGGGATATAAATTTCTGGGATGATAACTAGTTTAATGGCAATTTTATGGACAGATTTGGGATAGTTAAGGACAATCTTGTAAACAAGTATGGCATTAAAATCAAGGATTATATTGAGGGAAATGGCAATAGAAAGAAATGGAAAAAACTTTCAGTGGAGAGAGATGATCTGAAGTAAATTATCTTCCTCCCTTCACGATCAGTTAGATCTTATTCCCTTAAGTCAACTGGATTCACTAAGGATGAGCTGGTCTGGAACAATTCCATTGATGGGGATTATTCTGTCAAAATTGGATATAATACTTTCTTCGACAGTAGTCAAATAGAGTTCAATTGGAATAAGATTTGGATGGCTGAATTAACACCTAAAATAAATTTCTTCCTTTGGCTGGCTATCAGAGGTAGGATTCTTACCACTGACAACCTGATAAGAAGAGGTTTTATAATTCCTAATAGATGTCATCTTTGTAAAAAAGACTCTGAGGATATCAGTCATTTGTTTATCCATTGTGATTATGCTACCAGAATTTGGAGTTTTTCCCTCTCTAAATTTGAATCTTTCTGGGTGGTGCCGAAGGATTTCAATTAGCTTTGGACTCAATGGAACCCACCCTATAGGCATTGTGTTGTTAGAAGGATCTAGAAGCTGGTTATCCCTCATATTATTTGGAGGATATGGAAAGAGAGAAATGATATTATTTTTAGAAACAAGAATCAACACTATAAGCTCAGTATTGGTAAAATTTCTAATGATATCAAAGAGAATATTGCTAGATTTAAACCCCCCAAGAACAAGATTTATCCAGAAAATGAAGAATATGTCTTATCTAACTGACAGATTGGAGCGTTAAATAGCCGTAGAAATCCCAGTAATAGTATTGATAGATCTTTGATTCAATAGCATTCTCCTGATTTTAACTGGTATAAGTTGAACTTTGATGGGGCCTCTAAGGGTAACCCTGGGATTGTGGCAAGGGGAGGAGTGATCTGGGATCATAAAGGTAGTCTGACTGCTGCGTATGCTGGAAAAATGGGAATTCAAACCAATCATTTTGCTGAAGCATTATCTGCTTTATGGGGCTTGAGAATTGCTCTAGACTCATAACTATCCAAAACCTCATTCTTCAAGGGGACTCCTTGAATATCATTAATCATCTTAATCAGTGCTCACCCTCCAAGTTGGAACATCAGGGATTTTATCTTAGAGTCCATAACTATCTGTCAAACCTTCAATAACATTTGGATCATGCATACTTACTGGGAGGGTAACAAATTGGCATATACATTGGCTCATTATGGCATTAATGTTAACCACATTGTTTGGGATAATAATAGCATTCCTAAACAACTTCAAAGCAGCATTCAAGCGGATATCTATACACATGCAAATATCATAGATTTGGGCTATGATCAATGGGAGTGGATAAACATCAAAAATACTCCCACATGTGATGACTTTAAAGTTTAAGCTTATGACAAATCATGGTCGAACAATCAAGATTGTATGAAGTCATAATGGGAAAGTTCCAAGTGGATTTATATAGAAATGAAAGTCACGCATGCGGGCAACAATGTGCAACTGTTACAAGACTGGTTACAAGATCTCTACAGGATCCTCAAGACAGAAATAATGTTAATGATGATAGGGAGCAAGCAAACAAAAGGGCCGTAGTTCCCACATGCAAACTTCCACAGGTTCAAATCAACCGTCACGCGGGTATTTGTGGGAAAAGTAATGGCTATTGTAAACAGCAACTTCACTGCGTGGATAACAATAGTGAAAGGCGGACTAGTATCAACGCTCTTAAGGTTTCTAAATTTTTTACAAGCAGTTAAGCATGGTGACAATGGGGGCCCCCCTTGCTAGATTGAGCCCAGTGTGGATCCGGATTGGAAGGATAATGTGGAGTTGTGGAATATTCTCAGCCTGGGAGGCATCACCAACTTTATGGAGAAGATTCAGGGCCATGACCAAAGTATTTCTATGCATTTTGTGAAGGATTGGAAGGATCGCACTGTGGATTATGGGGGGCAGAAGATTTTGATCAGCGAGGACTTAATTGCTGAAGCGACTGGCCTTGGCATGGAGGGGTACAAATTTTTTAATAAAAGGGTTGACAAAGAAGCTGAGGAGAGGATATTTGTTGAGGGAACTGAGAAGTTGATCTTTTTCACGGCGGTCCTGCTTGTTAGCTCGATCCCTGTGCCTTATGATGAGGTTACCCGTATGATGGTGCGGTTCATTTCTTTGGAAGGGAGGTTCATCACTGTGCCAGCTAAGCATCTTATCTTCCTCAACCACTTCCATAGGAATCACACAGTATGTTTCCCCCATTATCTGCTTAACTCTCTTGAGTGTTCCATTTTGGAGTTTCAAAAGCATGCTCGTGTGGTTCCTTTGCACCAGGGGCTTATTTTCTTGCTGCATAAATTGTGTCTTCTTCGGTCTCCTAGTTTCTCTCCCTCCCCTAACTCTATTCCCCCTCTGCCTAGTTCAGTGGCCGCTAGCCCTATCTCTCCACATTCTGTCCCCACCACTGCTATTTTGACCCCTCTACCGGCCTTCTCGGTCCCATCTCCCATTCCCCCACCTCTACTCCTACCCCCTTCACTTAGCCACTTCCTGGCACAGACCGGTTACCAAGTCCTCTAGAAGACTAAACCTTGGTACCCCTGCTGTGGGGAAGGATCCTCAAGAGATTGAAATTGCCCATAACATCCTTCATATTAGCAGTGCTAGTTCTCAGGAAGCACATATGGAGAGCTCCACAAAAAGGTTAGAAGCCTTAGAAGCTGACATGAAGACTGTTGAAAGAAGAGGTCAAAAACTTAGCAAAATAAAAAGGTAAGAGGAAGAAGGAGGAGGAGGTGGTTATTGAATAATAGCCAGATTAAAGATATTTACAAGAAGCTGACACTCCTTAGACTCCTACGTTTAGGGAAGGCCAAGACTTGACCATGATTATAATATGGCCATTTTTAATGCAATTGAAGAGTTCATTGAGCAGCATGTCCGTAGTGTCTCCAATCTCAGTGTGAGTTCCGAGCAACCCTTTGGGGCTATTGATAAAGAAAGCAAGAAGGACCATTGATTAGCTGGATGTTACTAACCCTGCCCACATGACGACTTTGGCTATGTTCAAATCTTGGTAGAGTATCAAAAACAACATCGACAAATCTGCCAAGAAGTAATTGTGGGTGCTTTTGCTACACTTCTTTGTAATTATTGTTGTTTTTTTGCTGTCTTTTTACTACTTTTCTGTAGTGTTCGTGCTGTTTTTGTTTTGATGGGGGTAGCTACTCTTTGGCTACTTTGGGCTTCATTGTCCCATTTGGATTTTTATCCTTTTTGTTCTAGTTCTCTTTCCTATTTTGGCTTCTAGGCCCTCTTTTGTTCTCAAGAGTATGGTCCCTTTCAAAAAACTATTTGCCAATAAATAAAAATAAAAACAATATTTCTCTTCAGAAAAGTGTTTGAGTCAACTTGTATCACAATGATGACCAATACAAGGTTGACACCACAAAACAATAGCCATATTAACTAGAACTAAAGTGTTAGATGAACTAGGAACCTATGGGTCAAATTACCTTTGATTGAATCAAGGTTGCCTATAATATATTAATCTTTAGTAATAGAAACCCTGCATATTGAGTATACTGCAGATTGTAAGCCATGGGTTTGCTAAATAAGGAGCCTGAAAACATCTACAAAATAATCCACAAATGCCTAAAAACACAAAGTCACAAACAACATTGTTTCTCATAGTCTTTCAAAACTCTAAATCACATTCAGGTTCTAATATTTAACTGCAACAAAAAAACCCAACGATTGTAATAGGCTACTTGCATAGGGGCTCGAATCATACCATGATCAAAGGCATTAAAGGCCTACGTGCAGTAAGTTTTATAGGTTCCATGCAAGACTATTTTCAAATCGGAATAAGAGTGATATCATAGGATGTTGATAGCATCTTATCATTCCATAGACTGAAAGGAAACTTGAAATTTCTTCTTCATTTCAGTGCAAGAAGATATTGACCAAGGATTATATTCGTAAATCGGCATGAGGCTCAACACTTGCTGGGAATATTTCCTTAGAGATTCATAGTATAAATGTCGTTGATTCCACAACCAAAACCCATAAATTTGAATATGGGAGCTCATTTTTATAGCTAGACAGATTGTTCTATAAGAGATAAATGATCCTAGAATATTTCACATGTAATATTTTCATGTTGATTAAACAGAGAGCTCTAAGTCATAGGAATGACCTTCATGCATCCAAGCTCTATATTTCTAAACCCTCATCGCAAGGCTAATGACCTTTAAGATAAACAGCCATCAGTCTCAAAAGTTACATCCACAAAAGCACTATCATGCACTGCCCCATAGATTTGTGCTATGAACATCTTTAATGTGCATCTATATGTAGGAAACCTGATGTAGTTTTACCTCTCATTCAACTGGACTAACTATTTTCCATGGTCAGCATTTAGGGATATTTTAAAAACTCACAATTCGAATTACTAACTGTGCTACTATTAGTAAAAGATAATAAAGCTTTACTATTTTTTTCTACACAATGGGCGGTTGGCGGTAGCTTCCTAAATGCACCCCTTCATTAATATCATAAAATGTTAATACAAAAACAAGATTCGTGGAGAAGTTCCCAATGTACATTAGGATAATATATTAAAGTATGATAGGTCTATGTATATCAGGTAACCTAGCTTAACATAAATCTTGACCCCCGTTCTAGTAGAATTCATGATATGCCTTTAAGAAACAAACTCAGGAGGAATTCCTCATTACTGATAATCTTTGAATTCACTTTAGGCATTAGGAACATGCTTTAGTATTCATGTTCCTCCATCAGCTTTATAGAGTCACCAATTCAGACCTTAAAATCTTTAGTATTATAACATTTTTGCAACTTAATCCCGATATGATCAACCTTAGTCGTAACTACTATAAATCTGTTGTAGATCTGTCATAGATACCCTCGTAACTTTTACCTGTAGATCCAATTCGTGAGCTTCCAACATAGCATAGTCCAGGAAACTTTAATACTACAGTGAACGTGATCATATTACCTCATCAACCTTTCTTCCCTTTCACCTAGGTTGAGTCATCCGTTGGTAAGAATAAACCAAAACATAGTTGTGAAGTCCCACTTGCTATGATCTCTTATTTTTAAAACATGGTAATGCTCTCAACAATTGTCATTCAAATGCTAAGGGACACCAATAAGTTACAAGTGAATCTAGAGCTACATAACCAAATTCATGTTATCTCTAACACATGATAGTGATCGGAAACATGTCAAGCTCTGTGGGTATCACCTAAATTGAGGTGAGTCTCTGGTATCAAGGTCAGTACCAAAATAGCAAAGTAGCCTAAAGCCAAATGTCTGGGGCACAAGGGTAACAAGATGACTGTACCTTAAGTAATGGAATCACCTCATCTCCTTCCTCAAATTCAGCATATAGTTGTCATTATCCACTCAACCTGTTATATGCAACATATTGTGGCACTTGCAGGTGTAAGTTAGGATTCATGCATGCAGGCTAAGATCAACATAACAATGATACTGCATGTATGTTCCAAAATAATCTATAACAAGTCCAGGTACTTTAGGGATAACCTTTAATAACAATTAATTGTCGATCTAAAAATGCTCAGTAATAGGTCATGTTAAGAACCTTGCAGATGTAATTTTTCAACAGGGTAGGATTAACTCTCAGTAGTGACCTCTGTATTCACAAAATTCATGGAATCAGTACACAAGATTGCAAATGATTGGAAATGTAGATAATACTTTATATAAGCTAAAGGAAAATCTGGACTTAACATGCTTCAGCACTCTTGTATCCAAAACTGATGACTTTATCCTTTGCCATAAACACAAACTAAATTTTTTGGGTGTGATATATTTTCACACCCTTCCTAAAAATGGTCTAAGGCTTGTCACTCGCCCATGCATCCTATTTTTATCCTTTATTTAATAATCAGATAAAGTGCAATAAAAATCACATATTTGCAATTACTAATAGGCATTAAGGAGAACAGTCTTCATTACATCACAGTCACACTAAATTTGAAATGTTTTATTTTCAAGAAATAAGGTGAATTTATTGACTGCTAACAACCTTTCAACAGCAAAAATTGCCATACAATCAGAGACATGACATAAGTCTCTTTATCATGTACATGTGAGTTCATCTTCATGTCAATATTATTTAATATGGATAAACACATAGTCAAAAACATGTTACTATATAGCTTGTGAGTACAACAATTGGAAAACTTTGTTTTCAAATTTTCCCTAGGTCTTTCCATCTATTTTGTTGGGGACCACCTCCACTTGTCTTTCTAGACCTTACTGATGTTGACATTCCTTATCTAAGTTTTCACATGGGTGAAATGCACCCAGATGATCTTCAACTTTTCCGGTTGAAGTGGGCACCACAAATGCACTATCCTTGTTTGGGCACCTATTGTATATCTTCATCATAAATTCATGGTCGACCATGATTAACATAAACACATGCCATACTATAGTGTTACCTCTCTTTTCCTTTTAGGATACTTGCAAGTATGTACTTGTCAAGCCTTTTCCAAGTATTGGATTATCTTCCATAGTCAACAAAAACATTGACCTTATATCGATGATCATTAGTTGGCATCGATTATGGTCTTAAAGTCACTTTAAGAACTGCATGGAGTTATAAATCCTATAGTTTGAGGCTTTGGTCAATATTGCAATGATTAATTTGATTGAACCATATGGATTGGCCCCTTCTGTCATGATGAGGATCAACCCTTAGCATGTTGGTAAGTTATATTTTAAACCCAACCCTAATTATGGTTTTCCTGTGGGCTCGCCACGTATATGCATTTTCACTCTGGTTGAATAAGGCTCTTTGATATTATGTTAATCGATTTCTGTCCTTGATGTTTTCAGAAAATCATTGATTTGACTCTGATTAGGGTTGTACCCCTGTAATTAATTCAGTTGGTGGCTTCTTACTATGGTTGTTTGCTTTTAAAGTGGAGCTCGATCTTTCGCGTTTGATCTTTGTCGTTGATGTTTTCAAAATCGTTGATCATTAAACCACGGTTAAGCTCAAACCAATTCAAGTATGTCTTGGGTTATTGAGGTAAATTAGAAATTGACCCTAATGATCATCTCATTTGGTTTTTTCTATTCGTGTGTGAAGCCCTAGAAAAAATTTTTGTAGACCTTCCATTTTTAGTTTTGCAAGCTTGGCTCAATATGTACCTTCTGAGCAAGATTCAAGTTTGCTCATGACTCTATGTGGTCACCAATAGTTTGAAGCTTCTGAACATCTATATTATTGTTGGAATTTGGCCTCCACTGAACGTGTTTTTCCTAGCTCCATTTGGTTTCTGTATTATACTTTTCCTTCTGCAAGCTTTCTTTAAAACAGTTGCCACTGTTAGTGAGAGCTTCGAGCTCAGTTTGAGAGGTTTTATTGCTATTCATTTTTTAGCTCGAGCTCTCTACAACTTTTAGGGTTTTCATGAATGCTGAAAAGAGCTAAGAATTAATTGACCTCTGAAATAAGGATAACATGAATTTCACTTTCACTAAAAGTTGCAGTGACCATGCATAGGGATGATACTTAGTTATTTCTTTGCATTTTCTGACAGGTTTTGTGGTTCGGCCTTAGTCGCTATTCGAGTTGAAAACATGTTCTCAACTTGATGATCTTCTTCTGGAACTTGATTATTTTCTCAGATTGGAACTGCAAACCAGTAAGTAATTACTTATTACTCTGAATTTGATACCGATTAATGGGTTTCTAGGATTAAGCTAAAAACTGTGCTTTTCAAGACATGGGTATTTGTAAATTTGAGCTTCTTTTTCGAGAAGTTATTCAACTGATGTAAATAACATCTGCAAGAGCCATATTTTGAAATATTGCACTATAATTAGCATTCTGGTTTTTCTCTATATTTCTACGATTAAGGATCCACTAATAATATGCACTTGAAAAATCTATGATACTTTTTTGCTAGATAAGTACCTCTGAAAAACTTTACATGAGCTTGAATTTTATTTTCATGGCTCCATTTGGGTATTAAAATTTATGTGTTTCACTTGGAAATTTCTAATCATTGATCTTTAACCCTTTGAGCTTGAATAAAAGAGTCATTTGTGTGCAATCTCTACTTTGTATTTTCCTTCATTTCAGGTTTGAGCCCAAGGTTTTTGTCACTTATGTAGCTTTCATTTTTTAACCTATGTGATGACAACATTTCTAATGTATTTCTGGAAATTTGAATTTCTTGAAAGTTAAAAGTTGGAAGTAATTTTGTGCATTACTCTTCTGTACTTCTATTTGGAAGTAATTCTTGTAACCTGTAGTTGCATTTGTATTCTTGGACTTTGAAAGTTTATTTTGTAACTGAATACTGAACTAAAATTATCAATTATAATAGAAATGTATTTTCTGATATTTTGTACTTAAGATGCCTTTGTACCTTGCAAGTGGTTTTCTAGAAATTGCAAACAATTTTTTATCAATGTAATATCATTCACAGGCATAAGCCTTGATTCAGATGCTTTGTTCAAATATTGTAACTTGTTTCTTTTACTTAGATGCTTTATTTGCTTTGATAGTAGTATTTCTGGCATGCTGGAAAAATTAAAATGTTAATTTTTCATGGCAAAGCCCTGGCAAATTTTTTCCAGAATTCTTTCTTCCTTACATTTCTAGCTATAGTAGTTGTATTTTTATGATTCAAAATACAGAAAGTAACACTTTTATGTTGAAGCTGATTTGGTAATTGAAAACTTAAAGAATATAACTGTGTATCTTGATCATGGCATGCTTTTCTATTTTTATGTATCTCTTACTTGATTTACATAATTCTTTTAAAGCATGTAATAGTTGAAAACAACATGATGAACATTTGTAAATTTTCATTTTAGATGGCGAAGCCCTGTCAAAATTATCCCCATAATCTTCTCTTTATTCTATTTGAGTTGTAACCCTTCTTTTCTAGTTAGCTTCAGCTTCTTGAAATATGATTTTCTTCTTTAGTTGCAAACTGAAAAGTATACTTCTATTTTCCACTATCTTTTATGTACTGTAAATTCTTCTATTTGCATAAAGTTACTGAAACCTGAGTTACATTCTTCCTTCTTTTCAGCATGTACTTATGACTTGTCTATTTCTTCCTAGCTACAACATGTACTCTGCACACATAATAAAATAGTTAGAAAAAATTTAGGATTTTTGGCCTCTCTTTTGTCCATGGTTTTATTTTATTTTCTCTTTCTTTTTTCTGAGTGAGTAAAACATGTATGCAGTTTAATATTCAAGTAAATTGTATCTCCTATTGTTAAGAGATTCATATACACGAACTAGGATAGTATAGGAATATGGATTGATGCCTCAAGCTCATAACTAATAGTTATCTTTTCTCTTCTTTGCAGGTACAATGAATTCTATGATGAAGATGAAGAAGGAACAAAATTTGGAAATGGAGATGCTTCAACCAAAGAAGAAAACCCCCGAAGGCAATGATGGGTTCACTCATACTCCTTTACTTTCTATTTTATGCATGTGTACCTATTATTTCAATAGTTGTACTTTACTTATCAGTTACATCTCATAGCTTATGTGGGAAAATTTGAAAATTCCTTATGAATAAAACATTGAATTCATATAACTAAGTTGTATATTTCTTTCTACATTTCAGCTTTCTGTATGGATTGTATGATGAACTAAACAACTCAATAGTATAATTAAATGTCTTAATCATGAAGGAAATAATATTAAAGAAAACCTGTAACATTCCAGTAATGAACTCTAATATTTACAATCTGCACTTATGTATGTTGTTCCAAAACATCAACATTTCACCTATTCTATAATTGAATGTCTTCATCAAGACAACAGAGCTATCCATTCGGGGCCTTGTGTTCTTTTGCATGAAGATAGTCATGAAATTGCAAGACTATGTGATCTATTACGTTTTGTAACAACACACATAGCTACAAATTTCATGTAATTGCTAACTAATTAAAAAGTAACCATATTTTCTTAAAGAAACTCCCCTATCTTAGGTATAATTCACCAATGCTATCCATCGTAACAAAGTTTCAAGTTGTCCCATTTTGCACAAGTGAAAAAATTGTCAACAGGACCCACTATTACATACATGACAGTCCAAGTATTTTCTAATAACAAAGAATTTTTATTTTATTTTGGGACAACAATGGTTTACACAAATAGAAAAAATATTGATATTTGTGATGATCATATTAATTTCATATATGATGAAAAAATAGTAAATACGAAGTGTGATCACTCTACATATAATATGGATCCTCCTACAAAAGAGGATACTTCAACCAAGGTTACCCTACTAGAGAAAGTATTTAATATTCTTAAGTAATATACATGAAAGAAAGAAGATCTATAGTTATTAAGCCTAATAAATTGACACATGCCTTTTTTAGAAATAGCAATTAATGCCTATTAAGGAAGAAAAACTACCACAAATAACTCTTATTATAGTTGATAAAATTCATAGATGAAAAATCTTATCTCCCATCATTGAGAAAAATTATTTTATTTTAACAGAGAAAGTGGAACACAAGAAAACTAAGAGTAAATAGAATGATTAAACCCGAAATTAAGTAATATGTGTATATCTACATAATTTGGATTGAAACTTGAAACTAGTGTAGAATTAGATATTGAATATAAATGCTCCAAAATTTAGATCTGATAGTACATGTAAAGACTATAAAGAGATGATATTCAATTAGGGAACATGCTATAATATGATAAAACATAATAGGATGAGTTAAGTTGTATTTTTTATGTGTCATGAGTTGATCTCATTCTAGAATTAGGGAAAACAAGTTGTGATAGTGCATAATGTGTTTCATCTCTGAAATGGATCCCTAAAAACTCACTAGAGATTAGAATCATACATAAACACTAGCATGTGGCACTTACATCCTTTTGGTTGCCTGTGTTTGGATCTATTTTACACTTTGATTACTTTTTGGGTTCCTTTGTCTCTATCTATTACCACTTCCTACACATTCATTCTTCCAAAATGTTTACACATGCACTTATAAAGATTAAAAAAAATATATAGTTTATTGTCCAAGCACTCAAATAGGCATTATATAACAATAGAGTAGTATGTGGTGGAGTTGGAATGCCCTTGGTGGTTAACCCATTTTTTATTATGACCAAGTGTTGCACTACATTTCCCAAATTAGGTGCTCAAATTCCATTTAGTTATCCTAGTGCTTGTGCAAAATTGATTCTAAATCTAGAGTTCCCCCCATGTTTGTATAGGGGGTGCAATTGTAGATAGAATATACCCTTCACGAGTTCTTACTAGAATGATAAAGTAGAATGTTTGTAGATCAATATTTTTATAATTGAAAGCCCTTGAATTTACCCTTCATTGTTTGCATGTTTGACAGTGTAGACACCAAAATTTGGTAATTCTAATCTTTGGGAATGCTAGTCAGAGTCTTGGAATTGCTTTCTTTCTCAAACAAGTTCACTTTTCCCATTGTCATCTGGTACATCCCTAGATCTCTCGTCTAGTTTTCTTGATCATACACACTCATTTGTTAAAATTTCTAAAGAATTGAATGCATGAAATCCATTAAGAAACTATGTCTGTCAGCTTCCAAACTTCACGCTTTATATTATCTCTCTAGGTTAAAAATTTACATTTATGGCATCTAAATGCATCTTCTCTCTGTGAATATTATAGAATCAATCATGGAGATTTTACAAACTCTGGTGTATCTTCCTAAGGACATAACCTAGATTGGTTTCTTCTTTGACTCAGCTCTAATTGCCTACAGTGACTTAACCACTCTGAACTAGGTACTTGTGCCTCACATGCACAATCCACAACCTCCTCATCCCACTCTAACCTCAAAATGGAGAAATCATCCCCCTTTGTAGTTGCATGTTCATGTTTCTCTATCCAATTTAAATTTTATCTTGGGTGGGTTAGTCCCTTCTAGATGGTTTTAGATCTCCCCTCTTAGATTAAAATTTTAATTTGAGCTCTTTACAAAAAATTTCAACATGCCTAAAATGTGCTAAAATACAAATGAAATATACCTCTCAAGAAAATTTCCCTAGTGGTGATGGGAAATTAATGCAACTAAAGGAGAGAAAAGTGCTTAAATGCAGCAAAATCACATGAAAAATATCCATGGATTTGTAAACTCGTGGAAACTTTAAAAAATTCCATACAAACAATATCACCAAGAAACACATAGAAATATAAAATGGTTTCAATCTCTAAAAGACACCATATGGAAGAGGAGAGTTGTTCTACCACTGCTAAAGATAATAACTCAAACAATAAGGAACATTACGATACATGAGGAGACATGAGTGGATCAAGAAGCTAAATAGTGGAAGTGTCGTGCTTATAGATCCCTCTCAATGAATGCTTATATTTCCACCACAAGTGATCAAAGATTCATCCCAAATGAACATGGATGGTTGAGGAAGATGCTTGTATATGATTTGGTGCAAAATTCACAACTAGAGCATGCAAGGAAACATCTTAATATGCATAAGGTTGATCATGTATGATAGCTGAAATATTATATTTCTCATGCATTAGTGAAGGTGTGGAATAACTCATGTATATTTCATGATCCTTGCAAATATTTGAGTGAAAAAAATAGGATCTATGTCAATAAGTGATCCTGGTGAATTATTACCTACTTTGTAACCAATGTCGTGATGAAAATGTTACTAAATAAGATAAATAGGGGGGGAAATACCATGTAAATATCTACCAATACCTTCACCAAAAATCCCATAGAATGGAGCATGCGAGAACCAAATGCAGTAGCATACTTCTCAAAAGAGTTGGGTAAGTGAGTAAAATGAGGATAAGTGGGATGCATAGATTTTGTTACTTTAATAGGCATAGATGCAAAAGTAGAATATAAAGTAATAAGTGCAACAAGAATAGTAGCTGAAATAGGAGCATCAACAATAGACTCAGTTGCTGACAAATCAAGGTCAGTGGATGTGGGAGAAATAATTGTAATTAGACTAGGATCATGGGTATGAAGTTCCACAATATGTGAGTAATGCTATAAACAAGAAAACTAGTAATTAATGACTGTCTTTGGCCTTTTTCCTGTGCTTCTTGTTTTCTATTTTTCCTTTTACACCCCATAACCCAGTCGGTATTTTACTTATTTATCTTTTATGGCTCCAGACACCAGCACCCACTAGCGCCCAATCACCCTCATCCCCTCTGGGTGCCCCTGACCTCTTTCCACCTTACTCACTCTTTTTGGCCTCTTTTATCTTTTGGGAATATTATTTTCTTATGGGTCGACCTTCCAGTTGTCAATTACGAAATTCAAACAAGGGAATCATATAAATACATAGTTATGTGTTCAAAATGAGGGACCAAGCTCTAAGCATTATTACTATCACCTAATTTTGCACTCAAAAGGCACCTAAAGCACTTCAAAGCATCCATTTGGAATTCAATCAAGGGACAAGGGACTGCATTTTTGCATACACTGCATAGGAAGGGGAAGTTCATTTTTCCATCCACACATTCTATTTACATTACTACATCTAGCTACAACCCGCTATCAAGTGCACTTGCACAAGGGCATCCTAGGGCACGATTCTTTCACACACTCACAAGAACTTCATGGAGTCTGAGAATGTAGTGCAGTGCTCAGTCATAAGCTCACTATGTCGAGTGACCACTGTGATCAATCTAACTCCCCATATTACATATTTATTTTTTTGGATTTAATGTGGTATTGTGGATTTTGTAGGTGATATTTTTTTTTCAGGTTACTAGGTACCCTCAATGATAAAGGTGATGACATACACGTGATCAACATGAGCTATTTGTGAGACTTGTACGACATAGTAAAAACCAAGTTCCTGACCATTTTTGTAGTCACGAGTGCCCAATATCAGAATTTGGTGCCCCTGTCCTAAGTCCTAGGCCCATGTCTAGCATTTTTCATGATCTAAAAGATTTATTCTTGAGCATTGACGACACAATCACCTCATGTTCAAAATTTTACCAGTCCAGAACACTTCAGGATCAAGCGTAAATCAGCTAAGTCCTCTCTCCTTCCTCTTTGCTTAGGGTTTCAAATATTACATCTTAGATTGCTTGTGTCAAATTTGTATTTTAAAATTTTATTATCATATGTGACTCTGCAATATTAGATTTAATTAATTCAAATTAAATTAAATCATTTGGTGAACCCATCACTCGAATCCCACCTTCTTTCTAGGGTTTTCTTTTTATGCCCGTCACTCGTAGTGGTCGTTTTGGTTCTTTTGAGTACCTTGAGCTTCCTCCCTTTATTCGTAAATCTTCTAGGTCAATGGCTGAATCTGATAACCCCTTTGCTAACTCCCATAATGTTCCTCTAAAATACATTGAAACCTCTGATAGAAAACAATCATACGATGAAGACACTAATGTTGATCAAGAACAATTATACAAGCTTACTAATTTTTTTCAAGCTATGTGTGTCAATCCTTTTCATCTCCCACATGTTCATAAATGCTTTACTTGTTATCCAAATTCTCTTGAGATGTTTCTTACCCTCTTATAGGTTCTTCTTCAAATTCCATGGCCTCCACCCAACCCCTTCACATTCCTACTTCCATTCCATTCCTATTTCTACCACTCCTCTCATCCAACCCAATGCTTCTAATGCATAACCTAGTTCTTATTCACACACTCCTAGTCTAGCTTCTTTATATCAGGATCTGCAAAATCACATCCATCAACTCCAACTAATTACTTCCCATGCATCTCCATCTCTTGACTCATCCTTGCTCCTCCATACCCCTTTTGCACCCACCATTTCTACCTATGCACTTCATCCTAACTTTTTCACCCCTAAGCTACCCACCTTCAATGGCCATGATGACCTCAAGAGCATCTCTGAGCTTTTCATGTGGCATGTCTAGATTATGTGGATGATCATACATTACTTGCTAAGTTATTCCCTAGGAGTCTTCAAGATTATGCCATGCATTGGTTTTACGATCTACCTGTTCATTCAGTAACTTCTTTCACGCATTTAGCCGATGTTTTTCTTTCTCATTTTTCAATCAATATCGGCAATAAGATCTCGTATGCTTAACTAGCTCAAATTAAAAAAATATCTAATGAACACTTGGTGGACTATGTACTAAATTGTAATAACAATCTAGCTAAGATGACTAATGTGTTTATCGATTCGGAACTACAAGATCTATTTTTCAAATATTATTACCACCATTTCAGGAGAGTGTTATCTTTGAGACCTTTCCTTCATTTATCAATTATGTCATATGCTCAAAATGTGTGAATTCAAACTAATTTCTATGGGAAAACTCAAGTATCATGATTCTCCTTCATCTTATTCTAATAGATTTCAATCTAAATCTACATTCAAACCTTCTCCTAAGCCCACTGAAGCAAAAGTAACTATTAATGTTGTCTCTCCTCATGAAAATCTTTCAATGGAAACCTCCAAAGCATACCTTCACCAAATTTCCATATGCACCTCGATTTCTACTACCTCAACTTCTTGAAAGCAATCTGATCACTCTTCCACCACCACTAAATCATGATCCATCTTGCCCTCATGGTTGCAACTATGAAAAAAATGCTAAATGTGACTATCATTAATGCATTGGGCATTCCACTTATCACTGCTTCAAACTTAGGCATCTCATTCAAGATCTCATTGACAATAATTCAATTGACCTCCATACCGCATCTGCTTCTATGTCGGTCAATGAAAATAAAAAGCTAAAGAACTTTAAGGACCCTTTTCCTAAGCACGATACACAAGCTCTTGATTCTTCTACCAATCATACATATCAGGATGTGCCCCCTCCTTCATCGGGGCCCCTTGATTTCCTTGTCACTTCTATTGATGCATCACCACCAACTATTTCATTTTTTAATCATGATTATCATGTAACATTTTATTTTAATTCATTACACATCAATGTTTCTATTGGTTCATATAATGTTAATAACACCATGATCTATCCAGAGGCTCCTATTAATGTATGCTCTATTGTGATTCTTATGGCTATCAAATGTCCAATATCTTCCATTTCATATCTATTTCCTCATTCTTTTGGCTACATTAGGCTGCCCATTACCATTGGGCCTCTCACCATGCTTGTGTCATTCATTGTGGCATCCTCAATCAAAGGTTGTGACATGTTCTTAGGTCTCCATTGGCTCCATGAGGCTCAAGCTATTCCATCCATGAATCATATGTGTCTCAAGTTCATACACAATAACCAAGTTGTCACTATTAAAGGTGTTCCACCATGCACACCATTACCTCTACCTCCTCTTGATGACATTCTTCCACCAGCTACAACATCTAGGCCTTCCTTGGGCCTCTCAAATCTAAGGCACATTGAACACCTAGTTCCTCATATTCACACATGTCCTACCTACTTCTTAACCTTGTCGACCTCATCGGTCCACTAGTCCATCTCGTCAACCTAAGTCCCCTACTCAAGGCAACCCCTTCACATAGGTGTCCACCTCATCACCTCATAGGTCTCCTTCACATAGGTTTCATCATCTACCTCCTTCATCATCATAGGTCCACTTCACATAGGTGTTCATCAACTCTTTCACCACATATGATTCCTTCACATACACATCATGCTTCTCATACACCACTAATATTAGAGCATTATTACACACATTTATCTCCTCATACATCGGGTGGAGGATCCTTGCCCTTCACTTTCATTGGATAACTTAATTTTCACCACACACTTGGGGGCATCATGCTTTCTATTTCCCCCTTTAATAATCACCAATTATTTCTAATCTCTCTACATGCACATTACACTATGTGCTTCACATCTATTCTTTCTCATCACTCTTACACATCTTGATACAAACTTTGTATCTTCATTACCCTATGACACACTCTAGTTCCATGGTTCATACTCGACTAATGAGGGTCTAAATTTGAAATGAACCTCACCACATTCACTCTTCATGCTCTATGCTTCATGATACATCTTTCTAGCATACACTTTCAAACCATTTCCCGATGACGCACTCTTGTTCTATGGTTCATTCTTGATTGTTGAGGGGTATTTTATAAATGAACCTCATCTCATACTCATCCATATCCACTGGGGGCACGCTACTCCTATCACATTCATATTGCATACCATTCCATCTCACTCATACACAACATATTACATATCTTGGTTGCACTTATTCTTGCTTGCTTATACTTACATATACACTTTGTTTCCCATGTTATATAGGATACTTAGTATGTCAATATCTTTTCTATATACACATGTGCATTCACTTGTTCTCTAGTTGTGAATGCAAAATTCTTACAGATTTACATGTTGTAATGATGCTTGTCATTGTACCTCTTACCAGTCCCACTGAGGCTCCTGGGGGCATCTACTTCTCACACATTACATGTGTTATTATTTCATTATTTACTACTTCTACTTCGTAGACACTACTTTTCATTGGTACATACATGCTTTGACATATTTTTTATCTTTCTAACATGCTAATGAGTGTTTCATGTGTAACATTTCATTTACAGGACTATATGCCACCATGGTAGTTCTGATACATTTTTTGACATTGTCTTCTATTATATGTCATTATTTGCAGACTTTTCCCTATGTCTTGTTTGATCATTCCTTGTATGCTTTTGGATGCTTCAGCCCTGATTGTCTTGTGATATTGTGAGAAATGTCCCATGTTTGAAACTCACTTTTTGGTCTCTCTCTTTTATGCACATTTGTTACATTGTTTTTCTATGACATGTTTGCTACTTTTTCTACTAACACATGCATCTAGCCACTTTGTTTACATGTGCCTTGGTTTCTACCATGCACATCCCCTCCCCCTACAGGGATATAATTTAGATCAGCATTAGGGCCTCTCTTTTAGGCTGCACACTCCTATCGACATTGCATGCACCCCAAACAAGGGGGGAATACATTGGGTGAAAAAATCACCCCATAAATCATCTCAGAGCTACACACAATACAATACATACACAAAATTGACACATGTTACAGTTATAAACAACCCATAATCTGACTTGGGTCCTCAACACAAGCAAACACCAGCACCCAGGCTCAGACACTAGCACCTAGGCACTGTGTCCTCCCTTGGGTGCTAATGTCCTAGGGGAAGGAATAATCATTTTCTCAGATCAACATGATTTACAGTAGTCTACAAAGCAGTTTAACAGTATCAGGCACAATCCTCTAACAAAAAAAATATAGTCTATCTCCTACATACAGTTCAATTGGTACAATTTGGAAAAAATTAGGGACAACAGGAATAAAGTAGGAACACACCATCTGCAGTGGTGTTTATCGGGTAGAGTCATGGAAGGAGAGTAACACTAGACCTCTCTCCCCAACACTTGATCCTTGGTGTGAGATCACCCAAAAAAATTGCTCTACATAGAATTTTTAGCACACGTTTCTATCTTTTACACTCTTCTATATCATGTACACACTTTTCTTTTACATACTTTTACACACTTTTACATACTTATGCACATTTTTCTCTAATTTATCATATACATGACTTTGACTACATTCTTTCTCTTCCTTTTGTAGGTCTTTCCTTACAAGAAGCAACAACAATAAGAAAAAACAAGCACAACAATAGGTACAACATGGTACAATGCATACGTTTCACCCCTAGGGTCACTTTCTCTTCCTAGTTTTCCACGCTTCATTTCTTGCATTATTCCATGCTTCACTTGTCCACTTGGCATGTTCTTCATCGCACACTCTAAATGGTTATCAAGTAAACATCTTCTATCTACTTTATGTTATCAAGTATTCACTCAACAACATAAAGTGGGGGGAAATGTAGACACAAAATCACGCACTTGGGTACATTTCTAGGTCCTAAATACATACTAGCATTCATATGATTCATAAGCAAGAAAACTAGTAATTGACGACATCTTTGGCCTTTTTCCTTTACTTATTGTTTTCTATTTGGCCTTTCACACCCCACAACCTAGTCGGTATTTTACTAATTTATATTTTATGGCTGTAGACACTAGCGTTTAGCCAAGACGCCAGTGCCCAGGCACCCTTGTCCCCTTTGGGTGCCCCTGACCTCTTTCGACCTTACTGGATCTTTTTGGGCCTCTTTTATCTTTTGGGAATCTTATTTTCTTATGGGTCGGCCTTCCAGTTGTCAATTACGAAATTCAAATAAGGGAATCATATAAATACATAGTTATGTGTTCAAATGAGGGACCAAGCTCAAAGCATTATTACTATCATCTAAACTTGCACTCAAAAGGCACCTAAAACACTTCAAAGAATCCATTTGGAATTCAATCAAGGGACAAGGGACTGCATTTTCTACATACACTGCATAGGAAGGGGAAGTTCATTTTTCCATCCACACATTCTATTTACATTGCTACATCTAGTTACAGCCCGCTATCAAGTGCACTTGCACAAGGGCATCCTAGGGTACGATTCTTACACACACTCACAAGAACTACATGGAGTCTGAGATGTAGTGCAGTGCTCAGTCGTAAGTTCACTCTATCAGGTGACCGGTGGGGTCAATGTGACTCCCCATATTGCATATTTATTTTTTGATTTGATGTGGTATTGTGGGTTTTTACAGGAAATCTATTTTGTAGGTTACAGGTATCTATTTTGATCAGGTTACAAGTACCCTTGGCGACCAAGGTACGACATACAAGCGATTAACATGAGCTATTGCAACATAGTAAAAACTAGGTTCTGACCATTTTTGTAGTCACGGGTGCCCGGTAGCAAAATTTGGCACCTAGGCACCCCTGACCCCATCCAAATACCCATGTCCAACCTTGTCTGTGATCTACAAGATTTATTCTGAGCATTGACGACATAGATCACCTCTTTTTCAATAATTGCATCAGTCTAGAATACTTAGGGATCAAGCGTAAATCAACTAAGTCCTCTCTCCTTCTTCTTTACTTAGGGTTTTAAATATTACATTTTAGATTGCTTGTGTCAAATATATACTTTAGCATTTTATCATCATATGTGACTCTGTAATATTTACATTTAATTAATTCAAATTAAATTAAATCACAAGGCTAGAATGGAAGCCATAATTTTGAAAAACTATAACTAATAGAAATTTTGTATGTGAGATGGTTTAACCTCCTACCAGACCATACCTCACTCTCCAGTATTCGACATTCAAAAGAAAATATGCCACCAACAAAGAGAGAACCCCATAAGTACTATAAAATGTGTCACAGAGCAAGGTTTTGGGGCCGGCATCCACCAACGAGGTCTAGAGGTAATGTCCCTTATGGGGTCTGGGGCTGTGGGGTTGAGGATCAATGCTTTCAATGCCAAGAAAATTTTTCATTTGCGATAGCCTTTGAAATGGCCAAAAATCTCTTTTTGACCCATAATATTTTTTAAAATAACCCCCCTCTTAGAACCAAATTTGCCTCCCTTTTTATTATAAAATGCCACTATTACAAAAAAAATAGCTCCCTTTTTTAACAATATTTTTCTATAATAAAAAAATATTTAAAGCCTCTTTTTAGTAAAAGGTCCCTCCTCAAAGAAACAACACATGAAAATTTAACTCCAAAACATTCATTGGTGATTTGAGAGAGGGGCTCATGGAGCTATGAAAGAAGCTCGATAAGTAACGTTATGAGCTAAGTCCAAAACTAATCCTCTTGCTTTAAAAACTTGACTTTGTTCATATAATACCCTTCTCCTCCAACCAACATGGCAAAAACCACTTTGTATGAAATTCAGGGTTATAAATTTTATAATTCCCTTGAGTTAGGAAACTAGAAATTTCACATGAGGAGTGAAATGTAAACGTCGAAAGGGATGCAATTGAGGAGTGATATGTGGAAAGGGGAAGGTAAGAAAGAAGAAGAGTTGTGTTGGTTAAGGTATTTGATTTTTCAGTTATATGGAGGAAGTGGGAGTGGAACGAAAATAAAAAGATGTAACTTGGGTGGTGGAATTTTGTGTGCTTATGTTGAAGAGGAGTAACCATTTCCAGTAGTAGTGTAAAATATTGTATCATAACATGTTCATCTATTTCACTTGAATACATGTTCAAATATCAGAACTTCATAAAAGAAAAACAAAAATCACATCTTCAATAGAAATTTCATACTTCGGAAATCCATTTCATCATTCACAATTTACACAAAATATTACACGTATAAAAGCTAAAAGAGTGTGATTAAATCAAAAGACTACATTTACCTTTTTTAGACGTACCATTCTATCTTGCATGGATGAACCAAATCAATGCAGATATGCCCCAAGAATGAAAATTCAGCACACATAACAAAAACTACCAACAATTTGCAAGAATTCATCAACTCCAACAAACAGGCATGTTGGTGAAAAATTTCAGAGACAATGCATTCTCATTTTAAAAAACTAGAGTTTACAATCACTGCAAATATGCCCCAAGAATGAAAATTTAGCACACATAACAAAAACTACCAATAATTGACAAGCATTCCTCAATTCCAACAGACATGCATGCTGGTGAAAAAATTCAAAGACAGTGCATTCTCATTTTAAAAACTGAAGTTTACAATGACTACATATATGCCCCAAAAACGAAAATTTGGCACACATAAAAAAACTACCAATAATTGGCAAACATTCCTCAACTCCAAAAAACAAGCATGCTAGTGAAAAATTTCATAGACAATGCATTCTCATTTAAAAAATGGAAATTTACAATCACTACAAATATGCCTAAAGAACAAAAATTCGTCACACATAACAAAAAATACCAACAATTGGAAAGAATTCCTTATAACAAAGCATTACACCAAAACCTCGAGGCATTAGTGAAATATGCACATGAGGATCATAACATCCTACCATGCTTTTATAACCCAAACCTTGGACTAGATTTGTGTCTGTATAGCAGGACCACACCCTACCCTATACTAGCCTCAAGCAAACACTACAATGCCGACGTAGTCACCCATGTCGGGAATCAAAACTGGGTGGTTTCTCTGATACCAAATGTAATGAACCATTACACAAAACCTCGAGGCATTAATGAAATCCACACATGAGGATCATAACATTCCTCAACTCCAACAAACAGGCATGCTAGTGAAAAATTTCAAAGACAACACATTCTCATTTTAAAAAATAGAAGTTTACTCGTGTGGTAGAAGATCAATCATCACACAAGAAGCTTAGTAGCATAGAACATCGATATGCAAGTAGGATGTCCTAAGTTTGAGACCTACCTGGTCTGCGAAAATAGAAATATAATCCAATTGAGTTAAAAAACAAATAATTTCAGGCATCCCAAAGAAATAAGGTCTTCCAACTCCCTCAGACCATTATAACAAAAAGTACCAATAATTTTCAAGCATTGATCATATATATATATATATATATATATATATAGGTGATATATATATTATATATATAGTGCATTATTTCATATATATATATACTATATTCTAACATGTGGTGGAAAATCAATCATCACTCAAGTTTAGCTCAGTAGAAAAGTACCTAGTGAATAGCCAAATGATAATTCTAACACATTTGACATAATAGATAGTTCATACAATATCTCAAACCAGTATAGACCTTATAAGTATTTCATTGTAAAACTGAACTCCACTTGCTAGAAACATTGATATATGAGAACACCTAATCATGTCCTCTATTACTGGAATCACATGTTTTTTTTTACTAATCAGTAGTAGACAAGCACAAACTCCTCAAACGATATCATCACCCTGTAGTTGAAAATAATGGTTGTTGAAAACCAAGGTAACCCACGTCATAATCAATAAAATGCACAAGCTCACACAACAGAAATTCCCTTCACTTTTATAATGATTTACATGAGTGAAACTTCTCTATGCCTATCTTACTGGTCAAGTGTACCATTTGGCCGCATGCATCAAGATAACCCTGGCTTCGATGCACAGATAAACTTGCACACGAGGACCTATCAGTGACACCACCACACTCTGACTCTCATGATACATGGCATACATTTGTGAGCAGCTTGAATAGAATTTTCATAGTCATCAACAATCCTAACTGCTAAATACCTAAATATGGACCCTAAATGGAATTCACTAAAATTAACACAACATTGTAGGGCATTTATCTCATCCCATTAATGGCGAGATGCTTGTGGGCAGCTTAAATTACTAATTCCATGGACTTCTACACCTTGTTCACTTCGTACAGGTCATCCTACTTTCACCTCACTAGGTCACACTTGATCTACAATCTCAATCATTATGGCACAGTCAAAACAAGCCTTACATGATTGAAATATAGAACATAAGCTTGGTAACATCTAGCCATCTGTCCTCAGACTAAATAAACAAACATTTTGCACTCATGAACGTGATGAAGTTGCGCCATAGACAGACAAAGAACAATCATACACAGGTGAGAAATCTTGGAGGTTGATTTCTTATGCTTTCCAATGATCTAAGTGGTTAGGATTTTTAAGTTTTACCCAATGCTACCTCATAGATGTCGAGCTCATAGAAGCATATTTTAGAAGCTGAAATATGAATTGTGAGTTGCACTTATAAGTATGAAATATCAAACAACCTATTTTAGTGGTGTGCCAAAACTAAACAAAGCTCCACAACTTGAAACTAGGAAACTGATTCCTGCCTTGCGAGGCCTATGTAAACCAGAAATTTTCAACCTTTCTTGATCATTGCATTGATACCCAATATTTATACCAAGAATTTCTCCTACATTAATTTAGAAACCACCAAATTTGGATAACAACGTGAGTTACACAGAAATTTAAACAGGATGAAATGATATGTAAACCTCTAGCTTTGGAAATTTACAAGGCCGCAAAATAAATTAATGTTCTACATTCAATTTTGAAAATAATAGATTGTTTCAAGTTAGTGAAAATATCTTTGTGATTAGAATTATTTGTAGCAAAGGGAAAGAAACAAGACAACCAAATTTTTATCCTCGAAACCCCCAATTTGAGGGAAAACCAGTCGGGAAGGAAAATTACTCTTTCTTCCCAAATAAATGTATTTCCAATTACCATGAAAAGATACATATTACAATACAGTTGAATGGAAATTAAACAAATTTAAACATTTTTCGTCTATACTTTCTTGCTCTATTCTCACACATCCTTGCTCCTACAATTCAATTCCAACACTTGAATTCTTTGAATTCTTACTCCAATGAATAAATATCGAAGTTCTACTTGTTATCATGGATGTATTTATAGTTTCTCAACCTCTAATGTCCTCCCCATGCACTGGAGAGCATGAGAAGGGTTCAATATAGAGGAAGAGACATTAATTAAGATGCTACAAATCTGTGACTTTTTGTAGCTTCTTTTATTTTTCCATCCATTAGTGAACAGATATATTTAAAAACTACCACACATTGCCAATGTTTGTAGACGTGTTCAGTATATGTTCTAGAGCCCAGTAACTTGTTTTTCATGCTTATGCTAATATAATTACATAACCACCTAGTTAGAGATGACACCTCTTTATCTACAAGGGGTGGTTCTTTATACTTTAGATCTAAGGGATTTAAATTGTTTCTAACTTTTCCTTCTAGTATTTATTTTTTGAAGTTGCTTCTTATAACCCTATGGATGGTGCCTCCCCTATCAGGATAATAATTTTTTGAGACAAAAGCTTAATGGGGGAGTAGATGAGGAAATAATTCCCTCACCTACTTGTTTGAGTACCACTGGGCATGCCTTGGTGTCTTCCCTTTTAGTCCAACCTGCCAAGACTCTTGTGGACCTCTCCTTGTCTCTCTGATCTTTTGTTACAATACTATATCATCCTCTATTTCAACTCGTGAGTCCAAGATGCAATCTTCTATGGAAGGTAGCAACTGATACTCTTCTTCTTTGCCAAGCATGGATGGGTCATATAGGTTAAGATTATCACAATTTACTATTGAGTACATCCACATGAATGGTGGGAAATCTAGCTTGAAGGCATTTTCTCCAACTTGCTCTAGTTTACTGAATGGTCCAAACCGTAGTGGCTTGAGTTTCCTTGCTTGGCCTTGTAATCTCTCCTTGCTCAAGTAAATCCAAACTTTTTCCCTGACATGAAGTTTTTGTTCTCTCAAATTCTAATCATGTCTAGCCTTATACTTGGCTTGAGATTTATCTAATTGTTCTTTTACCTTGAGATGGATTTGTCAGATCCTCTAAATGAATTTCATTGCTCTAGTCACCTCTGAATCATGTATCTTTCCTTCTTCCTACTACCCAGATACTATGTCTAGTGGATTCATAGGTAAATACCCAAATTATGCTTCAAATGTTGACTTCATAGTGGATCTATGTACTTCCTAGTTGTAGGAGTGTTGAATGTAGGCTAAGGACTCATCCCAAGTCCATAGATATTTGCTATTATACCCTCTGATCAACTGCACCAAAGTGTTTACTACCTCTATTTTTCCATCTTTCTGTGGATGGAAGGTTGTGATCCCCTATAACTTGGTGTCCATCTTGTCCCACAAAGTATTCCAAAACTTCTCCAAGAACCTAGAATCTTTATCAGAAACAATAGACTTTGGCAAACTAAAATGAACCCATACATTAGTAAAGAAAAGTTCAGTTTCCTCATATGCTTTTATTGTCTTTTTACATGCCATAATAACACATATCTTATTGAATCTATCGAAAAATATAGATAATCATGGCCATGTTTAGACATAGGTATTCCTCCTACAAAATCCATAGAAATATCCTCCCAAGGACGAGTAGGAACCAGTAAAGGCATATATAAACCTTCCTAATTTTAGGCTTGCTTTTTACATCCTCTTATGAATTTCGATACTTCTTCTTGCATATTGAGATAATACATGTACCTTTTTAAGGGGGGTAAGGTTTTACTAACACCGAAATGTCTCGCTACTTTTGAGGTATGTGCTTCCCTCATCAATAGAATTCTTTTGTCTTTGATCACATAAAGTTTCCCCATCTGTAGAGTAGCTCGTCTTTAAGATAACAATCTTTAATACCTGTCCTTTCAGCCCCTTGGGACTGCAACTATTGATATGTCACCCCAAAGTATTTGTCTTGATCATATGCCTCTTTGTCAACTTCCTTCATCAAGGGCTCAATATGAGAGATAGTGGCCAAACTGGATATTTTCTCCTATGTGGGTGGCCTAGAAAACATTTCTACCACGAAATTTGTGTTACCTTTCTTATACTTGATCACCAAATGGAACTACTGAAGGAAACTCATCCACTTGTACTTCCTTGCTTGCTGCAATTTACATTGTGCTTGTAAATACTGGAGAGGTTTGTGGTCAGTGTGCACAATAGTTTCTTTCCCCAACAAATAATGTTTCCATTTATTTATTTCCTGAACTAGTGCATATATTTCTTTATTGTAAACATAATATCCTTTACCCACTGAATTGAAATTTTCCAAATGATAACATATTGAATTACCTCCATGTAGCAACACTACTCCCATAACATAATCACTGGCATCTATCTCTACTTCAAAGGGTTGCTACAAATTAGGAAGAGAAAGTGTTAGAGCATGACTAATATTGTATTTCAACAAATCAAAATCCTTATCTTGTTTCTTAACCCAGTCAAAACCCTTACTCTTTGCGGTCATTTTGTGTAGAGGTGTTTTAATAGTGGAGAATCCTAGGATGAACTTCCTCATGTATTGTACTTCTCCCAAAAAAAGTATAGTCTTTGTGGCTCCCGTTGGTGTCATCCAGTTGGTGATGACTTCCACCTTCTTCGGATCCACTCGTAGCTCTCCTCCTCCAACCACGTGACCAAGATAGACAAGTGAATGTTTGGAAAATTCACACTTCTTTATATTACACAACAGTTGTTTCTCTTTGAGAACTATCAAGTCTTGCTGCAAATGTGTTATACATCCTCTCATGTATCACTAAAAATTAGAATATCATCTAGATAAACAATGACACATGAATCTATGAACTCCTGTAATACATCATTCATCAACCTCATAAATGTAGCGGGTGCATTATATAAACTGAACAGAAGTACTAACCACTCATACAAACCCTATTTTGTCTTGAAGGAAGTCTTCCATATATCCTCCTCTTTCATCCTAACTTGGTGATAACCCAACTTGAGATCCAACTTTGTGAAGAGATTTAGATGTTGAAGCTAGTCTAAGAGGTCATCTATGTGTGGGAGTGGATATCTATTCTTTATGGTAATCTTTTTCAAGGCACGGTAGTCAATGCATATTCTCTACGAACCATCCTTCTTAGGAACCATCACAATAGGTGAACTGCATGGCGAGGTGCTTGGTCATATTACCACTTGGTCTAATAGTTCATGGAGTTGGTTCTTTACCTCTATACTCTCCAATAAATATTTCCTATACAACCCGATGTTTGGTAGAGGAGACTCCGGCAAAAGCTGAATCTCATGCTCTACCTCCCGTTTTGGTGGTAACTCATTGGGAGTCTAAAATACTTCCTGAAAATACTAAATAATGTTATCAAAATCCTTCATCCCTTAGTTAGAAACATTTGAAATTTCCACCCCATCTTTTTTATCCTTTAATAAAAGTAAACAAAATTGATTATGATTTTCCTGAATAAGTCTTTTTGTTTGGTTAGCACCTACCATAGCAATTTTTGTCTTACGCTCATGTTCCCAGATGTTATAATTGATTTTGTCCTTGACCCATCTATATCAGTTCTCCCTTCTTGTGAATATGGTATCCCTCATATACAAGTAAGGACTTCTGAAAACAACATCAAGTGCATCAAGTGGAGTTACATAAGCTTCCAATACATCTATATACTGAGAATTTGTCACAAACTTGAACGTAAATCTTCTTGTTACCTAAATCTTTTCACCCTTCTTTTTCCATCCCAAAGGATATAGATGTGGATGCTTGTAAGTTTCAAGACCAAGATTCTTTACAACTGTATCAAAAATCAAGTTAGATTGAGAACTAGTATTAACCAAAGCATTTACCTTAGTTCTCTTGATATTGATTTTGATCTGAAATAGCTTACTCATCTCTTCTTCCTGTTCTTGGCTATCCATGTTGGTGGTCGTGCATCCAAGCCTCTCATCTACATTAAATACATCCTCTATTTCTACCTCCCCATCTATCTTTACATTTTTCATGGATTTCTTTGAATCTTTGGTTTGGTTCTTCGAATGTAAATCCAGATGTAACTTCCAACATATAGCATCAATATTACCACTGATATCACAATTCTTACAAAAATTCTTGGGATCTTTACAACTATTCAAAGTAGTGGCAGTTTGTTTACCTTTCCCATTCCATTTACCTTTATTACTTGTTTGTCCCTTCTCTTTCTTTGGCTAATCTACATATTGCTTTGTCTTTGACTCTACTTCTCCTTTCTTCCTTTCATCATCTATATAGTAGTCTTACACACATGCTTCATTGAGATCCTTGGGCTTCATGGAGATAACCTTCCTTCAAAGGTGAGTGTGAAGTCCTCCCAAATACTTGGTCAGAATATCCTCATCCTCCAAGTCCATATAGAGCAATATGGCTTGTCTCTGAAACTTCATAATATAATCCTATACACTTTGACAACTTCCTTTAATAAAGTATTGACATTTAATCATTTGGTCAGTCTTATGGCCAATAGGATAAAATTTATCTCTAAGTAATTCTGTAAACCCCTCCCAAGTACTGATAATAGGACATTTCTTCTTCTCACAAGTGGCTAGATGTGTTTCCCACCAAACCAGCGCGTGACCTTCCATTTTGAGATGTGTAAAGGTAATCCTTTGTGCCTTCATGACATTATGCACACTAAAGTAAACTTCCAGCTACTTTAACCATTTATCTAATAACTTTGAATCTACACGTCCTTCAAATCTCTTAATTTCAACCTTATTCTCAACTTTAAAAGGAGCATGATCATATTTTACCTTATCAACTAGATTTTCTTCTTCACGCTCTTCCATATTTTCTTCCTCATCATCACTCTTTCCTATGCCAAAATTTTCGGCCAAATCTTGAATCATTGAGTCCATGGAGTCTTGCTTAACTAAAGTCATCTTTTACAGATCTGAGAGTTCTTGTTGGTGTCAATACATCCTATCCATCATGGTCTCTAGCATCTCAATTCTACGAACCAAGTTCTCTTCCTCCATTTGATCTTGAATTCTTTTTTTCCACTTCTTTATAGATATGTCTCAATTGCAATGTAAAACTTCTTCACCTTTAGAACTTGTCACTATCATTCAAACCACATGAATTAATACCATAGTCCTGGATACTTATCAGCTATGATACCAAAATGATCTGTAACAACCTCTAGCTTTGAAAATTTACAAGACCACAAAAGAAATTATTGTTCTAGTTTCAATTTCAAAAATGATAGATTGTTTAAAGTTAGTGAAAATATCTTTGTGCTTACAATTATTTGCAGTGAAGGGAAAGAAATAAGACAACCATATTTTTATCCTAAGAACCCCCAATTTGAGGGAAAACTAGTCAGTAAGGGAGATTGATCTTTCTTCCCACTTATATGTATTGAGCAATTCAAAAGATACCTATTACAATAAGATGAAGGAAAGTAAAAAATGTAAACAACTCCCCTCTATATCTATTTTCCCTATTCTCACACACCTTTCTCCTACAATTCAACTCTAGCATTGAATTCTTCTCTCTTACTTCTCCCATGAATCAATATCCAACTCCACTTTCTCTCCATGTATTTATAATTGTTTCACATGCCCTCTTGTGCTAGAGACTAAGAAGGTTCGTATAGAGGAAGAGACACAATCAGGATGCTCCAAATCCATGACTGTTGGTGGCTTCTTTTGTTTTCCTCCCATTAGTGATAGGATCGCTGGTGTTTACAGACTGGTGGTTATGCAACCACCGGGGCAGTTACACAATTATCGTTCTATGTAGGGGTGGTTATGCAACCATCGGGGAGGTTACACAACCACCTCTCTGTACAAAGGGGTAGTTCTATAACTTTACAGTCTGCTCTATATTTTTCTAACATTTCCTTCTAGTAATGGTTGTTTTGATGGGGTGATGTTCTTCTACATCCCTATGGATCATAGAAACTACCAGATTTGGATGACAATGTGAGTTGCATGGATATTTACAACTCAAGTTTTATAAATAGAAAAAATATTAGGGATTTTGATGTGAACAACCAGAGGCTCTTTCTCATAAGGGAAACATCTTTCAGTATAATAATAAAAAGGGGCCCTTATGGTGCCTTTTGAGATATTAGGGTTTATACCCTAAACTTAAAGTGTCTGAACAAAGAAATCGTGTCACCACTACATCAAATAGTATACCCAAGCATAAGATTAATTTCAAAAGAAGGTAAAGCCCTAAAAATAGTGATAAATTCATGGTGAGATAAGCCATAGATTGAGGGTCAATCTAGACAGAGCAAGTTCCGCACAAAGCACAAGCAACAAGTAAGGAAAATGTTGAACCAAATATAATATAGTTGAGTTAACTTCCAATGTCACCACTGCTAGATAGGTACTGGTGTAATACCAAGTGGAATATGTAACAAAATTCCATGTAGAGCCAAAATGGGAAAAATAAATTAGGCACATAAAATATTATACATATGATCCCGAGAAAGGATCTGTGAGCATAGGTGTCTTGATCTCGAGTTGTGCAATTACATGTGAGGTTGATCCTTTATTTATGAAGCTTGAGAAGTGAAAAATAGGGAAGGCCCAAATATATAGATGAGTCAAGACTAAAAATGAACCTGGTTTACAAGGGTCGTGCCGCATAGACAAATAGATATAGGATGAGTTAATCGAGTAAATCCTTTGAAATCCCTGAGAGTCAAATAATGAGTGGAACAAGACAGATAATGAGTCAATGGCCCAGATAGAGATGTAGAACTTGCCATGATATAAATCACTCTACATGGGCTCAAAGTATCAAGGTAATTCATCTGATTCGAAGATGCAAAAAAAATATAATACAATGAAGATCACCTAACAATGCAAGGTCTCTGCAACAATTATTCTTTTCAATGTAAATATTATCTAGATTTTTTTATATGAGGAATAATTACATTTTACATTCTTAAGCATAGCCTCCCAGCCTCAGTAATTGTTAACCTAAAGTGAGGAAGGGACCCTCAGGTGCACAATTTTCATACTTCCTTCATACAATTGGAGCCTAGGTTTCATACCACTTTCGTATAATTGGCGCAAACTTGGGGACATTGGTCGGACTACTCAGACAACTCGCAAGGAATCTGGTCAAATTACTTCTCATGCTTGAACATTCCAATGGGTTTTGAACCTTGGACCTCCTCTTATTAAATTCTTGGTTTTTACCAATCCTCCAAGAGCCCATTGGATTATATTATCCAGTTTCCTACAAAGATCCTATAACTCCTTAATATAAGAAAATAACAAATTTTACAACTGTATTTTTTAACAACTAATCTTAATACAAAATTTGCACATAGAATAAAATGCAACTATGTAATTCAAATTATGTAAACATAAATTAGATCTAGAAATAGTGCCTAGTAAAGTTCTGAGAGACAATTGATAACACAATAACTATGAAAGTACGGCTTGCAAAAAAGTGAGCACAATCCCAATACAACAACACAAGGAAAAGGCCAAGCTCTAATTCTTCAAATATTGATTTCCATCCAGTAATAAAAGGCTAAAAAAGAGAAGCACAAATCCAATGTGCTAATATATAAATCAATTTTACAGCCTAGACCCAATATTGAAATACACAACGAATGTAAATCCTTAAAAAGTACCAAAATATCATTACATAAAAATAACATTATCATGGCTTGAAAAAGGAGAATCAAGGAACTACTACCCTTAGATGCAGTAATGCTTTATAACTAGGGATCCATGGAGGATCAACCTACATAAAATTCTCGATTAATGGCTACTAAGAGTATGTTATGATATTGTAGATATCTAAAATCTCGACATGATTAATTATGATTAATATGTTCCACAAATATCCCAACATTATCCATATAATAATTAATCGCAAGATTAATTACTATTTAATCCATTTTATCATATTTACCCCTCTATCATTTTATCATCATTCATGCCATGATTCCATTATTAATCCTCTTAATTCATTATTTTATCCCATCTTATTTTATTTCATTATTATAGCATATTATCCTATCATAATCCCTATTTACATTTTATAGGAATTTATTATTCCTACATCTACCTATCTACCTACTCAACACATCCCTACGCCTAACCTTTCCATGTAATCTCACTCCTAATCAAATCCTTGCCTCTAAATCTAGAGGCTTCTAAATAGAGAAGCCTCTCTAACCTATTCCTTCTATTGAATTTTTAATTCAATGGAAGATTTTTCCCTCCATGAATTTTGAATTCAAATTTCTAGAACCTTTCACTCTAGAATTCCACATTCTTTACATGCATCCTCCACCCTTAATCTAAATCCAACATGGATTCATATTATCCATTGAATCCTCCACCCATAAACTATAAATTTAACTCTCATCCTCCATGGGAGATAGTTATAAGAACATGGAAAATCCATAACCAACCTTTGTCATCTTAATATTCAATCATCTAATCAATCCATCAATCATCATCTAATCCTTCATCTTCATCAAGAAAATCCAAGCACAATCAAAGGGGGGTTATTGCTTGTGTGTCTCCATCAAAATCTGAAGCATACAACATCAATCAAGATAAAATACAACACATCAAAGTAGGATCTTTGCAATCTTGTGGGTAAGTGAAGGTATTATATTCTCTCTCCTTTTCATTTATTGCTCTATCTGAGGTTTTGTTTCAGAATACTAGATTTAGGAATCAATTGGTTTATTTTTAGTTTCTAACTTTCATCTAATATTTTCTTGCATTATGTTTTGGTGCCCACCGTGGGGCTTACCCCCCACTTCTTTATCATTTTCAATGGTATTTCGTCCCTAAAACAAGCTGTCAAAATTTGAAAAAAATTGATTTCATTTGCACCTTCAAAATTTGAGTTTCCATGTTCATCTATCATTTTTCACACGTTTTGGCGTCTTTACTCTTTCTATTGGTGATTTTACAGCAGATAGTGGGGCCATTGCCTTAGATTAGCACTTTTTTGCACCTTTTGGTGCTTTTTCATGTTTTGGCACCTATGTAAATATTTTGGTGCCAATGATATTGGCACCTATGCAAATTGTTCAGCGCCTATGCTTCGTGTTGTAGCATTTTTGTCACCTAACTTCTGAGAGCAATAACTTTTGATCATGAACTCAAAACAACTCCATTTATTTTTCCCAGAAAGGTATCAAAAATATATATGCAATGAAAGTGTTAATTTAGAATTTACAAGATAACTTATTCATGGTTTTCATTTTCCTAAATCTTTTCATTTTAACTACACATTGAGATATATTTTCTTGTTCCAAACTACTAACACTTTATGTGCAGCTTCCTACGCTTACAAAAGATTAAAAAATAAATCTAAAACTACTAACCCTTTATTTTGTAGCATGATTGTTCCAAGACATTTGGTATTATAATCAAACTACTAATCTTTGTTTTATAGGGCCTTCTCTTGAAGACCCAATCATAAAACTACTTATCTTTATCATTTCATTTTATCATCTAGCATTTATTTTCTTGCATTATCTTTCTGGTGTGTTTCCCTTTGTTGTTTTTTCATCCCAAAGGCAAACCATGTATGCTCTCCTCTCGCGTCCTAGGACAATCTTGAGGATCAAAAGTGGTTATCCTTCCCATTTTCCTTTTGTAGGTGAAACGTGGCATGGAAGTGATATCCACATACTTTCCATAGTCCTAGGGATCTCGTGACCGTGGGCTTCATCTCCACACACCTAGACACACCTCGTGTTCAGATGGGGTATACAAATTCTTGGACAGTTTTCATTATTGGCTAAGAACTTTCTTTCTTTAAGATCAATGTGAAGTGAGGGGATTCTATGTCCCAATACCTAGGCCTTAGACAACATCGTTGCAACATAAACTTGGGCCTTATATAACACAAGGTATATCAGGGACTCCCCAGGTGAGCTCGTACATCCTAGACTAGGAAACCTCTTGGACGCATATTGAGCTATAGTGTAAGGAGGTTACACTCCCCAAGATCACTTGCTATCCAACGCCACATTGACACATAGGTGGAGATCCAATTGTGGCACCATCATCAGTGTGTGGTATTGAAAGAGGTCTATAGCTTGATTGTAATCCCAGTTGAAAAGTTAGGATGTGTGTTGTATGTTTTTTGTTTGTTTGCAAACACCCTTTGTGTGCATGTATACTTTACTTAATGCTAAATCAAATGAAGCAATAACTACCACCTAAAATAGTTCTACAATTTAGCTAAAACAAATCATAAACACCATCATGATAAGAATTAAACAAGGGTTAGATGCTAGCATTCATCAATACAAACTTTGAAACTAACAATGCTAAATATCTAAACTCCTCTATTATCTAACAACAAATAAATGAATGGACCTAAGTAAGCTCCATGGCTATCAAAATAGTTGTCCTTAATGCTCCAAGAACCTAGGAATGGGGGGCTAATCAAAGTTGGGCTACAAGACCCTTTTGACACCTCCCATATGACCCAAGCACTTTAAGAAAGAGGCTTAACTCTTCAAGATGATGAACTCTCAAAAGGGCAAGGTGCAAGCTCTTAGTCTCTTTGCTATATGCTTTGCATTTGCTCTCTTAGAAAGTTTAAGTGTAAGTAAAAAGGTAGGTGGAGGGCTCTTTATATAGCCCAAAGGATAAAGGATTCAACACATTCTCATGAATGTGGGATAAAGGTAAAACATGATTAGGAATGGATAAGGTTGCTTTATTAAAGGTAACCTTACTTTAGAAGGGTTTAATACATGTTTAGCAAGTCATGGGAGTTTGGGGTATTTTAATTAATCAAAGGTGATTAATTAATAGGTAGGTGTAAGCTTATAGAAGCCAATTAGAGGAATATTAGTGTGATTTAGGCTATTATAAGGGGATTAAATCAATTAAATATTGATTTATTGGTTAAATGGAAGGGAAAGCTAATTAATTAATAATAATTAATTAGTCTAGGTAGAAGGGGTGATTTATTAACGGAAATTCATTAATTAGGGCATTTGTTGGATAGGCAACTTAATTAATTAGCTTAGTGTAATTAATTAATGATGATATGAGGGAAAATGAGTGCTTTTGACGATATGTCATTGATTTGCGAGAAAGGGGATAATTAGCACAATTTAAGTATTTAAATTGCTTGGGCGTAATTATAGGTGTCTACATTTGCCCCTCTTTGGGGTGGCGTAAGTGATGCCACTTCAAAGATAGTAGACAGAAAAGATTTTGAAGAGATAGAAGAAAAATTAGTAGGAGAGATAGATGCCCCCTCGAGTGTCGATGGGGTGATGAAGGAAGCCGATCGACGATCGAAAAATATGAGAAGTAGGCAGAAGAATGGGGATGAGGCAGGATGCCCCGAGGAGAGGGAGAATTAGGGGTGAAAGGGAAGTCATGTAGAAAAAATATGGATGAGGGGAGAGAAGAGCTTAGCCTCTAGCTGCTTATTTGTTTGGAACAAATTTGATGTCATCATATTGCCATAGGAACTACATCATCGGTCCTTATGAAAAATATAAGCATACGACAAAGGTAGAATGACATGAAAAGCCATACTACGAACAATTGTCCATTGTTGAAAGTACCAACTCCATGCAACATACAATAATGCAATGCAATACGAGAAGGAAACAAGCTCATATAACAGGGAAAACAAGTACGAACGCACATATCTAACCCAACAACGGTCAAGATAGTTGTACAAATGTTTTGTTATCAGTGCTGAAGAGTTCCACAAGTTCGTAATTGACGACAAGGGTTAAAAATGATGCCCCAAGCAAGGATACATGCAAGGGGAAATGAAAATGGACACGGGGTCCATGAAAAGCATTTGTGCGCAACGAAACAGCACAAGGCAACCAAAAGTGCCCCAGAGTACAGACGAAGCAAGTAGCTAGCTTTTGTGAATGGTTGTGAATCAAGTGATCCACGAGTCGTATTAATCGGGGAAGATGTGAGACAAACCAACAAGATATGGAGAAAATACCATGCGCAAGACACAAGTTTCAGCCGTAAGAAGCAAGTTACCATTTTGTAGGGTGTTTTACTTTTTAGGAATTTGTTGAAAAATCTTGTCTTGTTTTTAGATTTTTTTGATATATATATAGTGTTTTTGTTGTTTTCTCGAAACAATGTTCTATTGTTTTTGTTTTGTCTGAAACAATTTTCTATTGTTTTTGTGTTTGGTGAAACAATTTTCTATTGTTTTTATGTTTTCTCAAAACAATGTTCTATTGTTTTTGTGTTTTGTGAAACAATTTTCTATTGTTTTTGTGTTTTGTGAAACAATTTTCTATTGTTTTTGTGTTTTGTGAAACAATTTTCCAAAGCTATGTGCAGGTAACCAAGAAAGCATGGATGCCCCCAGCGTTAGGTGGGGAATATACAAGGGCAGAAGCCACGTGCTTATGAACAAGAAGGTGAAGTCGTTGAGTTGCGCCCCAACGTAAGATGGGAAATAACGAAAGACCATGTCCCTTACAGATGAATAGAAGAAGGCAAAGCCGGATCAAGGCTGGACTAGATGGTGTGCACAAGGAAACTCAAAGGTAGAACCAGGTCCAGGACAAAGACAACTACCCTTCTAATACATAATTCTTGTGAACAACGAATCCTCTCGAGGCGCCGGAAACCGGTTTTCACTAAAGGACTTGTCCAAAGTGCCACAATTGCGTGGTTTTCACTAGTGGACGACCTGTTTTCTCTTTTTTTTATGTTTTTGATTTTTTTATTTTTATTTTTTTTATGTTTTTTTTTTTTGATGTTTTTATATTTTTTTGTGATTTTTATGACTTTCTTGTGCCATGTTTAGGCATAAAACCTCTTAAGATGCATGGAATTCATGGGCTCCCGGAGCTCATCACCATTGGGGTGAGCTAACTTGTATGCCCCGTGTGCCATACTTGGCAACTATGACATAGGGTCCTAACCAGTGTGGTTCGAACTTCCCTTTCTTTTCTCACTCTGCTCTGGTGTTAAACTGGTTCTCCTTCATAACTAAATCACCCACCTCAAACTGGCGAGGGATGATTCTCTTGTTGTGAGTTGCAGGAGATTCTGTGTTGATATACTTTCAAGTGATTAAGAGCACGAATGCGCCTCTCATCCAGGAGCTCTAACTCATCCAATCTTGCCACTCGATAATCTTCATCCTTATCCAAATAGTCCCGAAGAGAAATTCGCAGGGATGTGAGTTCAATCTCTAAAGGGATGATAGATTCTATCCTGAACATGAGGGAATATGGCGTCGCACCCATAGGAGTGCGAATTGATGTTCGATAGGCCCAGAGGGCTGGGTGGATTTGTAGGTGCCAGTTTCGACCAGTTTTGCTAACCATCTTCTCCATTATCCTTACCAAAGTCTTGTTTGTTGCCTCAGCTTGTCCATTACCCTGAGGGTAATATGGCGTGGACCATTTCAATCTGATTTGGAACCGTTGGCAAAGACCTTTCACAGTTTTGTTCTTAAATGACTTCCCATTATCTGTGACAATGGCTGCAGGGATACCATATCGGAAAATAATGTGATTCATGATGAATTTAGAAATCTGTGCTCCTATGACATAGGTTAAAGGGACAGCCTCCACCCATTTTGTAAAGTATTCTATAGCTGTGATGATATGTGTATGACCATCAGATGAGGTAGGAGTAAGCTTCCCTATTAGATCAAGTCCCCACTTGGAGAATGGCCACGGGGGTAGTGATTGGTTGCAATGGTTGCAATGGAGCATGGATGAAATTTCCATACTTTTTGCATAGCACACATTTTCTAACATAATTACAACAATCAATTTCCATGGTGGGCCAATAGTAACCTACTCTTAACAGTTTCTTAGCCAAGACCATTCCATTTGTATGTGCTCCGCATACTCCTTCGTTGTACTTCTTTAATTGCCTGGATTGACTCCGGCACATCCAGACAACGTAACAGATTCCCATCATAGCCATGACGATAAAGTGTACCTCCTAATAGGGTGTAACGGGCTTTCTCGAGATTTCTTCTTCAAATTTTCATGTGCGGGACGTTTTTACGGGATGGCATCTGGGGGTGGTTGGAAGACTGTAGTGTGAGTGAGTGTGTTCATACCATGGTTAATGACTGACATAACAAAATAATAAGCCAAGCAAGATTCTAAAATAGTCATACGCGGGCTAGCGTAGAATATATATAAAAAATGGCGTAACAAATGTAATCAAATGGCGGAATACGAAACATAGATCCCACCAAAGCCAAAGAATTAACAGCAAGATCTATTCTGGAAAAAATAAGATTTGCAATAAAAGAAAAAGAACATAAAATACGAAAAACCTTCAGATTTTGGAAAAAAATCTCATAAGATAAATAAAATAGATCATCCTTGAATTATTATGTTGGGATCATGTTTTTCACTATTCTGATAGGATTAGCATAGAGATAATAAAAGGCAAAAACAAAAACTCTAATTTTTGAAATATTGTACTTAGCATGAAATTAAAAACTGTAAGTGTCTTATAATAAATGAACACGTTAATTATATTGGATTTCGATAATAAGAATGCTTAACTTTTGCTGTATAATATGTAAAGATAGATTTTAAGTCCCAATTAAAAAAGATAAACATAGGTGATGAAATTAGTTTTGTTTTTTTTTTAAATTTTTGTCTTGTGATTTCTGGCCTTCTAATTTTATTTCCTACAATATTTCAATAGGTTATATTCTCTTACAAAGATTTTTGGTTAAGCACAACAATATGGAGCCTTCCAAAATACCACAATTATCGATATATACAATAGCTTTACCTCCAAGCTATCTGAACTGCATTACCGTAAGTGGTATGGTTATGAGTGCACAATCCAGCTAACTTACTACATCACCATAACTAGTATGCTTGTGAGTGCAAAGCCATTGGGCGATTGTAGGCATTTTACCTTTTGTGTGACATTTTTTTACATGTTTTCACTTGTTTCTACATTTTTTGCACTTGTATTCTACTGACACGTGTTTTTCTATTGTTATTCTTATTGTTTTGTTGTGTTTTATGCCATGGTTTCTACCATGTGCATACCCCTTGTAGATACAATTTCTTCTTGGTGGACACCACATCAGCTTTTCAAAGATTATACACATGTTTTTAACTTCTTAGACATGGGTATATATCTTTAATTTTGAGTTCCGTACTTAAATTATTCATCACACACACCTCAAAAGAGGGGGAAAACATCTAGGTTTTATTCTACATTTCCAAAAATTACAGACATTTTTTGGGCATAAACATATACAAGTGTAGATATAAATACCTCAAAATTAGAATTAGACATAAGAAATCAGAAAATTCTGCATATGTTCAAAAACATACAGCCTGGTCAGGACCGTAAGGATGGTTTTGAACCTATTATAAAAAAATTTCCTTAGGGAATTTTATATAGATCTTTCAATAGTATTAGGTTTTTCATCACTGACACAACACTCTTATATGGTTTCATACTCAAATTAGATTTCTTTGGCACATATTCAGGGGGTGTGAAGTATTTCATTCTCTCTTTCTCCATGGTACTTAGTTTCATCTTTAGTTTTGGAAAAATTGGGGCATGGGTCTGCTTTCTCCATTCATATTTCAGCATGCAATCAGTTATACTCAGTTGTGCGACACATGGGAAGAGTATGGTGGAACTTATTTCTATTTTATAGTATATGTCCTGATTTTAAAAATTGGGATTATATCCATATGTAGCAATATGGTTTGTGGGGTTATGGAAGGTGTCGAAGTAGCTAAGTTCTTCGTAGGTAGAACTTTCCTATCCTCTTTGTACTTAAGGGGAAGATATCAAAGTTGTTGAATGACTTTGATACTTGGTATTATTCCTTGGAGGGGTGCTTTGACTCCTTATATTTTTGGTTCTTCTCTTTGGGATTCGTGTGTTGGATTGGTACACCTAACACATTGACCTCTCCTTAGCCCAACTTGGATATTGATCACCCTCAATTCTTCATCAAAGTTTAGAAAATTCATAATCTTCTAAGCACAAGAACAAGAGCACATTCCCTCCGCAGAATAAAAGGTGTATTCCTTCCATGTTTTACATCTCTTTTGGTATTCCTTGTTACCCATTTATTTATAGTAATTTCATTATATGTTTTATTTATAGTTTAATTTCCTATCTTAGGCATTGACTGCACTCTGTGTTACATGTTTCATTTTGGATTATGTCAAAACTAACACAATGGGATACTACAAAAAAAAATTATTGTGAGTGAAGACAAAGTGTTTCTGCACACTCAGGTGTATTTTCCTTTAAACATGTAATTTCATTTCATACTTAAGGGGGGAAATGTAGACACTCAAATTTGGAAATTTATCCTTTGACACTTTTGATCTTGACATTACACACTTGCAAGGACAAATACACTATCCTCACTCTTTCTTAGCACACCTTGATGGCACTTCATAGACTTTCTTATCTTTGCATACCTCTCTTTCATTAGTATATAAAGTTTAACTGCATAAGATACATCTAGAAACATTCATGGTTAGGCCAAAAAATTCAAAATATGGTTTTGTCCCTTCAGTCTAAAAGCATCAGTTTTAGTCAGTATTGACAAATGTCAATCCTAGCCCTATCGTAGGATTTTGGAACGATGTGTCTTGAGTTAATTATTTCAATTATATAACATACTTACATACAAATATACCCCCTTGTTCATCCTTTCATGACATAATGACCTTCATAAGCATATATAAGTAAGTAAATCATACCTCATTTGGTAACCTGGCACTTTAAGAACTCCTCTTGTAACATAAGAAAAAAAGGAACTCAAATATCCCTCAACTATAAAATAAATCATGCACATCCATTAGGGAAGTACCTTTTATAGGTTTAAAGTCTCCTTCTAGGTCTATGAGTCTTCATCTTTATCTTACAAACAATCAAAGTGATCCTTCCCAAGTATTTGAGAAAATGTGAATCTAAAGAAAAGTATTATTAAAGCATGATTATCGAGACTAATTATAATATAGTAAATATCACATGTTAAAAGAATGACATGTGGTTTGACCCCTCTTCAGAGTAGTGGCACTGACATCAACGGTGCACAAGGGTGCCCACAACCCACCTAACTTTGTTTTAAGGAACTCCTTATATTACAAGGGTTTTATGGTTTGAGATAATTTACAGAGCCATTCTAAAGGTGAGTGAAGAAGACTAACACACAATGACACACATTTACATGTAGGTGAAGCACTCAGGAAGTTTTTGACCCAGATTCCAAGCAAGTCCAAGACTATACAGAAGGGTCATAACCATATGAATGCTTTAGATTGAGTTGTATAGTTTTGACCAGGCCCAAATTTAGGTCAAATTTTTAGCAACGAAGTATTTTTAGTCTCAAATCAATTTGTTCATGCACTCGGATCACCTAGAATTTTTCAAATCTATATAGAATCAGCTAAGTGCACTCTTTCCCTCTTGTTTTTATATTTTTTAGATCAATACTCACTTCGGAAAGAATTATTCTAATTTGTGTAATTAATGTTGGAATTTAATTAAATCATAATATCCACCTGTAACATTATTTCATCTTTTATATGTATGTTAGTTAAAACATTTGAAACTTAAAAAGGAATGAAAGATTCACTTCCCAAAAATGTGAAATTAGTAGGACTATGGGAAATTTGTACTGTCCAGACCTATGGTTATATGGTCTTGATGGGAATTGCACGATCTTGGACCCTTTTATGGTTGATCTCTTCAACTTCATGTGTGCTTTGCTTTCATAGAAATTCCCTTCATTTTATGTCACTCTTGTTCACACAACTTCGGTATGACTTGTAATAACCTACAATAAAGTGGAAAGTTGATAAACCTATAATTCCCTTCATCAAATTGTTAATAAACTAAAATAATAAATCATGTGTGTGGTGAGGATGAAATACCCTTAGAAATCAACCCTGCCAAACCAATCCAAGTGTTACAATACATGCCCTTATGTGGGATCAAGTCTCATGAAGTTTTCCTAGGTGATTGTGTAAGTTTTATTGTGATCTAAGCTAACCCCCTATGGGTGCCCTCGTGTCTCTTGACATAAAGAATAGTGGGATAACTATATAGTATATAATGTACCTGACACATTAGCATTGTAATATGGTGCCATTTAGTTTGTGATCCAATCCTTTGTTCCTTTAAACCCTATGATAATGCTTAGAGTGACTTTGTTCTTGCTAAGGTATGGTTATATGACCTTTGCATGCTTGGAAATGGATGAAGCTAGAAATATTTGACCTAATTGAGCTCTTCAGACCTATATTAGGGCTTCTCTATTTGATCTGCCACTAATTTAGGAAGATTTTGGACAACCTTGTGTTCTTTTGTAATTTGTATCTTGTTACCACCTCTTGATAGTAGTTGTGTGGGCTCGATTCGGCCTTGGTTTGATTGTGTTTGTTATTCTAGCGTCGTGCTTACGTTATGAATAATTCGTAAAATAATGGTAGAATTTAAATTAAGCATTTATGATGATAAAATAATAAGGACCATTTTGAAGTTTCCTTTAATGAACTAACCTTTTGGAACCCTAGGATCATCTCCATGTCTTCAATTTGTGAGGTGAATTCATTCTCCTCGCAATTCATCCAACTCGGGATCATTCTTGATTCCTTGAGTTTGAAATATTTATTAATTTCATTATAATGTTAAATGTCGATCTAACTAAAGCATATTTCGTTATCAATAAAAGGATTCCACATATTTCTCAATGAAGAAATTTATGTGTTAATTAAAGGGCGTATCATGAGCGATGAAGATTTCAATTAAATAAAATGTTAAAACAATTAAATAAATCATGAAATTAGGACAATGAAAGATTTTTCATTTTAAAATAAATAATTCATTATTATCCTAAAATCTCTCCAAATTTATTTTGGAGCTTGAGCCAAACCACATTTCAAGAATAATTAATGTAACTTCTTAGGTATAGTAATTTTGGTTTTTCCATGAGATAATTAATGAAATTATTTTTGGGGTTTGTAAGTTTCATGGCATGAGATGATTTTTAAAAAATTCTAGGTCAAGAATGTATTGCTAGAATGTTTTTGGGCATTGTATATTGTGCTCATGCATTTTCTTCTCTACAAGGATGAATGGTGGTCTCATGGAATAGTTTTCATTTGGATTCACATATAATTTGTAAACACTTTCAAGTGGGTGAGATTTTGGAGGCATATGTTAATGTTAATGCTAATTAATGCACTTCATGCAAGAAAAACAATTATTGTTATCTCCTTGTTAGGTTGGCCTCATAAGATGACATGAGGGACTGAGAAAATTAAGAATCTACCGATTTTGTTGTATATTCCATGGTTGCACTTACTTGTTCACTTTCACTAGCATCCTCCTTGCCTATTTTCCATTGGAGCTTCAGTCTGGATAAGGACTTTCATCAAAGTATAATGGATAGTGAAAATTTGTCAGATGTGGTTGCAACTACTCTAGTAGACATGTATGCAAAATTTGCAAGCATAGAAAAGGTCGTGTATCATTTGTATTTTTCCCAAAATAAATATGGGCTCTTAGATAGCCTCTTTTGCTAGAGTTGGGACACATTTAGTGGTAAGGTATAGACAAAAAAATAGATTTGTTGAAATGGTTTGGAAACTTTCAAGCAACTAAAATTTCCAGGTGTAAAGCTAAACTCTACAACCTACCCAGTTTACTCTTTTCCTGTGCCAAGATGGGGGTGTTGGTATTTGTGAGGAAAATATTTTGGTTTTACATTTTTTTTTTGAATAGATGTGTGGATGTCCAAAAATATTTTGGACATTAGATTGTTAGAGATTTCAGTTTCAGCTATCCCAAACTTGTGGTTCCAAGAAAGCCCTTTAGGGGTAGGACAATGGACCAAATGTAAAGCATGTGATCTGTTTGACATATATCTCAATAAAATGACAGACCATACATAAGGGCACATCAATTATTTGTCTATATGTGTTAGTTTAAAAAATTCCCATGTTTAGATTGTAGCTTTTGTGTGATGTACACAAAATGGGTTTGTTGAAGCATATGAGAGATATTTATTCCTTTCCTCATGTTATGCACATTACATATAGTTATTAAGATTTTTTTTAGGTCGTAAGGAGGCTCTAACCTTCTTTGGGATAAACGATATCCTCATATCTGTCATTTACTTTGTGAAAATCAATTATCACATATGGATAGATTATTGGTTAAACTAACTAGTTTATTATGAGGCACCTGATAAAGCCCTCTTTAGGGTATTGTTTTATTGGAAAAAAATCTATATGATTTCTCCCTGTTGTCCTAATGATGGGAAATGAAAATAAGGATTTTTCTTTTTCTCACTCTTGGTATTTATGGAATTCTGGATCATAATGATAATGAGAGTTACTCAACGACGATGTTGTAGAGACCTTGGACGGGTTTTTTGAGAAATACGTACAAATGGAAATGTTCCCCCGGCAAAATGTGGTCTCTTCAGATATAGTAATTGCTCGAAATAATCAAAATGGGGGTTTTACATCAGCTTATGGGCAAGGCACGTGATTTTTTTCTTCAAAAATCCTCTTCAATTGCGTGGCCTCGCAAATTTTAATGGAGTTATATATCAAACTGATGAAGAATAAATTGTTTAGGTCTATCAAACAAAAAGGTGTTATTCAATTACAAAATTGAATGTCTTTTGTGCACAATTAAACCAATGACCATGAATGAAAACACTACTCTCTTTTTCCTTTTAAGAATAATGGATAAACCACGATTTTATTTTTGGATTTGGAAATCATGCAGTTTGTGGGTTAAACGTGAAAATTAGTGTAAACCACTCCTTGGTGACCTTTGACAACCTTAATAAAAACTTTTTTTTTTCAGCAAGGCACAAAACATGAGTATAAACCCCAAAATGAGAAACACAAATTTTAGTCAGGTACCTTGTCATGTGGAGAGTTAAAATAAACCCTGATTTGTCCCTTGGATGTCTATTTTACCTTGTTTCATAACGTGTTTAGGAGGCCAATGGGCTAGTTTGCAACTTTTAATAACTGCTGAAAGTAAACAAATGTAGTTTGGTTTTGACCCATCATTTTTTGACTAATAAGATCTTATATTATATTAACAAGTAAAATGATACATGATAATTCAAAAAAAAGAGTGTGGTATGGAAGCACGCCTCAAAGCCCCATTTTTTTAACCCGACATTTTGGCCCTGGGTGTCGAAATGGATTTTGGTTTCCACATACCTCTAATATTTATATGAGACGATTGCTACAAACCCCTAGTTTGAGAAAAACATCTTGCAAGCTAGTTTTCTCAATAGGTTTTGTAGGCCTCCAGTCGTTGGGCAACAAGGCTAATTGGGTGCATTTACGACCGGTAGCTCCGGAAAGACAAGCATCATTTTAATTTGGTTTTTCAATTTGGGGTTCCATCAGCTCTAAGTGTTTCTCTATATATATGGGAATAGGTAGGAATTTTTTCCCTTGTGTGTTTGAGTCTCAAAGATGGTTTTAGAACGCTGAATTTTGAGCAACTTGTCTAAATTTGATGTTTTTTGGAAACTTGCTTCTACTTGGTGAAAACTAACATATGAACTTATCCAAGAAAAATAACAATAGAAAAACCTTGTGAACACAAATAAATGATTGTAGGAAATTTTCTTTTGACACTTGCTTGAAAAGAAATTGAATGTAGAAAAATGATGTTTTCTCTCTCCTCTCTCTATCTCTCTCCTTGGCTCTAGAAACGAATTGAAATGGCATTACAATTCTTACTCTTCTTTGAAGTGTGTTAAATATAATTTCATTATTGTTAGAAAACTATGAAAATCATACATTGTGTTTGGTTGTAGTTTGATGCCATGCCAACAGGTTTGTTGACCATGTGGTGTTTGTAGGTACGCAGGACAAGAATGAAATGGTAGCATTTCTGGTGTTTTTGTAATATGGAATATTGTTGAAATAAACTTGTAATATTAAGTAGTTGTATCAAAACCATTTCTATGAACATGAATGTTAAGTATTGATTATTTGTGATGGGTAAGAAATTTGTGTTATATTAGTGCATTGGAAAAAAAACATTTTATTTGAGTATTACCTTGATTATGAGTTGTATGTTTTTCTATGGTTTATATGTTTTGAAAAAAAATTCTATAATGTTAATTTTGTCTTCTCCCTTATACTTATGTTGATGGTAGAAAAGCTAAATGCCAAAACTACCCAAAGGAACCGTGCTCTTAACCTTCCTCATGCATCTCTCTCTCTTAAATGAGTCTTGTATGGTTAACAATACCCTTATCAATTTAGAAAATACTTAAGCATATCACGTGTCATTTCTTGTTGTACACCTTAAATGATCTCATTGTGATATCTAAGTGTCGTGAGTGAATTCAATACTTGCAAGTACCTTCATATCAAATTCTCGTGTTTGACTCCTTTAACCCCTCTCGCACCGAGCTTATCTATGGGAGGTTAAATGGCTCTAACATTGTCTTGTATCATGTTATAGATTGCTTTAGCATTGTGTTTACTTATGTATTGACCACCATTAAGGGCATTTTTCTGCATGTGGAAGTGATCATGTTGTTCCTAATGTTTAGCAACATTTTTTTATGGTTTTCTTTCATTCTAATACTATCGAGAAGGGCTAATCAAGGTATGTGTATAGGATCATAAGGGAAATTAAAGAAGTTAATTACCATTCCTTGTATTGTGATTGATCAAACTTGGGTAAACCACATAATTCAGTGATTCCTTCATGTTTCTTTTTATCTCAATAGAAACCAGACTATTTTAAAATGTGAGAGATATAAGACTGACACACAAGTGAATCTTGGAGCTAACTTATACTTAGTTAGGCCTTATTTTGTTGTTGAAAGTACTTATAAATTTCTCCACATGAGTTCAATTATTCAAGCGACATGATCTCTTGTTTAGAAAATAAAACTTATGACGTATAATTACTAGAAATGACTCTAACCTATTATTTTATTATAGCAACAACAAGAGTCAATTGGGAATGAAGTCGTTAATAACTTGTAGAATTTAATTCACTTTCTTACTGTGTCAGGTTTTGAAAGAAATTAAAACTTGGAGGTTTGTGAGATAAATATGTTCAAACCACTTTAAATTTGACTTTTAGTTGGATGTAGAGTCCTTGAGTGCAAGTGGAAGTTAATTAAAACCTGAGACCTTTCTTTATGACATTGGTTTTTAAACCTTTAGCTAACTATGTCTATCTAAAATGTGTTCCCTAACATGTTTTCCTATTGAGTAAATCAGAATATGGAACCCTTTTACTTTAAACCAATGTTAACTCTTTTCGTAAGATTAAGTGTACCAGTTATCAGTTAAACCTGAAACGAAATAAATAATGTTTATCATTGCTAATGGAGTTACATCCTCTCATGAGTAATGGATTTGAGACATATAAGGTTAAATAAAGGAATGTAAATGGTAGTGAAGAGGGGAACCAACCTAAATTGAGTGTTAAATGAAGTAAGGGAAATGCAATCTAGAGAAAAAAGGAAAATTTATGTTTTTCATGGTATATGCTCTTCAGACCTTTAAGGTTTAAATTAGAATATGAACATGACAAAGATTTTGTTAGGAATATGTTTTAGTGCTTTATTGAGTGATTATATTATATTGTTATGTAATTGAAGTTGTTTTAACAACTTCACGTATATGGTTAGTTTGTTACCCATGTCTATTATCAGGTTATTTGTTTCTATGCCTTCCTATGTAATATGAAGTTGTTTTTCTATTATTTTGAGTATATAATAGCCTACATACTGTACGGAATCATATAATATAGAGTTACTATTATTTTTATTTTCCTTTGGCCTTCCAAATCTTTAGATCTAGTATCAGAGCGATATATTTCAGATATTGCTAATATGATTTGTTAATTGATTGGAAGGGGTAGTCTTGATTGTTTGGTGCCCCATATTATGAGAGATCATGATAATAGCTGAGAGAATATTCATGCAACCTCACCACAAGATTTTGGGAGTATATATGGATACATTTTGTGAAAATACGGTTCATATCTAATCTTTTGCGTGAATTTCTATGGCATAGATCAGAGTTGGGATTGTGTGCATTGATATTTGTGATATCTATCATTTATTGAAATAATCACAATTAGGGGATACTGGAATGAGTCATTCAACACCTATTGGCACATGGTTTTCATTGGCAAAGGATTGAGAATCAACTTCACTTTTGTACAGCCTCATAGCAACAACTTAAACTTTGGACTCCACCAACTTGTTGGAAAAAAGGTGTCTCAACCTTGTTTGGTTTATTCAGTCAATATTTTCTTACAGCCGTTTCGCATTGTCAATGCTCTAAAAATAGAAATAGGAGTTGTCAAAATATTCCCATATGATAGTATATCATGGAAGAACTATTTTTAGAGATATTATGATATATTTTATGACATCTATAAGGGTAAAAAATAGGGGAGAATATTGTGGACGTGAGAGCCTAATTTTAGACCGAAATCTTTCTCTTTAAAGATATCCACCTCCTGAGAGGTTTGGCACATGGTTTTGTAAACCATAGATGGTTTCTTGTATAACCGGAGGACTATAAATTGAAGGCTTGGAGAAGCAATTGATGTGGTGAGCTTTGCAAGTACTATAAAGTTGGAATCCTCCTAGAATTGTTTCTGGTGATACTCCTGTAAGAAATTTGCTCTGTAAGTGTACATAATCTTGTTATTAGATTTGAAATACATTGAGTGGGATTTTGGAGTGTGGGGTTTTTTATCCGAAAGGATTTTCCCCATGTATATCTGATGTTTTTGTTCTTGTTATGAATATGTTGCTGATATTTCTATAATTATTTTACTATGTTGAAAGTTTTGCATAATATCTCTCCTCAAGATTAACATAGGAAGTTGTTTCGTTACTCTTAATTTCCTATCAAGTGGTATCAGAGCCTGATCACCTTTGGTTTCAGTTGTGGGTTGTTGGGTTTTTTGTGCTAATCCAGGTTTGAGTGGGAGCTTGTGCAGAGAATACTTTGTTATCTGGTTGCAGATATCTTTCAAATGGCGAGCACATCTAGGAGGATTGATGTAGAGAAGTTTTCTGGCACAAAATTTGAAATGTGGAAGTTGAAGATGGAAGATGTGTTGGTTGATCGAGATCTATGGGATGTGGTGGATGAGAAGGTCCATAGGCCTATGGATCCAGTTTTGGCTACAAAATATGATGTAATGGATAGAAAAGCTAAAGGTCTTATTAGACTATGTCTTTCAAATTCGATCCTGATAAATGTCCATGAAGAATCCACTTTAGAGAAGCTTTGGAAAAAGATGGGTGAGATATACCAAGCTAAGTCTCTAGTAAATAAGATTTTCTTGAGGAAGAAGTGTTATTCCTTGAGAATGGAAGAAGGTGGACAAATATCTGAGCATCTGGAAACATTCAATACGTTGGTGACTCAATTGAGCTCAGTTGGAGTTAAGATGGACGAAGAAGAAAGGTGCCAAACTATGTTGGTTTCGTTGCCAGACTCATGGGACAGCCTAGTCATGGCCATTGGGAGCACTTCAGTCACTCTAAAGATGGATGATGTTGTTGGTTCTCTACTCTCCAAAGAGATGAGAAGGAAGGTCTCTCTGAACGCCAAAGAGGATTTGAGTGTTTGAGGAAGAACAAAAGAACGAGGCAAAGATGAGAAGAAGCGTGGCCATTCCAAGAATAAGGGGAGATCAAAATCCCCTAATAAGTCCAAAGCGATATGCTGGAACTATGGCAAATTCGGACACTTCCGAAGGGAATGCAAAGAAGAAAAGAAAAAGAAAAAGAAGAAGCATGATTCTGATTTTGAGTCCGAAAAGGAAGATGGAGATGCCTTTATTACAGCTTTGGCCACTCATGCAGGTGATAATGCATGGTTGATAGACTCAAGTGCATCTTTCCACTTGACCCCTAACAAAAACTAGTTTAGTAAGTATGAAAACTATGATGGTATAAGGTGTATTTGGGTGATAATTCTTTCCTTGAAATTGTTGGTCGTGGTAGTATTCAGGTGAAATTTTTTGATTGTAGAATTAGAATATTTGATGGTGTCTTACATATCCCAAGACTAGCAAGAAATTTATTATCTGCTAGCAAGCTAATAGATGCGGGTGTGCATGTATAGTTTTTTGAAGCAGGTGTGAAAATGGTAAGAGTTGCTATGGTGATAGCAAGAGGAAGTAGATTGGGTACATTGAACCAACTTGATACATGCACGGTTGAGTGCAATAGCACTTCAAATAAAACTAAGCCAATAACTATTTCACTGAAAAAGGAGAGGGTTTCCTCCTTTGCAGATGTTCGTGGCTTCTGGGTACCCAAGGGTGCTCTATCTATCGAATCAAAATTACCTGCAAAGAAGACCATGTTATGGCACCAAAGGCTTGGCCACATTAGAGAGAAGGGTTTAAAAGCCCTGAAAATAAGAACCTCGTTGAGGAGTTGAATGATTGCAATCTGAATTTTGATTTCTGTGAGCATTGTATTTATGGCAAACAAAACTGTGCCCTGTTTTACTCGTCTACTAATAAGTCTTCATGTATCTTGGATCTAATCCATTTGGATGTATTTGGTCCTGTTAAGGTTGCTTCTATTGCTAAATCAGTTTATTATGTTACTTTTATTGATGATTTTAGTAAGAGAACATGGGTATATTTTTTAAAGAGTAAATTTGAAGTTTTTAGTCGTTTCAAGGAATTTAAGGTTATGGTTGAAACTCAAACTAGGAAGAAAATTAAGTGTTTGAGATCTGATAATGGCGGTGAGTACTGTTCTGCAGACTTTGATAGATTTTGTATAGATTGCAAGATTAAAAGACAAAAGACAACTTCATATTCTCTGGAGCATAATGGAGTTGTAGAAAGAATGAATAGAACGTTGATGGAGAAGGCTAGGAGCATGCTGATTGGAGCTGGTCTAGAAAAGAGGTTTTGGGCTAAAGCTGTTACCACTACTTGCTATTTGATAAATGGATCTCCTACATCAGCGCTTGTTGATAAAATGCCAATGGAGGCGTGGTTGGGGAAAAATCCTTCAATTAGACATCTGAGAGTTTTTGGCTATGAGGCATATGCACATGTGCCTAAGTAGAAGAGAACAAAGTTGGATTCTAAGGATGTCAAATGCATCTTCATCAGATATATGGTGTGAAAGGATACAATCTTTGGGATCCTATTCCAAAAAAGGTAATATACTCCAGAAGTGTTATTTTTAGAGAGATTAAATCTTTCCCTGTTAATTTTCAGCTAGAATAACATAAAGAAAATGAACAAAAAAATGATGTGGTTCAACTTCCTTCTACACCTGAGAAAGTTGAATCGAGACCCCAAAATAGACAAGAAGTTGAGGAGAGTTCACCAAGCTCTGAATCTTCAAAAGAGGAAGAAGAGGAGGAAGAAGTGGAAGAATCTCCACCTCAGCTTGTTTCAAAGTCTACAAGGCAAAGGCAACCACCTGAAAGGTATGGGTATTATCCTGATGAATGGAAGTGTATATTTGTTTTGAGTACTAACATTGATGAACTGAGATCTGTACGAGAGGCTTTGGGTATGAATGATGCAAAGTCTTGGCAAATAGCCATGGATGAAGAGATGGCAGCCCTTAAAAAGAATGATACATGGGACCTTGTACCATTTCCTGAAGGTCGCAAACCTGTTGGATGTAAATGGGTGTTTAAGAAAAAGATTGGTTCAGATGGAAATGTTGAAAAGTATAAGGCACGGTTGGTTACGAAGGGTTACTCTCAAGTTGAGGGTATTGATTATGGTGATATATTCTCTCTTGTTGCTAAAATGACATCCATTTTTTTTTATTATCTATTGCAGCAGCTTATGACCTAGAGGTTGAACAAATGGATGTGAAAACTACTTTCCTTCATGGTGATTTGGAGGAAGAAATATATATGACACAGCCAGAGCACTACATGGTGAAAGGTAAAATCAAGATGGTTTGTAAGTTAAAGAAATCCCTATATGGCCTTAAAAAAATTCCTAGGATGTGGTACCAGAATTTTGATTCATATGTGTTGAGTTTGGGGTTTGTGCGGTCTAAATCTGATCACTGTGTATATTTTAAATCTGATGGTGATTGTTTTCTGGTAATTACTTTATATGTTGATGACATGTTGTTTATTGGGAAAGGAAAAGGTTTGATTGCAGAATTGAAATCTCAGCTCTCTATGAAATTTGAAATGAAAGATCTTGGTGCAATAAAACACATACTTGGGATGGAGATTAGAAGAGATTGTGAGAACAGAAAGCTATGGCTTGGCCAGAGTAATTATGTTTGTTCTATTTTGCAAAGGTTCAACATGCAGGATTGTAAACCACTTTGTGTTCCTGTTACTTTGGGAACAAAGCTCTCCATTTCACAATGTCCTTCATCCCCATCGGAGATGGAAGAAATGAGCAGAGTTCCTTACTAGAGTGCAGTTGGAAGCTTAATGTATGCTATGGTCTGTACAAGACCAGACATTGCCCAAGCAGTGGGAGTTCTTTCTTGTTTTATGTCTAATCCTGGAAGAGTGCATTGGGATGTAGTTAAGAGGGTCTGTAGATATTTTTGGGGTACATCAGAGTACTCTATATGTTTTCATGGAAGAGGAGATCAACATTCCCTACGTATTCATGGTTTTGTGGATTCAGATTAGGCCGGTGTTGTCAATAGTAGAATATCCACCAGTGCATATGTGTTTACTCTTAATGGTGGTGCAATTAGTTGGATGAGCAAGCGATAGGTTGTGGTCACTTTTTCCACTACTGAGGCAGAGTACATGGCAGCTACTCATGCCTGTAAAGAAGCCATTTGGCTAAAGTGTTTGTGTTCAAATATTGGATTGAAATAGGGGGCAGTTACAATGTATTGTGACAGTCAGAGCACAATCTACCTTGCGAAGAACCCAACTTTTCATGCCAGGACCAAGCACATTGATGTTTAGTATCACTTCGTGAGAGATATGGTCGAGGATGGTAGGGTGAAGCTAGAAAAGGTAGAGATAGTTGTGAATGTTACAGATGAATTAACTAAGCCCGTGAGCACAACGAAATTTAGGTGGTGTTTCGAGTTTATGGGCCTCTTGGCCCCTAGCAGTTGATCCATGATGGTATCTTTCCCTTGACCCTTACAAGGTATTCGACAAGTGAGAGATTGTTGGAAATAAGGTGTCTCAACCTTGTTTGGTTTATTCAGTCAATATTTTCTTACAGATGTTTCATATTTTCAGTGCTCTAAAAATAGAAATAGGAGTTGTCAAAAGATTCCCATATGATAATATATCATGGAAGGACTATTTTTAGAGATTTTATGATAGATTTTATGACATCTATAAGGGTAAATAATAGGGGAGAATATTGTGGACGTGAGAGCCTAATTTTAGACTGAAATCTTTCTCATTAATGCTATCCACCTCATGAGAGGTTTGGCACATGGTTTTGTAAACCATAGATGGTTTCTTGTATAACTAGAGGTCTATAAATTGAAGGCTTGGAGAAGCAATTGATGTGGTAAGCTTTGCAAGTACTGTAAAGTTGGAATCCTCCTAGAATTGTTTATGGTGATACTCCTGTAAGAAACTTGCTCTGGTAGTGTATGTAATCTTGTTATTAGATTTGAAATACATTGAGTGGGCTTTTGGAGTGTGGGGTTTTTTATCCAAAAGGATTTTCCCCATGTATATCTGGTGTTTATGTTCTTGTTATGAATATGTTGCTGATATTTTTGTAATTGTTTTACTATGTTGAAATTTTTGCATAATATTTCTCCTCAAGATTAGCGTAGGAAGTTGTTCCGTTACTCTTAATTTCAGATATTGCTAATATGATTTGTTAATTGATTGGAAGGGGTAGTCTTGATTTTTTGGTGCCCCATATTATGAGAGATCATGATAATAGCTAAGAGAATATTCATGCAACCTCGCCACAAGATTTTGGGAGTATATATGGATACATTTTGTGAAAATATGGTTCATATCTAATCTTTTACGTGAATTTCTATGGCATAGATCAAAGTTGGGATTGTGTGCATGGATATTTGTGATATCTATCATTTATTGAAATAATCACAATTAGGGGAGACTGGAACGAGTCATTCAACACCTGTTGGCACATGGTTTTCACTGGCGAAGGATTGAGAATCGACTTCACTTTTGTACAGCCTTATAGCAACAACTTCAACTTTGGACTCCACCAACTCTCGACAAAGCCCATGGTTACCAAACATTAGTCTATTGCATGCCCAATTTACATATTCAGTAGTGTGGATTGAGGGTAAACAGTTGTCTCTCAATCGTTTTATTCTCCTACATCCTTGTCAATTCATCATCGATTTATATATCCGAACTATGTTGCATTTGGTGTTTTCACATAACTGTGTTACATTTGACCATTTGCAATATTGAGCTATGGAGACTTGAATATCCAAAGATTTAATTGTCCCTAAAAGTGTTCTTGGTTGTGGTGTTAGACTTAACAGAGAGGAATAAGCGCTGCAGTAGAATCAAATTCCTCGGCAAGATCAAATTCCATGCATTAAGTCAACATTCAATGCTCATTCAAAAATCTGTTAGTTGTATAATGGTGAGTCAATTGTGTGTCAAGTTGTGATATATATTTTATTATTATTAAAGTCAAGTGTCTGTGTAGTATAAAGGTGGGTTTATTATTATCTGCTCCATTTTGTGGAGTTTAAAAACAGAAAAGATAAATTTTATTGAAAGATTTGATGGGAAAGGCTTCCACACGTGGCAAGTACGAACCCAACTACAATTGATCGACAAAGACTTATGGAACATTGTCAATGGAAAAATTAAAAAACTGAAAGATGTAGAGGAAGCAATGAAATGGGAAAGTAAGGATCGGAAAGCAATAGCAATTATCATCCTTGGACTATCTGATGCATATTTACATCATATTGATCTAACCAAGTCATCTAATAACATTTGGGTGACATTGAACAAGTTATTTGGATCTCAAGCAGGTAGTGCAGCAATGGCGCTGAAGCAAAAAAAAAAATGGGCTAAAGATGGGAGAAAATGACAATATGGTTCAACATATTAGTACCTTTCGATCCATTTTAAATCAATTAGAAGTAATAAAAGCATAGGCGGATAAAGAAGATGCTAAAACAGTCTTATTAAATAGTTTTCCAAGAAAATATTTGAATATTTGTTTTACTCTTAGTAAGATCAATTCTAGTTTGGAAAATTGAATTTCCTCTTTGCTTGATGAAGAAGAAAAAATCAAAAGGTATGTACTAGAAGAAGAAACAGTAATGGTTGCAAAAAATAAGTCATCCTTCAAGAAAAATACACATCAATTCAAATCTTCAAGAAAACACCTTCTATGTCATTACTGTAAACAATCAAGACATGGTTTTGTGAATTGTAAGAAAAGAGCTCAAGATCTCTTAGATGATAAGCTGGATCAAAAGGCTTTAGTTGTTGAATAAGATGATTGTGAAAATTATTCTAACCCTACAAGTGATAATGAACTTATTAATTCTCCAAGTGATGAAGATTATTTGTACTAAGCATTTATAATCTTACTGGAGGATGGAGGCAACGGAGGCAAGAAGACACGCGGGCTACCCATACTACTTATGCGGCTACCATGGTTTCTACGCGGGCTTCATCTAAAAAAAGGGTTCGAGGAGGCACGAGCATTGCCAGAGGTTCGCCCCTCTCAGTTCGAAATGAGGTCCCTATTAATGGCGGCGAGAAACTAGTGGTATCTGTGGGAGGCGGATGCAAAAATGTAGAGGAAAATAAAGCACCAATCTCATGGATTGGTATGGCTTGCAATACTAACCAAGACCCCCATATCAAAACAGGGGTGTTCACTCATGGGACAGGTAAAGATGGTTCAGTCAAAGATTCATTATCTCCTTTAAAACTCAATACTGGTAACTGCAGATTGCAAGAGACTAAGAGTGGATCTGGTGATGGAGGAAGAGGTACAGGGGTAAGCCAGAACCAGGACAATCTAAACAGCAACAATAGGTCTGGATCTTATGCTTCAGCGGTCTCCAAACAGAAGGAGAATGTCAGAAATGAGCTCTTAAAACCCTCCCAGGAGGTCCCGACGCTGAAAATCGAAGAGGATTTACTTCTAAAGGTTCTTAAGGAGGAGGAAAATCTCTCCCATCTGGGGCTCATATGTAGATTTCACAAATTTTGGCCTAAGCTTTCTCAGCTTCATGACTGGATAGCCCAGAGATGGAGAGAAAAAATACAAGGTAAGATTGAGCTTTATCCTTGTGCTAAAGCTTACTTCATTGCTGTCTTTGAAACCCCTGAAGATAGGGATTTAATTTTTAGTCAACATTGGGTTTGGGGGGAACATGGGCTTATGTCCAAACCATGGTATCCATCTTTCGACCCATTAAAGGAGTCTTTTGATACCTACCCGATTTAGGTTCGTCTACCAGGACTCCCATTGCAGCTTTGGAACAGATCTTGTCTCATTGCTATAGGGGATACTTTAGGCTCATGTGAGCAGTTGATGATAAGACCTCCATTCAAACCCATACTACTTATGCTCGAATCCTGGTTGATCTCGATACCTCCAAATGTTTACCAGCAGAAATCAATCTTCAGATTGGAGCCAGGCTCTGGGTGCAGAGGATAGACTATGAGAGACTTGCCTTCAGATGTAGGCGTTGCTTCCAAACTGGTCATGTTACAGATGACTGTGAACACTCCAAACGTAAGACCAAAACAGCCTGGTGGAGGGATTCTCTACCTGAACATCTTACAATCGACTCAAATCAAGCTAAGGATTCGAGTGCCCCCCTGCAAGCTAACTCACCCATCATGGTTGATTCACAGACCAATACAGAGAAGCCTCCAGATTATTCTTTACAGGCTGCTGATTCAGAGATTAAAGATATTCCGACCTCCCATTTGGGTCACTCCCCCATCAAACCTATTGCAGTTTTTCCGACTGTAGTGGATGTGGGAAATCAGGAATGGACAGCGGTGGATCGGAAAAAGAAGGGTAATGCCAAATCTAAATCCCCCACCATATCGGACAAGATTTGATTCTTGTCTTTTTGGGCGCTATCATTGCTACATTTTGGCTTATGGCCTGCTACGCAGTTGCTTGGCAGCTGTGTTGTTGTTTTGTTGCTGTTTTGTTGCAGCTGGTTTGCTTTTGTTGGTTCCTTCCTTATCAGTTTTTGTTGGGCTCTTTTGTGATGATCGTCTGGTTGTTTTCTCCGTTAGTGGTCGGCCGGAGTACATTGTTATCATTTTTGTGGCCGGACCACTGCGTGTTTGCTGTTTGATCACTGTCCAGCAGGTGTTTATTTGTTGTTGTGTTGCTGTTGATTGTTTCTTTGCAGACTGCGTTCTGCACTTGGTCCTTATTGTTATATCAGGATGTTGATCCTTTTTTTCGAGCTTTATTTTCCTATTCTGGCTTCTGAGCCTTGCTGTACAAGGGTATAGTCCCTTTCAAAAAACTATTTGCCAATAATAAAAAAACGGAGGCAAGAAGACAATCAGCATCCTCGAGTTTGTCACTACCTCAGAGGCCGCAAACTTCTTTAGTGACACATTTTGTTGTGTGATGAATAAGAATAGATGAGCATCCTTGTTCCTATGTGTAGTACCGTGTTTATGCTTCCCATGTGATGATGATGATGATGTGGAGATTTGTACCATTGATACTATTGCAGGAAGTGTTCTTGAACAGATTGACTTGATGGTTGATGTGAATTGGTTGATGGGTCCCAATTCATGTATTCACTTAGATAGGTTGATGCGCCCCTATTCATGGATGATGTAGTTCCCACAAACAATGTTGAGGATCGAGACCATGTGCAGGCTACGGAGCGGCATGCTGTTTGGTTGAAGATGGTGTTTTCCCCATGTTCGCACTAAGGGAGGAATGTTAGGAATATTTGTTATTGCTTCATTGAGTGATTATATTATATTGTTATGTAATTGAAGTTGTTTTAACAACTTCACGTATATGGTTAGTTTGTTACCCATGTCTATTATAGGGTTATTTGTTTATATGCTTTCCTATGTAATAGGAAGTTGTTTTTCTATTATTTTGGCTATATAATAGCCTTTGTAATGTGTGGAATCATATAATACAAAGTTATTATTATTTGTATCTTCCTTTGGCCTTCCAAATCTTTAAAGATTGAACCATGAAAGTGTGATAGTGTGGAAGGTGCCAATTCATAATGTTCATGTCATGATTCTGTCATTGTCTCCTACTTGTTCATTTATCTAAGTGTGTTGTGGTTACACATTGTATCATATTGACATTTGTGTGTTCTACATATTGGTGTAAACTGTTAGGAATAATATTATTAATGCTCCATTTGGTTATTGTTAAATTGGTTAGAATTTTATTTGGGGTCATTTATCTTAGTGTATATTGTTATACCTATGTATCTAGACCGGGTCATTTGTTATTCCTACCTCCTATTTTATAGAAAGTAGTTTGCCTATATATGTGTACCTCCTCCCATGAATATTAATCAAGTTTTTTTTTGTTTGATCTAATGATATACCAAGATTTGGCATCAAAGGGAGAAGGGTTTATGTGATGGAAAGGTCTGTGTATTTTTATTAATTAATTGAGAGGCATTTGATTTTTTTTTGCCCCGATCCATGATATTTTAGTCTACATTATTATGTCTAATTTATTTTTTCTGTCATATTTTTGTGCGCTCAGCGTATCTGGTTAGGCCTGAGAGGAAAACATAAATATTGTAGTAAAAAATAAATCAATTTTCCAAGAATATTTTCTCTTAATTACATCAAGTTTGAGGGTTTCATAATTCCTAAAGACTACGCACGCAGGTGTTGATAATTTTGGTAAGTTCTTATAGTTGTAAAACAACCATCATTCAAACAATTAAAGCTTGTGGTCAACAGTTTTAATCTTATTGATCAGAGTGGAGAAAAATTGATGATGTTATTTCTTGTTCAAACAGATGCATAATTTTTTATGCATATGACATTTATATGTCAATTTTTGTCCCTTCTATGCGTGGCTCCCAGGTTTCAATCAGACGGTTTTGTAAAGAACTATGCTAACTGGACGTCTTCTTTTGGATCCTCCATCTTTATGGAATCAAGAATTAATATGAGTTGTGTATTAAATTTGGGCCTATATCAGTCTCCACACCATTTGACAGATCAGTAACTTGGTGAAGTGCCATAATCTATTAGATTTTGAGACTCTTGATTTTTACTGGCAATCAGTCGCACCTCCAAGAAGATCCCACTATATTCTCGAGCATGTTTACCCATATGCTACCCTCAAAGATCACAACTCTTACCACAACATCTATGAAACAACTCCTCTACCTGCTCGAAAAAAACTTCTGTAGTGACTCTCCAAACAGCAGATCTATTACTTGGTCTTTGTATTCCGTCAAAATTTGCAGTACATAGAGATTTTCCAATATGTTTTATTTTGGATTTCTATTCTTCAATACATAACATTAGGTGGTTTTTGTTGTCATTTTGAAATTTAAGAAGTAATTTTTTGTCTTATTATTTTTAGTATATCGAGTATTAGTAATAGAGTCTCCATATTAAAAAAAAAGGAGAAAAAGAAAAGAGAGTTGTTTCATTGTCATATTTATAATAGTCTCTTATAAGGTTTATTATTTGGTCAAGTAATTAAGAATATTGGTCACTTGTAAGTCATTAGAGTACGTGATGTATTGAAGAGTCTCATAATTATTTTTTCAAATCTTTGAATTCTTTGTGAGTCGTTGAATAAGTCAATTCATGGCATTTTCATTGTCAAGTTAGTTAAATATGTGATTTTAGGTTTTTTGTCTTTTTTGTCCAGCTAAGCATCAAGAGTGAAAATTCGTAAAATTAAAAAATATATTTAAAAAATTTCACCTCATGGACTCATTTTCGGTGTTACCCAACGTCGAACAAAATATAATGTTTCACATTGTGGGAGCGGTACTGTACTAATAATACAATGTGGAAACTATTAATCATCCAAGTCAAATTCAGTTGAGCTAACAACATGTTACTAGAGGATAGAGGCAATGCAAGGAGGAGGCCATTCAGTGACCTCTCATCAGTCGCCAACGACGGGGCCACTTCAGTTGTGGTGACATTTTTGTGGTGCGAGTTTTTTGTTTTTCAGTTGTACTTCATTTCATTTTTTCATCTTTTCAGTGTGTTTTTTGGATGCTGGAAAAATAGTTATGTTGGAGCACAGATGACTATCAGTGATCTTCTGACTGACGTGATCCTCTGACTATCGTACTTCGTTGGAAGATGGTCCACTTGTGAATACGTTCACTTGCAATGGTGGCCATGTGTAGCAAGATCTAACTAGAAATATTCGGTCAGTTTTATATCTTTGATACATTTTTCTTCGCAGTGTTCTTGTGTGTAAATTTCACATTATGGGGGAGAATATGGCACCAATGTTCCATTTTCATTTTGCGCCTAAAATGACTAAAGTCAAAGGAAGCTTCTAGTGGCAGTGGCAGTTTCCTATGTTGTTCAAGATCGAGTGGTAGCGATCAACAAACAGTGGTTATAATTAAGAACATTGTGATTCTTATAGGAATTAATGTGAAATATCTTTCCTGTATATGTTCTATTGTGCAGTTTTGTAATAAGTGTGTTGTGATTCCTATATACTTCCCTGATGTACAAGCATAGTGACGAACAAAAGCACCAGAGTAAGTCAGTTCATGGATCTTGAAAGGGTTTATGGGAGGATCTAGAAAATCACACGAGGTGAACTGTTGATGGGGCATGTTCACATCAAGGTTTTTGGTAATCCTGTTTAAAACCATGGAATAAGAGAGCCTTTATTTTGATCAAGATCATGAGTCACATTCCAAGACATGTTTCACAGGGGTGATCATACTGCATTTGAGTGTGTGGATGTTTTTCTACCATGTTCGCGCTAAGGGGGGAATGTTATGAATAATATTATTAGTGCTCCATTTGGTTATTGTTAAATTGGTTAGATTGTTATTTGGGGTTGTTTATCTTAGTGTATATTATTATACCCATGTATCTAGACTGGGTCATTTGTTATTCCTACTTCCTATTTTTTAGGAAGTAGTTTGCCTATTGTTTTTCATATATATTTGTAACCTACACCGCATGAATATTAATCAAGTTTTTTGTGTTTGATATGTTGATATACCAAGATAAATGTTACATGTGGTGTCGTGAAAACACTTGTGAGACTTTTGGTGTTGCACAGTTGTATAAAGTAATATGAAAGTAAAGAAAAATAATAATATTGTTATGTTTGGTCATGTGTTTGGGTCCCACATGGGTGGGCGTTATAGATTTTGGAATGATATTTCCAATAGTATCTTGTAAAGAGTGTCAGGTGAGTTATAAAGTGATATTGAATTACTTATATAGCATTCCGTAGGTGAAATATTCTAATAAATCCTATTATAGGAATATGAAATGACATGATAAAAATCTTCAAATTGAAAATAGATTCAGAGAATGTGAAAGGTCGTGATCGTACAAGTTAGCTAGGACCAAATTTCACATCCAAACCAAACAGTATGGCCTAGTACAGGATAGATGTGATGCAAAAAAATTTAAAAATGTGGCGTGATGGAAAAAGCTAGTTTATTGCTTTGATTAAATAATATTTCTTGAATTTAGGATATAAAAAAATGTGAAGATGAGAAATTCATGAAAGATATAGAGATATATATTGATTGGATTCCAAATGTGGGAATTTGTCTTAGCAGGAGAGTATAATCAAACTTGCCATTACAAAATGACAAGTTATTAGATTTTAATTTCTACATTTCCCTCCCTTTAAGAGTGCGATCAAAAATTTCATTCTTAAAGGAAAATCATACATGAGTGTTCATACACATTTTGTCTTCACTTGATAGTTGTTCTTTGATGTGTTGGTGTTGGCATTCTACATGATGAAACTTACAACACAAAGTGTAGTCAATGTCTATGATATTAAATGATATGTAACTCAAAGTATAGATAACATTTGTAACTTTGAACTTTTATAAAGTAAAGTAAAGGAGATGCAAAACATGAAAGGAATACACATATTTTTCTATAGATGGAGGAACTTCCATTTTTTGTGCTCTGGAGATTTGGAAGTGTGTATGAGACCTTCCAAAGGATTGGGGCTGATTAGTCCCCAGTAATGTCAGAGGATAAATTGGAGTATTGAATGCATGCAACCCAACATAGAAGGAAAGATAGAGGAATTGAATTACCTCACCAAGAGAGAATATTACCATATCTATTTTTTTCATAACCTTGATATCTTCCCTTTTTAAAACTTTTGAGAGAAGAGGGAGGATAACCTATGAAGAACTTATTCAATTTGATACCTTCCACAACCCCATTGACCACACCCTTATAGACGAATCTAGGTCTAATTTTTAATTATTGTAACTTTTGAGTAAGATAAAGCCATAGAAAGGAATGGGTATACCATGCCCCCTTAATGTGTTGTACTTCTGAAATTAAGTGTATAGATTTTGGAATATCATATATGAGAAAAAGGATTGTGCCCCCAAATCATGTTCTTGTAACTATGTCTGAGTAGTGTAGAGGAAAAGGAATGAAGTACTCATACCCCCTATATCATGTCATGAGCTAATTAGCTTATGTTTGATATTATATAAGAAACCTATAAATAGTTTATCTAATCTTATACAACTAGAAATATTTAAAAATTTACCTCCTATTTGAGAATGACCTCTACCATGGACAGGCTTTTACTGACATTATATTATGTCCAATTTACATTTTTGAGCTTTCTGTATGGCTCAATTCTACCTCTGTTTACTGTCCTCTGATACCAGAAAACTACTTTCTGAGGATTTGGACCCTGGAGAAATCTAATTCATGCTGATCTTGTATTCTATAGGCAAAGAAGTACTTGAGCTGGAACTTAACAGAATGCCCCCCATATTAATAGTAGGTCCATTTGATGGAGCATATCTCTGACTAACCAATTTCTCAACAGAATCAGATGTGTACACCACATGTAATAAGTTTGATCTTTTGCATGGATCGCATGCACAAGCTTGAACTGGTGACTACAGAGAAATGTTTTTCTTTGTTCTGCTCTAAACTGGCTTCTATGTATGGTTGAAACTATGGCACCTACTGTGAAATATGATGCAATTTGAAGACACAGCAATTACTTCTATGATAAGCCTATTTCTGGTCAGATCAATGACTGGAGTTACTCCTAAAAGAGCCAATGTCACATTGTTCTTATTTTCTGTGACAGCTGTAGCAATAGTTTCAAGCTTAGGCTGTGGAGGACTGTATAAATCATTCTTGGAAACCAGAGTCCAGTGATCCTCTAAAAACATCTTTAGTATCAGAGTCATGAATTTCAGCTAAGCTAGGTTCACATTTTTTGACAGTAGTCTAAACAATACATGTAGATCACCACGCTACTGCAATAATATGGATCACACCGTAGTTTAACATACTGGGTACATGGTGTTAACTAGATCCTATAGATACATCTTACACTTGGTGTGGGTTTTAACCCAATCATAATCAGAAGGGAGTGTAGGCCATTTTGTCTGAGCAAGCGTGTATTTCAGCTGCCAGATAGGCTACCATTGCCATCTAACATGTATGGGACTTAATCATTGGGTATGCACAATGGTGACAAGAAAGTAAATTAGATTCTGATAGGGAAAACCTCGAAGACACTTACCAGCATATTGCGACCCAAGGAAAGCATTTAGTTCATCTCATCATGGCAGAAAGGAGTCAAATAACCTAGTAGTCAAATATGGAAATAGACTGTCTAACAGAAACGGCTTAACCTATTGCTTGTATTAGGATATGAGTAGTTGACTTGTGGCTTACCATATCATTTTATTATAGCCATTTATAATTTCTCATGCTTAATCCAAGCCTGAGTGATGGCCATAACATACGAATAGTATATATAGGGGATTATAGGTAGTAGTTCATTATCATTTGAGCATTTGAGTCTTATTATATGGTTTAGAGGTTGCCCCCTCGAAGTGGTGAAGCTATTATAATTGCATATTGAGATCATTATTCAAAAATATTGTGTTATTTGGTGTTCTATTGCTGCTCATAATCTGAATTATGTTTAGTAATTTCATTACAAGTCGGTATCAGAGATGATCTGGGTCAAAATTAGGGCAAAAACCCTAATTTTTTGTTTCTCACAATATATTTTGAACCAGAGAAAATTGGTGGAGATATTTTTGTGATTTTGAAAAATTTCAAGTAAGGTTCCCTGAAAATTTCAGGACTTTTTTTATTTATTTTGCAGGAAGTTATTACAAATTTAGGGTTTTTCATAAAATCACTCCCTAGGGTGTAAACTGTGGAATGTTTTCAAGTTCTTTACATTTTTGGAAAGCTCTAAAAAAAATAGTATTAGTACACATTCTCTGTGTTGTTTCCTTCTCGGGCCTAATTTGCTATCAAACCTCTCCTTGAACCTAAGGTTTGATATCATGGCATGTGGCCTTCCACAAGAGCAAAAAAGAATCCAGTTACTCTCGCATCCCCCAGATAAAGATGGGATAGTGATTGAAGAGATGGATTCAGAAGGGGTAAATCTGATCCTCAGCACTAGGGTTTACTTCCCAGTTCGATCATAAGGTGAGCCAACTTGAGTATGAGCTGCGAAATGTACAATCTGAGATGCGCCTCTAAAGGAGACATAGCCCAAATCAATCATCCTGGATGATATCATGCAACATGTAAAGGGTAAACAGTATGGCCCAAATCCATCCCATATCAACCATGGAGGATCTTCAGTTCAAAATTATGGACAAAATAACCATGTTGGATCACTTTTCTAGCCCAATTAGAATCCAACTTATTCGCAACCATGGAACATGATGTCGAAAGTGGATATGCACAAATTTGATGGTAAAGATCCCCTGAATTGGATAAATCAAATGGATAAATTCTTTGAGCTACATCAAACACCATCAGGACAAAAGGTGACATTGGCATCCCTGTATCTTGAACCAGACCAATTAAATTTGGTATCGATGGTTATGTGCTCAGAGGCAGAAGAATGGTCTCAGTGTCACTTGGACATGATTTTTACTGAGGAGTTGCAATTAGCACTATAGTTCCAGTGTTTCAGAGAACTACTTTAGTCAAATAGAAAAGGGTTATGACAAACAAGATCATTCAAAGATTATGTGCATCAATTCCAGAACCTATCCTTAAGGGTGGAGAATATACCAGAAGAGAATCTGAATGACCTATTTCTTGGGGGTCTTAAGGACCACATCGAGCATGAGGTACGTATGTTTAATCCACTCAAGCTTTCTGATTCTATTATCATGGCACGTCGAGCAGAGGAAAAAGTTCTTTGTAGTAGGAGGCCACCTTTCATTAACACTAAAGACCATAATATCTCTTCCCCTTCATTTTCATAGGCCAATTAGACTGACTCCTCAACAAATGGAATAAAAGAGAGTAAAAGGATTATATTTTAACTGTGATAGAAAATATGGACCAGGACACAAATGTGCTAAGAAGAAGTTGTTCTATATTGATGGAGGTAATGAGGATGATGAGGACACTGAAATTATAGGAGAGGCTGAGGAACCAGTAGAAGAGGAAGTAGAGGATCACCAACCTACAATTTCTTGCCATGCATTATCAGGTATTAGTACTCCTCAAACACTCAAGGTTATTGGCTATCTCAAAAAATAGAAGGTGACAGTGTTGATTGACTCGGGGAGTACTCATAACTTCAAAAATAGTAAGTTAGCTGCCCGCCTCAATTGTTTTATTTACCCAGCTCCAGAAATGCAAGTTATGATTGCGGATGGTGGGATAGTCAAGTGCACAGGAAAGTGGCCATAGTATCAAGATTTCCATGGGAGACTACATGTTAGACTCACCTATGTTTTTTATTTCTATGGGAGGGGCAGATATTGTTTTGGGTGTCCAATGGCTCACAACCTTAGGTACTATAGAGATGAATTTCCAAGAATTCTTTCATGTGATTTCATTCAGATGGAAGGAAAATACAATTGAATGGGATGGTAGCTAAGTCTCCACAGATTATTAGCTCTCATCAGATGCAAAAGGTTCTCAGAAAAGGAGTAGATGGATTTATAGCAAATTTATTTTCCATAGAAGTACAAAATACAGAGTCTTCAATGCCACCTGATCTTCAGAAGATTGTTGATGCTCACTCATCTGTTTTTGATGCAATTCCAAAGGGACTACCACCAGTTAGGGATCATGATCATGCCATTCAGTTGATTCCAGGGAGCCAAACACCTAACATCAGACCATACAAATACCCATATTCTCAGAAAAGTGAGATTGAGAAAATGGTGCAGGAAATGTTGAAGGCATGTATCACTTCACCAATGGTCATGGTATGTAAGAAGGATGAAACATGGAGGATGTGTCCAGATTACCGAGAACTCAACAAGTACACCATCAAATATAATTTTCCTATTCCAGTAATTGATGATTTACTTGATGAATTGCATGGTGCTATTTATTTCACAAAATTAGATCTTCGTTTGGGGTACCATCAAATTAGAATAAAAGAGGAAGATGTTCATAAAATGGCTTTCAGGACTCATGAGGGCCATTATGAGTTTTTGGTAATGCCTTTTGGTCTTACAAATGTGCCTTCAACCTTTCAAAGCTTGATGAACACTATTTTCAGGCCATTTTTAAGGAAATTTGTATTAGTTTTCTTTGATGACATATTGATTTACAGTAAGACATGGGAAGAACACTTACAACATGTAAATAAAGTGTTCGGAAGTTTTGGAGAAACATACTCTCTATGCAAATCCATCTAAATGTTCTTTTGGTGTACAAGAGGTAGAGTACTTGGGTCACATTGTATCCCATGAAGGCTTCAAAGTTGATCCTTAGAAGATCAAAGCTATGGTGGAATGGCCAAGGCCAAAACTCTCAAAAATATGTGTGGGTTCCTAGGACTAATAGGGTACTACAGAAGATTTGTGTGGGGATATGGTAGAATAGCAACCCCACTCACTGCATTGCTAAAGAAGGATGCCTTCCATTGGACAGACTTAGCCACTAGATCCTTTGAGCAGCTAAAGGAAGCCTTGTGCAGCATCAGTTTTGGCTACTCCCAACTTCTCAAAAACCTTCATTGTTGAATGTGACGCTTCAGGGGATTGGGAGCAGTTCTAATGCAAGAAGGAAGACCAATTGCATTTGAGAGTCACCAATTCAAAGGAAAATATCTACTCAAACCTATATATGAGAAAGAAATGATGGCTATTCTTCATGCGGTCAAGCAATGGAGGCCCTATCTCATGGGTAGACACTTCAAGGTAAAAATTGATCATGATAGTCTCAAATAATTTTTGGAGCAAAGGTTATCATCTAAGGAACAACAAAAGTGGGTAACAAAAATGTTGGGTTATGATTTTGAAATCATATACAAAAAGGGTAAATAAAATGTAGTAGCTGATGCGTTGTCCAGAAGGGATACATCCACAGATGCCTTACTATGTGGAATGTCCATGTTGAAGGCTGATTGGGTGGATGAAGCAAGATTGGAATGGGATCAAGACAAGGATACACAATCTCTAATATAGAATATCAAGCAAGGATCTATGACATCTAACAAATTTGAGTGGAAAGGTAATGCCCTATGGTACAAGGATAGGTTATACTTGAGTAAAGATTCTGAGTTGAAGCATAAGATTCTTGCAGAGCTACATGCCTCACCTGTTGGAGGACACTCTGAGTTTTTGAAGACATATCATAGAATAAAAAGAGAATTATTTTGTGAAGGACTCAAGGGGGATGTAAAAAAATTTTGTATCAGAGTGTTTAGTGTGCCAACAGAACAAAGGGGAAAAAATTAAGACACCAAGTCTGTTGTAACCCTTACCAATTCCTAGCCAGAGATGGGAGGAGGTCTCCATGGATTTCATCACCGGATTTCCTTGTTCAGAGGGTAAGAATGTTATTTTTGTGATTGTGGATAGGCTCACAAAATATGCCCATTTTTGTGCCCTATCACATCCATTTGCAGCTAGTACAGTCGCAACTATTTTTTTGGAGACAGTTCAAAGGCTACATGGAACCCCAAAGATAATTGTAAGTGATCGTGATCCTATTTTCACAAGTAATTTTTTGGACGGAATTACTTTCATGTTTGGGTACTCAGCTAGCTCACAGTTCATCTTATCATCCTCAAACTGATGGGAAAATGGAAGTGGTCAACAAATTCTTAGAGGAGTACCTACGTTGTTTTGTACCAGATAAGCAGGAAAGATGGATTAAATGGATACCACTTGCAGAATGGTGGTATAACACATTTTTTCATACCTCTTCTCAAATGACCCCATTTTTAGCATTATATGGTTACCATCCACCTTCTATCACTTCCTCCTTGAATTTGTAAACTAAGGTCAGAGATGTTGAGGAACACATTCAACATCAACAACATGTTTTGGCTAGTTTGAAGGAGAATTTAGCATTAGCACAAAACAGGATGAAACAACAAGCAGATCAACATCGTAGTGAAGACATTTTGAAATTGGTGACTGGGTTTTTGTACATCTCCATCCTTACAAACAGATGTCTCTAAAGCAATAGAAAAAGGACAACAAACTTGCTCCTAAATACTATGGCCCTTATCAAGTTCTATAGAAAATTGGCAGTGTTGCTTATAAACTAGAGTTGCCTCCATCTTCACACATACACCTAGTATTCCATGTTTCATGCCTGAAGAAGGTTATTGGACAGAAATTTGAAGCCTATAGACAGAGTTACCAGAACTTGACGAGGAAGGAAGAATCATTTTGGAGCTAGAGAAGATTCTACAAACACGTACTAAGAGGCTAAGAACCAGAGACATTAAGGAATATCTGATCAAGTGGAAGAATCTGAGCATAGAAGATGTAACCTGGGAGGATGAAGGTTTTCTGTAGCAACATCCAGGATTATTCAACGTTGAGGACAACATTGGTTTGAAGGGGAAGGGCATGTTACGCCCTTAACCTATTGCTTGTATTAGGATATGAGTAGCTGACTTGTGGCTTACCATATCATTTTATTATATCATTTATACTTTCTCATGCTTAATAGGTCGGCCTGAGTGATGGCCATAACATATGAATAGTATATATAGGGGATTGTAGGTAGTAGTTCATTATCATTTGAGCATTTGAGTCTTATTATATGGTCTGGAGGTTGCCCCCTCGAAGTGGCGAAGCTATTATAATTGCATATTGAGATCATTATTCTGAAATATTGTGTTATTTGGTGTTCTATTGCTGCTCATAATCTAAATTATACTAGTAATTTCATTACATAATCCATATAAAAAGTTAGTGACATTATTGTATCAAACAAGTATAGAAAACAATGGTAGTAAAAATATAGATAACATGATAGGTTAGAGTTGCACAAAACACACATGTTAGTCATGTTAGCTCAAAAACATAGCATAGACATTATGTATATAGTCAAACTTGATGAGGAAGTGTAAAGTAACTATACTGAAACAAAAATCACTTGTTTTGTGTGGGAGATGCCCCCAAAGGAGTAGTGTTAACGAGAAGGAAATGAACTAACACCTTTCATTGTGTGTCATCATGTGTGTGTCCTACATCGCACTCAATATACCTCATGAACACACGTGTTTAAAGAGTATATAGAGAGGATATTCTATATATGGAACCAACATGACAATAACATATATAAGATAACAAGATAGCCAATCAAACCATAGACATGTCCTTTATTTGTGTTGTTTCACATGTGTAAATGTTTTTATATAATGTGATTATTTGAATGTTATTGATTCATTTTAAAAGTAGTTATGTATAAGAAAGGGGGTAATACAAGAGCTATTGAATAAGATCCTTATAAAGAGACACAATGTACTCAAAGGGTAGAGGAAGTGTAGGATCCACAAGTGTTAGAAGAGACAAGGAATGCTTGTGTAGAATCTATGTAGAATCCATGGCATGTGTCAAATAAGACATATGGTGTGAATACCCATGAGGAGTAATATGTGTGTCTAGAGGCCTAATGAAGTGCCAAGGGTTTGAGGTGATAACCTTTATAAAAACAAATGGTATAATTATATAAACATTAAATATGTATGTTGCATTTAAAGGTGTATTAAAACCATTAGTTTAAATACTAGCCAAAGTAATCAAGAGGAGCTAAAATACTATAATGGTGAAGATAAAAATGGAAAGATATAGCTAGAAGTAATATGTATAAAACATATTTTCATGAAGCCCATGAGGACTGATAAAAAGAATATGAAAAGCACCAAATGAACTACAAATAGAAGATTGAGAAGATTGCAATTGTAACAAACATGTGTAATGTTAGTTATTTGATCAGATATATATGGTGAAAGAGATATCAATGTCATGTCAGTTACCTCCAAGGGTAAAGATGTGGCCATGGTGGGTATAGTCATGCTAGAAATACCTATGTGGATATTTGTAAGAGAAAAGGAGCTAGCAATGCATAATAGTCAATAAACATAACAACACGATGAGCATGTGTGAGAAAATATTGAGCATAAATCTAAGTACAGAAGGACCTCATGAAGTACCATATGAAGTAGCAAAGGAGGGAAGATACATATATCCTATAGGAATAGCTTGTAAATGAGACCACTCAATATGAGAACTAAAAGAGAGCAATCTACTAGAATTTGTTGGTGAACTAAAAGAACTAAGGGCATATGGACATGGAATAAGTGACCCCCTAGAATGAGGATGTGAACTAGAAATTTTATTAATAGATGTGTGATGGCTATGAATAGTGACTTCATTTATTTGGTGATGTCATGGAGGTAGATGATGTTTGAATGAGATGCCCTTAATAGTAACCACTTATTGATTATGAATAAACTTAACACATTGATGTAAAATAGATGTATAGCCACAAAAGAACATAGATGAGGACAACCTAGACACATGTCACGTGAAGGAATATATGATAATTAATAATGGAGTAGAGATAGTAGTAGAAAAAACTATGAGAGGGAGAATAATATTTCCCAAGTTTGTGTCAGCCTAAAAGGTTAGTTTCTTTTTACTATATCTAAGAGAACAAATCAATGTGAGAGTGCATAAATTATGTGTAATAGTTTCTTTAAGCACTGCACTATGATGAGGATCTTGGTTACTAAAAGCACAAATGTAGAGTATATTTGAAACAAAATCATGATTCATATCAGTGTCGTCAAAAGTAGTAACTAGTTAAGGGGGTGGAAGAACATCCACTAGTTTTTCATAAGAAGGCAAGGGAAGCATGGCATGATAATTATAAGACCCAACTAAAGAGTATTTAATAATGTATGATCAAGAAATGGGTCATGTGATATAGGATTAGCCTTAGTAGGGTGAGATGTTACTACATGTACATCGTTAATTCAATGGCACCAGTGTTGAAAAGATTTTGTATAACGTGATGGAGCTTAATACATTAATTAGTGCTATGATAAATGCATCAATAATAGTAACATAATGAATTAAAATCAAATTTTAACCATAAAGCGCACATGTATCAATCCCAAGTGCCAAAGGGAAGGATAAAATGTTTTATTTAAATAATTGTCTAAGAACTATTTTTGGTGCACAAGGAAAACATGTGAATTGCTACCAATAAGGTTACAAGTCTTGCATCGTGGGTTTTGAGATAGTGGTGATAGGATAGTTAGCATGAGAATCCATGGATATACCTTGCCTTGATTTTTAAATTATAGTGTGTGAAGAGTGAACAAATGAATAGAAGAAGAAGAATGTGAATCACTATACATATAGATGGGAGGTGTACAGTATGAATCCTCGTAAAAGTGAGAGACCTTAGTGTAAATATATATAGAATCAACAAATGGCTCCCCATCTTCACATGGATGAGAAGCATGGATATAATTAGAGGGATAGTATCATATACTAAATAAAGGGTGGGAACCCTTTGGCTTGAGATAGAGATGAAAATAATGATAATAATCCATGATACTTTGTATTAAAACACAATCTAAAACTAGCAAGAGAAAACCTTAGGTCCATTAGGGCTTAACTCAAAATTCAAGTTCACCAAATGTTTATACCCTAATTAAATTAAGTTATGGGAAATTCACATTAATATATAGGATTTAAGTGATATTGAATTTTTTATATAACCTTTCATAGGTGAAATATTTTAATAAGACCAATCCTAGGAAGATAAAATGACACAATAAATATTTTCAAATTGAAAACAGAGTCAGAGATTTTAAAAGGTCACAACTATACAATTTGATTAGGAAAAAATTTCACTTCCTAACCAAACTAACCAGTGTAGGACATGAGAGATGTGATACAAAACAAAATTTTGTGGCATAATACACTGATAGTTTACTATTTTGATTAAATAATATTTTCTAAATTTATGATAGAGTAGAATGTAAAGAGGAACAAGTCACAAAATATCTAGATAGATATACTAATTGGATTTTGAATGTGAGCATTTGTCTTAGCAAGGGAGAAGATTCAAACTTGGCATTATAAGAGAATGTGGCTACATTTTAAAACTATTGTAATAGCCTCCTTATTGTGCATCGTACAGACTTAGTCTCTGTGAAACACCCCACCCTTGAGAGTGATTTTTGTATCCTCCATAAGACCATCGAGGTAGAGGTGTTATCCATTGTGGTTGGTTTTTATAAAAATGATATTCCTAACTTATCATGTGTTTGGAGTTGATGGATCTTAGCTTGTGTTATGTTATGGAGATGGAGGAGCTCACCTTCTTGAAGGCACCATGTCCACATCTTGTGAAAGTAATTGAGGTTTATGAACCGATTGCACTTGTACTAGAAATATATTTTGAATCACTTCATCTCATAATTCCATCAAGGACCCAACATCCTTTGACTCGTGATTTTTTGACTTACAGCAGCCACAAACTACACTCCAACATTAACACAAATAGTGTTGCATAAAATGACATTTTCCTGTAAGATGACACCATACCTTGTAAAATAACATAGTATTTTGCTCTCTCATTTGTAATAATAGGTGGTTTACTTTCGTGTGTCCTTACATGATCATGTTTTTGACATTCTTCTTCTCCACAATTTGTGCATGAAATACTTATACAAGGATTCTTCCCTTATTTTATTTCTTATATTCTCCTCATTATTACATCAAGATTGGCCTTTATTTTAGAATTTATGGTTGATATTTCACCATAGTAATTCAATATTTTTTACCCTTATTACAACTTCACTAGCTTGTGCTTTTGTGGGAAACTTCATTTACACAATAGAAAGTTGAATTTTATTGCATGGTCCTTCTACAAACCAAATAACCTTGCTTGCATAATCAAATTTGAAGCTATTTTTATTCATAACATTAAAGAATCAAATATCATATTCCAAGATCGATTCACCTAGTATTTGTTTTATCTCCTTTAGTTTTTGAATAGCTTGTCCCACACACTTACTTATTTTGAATTCTTGAACTATGACATCTCAAAAATTATTCAATGTATCTTTACTAAAATCAATGGTATATACAAATTCTAGAGCTCTACCCTGTAAAGCCCCTATGAGTTCATAGTTTTTTATGTCATCATAAGTTATCCCCTTCGCTCCTGATTTCATATCATCGGTAAAAAAGTAGTACTTTGGGTCTGAAGACCCATCATGTGGCTACAATGTTCCAAAAGGACTAATAACATGTCGAATTATTCCTCCTTTGATTGGCTTATTTCCACCCGATGGTTATTGATTGTTACTAGAATTATGGTTGGCTTATGTGGGATGGTAATTTTTACTTACACATGTGCTCACACTTGTGTAACTGGGTGCATGCTAAAAATTCTCATAATCAAATAAATTGGTACTAAATTCTACATATTCAAATAAATCCACTTAGTATTTTAGGCTCACTAAACTATTATAACTATAAGTATCACTTCTTATGTCATTGGAGCTCGGAAAAAAATGTACAAAGGTTACTTTCCAAAAGTTGCTTTTGTCTCCTTCCAGGGATATTTTATATTTATGTTTAATGGTACTAAGTTATAATATTCTTATGCAAGGTAGGTTATACTTAAATTTTCTCATATTTCTTTCCATCTTTTTGGTCTTTCATCAATTTTGTTCAAAACTCCAATTTTCTATATGTCACTTTTCCCTAATGTAATTTTCTCTCCCCAAATCTATGTGATTCCATGTCGTCCAAGTGGGGATTTCTAGGTGTATCTCCAATTGCATTCTAAACTTACTCTTAAATAGTTTCAATCAGGCATTCCTCTCTTCCTCTTCATCTTCCTCTGCCAGTTCTTCTCTTTCCTCTCTCTTTACCAAGGTCCACACTTCCTTGTGTACCCTCTTGGTGGCTTCTATTTTACTCATAATTTTCCTCTTTTATCCACTCTAGAGACTCCTTTCCTCCTTCCTTGTAGTATCTTTATTTCACCTAACTGTTATATGCATTGGCACTTCATTCAGATAGATCTGAATGCTCACGCAAAGCTACCATGTCCCTCCTTTGTATTGCTTGTTAAGATGTTAGCATGTAGATACATGATTATAGATAACTAAATGTTCATTCATTCATAAGAACTCATTTCATACATTAAATTGGAAAAACATGTAATAAGGAAACATACCGATCAGTTAACAACTAATACCATATGCAACATGTAATCACCATATTTAGACACATCAATTACCATAATCCATCCTCCATATTCCATCATAACAAAGCATTACATAATGGAAGTTGAATACATAACCATAACTAGGTACTGGAACATGTGCAACATTAAACCCTAATCCATAACTCCTCTCAGCACTCAAACATGAACAATAGTGTGTGGTGCCAAAACAAAGATATACAATAGATAAGTATATGGGTGGGGACTTTCCCTTCACCGCTTAGATGCACTCTTAAAATAGATGGCATGCTCAAAATAGCCATGTGTACATTACATGCATGCTAATAATAGACATTCTTATAAATAAGACTTGCTTTTATCCTATTAATAGCTCGATCCATGCATGACCTTCCATCTTCGCTTTTACATGTGCTTTATCCCAAAAATAGACATTACTTGGTCCTCAAGTCATCCTACTTTTCTCCTTTGTGTGATTTGCACTCCAACGTGTTTTTCCTATTTTTAGCATGTGACTACAAAATCAGATAAATCTTGAGTCCTATCTTCATGGGTGTGTGCCACTTTAACTATACCTTCACACATGCACATGCCCCCCTCTTGCACACCTTAATCCTTTGGTGCGCTCTCCATACTTATCCATTTCTACCAGTCCAACATTACGCACACTAATTACATTATCGTCCTCGAAAATGGAGTCTCTTGACTTATCTCTTCAAGACATATTGAATAAATAATGAAAGAATAAGGAATGAATAAAAGAATACAACATAAAGTATATATTCTTCATGGTGCTCCACTCTCCTTTTCCTTAGCTAACAACAAAATTTCAAGGTAGTCATTGTTAATTGTACTCTCCAACTCATTCCATTTTTTCATCCCCTTCTTCACTGAATCTAGAACTATGCTAACTATCTTTTCCATCTCCTCTAGAGTTATGTCTTCCCCTTTGTGCGTGAGCTCCCTTATCACTCCAGCTAGTCCTAAGATCATTCCTTTCATGAAGTCCATTTTTTGCGCCACCAGCGACCCCAATTTATTTATTCTTGTCTTATGTGGCTCCCTTTTTTTCTTAAGTGTGTCATTTTTTTTACAATCACAACCATTGTCTCCTCTCTTCCAAGTGCTTCATCCTTTTTGGTCGTGATCACTTCATTTTCTTCCTAGACAGTTTATGCCTTAAGGATTCGATCTATATCTTGGTAGTTGTTTAGTGCCCAACCTTCCTTCTTCATTTCATCCTTTAATGTTTGTAGCATGGTTTCATACATCCCAATCCTACACATTATATGCTTCTTTTTCTTTTTCTTTTCTATCTGGTCCTTGTTTGCACTAGTGCGATGGTTATAATTTCTCACCTTACTTCTAGAAATGTGGAATTCCCAATCATGCCCTATGAGTACGCCCTCCAAAAACTACATTTCTAAAAACCTTTCATTGGGAACTCTTACTTCTTCCTCTGGTTCTGTCTGCTTCTTGCTCCTTGTGGGTGTTGCAGGTGCTCTTTTTGGTGGCATCACTAACTTGTAAAACTAATCATTTCCTTTTTCTTCCTTCTGCTACCTATGTCACCCCAAACTCGCATGCCCTAGTTACAATTTCTTTTTCCAAACCCTAACTCCTTGAACCCTACTCTTCTCATGCCTTTTACTTGCTCTCATACTTCTCACAAAGGATATCCACCATGATTGTGACCAAATTCACTAGTTTTATTTACTTCTCGACTGCACTCGTACTTTGCATTTGGTCACACTTCAATTCACTCTTCAAGGCTCAAAAACTCTAAACATGCAAGGTAAGAATGAAGTCATTTGTACCCTTTTATAGATTTTTGAAAATTTCCCGCATTAATTGATCCTCACCTACAACCATACCCAACTTTGATTACGGTTTTTTACTTTTTCTGTGTTTTTCGCTACTTTCTTCTGTGCTTTTAGCCGCAACCTTCTGGTGCGCCTACTACTTCTCTACCACATACCTCCTTCTGTGTGCCTTCCTACGTCAAAGTACATAATCCTCTGTACCTCATACTAAGTATTTCACCATGTCATTGCCTACCTTGCGTTACCCTACACGACCCTTTTCTTACACATGGTCTTCATCCTGAGTAATTTTCCTTATGGACGCCATCTCCTTAGCACCCATAACACCTTATTTTTCTTTCAAATGACATCCATACATCACGCATGTACTTGTTTCATCCTTCCCAATGCACCAACCTTTATATAATTCTTTGAACACCAAAAAAAATTGTTTTCTATTACATGCACTTCCACCTACATCTGGTTCACCCCACACCAAAAGTATGCACGGTCCTCTACGCATGAACTCAATAGATAGTAATCAACTTCCTCTGAGCAAGCACCCTTATTACAAAAAAATAAAGAAATAAAAGTAACAAAGCATAGAAATGATGAAAGGAAACACATGAAAGGGAAAATCTAAGCTAAATGGTAATGCTACCTTATTACAAATTCTTTGAACACCAAAAAAAAAAATTATTACATGCACTTCCACCTACATCTGGTTCACCCCACACCAAAAGTATGCACGGTCCTCTACGCATGAACTCAATAGATAGTAATCAACTTCCTCTGAGCAAGCACCCTTATTACAAAAAAATAAAGAAATAAAAGTAACAAAGCATAGCAATGATGAAAGGAAACACATGAAAGGGAAAATCTAAGCTAAATGGTAATGCTACCTTATTACAAACACCAAGCAACCTTATTTATAGTATGGTTTTAGCCTAATCCCATTGAAGTAACTGGGAAACATAGTACCATCTAGCGCATGTAACTAGAAATCTCCTGATTCAAGTATCTTGGTTACTACAAAAGGTCCCAACCAATGCACCTTTAATTTCCCTGGATTGGACACAAACTTGAAGTCATAGAGAAGGAACATATTTCCAACTTCAAACATCTTGTTCTTAATGTGTCTAGCATGCCATGCCTTTTGACTTGCCTTCTCAATCTTCTGGTTCCAACACGTAATGGCGCACCTCTCATCTAACTACATTAATTTATCAATGCACTCTTCAACAACATGTTCATCATCAAGTCCTCCTACACTTGCAATACATAGGGATGGTAACATGAATCCAACTGGTAGTACGGCCTCCGTGCCAAACACCAACTAAAAAGGTGTGGCCTTATTTAATCTTTTATAAGTGGTCCTTTAAGCCCAAAGCACAGCTGACACTTTATCATCCCAATCTTTCCTTCCAACATCACATATTTTGGTCAATGTTTGTCCCAAGAACTTGTTGCAAGCTTCTGGTGTGTCATTAGCTTGAGGGTAATAAGGGGTAGTTTTATGGTGTGCCATCATAAATTCTACTAGTAAAATTCTAATTGTCTCATTAAGGAAATGAGTTCCTCTATCACTTGTCAAGCTTAATAGACAACCATACCTGCAAATGATATTCTCCCAAAAAAACCTTGTTGTTGTGGTTTTTGTACTATCCTTTGTAGGTGTTGCCTCAGCCCACCATGTAAGATAATTTGTACAAATAATAATGTAACACGCACCAGTCCTCCGTGCAGGTGGTGAAATAGGACCTACAAAGTCAATATCCCACTTTTTAAAAGGCTATGTTCTTGCGATATGTTGCAGGAGCATTTCATCTCTATGTCTAGACTTTCTAAGGCACTGACAATGGTCACATGCTTTCACATACTCCTTAGCTTCCTTATACAAAGTCTCCCACCAAATTCCAACCATTAGATTCTTACGCACGATAACATCACTAGTGTAATTCCCTCATGTTATTCCACCATGAGCCTCCACCAGAATAGTGTCACACTCACTTTCCAAAACACATCAGATTAAGAATTCATCGCAACCCCACTTGTACAAATCTCCACCAATCAAATGATACATTGATGTGCATATAGTAAGTTTCTTATTCTCTAATGTCTTCATTCCTTTAGGTGTCATGCTAGTGCGCAAGAACACTGCAATATATTCCAATTCTGTGGGTGTGTGGTTCAATATAAACAATTGCACATCTAGCATAGTATCTTCAATGCTATGCGCGTCCTCACCAGAATTAATCCTTGATAAATGGTCAGGTCCTAAATTAACTTTTCCCTAGTTTCACAACAATGGTGAAATCAAACTCCTAAAACATAAGTATCCATCTATAGATGCGCCCTTGCAAAATAGGATAGTTGACCAAATACTTGAGCACCATATGATCTATATAGAAAATAAATGGGGTTTCCAACAAGTATTGTCTGAACTTGTGCAACGTGTAGATCATAGACAATGCCTCGCGCTCAATGGTTGTGTAATTTTGCTCCGCGGGTGTCAACTTCCTACTTGCAAATCAAATGGGATGATCCACAATTCCTTCTCCTAGCTTTTCCAATATTGTGCCAATTGTCATGCCAAATGCATCAACATGAACATGAAATGGTTTATCCCATGAAGGAAAGCACAAAATAGGAACATAGTAAACCTCTCTTTCTATGTCTTGAATGCCTATTGTTGCGTGTCACCACAATAAAAATTTCCCTTTAGCTTTCAACAATTCTTCCAAGTGCACGAAAATCTTTGCATATCCTTTGATGAACTTCCTATAATACCTTCCATGTCCCAATATCCATGTACCTCACTTTGATTAGTAGACTCTTTTAAGCCCAATATTACAACTATCTTGGTTGGGTTTACCAAAAATCCTTCCTTGCAAATGATATGCCTAACTAAAGTGTCAAAAGATGTAGTAAATATGCACTTCTTAATGTTACGAGAGATTCTCAACTGCGTACACCTCTCAAACATGAGCCTCAAATTATCATAGGGATCCTTGACTAAGCCAATATTGTCCAATCATCCAAATACACCTGCAAGAACTTATGATGAATACAATCTTGAAAATCCTACACCACAATACGTAAGAACACTACTAGCGCATTTTTTAGTCCAAAAGGAAAACTGTATATGCAAAACTTCCCTACTCAGTGGTGAAAGATGTTTTCTCCTAGTCTTATTTTTCAATGCGCACCTAGTTATAACCTGAGAACCCATCTGTAAAATAATATATCTCGCGCTCAGCTACACCTTCAAGGATCTCTTTTGTAAATGGGGTGGGAAATGGATCTATGAAACATGAAGCTTTTAACTCTGTGTAGTCTACACATATCCTAATCCTCCCATCCTTCGTAATACTTATGACCATGGAAATGACCCATTTAGATTCTTCAATAGGCTTGATTATGATAGACTTGAGCATATTTTCAATTTCCTTCTTCACCTTCACATGTAGGTTAGGATTCATCCTATAAGGCCTCTTCCTAACTAGGAGTACACCTTCTTTCAGCTTGATCTTCATCTCACCTAAATAAGGGTGCACTCCTTTTAACTCATGATAACCTCATGGGAAGAGATCCTAAAAGTCACACAAGAGATCAATAATATTTTCTACTTCCTGTTTCGATCAATAATCACAAATAATGGCCTCCTTAGGCTCGGACTCTGTACCAATGTTAACCTTCTTTATCTTCATAAGAACATGGTAAGCACATGCCTTCTCATCTATAGAATCCATTACATCATGTGCACCTTAAGTGTGACTAGCATCCAAGTTGTCGAATTCCTTGTCATCAATCATATAGACAAATTTACCCTTTTCTTTCTCCCTCCAATGGTAACCCAATTGTACTTCTTATGTCTCCTCAAGATCAAGGCACACCTCCAGATCAGGTTCTCCAAACAACTCTAACATGAGCTCTTGATCCTTCACACTATCCCCTAAAGTGATGTACTTCATTATCTACAATGCTTCATGGACTGAAGTCTTAGTAGAAAAGTAACAAAAAATTTGTATCAGACATGCAGTCATCTCTTGCCAATTTTTTGTTTTTATTTTTATCTCAACATGGACATATCATGCGTGTGCGCAACCAAAAAATGTGGAATAGAACTTGTGCACCCAAATTAATGGTGGTAAGGCATCCTTACCATGTGCCCATGATCTCTTACACTCATGGACGTGATGAAAGGTAGGAGACTTACCATGAAATTCACATTTTTGTGTATGTACATTGCTTCGAGTAAACTTAGTGGAAAAGGCTATTCTCACATCTCACCATTCCAAAATTCTATCTCTATGTGTTTCCCACCACCACATTGTTGTCCCGCACAAGGTATAGACCAACATGTTTCTTCTATCCCCTTCATTCTACCATTGAGTCTCCATTGTGCACAAAAATGTATCAGGATTCCCTTCACTGGTATACCTTGGTACTTGAGCTAATGTATCCTAGTGACTCACCCTTTAACTTCATGCCTAACCAGTTCATATGTGTCATGTTCCTAGTTATCATGAGCAACACTAGTAGTGTCACTTACCAACTGTGCATCCTCCCACTGAAAAAATGCCCTTTTTTTACGGTTCAATATTCTCTGGTTTGCGGTCCTTCTAAGAATAAATGTGGTTAAGATCTTCCTCACTCAAAGGCTCAGTATAAGGCTTTGCCTTATTTTCAAACAGAGGTATAATCATGCGCTCATATTTTTTCTCAAAACCAATGTACCTCTTGTTAAAAAAACATATCAACATTGTTTGCATAACATTAGGGTCGTCCAAGTAATGTTAGAAAGTTGTTTGCTTCGGCAAGCTCCAACACCTCAAAGTCTCCAATAAACTTAGCACCATGAATGATAATATATGTATCCTTTAATACCCCAATAAGCCTTACCTTAGTTTTATTTACCATGTACAACACATTCAATGATGGCTGCAATGTAGGTCTTCCCATCTGATTCCATGCTTCAAGTGTCAACACATTTACCTCAGTGCCTATATCAATCAAAATATTACTCATTAAGCAACCATCAATAATTGCATCAAGTGTGATTTCTTTATCAAATTCATGGTCCTAAGGTGGTAGATTCACATGAAGTATATTCCTCTCATGCTCTACTCCAACATGTAGTATCTTCTCTTGAAGCCATTCCCCTAGCAATGGGATGATATTTTCCTGACATAACATTTTATAGACTTCTTTCATGTCATCAAAGTTCTTCTGTGGAATCTCAACATTCTCTGCATGCTCTCTTGTGCATATTTGTTCCTTTAAGCATTGTATCTCACCCTGCATATCTTTAATGACTCCCATAATCTCTTGGTAGACTTCCTTCTGATGCACCACATCTAGATAGTTAGTATGTATCACTTCCTCCCTTGTTATAAGTGATTTTTCCTTCAAATGATCATGTGCACATGTTGCCTTGGTGCGCATCATACCCAGCATGGATTGTAACTCTGGATCATTCTTCTTAGGCATCCATTGATCAGTATTTGCATGTTACACCTTGATCATCCTGGTGCCCTTGTCTTTCTTTTTTTACTCATGTGTTCATATAAATCCGACCAATCCTCTAACTTATGTGGCTTTCCATAACTTGAACATGCTACATTCTGGGATAATCTTATTAGTAATGATCAGGTGACCCAAAAATATAACAAGTTCTTCAAATGAACCTACCTCTACCACCACCGTGACCTCTGTCACAATGTCCTCCTTAGAAGCCTCCATTATTATTTTCACCATGGTTGTGGCCTTCATGAGTATGGCCTTCTTGTTCCTTAGATCCACCCACCACACTAGATTGGCACACTCCTATCTCAATGGCTTCATGGATGTGATTAATTAATATGCATTATATGGTGTTGTGAGTATGAGACTTACAGATATTACAGTACAGGGACACCTTCTTCTGGATCATGCACTACAAAAGAGGGCAATTCCAAACATCATGGTTTAGGTGACATACTTCACAATCTAGTAATAATGTGTGTGCACTGTGTTTGTGCTCAGTTTAATATCACCCTGTTTGCTCAAAATTTCTTAGTTTGCATGGTTTGAAGTTTTCTCTATTTCCCTGTATGGATGTGTAAAATCTTTCTCCTTCATTTGGTTGTCGTTGTCAGTCCTTTCCTTGGGTTGTGGATCACATTGAGTCTTGGTTTTACTTACAGTCTTCATCTCCATGGGGAAAAACTTTGTTGTTGAGAATCTTCCATGATTGTGTCTCCTTTGTAAATCATGTCCCAACATATGAGGATACGTGGTCCTTTCTGATTGGACATGGCCCGGCGGGTATTTTTGGTGAAACTTGTCACTTTTGTTACATTTGTAAAAAATGCCAAACTGGTCCCGCTACCCCGATAGTATATGATTGGCTATTCAACAATATGAAGCGGTAGGGAAAATTTCTTACTTTGACCTAAGGACACATGGCGGTTTGAAAAGTCAAAGGTGGAGAGGTGGATCGTCGGAGAATTTTGAAGATTTTTGCCTTTTTTTGAAAGGGAGAAAAGTTATAAAATGATCTGCAACTCCACAGGGGACAAATTAATGTCACATGTTTGAGTCAGCATTGAAAATTCAAAGCGGGGAGGCGGGTTGGTGGAGCACTTTGGAGTTTTTAAGCTCTATTTTGAAATGAAGAAAAATTATAAAAGTGAGTTGCGACTCGACTGGGGCCCACATCAAAAGTTATAAGTGAAGAGGTGGGTTGCTGAAGCATTTTGATTTTTTTTGACCCACCTCAATTCAAATATTTTCCACATGGAGGGCATGCACTCATTTGAGGATTCTACCTCTCGATCTATCCTTTGGGGTTGCGCCAAGGAGACATGTGGAGGTTTCCACTGGCTCTGCTCATGCTTAGACTTTTCAAGCACCCGATGTAGCTTTATTAGGCCCCGGGCACATGGCACCTTCCACTGGTTCTTATAAATTTTCAATGGTCAGGACACATGGAAGGGTTGTGCTTGTTTGGGAGTCCTTCTTTTGAGCTTCATACCAAAAAACCAATGAAGAGACACATGGAAGATTTTGCTATCTCTTCTCATACTTAGACTTTTCAAAGGACGAGGAAACTTTCTCGGACCCTAGCCACGTGGAACCTCCGCTGGTCCTTAAACTCTTTCAACAACTTTTCCAGACTGAGACACGTGGTGAGCCAGCACTTGTTTGGGGTCTCCGCTTTTGGGCACCATATCAAATGTGTGCTGAAGAGACACGTGGAGGCTTCCACTGGCTCCTCTTTATACCAAGACTTTTTCAATGGCCGAGGGCACATGGAGAGATTGCGCTCATTTGAGGTCCTGCCTCTAGACTCCATCTTTGAAGTTGCGCTGAATAAACATGGAAGCTTCCACTGGACCTTCCCATACTCTGAATTTTCAGAAACTGGTGCAACTCTTTAGGGTTATAAACATGTGGAGGTCCCACACTCGTTTGGGAACCTACCTCTGTACTTCACCTTTGTAGTTACGCCAAGGAGACACATGGAGGTTTCCGCTGGCTCCTCTTTATACTTGGCTGACTCGGACTCACAGCGTAGATATATGATACAATCCATACGAGGGCATTCATTTCTCAAGGTGTATTCTCGAGGGTGAAAATGATTTCTTATCAGATCCAGCCATATGGAGCCATCTGAAAATTATTAAAAAAAGAGGATTTCTTGCACGACATAATAAAAGAATGATTAAGAATACTGTAAAAAATTATAATATGGCATCCCAATCATAGTTGAGGGTATGAGAAATGTGATCAGTTCATGATTTATCCAACTGGCAGCTTTGTGTGTAAATTTGTTAAACATCACTTTCTGGAACAAACTTATAACAAACAAAGGATTCCTCGAATATTCTTCTTTTGGGGGGAAAATTTGGGATGAGTGAGCAAGTGAAATGTATAAATGCAATGAGAATACTCTTGCATAAGGGGGGTTAACTTTTCTGAGAAAGTTTGAGAGAAAACCATTTTCCCGAGAGACTGTCTGAGAGACCAATTTATTTTCCTATGTTTTGGATTCAATTGCGTCAAGGTGGTTGCAAGTGTATAGCCATTAACAATCTCTGAGATTGATGAGGAAACTTCCCCCTGCTGATGAATCTAATGAACCTTAAATGACTCTGTGTTGATCATGAGCATAATTGTGTTTGTTGTTATTTCAGAATGTTTTCAAATAGTATTTCTTGTTCATGTTGCAATCTTATGTTAAAATCTCTTTGAGTCACACAATATCTCCTCTGTGTGTTAGTATTATGGAATTTTCAATTTCATTATGAGAAGATCTTTCATCTAGTAATGAAATAAACAATTTAAAATCACTTTACTCTCATTATGTTGATAAAGATTGTTTATAAGCCTATGAGTGTATCTTAGGCGTGAGGAACTAGGGATTTCTAACATTTAATTAAGTCTTTAACACAAGCCTTTGTGTTGAATTCTTGAAGAATGTGTGAAATCGTGCATCTCTGGGCCTCCATTAATACACACCTTCTGGTTGAAGGAATATTTTAGCTATTCTAAAGCATTTTGTCTGTGATTTTTCTAATTTTTGTATAGGATTTCAAACATCTAGTATAATCAACTCTATCTTGCTTAACTTCCCACCAAAAAAATTCTCAAACGATGAACCCTAAACGAACCACCCTTGTTTGTATTGTGTATCCACAAATGAACAAATTCCATTACTAAAATATGCAGGGACAACCAGGATTCCATTATTGTCTTTAGTAACCCGAACCTTTGTTCAGGAAACATCTCCACTCTCTAGTGTGACAACTCGTGAGAGTTAGATTGTGTTGCATTGATCATATTTCCTCAAGGTTCTCATTAACATTGTGCAGAGAAGGATCTCTTGATGTTCTTCACAAGCATGGGTTACAGAACGGGTCTTATCACCCCGATTGAAGGCACAGCCCAAAGTAGTGGGGGTAGATCAAACCCTCAGTGAGGTGTTATCCACTTCTCTAACACTCGAGTGATAAAGATCCAGTTGAATCCCATCCCCGGCTACAAAATGACTCACATCATGGTTCATCTATCTCTAATCATCTTGCTAGTTTCGTGATGTTACTCGGCCCTCGCGGGAGAATCAATTTGGATACTAATACACTGACTTGCATGGGTAATTATCCTTAGTATGTCCCTCCACTTCACAATCTGTTTCTGTTGCACATCTCATGTGATTATTTGGCAGAAATATTCTCTAACTGCTTTGTCATAGTTGTAATATGTGCTTCTAAGAGAGGGATCACTCTAGTATCAACACTTCCAACCACCTCAGCACATAAAGCTTCTTCCAAAGCTTCACGTATATCCACATATGTCTTATGAGAGAGTTCCATATATAATGGATTTGAAAATCCTCCAAATAACCATTGTGCATGCTAATTGGGATGAATATCATTAGACAACTTAGACAACAAGGTCTTAAAACACGTGTCATAATCCCTTATGCTTTTGAATAAACCCTTCTTGATATCCTTAAGTGCACTAATGCTCTACTGCTCAAATTATGGAATGTGAAACTCTGCTAGAAATGTAAAATGCAAAGCATCATAATCCACCACAGTCTAATGTGGATCATACTTCATGTACTAGTTATGCGTGTGTCCTTATAGTGTAGTAAAAAATTAACTAACCTTCATATCTGAAGTTGTAATTCCCTTAGCCTACCATAGTAATTTTTTCTTATGCACATGCTCTACTACATCTTCAATCCCTCTATACTCTGGTAAATGAAGATACATACCATAGTAAACCTAAGGTGTCAGTTGTAATGTTTATTAGGAATGATGTGGGGGTCATTAGGGATGTGGGCCTTCTCTTCCAGAACCTCCACTAGTATTTCCTCCTCCAGTTCCACCTAATCCACCTGATCCTCCTGTTGTAGGCTATAGGCTAGTTGACGTACTCCCTTGTGTCCTAGTGGTGGTACTATACTAGACACCAATGGTCTGCATGGTTGTAATTGCTACTCTAATACTTCCAACAGTCTCCCCATTGACATTTTTTTCTGACGAAGTTCCTGAAAAATATCCTACAATCAAACTCCCAAACAATGGTACTAACTATGATGCCATGGGTGTGCTACTAACTTTATCTCCTGCATTCAACAAAAAGTGATATGTACTCGTCTCTACCTATTTATCTGCACTAGCTTGTTTCTCAATGACTACATCTAGACTTGGAACACCATCCGCAGGGCTAGGTGCCAAGGTGGGTTCAGATGCGTGCCTACAGTCCTCATTTTCTCCTCTGACACACTCTCATTCGAAGCTGAAGGGGATTCTCTATTGCACTTTCCTAAAGTTGGAAGAGCCTAATGATGATTCTCCCCTGCTTCCATGAGAGCTTCAAAACCTTCACGATCCATCATCCTCCTTAACTCTAGTGCTTCCTAAATCTCCTACTCACACATCATATCCATCTCTCGTGCTCCATTAAACTTGATTCATCTTTCCTCTCTCTTCCTTTCTACCACTAGGTACATCATCTTTCTCCACACCTGCTCCTTCCCTTGCATGCAGTGGGATTTTAGCTAGTCATGGGTAAGTGCTCTAAATCTAGTTCTATAGTCAAAATCTTGATCAAAAATGGTATAGTGCACTAATAAGATCCTCTAGGATTGCACAAGAATCTGAACTCAACTTCCTCTGGGTAAAAATAAGTCAAAATAGCGTACTCCAATGTATAACTACGTAATACTCTAGCCCACCAACAATCTACAGCTCTAGTCTACTCCACATCAGCATTAGCAAAAGTCTAGTAATCCTTTTGTGTCCAAAGTCTCATTCTATATCCCTAATACTTTCCTAATACATATGTTGTCATCCACTCATACAATTCTACTAGAAAGAAGTTGAAGAACATCTCATGGAGCTCACGATAAAGATTATCTTCAATCCAATGACATGCATTGAAATTGGGTCCGGTGTTATATCTCTACACAAATTTATCTCAATCATTCTCTACCCATCTTTCAATACTCTCTAGAGTCAATCGATATGGCATATGCAAGAAACATCCTGGAAAACAACTTGAAAAGAGGTCTGGGCAATAGAACTAAAATGTAGTCTCTTTATTTCACCTAATTGATGTGTAATGGCACCTCATTTAGACAGATCTAAATGCTCACCTAAAGCACACAAAGCTACCAAGTCCCTATTTTATGTTGTTTGTCAATATGTTAGCATGCTGATACATGATGATAGATAACCAAGCATTCATTCATTCATAAGAACACATTGCATGCATTTAATTGGAAACACATCTAATCAAGAAACATACTGATCAGATAACAACTAATATCATATGCACCATGTAATCACCATATTTAGACACATATTCACCAACTAATATCCTCCATATTCCATCATAACAAAGCATTACATAACAGAGGCTGAATACATAATCATAACTAGGTGGTGGAACATGTGCAACATCAAACCCTAAGCCATAACTCCTCTCAACACTCTGACATAAACAATAGTATGTGGTGCCAAAAAAATAAAAATAGAATAGATATATTATACAGGATAGGGACTTTTCCTTCAGTTCGCATATGCAATCTCAAAATAGACTGCATGCTCAAAATAGCCATGTGTATATCACATGCATGTGCTAATAATAGATATTCCTATAAATAGGAATTGATTTAAAATCCTAATAATAGCCCATTCCATGCATGACCTGTCCATCTTCACTTTTACATGTGATTTATCCCAAAAATAGATGTTCCTCGGCCCTCAAGTCAATCCTATTTTTCTCCTTTGTGTGATCCACACTCCAACGTGCTTTTCCTATTTTTAGCCCATAACTACAAAATCGACTAAATCCTGAGTCTTATCTTCCTAGGCACATGCCACTTCAATTGTACCTTAGTTCACACACATGCACCCCTCTTACATGCATTACTCCTCTACACACTCTCCATACTTAGCCATTTTATCCAGTTCAACATTCCTCCATCACTCTACCTAATTTACTCTTACTCGTAACTATCTTAGAATTTACCACCATAATACTACACTTGTCTAGTTTCTCTTTGTAGCTTCTCTAATCTCCTCTTTTTTTATGTGTGATCATTTTCATATCTTTTTAAGGTCTTATTCATTTCTATAACTTTCCCCTTCATCTCCCCTCTTCTAAGATTGCATCCCTATGTTTCCTACCCTACTACTCCATGTTAGGAGTAATCAGTACCATGGCCTTTTCCACTACCAATATCTTCACCAATCTGGGTAGTTTCTTAATAAACTTTCCTCAAATACCTCTAATGAGCTACTCTTGTGCAAAATCAAAAGAAAAAAAAACAAAAAAAATTCTTAGTTACATACATGTCTATAGTTGTTTGCATCCAATAGTCTATAATTTTGTTCCATTTCATGTCAAAGTTGTGCAACTTTTCCAGATTCTTTCATTCCACGCGTAAATTCTCTAACTATAGTTCTGAAACAATAATATTCTAACCTTGACAACCACGTAGCTAGTTGTTCCAGAAGATCACACCAAACATTTCATGTATATCATCATATATATGGTCTAGTTTTATTTTTTCGCAGGAATTATCATCTCAACTACTTCATCATTGGAAAAATGGTTTGTTTTATCCTCTATCCATCTCTCCAAATCTCTACCTTGATATCCATCTTAACATTTTTTTATCCCAAACATAGAATTAATGTTAGCAATGGTCCCTATAAGATCTTATCATGACATGTTAAGGTTGTAGTTTAAGGATTTTATAAGAATGATTCAATTATATGCCATCAGAAAGTGTGTGATAAGCATACATTTTATTTATTATCACTTATTGGGACTTTCACACTAAGTTACAAAATAGGAAAACTCATAAATGCAAACATATAAGATAGAGAGTGAGAGAGAGAAGAAACAACAATACTACAACTTCTATTATAATTTAAAACCAAAATCCAATAACCAACCTTTTTTCCATAATTTTGACATCTCATATACACTTAGAGGTGACAACATGCCTTTTAATTCCTTTGTCTTCCTTTCCTAAGCTAGAGTACATTTACATATTCCCTATTTTGTCTTATATATTCTATACATGTACATTAGATATTGTGCAAAGATCATACAATATATAAAATATACAAAGACAAATTTTAGGCCTTAATAGCACTCCAACACATTTATATCATTTGTTATTTCATGACAAGAGAAAGGGAAAACATGTTTACTAAAAACATTCTTTATACCATGAGTAGAAGGAAGAGAATCTCAAGCGAGTTGATTATTTTTTATTTCAAGAACAAATTTAGACACATCATAATTTAATTAATTCCCTTTATCACTATAATTTTCATTGGATTCATGATCTTTTAATTCAATGTTCACTAACATTGAAAATGATTTTGTGTTGTAACAATAATTTTCACTATAATCATCTGCAAAAGTATAAATATTATGATCATCATCAGAGCATGCATCATGTGCATCTACAAGACTAGGTACTATAGTTTCTTCACAAGTAAAGGAAGACTCCTTGAGATGATAAGTGTTAGACACCTATAATTCATATTTTAGGATGACATGATAGTTATACTTAAAGGGCATACCCTGAGTTTGGTTAATTGCTTGGTTAATAAGGAGATCCTCAAAGAGAGGGTCAAATTTAGGCTTAGAGGAGGAACAAAATTTTGCATACAATCCCTTCTTCACCAGGTAGTAACATGAAAAGATTCAAATTGGATATTAATATTAGAAAAACATCTGGATGAGAAAAAAATGATCCTTACTCTCAAACTAATGAAGGACATGGACCTAGTTAAAGCGACGATAGCCCTTACTAGATCAAGACGAAGGAACTTTAGGTTTTAAGTAAGCCATGAAAATGCAAATGAGAATAAACCCTAGAGTTAGGGGAAAAACCATGTGACAAGGAATAAACATAAACCCTAGGGAAACTAGATTTTGAAACCAAAAGGTCTAGTTAGGGTAGGCAACCTAATCTAAACTAGCTGAAGGATTCAATCAAAAATTAGGTTCACAGAATGATTGCACGATAAAATTAATATTATGTGATGTTTATTAACTTATGAATATGTTGTTAAGGAGTAAATGAATAATCATATCATATGTATTGATTTACAGAATTAGAAACTATGGTTTGCAAACACAAGCATTTGACAAGTAAGTAGATGTGTAATAGGGTTGGAGATATCAGTTAGTTAATTCATATAACAATCTAGAGTGTCCTAAGTTGATATGAACTATGTTTAGGTCCAAGAAAGTGTTGATTAGGTCACTATAGATCTATGTGCCACAAGATCAAACATTAAAATAGGTACCAAACCATTTGGTAGTTTCATACCCCATGTTAGTACACTTCTAGTTTTTTAGTTTGCTTCAGCTTTGTTTACACAACTAGCACCTTGATATGTTTAGATGTCTTGTGATTCTCATAACCACACCTATATTTATGAAACCCTAGCTTCTTGAAACCACACTCAAGCAAACATTAGACACAAAAAGAAGGTTATGTGCTTGAGTTGGACTTGGACCTCGATTATTAACCCTAGTTGATTCTAACAAAGTGTTACACATTTCAAACTCAGTGTAGTTCTCCTAGTGCATGGTGCATTTGTGTATGTAAACTATCTCCTTTGTCATAAGTTTTCCCTGAACTTTTCCTAATTGAAACCCTTATATGCTAAAATCATATGCTTGAAAATTAGTAATTAACCCCTTATTATGTTCGCATGAGATGTGCTAAGATATTTCCTCGATCCTTGCTAGATGATTGTTAGGTAGTAGCTAGATGATAAATGTTGTTATAAAAATTGTATATATATGATTCTTTCACTTTGAAATTTGAATTTAGTGGTGTGTAATGGCAACCCAAATCATAAAGAGGTAAAATTAAATAAGAGTAACAACAAATTATAACGGTTAAAAAATATCCAAACTTAAAGAGGGATGTAACCATTTGGAAATTTCATTTGAAATTGACAGTTCCATGTTAGGACCCTAAATAATCCAAACCAAAGATATTTGTGACACAATATTAGAACATGTTTAAGGAAAAAAAACAAGATAATAAAAACCAGTTAATCAAGCCGCACAATCAATACCAAACAAGGACTTGCATTGCTAGACTCTTGATAAATTACTTAAAACCCATATTTGTATAATTTTCTAAAAGTGTTATGTAATGATACTTTGTGCCAAATTTATGTGTTTACATATTTACACAACATGGATATTTGGTGTTGAGATGTGGAGCTCAGTTACTTCAGTTTAGCATGATATATTAAACTTGTTGGAAAATACAATAACAGGCATCAATTATGAAGGGACTGACATCGATCACCTATGACCGGCATCGGTCAGGAAAGTAGGAACCGACATCGGTTAGGGCTAACCAACATCAGTTACCTGTGCGTGAGTGTTTTATTTAACTCATGGGAATTAGATCTAATTTTAGTATTAAAGAAGATCTATTTAGTGTAATTGCATGGCTAAGTGCCCTAAGTTTGTATAAGGTATTTATAAGCTAGAAAGCTAGGTTAGATGAGAGAGAATTAATGATTATTGTGAAAATAATTGTGCGAGAGAATTCTTGGAGAAAAATGAGAAGCTTGAGAGAAAGAAAGTATTGTACATCATGAGAGGTGTGGAAGATTGTAAATCTTCATTGTATATCTTGTAAAGCTTTGGATAATATATTGGTTTATTTCTTGGTGGATATAGCCCACACTGGGTGAACCACTTTAAATTTGGTGTTGATTTATATCTCTTGTTTTGTATATTTCTTCTGGTAGAATATCCGCTTTTATTCCATGTATGTTTAGATCTGATATATTATCTATACAACCTTGTGTTAACCCCAACATTTGGGGCAAGCTTATGCCATAAGTTTTTCCCGACTTCTAAGTATCTTTGCAATAAGATTCAGGGTGAGCCTCTAACCATAGGTTTCATCATGTTTCTTCTTATAGATTTGGTGTCTCCTTACAATACCATCTCATCATTTTGTTATTACCGCATTATTGATAACTTCGTCATCTAGAAATAAAACTCTTGTTGGTTTTACTAGAGGATTGTTGGAAGTGGGTTTGTAGCTTTCATTAATTAGTTCTTGCTTTAAAAATGTTTACTAGTAAAAACTTCACTAATGAAAACATAACCCTTGTAGTCTCCTCCCACTAGCAAGCCAGAAGTAAACATTAATTAAATATCAGTTTTATATTTTAACAAAAGTTCATTTTATTCAAATATATTTCTTGTTAGAAGAAATCATAGAAAGCCTCTATTTTATTTTACTATCAGTTTATAATAGAGAGTGACCTCGTCTAGTTATCTATTTGTTTTTTCCTAATTAATTTAATTTAATTTTTTTATTTTACTTTAGTTAGATGAAAAACACAATATAAAATTAAAAATTATTATTATTAGACCTCATTTTATCCAAATGCAAAAATATAACACATTTAATTTTATTTATTTGATTTGTTTAGTTAGAGTTCATTTATTATATTATTTTAAAGTAATTAGGAACTTAGAATGTTGTTTAATATTTTGAAGTTCCCCCAATTAATTTTTAGTTAAATGATTTCTTTTTTATATTTTCAATGTAGGTAAATCAATCTAAATGCCTTCATACACTGGAATCCATCCTACCTGTATTTAGCCCCTGATTCACACTAGCTAGTTTTCTAACTCTTCCCATACATTGATGTCATTGTATGACCATTTATGGACAAACACAACCTCATAGGAGAGATTTAATCCCTATAGTATCCCCCTGCCACAATCGATCGAATTCAAGGGGATATCATTCAAGAGTTGATGGTTATGGTATTTCAATCTACCCCTCTTCTCAACCTCGTAGTTGATAAAATAACAATAATGAATGAATATTTAGAAGCTATAAAATCCCATTGGCATAGGTTGGAACAACCTAGGCAATAGCCCCTTTGAAAAATTCTCCCTCTTTCAACTTTCTTGATTTAACCTCGAGAAGTCGAGTATAAGGATAAATTATGTAGTTTTTCCTATGTATAGGTACCCTATATATTTTAATGGCATGTGAACCGAATTAAATGGCGAAAGACGTGTTTGGAGTATAGAATCAATCCCCTACCTATACTCTATAATATCTAACCCCAAAATTCATTGAGAGGGAAACCTTATCTAACTAGGCCTTATATATATATATATAATCTAACCATATCAAAAGAGGAAAACAAAAAACGTCCATTAGTGGTGGTTTAACTACACTCCACCGCTCGTCGGTTGTGCGAATTTTATGGCACTAACTAATAGTTATAAGTTTGTCAGTTAATTGTGTCGATAAGTCTCCTTATTAGAATAAGGAAAACCATGATATGACATACCATACCAATAATGTGAATCATGTTGGATAAAAATATGGACAATTTGATGTCTCTTACGATTTTTTAGAAGTCAATATGGTAGAGAATGTCTCTTCTGGTTATGAATATGGTAAAGAAATACCCTACTTTTCCACTGGTTAGAATGAGGGCGAGTAAGACCTAATGTGCCATATCAGTGACGCAAAGTGAGTGATTGTTGAAAATCATCATATCAACAACATAAATTAGACGGTTAGTAAAAATTAAGATGACTATTAAAAAATATCGGGTTCCTCAAGACATTCCACCTTGCATACTTTTGTAAATGGGTAATGAAGTCCATATTGGATTTGAGGGCAGATCTTCTATTTTATCTTCAGCCCATTGGTCACATCCCCAACGATAAACTAAGTCAAATATACCAATTTTGGCGTTGATCACAGGTATTATGACACGTGAGAGATCTTGTGAGAAATATGTTGGCAGAGAATTTTGTTCACCCTTATGACTTAGGCAATTATTTAAGTGTTTAATGGGAATATCTAAGGTGTGGAACCTTAACCCTTGGGATAAACCTCATGAATAAGGTTGAATCCTTTCCTTAAAATCTCTAGATTAACCACTACTTTAATCTAACTAAAAAACTTTACAAAGTTAAGGGGAAAAATTGTTCAATTTTGAAAAGAATGGTGATGCACTAGAGTATGAAGGGACCACTCTCCCTAAGATTAACAAAAAAGGGATGAACACAGTGACAAAGGGGTAGATATGATCCACATTGGATAATATCATCCTTTAATCCTCAGTATAAATGACACAGTGGACTAGAATTATGTAAATATAACTCATACACATCATACAATAATAATAGATAAAGGTATTGTCGATGGGGTCTGGGTGGAGCAGTTAAGTTGAATGGTTTTTTTCGGCTGCACCTAGTTTCAAATCCCATTATGGCACAATCCTCATTTGGGGTGGTAATGTCCCAAGTGGTATGGCTGGCAGGCTGGATTTCACAGAAGGAGTTTTTGGATCGAGAAGACTTGCACTTAGTGGTGTGTGGTGGATCATGTTTCACCTATGGTGGTGTGTACTTGTGCAACGTCTCATGATTCGTTGGATCAAGCATGGTTGGTTTGTTGGCAACGACTCATGTTTCGTCAGTGGTGTGTGCAAGCAAGGCGACTCGTGTTTCACCAGAAGTGATGCTGCGGCACGTGGTTCATTGGTGGCAGCTTTTGTTTCACCAATTGTGATGTAGCGGCTCATGGTTCACCGATGGAAGCTCGTGTTTCACTAGATGGTGTTTTCTAGGCGGCTCGTGATTCATCAGTCGGGTGTTCTTGGTGGTGGCTTGTGGTCTACAGTTTGTTGAGCTTAATTGTAATATTTTAGTTGTTGTAATGGTGGGGTCCCTTAACCTTTTGGTTCATAGCTCCGGTCAAAAGCGTTTACCATATAAAATAATGATAGATAAAGTACGATGAAATGAAAAAATTCAAAGGATAGATAATAATCACGATAAACTAGATATCATTGCTTAAGGAATACACAATCTCTCACATTCATTGAGAAGTTAGTGAATGCATTACATAGTCAGCACAAGGGTCTGCACATACTCAGAACACTTAGAAACCAATTGGGAAGGGTTTCTTTGCATTCAAGAGAGGATGGTTTCACTTATGAAACTCATTACATTTATAGGAGGAGAGAGTAGAAGGGATTTAAAGATTCCATGGGAGATGTTTAACTTGTTTGACCCTTCCAAACTGGCCTAGAAGGTAATTCCCTAATCTCATGATGATCCACACCCATGGGGGTGCCTTGGCCTACAAGAAAACATTAAAATATTTTCTATGTGAATGAGCTCTAACTTTGATCAATGAACATCTATGAAATCAGGGGAGATAGATCACGAGTGAGTTGTTAGATGTCCAATTTTGGTCACAAACATGCTTTGGACCACTGATAACAACTCATTTCTTGTTATATGGACCCTTCAACCCATTTTATTCATTTTTTGGAGGGCATGAGGTGAATATACCATCCTTGAGGCATAATGAGATAAAAGAAATCAAAGAAAAGCATTTGTAACTGATTTGGGCATCAATCGATTGAGAAAATGACTCAAAATGACCCAACATTTTTGTCATTAAAATATCCCAAGTATCTCCATCATTCCCCTTAAATTCTATTTTTGAGTAAAGACCTCTAAAAAACACTTTCAACGAGGTTAGTCTCATGGAAAATAGAGCTCTAAATAAAAATATATGAGTAAAACACTAGTCACGTATTTGAGTCACAAACTCATATATTAAAACAGTTATGGGCCCCGAATTCATTTATTTAATCACATAATGGCATTAACATGATCCAAAAATACCTCCAATATATAACTTACCTCAATACATTTCCAATTGTATCAATTTTATTCACTTCTGTGGTCCGCATCCAAAGCTACAACAGATTATTTAGATTCCCAACAATGTCGTGAAAATCCTTTGTGTGACGGATTTTCGTGCGGCTTTTCTATCTTCCATGGACTTTCAAGTTTCTTTGGATTCTCTTTTTTCAATGGAATTTCAAGCTTCTGCAAAATTTTGATCAGTTTTTCCACTTTTCTTTGATCTACGGAATTCCTTTAATATGCATATCTCTTTGTTCCACGGACATTTCTTTTGTTGCATAGATTTTGAAAACTTACATTATGTGGATTTTCTTTGTTCCACGGATTTTCTCTGTTACGTCGACTTTCTTTGTTCTGCGGATTTTTTGATACTTCACTTCACTTTTCTCTATTGTCTTTCAACCTTACGCAACTTGCCTCTTGCAGACCTTTCATATTCCTTATGTGCTCAACCCCCTTTTTTGTGTTTCGCGATGCCGTGCGGTGCTTAGCCTTGTCCTGTGGCATATAACTATGCGGTAATTTTCCTTTTTGTGAGTACTTTACAAAAACCGCAATGCACTATGATTTCTAATTTCCATAGACCACTAAGTTCCTTCATTTTTCTGAGGAACACTAAGTTCCTTCATTTTTCCATAGAACACTAAGTTCCTTCATTTTTCCATGAAACACTAAGTTCCTTTATTCTACGAGTGTCTTTATTGAAGTCGCGCGAGTCTAGAATTTGGATTAAGTTGTTCAAATAAACATGGGTGCTTATTTGGAAAAAAATTGTTAGCAACCAACAATAGTTTAACAATATGGACATCCAAAACAACAAAATCAACTCTAATTACAATTTGTAGACATTCTTTTATCTCTTAAATGAAGAGGATAAGTTGGATGACAAGGACTTTGTCTCTATATGTGAGGGGTTCAAACATATGCAAGAATCCCTATTTGTAGGAGGTGGTTAAGGAGACTCTAAGAATGCGTCCTCTTCACATAAGACACCAACATGGTTGATGGAATGTTTGTGTTCCATCGGGAACTGCAACCACGATCAACATCTGGTCGATTACACATAAGCCACAAATTTGGGATTTACTTTAGTAGTTATTAGATGTATGTTTTGTTTTGAACTCTCTCATCTTACTATGTTTTACTTGTAATCATGTGGGATATTTTTGACACATGTTCTTTGTAGACTTAACATTCTCTTAGCTTTAATACATACTTTGTTTCTAATAATTTAGATTTCCCTCTTTTAAATTATGGGGCGGTTAATATGTGTACACATGTTTTTTCCTTCTAAACCTTTGAGCAATGATGAAAATTTAATTTTGTAAATATTTCTATGGGATTTTCACTTCTGCAAATAAAACCCCAATGACTCTTGTTTCCGCGACCCCATACTCATGCAATGAATGCTTTGACTTTTTCCACCACCACAATTAACATGTAGTTGTTTGTGCATGACCCGCAGACTTGGGATAACCATACCAATTTTGTTGACAAGTTTGGTGGCGAGAGTTAATGTCCCGCATGCCCCAAATATGCGACACATATTTTATTAATTATATTGAAAGTTATTAAATTTGTTACGACCCTTACACTATACGTTGAAATTTATTCCTAAGATACAATGGTTCATGTTCTAAACTATTTGTTAGTTTCATTGTATTTAAAGTTTTTTTCCTGTATAAATTTAATGTTTGTTATTAAACCATATAATAACGTAATCCTGCAATAATCCAAAAAAATCACAAATTCATTGAAAACAAGGATTATTTAGGTTGGTGGATATTAAGACATATTTAATACTCAATAATCATGTGTATGTCAATTATTAATATCTAAGTTTCAATTGTTTTAATGATTACCATATACATAATGTAATTACATTAATCTCTAAATAGTTAGAAAAGCACTTTAGACCAATAATGGCCGATTTTTAAGTTGCCATTCAACTACAGTGAAAATGATAAAAGGGATATAAATAAACAAGGTTTTCATAATCCATTATTGTGTATAGGCAAATTTGATGGAGGGGAGGGATTTACACTTAGTGATTAAATTTTAATCTAAATATGTTGTGCTGTGCATGAGGCTTTACAAGCATGGCCACCCTTAGAATCCACTTGTGTTTCGCTCACCTTTTAGAATGTGCAAGATGATCTAAAAGGGAATATAATCGAAGGTGCAATGAGGTTTTTATGAATCTTGTTATTGTTATAGCGTACCATTTGAATCCAAGGAGGGATTTGAGTTAGTGGGAACTTTGGCCATATAACGGGTCCTCGAACCATCTTCATTGTACAAGTTAGATGTCCCATACATCGGAATGATAGAACTCTATACAAATTTCAATTCCCTTATCAAAAATCCCTCCAAATGATTTCATGTCCCATGTTTGAATGACAACCAGTATCATGAATAGCCACAATACTAATGAATCCATTTTTTTCATTTATGGTTGGAAGGAAGAATGATGATATACAAGATATGGACTGTTGATCTCAGCATTAACAACTTTTTCCATATGTCCTTCATGTAGTCGACACCCCCTTTCTCCTCCAAGATATTTACACAAATGACACACAGTACATATGTGGCTTACCATTAGAAAGAAGAGGATCACAAATGGCAGAAGAGGGATTTGAGTTGTTAGGGGATTTCAACTGAGCTGACCATTTCTCGTAGATTTTCTAGTTGCCTCCCTGTTGAATCCACTCCCATTATGCATGCCTCCTTTTGCACGTGACATGGTTCCTTTAAAAAAAAGGTTAAGGAGAAAACTCTCAGGCCTTTCACCAACAAATTTATTGCCTTTTATTTTTGAATGCCTCGAAAAGTTGTAAATTTTTTCTTAAACAGATTGATATAATCGAAACAAACAAAAGTAACGTGAAATTGAAGAATCGTGTAAATATTTCTTCTAAATATTTTTATTCTTCAGTTTCACATGAAAATTAATCTTTCTGTGGTGTTTGAGTTCCCAGGAAAAATGCTCAAGCAAGAGGAATGTGAATAAAGCTACGAATTCCACTAACAAATGAGAAAATAATAAGAACAATGTCAGGGCTCATGTTCAAACCTTAACACTATCAACAGAGAAGTTAGCTAAAGCATTGAGAATATTGGATGTGGACTTATTTTTAGAGATATCACCTGAGTATGTCATCTCAAGGATTTGGGCACTGCACCTCCTTTCTTGTACTAGTAGGTCTCACAAATGACACGTGACTTAGAAGTAGTTTACCTAAATAAAGAAGAGGTTTGCCAACTTTCAATCCAACATTTTCCCTTTCCCAATAATTCTTCTCCCTTTATTCCCTTCTTTGTTACCCCACTTCCTCCCAGAATATTTATCATTTTTGCCTCCCTATTCTCTTCTTTGGTACACCTGGGTTGGCATAATGGTGAGGAACTTGTGCTCTTGCAATAGAGGACACACGTTCAAATCATGTAGGGGGTAGGATATGTAGGTCTCATATTTGAAGTGCAATTAGCTTCCTCTTACGTATTGGGGGTAGGAGGTAGTCCCGTATGCTGTCATTTACCTAACAACACTATCAACAGAGAAGTTAGCTTACGCATTAAGAATATTGGATGCGGGCTTATTTTTATAAGAGTATCAACAACATTTTTGTTGTAGCATTGGAATTATTCTCAGCCAAAACATCAACGAATTCAATGAGATCAATACAATCAACATTGATTCTTTCCCAAGTATTTTCAGTATAAATCTTCCATTCCTTGATGATAGAAAATGATCTATTGAGTTTCTCTAGAATGTTGAGGATAATGTCATTTGTATCAGGCTTCTATTGAGAAGGTGTAGCCTTGCCTAGGTATTTCTCCAAAGCTTCAGCCATGTTTATAACCGTACAATAGAAATGGAAGGTGAGCCTGAATTTGTAAGGAGGAGGTGAGTCTAGGGTAAGAAGAAGAGAGATTCCTAGAAGAACATCATGGTATGTATTGGTCAGATAGTAATGTCCATAGGCTCAGAAGATTCAAGATACATTGGAGACCCCCGAGGTACAGGTTAGTAGATTCAAGCAGAGCTAAGGAGACATTCGGGGAGTAGACTGGAGGTAGCTTTACCAAAGTGGCATTGACAGAGGCCAGAGTAATGTAAGCCATAAAAATGAGGCACAAATAACGACAATGGGAGGTAAGGTTAGATGGTAGCGGAGAGGTGAAAAAAAGTGACAGAGAGGAAGAGGGTGAAAAAGGAGAAGTGGTATAGGGGGGAGCTCACCATATCACTCTGGTCCTAATAATTAAAACATCTAAGTTCAAAATTCAGACGAGGAGGCGAAGTCGATGATGAAGATAGTGTGGACACAACAGACAAAGGAAAAAGCCGCAGGGAACATATGACAAAGGCTGAAAAGGCGCAGGAGGCTCATAGGTGAAACAACATTGCTTTCAAGGATTGAGAGGGAAATGAGAAAGGTCACCAGGGGAAGTTGCTACTTCAAAAAGTAGATAAAGATGGCCCTGGAGGAGGAAGAGACCTTCTTCATGAGAAAGTTTCAGAGACAAATCCAGCGAATGAAAAAGGGAAATAGAAAAATTCACCTGTTTATCATGGTGGAGATGAGAAAGTAAGAAGAGTTGGGGACCATAGATTAACTTAGTACCTCCCTTCAAAAGTGAAGTATCACATTAGCTGCTTCACATAACCGTATCCCATGGCTATGAGGAGAGAGTAAGGCACATACAAAACCCGATTGGTATTTTTTTAATGTTTCTCCCTAGTCATAATAAATCCTCTCAGCTTGAGCTATCAGGGAGTGCTTGAAATACATATCACCCTCAACAGGAAGACCCGTGACAGTTGAAGATTGTATTCTAGTGAGATCATAAACTTGGTCTTTCCCCACCTTAACTCTTCCCTTTTTTCTAAATCGTCTAAAACACGTTGTTGGTCATTTTTAACAGAGTGGCCTGAACCAGCCTCTCCATAAAAGGCATAATCCCACTTCAGCTTATAAAATATTCTAAACCTCATGATCTGACCTAACCTGATTTATATGATGAAGGTTCAATTATCCTACATATAAGACCCCCATATATGGAACAGAAATAAAGTGACAAATGAGAATCAAAAGTTCCAGAATGGACATTGTTTAAATAGAAATGGTGAGCCCCTTTGATCCAATCACTCACACATGTCGAAGAAAATTCAAAATGAAGGGTGTCATTAATAATAAAAAATCCACATGAGTAAAACATCATTGAATGAATATATCCATCACACGAATGCAATCCATCAAAGCTATAAATGGCATTAAATTCCACATAAGTATTATCATTGTTTCTGTTGCCGCCAAAAAAGGAGGAAACTATTTTAGTCATGTTGCATCTAGGTGAAGTTGCAGCTAAAAGGATGGTAATAATCCAAAAGGAACTAAATTTTTGGGAGAAAATCATTTGCAATAACAATAAGGAGGCTCTCTAGAAAAATCTCCAATACAATTCTTTTGCAATAACACAAAGGAGGCTCTCCAAAAAATCATTTGCAATAACAATAACGAGATTGTATGACTCTAATATCTTTCACTATGTTGCATATAGTCCATTGAATAGGTTCATTTGAATTGAGAATTCTTACAAGATTAAGAGAATCTATTTCAACAATGAGTTGTTCAGAGCCAATATTAAGGGAAAGCTCAATACCTTTAAGAATAACAAGGGCTTCAACTCTATGATTTATACCAGTTCCGAAACTAGCTACAGTAGCAGCTAGGGATTTACCAGACACATCCCTAAGAATAACACCTCCACCTAAAGCACCCAGGTTACCTTTAACTACACCATCATTATTAAGCTTCAGTCATCCCACAAGAGGGGGGGCCAAGATGTGTTAGCCCATTCTGAAACTGTAGAAGAAGTTTCCATGGGAATGAGAAGTTGTCTTGGCCAAGGTTCTGAGAGACCTAAAACAACTTTCTATTTATGCTTCCTCCATATAAGAAGTTCAAGTTCTCTTCCAATACATAAACCACTCCAATTAAGACATGCCAAAAATCATGAGTTTCTCCTTGAAGATCCACCTATCCCTTTCTTTCCAAATGCCCCAAAGAGCATGAGGAAGCAAGAGGTTCTAAGCAAGGGAAGCTATAAGGTGTTGGAATGGGGATATCCATTGAGCAAAAATTTTAGCCAGAGAATAGGGGAACACCCATGCAATCTCAAATCTATTCAATAGGAGTCCCCAAAGAGAATGGGAAAAGGGATAATGGAGAATAAGGTGAGCAGATATTTTCATAGCGCTAAGACAGAGGATGCAACGAATGGGGAGAGAGAAGCCCCTTCTTTTAAGGTTTCCCCAGAAAGGATGGCATCCTGAAAGGAGAGCCAAGAAAAGAAACCAATTTTATGAATAAAATGAAGGATCCAAATTTGTCTGAGTGGCATACCATAAGGAGGATGAGGTCTCAAAAGATAGACAACTTTAACCACGAAGCAACCCCGATGGGGAACTCAACCAGATGTGCACATCCCGAGATAGGGAAAATTGAATATATTGAGAGGAATTTTTTTTTTGAGGTTGCCAATACACTACATTTGGATCAAGCTACATCCTTCCCAGGAAGGGATGTGCCAGCAAGGCTTATTATCATTATTGTCAATGTACCCACTGACCATTTTGCCACATATAGTAGAAAGAGAACAGTGGATTGGGTCCCAGAAAGGATTTGTTGATAAAGGTTTGTCACCAATCCACCAGTCATTCCAAAATTCAATGCTCACACCATTCCCTGAGTGTCATTTAGTACCCGCTTTTAGCAAATGTTGGTTATTAGCAATTGAGTTCTAGATAGCAGAGCCTCTCAAAATGTCTGTTGATAGGAAGTCTTTTAAGGGAGGAAGGTATTTAGAAATTCTAGTTGCACCCAAGGAGTGCACTCATTAGTAACAATAGCCCATCCCAGCTTAATAAACATGAATTCATTCATTTCCAACACTCTTCTTAGCCCAAGCCCCCTACATTCAGAGGTTTACAGGCTACATTCCAGGAAACTAGATGAATTCTTTTACGCTCTTCAGATCTAGACCATAGAAAGTGCTTTTTAATTTGTTCAATATGGGAGGCAACTACAGAGGGCATCTTAAGAAGCAATATAAAATAGATTGGAATACTTTGAAGAGTTGTCTTGACAAGCTACAACTTTCCTACTTGGCTAAGGAGAGGAACCTTCCAACCCACAAGCTTCTTCTAGAATCTTTTAATAAACAGGGTCCAAAGGTTATTTAGTTGTCCCAAGTAGAAGGAAGGGAGATCAGTGATGTTGCAACTAAAGATAACCAAAATCTTTCTTTTCCTACTGGGGGAGTATTGATGAAGGCAACACTACTTTTGAATAAATTTATAAGTTAATGTGAAGTTGATTGATAACAGTCAAGAATCTTCTTCAAATTTCTAACTTCATCAACTGATGGTGCACCAAGAAGGAGAGTATCATCAAAAAATTGACTATGAGTAGTCGTCGCAACCTTGGAAATGATTTTTAAACTCGAGGTGACATCAACATTTTTAGCAGCCCTAGGGCTCTGCTTAAAGTATCAGCCATAAGAAGGAAGAGAAAAGGTGAAAGAGGGTCCCCCTATTTAATACCCTTGCCAATAACAAAGTAGCATGCAGGAATACCATTCACCAAAACAAAGAAGTGTGGGGAAGAGATACAACTTTGGATACAATTGCACCATTTATCACATAAACTAATTTTTTTGAGAACCTTGAGAAGAAAGGACCAACTGACTCGATCAAAAAATTTATGCATGTCTAACTTAATAATCATCCCTACAGATTTAGAGTGGTGAGTTGTATGAATAGATTCATGGACAAACATCACTCCTCATTGGATTAGATGACCCCCGATGAAGCCATTATGTTGGTTCTGAAATCAGACTATCCATAAAAGGTTTCAATCTAGTAGCCATCATTTTAGTTATGATTTTGTAGGAAATATTGCAAAGGCTAATAGGTCAGAAATTAGAAACTAACTTGGAACCCAAAGCTTTTAGATCCAAGGCTAAAAAAATATTTTTCCATTATTTTAAAAGAGAGTCATTATTCTAAAACTTGTTAACTGCTTCCAGTAAGTCAATTTTTATAATGTTGTAAAAGGTTTGAAAAAAAACAACATGGAAACTATCGAGACCCGGGGATTTTTCACCTTTCATAGAAAAGACAACTTTGTGAACTTCTTCAACTGAAAAAGGCTTAGTTAGCTTTTCATTAATTTCATCTGAAATCAGCTTTGGGATGTGCTAGAGCATTTCTGAAATATCCTCCTCGTTAGTGGGACCTTCCTCCTTGAGAAGGTTAGAATAGAAGCTAGCCAATTCTGCTAAAATGGCATCCTCAAAATTCAAATGCTTCTCGTCCATAGTTAAGAGCTTCTTAATCTTATCCCTACTCTTTTGTTTAGAGGCAGTAAAGTGAAAACACTTGGTGTTATGGTGTCCCCAAGATTTCACCCTGAAATTTGGGACTACCCCTTTTAAAAAAATTCGTTCTTTTCGAAGTAACGAGTCGTTTTGTGTTTGTTTTGCCTCCACTTGTTTGCATTGCTCTAAGGTATCCCCAGAGACTCATAAAAGCCAAATTCAACAAATACCCACATGCCAAAGCTCACTCAATTCCTTCTCTAGACCTTGTCTACAAGCGTTTTATTTATTTTTATTAAATAAATAAAGTTCTTTTAAAAATAGATTGAGCTAAAATTGGAGGATTTAGGTTATATAAAGCACGTCACCCCATCATTATTACCACAAAACATTCACTTGGGGGGAAGATTTTTTCAGATCAACTAATTGGAGAAATTTTTCGAGCAATTGCCTATACCTTCTTTTGTTTTGTTTTATTTCTTTTTGTTTGTGTTTTGGTTTGTTTTGTGTCTGGGAATTCCCGTAGCCTATTCATTTTTCCTGCCAGACCTTTTCTCGGGCCTAGGGTTTTGAAAAGCTATCTAATATTTTAAATTACTAATATGTGTAAAGGTGATTAGAGCTCATGATTCTTTCAGGAGATTACAAGAAGTTGCTTGGTCCGAAAAGGTGCAAAAATGGATTTTATGAAAATAAGGAAAATATTTCCATCAATGCGTAGAGCTCAAGAAAATATGCACTTTTAGAGAAAACAACACCTAAAACGGAACCACAGAGTGAAAGTTATGACACTTGGAAGTTTTTGCTACTACATCTTCCCAGACCCTTTCTAAAAATGGAATTTTTTTCTCTACGTGTGTTTTTCTTCACTGAAAATACACAAATGGAAATAAAATGTTGCTGATGAGAAGTCATGCAAGTTGCACTTTTGGGGAAGAGCAATTTCTTAATGCAAGTCACATTTTTTTGGAAGGAGGGTTTTTAAATGCCAATGGGAATTTTGGTGGTGGAAGGAAGGTGAGAATTTGGAGCCTTCTTGGAAGGTTGTTTTTTCTATCATTAAAGTTAAATCACTTAAGTGAAAGATGAGAATTTTGAAGCTGCCTGGAAGGGTGAAAATTCCCACTTCCTTGCCTTCTTATTTTTAACATGACTTCTAGAAAAAAAGTGCGACCCATTCTGGCATAGCTAAATGCCTAAAAGTTTTTTTAAAAAAAATTGTCGGGAAGCATCCAATTTTGGTACCTAGGGTTGGAAAGACTTCCTTTTTATTATTCTAGATATATACATGTTGATGTGAGTGCACAAGTGAATTAAATAATATTTTTAGCTTGTTTGGCATGCAAGCAAAGTCTAAAAATAGAGGGCAACATACTTTATAATCAAATTTTGGTGAAGGAATTAAGCATTCATGTCATGGATTCCATGTTTTTCTGAATTATTTGTAGGAATACTTCATTGGTGCTCATATTGGTGAAAAGAAGACAAATTCAATGTCATATACATTGAATATATCTTTAGAATCAAAAGGAGAAATTGTAGGTTCTGCACAAATATATCCAACTCTCATATTTGCAAGGTCTTCTGGCAGAAATAAAAAAAGAAGATCTCAGACAAAGTTGATTCACACACGATGAAGGGTGATGAGTTTTGTCTGAATTGTTTTATGACAAACATTGCACTGGTGCATGTACTAGAGAAGAACTGCAAAAAATTCAATGATAAGAGGGAAGACCGGTTAGAGGCAACTCTCGCAAGCAAAATCACAGTCAGTTGCTTCGAGATCTAGTTTAGTGAGAATCAAAGAAAATGATTCAATATCATATGGGAGAAAAAGGCATCTTAGATTCAAGGCAGAGATATCATTCATATCATTCATTACTAAAGTGAATGAAGCAGAAGTGCAATACAAGTTGGATCAGCATGCAGATTATGGAAGAAGAATAAGACTAAGAGTAATGCGGCTTTCTTCTAATTTTTTCTCCTCTTTCTCTTATTTTCTCCAACAAAACAATTAAACAATCAATTAAAATTGTAAAAACTTAAGTAATTGGCTATAAAAGTCGTTACTTTAAGTTACTGGCAGAAGTCAATTACTTGGAAATAGGTGGCAGATATACAAAATAGAAGGTTCTATTTTCAGTTATAAATCATGCATGTCATGTAAAGAGGAATTCCATGAAGAATACTGCCAGCTGCTTCCCCTTTTCAGAGCTTCCACATGTGACAATTCATTGAAAGCTTCCTATTTGTAATTTCCCTCTATACACTATAAATAGAGGAAGATCCTACGGGTTAAAGGATTATAATTAGTTAATCAACATTCTTGAGTTCTAAACTTTGTGTTATAGCCCTTGACGTCATTTTTGTGAAAGTTGGGGAATTGAATAAAAGTAAATTTCTGGAGAACTTTGCGTCCACAGTGCATTTTCTTCTTACTTCTGCATGGATCTTTAGATAAATTGTGTTATCCGAGATTTAGATTAGAAGAATTTCTTTTCCTTTACTTTTGAATATTGTGAGATCTACTTGTTTATTTAATCCATGTGTATGAAACCAACTCTATAAACTATTGGTTGAATTACATTTCTTCCTTTCTTATTTCCCAAATTCTATTATTTCCCCCTTTTGAAAATACTTCACAAATAACTGCTTACTTGCTGCAGAATTGTTTAGCTATGGTTCATGAGCTTTGTAATTAAAGTAAAACCCCCACAAATAGTTATTAAGTTTCATATGTACCAGATTGATAAACATCTTACATGGGAGCCTCACTGGTAAATGAGGGAGATTTATCTCATGACTACCTAGGTTTTTAGTTGTGCATAAAATCTAGCCAACATGTTACAATCTCCTTATTGAAGCCAAAGATCCCTAGATCTTTGTCACCAATATATTTCCTCTTTAGTAAGAGTATTATGAAAGTCACTTAGAAGTGACAATTCTTGTTGATGCAAATAAGGAGTTTTGCCAACTAATTCAACATTGGCTGAGATTTCAGCGATCTTTAAGGAAAGTTGATGTTTCATCTCTCTTATGTCCCCAAAGGTCTTGATTTTCCAAGTTTTAAGTTGTTTTTTTTTTTATGAAAATGAGTTTTTTCATGAATCTATACATAGATGAGCCTTGTATTTCCACCTTCCACCAATCCTCAACGAGCTTATCCAGGTTATGGTTATTGTGGCTAGGCCAATTCAAATATGAAAGCAGAATTCTTAGAATTTTGAAATTTTGCTGCACTCAAAAGCAAGGGGCTATGATTGAAAGCAACCTTGGGGAGGGCCATCAAATAAAAGTCACTAAAGTGTGATAGCCAATCCAGGGAGCTAAGAACTCTATCCAACCGAATTTGAATATGATTGAAACCTAATCTTTTATTTCACCATGTAAAGGATGCTCCATGAAGGTCAAAATCAAAGAACTCACATTGTCTAATAAAGCTAGAAAAATATTCCGTACTACTACAACTAGCTGGAGCACCACCCTGTTTTTCCGAAGAAAAGAGAGGGGTGTCAAAATCCCCAGCAATGAGCCAAGGTAAATGGTTGCAGTTGGTTCTGAAATCCATAAGGTCTTTCCAGATGTTATCCCTTTGAGATTCCAAGTTTGGGGCATAAATATTTATAACGATCCATCCTAATTTGGATCCAATTTCCTGAAAGAGAATACCCAAAAATGAGGAGTGTTGATGATACATTCCCCAAAAAGGACTGTGGGATTCCAAAAAGTGCAAAGGCCTCCAGAGTTACTAGTTGAAGCATGAGAGGTAAAGGAGCCCGAGGGCAATATCCTAGGGAGGATATTATCCTCCTTAAGTTTAGTCTCTTGCAACATCATGATGTCTGGAGAATGTTTTAATCTAAAGTCTTTGAATACTCTTCTTTTCTGGGGAGCATTAGTCCCCCTAATGTTCCAAGAGAGAATCTTCATTTTTCAGGTTCGGGCTTCCCTCCACTCTCATTGGTGAGCACACCTTGAGTTCTCTACACAATATTTTGAGCGGTTTCCTGTTGAAGCTTGACCTGTTTGGTGGGCCTGCAATTCTTTTTGTTGTTGCCAAGATACCAATTTTTTTACAGTTGTTTCTGGTATTTCTGGGTGGGCTACATTCTTCAATCACCAAAGATGAAGGAGAGGGAAAAGATGGATTTTGCTCCAAATGAGAAATTGGAGTAGGGGAAGTGGGAATAGAAGAGATATCCTCCTCAGAGGGTTGGGGGGGGAAGAAGAGGGAGATCAACATTAGGTGGAAGATCATAGAGAACATGAAGTGAGGGGAAGAGGGAGGAGCAGGGGTATCTACTAGAGGATCAAGAATCGGTTGAGCAGGGGGAACCTTTGAGGAAGGGATCTCACCTTCTTCCATAAGAGCAGCAAAGGGATTTGAGGTGCCTACCTCTGGAATAATTTTGGGAATATATTTACCCTTCAACCTTGGTGTGAGCACCGAGTCCTTCTATTTTAGAGCTGGCTTCGAGGGGCAAACAGGGGCCTGTGATCGATGCTCTTATAAATGGAGTGGGCCTGTGGAATGTATTCATACTTTATAGGTTGAGTCCGAATACCAAAATTCGAGAGGAGGTCAATGGATTTGGGCAATGAGATACTTACATCAACATTAACACAAACTCTAACATGAATGAGCTTAGATTTCGCTTTGGTAGCTTGATCAATAACAATGAGACAACCCAAAGAGAGAGCAATACTTTCTACAACTGTAACGTTTGAGAACTCTAGGTGGAGGCCAGGTAGGCAAACCCAAATCGGTGCTTGTGTTATTGTTTCTGTATGAGAGTTGAAACCCACGGTCCATTTCCTAAGATAGAAGCCATGCCTTCCAAAGAACCAAGGACCCCCAAGTAGAACCCAAACAAAATCCTCTTTATGGCCGAAAGTAAAAAGGATGAAACCATTTGGCATAACTACAATCTCAAGGGGGTCGCAAGGGGCCCTCTTGATGCGTGACCATTTTTTGATGTCTTCCAGAGGGGGCCTAGGCCCCATAAGTTTTCCAATCAACGACAAGTCTCTCGATCCTAGAACAAAGTTCGTGATCTGTGAGGAAATTTACAGAGAAAGTGTCCCATCCAGAAACTTGGGCTGCAACTTGACAACTTGTATCACCTTTGGAGATTTTCCATTTACATTTACAATCATCTTTAACACATCCACAAACTTTTTTACATCTACAATCATCTTTGATTCTATAAAACAATTATTATCATTATATCAATAATGTCCATTGTATCGAGCTTCTTAAAGCTACCTAAACCACTGGACCCCTATCTTCAAGATCGTGGCTGACATTCGTTTGAAATACGTTCCGCACTAGCCGAAAGTTTTTCCTCGGTGTTTGGAGAATTGGATGCCAATATCGATTCATATCACGTTCCAACTTCGAATTGAACAGCAACATTTGCTTTTTCTTCGCACATAAAAATCAACGAAATGACTGTGGGAGCGAGGTTCAAGCCTTATAATATCTGCAACTGGATTTAAAACGTATCAAAATTTAGCTTTTAGTGTACTACTCTAAACAAGAAACCAAAGGGTTTGTGCATATTCGCGTTAGTTTATTTTGCAGTGGGAGAAGAACCAGGCAACAAAGTCTATAAATATTTAGACATGGATATGAAAAGAATTGGCGTGTTGATAACATGCCCAATGTTGCCATACCTGCAAGATGCTCTTGAAAGCAGATTCACAGTCTACAAACTATGGGAAGCTGCCGATAAACAAGTTTTTCTGGGCGAGCTCGGCGATTCAATACACGCGGTAGTCGGCAATACTGTCACGGGGGCTGATGCAGAGCTAATTGAATCACTTCCCAAGTTGGAGATTGTCTCCACATTTAGCGTGGGTTTGGACAAAGTGGATTTGGCCAAATGCAAGGAGAAAAAGATAGCGGTCACCAATACTCCTGATGTTCTGACTGATGATGTCGCCGATTTGGCCTTAGGTTTGATGCTCTCCACACTACGACAGATTTGTGCAGCGGATAGATATGCGAGACAAGGATTGTGGCCTAAAGCAGAGTACAAGCTCGCTACAAAGGTTAATTATTCTACATTTCCTTATAATTTTTAGGATAAGGACAATTTTGCCCTTTTTCTGGATTTCAGGTTTGCAGGTCAGACTATCGTTCTATTTGTTTTCTTTCGACTATCTGTCTTTTGGAATTTTCATTAAATTGTGGGGAAATTTTTACCGCATAATGTCTTGGGGGATAATTCCTTTAGCTGTATGATAGCTTCATTGTGTGCATGTGCGCATGGGGAATTAGTAATCAAATAGGAATTATGTAATGAATTAGAATAATAGTTTCTAGATAGGTTTTAAAAATTCGAGTAGGGATAGGAAAATTAGGAACCAGTTGGGCTTTTGTTTGTTTTAGGTTGAGCCTTTAGGGATCCCCAGGGTGTAGGGATTCCTGTTCTGAGTTGAATGGGCAATATTGCTCTATCCTGTTTAAGGAAGTGTTACATCTAGAAACGGATTTATATTTTTCTTGGACAGTCTTTGCTGGCACATTGTAGACCTTGAAACAAGCCAAAAAAGTGTTCAGGTTGATTTCAGTGTGTTGGAGTGAGCCTGTGTAAGGTGAAGCTTTCTGCTCTCATGGTGGTATCTTCTTTTTGGGATACTGAATGTATTACCATTGTGTTCTGACGAGACAAAAACATGCACATACTTCAGTTGGACACATGTTTGAACACGGGGTCTGAATCTGACACAGTTTTTTCCTAAGTACATAATGATAAAATTACCCACTATATGGATTTACATGCGTTCCTTTTAGAGTGGCAGCAGGTTTGCTTTTGAAGAAGTATTGCATTTAATTTCTTTTTCACGTCTGTTCTTGAATGGGTGTCTGATCCTAGAGGATCTACTGATAGTGGTTCATGTGGTACCGCCAAGCCTACCTTCAAAACTTGTGGCTCATGCAGTTCTGCTTCAATGGACTACGGTACTCCTAGACCTCATCCACAGTTTCACAGTACCTCCAAGACCATCAATCTGTCTCCAACAGATGCTACACACACCCCTATTGTGGTGCAATGCAATCCGTGTAGATTGGACATAGCGCCATCTGAGTGTGTGTCAAACCTTTTGCAGTACACATCATTGGCTTTGACAGATTCATACACACCTCCGTGTGAACCTGCAAAGGATAATTCACACTACGTGGTATAATGAGGTGCCAACAACCTCCGGCCTTCATCCCTAGAGGTATGGAGTGTGTGTTCTTCAAAGGCTTAGCTGGTGTGGGGTTGAGGGGAGAGCCTCCTTGTTGCTGCATGTCAATTTTTTGTAACTACAGTGATGCCATTCAGCACAACTTTGCGCTATGCCATGCCATGCCACATGGCACTCCCAAAGCTGCCTTTATGCCAGAGTATAACACCTGCATAGCACGCACCTTTCAGTCAGCCACATAATGGTCGGAAGGTGAACAGTCACATATGGAGTTCCATAACAATTCAACTTTCATAACGGTTCTTTCTACCTTCACGGCATTGTAAGATTTGTTTATTCACACACACACATATACATATACACATCTGTAGCTTTAGAGAGCAATCACAGTAGAATATAGATAACCATACTATGTCTTTCTCAAGAGTATGCCACGTATAGGATGCACAGAGAAATAAACTCATCTATTGTTCCAGTTCTATTCTCTCTCTCTCTCTCTCTCTCTCTCTCTCTCGATTCTTTGCATATTCCTAAATAGCTTCCGTATATGCATTTAACACATCTAAATCCACATTTAGAGAGTTGTTATCGGGTCACCTCCTAGGCCCTAGATCACTCTCTGTTTTGGTTTTGGGAGAAGGGCACAATTTATATATTAACAACCATTTCCCTCACATAGATTAACCATGAACCACATCAATGAGTTATCATATCAGCTTTTTCAATTATGTTAGGAAGGACTTGGAAGCCTTGCATAAACCATTGATCTATGGTTCAAGATAATATAATTCTCTTAAGGCCATACAGCCCAATTCAGGGCATTTCAGTATTGATTTCTCCTCAAGAGAACAGGGTAGATTATGTTTCCGTCAGACAGAGTTCGAATTATTGTAATAACAGAATGAAAGTTGAAAGTACAAGAAATAAGCTGAGTCATTTGTCTATTTCAGTGGAAAAAGGGTAGGGCAAAGTTGGAAAAAACTCTCAGTTTATACTGTGATTATCCGAGGCTTCTTTTTTTATCAAACCTCTTCAAGAGTAACATCTTATAATGCCTTGATAGGAAATTGTTTTTGTGGATTAACTGTTGCAAACCCTAAAAACTTTTAGGAAGATACTTTTTCTCATAGAATGCTATGATCTGTCTCCATTATTAACCTATTCTTTCTTTCTGCTTCTTCATTCTGTTGTGGATGCCTTTTATTGTGAAAAGTTATAGAATGCCCAAGATATATATATATATATATATATTTCTCCATTGTCTATGCTTAGAACCTTAAGTGTGAGACTGCTAGACCCTATCAATGCTTTGAATGCCTTGAAAGCGTCAAATGTGCTCAATTTGTGCTTCAAAAAAACCTAGATCTTTTCGTAAAAGGCATCAATGAGGGTGATGAAATAAACAAATTGTCCAATTGATCTTGTTTGCATTAATCCACACATCACTGTGGACGTGATCAAACACGTGAGTGTTCCATGGTTTCTCAAAGCTTTCCCTTCATCCTTCCATTTGATATGATTTTCAAATCTCTTTGCCACATTCAATCTTTGGTGATCTCCTTGGACCATGCTGCTCTTGCAGAGAGAATCAAGATTTAGAAGTTTCAGATGACCAAATTGGCGTTTTCCAATTTAGGATCCATCATTGCGACTTTATGACTTACTGCAGTGCCATTAGGCTTATATGAGTGTCTTTCGTGTGTTCAAGCAGCAATCAAGACACCACTCCTCATGAAGTTCTATTTTCAAGTCTTGCTTCAAAGTCATTTCTTTTTTTTCCAAGATCTTTAAATCACTATATTTTGTTGTTCACATGCTTTGAGTCTTGTGAATCAATGCACCATATATTTGCAGATATATGTTGACCAGATACCGGTACAAATTCTTCTTCATTTCCCTTTTTATTGGCAAAGTGTCCATCTTGTTAGTTATTGTTATGAGCTGCATCCTACTTTCTTTTCCTATACTTTAAATTAACTTGATCTACTTTTCCACAATAAGCAAAGCTTGTCCTTCTGTGAGCTTTCACCTTTGCTGCTTTGAGCATTTTTTTTCTTCTTCTTTTAGTGCTTGTTTACCTTCTTGCTCTTCATCTTGGTCTTGAGTGCCTTGACTAATCTCTCTCCTCCATTAAATTACTTGCATACTTACTCGTGTTGCAACAACAGACCTATAAAGTAATAAAATTGTGGATGTACATGTATAATAATGGACATTGTTGGCATCGAACTTCCTTCTATGTTAGGCAAACTCCAGAGAATAACCAAGACTAGCTCTTTTTCTGGAATAATTTCTAGCGCTGTATGCTTTCTCCATTATTTCTCTTAACTTTGTGGTTTAATCCACAATCTAACCAACTTCAAGCATCTTCAGAACATACACTGTTTCTTTTATTACATGGAACACTCTGAAATTATTGCTTATCTTATACAATCTCTTCAGCGTGTCCATCCTTCAAATGCATTTTTCACATTTTCTCTGGTACCAAGAAAGTGAGTCATGAGTTCTATACAATTCTTTTGTTTACAATCTCAAACTTAAGTCATTCTACAGCGTTTGGACTTGCCTTCCCATTCCCAATATTGACCATTTATACTATGTTTCTCCAAGTTTTCGAAATGGTGAAATTTTTGTTGGATGTTGGGGAGGGCCAAGGCAGAAGATGGTAAATCTCTCACACACGCGCGCGCGTCCGCGCACACACGTACACGCACGTACACACACGTGCGCACACATGCGAGCACACACACACACGCATCACACTCACACTCACGCACGCGCATGTGCACGCACACACACGCGCATGCACACATGCACACACACACACGCGCAGACACACACGCAGACACACACATGCGCAGACGCACACGCAGACACACATGCGCAGACACACACACACATGCACATGCACGCCCACACACACACACGTGCACGCACACACATGGACACACGCACATGTGCACATGCATGCACGCGCATGTGCACACGCACGCACGCGCACACACACGCACATGCGCGTGCACACACACACACGCACATGCGCGTGCACACACACATGCACACACACACACACACGCACACACACTCACACTCACACACGAGCACGTGCACGCACACACACACTTGCACGCACACATGCACACACACACACACGCGCGGACACACACACACACATGTGCAGACACACACGCAGACACACACATGCGCAGACACACACACACATGCACATGCACGCCCACACACACACACGTGCACGCACACACACGGACACACGCACATGTGCACACACATGCACGCACGCATGCGCAAACACACGCACGCGCACACACACACACATGCGTGTGCACACACACACATGCACACACACACACACACCCACACAACCACACACATGCACATGCGCACACACACACATGCGCGCACACTCATATTATGTTTCTCCAAGTTTTCGATATGGCGAAAGTTTTGTTGGATGTTGGGCAGGGCAAGTTTTCAATATAGCAAAAGTTTTGTTGGATGTTGGGGAGGGCTGAGGCAGAAGACAGTAAATTATATATATATCATATGATAAAATGTACAAAATTTGTAGCTTTCAAAGTTTTCATCTCCGTAATTAAACATTCAATAGTAAATATATTTCAAAGTTTTCATTTCCATAATTAAACATTCTAAAGAGCTGCATTGGTTTTTCTATGCATGTTTGATTTCAAAGTTTAAGAGGGCATCAAGGACATTTAGGTGTCTCCGGGAAGGTGAAGGGATGCCCCAAGTACTTCACGGTGTTCCCCAATTGCGTAAATGATTCCATGAAGTACATAGGACATCCCCAACAAACTGAGACATATTTTAAGCATCTTGAGAATCGCCCGAATGTCCCCAAAATATTAAAAGCCAAAAAGATGTACATAGAATGGCTTGTGGAGGGGATAAATCTTCTAGGGACGTTATGTTCAAATCCTTGGAAGTCAAGTATTCCAAGGGTATGTTACTTCCTTGTCCCAAGGCACCCAGAGGACTGGGGATGTGTCCCCATGAAATGCTATTGTTGACTGAATTCTAAGGACCTCTATACATCAAGATGGTCTTTATTTAGACCAAAGTTAAATCCATTAAATTTTCATTAATTAGGCAATATAATACTTTACAAGTTTTCCCTTGCATATTATATGACAACATGAACATATAACCAAACCATGAAAAAAGTTATAAAACCACAATTGTTAGACATATGCAAACAAATTATTGCACTACTTTTACCCCCTCTATCACAAAAGTATCCTCAATTTCTCGCTCAGCAACTCAACATTATAAAAGAAGGCTTTAATATTGTTTATGTTCTTCATAAAATAGCAGTTTTTATTTTTAAGATTGCTTACAAGTTACAAGTCTTAAGTAAAAACAAAGAACCTCACAACTCACCTCTCTTTATGTGGTTTCTGTTTGTGTAGCTGCTCTCTTTTATTTTTACAATTTAATAATTTTTTTCTAATTTCTAAGACTTTTGATGATCTTTCTAAGGTTGATTATATCAAGAGTACATTATTATTAGATGGTTGTTTGGTTTCCTTGCATTCCTATCTCAATTACTGCATCAAGAGTATAATGACTACCAAAGTGATAACAGTTACAAGTAACAGTAAATCTTCTTGTAGCATTCTTGTGCTGATACTCTTTTTAGATTTACCATAGTATATTCAATATGCAGCTAGAAGACATGTGGGTGCATCAAAACACACATATTTTTTGGCAACAACATCAACGAACATGCTTATCAAATGTGCATGCAATCATTTATCTACTAAGAAAACAGACGGACACACTTCATAAATATGCATGCATCAAACTTCAAGCATTCCTCCACCAAAACGATTGTTTAATGCAACCCTTTGAGGAAACAATATAGCAACTACGGGGAATAAAAAGCATGCCAATTAGTAGTGAAATAATATTTCTACAAGAAATAACTGCTGCTAGTTACTACCCTTGAGTGCAAGCCAAATATGGTTCGATAGTCTATATTTCAATTAGATTCCTCAACACTTTGACAACAACCATATCCTCTCGGTCCTTGTTCCCTCACACCCAAGCTACAAAAGTTTGTATGGCATGGCATTTGGGCATAGTTTCCTCCATGAGTCTTTTTCTATTGAATATGATTATTGAAATGTTTGACTATCTTTGTTGAACTTTTGTTGTTCTCTTGATTTTTGATACGTCTCTTGATGGCAATTATTACCAACTTTTAATTTTTTAAAACAAGAGGAGTAAAATAGTTTTTCCTTTCCTCTAAAGATGCTTGGGAAGGATCAATGCAAGCTCACTTTTTCCTCTATTCCTTCAATCTTTATTGAACTTTTGTTGTTCTCTTTATTTTTGATACGTCTCTTGATGGCAATTATTACCAACTTTTAATTTTTTAAAACAAGAGGAGTTAAATAGTTTTTCCTTTCCTCCAAAGATGCTTGGGAAGGATCAATGCAAGCTCACTTTTTCCTCGATTCCTTCAATCTTGTAGTCCTTTGACCCTATTGTCGATTAATTTTTCTTCTTCAAGCATACAATCAATTTCAGCAATCTTTTATTTTTTTTGAGAAATGCATCTTATATTTCAACACAAAATATGATTCTATTATCCGAACAACAGAATTACCTGGAATATCTTGCTCTTCAGAAGTTAAAGGCTGAGATGGAGCCCCACGAGGCAAAGTATCAACATTTATATGAAAGCAAGCAGGTTTGGATTTGACAAGCAAAGCCAAATCCTCCTTCAAATGCCTCAACTCCCCTAGATCGAGTGAGGCAATTTTTCTACTGCAAATATGCCTTACATCTTGTCTTCAAAAGGAAATCAATGTAGACAACCGCATTGTATTCTGTGCAGTTTTGCAACTATCACTAATCATCCAAAGTGTCCCCATAAGAGGACCTCGCTATGAGGGGGATTATGCAAATATGCCTTACATCTTGTCTTCAAAAGGAAATCAATGTAGAGCTTGAGCCATCCCAGTAATTTATGTTTGAAAGAAATCCTTGATTTCTAAATAGACTCTCATTTTTGTTTCCTTTGCACTTTAAGACCACTTGCCCCCATGATTCTTGCAACTATCACTAATCATCCAAAGTGCCCCGAAAAGAGGAACTCCTTATGAGAAGGGGGTGATGCAAATATAGTTGAATAGACTGTAACCATGCCCAAAAAGTTCCATCTAAGTACATCTCCTAAATATGTGGCTTACTAATTCCCCCTCCCACATAAAATGCATAAAAAAATTGATGTGTTAACCTTATGGACCTGTGATTTGACGGCCAGGCCTTGAGGAAGCATGAGCCATCCCAATAATTTTTGTTTGGAAGAAATCCTTGATTTCCAAATAGAATGTCAATTCTTTTTCCTTTGCACTTTAAGACACTCACCCCCCATTGCCTGTTAAACAGGGGTAATGATCGAATCATGTTACACTTGGTCATATAAGTCCCTTTTCACATAATTGTAAAGGCCATATGCTGCTCCACCGCCAATCTCTGCAATAAGGCCTTGATCCTATTCAGGGTATCTTTTAAGGAATGAATTGTTTTAGAAATATATTATTGTAGGTGAATATGTTCAATTGAAAAATGGAAAACATATGTATGCTAGGCGAATTTTAAGGAAAAACAAAGAATTTTCTACTAAAACATGTATAATTTGGTGAATTCGACAAATTCATGTACTTTAAAAAGGAATATTTGGTGAATTATTTTTCTAAAATTGATTGATTGATTGGCAAATCTAAAATTTCAAAAAAATGTCAAAAATTAGCCAATTTGTGAAAAATAGACCCTAAAAATTATCCTAATCCTATTGGGTTGTTTTCTCCATCGTGCCAGTTTTTCACTTGACATAAATCATGCTATGTGTGACATTCTTGTAGTTCATGATTCCAAAAAACTTCCAACAAAACAAACAACAAAACAAACATTTCCTTGCAAATCTTTTGCATGCACACAAATGTAAGAGGCCAAGTTGATCGCGAGGGGAGTGAAAAGGCCCTATAGTCCTTGATGCTAGATCCCAAACATTTTGTGGCCCTTCAAAATAAAAACAGAGATGATTAGTTACCAATTGCCTAGCTGTTGAAATTCATTGAAGAGGTGCTGACTGTGAAGCATAAATGTATTGTCATTACCAGTTATATCACAAAGTTGGAAGGGATCCCTGATTCCACGATTGTTTGGGTGGTTAGAATCCTATGGTAGAATATGATTGGCCATGGAGCATCAACACCACTGCCCTTGCAATATTTTTTCTGCAAGGACTGTGGCTTCAGCTCTAATGTCAAGGATTTACGACCTTCTCGATCTCTTGGTGGAATGCAAAGGTTTCAATACACCAAGGAAATCCCTTTCACCTTCTCATGGATCTTAACTTCACTGAATACTAACTGCATTCATTAGAAGGGAATTTGTAGAAGGATGGTACTGTATTACCTTCCATAACATTTAACAAAATTCTTGGAAAAGTATTGACTAAGAGGATTAAATTGCTGGTGTCTTGGATTGGTAAAAGGAGTTAACCGTTTTTATTATATGCAGATTTATCTTTGATAATCTTATAACTACTTGGGAAGGTATTGAATGGGCTTGTCAATCCGGCCAAAAGGCCCTCTTTTTGATAAATTTTGACAAGGCCTTAAAACAAAACAAGACTGAGTAGGATTTCAATTTGAATATACTTGATTGGTTGGGATTCTGCTCCTTTTTCCACGTATCAACGGAATCCCTCTTTTTGTGAGCCTCTGCAAGGGATAATGTGAATGGAGCTCTTTTAGAACCTATCCTCTTATATGGATCTATTTGCCAGGGTTTTCTTCTAGCACCCTTCCTCTATGTGATTACAGCAAATCCTCTTGGCTACATGTTGGAGGCAGCAAGATTGGAATGGAAAATTAGGTGTATCTCCCTTATAGTGGGGAACAAATTACTTAATGTTCACTTTGTAGATGATTCAACCCTCAACTTGGAACTGATGCAACGGTTTGTGGAGGGGATTGTTCTTTGGCAAAACACATTTCCAGAATCTGCTGGATCAATGGTAAGTGAGAAACAATGGAGGTTATTCTTACTGCCCAAAATAAGCCTCCTAATCCCTAATTGGCTGAATTAAAAGTGGAAGTTTATAAAACAAAGGAAAATAATCCTTTATTAAGGCATACCTTATCGCATTCAACTTTCGATTGCTGACCAATAGAAATGGTTAATGGTTAAGTTTGAAAAAAAATCAAAATTGGAGTAGCCTTGATCTACCCCTTGGTGACAAGGTAATGAATGTAAAAAAAATAATTTCAATAGTGCGCATCTACTTCTCCTCACCTGTTCCCCTCTCACACAGCTTATGAAAAGGTTGGAGAAGGTGCAAATCTATTTGGAAATCACAAAGTTCCTTCAAGAACCCATCAAAGATTAGTAGTCAAGACAAGGTTGCAAAATGTGGGAATTACAGATCCTGCATGCAGCCTTTATGGTAGAGACGAAACAATTGTCCATGTATTTTGGAGATGTTCACCGGCCAAAACCTTGCGACCGTGGTTTCAAGCTGAGTTTAGATTTTTATTCACACCTTCCATCTCTTGGAAGTGGACCTTTGTTAGGAGACACTTGGATGGTCAATGATAGTTCCCAATTGTTATGGCATACAATTTGGTTAACTGCTTTTTTTTGAAAATCTAGGTGCAGGGCTATGTTTAGTGATGACACCTCCCCACTCAGCTTTGGGGAGTTGAGACTATTTAAGCAGGAGGTGGCATCATTAGCCAATGATAAATACAAATTTCTCTGTAAAGATTTCGTGTCTTTGTTTTGTTGAGGCACTAGTTCCAATCTTAGCTATTTTTGAAAGAGATTTCCCATGTACTGTTTCCAGAATAATGCAATTCTTTGTTCTATTCAGTAATACATGACACATTCCTCAAAAAATATAAAAGAACAGAAACAAACACTCTAGTGATTCTCATATTGGAGTTTAAATGATAATTTTTTTAATCAACTTCATTAATCTCAGTTGGCTGCAGAATACACAACTCTTGCCTTAAGGATGACAAAGTATGCTTATATTTAATACTGAATATTTACATCAAAATGGAATACACTTGAATAGAGGAACTTTAAGACTCAAGTAGAAAACAAGCCCCCTATAGGCTGATCAGTCCTTGTAAATCATGTTCCATATCTAGATCTGATCCTTTTAGAATTCATAGGGCTTCATAAGTGTTCTATGATTAATTTTCTTGAGGAGGACGAATATAGAATCAATCAGTTGACGGATGTTATTTCTTGCACATGACATATGATGGATATCTTGCACTAAAGATTCAAAGAAACGAGGCAAACAAGAAAAGAATATCTAAACTGATTCTAAACCATAAAAACCCCTAGAAGATAATTATAGAAGATATTTTGTTGTCTCATCTGCTTATACATGTGCAAATTTCAAATTTAATCTTGTAGTTTGTGGATCGTTTTTGCCCAAATGTTCATATATTTTTGAAATGTCAGGCCAGGTAATTGGACTGAAAACAAATTACATATGTGCAAACTAAACTTGTATTCAATCAACTTGAATGAGAGAAAAAAGTACAATATAAAGGCCTCGAATGTGGCTGTTCAGTTTATCTTCGAATATGATTGTTCATATCCTACTACAAGTCAAAAGATTCTACTCCTATGATTAAATAATATTATGTATAATAATATTACATCCCCCTTAATCTGTAGGGGTTATTGTGGGACCAGCCTTTGAATTTTTTAAACTTTTCTCTTCCAAGCACCTTTGTCAGGATATTTGATGGCTTCTTTAGTAGTTGGACAATGTAGCTGTCTTTCACTTAATGGCAAATCAAATGATATTTGGTGTTAATGTGCTCGGTGTGGTCGTGAAATATCGGATTCTTGGCTATTTGGATTGCAAAAATGTTGTCAACCATAAGTAGTGTTGATGTAACCTGTTTTACTTGTAGATCTGCAAGAATCCTTTCTGAGCTATATTATTTCCTTGGTTGCCTCTGCAGCTGCCATATATTCTGCTTTCTGTGGAAGAAATTACAAACACTGACTGCTTCTTTGACTTCCAAGAGATTACTGTTGTTCCCAAGTTCATTAGGTAACCAAAAGTCGAATTCCCATCTTCAAAATCACCTCCATAGTCAGAATCTGAATATCGAACTAGTTTGAAGTCCGCTACCCTAGATTATTTGAGTCCAAAATTTTGTGTTCTCTTTAGATATCGAAGCACTCTCTTTGCTACGACCCAATGACTTTCTCTAGGCTATTGCATGAATCTATAAGAAACACCAACGGAAAAAGAAATGTTTGGTCTAGTTGTGGTTACATAAATCAGACTTCCAATGAGTTGTTTGTACTTAGTTGCATCTATAAGCTCTAAAGTTTCATCTGACATTAGCTTCAAATTCTGTTCCATGGGCTTGTTGAGTGGTTTGCAGTCAGTAATTCCAGAAATTTGCTCAGGATTTCACCAAGTATTTTCACTATGAGATGTGTGTTTTGATTTTTGAATCACTTCAATACCTAAATAGTAATGAAGGTATCCCAAATCTGTCATTTCAAATCCTTTCATCAATTTTGTTTTAATTTTTGCAGTGTATTTTTCATTATTGCCTGTGAGGAGCAAATCATCTACATATACCACTACCAAATAGAGTTGTCTTGTCAACTGTTTTGTTAAAAAGAGTTGCATCTTTAAATTCACATCGCTGAAAGTTCATATTCAAGAGGTGCTTGGTGAGCTTTTTGTGCCATTCTCTAGGGGCTTGTTTCAATCCTTATGATGATTTTTGCAACTTGTGCACTTTGGCCATCAACTACACAATACTTTGGTTGAGTCATGTACACTATTTCTTTGAGACCACCATTCAGAAAAAAACATTTTTTATGTCCATGTGATAAACTTTCCATCTGTTCTGTGCTACTAATCCCAACAAAGTCTAAATAGTAGTCCATTTCACTATTGGTGTAAATGTCTCATTATAGCCTATCCCTTTTCTTTGAGCAAATCCCTTTGTGACAAGCCTTGCTTTGTGTTTGTCAAGTGAGCCATCTACTTTGTATTTGTTGCAGAAGACCCATTTGTAACCGATGGGTTTACAATTGATAGGAGGATCGACTAACTCCCAATTCCATTTTTGACCAAGGCATCATATTCACTTTTCATCGTTTTTCTCTATGCGTCCAACTTTTCTGCTGGTTTGTACCCGAGTGTGCCCTTCAAGGTCCAATTTTTCATTTTTTCTTGAATCTTTTCAAGCATTTTATTTATTTTATGGTTTGTTTTTTATGTGCTTCTAGTGCTTGTTTTCCTAGTTTCATTAGACTTGACATCTATTAATGTTTGTGTGAGCGATTTAGCCATATTCTTCTATCTCTTGAACAATTGGTGCCTCAATTTTCTATTATGAAGTTCTTCATTTTCTAACAACTGCTCCAGAAACATGTGTTCATCATTTGATGAAGTTTGAGTTTTTGCTGTTGGGGGTTTCATTTTCAATTACATGAGATAATACAAATTTAGGTGATTCCCAATTACATTCTCCCCCTCACTATTTGGGATTGCTATATCAATCTCCATGTAAACATCAAATGTGACAAATTTCTCAAGTCGACTCAATTGTCAATCTATGTCGGTTGTGGCAAATTTCTCAAGTTCGCTTAATTGTCGATTTCTGCTAGCTATGTCCTTTCCGGTTTCACAAAAAGCATCTTTTGCAATGAGAAATTTCTTGTTCTTTTCATTACATAATCTGTATGTCTTTGAGGATTCCGAATATTCTAAATGGATGCATTTACGATTCTTGGTATAACTTATTCCTTTTCTCCTTTGGAATCAGTGCGTAGCACGTGGATCCGAAAAACCGAAGATGTTGCATTGAAGGAAGATGACCACACTAGAATTCATACATAGTCTTCATTTGAAGGGCTATTGAAGGTGACTTGTTGTGGAGATACACTGATGTCTGACCTGCTTCTACCCAGAAATGTAGATTGACCCCTTTGAAATACAACATTGCAAGAACCATGTTCATCGTAGTTCTATTCATCCTCTTAGCTACTTCGTTTTGTTGAGGAGTGCAAGTGACTGTTAGATGATCCTTGATCCCATTTTGCTTCAAATAGGCCTCAAACACCGCTGAAGTGAATTTACAACCATTTTTAGTCTTGAGTGTCCTAAGGCGGGTTTGTGCTTTATTTTCAATCATTGTTTGAAACCTTTGAAAAGTTTCGAAGGCTTGTGATTTATTTTTTAGAAAGTAGATCCACGTCATCCTACTGCAGTGATCAATGAACAACATGAAGTACATTAGTGAAAAGAATTGCTAGAGAACACAAATTAGAGTGAACTAACAACTTTTTGTTAGTTTTCCATTTTGATGTTTGAAATGGTTCCCATGAGTGTTTAGCCAAGATGCAGGCTTCACATTTTTCAATTTTCTTGGGTAGAGTTAGCAATCCTACAACACCATTCCTTTGCATTGTGCGAATGCAATTATATTGTGTGCGCTCAAATTTGGCATGCCATAAAAGACTTGGTGACATCCCTTCTTCTGCAATATGAGCAAAGTTCCTTATGTTTATCAAGTGAGCCATTTGCTTTGTATTTGTTGTGGGAGACCCACTTGCACCCACTTGGTTTACAATTGATAGTAGGATTGACTAACTCTAAAGTTCCTTTTTTTGACCAAGGCATCCTATTCACTTTTCATAGTGTTTCTCCATGCATCCAACTTTTTTGCTAGTTTGTACCCGAGTGTGCCCTCAAAGGTCCTATTTTCCATTTTTTCTTGAATCTCTTCAAACATTTTATCTATTTTATGGTTTGCTTTATTTATGCTTCTAGGGCATGTTTCCCTAGCTTCATTAGGTATGACATCTATTAATGTTTGTGTGAGCCATTTTGGCATCTTCTTTTATGTCTCTTGCGGAACAACTGGTGCCTCAATTTCTTGTTTTAAATTTCCTTCATTTTCTAGCAACTGCCCCAGAAACACGTGTTGATCATTTGATGAAGTTTGAATTTTTGTTATTATGGGGGTTTCATTTTCAATTATAGGAGAATACAAATTCAAGTGATTCCCAATTACATGCCCCCTCACTATTTGGGATTGTTGTATCAATCTCTTTGTAAAGATCAAATTTGACAAATTTCTCAAGTCGACTCAATTTTCGATCTATGTTGGTTGTATCCTTTGTGGTTTCACAAAAAAATCTCTTGCAATGAGAGATTTCTCATTCCTTTCATCATAACATGTTTGCCTTTGAGGATTTTGTGCATCCTAAAAGGATGCATTTGCATCTCATGTAGTCTAACTTATTCCTTCTTTCCTTTGATATCAAAGCATAGCATGCGGATCCAAAAACCCAAAGATATTGCATTGAAGGAAGATGACCACACTGGACTTCATATGGAGTCTTCATTTAAGGGATGTTGATAGTAACATGTTGTGGAGATACACTACTGTTTCACCTGCTTCTACCCAGAAATGCAGATTGGCACCTTTGAAATACAACATTGCACGGACTATGTTCATCATAGTTCTATTCATCCTCTTAACTACTCCATTTTGTTGAGGAGTGCGAGTGACTGTTTGATGATGCTTGATCCCATTTTGCTTTAGATAGGCCTCAAACACCATTGAAATGAATTTGCCACCATTGTCAATCCCAAGTGTCCTAAGTTAGGTCTATGATTCATTTTCAATTATTGCTCAAAACCTTTCAAAAGTTTAGAAGGCTTGTGATTATTGTTTCAAAAAGTAGATCCATATGATCCTGTTGTAGTGATCAATGAATAACATAAAGTACTTGTGATCACTAACAAAAAGAATTGGTAGAGAACACAAATTAGAGTGAACTAACACAACTTTATGTTAGATTTCCATTTTGATGTTTGAAATGGTTCCCTTGAGTGTTTAGCCAAGATGTAGGCTTCACATTTTTCAATAATTTTGGGTAGAGTTGGCAATCCTGCAACACCATTCTTTTGCAATGTACCAATGCAGTCATAGTGTGTGCGCCCCAAATTTGGCATGCCACAAAAGACTCGGTGACATCCCTTCTTGTATGAGATGGGAAAAGTTTCTTGAGATTGAAGTCTCACCTCTGAGTTTTAGCAACTTGCCTTCCTCAAATCCGATCATTACAACTACTCTATCACAATATTTTTGTAATTCTTACATCTTCACCATCCACTAGAATGGAGTGGTCTTGTTGTTTGATTAGCACCAGGGATAAAAAGTTTTTTTTTCAATTGAGGAAGTTATAGGACATTTTTGAGGATAAAATATGGAAGGCCTGGTGACTTGAGTCAAATTGTACCTTTTTCTTCTGGTTGCAAACTTGTTTTGTTTGCAAAGTATTATGGACCACAACTTTCTTCATCATATTTCTCAAAGAAGTCCTTTTAGAAAGTCACATGTTGCATGGCACTAGTGTCTAGGACCCAAACATCATACCAGGGTGTATTTGTTGAGGATTTTTTTACTTCATCTAAAATGGAAGACACACTTTCACTTGGGAATTGAGTAGAGTTTGGTTTTAAGGCTTTCTTCTTTTCTTTGTTTGCTTTTTATAGGCCTCAATTTGATCTCACGATGTTTTGCATTCATGAGCCTCATGACTCATTTTTATGCCACAATGTTTGAAAAACATGTTGTGTTTGTCATTTTGCTTCTTGTTCTTGACCATTATTCTTGCCATTTTTGCCTCCTTGTCCTCTATATCTTCCCTTGCCTTTATCACAAGAAGTAGTGGTCTTATTACTTTTTCCTGAGTTTTTAGTCTTTCTTCTGGAGACCTATTCTCTTTCAACCATCTTGTCAACCAATTCATCAAAAGAGTGTCTTAAACAATTTGCTTGATTGTAAAGAGTCTTAATATGTTGACTATGTGGGAAGAAAAGCTTTAATGAAAGCAATCTTATATATATCAATTTTGACATCACCAATTTCAACAACATGCTTGATAGCATGTGACTCATTGCAGCTCCCTTTTTCAACTCAAGATTGAACAATTTTAGTTACAATTGTATAAACTTCAGCTCTGAATGAGAATCATACAAACCCTTTAGTTTGTTTAGTGCTTCCCAAGGTGTGTTGCGCCCTTATGTGTGACGAAAAACATCGCCATCCATTGAGGCATGTAGCTAGGACAATGCCTTAGAATTCTTTTGCTTCCCTATATGTGATTCTACCTTTGTTGTGGGTTCCATTGGTTATTTATTTCCATCACAAATGTTGAATCACAAATCATTGAAGAAAATAGTGTCCTCGACTTGTCGCGACCAATCCTACTAGATGTCTTTCTTGGCTAGTGTTGTGCCAATAAGTGAATTTATTGAATGTATTTTGTATCAAGGGGAGATGGATTGGTTCTTTATCACTCCAATAGGTTCTCCTTTCTATATACCACTATACCAATATGCCAAACTTCTCGATATACTCACCCTTCCTATGTACACGAAGGTACGTGGAAGTTCTTCTTTTCTATATAATCGTTGGTACGTGAAAGAGACGTTAAAACACGTGAGAGCAGAATGATACGTGGTACCGAATTAGTACATGAAAAATATTTGTTCTATCAATGACACCTGCTTAGCAAGAAAACCTTGTACATGGACATAACTTCCCTATATACTTGGCATTCTTTACTTTTGAGACTTACCTCTAATGATAAAAGGAGAAAAGGAATTTTTTCCTAGTTTCTCCCCCAACGATATATATGTATGAAGCCACAAATGCCGTTGTTGCAGTGATATTAGGCATTAGATGCAGTACAAGTGCAATGTAAATGTGAACCAAATACATCATTAATACGGAATGCTGCAATTGCATAATTTATTTTATTTTTCAATTCTTGTCTTATTCTGAAAAAGAATTGTTTGTTGTGGTTTGCATTATTTAAAAATAAATAAATTATTACCTTATTTCAGTTTGGGAATATCCTCTAAAAATGTGTTTTTTTATAAAAAATAAAAGAAAGCATCAAAAATAGAATCATAAAATTCAACTTAGCGTTTGAATGGAAGCCATGTATGAGAGATTCCAACTCTTATTGAGATAAAATTTACAGACTCAAATGCCACTTGGACAACCTTCAAAGCTTAAATTCCATTTAGTCAAAATCTGAAATGAAACTCCCCGCAGGTCGTTGTTGGAAAACGGAAGCAGGTGGGCAGGTTTGAATGCCCTGGGGGCAGATTGAATGCCAAATTAAGGTTGAAACACCAACGCAGGTGCAGTCTCCAGCAGTTTGATGTCAGAACGATGGCAGTTGATTCCATTCCAATGCATAGAAACACCATGACAAAGAAGAATGTGCATGTCTATTGAAATTCGCACAGTATTTGACCAAATGACTGAATGTGACAGTCATTTATGCAGTTTACAGAGATCTGAAATGCCAAAGAGAGTGGCACAGGTCTGCAGCTTGTAACAGCTACAAAAAAACACGCCAATAGAAAGAGGATGAACTGCAGCTTGTTTCAGGTCTATTACCCAGAAGCCGAACAGCTGGAAATTAGGAAGGGGGATGAGAGAAAAAAAATGATAAAGAAGCCTGTGCTCTGATACCAATTTCAGGCCAGGTAATTGGACTTGGAAAACTAATTATATCTGTGCAAACCAAACTTGTATTAAATCAACTTGAACGAGAGAAAAGAATACAATATAAAGACCACGAATGTGGCTGTTCAGTTCATCTTCTAAGATGACTGTTCACATCCTACTGCAAGACAAAAGATTCTACTCTTAGGAATAAATAATATTACATTCCCTAGACCGCAACTAACAATTGCCATGATCGCACCTGATTAACACCCACACCCGCCCCTACATACACACTTTTCGTAACTTAAACTAAGGTTAGGTGTCTTGGCAGACTGCAATACCGATAAAGGATTTGAAAATGCTGCTGCTTCTGATTCTAGTGAACTATATTAGTGGCAGAGGCGAACTCAAAAATATGCTCATCCTATCCTGCCAAGCCTTACTGCCCCTTCTTGTTCTGCATTTTAGTGGGAAAGTGCAACTACTTTGTTTTAATCATGTAAAACCTAGCTGCAAATTATTTCTTCTCCTCGTGCTGTTAGAATTATGTAGGTCAATGGTCAGAAAGTCCATCACAGCTTATGAATTTCAAAAGGTGTCTCTTTTCTTTATTTAGCTTCTGATGTTCTTGAAGAGCGTGACATTGCCACTGTTGATATACCTAATCTATGATTAATGCTGTAATTGGAAGCCTTAGCAAGTCTAAAAATGAATATTTTCGAGCATATCTATTGCAAGTGCCCTTGGGTCATATTCATGTATTTATTTTCTGAATTTCTGTGAGGTTTTTGTATTGTTGTATGAGGTATCATCCTATTTATATATTTCATGTTAATGTATCCCTAAACCCTGAAAATTTCATGTTTTCTTCTATGAATCTCATAATTGTTGTTAGGAGGCTGGATACTTGTTTTCTTGTCCTGGGAACGTTTTCTGGGTACGAGAAATTCACCTCAAGCTGACTGCAACTCAGACATTTATTGAAAGTCTGGAAATATTCCTGTCTAGACAATAAATGTTTCCTTATATACCCAGAAATGTAATTGTGTGGGTAGAACATGTTTTAACTTTTCTGTATGAATCTCGAGTTTTCTTTAATAATATTGTAGTTATGTGAAAAACTGAGAGGAATTTTGGGACACAAAAGGTGTTGCAAAAGTTTATAAAGAACAAGGTGTTTGAGAAAATGTCAGAATGTGATTCCATACAGGAGTATGTTGGAGATCACAGGCACATTTGTCTCCACGGACATCTTAAGACAATTTGGATAAGTTTTTATTCCATCATCTAATAGTTTTCTTGTGATAAAGTAAATGACGTCTGTCTTAGTTCTGGTTCATTTCCATCCAAAAATTTACTGCATTTATAAGTTTTGTTGGACCAGTGGCCTCTGTGGTCGACCAATATGATCTGATTCTAGTTCCAGAATACCAAAGTGGCCAACTTGGATTGGTCCATGATATCAAACATCGCACATCCGAGCCAAAAATATGAAAATGACAGTAAATTTCAGATTAGGTCTTTCCATACAAATACTAATTGCCTTCCTTATTGAGAATATACTTACCACAGACTCAGTCCATTTGAAAATAGCTGGTCCGCAGACCCATAACAGGGGTAAGACTTAAGCTTGGGATAAAAGATGCTCTCATTTTATTATAATCACTGTTATTTTTCAAATAAAGGGGCAGACAGGGCCCAGGCTAGCGATACGAGCTACATATGTGTGTCTTTGTGTGAGGGAGGGACCACAATCCTATGCTCAGCAGCATTATCCTCTGCATTGGTGCATTGATGTACACTTTACATCCATGATGGAATCGATAATGTCCATTTTCTCAAGGGCAAAATGAAGGTTTTATATTGTCTCCTACTGAGTTTCTGCCTGTAACATTGACTATTGAAGGCTATACCACTCACCAAGCGAAAAACTCAATCAATGCTAGTGGTTGACTTCTGGAACACACTAACATGAGACTGATTAATCTGGGGTTTGTTCTTAAAGTATGCTTGGTTTCCATCTCTCCAATTGGCCTCTTGTTGTGCCTCCCTTGGCATCTTTTCTTCAAAGCTCATTTTCGTTTTGGTGAGATGATAAAATGTACTGTGCGAATCAGTTTTTCCTTGCTTCATTTTGCTGTCTTTCTGCCCCAATGCCACTGCTACTTTCTCCTTCTGTGATTGACAGAAACGAATCGTTTCAAATCGTAAAAGCTCCAAAGTAAGCATTGTGAAGCTAGTATACAGAATACTAGAATGAGAGTGCAAATTTTAGATTACATGCAGACAATGCCCTGGAATGCTATGAAAGTCAAATTATGGCCTCCAATGCCATATCCAGTCCAACTGCTTTCAATTGTCCAATCTTTGCTAGACTGAAAAGATGAATGTGAGTGGGGTGGGAGTAGAATCAAGTATAAATTCATATTTTTTGTCATATCACAGCATATTACAGAGGCCATCGACATCCTCTATGTGGGTGGTTATTAAGCTTTGGTGGTTGGTTTTATTAATTAACACAATCCCATGATTTGCTTAGAAGTCCACTACGTTGTTCCTTTTCCTTCAAACATCATTAAAACTCATATCATGAAACCTGCCTCTTAGGACCTGGACATCATCCAAGGAACCCCCTAATTTCAAGTAGTGTTAGTGACTGAGTTTATTGATGTTAATGGTAATAGTTTTCAGGGTACCTTTTGAATTGTAACCCTATCAATATAATTTATTTTTTTCTGTGCTGCATGACAAATGAGTAGAAACTGCATGGAAAACATTCCACATTTTTTTAGATACACAAAAACCTTTAACGAAGAAGTCAAATGCATTAATAAACAACATGTCAGAGGGTGCTGAATTCTAATTCTAAGATTGTATTTAGCATGCATGATTATGTATCTTATCATAACTTGCTTTATTGCATCCCTAGTAAGGGATTTAACAATCGTTTTAGTTGCATCAAACCTCAAGTCCCGATATTGAGTCTTATAAACCACATTTATCCATATCAAGAGTACAAACCTCCTTAGAGACCAAGTGAAGCATCTTGTATCTCCCGATTTAATCCACATGATTAAAACATAACAGTACAAGGTTAAGATAACAAACCTTGTTAGGAAACAGGAAAGAATGATTACAAACATGATGGATGGTCAGAATACAAGAAACAAGAGTATGTTTTCCTGCAAGGGGGATTTCTCTATTATTATGCCTCGTGTGCATCTTGGTTTCATTTCTGGATATACTACTATCTGTATAGACTCTAGCAGTTGTTTATGCGCTTTATTTGATTATGTTGTGCAAAGGTTCTTGGTCCTATTTCCAAGGGCGGCTATCATTGTGAAATGCAGATCCTTAAAGAGGAACCCTAGAGTTGTCAGGCTGATTACCTTCCTTATTTCACCCTCACCCCTCTACAAACACTAGAGGCAATAAGTGGCCATTGGATACATCCACACTCAGACAGGGACAGATCAGTGAAATGTCATTGATCTCCTACTATGGTCTCTCACTTTCATTTTCTTCAGCTTGAAACTTCATTCACGAGTCCTCTCATAAAGTTGTATTTACTTGTTCTTAGTTCATATGGTTCTGGGCTAACTGCTTTACGGTCACCCCATTTCTCCATTTACGTTTCTTAAATGGTTTGTGTTTATTTACTTTTCATAACCTAGGGTTTCGTTTGCCCTACTGCTTCTCTATTGTAATTGAATGTCCTTTTTGAGTCCCATTGACCTACCTGTGGTCATATGTGGACGTAAATATAATTTCTTTCTTTCTATGTTCCACGACAAATATGTAGAATCTGCATGGAAAATACTCCAGTCTTTTTACTTAACACATAAACCTTGAGTGAAGAAGTCAAACGCATTATAAACAACATGTGAGAGGGTACTGAATTCTAATTCCAAGATTGTATTTAACATCCGTGATTCTGTATCTTTTCATAACTTGTAAGATTGCATCCCCAGCAAGGGTTATCAATCAATTTAGTTGCATCAAACCCTAAGTCCCAGTATCAAGTCTAATAAACCACATTTATCATTATTAAGAGTAAAATCCTTCCCAAAGAGCAAGAGAAGGCCCATCTATCTCCTGCAAGGGGATACCTCTATGATGTGGAGACAGCCAATACTAACCCTTTGAGGAAACATTAACGTTAATGAGATCCTTAAATGGCAGACAACTGCACCGTGAAGCACCACTTAGCAACTTTGGTTGGTTCAGTTGGGAATGCAATCTTGGCATGCTCAATTGGAATTCAGTTTTTCCGTATTTGGGAATGCATAGGAGCCATAGAAAAACTTACTTCTTTTTGAAAAGGGAATTCCATCAGAACTACAGAGAAATTCACGAGCTAGACGGTAACCATTGGAAACTTTGATGTTTCTGTATCATCATCAGAGGATATACATATTTGCAGCTAATGAAACAAGTTTGCATTGCAGGACTGCAATGAAAAGAGCTGAGAACCATGTTCATTGCATGGAATGTTAGTCAGCATTCTATTCAGATGTTCTGAACCGAAGTGTGATTATGGAAAAAACATACTTCTGTCTTTTGTTCTTAAGCATCATTCAGGTTTGCTTTCCCTAATGAAAAAAGAAGAATTTTTTAGAAAAGTAAGCATACATTATATTTATCTATGTTAAAACAGCAAACAATATTGGTGAGTCACAAATGAATGCAAACAAGGCACCGTTGTTGGACTGGATTTGTGGCTAGGCTCTTGTAGATTTGTCGATTGCTATCCACTATTTGAAGACCCTAGAACACCATAATCTAGAGTAAGTGCCGGAGAGTCATGAGGACCTAGGCCTCAAAAGTATAATACTATGTAATATTAAATCCTACGATATGTATAAGTTTGTAAATTATTTTTTATGTAAGAAAAGACAAGGAACAATGTAACAATCCTAAAGCTAGAAAGGAAAGGTGAAATGACCAACATTCATGGAGCTGAAGAGTCATGCATGACTCTATAAGAGATACAGAGGATCATGCATAGAAGGTGGTTGTTTGTATTGTTATTCCTGAATATTAAGCTGATGAATATGTCTGCTCCCTAGGCAATATTAATATACTTTGCTTTGGATGTATAAAGGTAGATTTCTATAATTGCTGCGAGTGTTGTCGGTAGAGCAAATGTATATTTTTCTCATGTCACATAATTCCATTTACCGTACATTTGTTGGATAAATTTCTTTAATTTAACTAGTTAGACCATTGCACACCTAAATTCCTGTGCAAGATTGTATTCATTGAGCTAAGTCTTGCAAAATAGCTAGAAATGAATAGATTACAACACTAGCATGTCCTAACAAAGAAATCTTGGAACCACTGCTAACAATGGTTACGTTGTGTCATGTCCTTTTTTGAAGCCGATCTTTCTTGAAGACCTTATCCATTCTTCTCCCCATGGGTCTAAGAAAGGAAGCAAGGGGAAGACTTTGATGATATTTTGTTGTTATTTAGGTAGTTGTTTTTATTTTTACCATGTATTGCTATTGGGAAGCCTAGCGCTCCAATAGAGAATTTACTTAATTGGAAAATAAAGTATTTGAACATGTAGGCTCCAAATACAAATTAGATTATTAAAAATTACTTTTAAAATCAGCCATCATTTGAATTGCAACACCCCTTATTGCTATAAAAGGAGATTGCTTGGCCAATTGAGAATCATGTTTTTGGTGAATTTTTATATGTTGGTAGAAGTTTGCTTGTGAAGCACCTTTCTTATCTCTCTGAAGGACAAAAACCCTTGATTGAGGACTCTCTCAAGGATGAAACCCCTTGATTGAGGGCTTGTGCAGGACAAAAACCCTCTCACAAGGATATATGTATGCAAGCTGGTTTGGAGAGTAATAAATTATCATTCTCTTGCATGATTTATCTCTTTTGGGTCAATAATCTATCCATTTGAAGGGGGGCGACCCACATGGGAAAACTATTTGGTATGTGTTGATAATTTGATCAATCTGAATTTTTTATCTTATTCTCCATAATTTTAAGAGTCAAGTTCTAAAGTTTCGTAAATTTTGGAAGTGATTTGCTATTTTTTCAAGCTCGTTTAAGTTCACTATTAAGGGTTTCCAAAATTAATTATTTCCAAGCTCAATTTTGATTTCTAACAGCTGATTGTGTTTGCTGAGGGTTTTTTAATATTTTTTGGCATAATAATCAAAGTGTTTTGGCAAGGTTTGACCCACCGTTGAGGGGTTTGACTTCCCCATCTGGGTCACTGCCCTAGTGGGAAATAAATTGCAGGTTTATGAGGGTTTCAAAAGTCACTTCTAGCCACCCTCTAATTTGATTACAAGTTTGATTTCTCAGCTCCTTGGTCATTTCCCGAGTCCCCCTAAAAAGGGACATTATAGTGGTATCAGAGCATAATCCTCCTAGCCTGTGAAGCATGGAAGACAAGTTAGAAAAGTTCGAGAAGATGCAAGAGGAATTAGTAAGGTCAATGGAAACCCTCTCCCTAGCCATGGAGAAACTCGTTGGAGCTAGGGAAATCAAAAAAGAAGCCACTCTAAAGTCTTCCAAGGCTCCAGATTTGATGGTTTGCTATAGAGCTCTTCCTGAGAAGGTCCGGGATGCCCTTCCTTTTGCAGTGTTCGTAGAGTTGGAGATAGAGAGTGTTGAAATTGGCACAAGGTCAAAAACCCAAACAGCAAGGAAGAGGTTAGCGCTCCATAGGGCACCCAATGCGAATTCCACTCAGCCCAAGACTTTCTCCCTTGAGCTTCCTTGTGACTATAAGGACACCACACTCAAGGGTTTGAACACTACATATGAAGAAGGGTTTGAAGGTAGAGGCTTCTTAAGTTCCCATGAAATTTTTTTGAGCCCTAATGGTCACACACATGATGGAGAAAAATTAGGTCTGCATTTAGAAGGAGAGGAAAAATCTAAATTTCAGTTTGGTAAGAGGGATTGGGTAGATAAAATTACAAACTGAAATTGAGCACTTTCAGCTTACTGAAATGTCCTTAGTAGCAATCAAAGAAGGAGATGGAGTTGTTGAGGAAGAAGATTCGGTGGTCAAGAGATCTAAGGCCATGGTGCTAACATCCATTGTTGTTTCGGAAAGTCAACATTATGAGGTAATCAATGATCCTTGTTTGGTTAAAACTGATGTTATTTTAGCATGTGATGAGTTCAGGGTTGAAAGGATGCATGATGAAAAAGAGGGTGAAGAGAAAGGGATGGATGGAACCCCTTGCCCACATAGACATGAGGACAGTAAGCTTGTTGAATTGTTTCGAACAACAATCACTAAGGAGAAAATTGATGGCAGTATCAACAAAGAACAATCCCAATTTTGTTATCGTCCTAAGAAGGATTTACAAAGGACCTATGAGGATGAGATCATGGAAGATTGTATCTGTGAAAGAAGGGTACCATTGGAATATTTTCTGAGTGCTATTCCTAACTCAAAAATCATGAGTCATGAGAATGTCATGGGCAGCCCATGGTATGAGGATATCTCATTTTTTGCCAACAGGTCATTTCAGGTTTGTTTTCACCATGGGCAACTGGTTAGGAAGAGTAATCATATTTCATGCGTGTTGTGTCCTCCTACGTCACCGCTGATTAGATATTATCATGCACATCATACTTCATGGGATGATGAGGCAAGAAGTACTTCTTGTAGTAAAGAGCATATAGATACTTGGGCTCAATTTCAAGGCTGTTTCTGCATGTGGTATACAGGTGCTATGTTGAGCTCTACAAAAAGAGGAATATCTGATTTCGAAATCAATATGGATGGAAATTCTATCATGATGTGTTTGGGGCATCAAAGGCATGATGGTGGTTCTGATTTTCCGTTTCATATGTGGTTAACCCATGGTTCCATGAAATATGGAAGAGCTAGAAAGAATATGGTGGAAGGGCAACGCTCTTAGTATAATGTGTGGCACACATACTTATCTCCCATTTCTGGTGAAGGGTCTTCTTCATGGCCAAAGGGTCACCATGCTTGTAGAGAGTGGCGCTACACGTCAATTTATTGAAGAAGAATTGGCAAGAAGGATGGATCCAAGTAAGGTTGGTTTCAAAGGCTACACAGTCACCATAGCCTATGGAACATCTCTCCTTTGCACAAGAAAGATACCCTACAGATTAAAGGATTGGAATTTGTAATCAACATTCTTGTGTTCCAGACTTTGAGTTGAAACCCCTAATTTCTGCAAGCAGAGGAATATAGAAGAGATTTTCGGAGAACTTTGTGTCAACGGTGCATTTTGCTTCTTACTTTCTTTCTAGATCTGTTCATAAACTTTGTGTTATTTTAGATCTAAATCTGAAAGTTTCCTTTGCTTTGAATTCTGTGCTTAATGATCTATTTGTTTTAATCTATGTGCATGCAATCAACTCTGTAAACTATTGCTTGGGTTGCACATCCTCTCTACTTTCTTCCGTTTCCTATTATTTTCTTCTTCTGCAGATTTTTTCCTTTCTTTTATAGCTGCTTACTTGCTGCAGAACCGTATAGCTATGGTTCATGAGTTACATGGTTAAAGTAATACCCACAAATAGATATTAGGATATATAACTGACAAAATCTTACACGGGAGCCTCACCGGTAAATGAGGGAGATTTATCTCATGACTGCCTAGGTTTTCAGCTATGCAATAAATCTAGCCAACAAAGAAATAAGTGTCTAACGGCGTAAGTTGGGTAGAAGTTTGATTTCAGCATGGTGTGGTAGAATAGAAGTGTAAATATTAGATGAGCTTAGTGGGCAATAGATTTAAGATCATGTAAGGGGAAGAAATCAAAGAGTTCTTAGTATTGCAATCGACAAGTGAGATAGACAAGATTCATGAGAGGAACTTGCAAGGCTTGCAGTCATATAGACAAGATTCATGAGATGAACCTGCAAATCCTTGCAAATTAATTAAGTTTGGGAATTAAGTGCAAGGGAAATTCAATCATTGCACAGGGAAAATACAAAAAAATATGGTGCTAATGACCTTTGAAGTTCAAATTCAAAAGTAGATAGAATGATAAGGTGGAAATTTGAAGGCGACAGCAATTAAAGAAAACAAGGGGATACATTGAGCAATTTACGAAAAAGGAAAAGGTCATTTCTCAAACAGCAAAACCATTAACGAGGAAGCAAACAATGCGGAAGGTAGTTGGATTCAAACACTTTGCATCCATGTGAATTTCACATCAAATTGATTCAATTGAGAAACAAGCAAGAGAACAATCACATAGAGAGAAAGACAAAAAGCATTATATATAAACATGTAGGATGAAAGAATGGGTGGAGGAAAGACATCGGAGAAAGAAAAAGCAAGAATTTTCATTGGATCTAGGTCATTCAAACAAAGTACCACGTTGGATCCATTTATCAAGCTGAAAGCGCCGATTATTCATGGAATTATGGACAAGAAAGGAATAACCGTCTTGGATTTATCTGTGAGTAAAAAGGAAGAGATGGGGATTGGGTTGGCCCTCAGGCAGACCAAATGGATTAATCCAAATTAGATATTTGCTGGACGAGAAACAAAAAGTATTGTTCATAAACACACCTAGGGATGCAATTGACCCGATGAAAACGAATCTTGTGCAGCATGAACCATTGCAAGAAACCAATTGCGGAGAGGCTTAAGGTTACCTACCTTCAAAGACCACCCTGAATTAATGCAAACCATGATGAGTAGATATTGTGGTGATGCCTTACATTTCTCTCCATAAGAGGAAATGCCAATCATTGCCACTATAGCCAAGGCCACCAACAATCTACGAAATAGGGGCACATTGCTCATGGAGACAAAAGCAAGAACCCACCTATGTAGTCAGACACAAAAATGTGATATGCTACACAAACAAGGGGCTGTGGATCCCCATCACAATGGTGATAGATAAAGCTACAAGAATACTGTTGAGATAATAGCTGAAAGGTGTTGGAAAACAATAAGGGGATACAAACAAGCATCCCTCGGAGAGTTTGACGTCGCTCTACACATGATTAAACAAAACGAAGAATTTAATTGGCCACAATTATTGGCCAATGAAGTTAATCTCACCTCACATAAGGTAGTCACTGTACCAGGGAATGAATTTCAATATCATTTTTGATTTTGCTACATTGTTTTACGCACTAAAAAGGACCATATGGGATGATTCAGGTTGAAAATGGATATTACCCAGAGGAGAAATTCGCAAACTGGGTTTTCAATAGAAGACAAGATAGCTACACCTAACAACAAAAATTGGGGCCTTGGTTATTGGAGGTTAGGAAAAAATTCAGTGTGACCCCTATGGTTCCAAAAGAAGTGCATATGTACCTTGCCTCTTTGGCCAAGATTACATAGGTACATGTTAGAGTAGTCATGCGATATGAAAGAGATAAGACTGAACACCCTTTCAAATTTCCATTCTTCATAGACCTCTAGATAGTGAAAGCGGAGATTAACAGGCATCACAAAATGCTAGGAGCAAACAAACATCGCTTTTGCATGGTAGCACCGCAAATTCTAGCACAATTAATGCGGGGTTTGCCACAACGAATTCTAGAGAAAAGAAAAGAGGCAAAAGCATGAGCAAAAGCGGAACCTTAGCAGAAGAAACAAAAGGAGAAAAAGAAAACGAAACCAGCTGCGCATGGCACCATCAACTAGGTAAAAGCTCAATATTGTCCCCGGCTACCTAAGTTGACCACACAATTGGAGAGCAGTAAACTAGGGGTATTGCATAAAGGTCCAAGAAATCTCCTAGAAAGATATGGGGGCTTTGCAATATACAAAAGAAGAGAAAAAAACTGCTTTGTATGAAAGGCAGTCAACACTACGCAGGTTTGGGCCAAGTTAAGGAAAAAATGGTTGACATGCCATAGTTGCAGCAATTGATGCTGGATGATAAAGGTCGATAACAATGTTTGTGGGCACAAGTTGCGCAAACAATCTTCAATGCACTTTCAAACATAGAGTCACAAGCCAACATGGTGCCAGTCAATATATTAGATGACCCTATTGCAAGCCCAAACATACCTTTTACTAAAAAGAGGAGGAGAGATGAGATCTCACACTACAATCCATGGGGACTGCGGCAACACTTTGAAATTGTCAATGAGGAAGAGAAGGATCTAACGAAGGGTGGCCCATACAAGATCTTTCCACAAAGGTAAAAAGGAGCCCATGAAGCACTCAGGTAATTACCACAGTGGGCAAAAACGACAAAGAAGTGCACATCCAGAGGAGGCCTGAGTGAATAAGTCCATAATGAGTTGTTGAAGCTACAAACAGAGCAAGCCAGAATAGAGAGGGAGGAATGTGTAAAGGACAGGGAAAAGAAGAAATAAGGGGGAATGCAACAAATACCAATCTCAACATGGAAGAAAGGTACAATGCAAAAGGCAGAGACACTTTGAGCTGAACAAACACCATCACCCTCACCATCACTCCCATCATCCCGCCATCACCCTCACAATCCTCCACAACATCAACCTCACATTAATATGGCCAGAAGACCCCTGTTATCGCCACCATCAGTGCAAACATCACCCCTTCCCCATCACTGAAGTCATCACCACCCCCGTCATAGTAGAAATCACCACCATAGTCTTCTCTTAAGGAAACACACCATGATGGACTCCTCTTGGACCATCCTATACCCTGTCCATGGTCTTTGCACAATAGGATAGTCGAACAATCATGCGAGAATTCTTGAATAGTTCAATAGCACAGTCAGAAGAACCTCCTTCCTCCACTTACAAAGACCAGCCAAAGGTCACAAGGGAAAAAGAACAACCAATGGGAAACACTACACAAATAAAGATATCACTTCCAATAGGTGTGCAAGAGCACATGGAAGCCAAGAAGAAGAAAGAAGAAGTAAAGGAGAAATTGGGTGAAGAAGAAATAATGAAAAAGGAAGTAGAGGATGAAGCAGTGGAGCAGAAAGCCATACAAGATGAAGCTGGTCAGGACGTAGAGGTCGAGAAAGCGTAGTGCAAGGAGGAGGAAGAGTGCAAAAAGGAGGAAGACAAATCCACGCAACAAGTAACATCGTGCGAAGTTATGCAAGAGAAAGCAAAATATATATGAGACCCAGGGAGAAAATACAGCGCAGCCAGATTAGGGAGAAGCGAAACAAAACCTAGGACAAACAACCGCCTATTTGGCATAAGAGCAGACAGATTCACATGATTTAGGGCCACAAGGGGGAGATGACACACAAAATATGGTGGTTAGGGCTACAAACAGTGAAACAATGAAGAAGAACTTTTCTACTGCCCTCTGCACACTATCACAGTGGGAAAAATGCAGCAACTGAGCAAGCCCCTTGTCCTTAGCTCACCTGATTAAGTGGCTGTAGATTTAGAAAAACTTCCGCTCATAACACAAATGGAAGGATTCAATGCATTGCAAGTGAATATAAACGCCATTGCATTTTAACTTCTGCAACAGAAGACAAGCTTGCAGAAGGTGATGACCGACATGCTCAAGGAGATCGACGATAAATGCCCGGAGCTTGTCAAAGAAGTCATTGGGAGACCAGGTAATGAGTGAACAATTGCAGCTCACATCACTCGTCACAAAACTCACAAGGGCTGGTGGGATAGTGAAAAGATAAAGCAGCTCGAAGCACAGGTGACCCAACAGAAGGAAGTGACATAGGTTGTAGTGTTGTTGTTGCAAGAATATAAGAAAATCATTCAAACAACAATAACAAAAGCAGAGCAGATCATAGTGAAGTTGCTAGAATGGAATGTAAAACTCCAAGAGACATTAATTGAAAATCAGAATGACATCAAGGAACCACAGAAGGCCCAAGAAGTCATAACACGTGGCACGGTCAACACAGTGAGGGAGAAAGCATTGACCAAGTCCCTCGAAAGGTGTGATGTAGTTATGGACTGAGAAAGAATTTGGGAATTGAATATGCTTCGGAGCACCTTCACAATGTTTTAGGCAAAGCGATTTGGAGAGCGCATTAAGCAGTTAATCATTTCAACAAGCATCAATGTCAATGCATCCATCATCCAAGGGGTAGATAAGGAAGATTTATTGGGTGTCATGCACGTAATGGCACAAATGCAAATGTACTTCGAGAGGATCGATGAAGCAATTACAGACTGGGGCATATACAAGCAAGATTCGGAAAATTTAATGCCATCAATCGAAGACCATACTGAAAATCCCATGTATGAGACTCTCATTGAGCTACTCCAGAAGTTGAAAGCACAAGCGCAACTGCAAATAACACTAGGAGATTCATTGGCAACACAACCACCTCCCAATCCACAACCTACAAAACAAAAGCAACTGATGCCACCACTGCCTCCACCGTCAAAGTAAGTAAGAAGGCACCCACACAATTTTTGTCAATTTTGGGCAAAGAAGATTTTGAACATTGAGGTATCTGCTATTGGGGCGAGGTAGGTTGAAAATCCATAAAGGACCGTATGTTGGGTTGTTACTTAAAAGCTTGCAAGGACGACAAAGTAGTGGATAGGAAATGAAAATTGGCAAGTAGCATTTCGTGCAAAATTGCGACCAGTGCTTCACAACCAAGCAAAAGATGCTTCATCGAAGAAACGCCAATGACCAACAACCACAGTCTGTTTCCCAGCTGCAACGTTACTTGAGTCTGGAAAAGTGTTGGAGTGTCATTAGGACCTAGGCCTTAAAAGGATACTATTATGTAATATTCTAGATCTTATGATAGGTGTAAGTTTGTAAATTATTTTTTATGTTAAGAAAAGATAAGGAACAATGTAAAGCTCCTAAAGCAAGAAAGGAAGCTGAAATACATAGGATTATGCGTAGAAGGTTGTTGTTTGTATTGTTATTCCTGAATATTAGTCTGATGAGTATGTCTGTTCCCCAGGCAATATACTTTGCTTTGAAGTATGAAGGTAGTTTTTTGGATTTGCTGTGAGTACTGTCGTTAGAGAAAATGTATATATTTTTTATGTTTCATAAATCTATTGACTGCGCAACTATTAGATAAATTTCTTTAATTTAAACACTCAAACCATTTCACACCTAAATTCTTGCGCAAGCTGTTTTCATTGAGCCAAGTCTTGTGAAGTAGTTAGAAATGAGTTATACTACAGCAGTAGAATGTCCCGATGAGGAAATCTAGGTACCACTGCTAACAATAAGTGTGTGCAGCCACTGTGTGGGTGTGTATTCCCACACCTGTGATGCATCCACATCCAAATCCATTTCCCTTATATTGAAATTTTGATTGGTATCCACTATCTGAAGACTGTAGAAACCCGTAATATATGTTGATTGGCATCTAGATGGGCAAGTGTTTCACATGAAAGTGTCACAATGGGGCCAAAACACTAAGCATGAGCTGAAAATAGAGAGGACCAAGTAAGGGGCTGCATGAGGATGGGCACCTAGGATCTTTGTCAAACTAGGGAAGAGCACCAAGGTCCACAATCCTTCTCATCCATCTCATGATAAGTCAATGTGCAAGACAAAGGTGTCAAAAAGACTTAATTCTTGGATGCAAAAAGCACAAGGGAAGTAATGTTCTTTATAGCTCTTGAGGTTGTACTACTACTTTTACAAAATAAGATGGTTTAAAATAAAACTATAAACATTTCGTTTCAATTCTAGAAAAGTGTAAAATCAAGTAAAGAATTTAAGATCTGGTTCAGCAATGGGTTTTGATTGAGGAATCCAGCTATTGTTTCTTTTCTGTATTTGATGTGTGTTCTTTTAGTGATTTGCATGCCAAATTCATTTGCATATTTACTTGGACATCTTTTTTCCTTTTTTTTGCTTTCAAGTACTGTAATTTCATGTATCCAAAGAAAGCTGATGCTAAAAAATGCAGCTATTAAGCACAATTTAATATCCACAGAGTAATCCCTTGAGTTAACATGTAATAATGCTACTGAAGAAAGACCTTAAATATTTTCTCTGGCAATGCTAAGGAGGCAGAAGTATGCATGCGACAACTCCATGATATAATATTTCATACAATTGTAAATGTCATCTACTACTTTCCACCGAGCTTAATATTCCGATAAGGAAACAGCTATTTGTAGTAATGAAAGTTCATTTATTACAAGCTATTCTCACAAAAAAATCATGAAATAAATTTGAACAATATGCATTCCCTATGACCTACAGCCGGGTAAGCATGGGATATATTTGTCGATGTGGCTACATGCATTTAATGACACTTTGTGATTGGATTTGGATTTTTGCTGGACATGGATGTCAATGCGCAAGAATCAAAGAACAGAGTCCAATTCTCCTTGGCACAAAAAGCTACATTGCCATTGTACATTACAAATATCTGTATTATTGCATCGAAGGTGATTATGATTGTTCATTCCTCCTTGCATCAGATTTTAAATTTCTCCACGTCTCCAATATTTGTATTTCAGGATGTTGATTTCTATATATAATAACATGTTTTGAACAAAGTCCAATTATACTTGGCATAAAAAGCTACATTGTCATTGTACGTTACAAATATCTGTATTATTTCATCTAAAGGTGATTATGATTGTTCATTCTTCCTTGCATCAGATTTTAAATTTCTCCACATCTCCAATATTTGTATTTCAGGATGTTGATTTGTATATAGAATAACATATTTTGAACTGATGGTAATTGCAGCTAAGCGGAAAGAATGTTGGGATTATTGGGCTTGGACGCATTGGCTTGGCCATTGCTAAGAGGGCAGAAGCTTTTGGGTGCAAAATTGCATACCACTCGAGGTCTGAAAAGCCTGAGATTAATTTCACGTATTATTCTAGTATCGTGGACCTTGCAGCTAGCAGTGATGTTCTTGTTGTAGCCTGTCCTTTGACAAAAGAAACTTATCATGTTATTGATGGGAATGTTATTGATGCTCTGGGACCAAAGGCAATCCTTGTGAATATAGGGCGTGGTCCCCTTGTAGATGAGAAAGAGCTGGTCAAAGCTTTAGTTGAAGCTCGTCTAGGAGGTGCTGGACTTGATGTATTTGAAAATGAACCCCATGTGCCAAAGGAACTATTTGACATGGACAATGTAGTTTTGTTGCCGCATGTGGGAAGTGCAACCTGGGAAACAAGGAAGGATATGGCAGATCTTGTGATAGGCAACTTGGAAGCATACTTTTCAAAGAAGCCATTGTTGACTCCAGTAGAATGAAAAATACAAAACCAGAAAAAATGCCATTGAATTGAAGGCAAGTTTTTATATTAGTGTATCTGAACAAAGATTCAACTACCCCTGCAGTAGTTCACACTATGGTACACTCAAACAAATGCAATAGAGATTGAAACCCCTTGTTTGGTTTCTTATTCCAAATATCTGACATTTTTTATGCTTATTCTTGAAAATGATTTTGCTAAAGATGTTCACATAATTCTCTCAAATGATATATGCAGTACAGAAACACCTTGTAAAGAAAAGGTACTAGTGGTTTTATTTAAATGGTTTGAGAAAAGGAAGTAGTAGTTTAAATTAGATGCAAACCAGTGCAGTATATTTATAAAGTGATCCATCATAAATGCAATTTGTCCAGCTAGTATTATGGCTGCCATAAGACTACATGAAGATATCCCATGTTACATGACCACTGAAACTATAGTTTATCTCAGAATTCACTCGCCAATAATAGTTTTCAAAGGGATATTACTTGTTACCCCCACCCAACAGCTAAAGGTGATGCTGGGCATTTGATGAGGATCTGCAACACAGTAGGTTTTCAGGACAGAAACTATCTGGGGACAGAATTGCTTTCTGTGCATCTGTGGATCGAATCAATGTTTAAATAAATTCATAGTTGTGAAAGGAAGCCTTAATATTTCGAATGATATGATGCATGTCATTTCCTGTTGCTAAGGCCAATGGGAGATACAACATATTAGATTTTTCTCGATGGTAAGCACATAATAAGTGCATAGTAACAATTAATTTATTTCTGGATTCATCTGCATAAAACTATTTCTGTCCAATGTTTTAGATCCTGATACTGGATCCATCTTCCTAGGATAGTGGGATTGGAAACACTGCATTGCAAACATTCTGCATCAATTTCCTTGAGGAATACCTTCTTTATTTCTATCTTGAAGAAAAAGAATTAGCTAAAGATATAGTATACTTTTCTCAAATGACAAATGGTATGGTATACTTCGCTCAAACAACAAATGGTTTTTTTTCTTCAAGATAGGAATGAAAAAATATAGTTATACCTTATTCCTTGAAGAAAAAGAATTAGCTAAATGGTTGAAATGCAGCTATGGAAATTTGGCAAGTTAGTACCAATTCCTTGTGTTTATTTTTTAATGATTTTTAGTATGCATAACATTAATAGTAAGTTCATTCCCATAATGTTTAGCAAATTATTTAATTATTGGATAAAACACCACATTTGTGGGATTTTCAAATCATTTTTTCCTAAAGCTCATTGATTGGTACTTGCTTGTGTTTTTAAGTGGTTCACTTTATAACGAAAAATTCCTAGAATGCATACGTGATGACCCCTCTTGCTTTGTCAATCTTCCCTCTAATAAACACAAAACAAGATGAAATGTTTGCCACTCACTAAAATCTTTGCCAGTTCAAAAGTTGGTTTTGAGAGCAAGTCCTTTGATGTTAGCATCTATGCTCTCTCTAGTGATGTGTTAGCATCCTTCCTATCCCATACTAACATAATTGCTCGTAATTTTCATGCCATGCCTTGTGGGCATTCTCTAGTGTGTGGTTGTTGTGTACTCGATGTCTGATAGCTCACAAATTATATAATTGGTGGTATTGTACCTATGATAACATTTTGATCCACATGAATGATCATTCTCATTGTGTTTATGTTGCGAGTAATCCCATGTGAATAAACAATGGTAAGAAAGAGGTGAGTTTTTATGTGTTTCTTACCCCAAAACCTTTTCCAATCTCAAGAAGACCTTGGGCTGCATGTCCATGGGTTGTGCTAGCATCCTCGCTCTCTCCAATACCTCCAAGGGTTCATGCATTTGTACCCTCCCATGTCCTTACGGAACACACTCCTCTTTTGATGTAACTGTTAACCAAGCCACATGCACAAACTCTGCCAATGGTAATTGTGTGCTAGTCCAACATCAATGCACAACATACCCAATATGTGCACTCACATACAAGGACACTATCATGTTACGAAGCGAATCATCACCTATATGCAACAAAGAAGATCAATAGTCAAGTCTAGACAATTTCAAAATTGATCTATTGTACAACTAATCTTTCTTGCATTTGTATATATACATGCATTTGACCGTAGGAAATAACTCTTCGACTCCTACCTCGAGTCACCATAATTGCTTCATTTTCCAACCATGATTTTCACCCTTAGTAATTGGTTCAAAGGAATTCTCATTCTTAGCCTTTTGGTTCACTGTACTCTTATTATACCTATTTACAATGAGTAGCAAAACATTATTGTGCTACCTCGTTTGTATTTTATTAATGTTCACTATAACACAATAGATTACAATTTAATTTATTGTGTTGTCCTCTACACCATCATCTTATGCCATGTGGTGCAAACCATTGGTATTAGAGAAAATACTATTCATGCCATTCTCGGCTTAGTTAATCACACTAATTGAAGAGATTGATATCAAAGCGGAATCTTTGTCTGCATATGTCCTACATTGATGTAGGGAATTAGTACAACACACTTTGTTGATTGCATGTCAATACACCCACACAATAGCAAAATGAGGGTGTGCAAGTTGGACATATCTCAGACTACCCAAACAAGTCTCACCACAAAAGCAAAATGATCTACTCTTAGGGGATGATTGTTAACACCTCCACAAATTTTCAACAACTCATCAAATATATTATGGAGTAGCAGTATGCACTTTTTGGGTAGTTCAACGAGTTCATGCTATGTTGTGTCCTTTGACCTCAACCTCATCCTCTGCAATTGATACCGACACACTGTTATACTTATTGAGTTCTTTCAAACTGCAAGCGAACCTTAGAATTAATTTTTTCAAGGCAAGAGTAACGTCAAGGCACTAGATGATTGTGTTAAAAAATTGTGAGATGTTTTTCTAGTCAATCACTTCATAAATGGATAGACCACATTTGTTGCGCTAAAGATGTCAAAACCAAATTTTATTTGTTGAGAAAATCTCAATTCCCAATGTGCATAAGTTGTCCCTGTTGATACTTTGGAGAAGTTTGTTTAAGTTGTTCGTGAATACTATCCCTTGAAGCACTATGAGGATAAATTTCATGACTTGCACACCTAAGGGTCAATGATACTAAACAAAATAAGACGCTAAAGTATGTCAATGCACTTAACCCTTACATCCACACAAAGATGGAATTTCAGACTTCTGAGTCCTTGGGTAAGTCTATTAACAAACGTCTAAGATCGAAGCAGAGGCCAAGCTAAAACATCAAATATTTTCCTTTCATGGCCACATGCACAAAAACAATCTTGCACATAGAGCATAGAACCCACTTGTGTTGAAGCATAAAGCATTCCTCTAGGAATATTAGTTGATGCAACCTTATACGCAACTGAAAAATCTGATGACCCTAGCAAAAGATAAAGGTAAGAGGAAGCAAGGGGACAAATGCTGCAATCATCATAAGAATCACAATCACAATTTTGGATAGCACACACATCCATATGTAATTATGTAGTAAACCCTTGGGCATTCACAAGACTAAATCGACCATAACACAACCTACTTAAGAGCCAATGTACATCCTAAAGCTTCCTTGCTCGACATTCTAGAAGAAAGAGAGCCCCTATCAATTACCAAACGTCTGATCAAGGGACCCCCTCCATGTAATCATTGATAACAGAAGGCAGAAGAATCACATAGCCCTTGATACAATTAAGCGCCTAGGCCTCAAGGTTGGACTACATCCTCAACAATAATCACTTCGATAGTTTTAAGTCTAGTTGGGAGATAAATTTGAAGTGCTAGTATACTTTTGAGTATGACATTAAGCCTATGCTCAATACCAACACTTACAAAGTTGCATTGGCAAAATATGTGATATTTTGCTTGGAAAGTTGTATGACTATGATCAAGATGGCACCTAGAGCTTCATGGGACTTGATGGATACTATAGGTGGTTTGTTAAGAAATTTTCTAAGGTGGATAACCCCATTACTCCCCTTCAGTACAAGATAAATAAATTTAAATGGACCCCCAAATGTGAACGTACATTTCATCAACTCAAGAAACTTTTGACTTCATATCCAAATTTGACAATTCCATATCTATATGGTAAATTTGAAGTTTGGAAAAATGTATTTCTTGATGGATTTGGTAGTCTTCACTTAAGATGGAAAGGTAATGCTTATGATTCTCACAAACTAATAGAAGATGAGAAAAACTACCTTGCACATGATCTTGAGTTGGATGCAGTATTATTTGTCTTGAAAATATGAAGATATTTCTTGATAGGAAGACCTTTTAAGCTTAAAGTAGATCATAGAAGTTTAAGACATATCTATACCCAATAAAATTCAAATGCTTGGCAACATAGATGGCTAGAATTCATGAGTGACTATGATAAAAATATTTCCTATGTCAAGGACAAGGAGAACATGGTCATTGATGCACTCAACATACCTTCTTACTTGGCTACCATCTCTAGACTAAAGTCTGATTTTTGTAGTGCAATTCTAGAACAACAATGACTTAATGAGTTCTATAATTGGCCAATTACCCAGTAGCCAAGGCATTTGTTGGTTTCTTGTTGGAATCAAATGGCCTCTTGAGGTATCAAGGAAGAATATTTGTGCCGGTTCCAAGCGTATTATTTAGGTGAGTGTTAAGGGAAATCCATGAGGCTCCTCATTTCAATCACCTTGACGTCACTAAAATGCCTCTTGAGCTTGAAAGATTCTATTTTTGGCTAAGAATGAGGAAAGAAATGGCCAAATTCATTGCAAGATACTTGGAATGCCAGCGAGTTAATGCTGAACATTGCCATCTTGGGAGATTCTTATACCCTCATAATGTCCCAAAAGACAAATGGGTGGTGGTTTGTATAGATTTTATATATGGTTTACCAAATCTCGCAATTGACATGATACTATTTTGTTTGTGGTTGACAAGTTAACTGAAGTAGCCTAGTTTATTTCGGGCATTCTCATAGATGATATGCCAGTTTATGTTGAAAGGCTTGTAAAAGATGTTGCTAGGTTACACAAAATCCTTAAAGTCATCATTTCAGATAGACATAAACTATTTACTTACACATTTTAGAAAAAACTAACAAATGCCTTTGGCACAAGACTAAACTTTAGCTCCACTTATTATCCTGAAATTGATGGTCAAATTAAAAGAGTTAATCAAGTTGTAGAAGACATGTTGAGAATGTATGTTATAGATCAACAATATAAGTGGTTAGATTATCTCTATATAGTGGAGTTTTCTTACATTAATACTTAATATCATTCTTCTCTTAAAATGTAACATTTTGAGGCCTTGTATGGAAGAAGATGTAGAACTCTCTTAGATTAAATGGTTTAGACAATAGAGTGTTGAATGGTCTTAAAGTACTTCTGACTTATGATGATCAAATTCGCCTAATCAAGAAAAGGCTTAAAGAAGCCTCTAATCATTAAAAAAGTTATACGAATTTGAAAAGGAATCCAAGGGAATTCTAGGTTGGAGATAAGGTATTTTGAGGTTTTTCCTTCAAAAGAGCTCTATAAAGTTTGGGAAGTCTTCCAAGTTAGCTCCTTGGTTTGTGGGACCTTCAAATATTTTGGAAAAGATCAATTTCATAGCATATAAGCTAGCCCTCCCTCTTCCCCATTAATTCATGATGTATTTCATGTATCTATGTTGAGAGAGAATATATCTGATCCTTCTTATGTCCTAGATTGGATAAACTTACAGGTGGAGGATGGGAAGACAATCTAGCTAGAACCAATGCGGGTGCTAGCAACTTGTAGCATCAAGTTGTGAAATAAACACTTGTAACAAGTATTGTTCCAATGAAACCAAATGAGTGAGTGAAATGCCATGTGGAAAGATGAAAAAATCCTTGACAACTTCCCTCATTTGTTTATAGCCGGTACTAGACAACAAGGTGATATACTTCAATTGCATGTATATTTGTATATTTTTTTCTACTATGATTATAGGTGTTTCAATGGTGGAATTTCATGAGTTCCATTTGGTATAGGACATGGAAGCATCATTTATTTATTCATTCAATTGGTTTTCATTTATTCACATATTTCATGGGTTGTTATCTTATTAAAGTACCAGTGATGGCCATTTGGTGTTTTCAAGTACTTGTGAAGAATCCAACCCAGGTCTAGGTAGAGACTTAGGGAAACACCCCACTGGACACGGAGCTAACTTATCCTTCTTTATCACACATTGTTACTATTCACTCTCATATCATTGCATCATACTTTGACTCGTATGATGTGTTCAAATGCATATGTGTGTCATTTCATAGTTGTTTGGTTGTTTGCTTGTGTGTTGGATGCTTGTGTGTGGAAGTCAACTTGAGAAAAGGTGGTTGTTGCTTATGTAATAAGTACCATGAAAGAGAAAACATATAGGAATAAAGGTTTCAATAATTATTGCACATCCATAGCATTTCATTAATCATACTTGAATGTATAGGCTATAATATAAAGCATTGATTAATATCACCAAGATGAGCATGTGATATTATACAACATTAGTGATAAAGTTTAAGGGGCACTAGGCTATGTCATGGGTGTCACCGATGACTTTTGTTTGGGCTACCTTTTTGTGACCATTACACTTTTTTGCTTGGATTTTGGAATCGAGTGCTTTTAAGAGAACATTAGGGTTTCCATTTCTAGATTGTAGCTTAGAAGGTGGAAAATTAGGAGAAATGTAGGAGATAAGGAAGGAGAAAAATAGGGGAAATGACAAAATATTACAGGAATGTTTTCATTTTTGGTTGTAAGAGGAACGTTCAAAAGAATGAAAAGGAATGGAAAAAAAGGGGAAAAACTAAACATTTATTATAGAAAGAAATTGAAAAAATGCAGAAAGGTAGTTTTTTTGCAAGTAGTTGGAAAAAGTTTCATAATTACACCAAAGGCGTTGCAGAAGTTAGATTGACTTACCCAAATCTAATAGATAGTACATATAATCAGTGGATGTGGTTATTTCCATACAGGGACGTCGATTGAAAAATCTTAGCCATTGATTTGTGTGACATGGAGGCTGTCCACTCTGTTATTTGTTTGTGTGACATGGTGGTTGTCTACTCATGTTTGAACTTGAAGATTCTGACGAATGAGTCAGACCTATCAACAATAATTTACTATTCTATTGGGGCATTGTCTGTTTCCTACTAATTGTTTCACAAATGACTCACAAATGACATAGACATAGATGAGTAGCACAAGATTAACTCAGCTAGTTTACATAAACCATAACATAGTCACTCAATGCCCAGGGTTCAAATCCCACACCTTCCAATCTCATGCACCATCACGCCACCTTCTCCTTTTGCTCACAATTATGAGCATAAGCCAACACATTAATTCACCAGAGGCGTTTACTTTGAAGAAGGCATTGCTGGAAAGTGTCAAATTCCGGTGGCTTAACTTTACAGGTTGCCGGATTTTAGAAGCGCCAATTATGTTTTTTCTTCGCTGCTCCAAGTCGTCATAAATCAAGCAGAGATACGTCTTTATTCTTCACTGCTCCAGATTTCCGTCCCAGTCCAGCCTTACGAAGGACAGGGTAGTATTGAATCTGGGAAAGGTGACGGCGTAGAGAGCAGTCGAGGTTTCATCGGAAGTTAATTTGCAGAGCTACGGTGCCCTCATTTTTGATGGAACAGTGAAATTGGTGAGGCACATTTCTATCATTTGATGGAAGCCATTTTCCGCTTCGGGATCACTGAGAAAGGTGATACTCGTCAATGGCCGCTTGCAAACGCGTGTGATGGAGAACATGTTCTTTATTTTGTTGTCGTAGTAGCTGAGAGTGTTGTAGGGCAGAGGCGTCGGGAAACTGGCGTACATCGCAAATCCTCCCACTTCCATTACAAGACTGTAAGGCCCCTCCAACCTGTCCTTCTTGAAGGCTCGGCTAACCAACTTCTTCATAGTGTCTATCTTTAACGACTGCCCCACTAGAAGAGTGTCTGTGGGATGATCAAAGCTCTGCCACACGCTTCTGTTGTTTTTGTCGTACAACACCAGGTTTTCGTTGGTTTGGAGTTCGATCCCCGCGACGCCCTTGTTGAAAGTGTTGGTAGACCAAACCAAGGTGCCGTCTGTGTGGATGAGTGCCATATTTCCGTCGGCTATGAAATTGAGAGTGCTCTTCTCAGGGACGGGGTGATTTCTATTGGCAGACTAGATGATTCGCATGGTCTCGGCTTTGTTGTGGTTGCCCATGCGGATGGCGAGGGTGTAGGCATTTGGCGTGGTGTTGAAGAAGATCATCTGGAAAATGGAACCAGGTCGAGAAGCTAACGGGATGGGTCTGTAGTCGGCCTTGTATTCTACAACGTAGTATCCCATCTCTCCCTCATTGACATAGGAGTAGGACCCCTCGACCTCTACTGCTTTCACAATTACACATATGAAAACCAGTAATAATAATGCTACTGCTTTGGAATCCATGGTTGCACACAGACTGGGTATACTACACTTACTTATCTGGCATGCAAATGCAACTCTGTATTTATGGTGAGTGGTGCGGACTACAGTGATATTTGGATAAGAGCCATTAAAATGAAAATGTAGATATTTTAAATAGTTATTGGTGGCACTGTTTCAACGACTGCCAGTAAATGCATGCCAACTTAGAGAGTTGGTAAAGGGACATTTTGCCAAGATAAGACATCCATTAATAAGCAATGGAAACAACCCTGTAAGAGATGTATGAATTCTTATACTGTTGTTGTGACAGAAGGTGCAAGCATACAAGGAAAACGTCTATGTATCCAGTCCAACTCATCAGGGGGAAAGAGTATATAATCGCCGCTTGAAAAATCAAATATCCCAACCCCAAAAGATGCCAATCTTAGTGGAATCGATCACGTGAATGGTGGTGATGTGCCCATTATCAACTCTTAAAAAAGAGAGATAAAAACATGGAAAAAATAAAATTACGTGTTGCGAAAACTACGTGGAAGTCAAGCCGGCAACCAATGCAATATGGAAGCAAGAATGATGGCCACTCGGGTGACATAACCCCACTTTCCTTTTTGGACCGCACCACAAAATGCTCAAATTATGGATATTTATCACAAAATGCCTAAATTTAATGAAACAAATTCGCTGGAAATAGGCTTGCCGGAATTTGACACATTCCAGCAAGGGCATCTTCAAAGGTGACACCTTGACTTATGCAGTGAAGGAGAGCCTGGTAATGGAAACATGGACTTGTTGAGTGTGGCGGAACATTATTTTTCCCTCAGTTTGAGTGCTCAAAAATTGTACGCATCATTACAAAAGTACTTGAAGAAAGCAAGGCATGAGGTGTTTACTTTGAAGAAGGCATTGATATTTTTGTAAGTCCTAGATATTTACTATTTTAGATATTCATCTTTGACTCCACATCCTTTAAATGACATTTTAGACTTGGCAATAACCATTCTTTGGTGCCCTTGCTTTTGGGAGTGGCCAGCTTGAGACCGTCATGAGTGAAATCTATTTTCTTACTTCCCTAACCTGCGCAGTGAAGGAGAGCCTAGTAATGGAAACATGGACTTGTTGAGTGTGGTAGAACATTATTTTGCCCTCAGTTTGAGTGCTCAAAACTTGTACGCATCATTGCAAAAGTACTTGAAGAAAGCAAGGCATGATCAGGTTATTATTGACAGGGGTTTTGCTCATGTAGAAGAATCCCAAACTCCTTTGTCAGAGGAAGAGTGCAAGGAAATAATAGATGAATTATGGCGTAATAGATTTAAGAAAGCCATTATGGAAACACTCTCGCAGAAGATATGACTTAAATCGACAAAAAACATTGCATTGATTTTGTGAAGGACCAAGAGAAATCTGATTCTCAAGCTTGACTACAGAAGACACAACTGCTAACTCTGTGTTGGTCAATTTGTTGTAGAAAGTCTCAAACTTTTTGAAAATATCACCAATTAGGTCAATCCTTTTCTTGTCAATAAGAATGTAGAGAAAATTTAGTGTATAAGGCTGAAACTTGGCATCATTTGTAATGTCTTCGAGAATACCCTTTTTCTTCTCGTCTGGTATGATTGGATTAAAAAGGAAATTTAAGAAAACCTTATTGGTTATGTATTGAGAGAGCTTATTGATGTCTCTACTGATAACATCTAGGGACTTCATAGACTGGGCTAGTTTTGCTAGGGATGTGGCATATGACCCCGCAGCACTGTCTTGCATAACAATATGAGTTCTATTTTTGCAAGCCACTTGAGAAACTTTGGAAGGGAAGGCACTGTGTGTCTTGAAGAGCCTTATCCCAAAAGACCAGATTTTAAGGATATGTGGTAGTTTGATCCATTAGCCCCTTTCAAAAGGGCTCTCACAGATGGCGCACACTAGACATTCAGGGCCACGGGAGATTGTTTCAATGATTCCATCTAACAAAAAACAGAACCAAATATTTGGAGATCATGTATCCACCGAGAACTTTTTGTCAGATCGTGTCAAGAAGCAATGTTAATTAAGAGCCAAAGCATTTTCTCTAGAAGTCAATTAAAGAATCCGATGCAGTTCTAAATGAGTTGCAATTTACGCTGGAGAGGATAACAATGCTTAGTTTAATGGAGTTGTAATTTTTCTATTTTAAGTTTGTGTGATGGGGAGAGGACAATAGAGTAACTTCCAACAAAAAAAACATTGCCTACCATGCCTTGATAGATGTTCGTGATACGTTGCTATAAAGCTCATATTTTGTTATGGGCCACACGTGTGTTGGTATATGTGAGTTGATCGGGGTGAATATACAGTTGTTTTATTTGATGAAACAATCACAATGTCTCTTGATGATGACCATGTCTTCTGTAAGATACAATTATGATATTAATTTAAAAGATAACATGTTGTACCATTTGGTTGAACACTTGGTGTTTATTTACAAAAGTTCATATTTTGGCATTTAAATGTTCCCAAAGCGTAGACAACAATCCCATTTTGTCAGTATCCTTCAATCACTTCATTCCATGAGATGACATATCTCTAGGGAATTTTATATTTGGTGGGTAGATGAGATTAAGAAACCTGCCAATGATACCCAAGATGTTGTAGCGGAAGAGCATCTCCACGCTTCTTATAAACGAGGCTTCCATCTTTGTGTTCTTATCCATCCGATTCTACTCCCGTTGTACATATTCATCAGCTTTTGCAACTGCTTGCACCACTCAGGTACAGAGAGTGGTTTCCTGTTTACATTTGCAAGCATACTCCTCGCCTTGTTTCACCATATGCAAAAAACAGGGCTCCAACCCAATTAGTTTAAATTTGCCAAAGTACTTCCAACCTGTGCCAAAATATAGAGGAATTTTGTTAGATATAGCTGCAAATGTTTTGATAGACATGTATGCAGAATGTGGAACCTTACATAAAGACATGTGAACTGTTTAGCAAAATGTAACTTATGTTCTTTGCTCAAACATCTATCATAGATCATAGAATATATTTTACATCCAAACCATATTATACACATAAAACTCAAGCCCTCTCCAGTGTAACTTGCAACTCATTTGCAATTGCTAGTTAGGTTCCTCCTAACCTGTCTCTCCACCATCATCCAATCATTACTTGTTTGACAAAATATCTCCTCTAGTGAATCAAAATACATGCTGAAAAATACATGACTCTCACAAAATTGCTCATAAAAAAACACCCGAATTGAGATGACCTCATCCTCCACAAGCGTAACAATCTTAGAATTCATATTCGAGTTAATTGTTCATGCCTTATCGGTACAAAGTTCGATTCTCTTGAGGTCGAACTTCTCATCTTCTTCATTATATACTACGCTGTATTCAAACGACAGCCTCATCAGCCATGCAAATTTATTCATCCTCTGCCCTATCTCCCTCATGAAAATATTATTAGTATTCAAACCCCTGTTGATCACCAAGGATTAAAAAATTAATAAAATAATACAGGTGATGCACAACAAACAAACATTTATATTTTGCAGTTGTTTTCTAAGTATGTTAGCTCTCTTGCCAACACATGTAGATCCAACATGCTTGAAGTTCAAATATTTTGGACTCTTGGTTATACTTTTCTTCATGATTTTCTTAGCTAGAATTGACATGAAATCAGTTGCTTTAATGTAGAGTAAGTATAACAGATCCTAATTTTAGAAAACAAGGAATCTCTTTCACACTGAGAAATTATGCGGTACACTTTGACAACTTCATTATTAAAAACTCCCTCCATGTAAATCAAGAGTAATTTGCACTCAGTCTAAAACTATCAATTAGAAGAGAAAATCTACTTAGTGTTCAAATGTCCAACTATTGGAGGGGTTCAATTATCGCTGATTATTTGCACATTCCCTTTTTTCAGGCTATAAAACGACATCATGCGTGCAGGTAGAAAATTGGTCTAGCGTGTCAAGAACATCTAAAATTGTTATGTGCTTTCAAATACAATTGTTGGCATCTTTTTTCTTGGCTTCCATTTTTCTATGTGTTATCTCTCTATATGACTGCATGTACATCCAATATGCATGAAGTTCAAAAAAATTGACACACACACACACACGTGTGTGTTGGCTACTGATTATTATTTTCCACAAGTTTAATCATTAGAATTGACGAGAAAGTAATTGCTTCAACCTAGAGTAAGTACATCAGATCATAAATTAAGAAACAAGGTATTTCGTTCACACCTACACATTCCACAATAAACTTTGATGATTTTATGAGTAAAAATCCCTCATAAATCAAAGAGAAATTTTCTCTCAACGTAAGAAATTGTATGAATTATTAGTCTAAAATTTTTGATCTATGATCACCAAGGATTGAAAATTTAATAAAACAATACAAGTTATGAGGTGTGAGGGCCATTACCATAAATGAGAATGATTCAAAATAGGAAATTTTTTACATTTGGCATCCATTTTTGTATGTGTTATCTTTTCTTGTGATTGCGTGCAGATCCAACATGATTGAAATTCAAATCTTTTGGATTTATTATGCCGAAGGTGTCCCCCCTATGGGAAAGGGATTTGCGGACATTCATGTCACTATGTTAAATTTGACGACCAAAATGATGGTTTTGCTATTTTTGGCTTTAAGTGAAGTTAGCCCTTTTTGTTTGTAGCGCATGCATGATCTCATAGAAGAAGATAAGATCATATTTTCGATAGAATTTCTCATATTTTTTTTATGAATCTCGAAAATAACATGTTACGCGGTTGGTATTCGGTGATCTTATCTAAAACAAGAGTAACTGAATTGTATTTTTAAGGTTGACGAGATGCATCTAAGATTTAAAAACAAGATGGCCATGCACAATGAGATGAGCTTCAATTATGTAGTTAAATTATGTTTTTCTTATGAATTATGTATCGACAATATAATGGCGATTATATTATAAAAGCACTGGAAGCAAAGCAAACCGTATGTGAATTAGGGGCTGTGCAATCATGGCTACACCAAGTATTTTACAGCTGGTAATTTTAATCGACTTATATGTTTACTGTAACGAGCTTTAAGGTCTGTGCAATTATGGTACACTAAGTATTTTGTAGTTGCTAATTGTAATTGACTTATATGTTTACTACAACGGAGCTCGAACCATTCCAGATGAGGCTAAGAGTTACTGAGCTGAGTTGATATGCAGAGACTCCTTGTTGTCGCCACTCTAAGTTTCATAACCCTTCTATAAGTAATCACACAAATTTGTTTGTAAATTTCTTCTAGATTTTCAACGTAGTTGTTTGTTGTATCTATGTGCTATTTTTGGTTAATAATATCTGTGAAAAACCTATTATTAGTTATTACTCCCATGGTCATAACTTTACAACTCTAGAAATGAAATTATCGTTGATCTTATCTAAAAAAAGAGTAATTAAATTATATTTTTAAGGTTGATGAGATGCATCTAAGATTTAAAAACTACATGGCCATGCAAAATGAGACGAGCTTCAATTATGTAGTTAAATTATGTTTTTCTTATGAATTATGTATCGACAATAACAATGGCGATTGTATTATAAAAGCACTGGAAGCAAAGAAAACCGTATGTGAATTAGGGTCTGTGAAATCATGGATACACCAAGTATTTTGCAACTGGTAATTATAAATGACTTATATGTTTATTGTAATGAGCTTTAGGGTCTATGTAATCATGGATACACCAATTATTTTGTAGCTGGTAATTGTAATAGACTTATATGTTTACTACAACGGATCTCGAACCATTCCAAATGAGGTTAAGAGTTACAGAGCCGGGTTGATATGCAAAGACTCCTTGTTGTCACCACTCCAAGTTTCATAACCCTTCTATAAGTAATCACACAAATTTGTTTGTAAATTTCTTCTAGATTTTCAGCGTAGTTGTTTGTTGTATCTATGTGCTATTTTTGGTTAATAATATATGTGAAAAACCTATTATTAGTTATTATTCCCATGGTCATAGCTTTACAACTCTAGAAATGAAATGGCATAGTTTTAGTATTGTTCACAAAACTTAGAGTTATGCCTTTGGTAGCGATTATGTGGTGCCTTCCATCTTCCCTGGAGTCTATTTGAACACCATGCTTCGCAGCCATTTATGTTGTGAAAATCTAGACCAAAATATTTCTGTTCTCCGACCACGTTTAGGAAAGTACTTGAAATGGAGATTTGAAGTTTCCCATAAAGGAAATACTTATTCCATGGATTGTTAAAACTTAAGCCTATCTTTAGATCAAGACTTAATCATTTCGCTAATAGCTTTCAAAAAATTTGCATTAATAATTCCAAACTAGTTTTTTTATGAGGGTTGATGATAGGTTTCTGGATATTGGAATTTGGGAGATGGAAAAGTTGACCTATTCCAATTTTCACGTTTTTAGGTACCACCCAAATGATTGTGCAGTAAATCATAAGTTTTGAAAGAAGGCGACACTCAAGGATTCCTTGTTATTACAGCTCAAGGATGGGATATCTGAGGATCTTGAGGTTGTCTATGTGGGTTGTTTAAAGGTTGAAGTAGAACCATCGAAACAAGATGATGTTGCACAAGATTTCTTAGAAAAATTTAAGTGTGTTCCAACTTTTTACCTCGTGAGCTTCAAAGAAAGTTTTACCACGGGTTTTGCAAGCAACAACTATGGCCTCTTTTTTACTATATGCTACCACTCATGATATAAAATCTCCACATGTACTAAAGTCTTCATGTATTCATGTTTAGTTCAAATAAAATACTCCACATAATGCAAACACTCATGAGATAAGATTTGCAAAAAACAAATTCCCACAAAACGCTACCACTCATGATATAAGATTTGCAAATGTATATGTACAAATTTGTAAAAAGTTTTAAATGTAGACATGACCTTTAAATGAAGTGGTTCATCTATATTTTTACACTTATAAAATCAATAACACCTCTTATCAACATCAACTACAAAAGAAATAACTATCCCTCTAAATCAAATAACATATACCATTCGGCGTTCACATTGCATTGTGCACATGCGATCGCTAGTATATGCCTACCAATGATACATATTTTTATGATTTTGACGGCTGCAATTGACAAGAAATTAATTGTTTCAAACTATTGTAAGTAAACTATATATTTAATTAATAAAACTAAGATTATATTTTACAATGGGAAATTACATGGTACACATTGATTGTTTTAATATAAAAAATACCTCCATGTAAATGAGAGAGAAATTTGCACTCAAAAAGGTAAGTCTTAGTCTAAAAATTTCAATCGGAAGAGAAAATCTACTTAGCGTTGAAATGATCAATCGCTTGATGGGCTCAACTATTATTGATTTCTCGCACATTCCCTACTCCTAGGCTATAAAGTGTCATCATGTGTGCAGACATGTTATTGGTCCAACATGTCAAAAATGTCTAATGTCATGATGTGCTTTCTAATATCATTGTTGACTTCTTTTTCTTAGCCACCATTTATGTGTGTTATCTCTCTCTGCGATGTCATGTAGATCCAACATGTAAGAAGTTATTTTTTTTTGAATTTACATATGGATACTATTTCTTTAATTCATGATTTCTATGACTAAAATTGGAAATAAATTAATTTCTTTAACCTAGAGTAAGTATGTCAGATCTTAAAGTAAGAAAAACAAGGTTTCTCATTCACGCCTATACATTACAAATTATACTTTGATGCTTTTATTAGTAAAATTCCGTACTTGTAAATCAAGAGCAACTTGCACTCAAGAACGAAAGAGATCATATGGAGTCTTATTCTAAAACTTTTGATCATAGGTGATCACTAAGGATTACAAAATTAATCAAATAATATAGGTTATGAAGAGCAAGGGCCATTTCAATAAATGAGAATGATGATGAATGATGCACAATATGTAAACATTTATATTTGGTCGTTATTTTTTTGTGAGTTAGCTCTCTCTTGTAACCACATGTAGATGAAGTTGAAACCGTTAAGATTTATGTATGGCTACTGATTATTTTGTTCACGAATTCCATGACTACCAATAGAAAGATCCTAGTTGTTTCAATGTAGATTAAGTACATCATCTCTAACATTAAGAAAACAAGGTATCTGATTCAAACCTGGACATTACATGGTACACTTTGACCATTTAATTAGTGAAAATCCCTACTTATAAATCCAATAGCAATTTGCACTCAACAACTTAGGACATTGTAAGGGGTTTTAGTCTAATTTTTTGATCAGAAGATAAAATATACCTTCTGCTCATATGATCAACTTCAGAAGGGGCTCAATTATCAATGATTTTTCATGTATCACCTTTTTTTCTTTCTACAGAGAAACATCATGCATGTATGTACATTGTTGGTCTAGCATGTCTATATCATATAAATTCATGATGTGCTTTCTTATATCATTGCTTTCATATTTTTCCCACCCACAATTTTATGTCTCATCTCTCTTTTCGGCTATGAGTAGATCTGCCCTGCATGAGGTTGAAAACATTTGGATTCATTTATGGTTACTGATTATTTTCTTCACAAATTCCATGACTAGAATTTGAAAGATACCAGTTTCTTCAACCTAGAGTAAGTACATCATATATTAAATTAAGAAAGAAAGGTATCTCATTCACACTTGGACATTAGATAATACACTTTGATGATTTTATTAGTAAAAATCCCTCCTTGTAAATCAAAGAGAAAACACTCAACAATGTAAGGCATTCTATGGAGTCTTGATCTATAACTTTCAATCGGTAGATAAAATCTACCTTACGCTCATATGACCAACCGCTAGAGGGGATCAATTATCAATGATTGTTCGTGCATCCCCTAATTTCTGGATATAGAGTGGAATCATGCATGTAGGTGGGTTTTTTCCCCAACATGTCAAGAGCATCTAAAGTTTTGACGTGCTTTCTAATACTATTGTTAGCATATTTCTTCAAGCCAACTTTTTTCTATCTTAGCTCTCTCTCTCTGGCCATGTTTAGATCCAACATTCTTGAAGTTTATATATTATGGGTTTATATATGGTTATCGATTCTTTTCTTCACGAACTTTGTGGCCATAATTGGCACTAAATTAGTTACTTCAACCTAAAATAAGTATATCACATCATAAATTAAGAAAACAAGGAATGCATTTCACACTTGGGCATCACACAATACACTTCGATGTTTTTATTAGTAAAAATCCATCCTTGTGAATCATATACAAATTTACATTCAAGAACGTAACAAATCATATAGAGTCTTAGTGAAAAACCTCCAATCACTAGATAAAATATATCTAGCACTCATATGACCATTCACTAGAGGTGCTTACTTATCTCTAGTTGTTTGTGCATCCCCTATTTTCCTGTAATCATCCAGTCTTAAAACTAAAAAAGGATGGCTATAAAGTTCTACAATAAAGTTAGATAGTAGTTGGGTTTTAAACTTGGAACCTATTGGATTTTCACTATTTTTTTATTTTAGCCCCTTTAAGTCTAAATTGTTCTCATGTAGATAATACAAGTGAGACCAAGACGATAATGCAAAGCATAGATAACATATACTAGATTTGGGTTCAAATAATATGAGTGACGGAACAAGTGTGGGATATATAGGTATTTAATTCTCGCATTTAAGTCCCAAAATTTTCTTTCTAATTTTCCATTCATGTCTTTATCTTATCTAACAAATGGAATGTCACCCAATAAAAAAACATTGAAACTATAGTAAAATAAAACAAAAAAATTGCAAAGCCCATTTCCCTATATTTTCTCAAAAAATCCATTTCTTTTATTTGTGTAAGGGACATTTGTTGGTGCACTTAAAATGACAAAAAATTTAACAACATTGAAAAAGAAGCCGCTCCATATGTCTAAATAAAGATGCAATATAATGTTATTCTTAAGCTAAATACTAATCTTATTAGGTTCACTCGTGTTATTCAATACTTATTCCATCTTATCCGAGAATTTCCCCTAAAATATTCTCTCCTTGAAATGGACAACATATTTATCATACCTTGAAAATATATGTGAAAATATCTCTCTTAATCTCTCACCTCTCAAAAATTTAAAATATATTAAAGTATATACCAACCTATCAAAGTTAGTATAATATTAAAGTATTGTGGTTCTACCTACATTAAAAATAACCAACCCTCTATAAACCATGGAAAGGTCACCCTATCTTAATTAAGATATTTTATAGAGAATATAATTTAGGATAGGAGTTTTGACTGAAGGGTCATATGTTCCTCCTTCCACCTTGTAATGAACCTTTTTTTAATCTTTCTTGACTCATTCTTCTCCTTAGACCCTATAAAGGGAGTGCCTTGTATCTTCCCTGCACTTTTCTTGGCTTTATGCTAGCATTGAAGCTTTTACTTTCACTGAGCTCAACTTTACCTCTCAAATTCGATTGATATTAAATTTGTAATTGGTTTAAGGATCAACTTGTATCATTCTTATGATTTAAGGTCCTTTGAGCTTGACATCGTATTGTAGATCATATAAAATTTAAAATGAAATTTTCCCTATTTACAACCATGAATGAGCTAGATGATTAAAGGAAGACACACATACACACATAATAAGTAATTTTCCTCCTACATTAATTTCATTGATAAGAATTTCTAAATGGGAGTAAAAGTAGATGTGCTTAACACACAAAGGGAGAATGAAAGGTTTTGGTTTAGTGCTAGTGGTCATTGATGTACTGTGTTATCAGGATTGTTGATTAGGAATACCCTATTGACCAAAGAGATAAACAATAATCATACATGTGCATGAAATCAATGACATAAAGAGCCCTAAATGGAAAATTTCCATATGTAACATATTTCTAAATCAAGATTCAAACATATGCAAGTTTTGTTTGGAAATGTTTATGGACCACACCTTGTTTTTTGAGATATATCAAAGTTTCTTCATCACCATTCTTATGATGCTTTTCTGCCTCAAATTTAACTTCTGTGACACATCACCTTTGATGTTTCCGTTGTAAATTTCACTTGTGATTGTAAGTAAGTGCATTTCTCCATTCATTCTAGTTTTGAACGAATAGTGAAATGGTGAATGTGGATATTTTGGTAGAATATATGGTATTTCATTATATTGAGGGACCCTTTAATGTATTCAAAGGTGGTTATCGAGCCCTATGTTCCTAGCCCTCATTTCCTTATTAGAAACAATATTTACTCTATGGAATCATTCGATTTTGGGTTATTGGATTGAAATTTGTTGATAAATAGTTGGTAAAGGACTATGAGAGGTTGTGTTTCTTGTATGAAGTCTTATCTTTCTTAGATAGCGGCTTCAGATTAAGGTGTATAATGGGTTTTTACATACTTGGGTTTTCTCATCATTATTGATTCTCTGTAAAGGAGGCCATGTGGTTTTTATCTCTATTCGTTTTAGTCAAATTTGATTCAAACCCAAGAGGCATTATTGACCCTACCCACAAGATGCCATTAAGGGCAAGGACTACTTGTGATCTTTCAGGAAAGTTTAACCTGCATATGGTTAGAATTTTCATGATTGCATGATCTCTATTACATAAGGATTAAATTTATGCCCTTTTGCATTGCATTTGCATCATGATAAAAGGAAGGTTCCATGATATGTACTCTTTCCCATTGGATTTCTCCTCGTTTCCTATTGATGGTTGGGGTGGGTAGGGACAATAATGAACTTCCACATAGAGGGATCATACTTCCCATTCTTGGAGGTTTACTTAGTTATTATTTAATAATTTGGTTCACTTGGAGCATTTTGGAGTTTATGCTTCATTTTCATTATTCATAATGTATGTAGGACTAATACAAAAAATTGTTAGAAGGGTCTCCACTATTGTAATATTTTGGAGATTTAAACTAGAATTAGACATGTATGGTTCATACTCTATAGTAATTGAGTTTGTGCTTACTTACAATTAATCAATATATAAGGCTATGTTGAACATTATGATCTTATTATAGCTTGACGAATACTGTTATGTTTATCTTTTTATCTATTCATGTTGTTTGGATCCTTGGAGATGATACATTCGAGGATCACAAAATTTGTCAATTTGCATAAGTACATACTATATTACAACATTATAAAATAATGTTTCTTTTAGTAACACCTTTACATTTGTAGAAATGCATAGTGGTGTGTAACGAACTGTTTAGATGTAGATTAGAGTTTTAGGACCTTGAGTATGTTTATTATTTTCCTTGCAAACCTTTCGTGTTGGCCATACTTGATGAACTCCTTGAATATGTAGTTGAATATATATACTTGGCTATGACCCTAAAGGGATCCAAGGTTTTTTTAATACTAATTTTGTTATTAAGTTGTTTATTTCCCTTTGCATTGTATGGATTTTACCATAATTGTGTCGAGTAGTATATTAATTTTCATGTTACACTTGTATAGAATATGGATCCGCCCTAAAATGATAATATAATCATGAGGAAATGAATGGTATTGTGTTTAATGTGGTTGTTGATTATGTTGTAGTTTTCTCTATCTCTAATGAGGGAGATGTTTTTTTACATGGATGATGTTGGATGTTTAATAGTTTAGGTTTATCTTTGAAACTAGATAAAATATTTGGATTTGAACTTACAATGTGCACTTTTTAGTATCAATTATCATGTTTAGTTAGTACATTGTACTCCTAAATTTAATAAATATCACTTTAAAATCACTAAAAATAGGAAAATCCATAATGTAGTTGTGATAATTAGTTATGATTAACTCACTTCTTCCCGGTCTTTTACTTAACGGATACAAATTTAAGATTTGTGCAAATCAAGATCTATGCATCACTTTTGCATTAAATAAGTGACTTGGAAATGACCATGGAGATCTAGGTTGGGTGGTATGATGAAAAATGTAACTGTGTTTTTATTCTATTCTTGATTTCAAGATGTTACTGATGTGACATGGATGTTGATAGTGGATACAAGTGGTTATATTTGATAAATGTGTTGAAGTTTTCACTCCTTTTGAGGGTCATTAGACCATGTTCCTTTCATTCACTTTTATCTCTATTAATTGTGTTTTTTGTTGTATACATATTTTACTTAGGTTGTTGATAAAGGAGTTTTCCTTGTACATTACTCCAATATGTTTAAGAAAGGTTATGTATTTGATATGTGTATGACTATGAACCATCATAATTGATAATTGTTGAGATTCAATTATCATTCAGAGATATCCACCTATAGTTATTAATCAAATTTATGAAGTATGTGCTCATTGTGAAGCAAGACAATGATACGATAAGTGAAAGGAGTAGAATTTTTTTGGATGTATGGGAAATAATTAATGTATAATTTTATCATTGTACTCTTCTGATAGAAGATCTGATATTTTGATTGATCTTGGCATGTAATTGAATAAATTATAATTGCACTCAATTTTATATGGAAACATATTTGATTGTAAATGTGATATACATAAGTTGTTGTTTTAATTAAGACAATGTTGGATTCTTGTTTTTCATAAGGGTTCTTTCCTAGTTCAAGAATTGGTATTGAAGCGTTGCGAAGTCTGATAATAATGGTATAGCTTAGATACAAAATGATAGAATAGAATAAGATTGCAATGACCAAAGAGGGACGGAAGCCTCACAAATATTATTGATCATGAAATCAGATTACATAACAAATCAAGAGCTGTAATATTTATAGATATTAGACAGCCTCATATGGATAGACATGACACTCTAGCGGACACCAACTACGAGGTGATAAGACCCATCTCACATGCACATGTAATTACTACTAATACCAATATTGAATGTTATCCAACATAACAATATTGAATGCAAGTCACTAGACTAGAGTGCACGACAATGCAATAAAATGCAATAAATATGCCTATGCTAAATTATGCTAACATTCCCCCCCTTAATTTTGCATAGTTTCCGATGAAGTGGAGAGGAACTCTCTGAATAGTGTGAATTTGTCACGTGCAAGTGACTTAGTGAAAACATCTGCCTTCTGTTCAGATGTAGGACAAAAATGGAGCTGTATGTTGTGCTTCAAGACATGCTCGCGTATGAAATGAACCTGTACTTCAATATGCTTGGTTCTCTCATGAAATACTGGATTGCGAACAAGCTTTAGAACTCCTTCATTATCAACATATACTGGAGTAGATTTCTGTTGTGGTAGACCAATTCCTTCCAGTATTCGGCATAGCCATATTGCTTCACAAACAGCTTCACCTGCAGCTCAATACTCTGCGTCTGTAGAAGAGTGAGAAACAAAGTTCTGTTTCTTGCTTCCCCATGATATCGGTCCAGATCCCATAAAGAAGATGAAGCCTGATGTTGACTTCCTATCATCCATGTTTCCTGCATGATCTAAATCTGAATATCCTGTCAAGAAGAAGTTATCATTCTTCTTGTACTCTAGACCAAGGTCAACTGTACCCTTTAGATATCTCAGTATTCTCTTTGCTACTTTCCAATGACATATTTTCGGTTCTTGCATGAAGCGTGATAAATAGCTGATTGTAAAGCTAATATCTGGTCTAGTATATGTTAGGTAAATGAGACTCCCGATCAACTGCCGACAAAGAGTTGCATTCACCGGTGGTGATGGATCGGAACGAGATAACTGAAGTCTCGCTTCCATAGGTGTAGCAATAGGATTGCAGTCCATCATCATAAATTTCTCGAGTGTTGTCTTGGTGTATTTCAACTGTGACACAAAGATATGATTCTCTTTTTGCCATACTTCCAACCCAAGACAATAATGCATGAGCCCGAGATCTGTCATGTCGAACGATCGATTAAAATCCTTCTTTATTGCATCAATCATCTTCACAGAACTGTCTGGAATGACTAGATCGTCGACATAAACAACCACAATGACAATCTCCCCCCTTGCTTTTTGAGGTAGAGATTGGGGTCATAAGGATTCCTTTCGAATCCATGATTTATGAGATGCTCATCAATTTTGATGTACCATGCCCGGGGTGCCTGTTTTAGGCCATATAGAGATTTTATGAGTCTGCATACCATCATCTCTTTTCCTGGTATTACATAACCCTCTGGCTGAGTCATATAGACTTTTTCTTGCAAATATCCATTAAGAAAGGCACTTTTCACATCCATTTGGTGGAATTTCCAACCAAATTGTGTAGCTAGAGCAAAGATCATCCTGATTGTCTTGATCTTGGCTGTGGGAGTAAATGTCTCCTCATAATCAATGCCTTCTTATTGTGCATACCCCTTTGCTACAAGCCTTGCTTTATACTTGTCAATAGTCCCATCTAATTTGTACTTAGTCTTGAATATCCATTTGCATCCAATGGGTTTCTTCCCTGGTGGAAGGTCGACAAGTTGCCATATGTTGTTCTTCATCACTGACTGATACTCTGAATCCATGGCATCTTTCCAAGCTTTTGATTGTAGGGCTTCCTGAACTGTAGATGGCTCAACTGTTTCAACAACTCTACTCATTAGGGCATAATTGACCTCTTCACGAGCTTGAATACGAGTTCTAGGTCCAGGATTGGACGATGTGTTAGGTGCTTCATCCAAATTTGCATCTCTTATTAATTGAGTATACCATTTAGGTAAGTTATTAGCTTTTCCATTGGATTGTGGTGGATCCAAGTTTTCACCATCATCCAATTCATCACTGTCATCTTCAGTGGGAACATCAAATTCTGTCTTCACAAGAGGTGTATTCTGCATGTTTGTTGAGTCGTTGAGTGGAGCATCTGCTTGTTTCTTCTCAAAGAACTCAACATCCCTACTTGTGTATACTTTCTTTGCTTTCGGATCCCATAATCTGTACCCAAGTGCTTCTTCACTGTATCCAATGAATATCAGTTTCTCAGCTTTCATATCCAACTTGTTCCTGTTCTTCTTGGGTATGTGCGTGCTAGCTTACACCCAAATACTCTTAGGTGTGCAATTGATGGTTTCCAATTTGACCATGCTTCTTGAGGTGTCACTCCTTCAAGAGCTACTATGGGCACTCTATTCAACAAATAGACTGCAGTTCTTGCAGCTTCTGCCCAAAATGTCTTTGTTAAACCTGAGTCATCAATCATACATCGCACCATTTCCATGATAGTACGATTCCTTCTCTCAACTATACCATTCTGCTGTGGTGTGTGAGTAGGAGGCATTTGTCTACGAATCCCATGAGCTTCCAGGTAAGTCTTGAACTCATTGCTTGTGAATTCCCCCCCTCGATCTGAGAGGAGAGTTTTGATCTTGCAACCAACTTCATTCTCAACAAGTGCTTTGAACTTCTGAAATGTCTCAAAGGCTTGACTCTTGTTTCTTAGACAATATATCCACATCTTTCTTGAGTAGTCATCAACACAAAACATGAATTATTGACATCCAGAATGACTTGGTTGCATGGGCCCGCAAAGATCGGTGTGCACCAAATCAAGCTTTCCCTTAGCTCTATATGTGTTCTTTTGGAAGGGTACTCTTGTGACACTTGTCAGTGTTGTGCTTGAGTGTAGGCAATCCTTTCACCATGTTTCCCTTTTGAAGTGTTTGGAGATAGCCAAAACTGATGTGACCATATCTACGATGCCATAGTTCTGCAGATTGCGTGTCTTTGGCCACTAGAGCTTGATCATCCTTGTGGACAAAATCAAGTTGGAACATGTGTCCCACATTGGAGGCTCTTGCTACAATCTTGGAACCTCTTGACTTATCTCTTATTAAGCACACTTTTTCTCCATTATTACTATCAAAATCCAACTTCAAGTTGTGATCAAGGAGTTGACTAACTGATAGCAAATTCTTGGTCAACCCAGGTACATAAAATACATTTGTGATTTTGGAGTCATGCTTTCCAAGAGGTAGTGAAATGTTTCCAATCCCCTTGACACTGTATGATGAGTTATCACCTAATGACACATGGTTTTTGTTAAGTGAGCCACGTAGTGTGTAGAACCAATCCTTGCGTCCAATCAGTGTCGAGTTGCACCCGAGTCAACATACTAGATATCTTGTGTGGACTTGGTTTCTTCATCAAATTGAGCAGAATACATGTGGTGTCCTTCATCTGAATCATCCTCATGTTCGACAATGTACCCTTGTTGTTTGGGTTTTATTTGCCAATTACCATTTTTCTACCCTTAATTGTTGTTGTTGGACTTCCCTTTATTTGAATTATTGTTACCCTGATGGTTATTGGGTTTTGAATTGCTTGATGAACCCTTTTGATAGGAATTGTACCAACAATCTTTGATGTCATGTCCCCCTCTATTGCAAATGGGACACTTCTTGGTGTTGTCTCGTTGACTTTGGTTTTGTTGGGACTTCTTGTGATTGGACTGAAATTTTCCCTTTCCTTTATGATTGGAAGATAGTGCTTGGTCATCTTCCTGATCTTTGTTGTTCATTGACTCTTCTTGTTGGAGTAGATTGACCAACTTCTCAAAGGTGACTGTGTGTTCACTCATATTGATAGTTGTCACAAAGATTCTGTAGGAAGGAGGAAGTGCTCGCAACACAATTGGTACGAGGTCTTCATCACTTATCTCTTTTTCAAATACCAATAGAGATGCCCTCAAAGTAGCAGCTGGTCTCAAAAAAACTTCAAACTTCTCATTGTGCTTGAACTTGAGAGTATGCAGTTGTGATAGTAGGTTGAGGATGACATTCTTGTTCTTTGCCTCATAGACTGTGCTCAACTTATCCCATGCATCCTTGGCCGATGTGGCATCTCTAATGTGGGGTTACACATTATCTGTTACACTAAACAAGATGATCAACTTGGCCTTTTGATTGGCCCTGTCAAATTGAACTTGTTGTCTTCCATCATCAAGTGATCTTGTTATTTGTCCATCTATAACTGTCCACAGGTCTTCAAACTCAAGTAACACCTTGATCTTCGGTTTCCATGTAGCATAGTTGTCTCCTCTAAGCAGTTGTGAATCTGGCAAGAAGAAATTTGGTGTTTGTGCACCCATTTCTGTAATCTAAATTTCTAAAACTCTGAATTTCTGACAAAGGGTAAGGCTCTTATCACTCCAGGTTTATGGTCTCCCTCTCAATATACCGTCAGGCCGATATACCAAACCTTTCTATATACGCTCCCTTTTGATATACCCGTCGGTACGTGGAAGAAGATCACCCTTTCAATATACCCGTCAGTACAGAAAGAGGTGTTAACGCACGTGAAAGAATTTAGTACGTGGTACTTAGATAGTACGAAGAGGGGTTTGTGCAAGCACAAACGGATGGGAGGGCTCAAATATGTGTGTATTGTGTCCTTATTACTCCCTGTCGATTTTATAGGGTCGATGCCCAGACGACGTTTAGGCAGCTGTGTTAGGTGTTAAGTGCAGTAGTATTCGCGACGACATCACCCGTAAGCGCTTCCCAGAGGCACCGTATATACCGAATGCTGCTATGAGATCAAAGATCTCGTGTGATAGAACCAAACATAAAATAAAAAATTTGTACCTTTTTTTTTCACTTTATGCACCAATATTAGTACAAAATGCTCCAAAAGTACATCGAAATGAAGTTCTTGTGTCCCCCCTCTTTACAAAAAAGGGTTTAGAATCACAAAATACACAATTTAGGCCAATTTTTTTTTTTACCCCCAATAGGTGTTTTTCCGCTAAATTTAGCGGTGGCTCTAAATGTGTTTGGTGAGCTTCTAAATTTAGAAATCTCCTAAAATTTAGTAATTTCTCCAAATTTTCTAAAAAAAAATAATTTAATAAAAAATATGGAGAGAGTGGGAATCGAACTGCTGACCTGTTTGTTCCCAAGATCCAAACAAACAATTTGAATATTGTTTTCAACTTTTCTCACAAACCATTATCTGGGTTTTTCTAAATTTTGACAGCAGCATCATAAAATATATTTCTTGAAACCCACAAAATTTCAGAAGAATCAGAATCTTAGTTTTTGAGATCTTATCAATTTACCAGCTAGATCTGATTTTTTTTCATAAAAAAATGATCTGACTTGTACAGACTTTTTGTCATATGTAGAGGCCGAATCTAAAGATAATGTGAACTAAAAATTGTGTGCCTCCTTCTTATCTTTCCAGCAAAAAAAATTTCACATCAATCCGACATTGTATGAAAAAGTTACGTCCTTTTTTCTAAGAGCTATCTGCTGGAATTTTGTTGACGGGACTGTTTCAACCTTTGCTCCCGAATTCTTCACACCTCCACTTTCAGATCTATTTTTTTTTTTAAATCTGATTTTTTTTTTTTTAGATCTGTAATTTTTTTTCAAGATCTTTTTTTTTTTTTTTTAAGATCTCTTTTTTTTTTCACAATTTTTTTTTTCTTTTTTTAGATCTGTAATTTTTTTCAAGATCTTTCTCCTTTTTTTTTTAAAGATCTCCAAATCTGAAATATTCCGCTAATATGTTAGATCAATTGGCTATACCAATGACTAATAAAAAAAAATTTACCTTCCAAATAAGTGGATAGGTCAAATTTTAGTTGAGGGATGCTTGGAAGGAATGGAGGCTGCGGGATGCTTCAATGGCTCTCCTTTGATGCATATCTTCTTCTCCAATGGATCCTCTCCAATAGTGCTCCTCTTCAACCTTGCTTGGATAGAACCTACTCTGATACCAAATGATAATAATGGTATAGATTAGATACCAAATGATAGAATAGAATAAGATTGCAATGACCAAAGAGGGACGGAAGCCTCACAAATATTATTGATCATGAAATCAGATTACATAACAATGCAAGAGCTGTAATATTTATAGATATTAGACAACCTCATATGGATAGACATGACACCCTAGCAGACACCAACTACGAGATGATAAGACCCATCTCACATGCACATGTAATTACTACTAATACCAATATTGAATGTTATCCAACATAACAATATTGAATGCAAGTCACTAGACTAGAGTGCACATGTTGTACATTATTAAATAAAAGACAATGCAATAAAATGTAATAAATATGCCTATGCTAAATTATGCTAACAAAGTCTTCTCTTGGTAACTAAAGCTCTAACTTGTAAGTTTAGGAGACTATATTTACCTTCTAGTCAAAAGGGATTGCTTTGTTTTGAAGTATTTATATCTGAATTACTGTAAGTCACAAAAACTTTAAGGACTAATAATTGAAACAAATCAAAAGCTTATCAAGTTTTGAAATGATCTTTGTTGTTATATCTAAATGAACTTAAGTCACATAAAATTTAAGGACTAACACTTGAAACAAATAAAAAACCATATCAAGATTTGAAATGATCTTTGTTGTTACGAGCTTGCTTATATATATATATATATATATATATATATATATATATATATATATATATATATATATATATATATATATATATATATATATATATATATATACATGTTATAATTTATTCTAAATATTGTCTTGAATTAAAAATTGAGGTGTTTACTATGTGAGGGTAGAATGGTAAGTATCTTATATCACAATGTGGGAACCATAATTTCAGTTAATGATTTTAAAGTTCCATTTTTTTCTCACTTAGATAATTTGTAAGTTACAAGACTGATTGTTATTGGTGATGATAATGTATGTACAAGAAGTATTGTATTGACTCAATTCACTAATTATTAGTGAACATGAGTTTGGAATGGGTAATATTAATTATTTCTGTAAGATGAGCTCTGTTTTACTAAGAGTACTATTTCTATCTCTTAAGAATTTCAATATGTATATAGACAACCTTTTAAACTATAACAAGGGACTAAATAGTCCACTTTATGAATTATTCAGATGGTATTCCTAAATTGATTAACTAATAATTTGTAAACTATAATGAGGACATGAACCTAGGGCTAGGTTAGAGGGTTGTACCTTCTCCTCATACTAGGGAATCCATCCTGAAACCTTCACCATTCTTGATGTGGTTGTAATATTTGTGGGTCCACTTGAACTTAACATGGAATAAATGTATCCTAATTTGACTTAGGAAGTGAATTCCTAAAAAAAATTCTAATTTTGGGGATGTTACATTTTCTATGAACTCGCAACCTCCTTAAATATTTGAAATTAGTGGACAAGACTCGATGTTTACAATTAGCTCATCATTTGACCTGAACATGATGCCTTGCAAAAATTATGTACAAAGGAAAAAAAACAAACACATTCCAAAAAAGGAACATGCATGGTGTGCAAAACACTTATTATGCCAAAAGTGGAGTCTATATTAGGAATTTCACTATAAACATACAACAAAAAATGCTTATTCCTGAAAGAAGAGGAAAATTTACTTCTCAAGATGTAGGTATCTAGTTCAAGCACGTTGTCTAAAATTAAGGAGATTGATAGTGGAGGGACAAAAGAAACTAAATGGAAAGAAGGAACCTTTTTTATAGACATAAAAATGATATAAGAAAGACAAGATATACAACAAAAAAAGAAGGGGAACTTTCCTAACTGTGTATATGGATTCGAAAACTCACCTAAGGATACTACTTGAGAAACATACCATTGAATGTGATATGAATATGATCTCCATTAAGATTTGAGAGCACAAAAAAATGTTGTCCTTAAATTTACTAATTTGATAAAGCCCACTCCAAATTGTATAAAATTTTGCATGTCTTCCCAAATTTTCTTTGTATATAATCCACTTCAATGTTAGATCTCCGTAAATTCTTAAAAAATGGATTTTTTTCCAGATATCCTCTTAACGATATATTAATATCCTTAAATCTTTTGATCATTTATTTCTCTAGTTTCTTCAATTTTTACAAGTTCTACCATTTTTCTATCTTTGGATCATGATGCTCAATGCCAAGTATATGGGATGATTCTAAGGTTGGAAGCTTTACTGAAAGTGGGTGTATAGATCCACTTCCATACGCCAACATCAAAAGAAAATATCTAATTGTCTGCTTTGGAATGATATTTTTAGGCCACGAGGCTCCCTTCAATTTTATGTACCATTTTCTCTAATTTTCCTCCATCGTCCTCTTCCATGATCCTCATCTTGTATAGTGAAATTGGATTTTAATCGATTTGGGTCAAAATATTCCACATGAAATTAGGAAATATGATTGCATATAATGTCGCTTTGGTGCAATACCTATTCCTTAGGACCATATGAGACCAATCTAGAGATAAATATCCCATACTTTAGTAATAATGTCTCTATACAAGAATATAAAAAAATGGGAGGAAGTTCAATGAATAAAATTTCTTCTTAAAATTTTATGGTAGGGTAAAGATACGTGGTTAGGTTCAAGTATTTTATGATTCCAATTATCTTAACAATAGTACCATCAATTTGAACACCCCCTTGTTAATATGGGTGTAGCTAATACCTAAGACATGAACTATTTATTTTGGCATGACAAAGCTACTTGCACCAAATTCAATCATTTAGTTATGGATGAAGTTATTCCTTATGATTAGAGAGGCATACAATGGAGAAGGATTTACTTGGATATTAATGTTGTATGGTTCTAAAGTTACTTTCTTTTTTTTCTTATAGGAACTCTTTAAGTGCTTCAAGGCTTCTTGTAAGAGATCCATTTGACCATGAATAACTAGAGCATCCCATATAATAACATTCACATTAGTTTTCTTCATTTGATCCATGACATTTAGGGGTCCCAAATTTCATTTTTGAATATCGAAGCTATCCTAATATTTATTTAGTTTTCCAACTAATGAATAAGAAGCTCTTATTTGCTGAGTTTTTGTAAGAACTTCTCCAATGCTTTGTTCAAAACATAATTTTCTAGAGAATTATTCTTAGCCTCAAAACAAGTTTTTAGACTATGAATTACTCAATGAATTATCTACAAGGCTTCCTTATTTGATATAGTACTATATTCAATGTAGTTAGGGTGTTGATGAAATTCATCTAACATCATTGATTGTACAAAAATCACTTTATAGCTAGTAAGGTATGTTTTCTTTAGAAGACGATGTTTGGGGATAAGCTTTCTATGTTATTTGATTTTTTTGCACTAATGATATTTATACCATCTATGCTTGGATTAAATTTCCATAGGAACACATGTTTGAATCATGCATAATCCTATGTGGGTTTTGTTATCAATGAATCATAGCACCCCTATGTTTATACAAGTGCATATACTTGAACTCACGGCGTGATTGGATAACATGGGTACTATCTCCAAGTTGTGGGACTTGCTACTTGAGATAGACCTCTAGAGAAAGCTGGTTCTTGCTCCTAAACTACCTGCCACAATCTACTCTAATGCAAGAGAAACTAACTATTCTAATCTAAATTCCAAGGGGCCAGGGAGAGAGAATGCATAAAATGAAAGCCTACAATAAAGTGGTGATACAGCAGAAAAGGAGGGTGTGTGAGAGTATCCTTCTAATGTGTGAGATACAGAAGCAAAGTGCACACTAGAAGTGATGATGATAGTTCTCCATGATCTAGCAAAAATGCATTCACAAAAACATTTGAAACATACACAATGATAATAGATTCCCGCTTGAACATAAAGTAGACACAATATTCTTGTAATCAAGATTGGAGGGGCAAGAAGAATGCAAGAAAACACAGCAAGGGAAGATACATCCACAAACTTGTATTTTATTGCTTCATGATATGCACAGTTCAATCTATTACAAGATAAGGGCCTGGATAACCATGCAAGGAGTCCACTACAAAGGGCCTGCAGCACATTGGCTTCACAAAGTGATTTTGACAGAGCTTTGCTATCTAAAAAATCCCCCCTTTACAATGAGCCCAACACTCCAATTTATAGAACAATTGAGAAGAGAGAGAAGGAAAAATGGAAATCCAGAATATTTCCTTCAACCTCTTGTAAGAGGCATTAAATGGAATAAAATGATTGTATATTACTTGAAAAAGGCTCCCCATACTATCCTAGGTGCTGTAGCAAAGAAAGAATGGTGACCATGCCTCTTATTTGCACTCCCAACTACCAAATAAAATCACTGTTATGAACCCGACCACGTTTTATAAAAAACCCACCTATTTCTTATCAAATCCAAAAATTTCTTGATTTCTGTGCATTGGGCTTGGAGCCATGATTCCAACGGTACCAATTTTGGTGTGATTTCGTTGAGAAATACAAAAGTTATGGCCTTCTGAGTGCGGGTAACTATTTTGGGTCTGGCAGGCATTTTCTGTCATTTGACGGGAATGAGCATTAACTGACTGGAGCCGAATATGTTTCTTTTTATTTAAATATATCTACCCTCATTAAAAATAATAAATCTAGTTTTTGTGGTGTAGAGGATGTCGTGCTCATTTCAGAAAGTCCAATTTTGTGAAAATCAGAGCTCGGAGTCAAAAGTTATGGCCGTTTGAAGTTCACGGGTCAAATGTTGACTTTTCTTCTTTGCTGCAGCTATTTCGGAAAAATCAGGTCCGCATGTCCCGGCTGTCCTGGAAAAATTCTCCCGCATCAGCCGATTCAGGCTTCCTTGTCCCCTTTTATGGCCTTTTCACCTTTTCGCGTCCCTCACGTACTTTTGTCCCGGCTGTCCCGGACGAAAATCTCCGCATTGCCCACAATAGATCATCTTGTGACAAATCGGCTGATTCACACCCTGTGCATACTTTTGTCCCAGTTGTCCCAAACCATGTGAAACAAAAAACTTGACGATTTTTATTGCCTGCGGCCGTTTCACCTTTTCGTGTCCTGCGTGTCCCGACGTCCCAACTGTCACGCGGACCACCTGGGACAAAAATGTCTGACTTAGCTGATTTTCTTCCCTTTTTGGTCCCAAACTTGGTATGATGAACCTCGGTATGACCTGCACTGGTACAATCCGTACCCTTCAGACCTGAAATGCTTTGAAACAATCCTGCAACCTTATCTTTTGCATTTTTTCCATTTTTCTAACTCGTTGGGATTTTTTTCTTGGATGGGAGAGTTAGAGAGAAGCCGATGGGGCCCCCAAAAACATGATTTCAGGCCTTGAATCAATCTACTTGCTCAGGATTGAAGAATTTGATGCATGTTATCAAAATTACCTTAAGGGATGAATTTTGGATAACAATTTTTGCGACTCAGTGGGGTTATCTTCTTGTCAGATGAAGAACAACCAACTGCTCATTAGCAATCCATTGGGCATGGAGTCTGTTTGATAATCTCTCAGCTGATTTAAAATTTAAAAACCTGTATCCTTGAGCCATTGAAACATTTGTTGAGCTGGTTCTCCTATGGATGCAAATTCTTTTCCGGGAGCTCGATGAACTGTAAACATGCACATACTAGAAACAATAGGACATGTGCACAAGCACTTAGGGAAATAAAAACTACTCTAAGAGTAGTACAATGTACATAAGCACTTAGAGGAATGGAAATTATAAATTAATAGTTACAAGGGTGAGAAGCTATCTTTCTAGTAACAACATTTGAGATAGATTCCATTGATTAGAATCTGTAACTCTTCACCATCCAACTTAGCCAGTCGGAAGGCATTGATGCCTTTGCATTCAATGATCATGTATGGGCCACTCTAAATGGCATTGAAGTTGGAATGCTTTCCCGGCTTTGCACAATCTGCATCCCATTTCAACACTAGATCTCCAATTTGGAAGGTTCTAGCCTTGGCCTTTTATCAAAAGTCTTCTTGATCAAAGCTTGATCCTTCTCTATTGCTTTTCTTATTTCTGGAGGGCACAAGCCTCTTTAGAGGTAATGCACCAAGTCTTGAGTCCAACATGGAATGGGTGCATCGTCAGTTGGATGTTCTTGATCATTTTGTAGTAGTAGGACAACATCTTCTTCACCTTCTGACCCGTCTGGTTGTTTGGAAGTGAGCTGCTCACATAAACCTTTGCCATGAACTAGCTTGGTCACTTTGATTTTAATATCGTATTCCATCACCTGAGTGATCCAACCTGCTCTCTTCTCGTTTAAATCCTTGTTTAGGAGAAAGTCTTTGACACCAACATGAGACACTAACAGTTGAATCTTATTGTTTGAGACCAAGTGTCTGAACTTCTTCAAGCTCCTGATGACAACAAGGACATTATTTTCAATGAAAGAATACTTTATTTCACAATATTATAAGATTTGACTGAAGAATGCTATGGGTTGTTTTGAACCTTCTCTATTTAGCTGTGTCAAGATAGCTGAGATTGTATCTGACCCTCCAAAAGCATACAACATGAAATCCTTTGAAAAGTCGGGGTTGATAAGAGTTGGAGCTTGTGATATTGCATGCTTGATATTCTCAAAATTCTCTTTGCCTTCTACTGTCCATTTGAATGTAAGACTCTTCTTCAACATCATTGTTAAAGGGTTCATAAGAGTGGCAAAATTACACACAAATTTGTGAAAAAAGTTTATCCTTCCCAAAAATATTTGAAGAGATTTTTTGTGGTGTGGCAATGGAAGTGTTTGGATGGCTTCAACCCTTTTAGGATCAATTGTTAGCCCTTCCCTAGAGACAATGTGGCCCAACAAGTTGCCCTCGTATGCCAAGAATACACACTTCTTTAGATTCAATGACACCCTAAACCTTCTACACCTCTGAAACACTTGTCTGAGGTGAAAGAGATGGTCTGCTACATTCTTTGAGAAGACAGTGATATCATCTAGGTATACTAGCACTATATTGTTGATTAAGCCTTTGAACGCCATATCCATAGCTCGCTGAAATGTTGCTCCGGCATTTGACAGTCCAAATGGCATCTTCTTGTAATCATACATGCCCCATTTTGTAGTGAAGGCCATCTTGAATTGATCTTCTTCCTTCAACATTATCTGATTATAGCCTGAATATCCATCTAGCAATGAAAACCTTTCTGAACCAGCTATAACCTGCAATATTTGTTCCATTGAAGGAAGCGGATAATGATCTTTGAGTGATGCTTTATTTAGATCGCAAAAGTCCCCACACAATCTTATTTCTCTATTTCTCTTTCTTACTGGCACCAAGTTTGCAATCCAACTTGAGTGTTTGATGGGGAAGACGATACTAGCCTCAATAAGCTTTCTTAACTCTTTTCTCACGAGAGGTTCGATATGGGGATTCACTGGCCTTTGCTTTTTCCTGACAGGCTTGGATTCTGGATCCAGCTCAATAGTATGTTGTGCCAACTTTGGGTTGAAACCTCTTAAATCTTTGTAAGTCCAAGCAAAGACATCTGGGAACTCTTGACAAAGCTGAACAAAATCAGATTTCTCTTGTGGAGTACTTACTTTGCCAATTTGCAATGTCTTGCCTTCATCTACTAAAATAGGCTCTGAATATTCACCCTTTACTTGAATGTTAGCTTTCTCCTTCTTGAACTGATCATTCGGGTTGAATATTGACTCCAAGGTTATGAGGTCTTTTGGTAATTTGTTAGTTCTCAACTGTACCACTTGGTCACCATACTGCTAGCTACCAGCTTGTCTTGATTTCTGGCGAAGAACTCAGCTTCTTCTTATAGGAAATTAACAATTTGTCTGATCATTCTCGAAGACTTTCCAACTTGTATTGTTATCCGGTAAACAACTGGTCTCACAACCAATTTGATATGAGGCTGAGATTTCTCACTTTTGATACTTTCTAAAAACATCAAACGCAGCCCCAATTGCTGCCAAGTCTGTCTGCTTGCTTCATTCTTTTTTCTTGGGATGGAATTGATGCTAAAAGATTCAAAATCTTCAATAAGATCCCATACCCTGATTTTTTTAGTTCTTCAACAGAACACTTTTGGTAGCATTTTTTTCTCTAACTTGGTTTACGATCAGCTCACTATCACCATAATACTTGCAAATTCTTGATGCCTTTTATTCCTTGCCCAGTGCAATCCGTGAATTAAGGCTTCATACTCAGCTGTATTGTTTGAGCAAGAAAATTGAAAACGGAAGGCTGAGTAATACTTTATACCTTATGGTGAAATGAGCATAGATCCTCCTCTTGCTGCTAATATTCTTCATGGCTGGACTCTTGCGACCCACTAATGGTTTGTACCATCAGAGCCTAATTTAATGCATTGTTAAAGCACATTGATTGGTTATGTGGTTGACTACATGGGAAACACCAATCATATTCCTAGGCCATGTTATTTTACAACGGTACTAAAGCTCTAGATGTTGATGCAACATTGGGATTGTAAGGTTGGAATGGCCTATTAGTAGAATTTTTTAGTTGATTCTGAATTTGAATGGGTGGGCCTATTAGGCTGATATGGAGGTCTATTAGGTTGAGTTTGAGGTTGGTATGATCTAACATTTTGAGCTTGTTGCCTCTTTATTGTTACCAACTCGTCACCCAAGCTTTGTAATTGCTTCATGACCTCTGGTATTTCCTTGGAGTTGTTAGATGATGAGGTAGAGGCTTTAGCTGAATTTTGATTTCTTGGAGTAGGGATAGGGGCTAATGTAGGTGCTTTATTAGCGTTTGGACTTTCTAATTTTGGGTAGAAAGGCACGAGTAGCCTAGGTGTAGTTTTTCCAGCCTGAATCAAATAGTTCTCAACCCCTATGGAAAGGCTATAGGCTAACGGGCAAGGTTGTGTCACCCATTGACTGAATCATCAAAGAAATATCAGAATTTAAAGCCCTAAGAAAGTATAAGAAGGAACCTTCATCAGTGGGCTTTACTGCCATTGGAATCCTATCCCAGGTTCGTTGAAATCTGAGGTTGAAGTCTGTCAGCTGCTCGTTTGGGGCTCTCTTGATCATCGTTAGTTGCTCTAACAAGGACAAGTTATCACCTTTCTCCCCAAACTGGTTGTGAAGAGCTATGCATAGCTGATTCTAATTCTGGATAGAGCTTTCCAGGAGACTCCTGAACCATTGTGAAGCTTTCCCTTTGAATGAAGAGGCAAGCAACTTGAGTGCAATGTCCATACTCATGGATTTCATGGATTGTACAGAACATTCGCAATATCTTTGAACATGATCACCCGGGGAAGTCTGGTTATCTCCAGTGAAGTATGGGATGCTCTTCAATGCTGCACAACCGAAACTGGATTTTGTGCATTCAAGGCGAGTAGACTGCTACCAATGAAGTTGACATATGGATTTTGGTTGTGCCATTCTAATTGGTCGAAGAACTCTTGTTGATTGGATGAAAGGCTCATACTAGGTGGAGGTGTTGAAAAAGTCCTATTAGGTGGAGATGGAGACCTTTGAGCTCTTCTTCCCCTTATTTCTCTACTTGGAGATAGGTGTAGATAAACAAACAATCCTTCCTCCCTAGTTCTTGACCTGGTTTGTATTCTTCTCATAAAATTTCCAGGCTTGGGCAGCTGAAACCAGTGGATTATGCCTCTTTTTGAGTCGCCAGATGTGAAATTTAAAAGCTCCTTCAAAGCTAGAACTTACAACAAGTGCACATCGATCTTGTCGTAGTTAAGTGAAGACCTCTAAGGTCCCAGAGGGCATGCCAGAACTGTTATCAATGAATCACAACACCCCTATGTTTATACAAGTGCATATACTTGAACTCATGGTGTAGTTGGATAACATGGGTACTTATCTCCAAGTTGTGGGACTTGCTACTTGAGATAGACCTCCAGAGAAAGTTGGTTCTTGCTCCTAAACTACCTGCCACAATCTACTCTAATGCAAGTGAAACTAACTATTCTAATCTAAATTCTAAGGGGCCAAGGAGAGAGAATGCATAAAATGAAAGCCTACACTAAAGCAGTGATACCCCAGAAAAGGAGGGTGTGTGAGAGTATCCTTCCAATGTGTGATATACAGAAGCAAAGTGCACACTAGAAGTGGTGATGACAGTTCTCCACAATCTAGCCAAAATGTATTCACAAAAACATTTAAAACATACACAATGATAATAGATTCCCGTATGAACATAAATTAGACACAATATTCTTGTAATCAAGATTGGAGGGTCAAGAAGAATGCAAGAAAACACAGCAAGGGAAGATACATCCACAAACTTGTATTTTATTACTTCATGATATGCACAGTTCAATCTATTACAAGATAAGGGCCTGGACAACCATGCAAGGAGTCCACTACAAGGGCCTGCAGCATATTGGCTTCACAAAGGGATTTTGACAGAGCTTTGCTATCTGAAAACCTCCCCCCTTTACAGTGAGCCCAGCACTCCAATTTATAGAAAAATTGAGAAGAGAGAGAGAAGGAAAAATGGAATCCTGAAATCTGTCCTTCAACCTCTTGTAAGAGGCATTAAATGTAATAAAATGATTGTATATTATTTGCAAAAGGCTCCCCATATTGTCCCAGGTGCTGTAGTAGAGAAAGAATGGTGACCATGTCTCTTAATTGAACTCCCAACTACCAAATAAAACGCTGTTATGAACCCGGCCACGTTTTATAAAAAACACCACCTATTTCTTATCAAATCCAAAATTTCTTAATTTCTATGCATTGGGATTGGAGCCACTATTCCAACGGTACCAATTTTTTGTGATTTGGTTGATAAATGCAAAAGTTATGGTCTTCTGAGTGCGGGCAGCTATTTTGGGTCTAGCAGGCGTTTTCTGTCATTTGACGGGAATGAGCATTAACTGACTGAAGCCGAATATGTTTATTTTATTTAAATATATCTACCCTCATTAAAAATAATAAATCTAGTTTTTGTGGTGTAGAGGACGTTGTGCTCGTTCCAGAAAGTCCAATTTTGTGAAAATCGGAGCTCGAAGTCAAAAGTTATGGTCGTTTGAAGTTCACGGGTCAAACGTTGACTTTTCTTCTTTGCTGTAGCTATTTTGGCAAAATCGGGTCCGCGTGTCCCGGTTGTCCCAGACGAATTCTCCCGCATCAGCCAATTCGAGCTTCCTTTTCCCCTTTTGCAGCTTTTTTCACCTTTGCATGTCCCGTGTGTACTTTTGTCCTGACTGTCTTGGATGAAAATATCTGCACTACCCGCAATAGACCGTCTTGCGGCAAATCGGGCCGATTCACACCCCGCGCGTACTTTTTTCCCGGCTGTCCCAAACCATGTGAAACAAAAAACTTGACGATTTTTATTGCTTGCGGATGTTTCACCTTTTCACGTCCCGACATCCCAACTGTCCCAGCGGACCGCCTGGGACAAAAATGTTCGACTTTGCTGATTTTCTTCCCATTTTGGTCCCAAAATTAGTACGACGAACCTCAGGATCGACCCACACTGGTACGATCTGCACCCTTCAGACCCGAAATTCTTTAAAACAATCCTACAACCTTATCTTTTGCATTTTTTCCATTTTTCTAACTCGCTGGGATTTTTTTCTTAGATGGGAGAGTTAGAGAGAAGACGATGGGCCCCCCAAAAACATGATTTCAGGCCTTAAATCAATCTACTTGCTTGGGATTGAAGAATTTGATGCATGTTATCAAAATTACCTTAAGGGGTGAATTTTGGATAACAGGTTTCACCACTTCATTTCCTTAGCCACATTCGTTTGCACTAAAACCAAAGCACAACAAAAAGATATTATTGTTGTAGACATTTGACAAAGACTACTTGGCCTTGGTTTTGGAATCTATTTTCTAATAGGCTTGGTTGTAGGGATGCTATGGTATAAGGGATCTTGAGATGGTTGTCTTTTGATAGTGGTCATTTGATTTAAAACATCTGTGAAAATAGCTTTGAGTTCATCCAACTAATCAGAGGAAGTTATGGGAGTGGCCTAAGTGGTTGCAAGATTTGGTATTTGGAAATTAAATGTAATCTATGAGGTATTTGGATTGAATTTGACTAGTATCAATAATTTCATGGTTAAGGGCATGAGAACTATTAGAGCTAGTTTCCCTTTCTATATTGGACTAGTTTCATCTTGGAAAAAAGATTGTAGGCATAAGGAATTACATTTCCTACCATGGATTGGATCATTATTGATATATTAGAATTCAAGGCCCTAAGATAGTACAATAAGGCTATGTGAGGAGAAGGATGTATCTGAGGTGGAATTATGCCCATGTATTTTAAAATCTAATTTTGGAATTAGATAATGTTTCAATTGTGTTTAATAGTGATGAAATATACCATTAAAGATAATTTGTCTCCCTTTTCCTTGAATTGATTTTGTATAATCTCTTAGTTCATCGTAGTCACACACATAATTGGAGGTAAAAACCCACACCCGTCAAGATTTTCTATGTTAAGTGATGTAGCTACCAATTTCACAACCACATCATCATGAGTAATATGCTAAAATAAGTAAAATTTAGAATGTCTTGTAACTGATCAATGAGAGTGATAACATTATCGCTAATAAAGTAAGGGAGTGTTTTGAGGGTAGATATTAGAACGCCATTCCATACATTTAGGGCTAGAGAGATAACTCTATTGAAAGTGAAAAATAGTCATTTTTTATAAATCCATAAAGATTATGGGATAAATATTTCCTCAAAATGTAGTGAGTGGCCTTTATGGCGGTAGAGTGGACTGCTTTTTTGATGGGAGAGGTGAGTCTTTGCACATGCATTATTTTTCAATTAAATTTTCTACCAAACACTTCTTTTTATTTTACTATTTTCCTGTGTTATAATCATAAGTATTTAGAAGATGGTAGAGTGGAGTCACCAGGTGCTTGAGTATTTATTTAAAGAAAAAAGCTAAAATTCACTTTAGGATCTCAAGTAGTTTTGTTCAAAACTAAAATATTCTTGTATTTTGAACTCCTAATTTTAAAAACTTGAAAACAAGAGTGAAAATGTGGTCCTAATAGTCATGACAAAAAATGTTGAGGTATTAATATGTCTTCTTGTGAAATTTCCTCCACATTTAGTTCAATAACGGGAATTCTTGTAATTGTGGGTCTCTTTCCTTTAGGAATACCTCTAGATAGATTTAAGTTGATGTAAGAGTATCCATGAAGCTAAAAAATATTGCATCAACCGAAAAAAATAGAAGGTATGTGTTTACATGGATTAATTGGTCTTTATGTTGTTTTGACATGAAAAAGTATATCTATGGGAAGAATCAAATTCCAACACTTCAAGAGTAGTAATCACATTAGACAAAATTCGTTTCTAACATATAATTAGATTCCAAGAGAAGTGACGAGTTTCTCGACATCTAAAGGAGCCTAGCATATGATTACATCCATTGATGGGATAAAATGGATAAGTTGTGGGGAAGAGGAAAAAAACATTAAGTAATTCCCTAACATTGAACATGAATGAATATTTGGATTCCCCTTGAAAAGTTATGCACTTTTTAAAATATCATATCATTTCAAATTATATGAAAAATCTATGACCTTTAGAAGTTGGTTCACCTTGCACAATGAAAATATCATTGGTTTACACTGAGTCATGGTTTCAAAAACTTAAGTAGTATTTATGCAACTTCCCTTGAAATTTTGCAAGCTTGAGTGGTGGTTTTTCAACTGCAAGATTGCATAAAGTGGTGGATTTACCATTTTAATTGCAAAAGTAAATGTAATAACTTAAAAATATTTAATTTCTTCTCTCAAGCTTTTCTAAGGCTCTATGAAGATAGAAAGATATTCTAGATGGTTAAGAAATGTCAATTAGGTTTAAATTATTGGGGAGAGAACAATATTTTGGAAAAAAAACAATTTAAATAAAATCAATGGAAAATAGAGAATTCATCCCGAGGGAGTTAGGGTTGGGACTCGATTTTAGTCTAGAGGAAAAAGAGATGGATTTTCTTCTTCATGTAATGTTCTAATAAACATATTAAGGAGAATGAATGTGAGATTTTGAGTATTTCTTTGTAATTAAATATCTATAATTTTGAATGAATCTTCAATTAAGAGAAGTGTGCTTAAATATGTTTATCTATTAAAAGCGAGGCTAGATATTAGTTGTGGAAGTAAGTTCACCATTAAATTGGGTCTACCCATATCTTGTTTATATAAATTGGTATCAGAGAAAGGATTTCCTTGCAAGTTGTGTGTGAGGTCCTTTTTGATTATGTATGCATGTTGTGAAAGAGAAGCATGCTTGTGAAATATGTATTACGAAAATTTCAAATTGTGAAAGAGAAACCTATTTAGTGAGATGATATGGCACACAAAGGAATACCTTATAGAAGAGGAAGAACTCATAGATTTGAATATATGATAGAGATGTGAAAGGATGTTGAGTTTTGGAGCTCAATTACTTTGGATTAGCATGCAATATGAAACTTGATGGAAAACACAGTAACTGACATCAGTTAAGGAGGGAACGACATCAGTCACCTATGACCGACATTGTTTAGGAAAGAAGGAACTAACATCGGTTAGGGATAACTGACGTCAGTTACCTGTGTGGGAGTGTTTTATTTAACTCTCGGGAATTAGATCTATTTTTAGTATTAAAATAGATCTATTGATTGTAATTGCATGGCTAAGTGCCCTAAGTTTGTATACACCTATATAAGCATGAAAGATAGGGTTTAGAAGTAAGAATTAATAAGAACTTGAAAAAGTTGATGATTATTGTGAGAATAATTATGAGAGAGAGAATTCTTGGAGAAGAAGTAAAAGCTTGAGAGAAAGAAAGTACTGTACATCTGAGAGGTGTGGAAGATTGTAAATATTCAATTGTATATCTTGTGAAAGCTTTGGATAATATATTGGCTTGTTTCTTGGTGGATGTAGCCCACACTGGGTGAACCACGTTAAATCTGGTGTTGATTTATATCTCTTGTTTTGTATATTTCTTCTGGTAGAATATTCACTTTTATTTGCATGTATGCTTAGATCTGATATATTATCTATACAACCTTGTGCTAACCCCAACAACTGGTATCAGATATTTTTTTGAGGGTTTTATGTGTTGACAAATTTACTCACAGAGGGTTTTCTGATTGAGTGGGAGCTACAACAATGGAAGAAGAAAAAAAATACAAGGTAGAGAAGTTTGACGACCAAAATTATCAATTATGGAAGATGCAGATTGAGGATTATCTGTATCAAAGAGATTTGTACTTACCATTGGATGAAAAGTCTAGACCTATGAAGATGACTGATGAAGAATGGAATATTCTTGACAAAAAGGCTTTGGGATCTATAAGATTGAGCCTGACAGCATCCGTGGCTTCCAATATTACAGAAGTGACTTCTACGATAGAGTTAATGAAATCTCTTGCTAATTTATATGAAAAACCTAGTGCTTCAAATAAAGTTTATTTGATGAAGAAACTATTTAGTTCTAAGATGCATGAAGGTGGATCTGCATCTAGTCATTTGAATGATTTCTGATCTATTGTAAATCAGTTAAAATCAGTTGATATACTGTTTGATGATGAAGTGAAAGCACTTTTATTCTTATGTTCTTTACTTGATAGTTGGGATAACTTGGTAATGGCTATTAGTAATAAAACATCTGCTAATAATATTTTGAAGTTTGATGATGTGGTTAGTATAATCTTGAATGAAGAAATTCACAGGAAAAGTATAGAGGAATCATCTGAGAATGCTTTGAATGTAGAAAGAAGAGGTAGGTAGAAGGAGAGATCCAAGAGTAAGAATAATGGGAAATCAAAGTCAAGGGATGGCAGATCTAAATCCAGAGGTAAGGGAATTACTTGTTGGAAATGTGGAAAGAAAGGACATGTAAAGAAATATTATTGGTCAAAGGATAAAGAGAACCAACAACCAGACAAAGGTAAAGAAGCAAATCTTGATGCAGTATAGGTAATGCAAGATGCTCTTATTCTTTCTTTAGATAATAGAATTGAATCATGGGTTTTAGATTCAGGAGCTTCTTTCCATGCAACCCCTAATAAGGGTTATTTCAGAAATTATGTCCAGGGAAATTTTGGACATGTTTATTTGGGTGATGATGAACCTTACAGTATTACTGGTAAAGGGGAAGTTCATCTAAAATTGTAGAATCGAAATACATGGGTATTGAAAGATGTGAGGCATGTGCCAAGCCTCAAGAGGAATCTTATTTCTGCAGGGAAACTAGGTGAAGCTAGTTGCATGGTTACATTCACAACAAACTCTTGGAAAGTCACCAAGGGTGCTTTTATTGTGGAAAGAGGTAAGAAGGTAGAAATGTTATATTTATCTACCTGTGTTACTGATTCATTTTTTGCATTATCTACTTCAGATTCAGATGCATGTATGTGGCATAATCAGTTGGACCATATGAGTCAAAACAGGAATGCAAATCTTAAAGGTATAAGGGTAAGTTATCAGATTTGAAAGATTTAGATCTTGATTTCTGTGAGTATTGTATCTTTGGAAATCAAAAGAGAGTGAGTTTTCTAAAAGTTGGGGAAACTAAGAAGGAGCCAAAATTGGAGCTTGTGCACTCAAATGTGTGGGGACTAGCTCAGGTAGCTTCTCATGGAGGATCCCATATTATGTTACTTTCATTGATGATGCTACAAGAAAGGTATGGGTTTATTGTATTAAATGTAAATTTGATGTTTTTGAGACTTTTAAAAGATGGAAAGCCCTTGTTGAGAATGAATCAAATTCAAAGTTAAAGTGCCTTAGATTTGAAAATGGTGGTGAATACTGTAAAATACTTTCAATGATTATTGTTCAGTGAATGGAGATACATAGAGAAAAGAACGGTTCCAAGAACACCACAGAAGAATGGTGTTGCAGAGAGAATGAACATGACAATCATGGAATGTGCTAGAAATATGAGGATACCATCTGGATTTCCGTTGCAGTTTTGGGAAGAATCAGTTGATACAACAGTTTATTTGATTAACTGTGGGCCTTCAAGTTCACTAGATGGAGGAATACCAGAAGGAAGCTTGGACCGGAAAAGAGGTAGATATTTCTTTTCTTAAATTTTTTGGTTCAGAAGATTTTGTGCATATTGATAAGGAAAATAGGAAAAATTTGGATGCAAAATCCAAGAGATGCACTTTCATTGGTTATGGATTTGGTGATTTCGGATTCTATTTTTGGGATTTAGAGAATTCTAAAATTATTAGGAGTCGTGACATTGAATGGAATGAAAAGAGAATGTACAGGGATCAAATTTTGGTACCCAAGGACAAACCGGTTGAGAAGTTTGTGAATGAAAATGAACTCTTAGATTTAAAAGTAATACCGACCAGGGTTACACAGTAACCGGTGTCAGTTGACCCTGACAGACATCAGTCAACAGAACCAGTATCAGTTACAGAAGATCCCAACCAACATCGGTTAGTAGAACCGACGTTGGTTATAGGTGACCGGCGTTGGTCACTGACAGATTTGGATACAAATGTCCAGGAGGTCCAGAATGAGCCTTCGGTACCCCAAACTCCTGTGAGAAGGTCACAAAGGGTAAGTAAACCTCCAAAAATATTTACACCTTCTCTATTTTATTTATTATTGACTGATAATGGTGAACCAGAAAGTTTTGAAGAAGCAATGCAGGATAAGACTCACGTCTAGTGGGAGCATGACATGGATGAGGAGATGGAATCCTTGGAACAGAACCAGACTTGGGATTTGGTTAAGTTTCCAGCAGGTAAGAGGACATTGCAGAACAAGTGGGTTTACAGGATCAAGGAAGAAGAGGGTGGATAGAAAAGGTACAAGGCAAGGCTTGTAGTAAAAGGATTTGCACAGAAAGCAGGTATTGACTTTGGTGAAATATTTTCTCCTGTTGTAAAGATGACTTCTATTCGTACTGTATTGAGTTTAGTTGTAGTAGATGATTTGCATTTAGAGAAACTAGATGAAAAGATGAATTTTCTTCATGGTGATTTGGATGAAGAGATTTATATGTAGCTGCCGCTTGGGTATGAAGTCAAGGGTAAGGAGAAATTAGTGTGCAGGTTGAAAAAGAGTCTATATGGGCTCAAGAAAGCTCCAAGGCAATGGTACATGAGGTTTGATAGTTTCATGCATGAGCATGGTTATTTGAGATGTGAATCTGACCATTGTGTTTATTTCAAGAAGCTTGAAAATGGGAGCTATATTATTTTGTTACTGTATGTGGATGATATGCTTATTGTAGGATCTAGTATGCATGGACATTTGTGAGCTGAAGGGAACGTTAGCTCACAAATTTGTTATGAAGGATTTAGGAGCTACAAAAAGAATCCTTGACATGCAAATACATAGAGACATGAAGAACAAGAAATTGTATTTGTCTCAAAAGGATTATATCTACAGAGTGTTAGAAACGTTCAAGATGTAGAATGCAAAACCTGTTAGTACACCTATGGCTGGACACTTCAAATTGAGCAAAGATCAGTGTCCTTCATCACATGAGGAGGTCAAATACATGACACGAGTTCCATATGCTTCAGCAGTTGGGAGTCTCATGTATGCTATGGTTTGTACCAGACCAGACATTACATAGGCAGTGGGAGTTGTGAGTAGATATATGGCCAATCTAGGTAAAGAGCATTGGAAAGCAGTCCAATGGATACTCAGGTATTTGAAAGGGACATCTAGCATGTAGTTATGCTATGGAGGTTTGGATATTTCATTATGTGGCTATGTTGATTCAGATATGGCTGGAGATCTGGATGGTAGGAGGAGCACTACTGGATATATTTTCACAGTAGGTGGGACGATAGTTAGCTGGATTTCAAGATTGCAGAAGGTTGTGGCTTTGTATACTACAGAGGTAGAGTATGTTGTAGCTACAGAGGCTAGCAAGGAGATGATATGGATGAGTAGGTTCATGAAAGAGTTGGGAAAGGAGCAAGATGATTGCAAATTGTTTAGTGATAGTCAGAGTGCAATTCATTTGGAAAAGAACTCAACATTTCATTCAAGAAAAAAACACATTCAGTTGAGGTATCACTTCATATGACAAGTATTAGAGGATGGGCAGTTGAATCTGGAAAAGATTCATACGAGTGAGAACCCTATGGATATGCTAACAAATTCATTAGCAAAGGAGAAGTTGGAGCTACACTCCACATCTGTTGGTCTTCAAGTTTGAGACTTGAAGAGGAATAAACAAAGCTAAGGAAGGATCCAAGAATGACATTGTACATGTATAGTGCAATAATTAATCTCCAAGTGGGAGATTGTTGAGTTATGGAGCTCAATTAATTTAGATTAGCATGCATTATGAAACTTGCTGGAAAATATAGTAACTGACATTGGTTATGGAGGGACCGACATCGGTCACCTATGACCAACATCAGTCAGGAAAGGAGGAACCAACATCGGTTAGGGATAACCAACATTGGTTACCTGTGCAGGAGTGTTTTATTTAACTCTCAGGAATTAGATCTATTTTTAGTATTAAAGCAGATCTATTTATTGTAATTACATGGCTAAGTGCCCTAAGTTTGTATACACCTATATAAGCATGAAAGCTAGGGTTTAGAAGTAAGAATTAAGAATAAATTGATGATTAATGTGAGAATAATTGTGAGAGAGAGAATTCTTGGAGAAGAAGCAAAATTTTGAGTGAAAGACAATACTGTACATCTAAGAGGTGTGGAAGATTGTAAATATTCAATTGTATATCTTGTGAAAGATTTGGATAATAGATTGTCTTGTTTCTTGGTGGATGTAGCCCACACTGGGTGAACCACATTAAATTTGGTGTTGATTTATATCTCTTGTTTTGTATATTTCTTCAGGTAGAATATCTACTTTTATTTGCATGTATGCTTAGATATGATAGATGATTTGTACAACCTTGTGCTAACCCTAAAAAAGGAAATACAAGTGAAATTGGTTGCAATGGAGACTAGAAAATGTGGATAATTCATTATAGATATGAATGAAGATGAATAAATGGAAAAATGTTGAAATCCCTTAAAGAAATGTTATTAATCTTGGATAGAATATTAGTAAGTAAATAAAAGATACCCTTAAAGGCTAGTGAAAGAGAAAGCTATGCACACTAGCAATGGATTTTTTGTTTTTTAGTAGAGAAACTCATGAAGATTTCATGAGATGTAAATTCAAGAGCTAGAGTGTTTTTTTGAAGAAAAAAATATTGAATACCCTACAAGGGTAGAGGTCGTAAGAACTAGATTTCATAGAGTTGCAGATATGTATTGGAGACTTCTATAAGAAATAATAAATGAAAATGGAAATAATAAGGTAGATATATGAAAATAGAAGGTTTTTAAGATGATGGGTAATGTTGTACACCATATAATGTAAACTGAGTGGTTCAAGAAGCTTCTCTTATTGCAAAAAGGTAACACCCTAGGATTTTTCTGTTATAAATCCCTCATTTTTGCTAACATGGGATAGTCTCACAAGTGTGGGACTTGCAAAGTGAGATCAACCTCTAGAAAATACTGGTTCCTTTACCCAATCCTAATGCTAAATTACTCATACTACTAGAAACGTATCTAACTAATCATAATATAACAATCCAGGAGACTAGGGGAAGAGAGAGATGAATGTAAGTTGAAATCCTAAGATAAAGGGAGGTGATACTGGCAAGAAAAAGGGTGAAGAAACTTTAATGAGGGAAAAGGGAGAGGGAAAATGGAGAAGGAAGAGGTCAAATATGAGTGACATAGGTCCAAAACAACATTTTACCTTCTATTCTCCATGAGACACAAATAAATAGACCTACAAAGGAGAAATACATGCAAAAAATACAACAAGAATGGAAACACAAGGAAATGTAACAAAACATAAGTCATGGTCGAGAATCACCACAAAACAAATATTTTATTACTTTTAAAGTATGCACAGACAATTACATGTGAAGAAGAAGGCACAATAACACATTGCCAAGCTCAAATGGATGTCTACAACTCATACCTGCTTAGGGACAATTTTGACATAGTTCCCTTTACATTTTAGAACATATTTTTTAAATGAGAGATTTTTACATTATATATCAGAATGGGAGAAATAGAGGAGGGAGAAAAGGGAACTCAAATTTCTTCCTTCAACTACCAATAAGATGCATTGAATTCCTAAAAGTAAACATGGGTACCTTTCCAAGGCCATTTCCCATGGTACTTTTCTTGTAGGTGGAGAGAAGGGAACCATACCTCACCATTTTTGGTGTTTGAGAAACCTGGAACTATTCTCTAATGCTGTTACTATATTTAAAAATTTTCACCAAACTAACTTCATCAAATTTAATAAATCCAATTTATTTGGTGTAGTACATGTTGAGACCTTTCCAAAAAGTCTAATTTTGTGAAAATCAGAGCTATAGGGTGAACATTATGGCCATTTTAAGTTCAGGGTGCCATACTTCAATAAATGCAAGTTGTTGAGTTGTTAAACAAAGCCTATGTTGGGTTCATGACCTTGCAAAACAACCTTGAAAACCCAACACGCTGATGGAAAAATTCAGGAATTTATTTGTACCTATAAAACCCTGAAAGAAAAAGGGCAGAAATGAAGACTTGTAATACAACCCCCACTTCCAATTTACTTTTGGTGGAAGTCTACCCCTGCAATGCAACCTTTGACTCTCGAAATGGTCTTCGATGGAAGTCAGCCATATTTTTGTAACTTGTCAGGTTTTGTGTTTTGGGAATCATAGTGCACATTGTGTGTAATTTATAATATCAAACCCGAAACCTGAAATGGTCTAAGTTTCTTTGTATTTCAGATTTTGGGACCTGAATTGCAATTTGCAAACTGGGTTTTGTAACATGAAATTCACATAAGGGGTCATGTTGTAGGGAGGATCAGATATCAAATGTAGTAAGTTTGGCATGACTCATCTGATGAATCATATTTGAAGTTGTCAAAACTAAGGTACAATATACTAGATCCTATATAAGATGCAGAGTATGATAATTTTTGTATGAAGTGAGTTATTTTTAGTTGGATAAGATACACAAAAATTTCTGATCATGTGATGACGAGAAGATACGAGATACAAGTGGAAGTATTCTTGAAGTACTGATGTCATTGGTCCCTCTTTATATATGTACAAGAAAGTGAGATAGTAGGGAGATGCTAATAAATTGAGTAGCATTAGAACCTATGCAACTCTGTCAAAAGATGACTCACAACCTGACACACTTAAGCCTAATATGAATTGCTTAGCAATGAGTCAATTAATGAATTCACCCAGATGTTTAGAAAAGTCTTTATGAGAAGTTAGAGAATTCTTCGGACAAGGGGAGTATTAGAAATTTCTTTTGGAGACTCAATGAAGTTCATCTAAATTCTGCTAGAATGGTAGGTTATTTGCCTTGAATCTTTATCAAAGGGCAAGGCATGTTAGGTCTACATATGATAATGTCACATAAAGATATAGCTATAAGTTAGCTTGAAGAATTTGGTTGAGGGAAGTGCCTAACTATTTGAATCATCTTCAAGGGCTGCAAGTAATTATTAAGAGTCAATTATTACTCCTATATTTCCAACGAAGATAATCCTGATTACATGAAATTTTAGGGGGATTGAAGAAAACAATGTCTAGTGAATTTTAAGGGGAGTTCTACCACAACTCTAGTCAAGCAACTCAGGTCCTTTTGACTTCAAGCCCTGTCTAAAACATATCATCTTTAGATTTCTCCATGAAACATTGTGTAACTAAACCATCTCAGGAAGAAGTAATAAAACACCATCCAAGGGGAGCTTGTGGATAGATAAGTTCATTTACTCATGACTCCTTGTATTTAACAAGTCATTGTTCTCATGTACTAAGTGGAATTAAGAACCCTATATCAAAGATGTCATAAGGGGAGAGAATGTTGTTCAGATAACCAGGAAGGGTGATGTGAGCTTGTGTTTTCCATTTATTAGGTTTCTGAATAGCTATTGTCCATCCAACTTTGAAAAAGGGGATAACATTTGTTGAACCTTGGTTATTGGTGTTTTCATTGTATGGGCAAGTACATATTACATGGAAAATCAGTGAGTGCCTTCCTAGTGAAGCTCAATCAGAGGTATGAAATTCGATTGGTAGTGCCTATATCTCATTCTTGAAAGCTATTGAGCATTCAAGACAATTTCAGTGTGCTACAACACTTGGTTTGTGAGGTAGGAGTCCAGTGGAAAAATTTACAAGGTTTTCATTGTTTGATCTTATCAGGTTTTATAGGTCCAAGATATTATGCATATCTAGTACTGGCCAATATATTTCAAACTCATACAGTTCCAAGCCAATTGGTGGGAGTTCACAGTTGCTAACTAATTCAATAGATCATTGGCATCCTTTCTTATTTAGCCTGATAAACCAAGGTGAAAGGTTGAGATACTACTGGTCATTTTGGAAAATACAATATGAGCCCATGGAAGGATAATAAGAATATTGTCTAGGGAAGTGCTCTGATTTTAATAAAAAGGTCCTAATTTATGCTCCTTGAGACCAAGGTTCAAAATTGTGGAATCAACCTGACCATTACATTGTGGAGAATATGTATTGAGTTACTGAGATAAATGAGATGGGTCCATGAGCTTATAGCCCAATCATAGATACCTATGTGATAAGGAAAACATATGAGAATGTGTATCAGGGGTGTATTATGGAGTGCTTCATGCCAAATCTAGTCATCAATACCTTCGTCGAAATGGTAAGATGTTAAAGTCGTTCAAGTTTTTCTAAAGCTTCCCTGCCATTGATTTTAAGCACTTGGTGAAGGACTCTTTGTCTTTTAGCATCCACAAGTGACAAAATATTGAATGACCCGTTCAGATAAGTCAAAGAATTCCAATCCCCATTAGAGGAATCCAAGCTTGAGATATTACAAAAAAATGGGGTGGACGTGGAAGAGTTGGGAACCTTTCTTTACCTGTAAGATATTCAGCATTCTACTGACAAGTTATTTCTCTTCTCATGGCTAACAATCATTGAAGTATTGATTTGAGATGCCAGTCATTTTTCATTTTCTTGTCAAGTTTGTGAGAGATGGTGCATATGTTCAGAGGTCAATGACCCCCCGTTTACTCATATTATAGTAGTTACTAGCATGAAATTCAAGCATAGTCAGTCTAGATAGATTAAGCTCTGATGCATGTCAAGGACAATCATCCTTCAGTCATGTGATCCTAAAGGTAGGATTAGAGTTAATATGCTCATAGGGAATCGACTAAAGTTTTGGATGGACAGCTCATCTTGGATATCTTCAATTCTTGAGTACATTGGCTGAGGTTGAATAAACTCATGTTTGATCCTTATCAGTAATTTTCAAAGCACAAAACCTTGTTTCCACTCTATCTTGATGGTGTGCTTGCTAAGAAAACAATGTACACAAGCTATGTGTGAAGATTTATTAACCTCAGTATGTCTCCTTTGAAGACTATTCAGTTTGATTCTCATGTTTCTATTGAAGTTTAGGTTTCAAGTGTAAGATTGCATATGTGAAGTCTAAGAAAAAGAAGGAGAAGTTACTGTATGTGTTATCTATTGAGCTCTTTAAAAAATCAAAGTGATCTCCTCAAATGGAAGATGGTCTCATCACATAAAGAGGTTTAACCATTAGGTGGATCTTGAAAGGTGTGTGAGATGTTTAATGGATCATAATATTAGCCTTCAAGCTTCTTACTAACAAGTGAATACCACAGTTCAAGGAAAAATCGAATATCATCACTATGATAGCATCATCTGAATGAGCCTTGGCTAAAAATTGTGACAGGCTGTTTCAAACATTGTTTTTTCTATGTTTGTGAATATGACATTTGACTGTATCTATGGGAATAGAATCATATGTAGAAGTAGTATATCATTCCCAAAAGAAGGATTAACAACAGTATAATCCCACACTATTTCATTAGGAATTGAATGAGAATTCAAATCTACTTTAAGAGTCTCAGCCTGGTCTCAATGAGTTCAAGACCCTAAACCTAGGTTTTTCCTTCAATCTCATTGGTTTCCCCCAACTAAAAATCACAAAAATTTAGAGACAGTATCTATATGAACATCACGAATTGATTCTTGAAAAAAATCCTTGGAGTGCATTCTCATGATCTAAACAATGAGAAAATGTTAGGATAGCATTAACTCTCTCTAGATCAATACTTAATCCTTAGAGATAATATGGCCACGAAGTTTACCTTCATGAGCTAGGAAAATGCATTTTTTAGGATTGAGAGAAATTCCAAAATTCTTACACCTATCAAATACTTATTTTAGGTGGAGAAGATGATCATCTGCATTCTTAGATAACAATGTGATATCATCCACATAAACAAGAATGATGTTGTCGATTAGCCCTTTAAATGCCATGTCCATGGATTTTTGAAATTTCTCTCATGTATTCGATAAACCAAATGGAATTTTTCTGTAGGCATATTTTCCTCATTTTTTGGTAAAGGAAATCTTAAATAGATCTTTCTCCTTTACCATGATTTGATTGTAGCTAGAGTAACCATCTCGAAAGGAAAATATTTCTAACCTGCCATTTGCAAGATCTACTCCATTAAAGGCAACATGTAATGATCCTTCAAAGATGCTTTATTTAACTCCCTGAAATCAACACAGGGTTTGATTTCTCCATTCCTTTTCCACACTGGGACCAGATTAGCAACCAAAGATGCGTGCTTAATGGGAAGGATGATGCTTTACTCAATCAATTTATTTAATTCCTTCTTCATCAGAGGTTCAATATGTGGATTAACAGGCGTATGCTTTTTTCTGATAGGCTTGGTAGTTGGATCCAACTCGATGGTGTCCTGAGCTAAACTAGGATCAAAATCTATAAAGTCTTCATATCTCCATGTAAAAACACCAGTAAATTCTCAGAAAAGTTCTACAAAAGAACATTTTTCTTGTGGAATTCTTACCTTACCAATCTTGAGAAAATTTCCTTCACCAACTGAGATGGTTTCCAAATCTTCACCCTTGACCGTTATGTTTGCATTTTGTTTTCTAAACTAGTCATTGGGGTTGAAAATGGACTCTAAGGTCACTAGGCCCTTGGGAATCTTGTTTGATCTAAGTTGGAAAACTTGGTATCCATAAGGTTTCTCCAACTTATCTTGATTTCTTGAAGAAAACTCATCCTCTTCTTGAATAAAATTAGCAATCTGCTAATCACTTTCAAACACCTGCCAATTGGTGTCATTATCCAGTATGGCAAGCCTCACTATTACCCTGACATATGGTTGCACTTTGTTTCTCTTGAAATTCTCAATCACGTCAAAATTTTCTCTAATTGAAACCAATCTATCAAAAATTTCATTTTCTTTTCAAAAGGATGGTTCAGGTTAGGGTATATAGGTCATGGCATTGGTAAGGCCAATGTATCAGGTAAATCCCAACATGTATGCCTGTAACAAAATTAAGGAAATGTCATTCTAGGCTGCATTTATGATCCTGTGGGTAAGGGTATAACTAGGTGTTGGTAAGGTATGTAATTTGTTGGGTCACTTATGTCTTTCCCCGAGGAAAACGGTGGCATGAGGGGTAAAGAGTGGCCAAGCTAACTTGTAAGTGGCCCCAGTAGCCCTAACCTACATAGCACTAATGAAAAGGGGCCTCAAGACGATGTAGTTAATCTCATAAATTAGGGAAGACATATGATGAGGTAGAAGGATGGGTTGGTAGGTTGTTGGCATGATTGAGTCTAGGTCAGTTAGGCATGGTTGAGTTTATGTGTCCCAAATTTCATGGTCCTCTTTGATATAAGCTAATCAAAAATGTAATGCAAAAGGTGAATTATGGTCAAGTAGGAAGTACAATACCAAGACCATTTTCTGCCTAATTGACTAGATATGGATCAACGAGTCTATCATACCAAAGATCCCCATTCATGAATGTAAAAACCTAAAGGCATGTGCATCGATTTGAGTATATGCTTATTGGGTGCTTGGACAAGTCCACATGATCATGAAGATGGTCACATTTATGACATGTCCCTTGAGATGGGCAAGAAATTAGGGTGAAGAAGGCGATGAGGTATTTAAAAATTTGGTTTTAGCACTAATCTAGAGTGAGACAACAGTGTCATACCTGGTTAAGAAACCCAAGATCAAAATAGAGACCAAGTCCAGCTGATGAGATAGTCCTCCAATTTTTTTTTTCTTTTCTTTTTATAGACATAGATAAATGCAAGAAGTCTATATGGTAGATGAATTATGAATATCTCCTTAAGGAATAGAAAATTTCGTGAATCCATGATCGATGAGAGGATTAGGACATTTAGAACTCCAACAATTCCCATTGTTATTTTCATCTAACTGAATCAGTCTTCTTTTGGTGATAGACTATGTATAGTATGCATAGCTTTGTAGGCCGATATTGTCTACAATCTGATTGGGCATGATAGATCTAATTTCTATAGCAATAAGATAGATACATATTACATGTCACTTTTGACATGATTGTCATTTTTTTGGGAGAAGTTTGACATATAAGGAGTTTTGAGGTTTGAAAGTCTCCATATATTAGCTTTTTAATATTTTTAGGACGTTTAGGTCACATGGACATTAGACTATAGAGACAGGACCTAGGATTCTGTTTATATGGGTGAAAAACCATGGACACAGTAAGTTGGTTATATTTCCTTGAAATAGAGGTTCTAAGTCCCTGAACGATTTCTAATGGGATTCCCATCATGAGAAATGATGAAATTATTTATCTTCATGAGTTAATCATGCATGTGTAGAGCCATGGTACTCATACTGAATGATCCAGGATGAGTACCGTGACTGGGTAATCACATGATTATCTGTTTAGTCGTTGATCCTTAAATGGAGGTAAAATGGAAGGTGAATTGTGCATCAAGGGATGAGCATTTAAACTAGACAAAATGTGATATAGGACTTGGAGTGTCAAATAAGGTTGAGAATGGTCAAAACATGCAAGGCACTTCAGGGGCTTCAGGTAACACGTTTACTCTTTGAGTGAAGACAAATGATAAGCACAAATTGATCCATAAGTATGATTTATTCCACGATATTCATCCATCTAGGCTAGTTTAGGAGCAAATTTTCCCCATTTGGTGGCTTTTCTTGAGTGACTTTTTGGTACATGTTGATTTTACTTTGTAAGTGTATCTTGAGGTCACCGACCTGGACATGTTTTGGTAGAAGGAAAGGGTATTGGATGTAAAATGCCATGGTTCAACTAGTGAAACATTCATTGTGAGGAATATGACAAGGGAAGTGACAAGACCACCCATGAGTATAGGGAAGAATGCTGATGGTGAAATAGGATCCAAAGGTTGAGATGTACTAGCCACATTGGGATTATATGGATGAGTAATGATCTTGCAGTAAGGTAGATTGAGGGCTGAGGTTGAGGAGAGAAGTTAGAATGCAGGGTAGGATAAGGTAAATGAAGAAGGACTTGTTAGGTTGGGAAGGGAGGCTGATAATAGAATTAAAGGGGATTTTGGGTCTTAGTACCCCATATGGATACCAGGGAGATCATTCCCAAGGTGATGCAATTATATCATTACTTCTTGTAAGATCGGTAGCAAGTTTGAGTGTGATGAGACAGGTGGATGTGTAGATTAGGTAAGGTAGATCTGGTTGAGACAAATTGGGAATAAGAGCTAAGGCAGAGGTTTGATGAGCAAGGTATGAGTCTCAAGGTCTGAGGAAGGTGGTGGGTATATTAGGAAAGGCCTAGACGACGTACGTTTCCTGGTTTTGGATGAGAGGCTATTCTTAGCCCAAATAGCAATGTCATAAGCACCTGGAAATGTTCTAGTCCCCATAGGGTGAATCATGACTGAATATATCACTAGGTGGACGCCATAGATATCATTGTGCAATTCATGTTGGGGTGTAAGTATTAGCAAGGTTTAGGCAGATTCGGTCCCAAAATCCTTGTTTGGGATAATGGCGATTGTTAAAATCAGTCATCTGCTCATTAGAAGCCCTCTTTGAAACATGGAGTTGTGTGCAAATCCATCAGAACACTGGTAATAGGACTTGTCCATCAGAATGGTTACCTTGAAGGGCATGTGCCAGGTTGGATCCCAGTTGGTGAAAGGTGAACTAGTATGGGCTAACTGCTTTATCATCTGAAGATCCCTTTTCTTTTTGAATGCACGAATCCAAAATTCTAACAACAACATCATCTTTAGTAATAAAATAGACTGAGTAAAGGAGTAAGCAACATTCATGGATATGGTGTAGCTATTAGCACGACATTGTGGACATGGTAGTATGATTTTCACCAGTGAATGAGGGCATATATTGGTTTTGTGAAAAGAGCTGGTAGTATTCATGTTGTGCAATTTGAGTGGCCAAAGGAATACCACTATGGATAGCTCTCTTATATGGACCATTGTTGAGTTGTGGAGCTCAATTCCTTCATTTTAGCGTGCAATGGAAAACTTGTCTGGGAAAATACAGTAACCCGAATCATCGGTTAAGGGGAGAACTAGCATTGGTCACCTTCAGGACTCGACATCGGTTAGGCAAGGGAGGAACTGATAGCGGTTAGGACTAACCGACGTCAGTTACCTGTGCGAGGATGTTTTAATTAACTCTCAGGAGAATTAGATCTATTTTTAGCATTGAAAGTATTTGTATTCATTGTAATTGCATGGATAATTTCCCTAAGTCTATAAATGACTATATAAGCATAAAATCTAGGGTTTAGAAAAAAGACGTAAGAGGATTAACAAGAATTAAAAAGAACTTGTAAAAGTTGGTGAGAGAGAGAATTCTTGGTGATGAAACAAAAGCTATTGAGGGAAAGAAAGTAATGAACATCTGAGAGGTGTGGAAGATTGTAAATCTTCATTGTATATCCTGTCAAAGCTTTGGATAATAGATTGGATTGTTTCTTGGTGGACGTCGCCCACACTGGGGTGAACCATGTTAAATTTGGTGTTGATTTATGATCTCTTGTTTTTGTATATTTCTTTTAGTAGAATTTCCACTTTTATTTGCATGTATGCTTAGATATGATATATTGTCAGTACAACCGGTGTGGTAACCCCAACAATATAGTATTAAAGCTTTGTTTTGAGGGTTTTTGTGTGTTGAAATATTTACTCACAAGAGGGTTTTCTGATTGAATGTGAGATACAACAATGACAGAAGAAAACAAATACAAGGTAGAGAAATTTTGACGGCTGAAATTATCAACTATGGAAGATGCAGATTGATGATTATCTGTATCAAAGAGATTTTTATTTACCATTAGATGAGAAGTCTAGACCTACACGAAGATGACTGATGATTAATGGAAGATTCTTGATAGAAAGGCTTTGGGATAAATAAGATTGATCCTGGCAGCATCCATGGATTCCAATATTATAAAAGTGACTTCTACAAGTAGACTTAATGAAATCTCTTGCTAATTTATATGAAAAGATCATAGTGCTTCAAATAAATTTTATTTGATGAAGAAACTATTTAGTTCTAAGATGCATGAAGGTGGATCTTGCATCTAATCATTTGAATTATTTCTGATCTATTATAAATCAGTTAAAATTGGTTGCTATACCATTTGATGATGAAGTAAAATCACTTTTACTCTTAAGTTCTTTGCCTGATAGTTTGGATAACTTGGTAATGACTGTTAGTAATAAAACATATGCTAATAATATTTTGAAGTTTGATGATGTGGTTAGTATAATATTGAATGAAGAAATTCACAGGAAGAATATAAAGGAATCATCATCTAGAAATGATTTGAATGTAGAAAGTAGGGGCATGCAGAAGGAGATGATCAAAGATTAAGAGTAATGGGAAATCACAGTTCAAGGGATAGTATATTTAAATCCAAAAGTGAGAGAATTACTTTTTGGAAATGTGGAAAGAAAGGACATGCAAAGAAAAATTGTTGGCCAAAGGACAAGGAGAACCAACACCCAAAAAAAGGTAAATAAAAAAATCTTGCTGCATTAGAGGTAATGCAAGATGATCTTATTCTTTCTTTAGATAGTAGAATTGAATCATAGGTTTTAGATTCAGGAGCTTCTTTCCATGTAACCCCTCTAATAAGGGTTATTTCAGAAATTATGTCCAGGGAAATTTTGGGCATGTTTATTTAGGTGATGATGAACCTTACAGTATTACTAGTAAAGGGGAAGTTCATCTACAATTGTAGACTAGAAATACATGTGTATTAAAAGATGTGAGGCATGTGCCAAGCCTCAGGAGGAATCTTATTTTGGAAGGGAAACTAGGTGAATCTGGTTATAGGGTTACTTTTACAGGGAGACTCTTAGGAAGTCACCAAGGGAACTTTTGTTGTGGTAAGAGATAAGAAGGTATGAACGTTATATTTATCTACCTATATTATTGATTCCTTTTCTTCATTATCTACTTCAGATTCAGATGCATGCATGTGGCATAATCGGTTGGGTCATATGATTCAAAAAGGAATGCCTAAATCTTAAATGCTAAGGGTAAGTTACCAGAATTTTGAAAGATTTAGATATTGATTTTTGTGAGAATTGTATCTTTGGAAAGCAAAAGAGAGTGAGATTTATCAAATTTGGGGCAACTAATAAGGAGTAAAAATTGGAGATTGTACACTCAGATGTGGGGGGGATCAACTCAGGTAGATTCTCATGGAGGATCCCAGTATTATGTTACTTTCATTGATGATGCTACAAGAAAGGTATGGGTTTATTGTATTAAATGTAAATCTGATGTTTTTTCAGAATTTTAAAAGATGGAAAGCCCTTGTTGAGAATGAAAAAAAATTCTACAGTTAAAGTTCCTTAGAGTCTGACAATGGTGGTGAATACTGTAGCAAGTCTTTCAATGATTATTGTTCAGTGAATGGGATACATAGAGAAAGAACAGTTGTAAGAACACCACAAGAGAATGGTGTTGTAGAAAGAATGAACAGGAAAATCATGGAACATGCAATAAGTATGAGGATACATTTCTGGATTGCCCTTACAGTTTTGGGAAGAAGTACTTGATACAACGGTTTATTTGATTAACCATGGGCCTTCAAGTTCACTAGATGGAGGAATACTAAGAGAAACTTGGAACCGGATAAGAGTTAGATCTTTATTTTCTTAAAGTTTTTGGTTTAAAAGATCTTTTGTGCATGTTGATAAGGAAAATAGAAAGAAGTTGGATACAAAATCCAAGAGGTACACTTTCATTGGTTATGGATCTGGTGATTTTGGTTTCCGTTTATAAGGATTTAAAGAATTCTAAAATCATTAGGAGTCGTGAATGTTGAATGGAATGAAAAGAGAATGTACAGGGATCAAATTTTGGTACCTAAGGATGAACTGGTTGAGAAGTTTTTGAATGAAAATGAACTCTCGGATTTAAAAGAATTACCAACAGGGTTACACAGTAACTGGTGTTGGTTGACCCCTGACTGACACTAGTCAGTATGAACCAGAAATTGGTTATAGAGGATACAAACTGACATCAGTTAGGAGAATTGATGTCGGTTAGAGGTGACCATTGCGTCGGTCACTGTCAGATTTGGATAGGAATGTCCAGGAGGTCTAGATTGAGCATCTGGTACGCCTAAACTCCTTGTGAGAAGGTCACAATAGGGGTAAGTAAACTTCGACGAAAGATTTACACCTTCTATATTTTCTTTATTATTGACTGATAATGGTTAACCAGAGAGCCTTGAAGAAGCAATGCAGGATAATACTCACGTTCATGGGAGCATGGCAAGGATGAGGAGATGGAATCCTTAGAACAAAACCAGACTTGGGATTTTTTTAAGCTATCTAGCAGGTAAGAGAACATTGTAGAACAAGTGGGTTTACATAGGATTAAGGAAGAAGAGGGTGGACAGAAAAGGTACAAGGAAAGGCTTGTAGTAAATGGATTTGCACATAAAATAGGTATTGGATTTTGGTGAAATATTTTCTCCTATTGTTAAGATGACTTCTATTCGTACTGTATTGACTTTAGTTGCAGTAGAAGAATTTCACTTAGAGCAACTAGATGTGAAGATGGATTTCCTTTCATGGTGATTTGGATGAAAAGATTTATATGTAGCATCTGCTTGGGTACGAAGTCAATAGTAAGGAGAAATTAGTGTGAATGTTTAAAAAGAACCTATATGGGCTCAAGAAAGCTCCAAGACAATGGTACATGAGGTTTGATAGTTTTATGCATGAGTATGGTTACTTGAGATTGTGAATTTTACCATTGTGTTTATTTCAAGAAGCTTGAAAATGGGACGCTATATTATTTTTGTTACTGTATGTGGATGATATACTTATTGCAGGATCTAGTATGCAGGACATTGGTGAGATTAAGAGAAATCTAGATCAAACGTTTTCTATGAAGGATGTAGGAGCTGCAAAAAATAATCCTTGCCATGCAAATACATAGAGACAGGAAAAACAAGAAATTTTATTTGTCTCAGGAGGGATTATATCTACAAGGTGTTAGAAGGGTTCAACATGCAGAATGAAAAACCTGTTAGTACACCTATGGTTAGAAACTTCAAATTGAGAAAAGATTAGTGTTACTTCATGACATGAAGACGTCAAATACATGACACGAGTGCCATATGCTTCAACAGTTGGAAGTCTCATGTATGCTTATTGGTTTGTACCAAGACCAGACATTACACATGTAGTGGGAGTTATGCGATAGATATATGGATAATCCAGGTACATAGAACATTGGAAAGTAGTCCATAATGGATACTCAGGTATTTGAAAGGGACATCTCCACATGCAATTATGCTATAGAGGTTTGGGTATTTCATTACATGGCTATGTTGATTCAAATATGGCTAGAGATCTAGATGGTAGGAGGAGCACTACTAGATATATTTTCACAGTAGGTGAAATGAATAATTAGCTGGATTTCAAGATTTACATAAGGTTGTGGCTTTGTCTACTATAGAGGCAAAGTATGTTGTAGCTACAAAGGCTAGCAACGAGATGATATGGATGAGTAGGTTCATGGAAGAGTTTGGAAAGGAGAAAAAGTAATTGTAAAGTTGTTCAGTGACAGTCATAGTGTCAATTCATTTAGCAAATAACTCAATGTTTCATTTGAGAACAAAACACATTAAGTTTGAGGTATCACTTCATACGGGATAGGTATTGGAGGATGGACAGTTTGAATCTGGAAATTATTAATACGAGCATAGAACCCTACGGATATGCTAACGAAGCCATTAACAAAGGATAAGTTGGAGGTACACTTCACTTCTATTGGTCCTTTGAGTTTAAGAATTGAAGAGGAAGAAATAAAAGCTAAGGAAGGATCCAAGAATGATGCTGTATAGGTATGGTTCAGTAATTAATCTCCAAGTGGGATATTGTTGAGTTGTGGAGCTCAATTAATTCAGTTTAGCATGAAATGGAAACTTGTTGGAAAATACTGTAACTGACATCGGTTAGGGGGGAACTGGCATCGGTCACCCAGGACTAACATCAATAAGGCAAGGAAGGAACTATAAATGGTTAGGTCTAATCGGCATCAGTTACCTGTGCAAGGATGTTTTAACTAACTCTCGGGAATTATATCTATTTTTAGCATTAAAGTATTTCTATTGATTGTAATTGCATGGCTAAGTGCCCTAAGTCTATAAATGACTATATAAGCATAAAAGATAGGGTTTAGAAGAGAGAGATTAACAAGAATTAAAAATAACTTGCAAAATTTGGTGAGAGAGAGAATCCTTGGTGATAAAAAAAAATATTGAAGAAAGAAAGTATTGTACATTTGAGAGGTGTGGAGGATTGTAAATCTTCATTGTATATCATGTCAAAGCTTTGGATAATATATTGGCTTGTTTCTTGGTAGAAGTAGCCCACACTGGGTGAACCATGTTAAATCTGGTGTTGATTTATGTGTCTTGTTTTGTATATTTCTTTTGGTAGAATATCCACTTTTATTTGCATGTATGCTTAGATCTGATATATTGTTTGTACAACTAGTATGCTAACCCTGACAAAAATTCCTTTGATGTGCCTTAATTGGGTAGGCCTTCAAACTCTAGAAGACAACAAGAAAGGCCTATCGGGAGGAGGAGTAAAGAGGACTTTGTTTTACGGATATGGTGAGATTTGAACTGATCTTCCTCTTCTTATTTTCCTTGGTGAAAATTGCAAGTATTCAAAGGGCTGTCTAGATGCCATCCTCTACCTTTTCTATATTCTTCTCATGAAATGGGAACTTTAACTACTTAAAACCAATGAATATGTAGCTGGGAGTCATCAGATGTGTTATAAAAATCCCCCAAGGGCTAAAAATTACTAAGTCGCACACCAAAAATTAGCAAGAATATTGGTAAAACTTTTAATTTTCCCAAAACTGAAGTCAAAAATTGAACCTTGTTTTGCACTATGAGAAACCCAAAAGACTGAGTCAGAACTCACTTGATGTTTTGTAACTGCTAACTCCTAAAATACACAGTGCGGAACTCAAGAATTACAATGCAACCTCAAACTTACGAGTTGGTTTTTGGCGGAACTCAACCTTTTTAAAGAAACTTTTGATCCTTGAAGTAGACTTGGTGGGGGTCGAACCTTGTTCTACAATTCTCAACTTCCAAAATGAAAAATTCAGAAGTCAAACCTTTTTTTCCCATGTTAATTCTTGAATTGGTATTAGTAGAAGTAGGGGCTTGTTTTACACATTGAATTTGCCGCTTTGCTTAAAAATAACTCCAAAGGATGATTTTTTTTTTGAAATATTATTCAGATGTCCCATTGGGCATACCAAAACTATTATCACAAAAGGTAGTACCCTAAGATTTTTTTGTTACAAATCCCTACTTTTTTGCTAACATGGGATGATATCACAAGTATGGGAATTTCAAAGTGAGATTAACCTCCAGAGAAGGATGGTTCCTTTACATAATACTAATGCTAAATTACTCATATTGTTACAAATGCAGTTAACTAATCCTAATATAACAATATAAGGGACCTTGGGAAGAGAGAGTTGCATTTAAGGGGAAATCATAAGCTAAAAATGAGGTGATAACACCAAGAAAAGGGGTGAAGGCACTCTAATGAGGGAAAAGGGAGAAGGAAAATAGAGAAGGGAGAGGTCAAATATGAGTGACAAAGATCCAAAATAAAAATTTACCTTCTATTACCCTTAAGACACAAACAAATGAACTTGCAAAGGATAAATACATGAAAACATACAACAAGAATGGAGAGACAAGGAAATGCAACAAAACATAAGTCAAGGTAGAGAAACACCACAAAATATAGATTTATTACTTTCAAAGTATGCATATATAATTACAAGTGAATAAGAAGGCACAATAACACATTTCCAAGCTCAAATGGAGGTCTACAACTCATAGTTTCTTAGGGACAATTTCAACATAGTTCTCTTTACATTTTAGAACATTTTTTTTAAATGAGATATTTTTTCATTATATATCAGAATGGGAGAAAGAGAGGAAGGATAAGAGGGAGCTCTTATTTCTTCCTTCAACTATTAACAAGATGTATTGAATACCTGAAAAATCGGCATGGGTACCTAGCCAAGACCATTTCCCATGGTAATTTTATTATAGGAGGAGGGAAGGGAACTGTACCTCATCATTTTTTGTAGTTGAGCAACCTAGAATTTTTCTCTAATGATGTTACTATTTTAAATTTTTTCACACACCTAACCTCATAAAATTTAAGAAATCTAGTTTATGTGGTGTAGTACATGTTGAGATCTTTCCAAAAAGTCTAATTTTGTGAAAAGCAGAGCTACATGGTGAAAGTTATGGCCATTTCAAGTTCAGAGTGCCATACTTCAATAAATGCAAGTTGTTGAGCTGTTAAATCGAGCCTCTGTAGGGTTTTTGACCTAGAAAAGCGCCCTCAGAAACCTGACACACTAATGGAAGAAGTCCAGAATTGATTTGCACTTGCCAACCCCTGAAATACAAAGGACAGAACTCAAGACCTACAACGTAACCCCCCACTTCCGATTTAATCTTGGCAGAATTTCACCCCTATAATGCAACCTCTGACTCCTAAAATGGTCTTCGGTGGAATTCAACCACCTTTTTGCAAACTATAGAATTCGGGTTTTGGGAATCAATGTGCACATTACATGCAATTTGCAATATCAAACCCGAAACCTAAAATGGTCTAAGTTTCTTTGTATTTTGGGTTTCAAGATCTGACTAACAATTTACATACAAATTACAAATTGGGTTCTGAAACCCGAAATGCACTTTGGGGGTCAGGTTTTGGGGATTGGGTTTCATGCAGCAATATGCATGAAAAATTTAATTTGAAACCTTATACACAAAATACACTAAATCCTCTGTATTTTAGGTTTTGGGGTTTGAGGAACAATTTGCATGTAAATTGCATTTTGATCCTTGAAACCTGAAATCTGAAATATAGGGGAAATTTTTCGACACTTAGGAATTTTACTAGATTTCTCAAAAAAATATTTTTAGGGGGTGGAAATTGAGGAGCACAGAACATATGCAGGTGCACAAAGAGCCTGAAAACCTGAAACACTTAGAAAATGAATTTCTTAGCCATGAATCAATTGAAAATCCACCCAAGTTCAGAAATGAAGTTGAAGGTTGTCAGAAAAGTCCCATGGGGAATTTTAGACAATAGCTTCAAGTAGTAAGGCTTAAGTGTGATAAAAAGGATATTTCATTGAGAGATAATAAGTGAGGAAATTTTACATGTGAGTAACTCAAATCTATTCTAAAAAATAGTGAGAGAGGAGTAATAAGGAAAATAACAAATTTAGTAATACTTAATAAGGCAAAACGGGAAACCATGGTCATAAAAATTGATCAAAATAGTGGTTTAATCACTCACCCAAAATTTTTATTAGGAGATAAATATTTTTATACCTTGGATGTGTTATGTAGTAGCATGTAAGAAGTACAAAAATATTGCACCAACAAAAAAAACAGTAGGAGTGTATGCATTAACTAGTTGGCCCCTTTTTTTTTTAACATGATGAAGTAAACTTGTGGGAAGAATAAACATTCCAACACTTCAAGATTGGTAAGTACATAAGAGAACATTAATTTTTGACATTTATTTTTGTTTTAAGATAATTAAATGAATTTTTGAATAACTAGAGAAACCTAACATATATATACATCCATTGCAGGGACAACACAAATAAGTATTGAGGAAGAGGAAAAAAGTGCATCGAGGACTTCCTTAAACCTGAATTGGATTAAATATTTTGACCCCCTTGAAAATTCATACAAACTAAAAAAAGTTCTCATTCTAAGTTTGTATACAAAATCTATGTCCTTCAAAAAATAGGAGAACTTCCATAGTGTCAAAACCACCGGTCTACACTGAGTGGTTATTTTTAAAGCTTAACTAGAAGTTATGTGAGTGCCTTAACAATTTTGAAAAATTAAGAGGTGGTTTTACACCCACCATGGTAGTTTCACAATCACCAAACTACATAAAGTGGTGGATTCACTCTTGTGAATTGAAAAACTAAATGTAATTCCCTATATAGGCTTTATTTTCTTCTCTCGAAAATTTCTAAGGATTTGGGGAGATGGAAAGAGATTACATAAGGTCAAGAAATTTAAGTTAGGTTTGAATCATTAGAGAAATTTATATTTTCAAAAGAAAAGGATTCAAGATACAATTAATGGGAGAATAGAGAATTGTTTCAAAAACACTGGGGTTTGGATTTGATTCTAGTTTGGATGACAAAAAGAGGCATTTTATTCTTCATGTATGCTATAATAAATCTATTAAGGCTACTGAATGTGATATTTTTATTGTGCGTATGTAATCAAATCTTTGTAAATTTTAACGAGTCTTTAATTAAGAGAAGTGTATTTGAATCTATGCTGTGATCTTAAGACTATGTTTGTCCATTGAGAGTAACTCGAGGTCGCAACTATCATATTAAGTTTGGAATTAATTTGGGTCTACCCATTTCTTTCCTACATCATGAATCTCATCCTAAATTATATTAATGCCACCATTATTCTAGATATATTAGCTAACCTATCATAATCATCTTAAGATAAGGCTTGACAAGGAAAAGGGGAAAGGTAAAAACATAGATAATGGTGGTGATGCATCAAATATTTAGGATTATCCATCTATTTGAATACAATATAATATATGAAATTATTACACATAGTTCACACACAAAATCATAGTACAATAAAAGGTAATATTTAGATTTGTGCGAGATCAAGTAGAATAAGAGAAAAGGGTCAAGGGTAGATAATAGCCATAATTTTTTTAATCTATTTGTTATGAATACACAACTACTTTACATTGCCGAATAAATAAATGAACACATTACACACATTAATATAGTGGATAAAACACCACACATGAAAGGAGAATTCAAGTGAATTTTTAAGAGAAGAACCCTTTTCATTGGAAAAATCCTATTACTTATAGAAGAACGAGTAAGAAGTAGATTATGAATCTAATAAAGGAGGCATTAATTATAAATCTCTAACTATTCCACTCATCCAAGGATCAAGATAAAATGACCAGTTATATAAAAATTCTCTATTCTAAATTAATAAAATGCTATGTGATGTGATCTAAAATTTAAAAAGGGGACAAACAACCACTTATCATGATCCCAAAACTTGAAAACCTTCAGAATTATAAATTCAACGAAAAACTAAACACCTTTATAATACAATTTGGCTCAGACTGGATATAAAATATTGACCAAACTATATTTCCTTCCATGGGGTAGAAAACATGCTAAATGAAGTTTGAAACTTGTTACTTAGTGTCTTACTATGGATTTTAGGCCTTGCACTCTCAAAATTTATCGACGTGTCAGTAAGGACAAATAAGATAAACAATTAACCTCATTAAGTGCTAGGTGGTAATGGACAAATGATATTTAACTTAACAAGAGTGCATTGTCAAATTAAGTGTTGTCAATGTGTAAATTTCCAACTTTGAGTGTCTTCACTACCCACCTTCTATAAAATGCAAAACTAGAAATGCTTGTTTTGTGACCTTCACACCTTCTACCCAATAATATCCTATTATAAGATTGTTCAATGAAATTTAACCAAAATTGATCTGTAAACTATCTACTTCAGAATTCATTCACAAAATCACAATTATCCTCCCTATGCCATTTTTTATACTATTGTTCTACTTTCAAATAGAAAATGATAATTGATCTAGTGATTGAATTGTTTATGCGTTAGAACTGAATTTTTTAAAGAGAAAATGAATTAATACACACACATACGCCAATGATTTTTATCCTAGAAACCTCTAAAGGAGAAAAACTAGTTGGGAAGGGAAAATAATTATTTCTTCCCTTTTTATCTTATTGGCAAATTCAAATAAAGAGATATAGACTTTATGATGAGTGAGAAAGGAAATTTACAATGTATCCCACTTCCTCCCAACTAATTGACTTCTCTATTCTCAAACTCTTTCTTCTACAAACTCAATTCTAGTACTTTAGACCTCTTGCACTTATTGTCATGAAGTCTCTTTCTTTCGATGATCCATTCCATGTCCTCCCCAAGTATTTATAGCCTTCACCATGTCCTCCCATGTGCTGGAGAATGGGAAAGGTCATGGTAGGGAGGGGACAAATTCAGATGCTCTAAATTCACATCCATTCATGCTCCATTTTATTTTCTATCCAAAAGTGACAGGACTACCACCCAACGCAAACTGGTGGTCATAGAACTTCCGCCATGGCTGAATGGTGGTTACATGATCACCACCCAAGTAGGGCAGTAGTTCCGTAACCGCAGCTCTATACAAAGTGACAGTTTTGTTATAATGCAAACATAACCTCTATTTCTTCAGTTTCCTTCTTTTTTTCTGGCTTATCTAATGAAGTAGAGTTATTTTGGATCCCTATGGATCACACCTCCCCTACTTAGGATGATTTTGGTCCCAAAAAATCTTAGTGGGGGAGTGGATGAGGAAATAACTCCCTCACTTGCTTCTTCGAGTACCACCAGACCTGACTTGGTGTCTTTCCTTTCTGTCCAACCTACTAAGACTCTTACGAACCTCTCCTAGTCTCTTTGACATTCTGCTGTAGCACTACATCCTCCTCCACTTCACCTCATGATTCCAAGACACAATCCTCAATGGAAGGTAACAAATGTAATCCTTCATCTTCATCTAGCATGGATGGATCATATAGGTGTAAGTTCTTGTTGGGAATATACATGTTAGTGCTAATATTATGTTAGTGAGATAATTACATGTGTAAGTATAAATGTAACCACCATCATAATTTATTTATGTGAGGTTTGTTTATTAAACTAGACTCACGTATTTAGGGAAAGTGGTTGTAGGAGGTTTCCTATTTTATAGAAAACATCCTCCTTATAAATATGTATGATGTTGTATTGTGAATGCAGTGAAGATAAATTTTTGTTAGATTTGCAGTACTATTTCATTTGGTACTAGAGAGATGGAATTCTAAGAATCGGTAGGGGTGATTATTCAAGTATCTTTCCCTAAAGTATGAGATTATTTTCTACGTGATTATTTACTATTGCTAAGAATTTTTCCTTCCATCGGAGTTTATTATTCCAATTATTCCAATTACATATCCCTTCATTATGAGTTACGGGAATTCTAGGGGCTTAACAAATCAATTAAGCACTACATCCTCCTCCAATTCACCTCATGAGTCCAAGACATAATCCTCAATGGAAGGTAGCAAATGTAACCCTTCATCTTCATCTAGCATGGATGGTCCATATAGGTGAAAGTTCTCTCAGTTTACTATTGAGTACATCCTCATAAATGACAACAAATCAAGTTGAAAGGAATTTCTCCAACCTGCTCCAATATGACGAAGGGTCCATATAAAAGTGGCTTTAGCATCGGTGCTTGACCTTGTAATCTCTCCTTTCCCAAGTAAAGCCAAACTCTGTCTCGAACATGAAGCTTATGCTCTCTCCTGTGTTGATTATGTCTACCCTTATAATTGTTCTTTGAATTTGAGATGGATTTTCCTAATCCTATCAATGATTTTTTTTTCTCTAGTAACCTTTGTGTCTTGTGTCTCCTCCTCATCCTGCTATCCAACTGCTATGTCTAGTGGATTTTTAGGTAGATATAACAAGAATGCTTTAAATGGTGACTTCATAGTGGATGTGTGTACTGCCCAGTTGTAGGAATTCTAAATGTAGGTAAGGACTCATCCCAAGTCCTTGGGTATTTTCTATTATACCCTTTGATCAACTGTACCAAATTCATGTTCACCACCTTTGTCTATCCATCTACATGTGGATGGAAATCCATGCTCCTCTGTAACTTGGTATCCATCTTGTCCAACAAAGTAGTCCAAAAATTCCCCAAGAACTTGAAATCCCTGTTAGAAACAATAGACTTTGGCAAGCCAAAATGCACCCATACATTAGCAAAGAAAATATTTGCTGCCTAATGTGCTTTTACTGTCTTTTTACATGCCATAAGAGTACACATCTTACCAAATATATCAAAAACAACATAGAGATAGTCATGGAAATGTTTATACATAGGTAATCCTCTTACAAAGTACATAGAAATGTCCTCCCATGGATGAGTAGGTACTGGAAAAGGCATGTACAAATCCTCATTCCTAGTCTTAGGCTTGCTGGTACAACAAAGTTTACATCCACGTATAAATTTTGATACTTCTTCTTAGATATTAGGCCAATACACATACCTTTGTAAGTGGGCTAGGGTATTACCAACACCGAAATGTCCCACTACTTTCGAGGTATGTGCTTCCCTCATAAAAAAAAGAATTTATTCTTTAGGCACACAAAGCTTCCCCCATCAATAGAGCAGCCCTTCCTTGAGATAAAAATATTTAATCCCCAACCTTTCAGCCCCTTGGGATTGCAACTGCTGAAATGTCACCCCAAAGTCTCTTTCCTGGGCATATACCTCTATGTAAGCTTCCTTCGTGAAGGGATCGATCTAAGAGATAGTGGCCAATAAGAAGATTTTCTCCTATTTAGGCGGCCTAGATAACATGTTTTCCATTAATTTTATACTACCATTCTTGTATTTGATCACCAAATAGAACTACTGAAGGAATCCCATGCATTTTTAGTGCCATTTATGCTGCAATTTAGACTGTGCTTGCAAATACTGGAGAGGTTTGTGGTCAGTGTGCACAATAGTTTCTTTACCCAAAAAATAATGCTTCCATTTTTTTAATTTCTTGAACTAGTGCATACATTTCCTTATCATATAATGAATACCCTTTAACTATTGAAGTAAAATTTTTAGAATGCTAGCATACAAATTTTCCTCCCTAAAGCAACACTGCACCCATAACATAATCAATGGCATCTGTCTCTACTTCAAAGGGCTGCTAAAAATTAGGAAGAGAAAGTACTGATGCATGAATAATCTTGTATTTCAATAACTCAAAGGATTTATCTTATTCCTTACCCCAATAAAAACCCTTAGTCTTTGTGGCCACTGTGTGTAGAGGTGTTGCAATCACGGAGAAGCCCAGAATGAACTTTCGCATGTACTATACTGCTCAAACAAAAATCCTAGTCTCGGTGGCTCCTATTGGTGTTGGCCATTTGGTGATGGCTTCCACCTTCTTCATACCCACTCGTAGCTCTCCTCCTCTAACCATGTGCCCAAGATAGACAAGTGATTGTTTGGAAAATTCACATTTCTTCATATTACAAAGTAGTTGTTTCTCCTTGAGAATTTGCAAGACTTTCTACAAATGAGTCAGATGTTCCTCCCATGTAGCACTAAAAATCAAGATATCATCTAGATAAATAATGACACATGAATATATGAAATCCCGTAATACATCATTTATCAATCTCATAAATGTAGCATGTGCATTACATAAACCAAATGGAAGTACTAAGAACTCATACAAACCCTGATTTGTATTAAAGGCAATATTCCATATATCCTCCTCCTTCATTCTAACTTGGTGATAACCTGACTTGAGATCTAACTTTGTGAATAATTTGGCATGTTGAAGCTAGTCTAAGAGATCATCTATGCAGGGAAGTGGATATCTTTTCTTTAAGGTAATATTATTCAAGGCACGGTAGTCGATGCACATTCTCAAGAACCATCCTTCTTCAACACCGTCATAATAGGCAAGCCACATGGTGAGGTGATCAGATGTACTGAAGTAAAGAAAACACTTTAGGAACTGCTTTACAATATGATAGCATGGGCAACATCTGAATCTCATGCTCCACTTATCGTTTTGGTGGTAACCCACTGGGAGCCTGAAAAAATTCTTAAAATCATGCAATATAAAAACTATAAATATCTCTAAATATAATTTCCAAAAAAACTTTAATCACCACAAAATTCCACCTGCAGCTCAAGTTATGGCCAAAACATTAGACCCTGCTATTTAAGACCCCAAAACTACCTTTTGACCAGTTAACCTGTTTGGACCTCAAAACATCATGAAACTACATAATCATGTCCTAAAATAACCATGAAAATCATGAAAAACTTCCATAAATCATGCAACATCAATTTTTCATGCTACTCCTTTGGACCATCATGTCCTAAAACCTTCATCCTCGGAAACTACTATTTTTAAGTGGGGCCCACATATCATCATGACCTAAACCTTACATTTATGGAAATAATGAGGGGTCCTATACAAAATAAAATAATCAAATTTTCACTTGCAATCAAAATTGGTTAGTATACTTCACCTTTTGCAAACTGCTCCTAGCTAGGGTTTACATATGGTTTTTAACCTCTTTACCTTCTTAACGTTCGTTCATAAAAATGTGACGATCAACTGACATCATTATTATTATGAAGTATTCTTCATTCACCTTAGGAGATACCTTGAAAGGATCAAGGTACCATGCAAATCATATTGTCCACAATGAGCATCAAAAGTTGAATTTCGAGCTAGAAATGCACTTGTTCTTGACCCTATTTCACAAAAACATGCATATCTTGCAAATTACTCATCATGGGAACCTGAATTTTTTCTAAGAGCATCATCACTCATCCCTATAACATCTTAAATCATCATAATGGAAATACCATTGCTCAATATTTCTAGCCACTACAACTTACCTAAGAAAACATGTTTTATCCTCACTGTAACAACTAGGACCAACTGGAAGAGTGCAATAATTAAACTTGGAATTTCCAAAAATGACCCAAAATACCTCATATACCATGATATACCTAATCATATTCTTCCATGAGCTAATCTAGCCCCAATGCACTATTTCACACCTCCAAGCAAACATACTTGCTCCCAATGAGCACTTGTAACATGGAGATGTACATGTATCTGTGCATTATACCACTGATTGTGAGTGCTCAAAACACCCTTAAAACCTGTTATGTAATCATGTCCAAAATGATTCTCTAAGACATCCAATAAGCTCTCACTATCTAAGACTATACCTTTTAGGTACCTATATAGGCTTGCTAGAGCAAGCATACTATCACTGAATCTCCACTGTAGCATGACAATAGACATATGAAACATTATTTTAGCACCTCATACAACATCATAAAATGATCCTAAAACATCCAATTTTTCATTAATGTGGTTTTGCATTAATTACAACATCTATTAAGCCTACATGCTAACAATCTCCCCCTAGTCATTGATGGAAAACACCTTGAACTTCTTGCCCTTTTTATGTTAATGACAAAGGATAACATATATCTTACCTCATTCACCTGAATTATCTGCATACCTTCATTCTTTGGTTAGAAACATCAACCATAGGTCTCAATGAATCCTCTTCTTCTTGATTTTCTTCAAAAAACTCTGAATTCTAGGCCTTCAATGTCAAGCATGCAATCACAAAGCTCCTCCTAGAAAGAGAATCATTGACATCTGAGCATCATTATTCAAGCATGGACAAGTAAAAAATATCACCTTACAAGGAGATAACCATCATCTTCATCCTTTTAAGCATGCAAGAACATAAAATTTCACCATATACCCTGTTTCAAGTTCTTGAAGCTACTGTAGAAAACTTGAAAAATACACCAACATCACCCCATTTGCATGCCAAAATTGATCAGTGAATCACCATTTAACTTCATTAATCCATCATTCTAGATTGAGAATCATCGTTTCTAGGGCCTAAACATGAAAATCAAAGCATATTCATTCTTCTACATACCATGCCAAAGGAGTGAGACCAAAACAAACCCTTTAGTGTAAATTATGCCAACTTATACATCCTCCTACGTGACCACCATGCTTAGAATTCACCAAACACTACTCCCCCTAGGCATAAGTCACTTATCTCTAGCTTTTGGGCACAAAATATCATCTATCCTTGAAATCATACGTTGGAAACATTCTTACAACTTCTTGTTGTCTCGAAACAACTTTTTCAGTCACCTTGAGCCATTTCAAGATGAGATGAGCAATAACATACCTTTGAAAGTTTGAGTAAGGACTAAACACAATTTCCTTTCCTTGAAATATCTTGAGAATATCATTTTAACTTCAAGAGCAGATAGCCAAGTGCTCCCCTTGACTTGAAGAGTGTTCATACACCTTATTATCAGTCAAACCCCTTTTGTACACCATTGTAGCTTTGTCACACTCAACATATGAAAGATTAGACCCACTATAAGGACTAATACTGATCAATACACTCATGAATGAACCACTTTCACATGTATCCATCAAGAAAAGTTCATGCAAAAGACCAATAACCCATCTTATGACTTCATGCCCACTGACATCATGCAAAAGAAGCTTATACATGCTTGTAACATGTAATTCTGGGGTAACACACAATTTTCTTCCTTCTAGACACCCAATACTATCTTCATGAGCCCTTACATTACTAATCATGAGAAAGTAACTGAAACATATATTTCAAGCAAGTATTTATCTTTGAAAAATCATGTCATACCTTTTCTACTGTGCATTTTCCCGTCCATACATGTAGGTCATCATTCATCTTTATGGAGTATCAATAGGTATTCACAAGATCATATCAGTCCTTCCAACTACCACCATATTCAAGCCAATAGATTTATAAAATAAAATAATTTGAATTTTAAATAGAGCTTAGAAGAATCACTATCATACCCCTGCAACCACTTAACATTGCCCATTAGACATGTAGGTCATCATTTTCAACTTTGAAGCAACATTAGGCTCATACACACATTGATTGAGATCATCAACTAAATAGGTTCCAAACATCATGAAGGTATTTTACAAGCACTTAAACCTTAGGAAAAACATGTCTATATTAAAGGAAGACACCATTCATTACACTAACACAAGCAACTCTACTATAGTATAGTGACATGTATGATCAAACATAAAACATGGTGAACCACAACCAAACTCTTTTGAAACAATATATGAAATGTAAAATACGTTGAATAAAATTTAAATACATCATGAATTCCACTTAAAATGATAAGTAATCTTGCAAGATCTTGAGGATATCCAACCATTAGGGTTTTGAAGACCAAACCCTCACCACTATGCACTGTGACTTGACACTCAACTTTGTCATGAATATCTAGAGAAGGAAATATACCTAGAGCTTTAAAATTATACCTCCTCTAGCCCCATGTGTCTAGGTTATTTCCTCAAAATTTTAGTCAAAGTTCAATCATTTGACCACTTAAAAACAATTTTCCTTACATACCACTCTTAAGGACTGAGAAAACACAGTCAGGGGGCAGTGAAGTAGTATTTTTGATGCATTTAACCCATTTCATCTTCACAATGGAAAAAAATACTTGTAATTGCATCCTCAAGCATTAGGAACACCTTCTCCAATATATAGAAATCATGAAACACAAAGATACATACTTGTAGCCTTCAATTTTGCTTGTAGAAACCCTGATTTTTACAATCTTGTGTCACAGTGAACCTTTCTTTCATAGGAATTGATCAAGTTGACACTTGATCATATTCATAACCATATTGTAAACATATGAGCCTGTTTTAGATGCCAGAGGATCTATATCATAGAAGCTCAAGATATCATAACAATGCCAACACCATGTAAAAACACCTAATGACAGACACCATGACTAATATGACTACAATACACACGTTTTCAATGATTTGATAAAGCTATTAACTCCACATTCATGAAGGGAACCATGACACAACTGTTAGAACCAATCATACTCAGTGATAACTCCAACATTCCACATTATTGAAACATATATGATAGTGAAGACATCATAGACTAGTGATATAACCAAGACCAACATATGCACTCAAAAATACCAATAACACCTTTTAGAACCTTAAAGGGACATGCAAAAATGATTCTAGACTAAATAGGGCTCACCTCAAATGAATTACACAACATTAGAGCTCATGAATAGATCATGTAGACCAAGATAACTGAGATTAATACTCCTTACAACATCATCACAAATAACAACACAACTGACCAATAAGAGCCTAAATGAATGAGCTAAGATGCATACTAAGGACTCAACAACCACGTGCCACACACACATGAATGTATTACAGATGATAAACACTTTTTCCCTTTCAAGGAGATGATAGAACATTTCTTGCTCCCTAGAACATACCATAGACCATTTAAGGTCTATTAGGAGCTGAGATTATTCCTAGAAAGCTCCTTAGATACTCAAATGTAGGGTTTGGAAGTGGTTTAGTGAGAATGTTAGCCACTTATTCCTTGGTAGATACATTCTCCAACTTTATACAACCTTTTCTCATAATGTCTCTTAAGTAATGATACTTGATTGGAATGTGTTTTTTATTGGAATGTAAAACTGGATTCTTTGAGACACTAATTGCACTAGTACTATCAAACAATATGGATGTAGGTCCATTAGTATTTACCTTATAATCCTCTAAGGTTTTTCTCAACCATAAAACTTGTGAACAACAGTGAGTAGAAACAACATATTTAGCTTCACATGTTGAGAGGGATACAAGAGATTGCTTCATACTTGACCATGAGATAGAGAATTTTCCAACAAAGTATGCTCCACCATCAGTACTCTTCCTATCATCGATACTCCCTATCCAATCAGCATCAAAATAATATTTCAATTCAAAGTTTTCACTTTTAGGATACCATAAACCATACTCAATAGTACCCTTAAGATATCTAAGGATTGTTTTCATTTCTTGTAGGTGTGATTCTCTAGGATCCTCTTGAAACCTTCCACTAAACTGGCTGCTTGAACAATATCAATTCTAGTGGTTGTAGCATATAGTAGGCTACCAATCATGGATCTATATTCAGTTTGATTTACCTTAGGAGTGTCATCTTCCTTGCATAGTTTGCATCCTATAACCATAGGTGTGCCAACAGGCCTACATTCATCCATTTGAAACTTCTTAAGCATTTATTTGACATATTTGGATTGAGAAATGAATATACCTTTGTCATGTTGATTTACTTGAAGTCCAAGAAAGAAAGAAATTTATCCTAACATAGACATTTCAAACTCTTTCTTCATAGCTTCTACAAAATTGTGAACCATATAATCACTACCTCCACCAAAAATGATATCATCTACATATACTACAACTATCAACAAATGATATCTCTCACTTTTGATATATAAATTACTATCAAACACTCCTCTCTTAAATCCCTGTTCAATCAAGTAACTATCAAGTCTCTCATACAAAGCTCCAGGGGCTTGCTTTAGACCATAAAGATCCTTATTTAACTTTCACACATAATCAGATTTATCATTCAAAGAAAAACCATCAGGCTACTCCATATATAATTCTTCATTTAGCAAACCATTTAAGAAGGAAGATTTAACATTCATTTGATAAACTTTAAATCCTTTAAAACTAGCATAGGCCAAAAATAATATGATTTCTTCCATCCTAGCTACAGGTGAAAAAATATCATCAAAGTCTATCCCTTCAACTTGAGCATATCCCTTGCAAACTAATATTTCTTTGTTCCTTATTACTTCTCCATTCTCATATAGTTTATTTCTAAACACCCATTTGGATCCAATCACATTCTTATATTTTGGTCTAGGCACAAGTTCCCAAGTTTTGTTCTTTTCAATCTGATCTAACTCTTCATTCATAGCCTTAACCTAATGCTCATCTTTACTAGCTTCTACAACATTATTAGGTTAAAATTTTGAAAGAAGAGCTAGGTTCTCTTGATTTTGAATACTTACCAATTTCCTTCTTGTAGTGACTCCAGAGTCTTTCTTGCCCAAGATTTGAGATTCAAGATGATCTCGTCTTACTTGTATAGAAGGAGCCTTTGTGTCTTGTCTTTCTTTCTCATCATCGTCTTCTTGATTCTCTTGAATAACTTCATCATATTATTCCTTAAAAAAATCCTCAAAAACTGATTCATTAGATTTAGAGAAAGACCTAATAGTGGATGATTCATCAAACTTAACACTAACACTTTCAACAATAGATTTCAACATCTTGTTATAACATAAATAAGTTGTGATTCTAGAGGAGTAGCCCTAGAATATACCTTCATTAGATATGGAATAAAACTTACCAAGGTTGTCTTCAGTCATCTTGATGAAGCATTTACATCCAAATACCCTAAAATGCTCCACATTGGCTAGTCTTCCTTTCCATAGCTCATAAGGAGTCTTTTCACTATTCACTCTTAGTTGACATCTGTTGAGAATATAAACATCAGTACATATTTATTATTTTCCAATAACCATCACGTAACTTAGAATCATTAAGCATGGTCCTTGTCATCTCTTGAATAGTCCTATTCTTTCTTTCAACAACTCCATTTTTTTGGGGAGTTCTAGAAGCTGAAAATTGTCTTCTAATACCATGCTCACTACAAAACTCATGAAATGCATTAGACCAAAATTCTCCTCCATTATCAGATCTTAAACACTTTATCTTTCCATTCTTTTCATTTTCAATGAGAGCTTTGAAAGATTTAAATATATCTAAGGCATCAGATTTATTCTCTAAACAAGCCACCCAAGTATATCTAGTGAAACCATCAATAAGAAGCATGAAATAGTAAGCACCTGAAGTAATTTCAGTCCTCATAGGTCCACATAAATCAATATGTATCGTCTGAAGTGGACTTGTAGTAGACTCATATTCATTTGTCTTGAATCTCCTTCTAGTTTGCTTACCATGCATACAAGCCTTGCACAAAGTATCTTCTGGTTTCCTGAGTTTAGGAATGTTTCTCACACAATTTTTAGAACTGATTTTAACAAGATTATCAAAGTTCACATGGCCAAGCCTCCTATGCCATAACCAAAAATCATCCATCTTACTCATAAGACATCTTTCATTATTAATTTCCTTGAGAACAAACATGTTACCATCAGTCCTTTTTACTTTTGCAACTAGTCTACCAGATTCTCCTTTTCTTATCTTACAACCTTTCACATCAAAAGTAAGAACATACCCTTGCTTGACCATTTGACTTACATTGAGTAGATTATGTTTCAAACCTTCTACATATAGAACATATTTGGTGATGGTATTTCCATTATCCAAACTCAAAGTACCTCTACCTAGAATATTTATGGTTGAGTTATTTCCAAATTTCACTGAAACTGTAGCATGATTTTCAAGAGATAAAAATTCACTCTTATCACCTGTCATATGAGCTGAAAAACCACTATCAATGTACCGATTTTTTTTTTCATTCTAACTATTAAAGGAAGTTTGAGAAAGATCACAAACTTCATTATGTTGCAAAGATAATGAGCAAGTCCCATAGATATCATACCAAATATCAAGACCTAAAGGCTTCAAATAATCTCTCATATTCATCAATGGAAACATATCACCTTGATTCTTAGAACACTCCATGCTTGTTCTTCAGAAGATCTCCTTCAAGTTGTCAAGCTCCTCTAGAAAGGCCTGCTCTGATACCAATTGTTAGAAGCACAATGGACTAAGAGGGGGGGGGGTGTGAATCAATCATTTTAAAATTTCAAATTTAAACTTTCATAATTGAAACTTAAAATACCATAAGAATTCAATCACAATAACCACTTATTCAACTTTTAATGTGTGCACACCATAAACCATCAACAAAAATATAACCATGAAATAAATAAAACACCATAAGAACACAAGATATAAGGGGGAAACCCTAGATGGGAATAAAACCCATAGGAACACAATATTATGTTGATATGTTTCAAATTTAGTGAGGCACCAACCCCACAAGGAACACCAATGCTACAAGGAGCACCAACCCCTAATTTTGCTAAGCACCAACTCCACAAGGAGGATACAACCCCCCAAGATGATCAAGAACCCACTCAACCACCTTATGATGTGTATATATCTAATTTTTTTCTACCACAACTGATGGAGATCCAATATTTTGCTTGCACTTCATCACTCAAACCCTAGGTGATCAATCTTCACAAAACAAGCTCATCAATCACTCTAAAAATCATATCAAACCATTGCTCTCATGTTCTATGATTTTTATAAACATTAAACACAATTGAATCAGAATCAATTAATTCTCTAACACTTGAAAACAACATCCACCTAGGTCGTTCCACCTTGCACACACTCAACTAGCTCACAAAAGCACCAAAAACTTACTTTTTATATGCTTCTACACCTTTCAAACTTAGGCCCAACATTTTCCCCCATTTGGTTCAACCCAATACATCAAGGAAAAAATTCATAAATTTGAAATACAACAGACTAAATATGACCCATATAGGTCAGCCTAGCAAAAACCATACATTACATGTGCCAAAAATGGCTCAAAACCCCATGGGCACATTCTTAAAAATTCCCCTAACATGAGTACCATAATTTTTCATGACCCATGAACCCTTATACATGATTAAAATATCATCATTAAACATTCATATATGGTCATAAATTTAATAATCCAATAAAAATATTTCATTTATTGGGCCCAATTCCCTTTACAAATCTCAAAGCAGTTGTTTCCTGCACCCTTGAACACCCTGAAAACTTAATAATGCCACCAAATGACTTATAATGAACCAAAAACATGCCATGTGACCAATAAAAATAAATTTCAAGACCTTTATAACACTTATAAGAAAATTATAAGTCATGAAACATCCTTTACTTCAAACCACAACAACATTTGCCTTCACCAAATCAACCTGCCAAAAATATTGTTTCCAAAGGTTAGCTCATAAAATCAATTATACATGCATTCAAAGACTTCCAAATTGATTAATTAGATTCAAAATTGATCCCTCTTCACTCTCTAGGTAATAAGAAGCATCACCCAATCCATCTCACGCTTCAAATAACATCAAACTTGCACCAAAACATATGTTGTCTTGAACTTCCAAAAATCTTCTTTGCTAAATGAATCCCTAGGAAACCTTATCAAATAACATCATCATGAGTCAAGCCATATGCATAAATGGAAATATATTTTAATATAATTTTCAAAAAAAACTTTAATCATCTCAAAATTCAACCTGTAGCTCAAATTATGGCCAAAACATTGAACTCTGCTATTTGAGATCCCAAAATTGCCCTTTGACCAGCCAACCTGTTTAGACCTCAAAACCTCATTAACCTACATGAAAATCAATCTATAAAACTCCATGGAAATCAATAAAAACTCCCATACATCATGACAACATCAATTACCATGTCACTCCTTTGGACCATCTTGTCCTAAAACCTTCTTCTTCAGAAACTGCTATTTTTTAGGTGGGGCCCACATATCATCATGACCTAAACCATAAATTTATGGAAATAATGAGGAGTCCTATAAAATATAAAATCATCAATTTTTCATTTTCAATCAAAACTGGGTCAGTATACTTCGTCTTTTGCAAATTGCTCCTAGTTAAGGTTTAATTAGGGTTTTTGACCTCTTTTATCTTCTTATCATTTGTTCATAAAAATGTGACAATCAAATGAAACCTCATTATTTTTTGAAACCTTATAAAATCACCTTAGGAATTATTCCTAAAAGCCATCAAGGTCCGATGAAAATCACATTGTTCACAACGCTCATCAGAAGTTCTCATCCAAGCTTGAAATGCACTTGTTCTTGACCCTGTCTCACCAAATCATGTCATATCTTGAAAAATTACTCATCATGGGAACCTCAATGTTTTCTGAGAGAATAATAACTCTTACCTATATCATCTACAATCATCATAATGATTTCTCAATATTTCTAGCCACTAAGACTTACCTAAGCAAACATGTTAGATCCTCACTGTAACAACTAGGACCAACTGAAAACAATGCAAGAACTGAACAATGAAACCTCTGAAAAATGACCCAAAAATACCTCATTTTCCATGATACACTTGATATAATTACTTCCATGATCTCATTTAGCTCCAAAACACTATGTCACACCTCCAAGCTAATCATACATGCTCCTAATGAGCACATATAACATTGAGAATCACATGTACATGCATTATATTATTGATTTGAGTGCTCAAGAACCCTTAAATAATGCTAGTCATCATGCCAACATGCTATCCTTAAATTTATTCCATTTTTCTTACTTTCATTTTTCCTCCATGTCCTCATAATCACAAAAAAAATAAATCATAAAATCTGAAATTTTCAAGACTGCATGCCCACATTTTTTTGAGTGAATTTGTACCTGGGATAGTGAAAAATTCATATCTCACAATATGGTAAATGGATTGAAGCAAGTATTTTTGTAATATTACTCTTTTCTAGGCCCTTTCAAGATACATGTAAATGCAAATGCATGCATGCCTTAAATTTTAATGGAAAAAAACCCCAGCTTTTTGCCTTGGTTTTTCATTTTTTTAAATTTTTCATCGTTCCGGTTGTCGGATTGGGCTAAATTTTGTATGCGAGATCTAGAGAAAAAATCTATCCTTGTGAAGTTGTTTTCATCATGATTCAAGGTGTGGAAGGGAAATTTCCAAGAGCAATAAGTCTCTATACGAGCACTTACTATAAATAACAACCTTTTTAAAAATGCATATTTTCTTAGAACGATGTTCTCAGAAAAAAACCACGACAATAAAATAGACAGTTTGAAGCAAAAAGGGGAAAAAGGGTATTTTTCTAACAATAGTAAATCTTCATTTCAAGTGCAGAAAGGTGTCCTCATAAAAAATGAAATTCAAGTTTGTGGGTATTGATCCTAATTCAGTTATATCATCTGAATACTCAAGTGTGGGTGATAGTGATGTTACTCATATGGATTTAGAAGACCTCAAAAACATGATGTTAGGTGGACCAAGGGAACTTGTGGAAGATAAGGTCTACATAAGAAAATTGTATGCATCATGTGGTCATCCACATGATGACATGCTCCCATCATGTTCAAAGTGTAGATTTGGTGTTGGCACGCTCCCATCATTATGAGCTAGACACCTGAACCATAAGAGCTGATAATAACTCAATCATGGTGGTACTTACTCCTAAGGAAATCTCTCTCTCTCTCTCTATGCAAATTCCAACATAGAATAATATGGTCATCATTGCCAAACATTTTGCATTGGGTGAATGGTCGAAGATAGATTCCTACCTCTAGGGCCTCACACTGGGTTCATGGTTGAATCAGGGAAGAAATCCTTCCCCTACGTAAAAGTCCCTCTCTCAGAGTGAATTTCATGAAGGATTCTAAGATGTGATCATCCTTATAATCTAGATTAAAGGAGAAAAAAATAAAAAATATATCCACAATTGGATGGACTATCTCATACTCACGAGGATGGATTGGGGGAAAACAATCAGTGACAAATTACATCATTAATTGATTCCAGTACCGGTATCCAATAAGTTTTCATTTAATTCATAATTGTTATATAATCTTGCAAGATGGAAGCCCTTAAGAGGGTTGAAACTTCCTACAAACATATTCTTCAGAAGGCTCCTGCCTTTGAAAAGTACACACAGATGATCTTGAAGGAAATCAATCAACACTTAACAAGAGTGAATGACATGTTCACAATGTTTGGTATTATATCATTGGAAGGAAACCATCATTCAAGGTTGTATCCTCAAGTGTCTTCTCTAATCAAGTGGTACAAGTCTTACTTCATACCACGTGAAAAATTATTCTACATGTGAGTATCCTGTTTCGATGTTGCTCCGTGAAGGATACCATGATATCTTAGTGATAAGATTGTATTTTTTCGAGATGTGTAGGAAACTTGCTCATGTTCATGGTAAACTTAGGAAATAGAAGAATATGACCATTTATTTCCCCATCTCTCTTAGAATATTCTCTTGAAAAAGTGTTAGTGATGCTGCCCACATGGAATATTTCTTCACTCCTATGAGTTTGTATTCATATATCCCAAGAGCAGCCTTCGATATCTAAAGTGATTCAATCAATTTTCACCTTCCTGAGTTGCATCATGTTCCACAGATTGAAGACTACTGGGTGAATTATACAGATGATTTTGAAGTCAGGGAACTATCACATGAGAATGATCATTGGAAAATTGAAAAGATTCAAGTTTGATTGGTATGAGGAAGGAATCCAAGATGATGGAATGAAGATGTATGATACAAAATATCAAGTAGTAAAGGCCTCACCTCTTCCACAAGTGATATGGAGCATCCATGAATCAGGAGATATAAGTGAGTGGAACGAGGCCATCATAAGAAGATTGAGAGAATGGTTCAAAAAGAAGAGAGCTTCCCTCATCACATCAGGAAGTTTCCCCACCCTCCAAAGATAAACATCTCATCATTCCTCTTCAAAGGTCACGGATAAAGCTTTGGGATCATCTCACTCTAAATAATGTTCAAAGAATAAGGAAGTGGAACCATAATCCCCCTACTATAAAAATTTGCACAAAAGATAAGGAAAACAAATGATCCTGTGGTAGAAGTGGAGTTAGAGGAAAGTGACAGAGTTCACCTTTCAGTCCCTTTGCAGTCCCAAAGTTTCTTACTTTTCACTGCCTCACCGAACCCTCCTACATAAGATGAACCTTCTCATTTTGGGTAATGGAAAATAATATTTCTAGTTTCTGATCATGAGACAAATGAGATATTACCTTGGGTAAAAGAAATGATCATAAAAAGGGATCCGATAGTCCAACAATTGACAGTCCCTAACTTCATAGCTATAGCCTCAATGGTAAAGAGAAAGATTGCTCAAGCAACTTCATGCTTCTTCATTGGTACTTCGGGAAACCAATATGTGCAATCAATTTGGCCAAAGGTGATCAATCCCATTTAATAAATGACCTCGAAAAACCACGAGATAAGAAATATTCCCCTAGGCCCAACAAATCACAAGAGAGATGCACACATGTTCAAGTATTCTTCCACTCACATTCTCATGAGGAATTAGGAGTACAAAGAGAAAATGGATCAGTTGGAAGATCATGTGTAAACACTCACTTTGTACATTCATACTTTTATGGATCCGAATGCCACTTCATTTTTTCTAATTGAATAATTTTCTCCCATTAGTAGCTTTGACTCAAAATCCATCTGTAAGACCTAAGAGTTCACCATGTAGGGGGGTGCAAATGAAAAATGGGTGAACAAGATTTTGAAAAATGGGAAAGTGTTACTTCCGGAGATGATATGATTTTTCAAATTTTTCTATGAAATAGTCACCAAGGTTTAAATGACAAGGGATGAAATTGAGAAAGAAAAGGAACACTGAGATCAAGTGTATATGTTGGTGATGGAGATGGGGAGAGATCATTCTCAAGTGTTGGTAGACAGGAAGGTATTTGAATATCTATTCAAGAACTTGTCACATGTATGGGCGAGAACTCTTGTCGCCAGGTATAAGACGACTAACCATGCTATGAAGGAGTTGGATTCAAATGAGGAGTGTGTCTGCAAGATGAACGATGATGTTAAAATCAAGATATATAAGCTTAGAGTTCCCACTATTGATGAGAATACCTCAACGGATGATTTATTGAATCAATTTAAGGAATATGTCATGAAAGAATTCGGGTATCCTTTTTCTTTCAATATAGGCACATTGGATTCTCTTGGTGAGATGAGAGCTACAATATCTAACATTGAAAACAACACTAGTCTTGGTTCGCTAAAAGTAAAAAAATCAATGTCATCTTGGATGGTTGGCTCAAGTCCTTGAGTTGTGTCTGTTTTCCCCAAGCTGAGAAAGTTGCACCTGCAACAGCCTGATACAGTAGGGAATTCAAAAGAGTGGAAATTCCTCTAGTTGAACTTGGTAAAGATCCTTCAGATAGTGAATAATGTTCAAAAAGGGAAGTGTCTTCATCAGAGTAATTATCTCTCTTTCTTCCCCTCTCTTCTCTCCCCCTTCCCCTCTTCTCTCATGTTTTATTTCTTTGTTTAAGGGTTAGACTTTTCATTTTTTCTTATTCATTTTTGTCCGATTCATTTAAATGTGACTATAGCTGATATTGTAACAAGTTACCCTTGATTAATAAAAGGGGACTTAATTTAATTCCTATGAATATGAAGAGTCACATGTTGTAAATGACAAATGAAATGTCATGTGGGGGGTAGGTGAAGAGCATTCTTGAAATTTATATATTGTGATGACTTCTCCATTCCAAAGGGTTTTTAATTTTGTATGTTCAAGAGTAGACAACTACTTCTAATAAGAAAATAGATAGCTAGTTCTTCTATTTAGGTATATGTTTTCCTGTCTCCCTTTCATTGTACAACTTTGTGATAATTCTAATAATGAAAGGAGTTTCTACTTTTCTGGATGAGTGAATAAGTGAAACTTTGTGTTCATGATTTTATCTTGTCTTGATATTATTATCAAAGTTGTGATTATTTCCAAATTGTGTGTGTTAATATGATCTAATTAATATTTTCAAGAATATGTTTTTTCCTACTTGCAATATTAATCCCTCTCCCAATTTATCACTCCCGCTTCCCCACCTACCTAGAAAATTCCCCTCTTGCACGAAATTTCAAGAATTTTCCACAGGTGTAGTGGAGTGTGCCTATTGGATCCCCGACATCTAGGCCAAAACAATATTTAATTTATGTTTCACATACAATAATGGAGCTGCCCAATTCAAACATAGGGACCTAGTCCTAGAGCGTTGACAGAAATCTACCAATTTGTCCCATCGACATTTTTTCTCGCAAACAAGAAGGTACAATGTGACTTTGTAAAGTGAACATGGGCCCAAATGGGTACTGTTATCCAAAATTCACCCCCCAGGGTAAATTTTGATAACATGCATTAAATTCTCAAGTCCCAGGTAATTATATTGATTCAGGGCAAAAAGTCATGTTTCTAGGGTCCCCTCAGATTTTTTCTAACTCCCCTGTCCAAGTAGAAGAGAGCAAGTTCTGAGAAAAGGTGAAAAATTTGCAGAAAACAAGCTCGGGCCAGAAAAAATCATTAAAAATGGCTAAGTCCCAGTCCTCGCAATAGTCGGGACGTGAGGGACATCTGTACGCGAACCGCCCGAATCGGTCGAAACATGGAACTACAGTCGGGGACAAGCGGGACAAGTGTACGCGGAGGACGCGGGTCAGCTGAAAAGACTTAAGGCAGCCCGGAACAATTGGGCCGAAGGTACGCGAAGTACGCGAACCACCCGAATCGGCCGAAACAGGGAACTACAGTCCGGGACAAGCGGGACAAGAGTACGCGAACCGGCCGAACCGGGTGAATCGGAAGAATTTGTCCCAAACAGTCCGGGACAAGCGGGACAAGAGTACGCGGCAAACGTGAACCAGCCGGTTCGGCCGAAACAGAGGACTTTCGTACTGGGACATCTGGGACAAAGGGACGTGAAAATCCGAAGCGGCCGAAGGCCAAGAAGAAAAGTCAACGTTTGGTCCGGAAACTTCAAACGGCCATAACTTTTGACTCCGAGCTCCGATTTTCATAAAATTGGACTTTCTGGAACGAGCACGATGTCCTCTACGCCATATTATTTTTAATGAGGGTAGATATATTTAAATAAGAGAAATATATTCGGCTCCAGTCAGTTAATGCTCATTCCCGTCAAATGACAAAAAACGCCTGCCAGACCCCAAATAGCTGCCCGCACTCAGAAGGCCATAACTTTTGCATTTCTCAACGAAATCGCACAAAATTGGTACCGTTGGAATCATGGCTCCAAGCCCAACACATAGCAAATAATAAATTCTAGATTTGATAAGAAATTGGTTGATATTTTTTAGAAAACGTGGCTGGGTTCACAACAGTGTTTCATTTGGTGGTTGGGAGTGCAATTAAGAGGCATGGTCATCATTATTTCTCTGCTGCAGCACATGGGACAGTATGGGGAGCCTTTTGAAAGTAATGTATAATCATATTACTCCATTTAATGCCTCTTACAGGTGGTTGAAGGACAGATTTCGGGATTTCCATTTTCCCTTCTCTTTCCCTTCTCATTTTTCTATAAATTGGAGTGTTGGGCTCATTATAAAGGGGGGAGTTTTCAGATAGCAAAGCTCTGTCAAAATTGCTTTGTGAAGCCAATGTGCTGTAGGCCCTTGTAGTGGACTCCTTGCGTGGTGATCCAGGCCCTTATCTTGTAATAGATTGAACTGTGCATACCAGGAAGTAATAAAATACAAGTTTGTGGATGTATCTTCCCCTGCTGTGTTTTCTTGCATTCTCCTTGCCCCTTTAACCTTATTTACAAGAATATTGTGTCTATTATTATGTTCATGCAGGGATCTATTATCATTGTGTATGTTTGAAATATTGTTGTGAATGCATTTTGCTAGATTATGGAGAACTGTCATCACCTCTTCTAGTGTGCACTTTGCTCCTGTATTCCACACATTTAGAAACTACTCTCACATCCTCCTTTTCTAGTGTATCACCGCTTTAGTGTAGGCTTTCATTTTATGCATTCTCTTTCCCTGGTCCCTTGGAAGTTTAGATTAGAATTGTTAGTTTCCCCTGCATTAGAGTAGATTGTGGCAGGTAGTTTAGGAGCAAGAACCAACTTTCTTTGGAGGTCTATCTCAAGTAGCAAGTCCCATAACTTGGAGATAGTACCCATGTTATCCAATCACACCGTGAGTTCAAGTATATGGACTTGTATAAGCACAAGGGTGCTGTGATTCGGTGATAACGGGTACTCCAAAAAGTGACTAGTGGGTTTAAAGAGTCAGTGCATCAAAATTTATGTTAAAAATATCATTTGATAGGGCTATTAGAGGAGAGTTACGCCTAGAAGAGAGATAGTGGAGAAAAGAGCCTTGCATTAAGAGTTGAGCCAAAAGACTTAACACACACCTCAAGGAGAATAATGGGTACTCTAAAGTGTCTTTATTTTATTCTGATTGCTAGTAGTTTTCTCCAACCACCAACTCACCACTGACCTTGCTCTTAAGAATCTTGAAGGACAATTTATAAACTAGGTGATAAAATTGAAGGTTCTTCATGTTTTCATATTTTTTAATGGTGTATTTGGAATAATTTAAGGTTTACTAACATGTATCAAGGTTTGAATAAGAATTTTTGAGAATTTGGGGTTAAAATTGTATCTTTGATGGATTTTTTAGTCTTCAGAAAAGAGACATTTTGCAAGCTTAAAGGAGTGATTTGAATTATTTTGGTCATAATAAATTGTTTGAGTGGTTGTATGAGTGATAATATTTACATCATTCGGTATCAGAGTGGAGGATAAAGAGGTATATTGACAAGAAATAAAGAAAAAGAAAATAAATAAGCAATGAAGAGGAAAATCGCAAGGAGAGAAGACAATCATAATTCCACCTAGAAGAGTGCCTAGAAGAGGTTAGAGAGGGAATACTAGGGATATTGAATGGGTTGCTGTTTTGAGAAATATACAGGACAAGTTGGGAGCATTAAAATTTTCTTAGAGAAGATGTAAGGTTTTTGATGAAGAAAGTGAAAAATATGAGGTAGAAGAAACAATACCATAGGAAGAAGAACCATATGTAAGGATCCTACAAGCAGTCATGGGAGTAGGTACTAAACCAATATGAAGGTACCAGATTATGGTGGAAGCTTGCATCTAGAAGAGATGATAGATTGGATTGCTAAAATGGACAAGTATTTTGATTTTGAGGGCATAGCTGAGGATAAGAAAGTAAAGTTTTATTGTACAAAAATAATAGGGGATGTTGCTATTTAGTGTGATTTTGTGCAAGAGGAAAGAAAGGGTAGAGTAAAGGACAAGATCAGATCATGGGAATGAATGGTTGTTAAACTAAAAATTAATTTTATTCCTTTAGACTATCAAACTAATTTTTTAAAGAAATTGTAAAATTTGAGACAAAGGGAAGTGAATGTAGCTGATTACACTGATGAGTTTTATAAGATAGCAATGATATCAGGTCATATAGAATGGGTTGCTGAAGAGGTAGATAGATATGTGAATGGAATAAGGATTAGCATAGAGTATGAAATCAATTTTTTTACCTTGAGAACAATGGAGGAATCATACCAAACAACCTTGATAGCAGAAGAGAATTTTTATAGAAAAAAAAACAATACTTCAGAGGCAGAGGAAGAGGAAAAAATCAAACAAAGGAAAAAAAAACAAAGTCATGAGTAAGTGGCAAGTATTTCACAAAAACAAAGTACACCTAGAGGTGGATATGCTAGAGGTAGTTATTCATGCAGAGGAAGAAGTAGTTTTGGAAGAGGAATATGTGAGTTCACAGGTAGGTGTTTCAAATGCAACAAGTTTTCTGGTCATACATATTTTGAGTGTCTAGAGTATCCTAAAGAAATTAGTAGCAGAGTGAGTGAAACTAGAAATCAGATTGCACATGCTGATGAAGAAGAAAGTGTGGCATCATCATCACTCGTGGAATAAACCGAGACAAGAGAATCCTTGATGATGAGGAGAGTATTGATGAATGAAAGAAACAAAAGTGAAGAACTAACCCAAATAAGAACACAATTTAGGACCATGTGCAAAACAAGAGGTAAATGTTGTAAAATTATCATTTATAATGGTAACAAAGATAATCTAGTTTCTTCTAAAATGGTTTAAAATTTTAATTTGATAAGAATGGAGCATTCTAAACCGTACAAGGTCTATTAGGTCTAAAGAAACCATCAAGTGCTGGTTAGTGAGCAATATTTAGTTAATTTCGAGACTGGTAGATATCAAGATGAAGTTCTTTGTGATGTATTACCTATGGATGCTTGTCATCTCTTGCTAAGAAGATGATGGCAATTTGAAATAAATGCTATTCATTATGGATGGCTAACACATACACCTTCTTGAAGAATGGAGTCAAATACACATTGAACCCACTGAAAGATAGTCAAGCATGGCACGAAAACCATCATAGATTGATGTTAATGGGCATGAAAAAATACTTTCAACAGAGGAGAGAAAATTGAGTGAAGGAGGTATAAATGGTCAATTTTTAAATAATAAACATTATTATGATGACTTCGTTTGAATGAAGGAAGAAGAACTTCAAGAAACCCTTGGTTTTGGTTGTTTTCATAAAAGCATACAATGTTGAACAAGTACTTGTGCAAGAAATGTTTAATGGATAAAGAGATTAATGTGAGTCATCTTATTATAAGATAATAGTAATGGTAAGAGACATTGTGATATTTATTTATGATTGTTTTTTGAGTGTATTCCTTAGTTTGTGTTTGTGGATGGTGAAACAAAGCTAAGAAAATTCTGTAGTAGGCTGTTGGAAGTGCTAAATTGGCTTAAGACTATTATTAGGAGAGAAAATTTGATGTAAGGGATGAATATTGTGGCCAAGGATGGTGTGTAGTGTGTACAAAGATCCCTAGGAGTCTTCAATAAAACATGTAAGTGAAAAATTAAACATTATTTTGTGTGAAGTACTATAACAGTTAAGAAACCCTTGTTTCTAAGGGGCAGGACAGTTAGGAATCAATATATTTTTATAATTTTTGGATAAAAGGAGATTAAATGTAAATTACATAAGATTAATCATGTATACATATACCCGTGAGAGTATTTTCATGTTTTGAAATTGTGTTTTAATCATATTTTTGTAAATTTACTCCTACCGGGCTTGGCGAGAAACCCTACTTAGGGTTTGAAGAAACAAAAAAATTAAAAGGTGTTAAACTCAATTTCAATGTTTGAAACCTTTTAGAAACCATATTCATAGATACCTTAATAATATTTAAGAAGAAATTTTCATTGAGGAGTTTTCAATTAATGGGAAAGGCTGAGATTCTCCTTGACTGTACATGGTCATTATAGACCTAATTACAACTGAGAAAGTGTCATCTTGGTAAATTTTCCTTAAAGAAGGTATAGTGATATTTTTTAACGTGAACATAGGCCCAAATAGGTACTACAAAAGGTGACTAGTGGGTTGCAAGAGTCAGTGTATCAAAAGTTATGTCAAAAACTATCATTTGACATGGCTATTAGAGGAGAATTAGGCCTAGAAAAGAGATAGTGGAGAAAAGAGTCTTGCATTAAGATTTGGGACAAAATAATTAACACATGCCTAAAGGAGAATAATGGGTACTCAGAAGTGTCTTTATTTTTTTCTGGTTGTTGGTAGTTTTCTACAACCACCAACTCACTAGTGACCTTACTCTTAAGAAGCTTGAAGGGCAGTTTTTGAAATAGGTGATCAAATTGAAGGTTCTTTGTGTTTTCATATTTTATGATGGTGGATTTGGCATAATTTAAGTTTTTTTAACATCTCTTAATATTTTCATAAGCCATTTGAGCATTTAGTGCTAAAATTGCACCTTTGATGGATTTCTAGTCTTGAGAAAAGAGCCATTTTGCAAGCTTACAGGGCTGATTTGAATTGTTTTGGTCATACTAACTAGTTTGAGTGGTTGTATGAGTGATAATATCGACATCAAAATTGAAGGATTTTAATGGTGATTATACATGCATTTTAGGGGAACCTTTGTGTTAAATTTTTTCAAAACTTCTTGTCTCTTTTACTCTTTATCCTCTCAATCCAAATCAAAATATTCGTAGAGTTTTTAATGTGTTTTACACTCAAAAAGTTTTTAAGATGTTCAAATCATTTGGGTTTTTATGAAAAAATGATGTTAAGTTAAATAGATCAAAACAAGGTCACATATCACCAAATAACATCTCCAAACTTCCAAATGTGGCCTCTTTTCATGGTTTTGATGTTTCAGTGATGGAAGAGTGACATGTGTCATAGGTTAATAAGTGGATGTCATCAGTCTTCCAACTTCCCATAAAGTGTTTGGAACTTAACTAATTTTTCATGTTTTTATGTTCCTTAGATGGATGGTTAACACTTGGCACTAATAAATTTTCTACACTCCCACAAAATTTAAATTTCCTCACACTCTTAAATTATGTAAAATAATGATGCATGTCAAGTAGCTCTTATCGCATTTTCAACATTTAAGAATACATTAATTCCTATTATGGATGCAAGCCAAGTGGTGTATATTATCTCCATGTATTCTTGCAAGACTTAGGTATTCACCTTAATATTCTCAACTTTGTAGAGATACAATTATTGATAAGTCGTAGGAAGGACATGTAATAAAAATAAACATTCAACAGTCTCACAAGACTCTCTTGAGGTTAATGATACTGCTTTATATTTTGTAGGAAATTGATGGAAAATGCATGGAAAATAAGGGAAACATGGAATCCATTGAAACATGGTGTTATCTAGAGCTAAAGGCACTCCTCCCAAATATCGTGAAGTGTTGATGTGTGACATGTATAAATGTGCATAGATATTAGGAATCATTTCCCCGCATCATTTAAAAAATTATCCACCTTATCTTCTCATTCCAAATAGTTCTGAAGAACCAATGGAGGACACAAAACATAATGTACACACAACATAAACCAGTAAAATGTAAGATTAGTTATAGTACCTATTCATGAGGTTAAAATTGATAGCCTCACCTAGTGTAAAAATGATCTTGGAAACGTCATAAAGGCCATGACAAAGCTCTAGTTTTTCTTCAATAAATTTTGTTAGAGAGCTCCAAATAATGTGTGAATGGTACCATTAGAAAGGTATTTGAGAAAGATTTTATTTGATCTTGGTTTAAAAGAGAATGAATAAGGGATTGGAGAGAATTTAATGACATATTTTTTAGGAATGTGTAGTTACAAGAATAAATCAAATGGGCCCCAAATCTCTTTTGGATTTTTTTGGTTGTTCTAATCTCTTCTAGAATATGATTTCAAGTCAAATTTATCCTCTTGGCCCCAAAAAATGCATAGGAAGGCTTTTTTTGGGATCATGGATGAACTATTACAATGATCCACAAATGAAATTAAAATCTTCTCAAAAAATGGAAGCTCCATCTTCACTTACCCTGCTAATGTCATGGGATTGCATTGATTTTTTCTCAAGAGATAAACTTAAAAAAAAAGAAGCTAATTACTTGTAGATGAATGCATCAAATCAAATAAAACAAATACCTACTTGTAAATTCATAATGGTTTACAAATAAGTTTTAACTCACACTATTTCCAACCTATGATTCATTTATAATGGATCATGGAAAAATTTGAGACCCCTTACCAAGATCCAACTTGGTTTTTTTGAAAAAATTGTAAAAATGGATTTTGTGTTGATGGTGAATAAGAGAAAAATGTATATAGTGACGTAGGTGAATAAATTTTTGGGGAAAAAAGGTCCAATGAAGATCAATCTAGTTACACTTGCACGCAAGAATCTATACAAGCAATATGTGTAGATGGGGCATCTGTATGAAAGGAGGCTGCAGACAAACATCTCTATAGAGTCCATGTGTATATGGGAATATACATATGAAGGATCCCATCTGTACATGTGGATGGACATTTGCATACATAGACACTTATCTAAAAAATATTGATGGTCATCTGCACATGGAAAAGACCATCTGTATCTACATTCATGAGTTTGTGCATGCAAATGCCTGACTGCACCTTCCCATTCTCTTTCCTCCATGTGTCCTCACTCACATATATATGTATTCTTGGGGCCTAATTTTTCCCTTTTACAAAACACCTCCGCTCCAGTCTTTGCCTCCATACTCCTATGGCTATCTGAACAAACTCCATACTCGATAAACAAGATTAAAGTACACATCTACGATAAAAAAATGACACGCATTTCTGCATCCTCTAAGTCTCAACCCAAAAATCAATTCCGAAAACTTATGTGCCCGAAAATTTCCAACTTTTTGAAATTGAAGGACATATTCGATGATTGGGTGGATAGATGTTGTTATAGAGCACTAATTTACATGCGTCAATATCACACTGATGTTGATTTACTGCAATTTATTTTAGCCAATTATGACACATCCACATGTATCTTCATAATCAAGTTTCCATCACCAAAAATTTATTTTGGAACATCTACAGAGGATATTCACCACTTAACAAGACTTCTACAACTGAATGTTAATCCCGTGACATCAAAATCCTTACTTTAAAGAGTCCCAAATCATCGTACAGGTTAAAGGTAATAGTATGTTTTTTACAATTTTTTCTTTCTTTTAACATCAAAATAAGATAATAAATTGTTTTCTTATATTGTATAGTCGAGGGTCCCAAGGAGGTAGGTTAATTAAGCCATTTAATTAATAAAATACTATTGCACCACCTAAGTTTCTTTCCAAAATTAACATTTAAAATTTAAAGTTCCCTAATAAAGATCAACTATAGGGTTTAGTCATGTTCTCATTAAAACACAAAGTAATAAATTTATTTTAAAAACAAACTTATTCACCCAAGTGAAAATTTAACTAAATTAGGGCCCTAGATTTTCTTTAATCTCCACCGTTAGATATGCTAAACCTAAAACCAATGCGAGGATAAAGTTTTCAAACCTAATGTTATTATTTCATTTCTATTCTTCTCATTCATTCAGGGGTTTTCTTCTTTCTTTTTGCAGGAACAATGGAAGTAAAGGAGGAGCTAAGGAAAGCATGAGGGTTTTATTTATGAGTTTCTACCTCTCTCGGATACTCCAATGGGTTTATAGTATTTCATGACCATTCATATAAATCTTTATTTTCATTTTTTAGTTTTGTTAATGCTGGGCATTGCGAGGCTGAAAGTTTTATTTATTTTCATAAAGGAAAGCCGCCTTTGACATGGCCCCATAGGGGGCGGTGATAGGGTCAAGACTAGGCCATATGGCCTTTTCATGGAAGATTGGGGTTTGTGGGGGATGGGTAGGAAAGCCGTCCCACCCTCCCCCACCATGTTTTCCTTTTCTTTTTAATAAAAACCAGCCATTCACCAATAAATCAAACTTAGTTTTATTTTTATTTTTTGAATTCATATATTTCTAGATCCGTTTGATCTCTAAGAAAAATAAGTAATATTTATATGTTTTTTTTTAAAATTTACCTCACTTCCCTCACAAAAGGAAAAGGCTATGGCCATGAGTATGTTATTTAGAAAGTAAATTTCCTTTCCTTAAATCCTTTTACCCTGTACCCATTTTAATTTTTTATTTATTTATCATATATATTTTTAGAAGTTCTATTTATGCTTGGAGAATGAACACATAATCATCATTTTTAGTCCTCACAAAAAGGGGTTAAACCATTTATCTAATAATAAGTTAATGAGAGTCTTCTAAGGTGATTGAAATATTATACAAAAATCTCCTAAGAGTCAATTAGCCAAAGGCATATCCAATTTGTGAGAAAATTGCAACCTTCTATTATTCACTTTACTTTCACAAGAAGAACCAAGGAATTGCTAAAAAAATTCCTAATTCAATTACATAAAACCAACCATTCAGTGTGTATATGACATTAGATGAGCATCTGACAACCGAGAACAATGAACATCTCTTATTTTATTTGATTCAATACATTATGATCACACAAGAAAAAAATTAGATTTGGGGGGGGGGTAACTGCCAATAACATTATATTTCAACCAAGGTCGTTCATGAATAAATATTCTACATGTTCCCAAATACATAAATTTGTTCAATTTTATTCTTGGTTAAAAGGACATAAGTGCATAAATATACTTATAGATTTTATATTTGTGGTTTTCCAACTATCGTATTCTTCATCTTTAGTACCATATTATCTTGCAATTTCATCGACCAATGCCAAGATTGGGATATGATTTCTCCCAATTAAGAGAGTGATGAAAATTAAGTGATTGTATTAGATAGAGACAGAGAGTATACTTATTTTCACATAATAATTGTTCTTCTATCCAAGAGATATGGTAAGCATGAGAGACCAATTCTATATTGTCCATATTTAATCCTAAAGTGCCACAAATATGATTTTCTAAAAGTGTTTTCACCCATTTGTGAAGGATTACTATCACAAGTGTACTTTTTATGATAAAATGTTTAACCAAGTTCCATAAAAATGTCTCACATGAAAAAACTAATAAGGGACCATAATATGAAAATAGGTTTTTCAAGCTCAAGAAGAGTTATAAAGAACTAGAAAATTACCAAGAGATTTATAAATTTTATAACAAGGGCCTTGACAAAAATTAAAATTATGGAACTCAAAGTTTGCTTCCAACAACTAAAGGGATTCTTAGTTTATACAAAGGGTGAAATAGCTATGAACATCACTTTGTACTAAATCATTGTATATAAAGATATACCAAAAATCATTTCTTACTTATAATTTATTTAATGGAGATGAATTAGAGGATGAAGAAACCATTTTTCACTCAAGTATGATTAATTTATGCATACAATCCCAAAAGGGAATTGTAAGGGTTATAAATCACTATTCCAAATTAAAGAGGATTATCACATGAGTTCAGGTAAAAATTCTTGAGGAGTAAGAAAATTATTTTGACCCACATTGATACAATTTAAGATGTGGAGAAATCTTTTTTTGTTATTAGTTTTCTCTACAATGGAGTACATTGATTTATTTCGCACCCATCCCAAATGGGTTTTGCTATGTTTAGACAATATTCTTTTTAACATTGTAACGAGTGTTCTGATGATAATTACTCAATACAGGGATGAATATAAAACTAACCAAACAACAAGGAATATCCCTCATATCTAGGCAACAATTCTACATTCATATATCAAAATTTACCAATTATTTCCAAAACCAAAACCAAGATTTCTTACAGTGTCCAAAATGACTAAGCCAAAAAAATTAGCACCCAAAAATGCTCCTTAACATCTAACTCATATGGGTCACATCAATCGACCAAGAATACATGTAACACAACATGATTACAATATTATAAAATTCTGCACCCTCCAAGATTGTCTTGAATTTTTTTTTAAACAGGTCACTAGGACTCAGTTCTCCCATTGCACAATCTATCCAAAATGGATAGAAAAATGGTCTACCAAACAATTTCCAAATACCCAAATGGAAAAAAAACACATCTAACCCATTATTTTATTATATAGAGAGTTTAACAAGACGTTCAAAATCTAAAACTAGGGAACATATCTCAATCTAGAAGCACCTTTCTAAGGCCAATTATTAAAATTTTGCTAAATTTCATTTCAATTCTCATATATTCTCCTATATATAGAGAATCCAATGAAAGTTACATAATAGTTTTATGATAACCAGGTATCAAACTATGACCTCTGTTCCAGAGCTAATTATCGTTATTGGGCTAGTTTTTTTCATTACAACACGACTAGAGACCTCCAAAACACGCTAAAAAAACTAGCTCCCAAAGTAATTTTCTAAAAACCAATGGTTGAAACTAATTTAAATGGAGAAATAATAGAGGTTAGAAGTGGTAGATTTTAGTTTCCTACCAAGGCTCCCTAAACCATGGGTCCAAATTGAAATGAATTTCATAGTTTTCGGCTACTATCCCATACAACCAAATGATCAACTGGGATAAAAAAATCCTTCAACTAAATGATTCAATGATCCTATAAATTTGGTTTAAATTTTGTTGTGACATATCATGTCACCAGAGAATAAGATAACCCTAAACAACCTCCGTTACGGAAGTCTGAAATACATTTTGCACACTCTTTTTTAACGACTTTTCCTAACTTGTGTAGGATGTTTTAAATTAGAGAATTTGAATGAATTTCATTCCAAACACTACTAGTGGTTCCATTTCTAAAATCATCTCAACTAAGATAGTGATCAATAGCAAAACACATCCCGTGAGTAGGAACAATACTCCAAAGTGGTCATCCTAGATATGTGGCATTCAGTGCCTTGCGACGACTTTCTGTCAATGCAGAAAGGAAGCAAACAAGTTCAGTGGAAATATTTTCGTTAAATGGGAAACCTAACCAAACCAAACTTAGTGTTTAACACTTGATCATTCCCAGTACACCCAGTGTTGGAACTGAGCTCTGATACCAGATGTCACATCCCACTCAATGCGAGTTCCAAAAATAGTAAAATACAACCAAGTATTTCAATCAAAGATGATAAAATATAATAAAGGTGGCAATATATATATTTAAAAAATTACTTATACGGTGATTACGATTACCCACAACAAAAGTAATGTGACTAAGTCACAAATATGACAAAATGGCACTAAACAGCAATCGCAAACGACAAGGAGAATTATAAAATGTTTTACACCATTAATACAATGTCGCATTAACAACCACTCAAGACAAGAAGTTGGCTTAATGTCACTTCCGCAAGTTATATAAAGTATGATTATTTTTATAAACGTTGATGATAAATATATCATGATGGAAGAAAAGTGTTGAAAAACCCATTAACGATTCATGATTACGCTCGAGATAATAAAGAAAGGTTTTGTTTGAATTTCCACAAATTAATTAAATTCCAACAAGTTTTATATTTTTTTCCAAATAAAACTAAATAGGATGTTTGTTAAAGTCCATGGGTAAAATCATGGTCAAGGGTCGCAAGTAGGAAGGTTAATTAATCCATTTAATTAATAAAATACTATTACACCACCTAAGCTTCTTTCCTAAATTAACATTTAAAATTTAAAGTTCCCTAATACAGATCAACTACAGGGTTTAGTCATGTTCTCATCAAAACATAAAGTAATACATTTATTTTAAAAATAAACTTATTAACTAAAGTGAAAATCCAACTAAATCAAGGCCCTAGATTTTCTTTAATCTCCACTATTAGATATGCTAAATCTAAAACCAATGTGAGGATAAAGTTTTCATACCTAATTTTATTATTTAATTTCTATTCTTCTCATTCATTCAAGTGTTTTATCTGTTTTGTTTTTTGCAGGAAAAATGTAGGCAAAGGAGGAGCTAAGGAAAGTGCGGAAAGAGGGTTTCATTTCCGAGTTTCTATTTCTCTTAGATGATCCAATGGGTCTATGGTCTTTCATGACAATTTATATAAATTTTTATTTTCATTTTCAGTTTTGTTAATGCTCAGATGATAAGCCTAAATTTTTTATTTATTTGCTGATTTAAAATTAAATGAAATATATATATACCAAATTATATTTCACACATATACACATGTTATATATATAAGCTATAATTTGACATGGCTTCAAAGTGTACGATGGAAGGGTCAAGACCAGGCCGTATGGCCTTTTCATGGCAGATTGGGGTTTGTGGGGGATGGGTAGGACATCCCTCCCACAACCCCCCACCATTTTTTCATTTTATTTTTAATAAAAATCATCCATTCACCAATAAAGAAAACTTAGTTTTATTTTTATTTGTTTTGAATTTATATATTCCTAGATCCATATGATATCTAAAATAAATAAGTAATATGCATCTGTTTTTTTAATTTATCTCACTTCCCTCACAAAAGGAAAAGGCTACGACCATGAGTATTTTATTAAATAAAATTAAAAGTAAATTTTCTTCCCTTAAATCCTTTTACCTTGTACCCCCCTTTTTTTCATACATACATACATACATACATATTCGGAAGTTCTATTTCTACTTGGAGAATCTAGATTTCGTATATATTCAAAAGTTCTATTTCTACTTAGAAAATCCAGTTTTGATCTAATGTAGGCATAAGGTATATATACATTCTTTTATTTCCTAACTTGAGCTATCCATCTCTAAAGAGATACAAAAAGAGAACACAAAAGATATATTTTTAACTAGGATAGAGGAGGATAAATTCATTTCATAATATTAAACATTCTTTTATTTCCTAAGTTGAATTATCCATCTCTAAAGAGATCCAAAAAGAGAAAACAAAAGAGATATTTTAAACCAGCAACTGTAAGTAAGCTTTTATATTTTTTAGCAACTTTTTCACCCATGATTTTAACTATTCAATTGAGGTTAGAACAACTACAACAGATTGTAATGTTTTTTTTACATAATAAAAAGAAAAATTTTAAATTCACAAAATAGAAATATGAACCTTTTACAATTTTAAAGACCCTTCTTTCAAGCTCCATGCCATCCAAAAGCAGCTCCAAAACCCATGAGAAACCAATTTTTTTACCTCCCAACCCATAGGAATCATTACATACCTTAAGGTGGACTAAAAGGACATGCTAACCTCCCTCCAAGCCCAAGGGAAAGAGGGAGGGGCATGCCTCAAACTAGTAGTAGAAAAATGTCACCAAAACACAATCAATGATATAATACTTAAGACTAATACCTCTAAACAATGCAACATAATCCACCAAATACTTGAGAAGCACCAAAATTATTAATGAGGGAAGAGGGGATAAGATATCCAATAAGTTTCCAAATTAACCATAATAAGTCACCATATCGTTATCTCTCCACGAGACACCATAATATTCTCCTTATATCTCCATAAATTCTCTTCTTATCCCTCCATTCCCTTCAAACCAAATGAACGGGTAAACCATAGTTACCTCAAACTTGTCCATTAAGCATGAGGGTGAGTAACAAATGGATTCGTACCTCTTCCCACACATCCCCAAAATCCAATCCATGTAAGATTGAATGGGAAAATGAAAGACAAGAAAATTGAATAACCAATTCCAATCCACACAATACAATTTTAACCATTTCAAACAAGAACAAATTTTAGGTATGATCCTAACTCAAGATCAAGTAATTTTTCTAATCAAAGCTTCTATAATCCACTTCCTTCTCCTTGCAACCTCCAAAAAGAAAACCCAAAGCAAGAAAAAATTAAGCAAATAACCCCAATCCCTTCCAGAAGAGGGTGGACCAAGTGGGAGGGTCAAAAGTGTCACCCTCCACCTATGTTTCAACCAATCCAAAATCTCCAAAATTTTTACGCCAAAAGCCCCAAATTAAAAGATAAGAAAAGAAATATCCAAGCAATCATGGAGTATCCCCACATCCCAACACCTTTCACATAATAAAGAAAATTTCATAAAAGATGAGGGAGAAAAAGGGGGAAAATGGAAAAATGGGCTCAATTTTCCTTAGAAGGAGCACACCCATCCATAGGTATAGGGCCTAGGGGCTATTTTCAAGGAAATGTTAGTCCATAACTTTCCTTATACACCTCCTAAATGTCACCTTTTTCCCAAATCCGAGTTTGGGGAAAATATGGAATTTAGGCGAGGTAGTTAGGCTCACCTAATCCATGATTAGGTGTCCCAAATCCTCCATAGGGAAGACTAAAGGAAAACATAACCAAATTTTCATAAAATTCAAGGGGTTAGAGTTAAAATCAAGGTCAAAGCTAATAGAATAGAGGATTATAATTATTAATAGAAATGCCATAGTAAGAGGGGTTAGCAAAACTAATAATATAAGAAGTTAATAATAATACAAAATCACAAGGGGGGTTTAAATAATCCACAACAAGACCAAGGTAAAGAAAGGTGACCCATAGAAAAATAAACTAGGAAAGGAACTTTAGCCTTTTAGGGCCCATTGTGCTAGTTCGAGACATCCCCTACCTGAGTCCCATGTTTCTCACATGATGAAACCTTTCATCTGCACACTTAAGTTAAACATTATATTTCCCAATAATAGCTAACAAATATGAACACAATGCAAGAAATATCTCAATGATAATCCACATATGATCAAAAAAATAGTTAGTGAATAATCAAACTATGATCCACCAATAGTGTAACAAGAGGGGAAACACGATAATGCATCTACGAAAAATATATACACCATCCTATGAGATCTCATAATCTAGTCATAATCATCATGATAGGAAATAAGAGATAAAATATGTGGAATAATCCCTTATAGAATCGCAACAGTAGAAACTAATATGCAGAAAATATTACAAATCTCAAATAAAAGTGCAGAATAAATAACACAACACAGAAAGACAATATTTAACGTGGTTCACCCAATTTGGGCTACGTCCACCAAGAATCACTTGCTCAGATTTTATTACAAGCCTCCACTCTCTCAATACAATACCCAGATCCGTTTGGAGCTATGCTCAACAAAATCTATAGAATTCACACCTGAATTGAAAGCACATTTACAATGCATTTTCTTGTATATCTTTTATATGCATAAGACCATATAAATAGAAAATTTCTTAAGCAGTTTGATACAAAACCGTGGGTATTAAAACCATGGGAAAAAAAAAACCATGGGTAAAAAAACCATGGGTATCAAAACAATGGGTACTGAAAAACCATGGGCCCAAAAATAGCCCATAACGGTTACCCATTACCCATGGGTTAATAAACCACCCATGAAAATTTGCTTCGGGGGCTTCACCCCCCCGAACCCCCTTGACCTGCTCACCAGGTGAGCAGGACCACTGTAAAAATACCTGAGTGTAACACATAGAAGGTGTACCACACTCTAACATGAAAATAGGATCCACAAACATAACAATCTCCCACTTGGAGACTGATTTCCACTGAGCAAGCTTCTTAACCCTTCACTATCATCCATGAAGGCCAACCAAAGCTGAACATAGCTTTAGTTTATCCCTTGTGACCACCTTGGTCATCATGTCTACAGGATTCTGACTGGTATGAATCTTCTCCAACTTCAACTTATCTTCCTCTAAAGCTGTCCTGATGAAGTGATATCTCAACTGTATATGCTTCGTCCTGGAGTGGAAAGCAGAGTTCTTAGCTAGGTGTATAGCACTCTGACTATCACTATGCAACTTACATTCCTCCTGCTTATGCCCCAACTCCTCAAGCAATTGTTGTAACCAAATCATCTCTTTGCTTGCCTCTATGGTAGCAACATACTCAGCCTCCGTGGTTGACAAAGCCACCAGCTTCTGTAGTCATGAAATATAGCTCACTGTTGTCCCACCTACAGTGTAAATATAACCTGTCATGCTCCTCTTGCTGTCTACATCTCTAGCCATGTCTGAATCTACATAACCACGTAAAGTGGTGTCTGATCCACTGTAGCACAAAACTGTCCCCATGGTCCCTCTCAAATACCGAAGGATCCACTTTACTGCTTGCCAATGCTCTTTACCTGGATCACTCATAAATCTACTCACATCTCCCATTGCATGGGCAATATCAGGCCTAGTGCACACCATAGCATACATCAAACTGCCAACCGCTGATGAGTAAGGTACCTTGGACATCTGGTTTCTTTCCTACTCTGTCTTGGGACACTGCTCCTTTGATAACTTAAAATGGCCTGCCAAAGGAGTCCTAACTGGTTTAGCATCCTGCATGTTAAACCTATCCAATACCTTCTTAATGTACTCTTCCTGAGATAAAGTCAGCTTATGTTCCTTCCTATCCTGAGTTATCCTCATACCAAGGATTTGTCTGGCAGCCCTAAAATCCTTCATATCAAAGGATTCACTAAGTTGTTTCTTGAGTACTTTTATTTCCTATGCATGTTTTTACCTGCAACCAGCATGTCATCAACATACAAACACAGGATAATATAACTTCCATCCTCAAATTTCTTTGTATACATGCAATGGTCAGAATGACAAATGATATAACCTTGCTCCATCATGAAGCTATCAAACTTCTTATACCATTGACGTGGAGCTTGTTTCAAGCCATACAAGCTCTTCTTCAGTTTGCACACCATCTCCTCTTTACCTTTGACTTCATATCCTTCTGGCTGCTGCATATATAGCTCCTCCTCCAAATCACCATGGAGAAATGCAGTCTTTACATCTAACTGTTCTAAGTGCAAGTCTTCTGCTGCCACTATTCCAAGAATAGTTCTAATAGAAGTCATTTTTACTATAGGAGAAAAGATCTCATCAAAATCTATACCTTGTTTCTGTGTAAACCCCTTGACCACCAACCGGGCCTTATATCTTTTCTTTCCTCCTTCATCTTTAACTCTGTACACCCACTTGTTCTGCAATGCTCTTTTGCCTTCCAGTAGCTTCACCAAATCCCAAGTCTGGTTCTCCATGAGAGACTTATGCTCCTCATCCATGGCTTTCTCCCACTTCTTACTGGCATCTACCTGCATTGCTTCATCAAAGCTCTCTGGCTCTCCACTATCAGTGAGTAATAAATAATAAAGAGAAGGAGAAAAACGTTCAGGTTCTTTTCTTACCCTAGAAGACCTCCTCACTGTAGGAGTTTAGGGTTCCTGTTGAGTAGGTTCATGAACTGATTCATGGGTCACTGTCCCATCCGGAAGATCCTCTACCAATGCATATTCTTTCTTGGATTCTTCCCTGTTTTCCTGCAACTGTTACTTATACATGACTTTCTCATTAAAGACCACATCCCTAGACCGAATGATTTTCTTGTCCTTAATACTCCAACATTTAAATCCAAAGTCATCACCACCATAACCAATAAAAGTGTATTTTTCTGATTTAGCCTCTAGCTTGGTCCTATCATCCTTGTCAATATGAACAAACACCTCACATCCAAAGACTCTAAGAAATGAGTAATTGACTTTCTTACCATACCAAGCCTCCTCAGGTATGCCTCCATCCAAGGCACTTGAGGGTCCTCTGTTTATTAAGTACACAGCTGTGCTCACCGCTTCTGCCCAAAAATAAAGAGGCAGTCCTGCATGTATCCTCATGCTCCTAGCACATTCCATTATTGTTCTGTTCATCCTTTCTGACACCCCATTCTGCTGCGGGGTTCCTAGAACCATGTTTTTGCCTACGGATTCCATTCTTAGAACAATAATCATCAAATTCATTACTGCAATACTCCCCTCCATTATCTGACCTGAGACATTTTAACTTAAGACCTGTTTCATTCTCTACCAAGGCTTTCCATTTAAAAAAAGTATCAAATACATCAGATTTGTTTATAATACAATAAACCCAAACTTTCCTTGTTACATCATCAATAAAAGTAACATAATAACTTGAACCCCCAAGAGATGATACCTGAGCTGGACCCCACACATCAGAATGTACCAGCTCTAACTTACTCTCTTTCTTCGTAGGTCCAACCTTGAGAAACCTTACTCGCTTCTGTTTCCCATATATGCAGTTCTCACATAAATCTAAACCTATTTCTGTATATCCAGGAAAATTCTTCTTTATGATGTCCATGCCCTTATGGCTCATATGATTGAGCCTATAGTGCCATAATGTTGTATCTGCATATGAAGCCACAAGATTACAATCATTAGTACTATCAGTGGATAAATACAAGGTTCCAACCTTCTTACCTCTTGCCACCACAAGAGCACCCTTGGTAACCTTCCAAGAGTCAGCTGTAAATATCACAGTACAACCATCACTTCCCAATTGCCCCGCCGATATCAAATTTCTCCTTAATGTAGGTACATGTCTGACATCCTTCAATAGCCATGTATTCCCATTCTGCATCTTAACCTGAACAAAACCTTTTCCAACTATACTGCAAGGCTCATCATCACCAAGAAAAACATGCCCAAAATCCCCTTGAACATAATCAACAAAATAATGCCTATGTGGAGTAGCATGAAAAGAAGCCCCTGAATCTAAAACCCAAGATTCAGTAATATTATGTAAAGAAAGAATCAAAGCATCTTGACATACATTACCCGATGCCACATTTGCCTCCTTGTTTTCTTCCTGTTGTTTCTTCTTGTCTCGAAGCTCCCAACAGTCCTTCTTTGCATGCCCAGACTTTCCATAGTTCCAACATACAATCTTGCTCTTGGATTTTGACCTTGCCCGATCTTTTGATTTTCCACAGTTTCCTCTATTCTTCTGTCTCCCTCTAGTTTCCACTTTCAAAGCATTCCCTGAAGTAGAAGATTCCCTAGAGCTTTTTCTTCACATTTCCTCGCTTAGAATCACCCCTACAACATCCTCAAACTTCAACTTTGAGTTAGTTGGAACCGAGTTGCTTACCGCCATTACGAGGCTATTCCAACTTTCAGGTAAAGAGCACAGAATTAATAAAGCCCTAACTTCTTCATCAAATTCTATTGTAACTGAAGATAGCATATTCACAACCGTATTAAAATCATTTAAATGATCTGCTACTGAACTATTCTCAGACATCTTCATATTAAACAACTTTTTCATTAAAAATATCTTGTTAGAGGTAGAGGGTTTTTCATACAACTTCCCTAATGCATCCATTAGATCTTTTGTAGTCTTTTCCTTTGAAACATTAAATAATACCGAAGATGCAAGACATAACCGGATCATTCCAAGTGCCTTCCGATCCAACAAATCCCATTCCGCATCTGTCATACTCGAGGGTTTGTTCACCTTCTCAGACAGTGGAGTATAAAGATCCTTCTGATAAAGGTAATCTTCCATCTGCATCTTCCAAAGACTAAAATTCTACCCGTTGAATTTATCAACCCTAGATCTTCCATCATCTTCCATAGCTCCCACTCAAGATAAAAATTTCCCTGCGATTCAACACTTCAGAAAACTAAAACTAGGCTCTGATACCAATTGTTAGGAAATAAGAGATAAAATATGCGGAATAATCCCTTCAGAATTGCAACAGTAGAAACTAATATGCAGAAAATATTACAAATCTCAAATAAAAGTGTAGAATAAATAACACAACACAGAAAGACAGTATTTAACATGGTTCACCCAATTTGGGCTACGTCCACCAAGAATCACTTGCTCAAATTTTATTACAAGCCTCCACTCTCTCAATACAATACCCAGATCCGTTTGGAGCTATGCTCAACAAACTCTACAGAATTCACACCCGAATTCAAAGCACATCTGCAATGCATTTGCTTGTATATCTATCATATGCATAAGACCATATAAATAGACAATTGCTTAAGCAGTTTGATATAAAAACCATGGGTATCAAAACCATGGGAAAAAAAAAAACCGTGAGTATCAAAACAATGGGCAAAAAATTGTGGGTATCAAAACAATGGGTAAAAAAAAACCATGGGCCCAAAAATAGCCCATAATGGTTACCCATTACCCATGGGTTAATAAACCACCCATGTAAATTTGTTTTGGGGGCTTCGCCCCCGAACCCCCTTGACCCACTCACCAGCGAGCGGGACTGCCGTAAAAATACCTGAGTGTAACACATAGAAGGTGTACCACACTCTAACATGAAAATAAGCTCCACATACAATTATATAATTGCATTATATTATGAATCCTTTCATGACTCACAAAATACTAATATTCTGAATGCATTTGATGAAAAATTCAGAGTAAATTATCTTTCAAATGGGGATCAAGAGGTAACTTTAAATTATTGAAAAATAACTTTATGTATTCATTTGAAAAATAAAGCTAATTTTCTATTCACTTCTTTCAGAAGAGAGTAATTTTATCACATACAAGAATACAAGCTGCAGTTAGAGGCCATTATGTAAAATCATCTCCTATTACATTTACTTGTAAAAAACACATGAGGAGTTCTATTACACCCCCTTAATTGCAAGTGCAACATAAAAATTCATCAATTGTTCTAGGTATTATTGTTGTTAGTCTATCAAGTTATAAATAATGGAGCATACATTGTTTTAAATTTTTGTTAATAGTACTATACTTTTTTAATCATTACTAAACATTTATAGATTCCTCAAATAATTTTGATCAAAATTCCCTACATCTACATGAAAAAATGGAATCCATAAGGTTTCAACCAATGAATGGGGAAGAAATAACTCCTAGACAGACTCTACAAGGTACATATTTAGTACCACTTTAACTTTGATGTTATATTTACTAAACATTGAATTCTAATTTCTATTTGTGTTTTGTTCATATTTTATTTTTTTAGTTCCACTTTCCTCATCCAAAAAGAAAACGATGCCACCACCACCACCACTGTACAAGTTCAAACAAGGAGAAAATGAATATATTTTCCAAGTGAAAGTGGTGGCACAGTTCATTTGACAACAACAAAATTTCCAAATTTATCTTTTGGTGGTCTCCATAGTGCAATGGGAACCACCATTTTACATCAAATTGATATTAATGATGATTTATTTGGTATTGAGAGTGGTGCCCCAACTAGTTTTAATCAACATGATATGATTCAGGGATCAAAAGTGCCCTAGATAGATCCTATTTTACAGGCAATGACACCCAGTTTTCCATACAACACACCCTCTCTAACATAAATACCATCATCTGATGATCCATTAACTAATTTTACTTTGTATAATTTTTTGGTAGAGAGATATTATGAAACTATTAATGATGTTGTTCTGCAGTATATAGAGACTTTGAAAACATGGGAATTCTGGGTCAAATTAGTGATGAAGAAAATAAATGCCAATTTTAATAACCATTCCAAAAGAAATCATTTATTTACTGTAGTTCAAAATGAGTAAACAAAGATAGATGTATTACTGAATCAATCTCTCTTAGGTGCCATTATAGTAATCAATGGCTATAATGATAATGTTTTGGAGGTCATGTTAAACAAGTTGATAAATTTAAATGGTGAAGACTAACCTTATTATAAAAAATAGGATAGAGAATTTTTTTTTTTTTGTCATTACAAATTTTGAAAAGGATAAAGTTGTTGTAAGTTTAACACTTTCTTTCTATTTAAATTTTACATATTTTTATTTTTAACTAATAACATTTCTTTATTCAAATGGATTTAAAATATGAAAAATTGAAGAATGAAGTATTGGTCTTGGATCTTCATCTCAAGAATGCACGTAAAATTTCACATGTTATTTCATTGAAGGAAAAACTTGTATTCCTAAATTAACATAACAACACATTGAAGAAAATAATTAGGGAGCATGAAAAGGATCTAGAGATATTGTTCAAGAAAAAATCAGACGAGGATCCTAGTTTTCTTTCAGTAGGTGATGCACCCAATCAAGATAGGGAAAATATTTCTAATATCAATGACATATAAGATGATCTAATTAAACCAGGAGCATTAGTGACAGAAGATACAAGACTAGGGGAGCATATTAGAATGGGAGTTGATTGTGATTCCTTATATTATAATACCGAGAAGAATTGAAATGTAAATCTCAATTGAGACGTTTTTTCACTTTTGTAAATTATTTTGTAATATTTGGCATTTTATTAATATATATTATTTTCATAACATCTATATTGTTTTGTATTTCGTAATAATGTAAAGTGTAAGATCAAAGTTTTATTCGTAATTATTGTTTTCATATCTTGTATTGCACAAAAATTATAATAAATAAGGATAAATAAATTGTTTTACCCAAAAAAATACATATATAAATGTAACAATTTCATATGAATTTTTATATAGGAATAAATATTTATAATACAGACCAAGCTAAAACTCGTGTAGCTGGAACAATCCTTGAGAAAACCCTTTTTCTTTAGAGATATTTATATCTATTATGCCAACCGAGAATCCACTTCCTGGGTCAATATTAAGATCATATTTGTTGCTCACTGTATTAGTGACTCCTCTTCTTTCACAAGTGAAGTCCAAATGGAAAGTTCCCTTTCATAAGGAAATGCATCCTCGAGATAACGCGAAACATACAATCTCAAACACGTCTCCAGATTTTTATCCAATCTATTTTAAAGTTTTGATTTAAAAAATATAATGCACTAAAGACCCATTCATCTTCCACTGATCCCAAAATCATCATTTGGAAAATATAATATAATAAGAAATATTCACCAATATTTTCTTTCAGGAAGTTGGTGGGATATAATATTTTTCATAGCCTTGTGATAGCTCCATTTTCCATTGTCTCATTTAGATACCAATATTGATAAATCATTGTAAGTCCAAAATGAGTTGAATGAGATGTCAGTAAATATTTCTTCAAAAATCCTTTAATTTAAACTCCATTTCTCTATATGAACTTCCTAAAATGATTAATCAGGGAACTCATAATTTGAGAAATATATTACTTACTAATTCTTCACTATGACCATCAATAATGTTCCAAAATATGGGATTCACTACTCCCATGTCTTCAAGTGGGTCATCCCTTTTAAAACGATCTCTAATTTCTACAGATAATATTTATGAAATCTTTCTCAATTTCATCCATGTATAAGAAATAACAGTGTCGTATAAAACACACATTACATCAACTTCTTTAATTTCTACTCTTAACAAATCAACTCTTTTTTGAAAAGTATGTATTGGTATCTGCTTCTCATTAATTATGATACAAAGATAATCCTTAATATTTAATTTCAAATAACAATTAGGATCCTTAATATCAATTAAATTTTTCCAATTTTCAAATATAGGCCCTTTAAAACTATCTTTGGACATGTATAAAATGTCTAAATTTTGACATAGATGTTTTCTAAACCAAATGAATTCAACAATTTATATGGATCTCTCTTGAGCATATTTACTCAAACAATTGATTTCCTTCAACATGGAAATAATAACACTTAATATAAGCAATGTTTCAGAATCTTCTAAACAATACAACACCTCTTTTGTCTTGTCAGCTTCTCTACAATATTTATGCATAAAACCTGCCAACGATGAATATTCTTTAAAAACTCTGCATGCAAGCTCATACATAGAAATACATATTGTATTGAAACATATTTTAGAATATTTTTACCTTTAGTCACTCCAATTTTAAATATTTGGAACTCTAGAAATATTTTCTTACTACTAGACATATATGTATGCAAGTTGCAAATAAGCTCTTTGAATTTTGCAACACTTTCAAATGCGCTAACTATTTTGTATGAAAAAATTCATTCTATGAGCCATGTAATGAATTTGAGGCATATATGGGTCAACATTTGTTTGTATTTGAATGAAAATACCATTTATGTGCCCCTGCATTATTGATGCACCATCTATAACAACACACTAATTTAGTAGCATTAGTATAATAATCCATCGTAGCTATATCCATCAAAATTTAAATAACCAACTTGTAAAGGTTATAAAATTTGTAATTTTCTATCATTTTATGGACTGATAATAAATGAGGTTTTCTTATATGGTTCCCAAAAGTATAAACAAGAATTCATACCCATGATGTGTTGTCAACTGTTGTGACCTCATCAATAGATAGTGAGATAAATCATGCACTTTTTAACCTTTTCTTTCAAATCTTCCTTCTCAATCGTTGCTAGGCATTTTTCCATTTCCTAAGAACTTCTTCCTGACCAATACAATTGTGGAATATTACATAATCCATTATGTTAAAATAAAATTTTATAATACATAAAATTAGAAATAGGTATACCCTTTTTTAGAATGTGCTAAATAGTTGAGAGTTGTATATTTTTGGCTCGTAGATTAGACTGAATTTTTTTTCTTAATTGAACTATAATTGTTCCTCCTTTCTCAACAAAATTTTGTATCCATTTATGTTCATTTTCATACTCTACTGCATATCTTACAAGTATGCATTCTTTTGCATTTTTCCATCCGTGTGTTTGTTTTATTTGACCATCTTTTTGCTTAAATGGTACATATATTTTACCTCAATGTTTCTCAATTCTATCGAACTTGAGTTGCATTTTGTGTTCTTTTCCAAGTTTCCAGCTAGACAAATTGTACATTTACATTATTTTGGAGTATCATAACATTTTTATGGATCTACTGATTCTATGAATGGATATTTAGCTTCCTAGTAAAACTTAAAATACCTTCCAATAATCCATCTACTTCTCTCTCTTCATAAATTTTCTATTGTATTATCAACTGAAATAAATGTTTGATCACTATGTGTAGAAATATCTCATGTTTGGTGGATCTCATCATCAATAATTTCTATTATCTTCCTTTTCAAATAATTGAAAGTAAAATATCAAGTTGAAGTTGGTGTTTGATGATAGGAATTGTCTTCTTCTTGTTGTATATCATAATCATGAATGTCATCCAATGTAGGCACACAGTAAAGATTATCCTCAAGTAGAGGCATGCCTCATCAATAAAATTCTCAGGTGGTGAAAAGTTATTGTGATTAATTCTTTCATGTGGAACATCACTATCAATGGGTTCTTTATAAAAAAGGGTTTTTGAAATTTGTTTTATTAAGTATATTATTGAAATTTTTAATTTAAAAATAAATAATAAGGCTTAATTATTTAATTAATACATAATACGTTGATTTGGTGTGGATGTTAGTTGCATCTACATGGCCCTTTTTGTGGATGGCTAAAATAAGATAAAAGATCCATTTTTTGACTATTGGCCCGCTAGGGCCGCCACTTTTGGATTATCAGCTGAGGAAATAAAATATTTATCTAATTTTGGAAATGAACATGGGCAAGGTTTTGATGATCATCTAGATTTCCGGGAAGACATCTGCATTATTTGGGTAGGCATATGGAATTTTCATTCAGGCATCTAGGTTATGTGGCTGGACATTATGACATTATTGGAAGGTTTTTGAAGTATTTTGTTGAGTGACTGGACACTATTGGTGGGTGTATGTAGTATTTTTTTAGGCATCTGAACTATGTGGGGGTGTCTAGGATGCGTAGTCAGGCATCTAGACTATGTAGTTATGTGTCTAGACTACGTGGTTGACCATAAGGCATCTTTTATACACGTGATTGATGGTAGATGCTTAGATTTTTATTAGTATATATTAGCGAATTTAATTGATTTTTATTTTGAGGCATCGATGATATACATACATAAATATGAAATTTATGTTATCAAGTTGATTATAAAAGTAACTTGCATCTTGAAATTTTAGGCGAAATGCTTCTTCGTATGACTCATCCAAATCGCCAAATGTAAATTTCAAAAATGTAAATATTCATGAATTAGAAAAATTAGCCACTAAAATTTTCCTTGTAGTGGATCATCATGACACTTTAAGAGATCTTGAGAGTATTCTTGTGGAGTTTTTGGGTGGATCATGTTAGTTGATCATCCTTTTCAGATCCTTTGAGCTATAAATGTAGGGACGAGAAATATATATTATTCAACATATTCTTCATCCCTATATTCTCTTCTCTTTTATCTCTTCCTTTTTCTATATATGTGAAATTAGGAATTGTTGAAAAATAATTCATCTTTCTTGAAAGTAAGGTTACTCTGCTCTATTGGGCTTGAGCTTTCTGAGTTCCTATAAACTTTGATTTTATGCTTTGTAAATGAATGATCCTTGGATTACGTCGATATCATACTGTGTAATTGTATCTCTTAATATAACCATGATTGTGGCTCATATATGCACTTTTTTTTATGTTGATTATTTCTCACCTCTATGTTATACTCATGGTTTATTGTGTGTGAAATTTGCAAGGTTTTTATTCATCGTGTCTTAAAGGGTGAGAGTGAAATTTATATATATATATATGCATGGTTTAGTTTTGGCTCACATCTACTCTCAAGATTTATGTTTTATCCTTTCACTTTCTAACTCATAAAGGAAGGGCAACCCCCTTTCTTCTTTGTTCATCACCATGTTTTTATTTCATGTTTTCTCATTCATTTTCTCTAGAAACTAACATATTAGAGTAGAGTAGTGATTAACATGGAGTAGTTAGGATAGGAAGATGGCCTTCTCCATAGGTTTTCTTTAAGGATCCGAGTGTCCCACACCTTGGAGGCATTCTCATTGTTGATGTTGAGATAAAAAAAAACCTCCAAATTGGTTCTAATATCATTGATGCACATCTCATACATATAACAAAATCCACTATTAGCTTCTCTAGTTTTTGGAGATTTAGAATTTCCTACACATAGTATATTTGGTTATATATGATAAGTTGTTCATTTTTCAATAAATATCCACATTTTTTCACATATGGAGGCTCTAGAATATAAATTTACAACCAACAAGTATAATAGAATATAAATTTACAACCAATAAATATTTACACTATGCATAATATAAATTTACATTTTTCAATAAACACACTACAACCAACATGATGCATTTAAAATATAAATTTACAATGAAAACTATTGACCTGAACTATCAAGTATCCATATCATATGGCTGAATGAAATAGAATATTAAATGTATTTCTTATATATACAACGTAATAAATTTTCATAAGTTATATATGCAATACATTTCTACAATTCATACCCCTTTACATTGATGGGCATAAGAAAACCCTCTTTTGATGATAAATCCTTGTCCTCTATAATTCTATTGGTGTGTTCCTAGCATCTTTTGACTTATAAGAGTACCAATGTATTTGAGTTGCAACAAATTTAGAAAAGAGAAATTATAAAAATAAGTTAAAATCAATGTCATATGACAAGAGGAAACTTTTTATATTACATTCAACTTGTTACTATAGTAAAAAATTAACACAATATCTAATTTTTTTATTAGATAACGTAAAAATAGGGATCGAATGCCAGGGGCTGTTACAAAAAGAGGAACAGAAACCCATGAACATGAAGGAAACAAAAAAGTCTAAGAAAGGAGTTCAACATGCTTAACTCTTACATTGGAGATCAGGACTTTGAACCAAAGAGAGAAAACATATCTAAAGAAATTTAATAGTATCAATATTAATATAGTTTAATTAAAAAAGATGTTGACATAGCAAAATTAAAATTAAAATAACTCAAAAAAACAAGAGAAATTATATATATTTTTTAAAATTTTATAAAATAATTACACATAAAAAGCAACTATATAATACAAAACCATTTTTAAAATAAAAATACATTTTCCATTTTAATAAATATACTAAAAAAAAACAAACTAATTAGATAAAATAAAATGAGAAGAAACCGACAATATTTCCCAAACATAAAGTATACATTAATGCCAAATAAATTTATAGGTGTAAAAGTGAAATTCTAGTGCTTATTGAGGAGTTGGAAGAATCCATACAACTAAAATTATGAAAAAACATCAACTTGAATTACTAGACTATTTTTATAAATATATTTATGATGAATTCCAATTGTTCTATTATATTCAATTTTACTAGGTCATTTGTTGTTATAGTTACGTTGTTATCTTATCAACTCTAGAAAATATTTCTTCTCTCTTTAACACCATTTTTATATTTTTTCATTCTTTCTCTACAATGAAAGTTTCTATACCATACCATTTCCCCATCAACGAGAAAGATAGTTGATGGAGATGATGTCTATAGTAAGAATCAATTAAATTTCAACTGAATTAAAGGGTTTTCTACAATTATGTGAAATGTGGAAGGTGGTGTCTACATTATATCAACTACTCAATTTAATCATGTTTGTGTGATCAATCGATGCATGCATGGCATGGCATATCATTAAATGTTAGACACATACTTTTTTATATTGTCTTTCATTATGTATAGACACATTATATGTATATTGTCGTCTTTCATTTTGAATAAATACTATGAACCATATCATTTATGCAACTAACGCAATAACACTCGACCTAAAAAAACAAATTTTACTATGAAATGTTTTGGTTGCTAGTTAGGTTGGTCCATTTCTTTTATCTTGAGTCCAAAATACTCTTGATTTTCTCCCAAAATTCAACATAAAAAATTATAACCCACCTATACTCCATATCAAACAAGCTAACTCAGAAATCAATACTCATCCCCTAAATTCGATCCTACTCTTTATAGGACACTTATAGTTAACCTTTATTGTCTAAGTGAGATTAGGCTTGAAATATCCTTTGCTATAATTTGTATTATTTTCATGTTTCATAATGGAAAACCATTTCAAAATCAACAAATAGAATTTTGAGATATCTTTCAAGAGACGTAAATATTGTTGAATGTGGGTTGGAGATTATGATACTAAAAAAACCATCTTTGAGTCAGTTGTCTTCTTGGTTCCCTCCCCCTCTCATATAATAGTACGAGAGACAAAATTCCAATTCTCTAGAAGAGCTTTGAATGAGACAAAAAATATGGTAATGGAAGCTCATTTGGTGAAGTTGTTTCACCGTCCACCCTCCTATACTAAATCTATTGCAAAGATTTGTGGACCCTTAGTATAACCATCATGAATTATTTCCTTGACCTTGTTTGTGATGTGATGGACGTTTATCTAGTTAACAGTGTAGTAAGGAAGGGAAAACAACAAAAGATCTAACAAAACATTCCATCATTCAGTCATTTGGAATCTTGTATCCGGTCACATGCATGTTTTCCATATAATTATCTAACGCCAACTTTTGCTGAAGTGATTGCTAATGTTGTTTTCATTTTTCTTGAATTTTTCTGGTCTTGTTTGTAGCGAGCTGCTATAAAACAATGGGTGAAACTAATCAGACTAGAGGCAAATCTAATTGGAATATACCAAGTGGGGTCAGTGATGAGAAAATTCCACCACCCAGGAAATTAATAAGATTAAAATTTTAAAAATATTAAACTTAATGTGGGTTGGTTACGTTTAATGATATAATAAATCGTCAAATTCTTAATTTTTTTATTATTTAATTTCTATAAAATATTACTAATTATTTATATAATGATTTTAAAACTGGCCATCTAGAAACCATAAATGATTTGATGTTATCTATATTTATGGTGTATTATAAGCAATTTAATCTACACACGTGATTCCCATGAGTGTGGGCACATTTTGCATTACGTTGTTTATCATGCAATTATACGATGAATATGACAAATCACGTGTTTTCCCATAATAGAGTTTTATTTAAAAACATGTCTTTTTCCAATGAAAATTTTGGAAGCTCTTATAACATGTCGTTTCCAAAGAAAATTTTAACACTTTGTATGCTGGCAAAACTATAATTTTCAAGGAGGTAGACATTTTCGGTTTTATATAGCTTCTTTTCTACTTATGTTTTATTTATCCTCTACTTAAGTCAATCACCGGCTACCTCTTCCATTACATTTCTATTTACAATATTGAATACAAAAAGAGCTTTTTCCCTTCATCCCCTCTTTTTTTAAAGAGGAGCTTTGATCTCAAAGTCGGTCAACTTATAAGAAAGTTTTAACCATATTTTCAAATACCATTATTTGAAATAACATATGAATGAGAACGAGGGATTTATTTATTCTGCCAAACTTTCTTAGTAGTTTGAGTATATTTTTCAACACTATTCCATCTTTACGTTGAATTTGGATGATGTTTTAACTTATGTACCAAGATTGCTTCTCCCTTCCTTTTCAACTTGCACATATTATCCTCCAAGTCCAAACTATTAATTTCTATAAATTAATTATACTCATTAAGAACTGGATGCTTGCCTATGAACTCCTTTGTTTCCAAAGGTTCATTCTCTACGGATAGTCATTTCCACTCCACCTTGAACATTTGCATCTAGCACTATTCTAAATATTCCTTAATTCCTTCCCAATAATGCACTTTGAATCTAGCACACACTTTCCTTCTTCATTAGTCATCAATAATCCTATCTAAGGCCCTGCATGCACCCCTATCTTCTTCTTCAAACATGACACATGAAACATGTTATGCATCCTTCCTTAGTTTGGTATGTCTAATGTGTAGGATACTTCCCCCACCTTCGTTGGCACCCCAATATAACCCATAATACGCTGGTTGCAACTTTAGTTCCTTGCTCGTTTCAACATATTTTGTTTATACAATTATATTTATACAAACACCATGTCCCAAATCTCAAAAAATCCCCTCTATCTTGTGTTAATCTATTTGTTGCTACATCTTGTTGGCACTCATTACTAAGTTGTTCTTCACAATTTGCAAAATAATTTGCACCCCTATCTTCTTCTTCAAACACGACACATGAAACATGTTATGCATCCTTCCTTAGTTTGGTATGTCTAATGTGTAGGATATTTCCCCCACCTTCGTTGGCACCCCAGTATAACCAAAAATATGCTAGTTGCAACTTTACTTCCTTGCTCGTTTTAACATATTTTGTTTATACAATTGTATCTGTACAAACACTATGTCCCAAATCTCAAAAAATCCCCTCTATCTTATGTTAATTTGTTTGTTGCTACATCTTGTTGGCACTCATTACTAAGTTGTTCTTCATGAGTTGCAAAATAATTTGCATTTCTTACATTGCTTCCTCTACCACTAGGACCTCCCCCCTTTGAATTAACCACTTTAATGAAAATGGTGGATCATCCCTATATGATACCTCAAATGATGTCATTCTCATTATTGAATGATACATGGTGTTCCTCCAAGACTCTAACAAGTGTATCCATTTAACCTACTTCCTCTTTTATCCCTTGCATACATTCTTAGACACCCTTGAAAGTAATTGTTTACCACTCTATTTTCCCATCTATTTGGGTATTTTATTTAGTTCATGTTGTGCCCATGAATTTCACGACCCAAAAATTGTCATCCAAAGGCTGGTAAAAATGAGTCATTTTTCTGTTTTAAAATACTAGTTAATAATTGAAGTAGATCAAACCATGATTCTTATTCCAAATCAATTGACTTAGTAAGGATGAATCGAACCGGTTATAATATTACTTACACAACAATTCTATTTTTTGGCATGAGTGAGTTTATGATGTTGTCATTGATGTAAAAGTCCATTAATGACAAAGAGGATGATCTAGGAGAAGTGCTAGAGGATGCTTGGCATGATGATGACATGAGTGGACACAGTGTGAATGATTTGACCTAGTAGGCCTAATCAAGTGAGGTAGCTAGCCTAGGTGATAGTGCATGGCGGTTTGAGTTGCATGGTGACTTGAGGATCATGGCAGAGGCATGAAGAGTATGATTGGAGAGTTTTGAGACATTCACATGACCTTCAGAGTGTAGGTACAGGTGGAAGACTCAGTTACAGGTGCTCATCTAGACCTAGTCTAGGTGCTTAGAGGCCAAATGAACTACGAGAGTGAGGTTTAGAGCCATGTGAGCTCTTGGAAGAATACAAGGAAGTGAGACATGTTGTCTTAGGGGTGTTAGGTCCTTTTTGAGGCCTTGGAAGCAGACCCATGATGTTTTTCTACTTTAGATAGGTCTAAACTAGATCTAATCTTAGGGTTTGGAGGTCTATTGGAGCATGTTAGTCAATTGTAGGTGTGTATGAACTCTTGAGGAAATTCATGGAGGTTTGTTATGTTTTTTCCATCATGTAGAGGCAGTTTGCAGAGGTTGCATACTTGGTTATAATGTTAGTTCACTTTGTTATGTCCTATAACATGCAAAACCATAAGGCATAGTCATGAAAAACATGGTGGTTGAGAATATGCAGACCTATTTGAGAAAATGTGATGATTGGATGTTGTAGAGGACTCCATATTTCCAAATAGATATGTTAGAGCTTATGAAAGTATGTGGGTCCCACTCAAAGTTGCAAGTTTATGAAGAATTTCAGTTTGTGCAAAATATTTCCATTAAACCTATTGAATAAATCACCATTTATGGAAGCTTGGGAGTTGTACTATATTTATATGATATTTTTAGGTCATGATTGAGGCCCTAGAGGGCAAAGTGTGCCCTATCTTTGAAGACTAGGTTTTGGGCCTAAAAGGAAAGTTTAACAATGTTGGAAAATGGAAGTGCTTGAGGACTTGTGAGCTTAATGATGGAGTATAATGGCATTTGAGGTGTTTTAAACATCCAATGTAACATGTTTCATGTTTTTGGTGAAGTTATGAAAGTGTAATGAGGTGGCATTGTTTAAGTCACAAGTTGACCTAGTTTGATTGATTTAGGGCATGACTTCTTTAGCTAGACGATGGATGTTGAAGATCAATGTTTTGGCTTAGCTGATGATGGTTATACATTTGAGAGTGAATAGGGATGAATTTTTTTCCTATTGAATTCCTTTAGAGGTTTTGAAAGTGTAAAAAGGGTGCAAACCAGTTGAGTTTCCAAAACTTCTTTTTGGGTGGTTCAGTTTGCTGAAGAGGAAAAGAAGTGCGGTTTGATTTTTTGGATTCTTAATGAGGTCTAGAAAACATGGATGTGTTCTACATGTTAGTGGATTTCCACTGAGTAGTTATATGGCATAGTTGAGGTGTTCTTGTGTGATATTGAGATTCATAGGTGAAGACTGGTTTATGGAAGTGGCTATTTTAAGCAGGAAACAATCCTACTTAGTGGTGTTATGAAGAAAATGATTAGTACAGAGCATTTTAAGAGCACAGATGATGTTGTTATGATGTTTTTGAAATTTTTGAGGCCTTTGGAGGATTTAAAAATTAGGATGATGTGTTTGGAGGTCTTTGCTGAGCTTGGTGATGAGGTTTTAGGCCTTTTTGGGCTTGTCTTGTGTCTTGGTGCATGTCTAACATATATGGGTCCTTAGTATGAATTTATATGAGTGCGTAGTTATGTTTTTGAGTTGTTATGATCAAAATATTTGGTCAAGAATGACCTATGTGATGTATATCATCATGCAAAACAACTCATCCACTTTTTTAGATTGATTCAAATAATTCAAATTTTCTCAAAACTTTCAAAATTCCTCACTAGTTCTAGTCAAGAAACCCTTCCAAATTTTAAAATTGTTGGTTTTATGGATTAATTTGGCCTATAAAATCAGTTTTACTTGTGTCATAGGTCCGATTCATGCAATACCAGCTATCAAACTTGTATAAGTCCATCCAAAACTCTCGTTTTACTTATTTCTCTCAAAATTGTCCTGTTAGGCCTCTTAAAGGCAAGTTGAAGGTGAAAACTTGTTGGGAACACCCTATAAATCCCCAAGACAAAATAAAATAAATTTTTGGCACCCATTTTCCTCCTTGAGATGTATGATAAATATCTTGGCTCAATTCTCAGTGCAAGTCTCTTTTCTTCCACAGTCTCTCTTCTAGGCCTAATGTCCTTATAGTAGCCCTACTTCCTTTGTTTTTCAAGCATAATTTTTGATGGGATGGATTTATAAATAGACCAATTAGTTTTTAGAGTACGCATTTGTGGTTTTAACTTCATATGAAATTTCATTATACCTCCCTTTGGAAACAATCCCTTAAAACCAACTTTATCAGGCTCAAATTAGGTCTTTGATTGTTTCACTCTACTAAGAAGAAAAAGGTCAGCAACTATGCCCTATTGGATGACTTTCCAACTTCAAAAACTTTTGAATTTATTTCCTTATGTCATCTTGACATTTTATACAGAATTTGAACTATTGCAAACAAGTATAAGGCCTTTAAATTCACTTTCTTTCGCACCCTTCACTGTCCTTGTAGGACTAAATAGGTATCTCCACCCCATGTTAGAGATTAGAGGAAAATTGAATGAGTTATCCAACTATGAATATATTTTCTAAGACCCTTTTTCCTCAATAATCTATTCTCAAAATTTTAAGGACTAATTCTATCCTTAAGATCTTTGTTTATTAATGGATAAGTTTTGTTCCTAAGCCACAAATATGCTCCCGCAGGGCTTCAACCTTACTATCACAAATTGAAAGGAATTGAAAACTTGTATATGGTTTAAAATTTTAAAATCTCTTATAAGACACCATAAAGATTATATCTTACTATTTTTAGAGCTAATCTCTTTGAGGAAACCATTCAAAAACAAAATACTTCAAACCCTAGTGAGGGTTTTCATAGTGAACCCGTGAAGCTTGTTTTGTTTGAAAATTGCATTAAACTTGTTTCATGGTTTAAATAATTATTCAACAGATCTTTATTTACATCTCCTACATTTTTTTTTATAAAGGGGTTCAAAACATTCATAAACCTTGAAAACTCCTTGTTTCTCACCTATAATGTGCATAGTAAGGTAGGGTTACAGTCATGCATAGATGTTTTCTAACAGTCTTGATTCAATTTGTATAAAAATACTTATTAATCCTTCAACAAAGTTGTTTCAACCTCCTATTTAAAAATAATACCAAGAACATTCCCTTTTCCATTTATAAATACAAATATAATCCTGCCCAAAAACCAACTCAGAGTTGACTGTCACATAATACTGTAAAGACACCAAAGTAAACTAAGGAAAAAATACGGTTAACTCATAAGAATAAACTAGAATAGGGTCTAACAACCTTATCACCCATGAGGTATTCACAAATGAGATTCAAGACCTTCCTTTGATCACATTCAACATGCATACAACTACCAATAACTTTTGACTGTGTATTTGCAAGACAAAAACTCAATAATGAGCTTCAGTGTGTCGTAACCTTCTGCATTCAAATAAAAATCCTCCAAAAATGTCCTTGTAATCCCTCTTATAGTATTGTTATAACATTTATTAATTTTTACACACAAATGGATTAATAATTCATTGAACAACCCATAAAGATTACAGTTTTTCCATGTAAAAACAAAGCATTTCATTAAATTTTTTATATGTCCATTATAAAATATTCTCTTACAGAGCTCTTTCAATGAGCCTCCTTTCCATGCATAGATCTGCTCACTCCAAAATGCGAGTTTTCCATTAAAATATGCATTACTTCTAACACTAACTAACTTTGTGCTTGCTTATCTTGACTGGAAACCATAAAATAAGACATTTTAGCCTTTAGCCACATAATTTTCTCCTTTTCACACTCATTAGGAGTCTTCATAACATGTCTTGACCAAACAACCCACTAGAACTGACCTCACAAGCCAAGAATGGCTCAAGATCAATTCAAAATTAAAAAAAAACCACTTTTGGACGGAAAATACAATATTTGAATTTTTAAATATTTAACTCCACCACATGACTCTCATTGAATTTAGACCTCCTAAAACACCTTGGACACAAATAATTGGCTTGAAAACCCATAAGGAGAGATTATCCTGCATCATTATGTTATGATTTTGAGTCGAGTCTCATATAAAGTGCATATTTTGGTTCATTTTTGAACTCGTTGAAAGAGAGGGAAAAATGCAAGCTAGGTGAGAGAGTCCAAGAGTGTTAAAGGAATCAAGATAGAGATGAGAGAGTGTGTGAAATTATGAAGAATTTTGAAGAGCTTGTGTGTAAGGGTTTTCATCCAAATCAGTCCATGAAAGATCAAGTTTGAGTGAGTTAGGTGAAGGTGTGTTTAAAGAGGGTTTGAAGGTGTATGAGATGAACCTTTGATCACTATCAATTGTGTGTGTTGGAAGCATTTATTCAATGGTATTATTATTCAAAACTTGTGTGATGAGTCATATTCACATGAGTCCTTTGTTGTGATTAATATCAAGAAAGGGTTTATAGGGGTTGGTGCCCTGTACGGGGTTAATGCCTTACTAAAAAAATATTTTTTGATGAGTCATATTCATGAAAGTATTTTGGTTTGAGTGATATAATCAAAATTTTTAGTGGGGTTTCTTTCCCTCAATAGTTTCCCACTTACATATTGTGTCTTTTTTACTCTCTCTTATTCATGTTCATGTGGATGGTTGTTTTATGTTATTAAGCTCACAATTAATGTATGGTTGCATGGTTAATGATTCATACACATTAAGTTTAATTTTTTAAGGGTTTTGAAGGACTAATTCACCCCCCTCTTAGTCCATTTTTCTTCTAACAATTGGTATTAGAGAAGGTCTTTTTACAAAAGTTTAATCACTTGAAAGGAGATCCTTTGAAGCACAAAATGGCTAGTTAACAGAGTGGCCATTGTTGGATGGAGTGAATTATTATTTTTTGAGTCTCAGGATGAGGAATCACATCATGTCATTAGGGTATGATATTTGGAAATCTATGTTGGATGGTTATATAACTCTTTCAACTCTCCCAACAACTGTTGCAGATAAGAAGTTGAGTAGTGACAACTCTAGGGATATGAATGCACTCATGTGTGGATTAGCTGAACCTAAACTTGTGAAGTTCATGCATTGAAAATAAGAGAAAGAAATGTGGTAAAAATTTTAGGTCATTTATGAGGGAGATTGCAAGGAAATAATAGATAAGATTCAAACCTTCAGAAATCGGTTTGAAGGGTTAAAAATGAGTGATGATGAGCCTATTGCTGCATACTTTCTTAGAGTTGACAAGGTTGTCAACACTATGAAATGCCTAGGTGAAGAAATGAAAGAAGATGTTGTGGTACAAAATATATTGAGGTATCAAACTCCTCAATTCAACCCCAAAGTGTCTTCCATTGAAGAAGCCAAGGATATGACTCTCTTGACTATGGATGAGTTGCATGGAACCTTCATTGCCTATGAAATGAGGGTTGTTGACTCAAAACAAACTAAGAAGGAGATTTATTTCAAATATGAGATGAAGACCAAGGGAAAGAAAGATAAGAATGATGAAGCTGCTCTTGATATTGATGATGCAAAACTTTTTGCTATGATTTTTGGAATATTAAAGGTTGGATCAGGTAAGTACACAGGGAAACTTCCTTTCAAATGGTTCAATTGTGGTAAGATAGATCATTATTATATCAGATGAACTTACAAGCATAAGGATAAATATCATGATGAGAATGATGGTGAAGATGATAATGAAGATAAGGTTCACGTGTATGATAAAGGAAAGTAGTATTTCAAGAATTTTGATTACAAAAAGGCAAGAAGAGTTTTTACACAAAGGAAGAGGTCTATTCATCTTAAGAAAGTATTTGTGATGATGTTTCATATTTTGAATCTAAATCACAACATGAAGATACAAGTGATGAGGTATTATTCATTACCAAGAATAACGTGAGATCTACAAGTGATGTCTCCACATTGTTGGGTGATTTGATATTTGATTCTTGCAAATATTTTTAAGAAGAAGAAGAAGAAGATGTTGAGGATGAATTAATATGTGTTCAAACTGAGCTAAAGCATGTTGAAAATAAAAAGAAGAAGATGATATCTCAAATAAAATAATATGAAGAAAAGATCAATGAAATTAAAGATAAGCATTGGTCAGAAACAAGCAAGCTAAATGAGACAGTCAGGATGCTAGAAGAAAAGGTAAATTTCTTGATCACAAGTCTACAAGAAAAGAGAGTAAGTGCAAAAAAATTGAAGAATATATAGAGTTTATAAGGGTAGAGTTATCTGAGGATGTTAATAAGGCTAATTCATTTTGGAATTTTGATAAAAGAACCAAGGATCTTTATGATCTTCTTGATAGTAAAAGACCTACAAGTGACAAGACAAGTTTGAGGTTAAATGAAGACATCAAAGAAAAAGAAATAATGCACGAAGATAGTGTTACAAGTATGGAAATTGAAGGTCTAAGAATCAAAGGAGAAAAAAAAGAGAGAAGTGTGAAAGAAAATGTGAAGACAAAGTCAATTAAGCAACCAAATGCTTCAAGGTATGAAATATCATTCAATGCTTATTGTTTCACTTGTAATGGATTTGGACATAGGGAAAAGGAATGTAGAAGGTATATCTAAGATAACCACCCATGGAGGGATGGTAGGAGTGAGAAATCAAAGAATATGATATGCTAAAATTGTCACAATAAAGGTCATACTTCTAGGTAATGTCTATATGAACCTTCAAGTCAGAATTGGAGGAATGAAGAAGCTAGAGGCATGAATTCAATTGTGTGCTACAACTACAATAAGATTGGACATATTGTTAGGGAATGTTATGGTTATACAAGGTAAGAGATGAGATTTCACGTTCCTAAAATGCATGTTAGAAGTCAAGGGAAGATATGGGAGTCAAGAATGAACAATAGGGCTCCACCAAGGGATAACATGAATACAAATCAAGGAATTTCTCATGGTATAGGTAAGAAACAAGATGAAAAAGGTGATTTTCAGGCATCTAAGAGTTCTTGGAAACTCTTCAAGTCACTCTTATAGGTTCATCATGATGATATATGTCTATATTAGACTTCTTAAATACATAATTACCCATATGAAGCATTACACGAAGAGGGAGCTGATTGTCTTAAAGTATGTTGTTGGTAGAAATGTTTTCAAGTGTTAAGGTGATATGGTACTTTCTCCAAGTTGTGTGGGTTCATTTAGAAAGGGATTGAGGAAGAAATAATAGATTATGTATGAAGAAGTATGAACCATTATTAGGACTGTCAAAAGTCATACTTGAGTTTTAAGGTGTTATGGTCTGTGTCAAAGACTGTGCATAACTTCTTAAGGTTTATGGAATTACCTAAAAAAAAAGTGAAGAGTGAAAAGGTCTTTGGACTGTGTATTAATCTTGATATAAGTATGGAGGAGCACTAGCATGATTAGGGATGTGGAAGTGGAAGGTGATTATAGTAGTGAGAAAAAGTGAGTGTCTCAGGAACAAATCAGGGTTACAAGTCTGAGTGTGGTCATTAAGGATAATAAGTTGAATTTTGATAAGAAGTCTACATGATCTAAGTTGATACATAAAAGGTATGAGGTATGTCCTTCAAAATCATCAAGATATAGTTAAAGTCAAAGCATGTTGACTATGATGGACTTATAATGATGCATAAGTCTGAGGGGGAGACTGAAGCATTCTTTATCCTTGATTTGTAAAGATAATTATAGTGAAAAATTTGGATAATTAATCTCATGTATTTAATCAAGGAAATACAGGATATTTTTAAATACAATGAAGTTTTATAGATGTACAAAGTCTTATTGAAGTAGGGGAGCTGACCTTGAGCACTACGCATGTGTTTTTGAGTATCAAGAAGACCTTGAAGGATAAAATGACATTAGAATGCGCACATAAAAAACTTTTGAATTTTATTTAACCCAAGGTATAACCTTGAGTTTCATTACTTAAAGATGGTATAGTGATTGCAAGATCATGAATTCAGTTGTATAGGATGAGTATGAAGGTTTCATGAGGTTTTCATCTGGGTATGTGTTAAGGGGGAGTATGTGTGCTCTCAAACCTCAAGAAGGGGTAACTGAGTATGTTTTCAAGTTTATTTGGTGATATATTACATCTTAAGTAGATAATGGATCATGTCAAGGGTCTATAGGTTATGATGTTGACATTGTAATAGTAAGTTACAGGTCTATAAATGCTTCTAGAGGCAAGGGGAACAATTTTTGAATCTCTAAGTTAGTGAAAAGTGTCTAAGAGTACTAAAAAGGTAGAATTGGCCATGATTGCAAGTATATTGGCTTCTAGAAAAATTCATTTTCTCAAAATATATTGTAATAGTATGGAAATAAGGTTATGGATACTGAGAAAGGGTTATAGGGAAGAGGATTTATTGTCGACACATCTCCATTACATAAAATCAAGGCAAGAGCCCTAATTCTTGTGTTTTCAGTTAGATATGGGTAGTATGAATCTAGGGGGAGATATAAGGTGGTATTTCATGTTGTGTATGGCCTCTAGAGCATGAAGAATTTGGTATTGAATGCATTAAAGGTTTATTTTAGGGATCTCAAGCCTTAAAGGTTGTTTACAATTTTTGTATGAAAGAGCCAAGAAAATTTGTGAGATTTATCAGTAGATATGGATCAACAATAAGGTAAGAATGATTTTTTATGCTTATAATATTTTTTTTTCATGAGTGTAAGCTTCTACCTAGGGGGAGCTATTGTGTCTTAATGCTTTGAAGAGGTCAAAAACAAAGTATAGAAGAAGAAAACATGTATGCATGCCCATATGATGACTTAGGTTGATGTTTTCACTCAAGAAGGACTGCATGAGAGTTGAAGGAAGATGCATATCATATGATAAATGTATTATTTGTCATTAATGTAAAAAGGGAGAGAAGAACTAGGCAGTTTCCCATCAATGACAAAGGGGAAGATTATTGGCATGAGTGAGTTTAGAATGTTGTCATTGATGTAAAAGTCCATTAATGACAAATAGGATGATCTAGGAGAATTGATAGAGGATGCTTGGCATGATGATGGCATGGATAATCAGTGTGTGACATGATGGCATGAGTGGAAATAGTGTGAATGGTTTGGCCTAGTAGGCATAATCAGGTGATCTAGCTAGCCTAGGTGATAATGCATGGTGGTTTGAGCTACATGGTGATTTTAGGAGCATGATATAGGAATGGAGAGTATGATTGGAGAGTTTTGAGACAATCACATGAGATTAAAAGTGTAGATACAGGTGGAAGACTCAATTCCAGGTGCTCATCTAGACCTAGTCTAGGTGCTTAAAATCCAAAGGAAGAATGAGAGTGAAGTATAAAGCCATGTGAGATCATGGAAGCATGGGAGGATGTGAGATAGGTTGTCTCATGTGTGTTAGGTCATTTTAGAGACCTTGGAAGTAGGGCTATGATGTCTGTCTACTTGATCTATGTATAAACTAGACATAATCCTAGGGTTTGGAGGTCTATTGTAGCATGTTAGTCACTTTCAGGTGTCTATGAGCTCTTGATGACATTCATGGAGGTATGTTATGTTTTTTTTCATCATGTAGAGGTAGTTTACAGAGGTTTCATACTTGGTTTTAATGGTAGTTGACTTTGTTATGGCCTATAACATGTAAAACCCCAAGGCATAACCTTGAAAGTCATGGTGGGTGACAAGATGCAGGCCTATTTGACAAAATGTGATGATTGCAAGTTATAGAAGACTCCTCCATCTTTCCAAAGAGGTATGTTATAAATTTTTATAGTATGTGGGTCCCACTTAAAAAGGAAAGTTTCAAAAGAATTTTAGTTTGTGCAAAAGATGTACATTGAACATATTGACTAAATCACCATTTATGAGATCTTGGGCATTGTACTATATGTCCTTGATACTTTTAGGTCATGATTGAGGTCTTAGAGGGTAAAGTGTGCCCTATCTTTGAAGACTTGTTTTTGGGCCTAAAAGTGCAGTTTAGTAGTGTTGAAATGGAAGTGCTTGAGAACTTATGAGCTTGGTAATGGAGTATAATGGCATTAGAGGTGTTTTAAACACCCAATGTAACATTTTTAATGTTTTGGTGAAGTTATGAAAGTGTAATGAGGTGGCATGGTTCAGGTCACAAGTTGACCTAGTTTGAATGATTCAGGACACGACTACTTTGGCTAGAATATGGATGTAGAAGACCAATGTTTTGGATTAGATGACGACTTATATACATTTGAGGGTGAAGAGGGATGTTTTTTTTCCTATTAAATGTATTTATAGGTCTTGAAAGTGTCAAAAAGGGTGCAAACTGGTTGAGTTTCCAAAAATTATGTCTAAGGAGTTCAGTTTCTTGAAGAGGAAAAGAAATATGGTTTTCTTTTTTGGATGTTTCCCAAGATATAGAAATCATGGATGTTTTATACAGGTCATTTTATTCTCAATGAGTGGTTACATGACATATTTTATGTGTTCTTGTGTGATCTTGAGCTTTGTAGGTGAAGATTGGTTCCTGGAAGTGTCTTTTTTAAGTAGGAAACAATCCTACTTGGTGGTGTTATGAAGAAAAACATTGGTATAGAGAGTTATGCAAGCATGGATGATGTTTTCTATGATGTTTTTTTACATGTGTGGTTACTTTTGAGGGTTGAAAAATTAAAATGACATGTTTGGAGGTCTTTGATGAGCTTGGTAATGTGGTTTTAGGCCTTTTTGGGCTTGTCTCGTGTCTTAGTGCATGACTAACCTAGATGGGTCCTTATTATGAATTTATAGGATTGTATATTTATGTTTTTGAGTTGGTATGACTGACCTTTCAGGTCAGGACTGACCTATGTTCTGATTTTGAGTTGAGTCTCATATCAAGTGCATGTTTTGGTTCATTTTTGAACTACTTGAAAGAGAGGGAAAAATGTGAGCTAGGTGAGAGAATCCAAGAGTGTTAAAGGAACCAAGAAAGAGCTGAGAGAGTGTGAAGTATGAATAAGGTTGAAGATATTATGTGCAAGGTTTTTCATTCAAATTAGTCCATGAAAGATCAAGATTGAGCAAGTTAGGTGAAGGTGTTCTTGAAAAGGGTTTGAAGATGTATGATTTGAATATTTGATCACTGTTAGCTCTGTGTGTTGGAAGATTTCTTTAGTGGTATTATTATTAATATGAGTAATTTGTTATGAGTAATATCAACAAGGGTTTCTAGGGGTTGGTTCTCCTTATGGTGTTGGTGCCTCACTAAACAAATCTTGTGTGATGAGTCATATTCATGAAAATATTTTGGTTTGAGTAATATAATCAAAAGTTTTAATGGATTTTACTCCTTGAGGGTTTCCTACTTACATATTGTGTCTTGTGTACTACTTGTTATTAATTTTCATGTGGATGGTTGTTTCATGTTGTTAAGCTCACAATTAATGTATGGTTGAACGATTAACGATTCATACAAGTTAAGATGAATTGTTTAAGGGTTTTGAAGGTCTGATGCACCCCCCTCTTATTCCATTGCGCTTCCAACAATATTGTTCACATGATTAATGCAATACAAGTTTTATTATGACCTCTGCCACTAAGTAGATAAATGAAACATCAACGCGTTCTATTGCACAATTAGGTAAATCTAATTAGTGATTTCTAGAATCAAATCAATAGTATCTTAACCCAATTAAGGTGATTAGAACTACATTTTGTTAATTCAAAATTAATTAAATTAAAAAATGGAATAAGACATCTAAACCATGCTACTATATGCCATTGATATAAATTAATTTTTGTGCAAAAAATGTTGTGCTAATTAATGTTGCTGATAAAATTAATGTTGTCATGATGCACTGATAGGACCCTTATGTTTAGTGTGAATTTTCCTATGTATCATAAATTTATGTTTATTTATACCATATCAGTTAACATAAGCACGAGGTATAAAAAAATTAGCATCACATTATAACATCACTTAAGTATGAACTATTTTTTCCCACCAAGGGAAATATATTATATAAAATAGGAATTAGATGACTATAAACTTGGTTAATTAAAGAGCAAGATATTCCAAGACAATTAATTATATTGTGACATGTAATAAAATCATATAATCCTTTTCACACATTTCAGAACTAGGTCTACTTCAATTTTCCACATTATAGAAATTATATTTATCAAGGTATGAACATTCAATTAACTATGGTATAGCTTGTAAGGTATTCAAAATTACATTAACTCAATCCCCACTAACCCAATACAAAAAGTCAATTATAGAGGCCACTTGTCAATTTTCCCTTCTAGATCAATGTGATCCCTAGGATTAGATGTTATCCTCACCATTGATTCTTAGGTTACCATGGTAACCCTAAATATCTTTATGATATCCTAATATTATTTCATTTTCACATTTCCCTTTCATTTATTCTTGTTGGATTTGTGTTTACATGTTTTCTATGGGAGCTTCCATGGATGTAAATGAATTTACTTATTTATTTCTTCATCTATTTGAATTGAATTATCCTCACATCCCCCATTAGAGTTTGAAGGAGTAGTTTATGTATTTTAATATCTATTTAGATGTAAATTTATATACATGTTTGTTTGTAAATGAATATTTCTATATAAATTTTTGCTACACACAAAGAGAGAGAGAGAGAGAGAGAGAGAGAGAGAGAGAGAGAGAGAGTTTTAAACCATATTGATCCCTCTATATACATATACACATACATATACACATACATATACATACACACACACACACATAAATATACATACATACATACGTACATACATACATACATACGTACGTACATACATACATACATACATACATACATATGTATGTATGTATGTATGTATGTATGTATGTATATGCATGTATATATATATGGTGATTTGAGGAAGGGTCTGTAAGGATGCGGTAGTGAAAACTATGAAATAAGGACACTGAATGGCCCAGAGGGGAGTCATGGGGACTGTGTCCCAAGTGGTCACACCTAGTGAACAGGGTGGACAGAGGCCAAAGATGTGGATTGATATCTGAGGTGAAGGGAGTCACACCCACGTAAGAAGGGTTCTCTTCCATGACAGGGCCATGCCCTCAAACAAAGAAAGGGAGATTGGGGGTCGTGGCCAGGCTGTAGCTGATGCACTATTTTTAGTAGGAACTTGAAAAGGTCATAACTTGTGCTCCATGTGTCTGTTTGAGTCCATTTTTTTAAAACACCTATTTCAATGAGATGAACACACTGGTCAATTGGCCCTACTAGTTGGAGCACATTTCGGAAAATGTTTGGGCCTAAAATCTTCCATATGAAGGCCAAAAATTAGGATCTAAGTTATAATTCAGTTTTTTTTTCTATTTTAGGGCATTAGTAAATTTTAGTCTCTTGAATGCATGGTAGGTAGGTTATAAAGTTGGAAATTCCTCTGATTTAGGCATGTAGAAGATGCATTGCAATTTCTGTGCACATATGAATAAGCATGTGAACTTACTAAGAATAACATGTTCTAGTAAAATGCTAAAAATAGTAAATTCTACCACCTAGAGTAGATTTAGTCAAAGTTAGTTAGAGTTTGTTTGGAAACTAGAGTTAGGAGTTGTTTTCCTATTTATGAATCATTTTAATTCATGATGCAATAACGAAGAAGAAGATTTATTTTCTTTGAGTTCAAGATATTTACAGTGTATTGAGTTTTTTTAGAATTTGGCTACATTATCTCGTATCAGAGAAAGCTCGAGTCTTGGTAGAAAAAAAATGGTAGGAAGAGGAAGAGGAGGTGGTATTTCCTAGATGAATAGAAACATACAGGGTCTGAAGAGGCAAGTTGCTGCACTTGCTGCAATTATAGCCCAGAGATAAGATCAAGGTGGAGATGACACAGATGAAGAAGAAGCTTGTGAAGAGGAGGAAACACAAGGACCACACTTACCTTTTGAAGAAAGGATGCTGTGAGCATTAGAAGGAAATAATGATGGGATAAGATTTGATGTTTTATAGTATATAGGTAGCCTAAAAATAGAGGAGCTGATAGAATGGTTGACTAGTATGGGAAATTGTTTTAAGTGGAAGGATATGTCAGAGGAAAGGAAGGTAAAATTTACATACACGAAATTAAAAGGTCATGCTTTGTTATAGTGGGATCACCTACAAAAAGAGCAGTTAGAAAAGGGTAAAGAAAGGATTAGGACCTAGAGTAAGATGGAGAAGAAGATAAAAGACAAATTTATCCCTATGGATTATGCAAAAACCCTTTACAGGAGCTTTCAGAATATCAAAAAAAACTTACAAACCGTGCAAGAATACACAGATGAGTTCTATAAGTTATCCATTCATATAGAGCATGAAGAAACTGAGGAACAAATGGCTGCAAGATATGTAACTAGATTAAAATTTTCTATTCAAGATGAGATAAGTATGCATAGGATTAAGAGCATGAAGGATGTGTATTAGCTAGCTTTAAAGGATGAAGAAAAACAAAACCATCAAATTTTTAGGAGATCACCTGGGATGAATAGGGGGCCTCATCCTCCTTTCGGGGAAAAGCTATTTTCAGTCAAGGAAGAGGAAAACCACGTCATGCAGTGGAAAAGCAAGAAGATACAAGAAAAAATATCCCAAATTAGTAAAGAGGTAGAGGATTTCTTAAGGGAAGATGATATGATGGCGGTAGAGGATGGGAGGCTCCAAGAAGACCATTTTTTTGTTACAGATGTGGTGAAGAGGGGCATATGGAATTTGAATTCCCAAATTATTATACACATTAAAAGAGGAAAGTAGATCCTCCAAGAGTAAATCTTGCTGAAGATGAATAAGAAGAAGAAGAATAGGACCTAGAAATTCCACCAGATGTGGGAGAAAATATGATGATCAAAAGGACAATGATTGCTCCAAGAAAGGAGGTCAAGGGTGATGCATGGCTACGTACAAATATTTTAAAAACAAGATGCACTTCAGGATGAAAGGTATGTAATGTTATAATTGATGGTGGTAGTTGTGAGAACATGGTTTCAAATGAGATGGTTGAGAAACTAGGCCTACATTGTGATTAGAATCCTAACCCTTACTGTGTTGCATGGTTTAAGAAGGGTAATGAAGTTACTGTTGATAAGAGATGTTTAATAAGTTTTTCCATTGTAAAAATTTATAAGGATGAGATTTGGTGTGATGTTATTCCTATGGATGCATATCATATGTTGCTAGGAATACCATAACAATTTGATAGAAAATTTATTCATGAAAGAGGAATGAATACTTATACTTTTTGAAAAGATGGCAAAAAAATAGTTTTTCTACCTCTTAAGGAAAATGGGAAGGATGAAAATATGTTTTTTGCAAAATAATTTGTGAAGGAGGCAAAGGAAACCAAGTTTTGTTATGCACTGGTCAAAAATAAGGATGAATCTGTAAGTGCATAAATACCAATAGAGACAACATAATTAATAGAAGAATTTTCTGATGTTATTCCTAATGAGATACTAGATGGATTACCACTGAAAAGAGATATTCAACACAATATTGATTTGATCCCAGGGTCTTCACTCCCAAATCAATAGGCTTATAGGATGAGCCTAACATTGCATGCATAATTAAATAGGCAAGTGGAAGAGCTTGTGGGGAAAGGGTAGTAAGGGAGAGAATGAGTCTGTGTGCAACTCCAGCTTTATTAACTCTAAAGAAGGATGAAACATGGAGAATGTGCATAGATAATAGAGAAATCAATAAATTATAATCAAGTATAGGTTCCCAATACCTTTCCTTCATGATATGATGGATGTGCCATTTAGATCTAAGTATTTCACGAAGATTGATCTTTGAATTGGTTACCATCAGATTCAAATCAAAGGAGATGAGTAGAAAACAACATTCAAGATAGGGAATGGATTATATGAGTGGTTGGTGATGCCATTTGGGTTATCTAATGCACCTAGCACTATTATGGGGCTGATGAACACTATGTTATGGGAGTACAATTGTAAGTTTGTTGTGGTTTATTTTTTATGATATCTTGATTTTTAGTAAAACTAAAGGAGAACATTTGAGGCATTTGAGGGTGATATTTGAAGTGTTAAGGAAAGAGAAGATCTATGAAAAATTGAAGAATTGCATGTTTATGTAAGATATTTTGGTATTTTTGGGTTTTATTATTTCAACAGATGGGGTACAAATGGACCTAGAAAATATAAAGGAAATTATTGAATGGCCTACTCCATGAAGTATAACACAGGTAATAAGATTTCATGGTTTAGTAACATTTTACAAAAATTTTATTAAAATTTTTAGCAATCTTGTAGCACCTATAACAAATTGCACAAAAGGAAGGAATTTTTTGTGGACAAAGGCAGTTGACGATAGTTTTTAGTTCTTGAAGAAGAAGGTAACAAAAGCCTCTATTTTGGCACTACCAGATTTTGATAAAGTGTTTGAGGTTGATTGTGACACCTCACATGTGGGTATTGGTGCTGTCCTAAGTCAATGTGGGAAGACAATAGATTTATTTAGTGAGAAGTTAAATGAGGTAAGAAAGAATTACCCTACTTATGATGTGTAATTTTATGTAATTGTACAAGCATTTAGGCATTGGAGGCATTACTTAGTGCCTAAGGAGTTTGTGTTATTTACAAAACATATAGCCTTGAAGTATGTGAATACACAAAATAAGTTAAATAGTAGGCATGCAAAGTGGTTATCATTTTTACAGGGTTATACTTTTCCTCTAAAGCATAAATCAGGAAAACATAACCAAGTTGCAGATGCATTCAGTAGACGTGTGACTCTATTTTCAACTATGGAGAATGAGGTGGTTAGTTCTGAAGAAATAAAAGATTTGTATTTTTATGATTCTGATTTAAAGAATATTGTTAAAAGGTTAAGTATTCCATTTTTAGACGATGCAGGTGATGTATAGGATGAGTAACTTTTACAGGATGGCTATCTATTTAAGGGATGAAAACTATGTATTCCAGTTGGGTATATAAGAGAGAATATAGTTAAAGAGTTGTATAGCGGAGGACTAGCTGGGCACTTTAGTAAGGATAAGAATATAGCTTTGGTAGAAGAAAAATAATATTGGCCAAAGATGAAAAGAGATGTGGTAAGATATGTGGAGAGGTGTATAATTTTTCAAGTCTTGAATGTACATGCAAAAAATACAAGGTTGTATATGCTACTTCCTTTTCCAAAAGGTCCGTGGATAGATTTGAGTATGGATTTTATTTTGCGATTACCAAAAACACAACGAGGTAATGAATATATTTATTTGGTTATCGATAGGTTCTATAAGATGGTTCATTTTATTACCTATAACAAAACCAGTGATGCAACATGAGTAACAAATTTGTTTCTCAACAAATTTATTAGGTTGCATGGTGTTCCAAAAACCATCACTTCAGATAGGGACACAAGGTTCTTAATTCATTTATGGAGGAATTTATGGAAGAATTTCGGAGCTAAAATATAGTTCTATAGTGCCTACCATCCTTAGTTTGATAGGAAAACAGAGGTGGTAAATATGATCTTGGGAAACTTGTTAAGGTGCATAGTTGGGGAAAAGCCAAAAAAATGGGACTTAGTGCTACCACAAGCTGAGTTTTGTTATAATAGCTTAGTAAATAGATCCACATGAAAGTATCCATTTTATAATGTTTATGGGAGTAATCTAAATGGGGTGTTAGATTTGGTGCAGCTACCAATTGATGACAAAGAGAGTGATGATGCAAAATCATTTGTCGAACATACATAACAATTGCAGGAAGAAGTGTAGAAGAAGCTGCATAATAGTAATGATAATTATAAGAAAATATCATATGTGCATAGAAGGAGAAAGGTTTTTATAGTTGGTGAGTTAGTTATGGTATACCTTTGGAAGGAAGGTTTTCCAAAAGGAACCTATAACAAGTTGAAGTACAAGAAGATTGGCCGCTGCAAAATCGTAGAAAAGATAAATGATAATGCTTATAAGGTAGAATTGTTGAGAAATTTTGATATTTATCTAGTGTTTAATGTTTCAAACTTATATTATTTTTATGGGGATGGTGAAGAAGGGGATGTTATTGAAGAAGTAATAGATTGGAGGCAGCAAGTTCCAGTGAAAAAGAAAGAAGAAGTGGATCATATTTTAGACAAGAAAACAATGAACACGCGACATGGGAAATACAAAAAACATTTGGTAGATTGGAAAGGATTGGAACAAGAAGACAACACATGGGTCACATAGTGGGAGATTAAGAAGCTCAACAAAGATAAATCGTAGAAATTTGAAGAGGAAAACTTACAAGAGCTTCTTTTTTTCCAAGTAGGGAAGAATGATGCACTATTTTTAGCAGGAACTTGAAAAGGACATAACTTGTGCTTCAGGTGTCCGTTTGAGTCAGTTTTTTTTGAAACCACCTATTTTGATGAGACAAACTCACCAACTAACTAGACCTGCTGGTTGGAGCACATTTTGGCACATTTTCAGGCCCAAAATCTGCCATCTGAAGGCTGAAAATTAGGATCTAAGTTGTTTTAGTTTTTTTTTCTATTTTAGGGCATTAGTAAATTTTAGTCTCTTGAATTCATGCTAGGTTAGAAAGATGGAAATTCCTCTAATCTATGCATGTTGAAGGTGCATGGTAATTTCTGTGCCCGTATGAATAAGCATGTGAACTTACTAAGAATAGGAGGTTCTAATAAACTGCTAAAAATAGTAAATTCCACCACCTAGAGTAGATTTAGTCAAAGTTAGTTAGAGTTTGCTTGGAAAATTGAGTTAGGATTTGTTTTCCTATTTATGAAGCATTGTAATTCATGATTCAATAATGAATAAGAAGATTTATTTTCTTTGAGTTCAAGATATTTGTAGTGTATTGAGTTTGTTTAGAATTTGGCTACATTAGTAGCCACCCCCTTTTTTACACATTTCCTTTTTTTATATAAAATTTATAAACATGTATATATATAAGAGTTCTAATTATAAAAAATGAATGGCATATACTTGTAATTCTATTTAAGAAAACCATATTATATTTCCATATTGTGATTACTTCCAACCAATCACCTTTCAAAAATTTACCAACTTATACATGTGTGTGTGTGTGTGCACACACGCCTATACACACACACACAGACACAGACATAGACACAGACATAGACATACACATAGACATACGCATACGCATACGCATACGCATACGCATACGCATACGCATACGCATACGCATACGCATACGCATACGCATACGCATACGCATACGCATACGCATACACATACACACACACACATACACATGTATATATGTATATATAAATACATATGCATATATATACATATATACATACATATATATGTATATACATATGCATGCACACGCGCATGCACACACACACACACACATCTACGTGTGTGTGTGTGTGGAGGAGATACACTAGTATTGTATCTATAACAAAATAAAACAACCCTAGGATTAACATGTTAAAACTATATTAAATAATATGCAATACCAATATGTAAATCCTGAGTTATATATGTATTAAATTTATAGGTATAATGATTACATAACTAGTTTAAAAAGGGATGACTATATCCTTATAAGTATTATAGTGAGGGCCAAAGTAGAAATATATATAAACCCATATATGGATTACCAAATCTATATCTATATCATCTCATACAGGATTATACTAAAATCTTCACATACTTATACATTTTATAGGGTAGATGAATGTTCTTTCTTTACCATTGAACTCAAGAAAATTCCTGAAGTATAAGATACATATACCTCAATAATGGGGTAAACAAATTTTTTTACTCTTAGTGATTCTAACTTCTAGATGAACTACATAAAACACTCCATAAAACTATTAACATCAATGATTTAAACAAGGAGAAATCAAGAATTCATTAGGATATTTATCTCAAGACTATTTTAGTTTAACCTAACTCACTCACACACCATAAATGCATTTATCTTACTTCAACTCAAATAAACCTCCCATTAAGAGGCATATTAGTAAGATTTATTAGGACCTGTGACTAAATCATAATTTTATAACATCTAATTTTCAAGAAGAAGGAAAAATAATGAAGGAAATAACTAGTACAAGCTCAATTTTTTAGAAATTTCATCCAATATGAGGCTTTCCCTTTAGAACAAGGAACATGATTTCTTATATAAAAATAATGATGTAAAAGATATTTATTCATACACCAAAATACAAATATCCTCTTTTCCATAAAACCTTATAAGAGGAGTAAACATAAGATTCTAATTCCTATAAAAATTTCAGATTACAAGGAATGATAAAATATCCTCTCTACACATACAACTTATTTTTCTCAAAACAAGTTTGTACAAAATAAAACAATGGAAGATCCAAATATAATACAAACCATATCACAATTCTTTTTATCATAAAACTTACAAGAAAAAATAACTCTCTAAAATGTAAGAGGACAAGCCTCCCTATAAATGGAATCAACATGTCAAAATTTTGATTGAAATCTCTATTATCACCGGATCACAGCACCCCTGTGCATATATTTGAACTCACAGTGTGATTGGATAACATGGGTACTATCTCCAAGTTGTGGGACTTGCTACTTGAGATAGACCTCCAGAGAAAGCTGGTTTTTGCTCCTAAACTACCTGCCACAATCTACTCTAATGCAGGATAAGCTAACTATTCTAATCTAAATTTCCAAGGGACCAGGGAAAGAGAATACATAAAATGAAAGCCTACACTAAAGTGGTGATACACCAGAAAAGGAGGATGTGAGAGTAGTCTCCAAATGTGTGAAATACAAAGGCAAAGTGCACACTAGAAGAGGTGATGACAGTTCTCCATTATCTAGCAAAATGCATTCACAGCAGTACTCCAAGCACACACAATGATAATGAATTCCTGCAAGAACATAATAATAGACAAAATATTCTTGTGGAAAGATAAAAGGGCAAGAAGAATGCAAGGAAACACAGCAGGGGAAGATACATCCACAAACTTGTATTTTATTGCTTCATGGTATGCACAGTTCAGTCTATTACAAGATAAGGGCATGGATCACCATGCAAGGAGTCCACTACAAGGGCCTACAACACACTGGATTCACAAAGCAATTTTGGCAGAGCTTTGCTACCCAAAAACTCTCTCTTTTACAATGAGCCCAACACTCCAATTTATAGAAAAAATGAGAAGGAAAAGAGAAGGGAAAATGGAAATCCCGAAATCTGTCCTTCAACCACCTATAAGAGGCATTAAATTGAGTGAAATGGTTATACATTACTTGCAAAAGGCTCCCCATACTATCCCATGTGCTGCAGCAGAGAAAGGATGATGACCATGCCTCTTAATTGCACTCCCAGCTACCAAATAAAACACTGTTCTAAACCCGACCACGTTTTCTTAAAAATCTTAATCAATATCTAATCAAATATGGAATTTCTTGATTACTGTGCATCGGGCTCGGAACCATGATTCCAATGGTACCAATTTTGTGTGATTTCATTGAGAAATGCAAAAGTTATGGCCTTCTGAGTGCGGGCAGCTATTTTGGGCCTGGTAGGCGTTTTCTGTCATTTGACGGGAATGAGCATTAACTGACTGGAGCCGAATATGTTTCTTTTATTTAAATATATCTATCCTCATTAAAATTAAGAAATCCAGTTTTTGTGGCACAGAGGACGTCGTGCTCGTTCCAGAAAGTCCAATTTGGTGAAAATCAGAGCTCGGAGTCAAAAGTTATGGCCATTTGAAGTTCCACGGGTCAAATGTTGACTTTTCTCCTCTTCCTTCGGCCGCTTCGGCTTTTCACATCCCACGCGTCCCTCTGTCCCAAATGTCCCAGATGCTGTGCGGGACAAATTCTTCCGAACCGCCCGAAATGGGCTTCCATGTTCCTTTTCTGCCGGTGACGTGGCGTGATCTGATTGGCTTTCAGCTCCTTCGGCTTTTCACGTCCCACGCATCCCTCTGTCCCATTTAGTACAGTGCTGAAATTTCCCATTTCGGCCGAACCGGCCGGTTCACGTACTCACGGCCCAGATGTCCCATTTGCTTTCAGACTGTTTGGGACAAATTTTCCCGATTCGCCCGGTTTGGCCGGTTCGCGTCCTCTTGCCCCGCGTGTCCCTGACTAAAAGTTCTCATTTCGGCCAATCCGACCGGTTCGCGTACTTTTAGCCCACGCGTCCTGGACTTCCTGTTTCAACAATTAGTCAAACTTTTCAAATTTTTCAAATTTTCAGCCAGTTCGGATTTCCACGTCCCGCGCATCCCTTTGTCCCGAATGTCCCAAATGCTGCGCGGACCGCCTGGCAGCCTTTCGACCGGTTCGCATCCAGATGTCCCGTCTGTCCTGACTATTGTAAGGACCAGGACTTAGCCATTTTTCATGATTTTGTCTGGCCCGAGCTTGTTTTTTGCAATTTTTTCACATTTCCTCAGAACTTGCTCTCTTCTTCTTGGACAGGGGAGTTAGAAAAAATATGAGGGGACCCTAGAAACATGACTTTTTGTTCGGACTCAATATAATTTCTTGGGACTAAATAATTTGATGCATGTTATCAAAATTACCTTGAGGGGTGAATTTTGGATAACAATCTCCATATCTCCAAGCATCGAACACTCCAAGAAACACTCCAAGATACATGCTCCATCAATAAGTAGTATGACTCCAAAATACAAGAGAAGTGTCTTGGTTGTCCACCCAACCAAATGGAACCATTACATGCCATCTCCAAGTATGGAGGACATGTTATCCTCCCTCCAATTCAATGGGAGAGATAGGATGCATGCCTCCATGATGCACAAGGAGAAAGATAAGTAAAAAAAAAACACACACACACATAAACAAAATAACATAACTAACAAGACCAAAGAGCAAATCAAAATGAATAATCTCCATGCTTATTTAAAAAGGGGAAGAGGCTCAATAATTCCCATTGCAATTATTTGATATTCCATACATTAAAACTTTCCAATAAGAAAAACATACTTGGAAACATCTTATATCCTCTAACTCCCAACTCTAAGCCTCCTCCTTGCTAAGGTTTTGCAAACCTTGGAATATGAGGGAGTAAAGAAAGTAAAAACAAATCCCATCATGGCTTTCCCATTAATCCATGTGTGCACAAGAGGGGTTTTACCCCCTCTTCCCCAACAATCCAAGTCCATCTTAAGTGAGATGGATAGAAAACGAGGAAAAACATCCACAAACAAAATATTTGAAAATAAAAAGAAAACTATTCCATATTCCTTTACACATTCAAAATACAAAAAGAGGGGTTAAAGGGCTACCTCTTAACCAAGAAAGTGAAATTACAAATCGATCCCTATCTCTCAAAGCTCCAACTCTTTTCTAATCTCTCCTGTCAACTCCCAAGGGAAAAATGAGGACCAAAAGTCCTTATCCCCTCCAAAGAGGAGGAATAAGAAGATAAATCTCAAGTATCCTCACCAATGAGAGGGTGACATGTGTCACCATTTTCCCTCTCAAACCAAATATTCCATTAGGTCTCCATAATGCATAAGACAAGGGAATTAATGAGGAGAATATCTAAATAAAGTAATAAAATCCAAAATAAGATTTATCCCAAAATCCAAAGAGGTAACACAAAACAAGTTAATTAAGAAGATGGGGGTAAGAGAGGCTCAAATGGGATGGACAAGCCCATTTGACCCTTGTAAGGCACCCTTACCCATAGGTAGGGTCTAATAGGTACTTTTTTTTTTGTAAATGAGGCCCTTAATGGGTATAACACCCTTTAAAATTTCCCTTTTTAGCCCAATTTCGAGCTTAGAAAAAGTGGACCACTTTGAGAGGTGGTAGGTACCACCTAACACTTTCTTAGGTGTTCACACAATTCTATAAACATGCTTAGTTAAAAAAGCCATTAATACAATATGGGATCATTAGGCCCTTACAAATTACTATAAAAAAGAGGTTAAAATAGTTAATTCTAATATGAGTCCAAGAAGGAAATAACCCAAGGTGCTTGTAATAATGACTAAACATACATAAGGAGAATGGTTTTATCATATCCACTCGAAACCGTGGGAAAGAAAGAAAAAAACAATAAAATATAGGGGTGAGGATTCAACTGAGACAACCAATTCTGCAATCTTGGAGGTGCAAACTCTGAGTCCCACGTTCTCCTGTGTGAACATGTAACCTACACACGCAATTCACTTGTCATCATACTCGCTTGATACAATATGATAAATGAATAAATCACAAACATCTTAAGAAATTATTCCATCTATATATAAAATTAAACCAATATTTATAAATGCATCCACCCATTATATAATATGTTAGATATCATGACAATTAAACCATGACACGTTTCATAATTAGTTACAAGATGCATGCTACTATACAAATCCATCAAAGTCCATATGCTAAACCATCCAAATAGATTAAACCACAAACATCCATTAATGAGAACAATAATCATTTCATCAAAAAATTATATCCATAATATCATCCATGTAAGTATAAGATTATTAATATTCGTAACATCATAACTAGTCCCAACAATAATGATAACAATAGTAAATTGGCATTACACGCCTCATACAATATTACTAAAAAAAAGCTAGAAATTAAGTGTTGATAATTATAATAGAATCATAATTATTTAAAATCAATGGGCTATGATAATATCAATTCCAAGATCCCAAACAAGAATGATACATGAAAACAACATCATCAAAGGGAGAGAAACTAACAGGCACTACATCCCCCTCCCCTAGAAATAGACTTCCTCCTGGAAGTCACAAGAAGGGGTAAGAATAATGACATCTCAAATGTATCAAATTATACTACGTAGTTGTTAGTCTCAACAAACATGTCCCACCAAAATATTACTTGGTCCGACATCAAGTGTATCTCAAAAAAGGAGAATGTTAATCAAGAAAAACTGTAGCTTCCAAGAAGGTTCATTAGCATCATCACCTAAATTCTGTACAAGGTTCCACATAAGTGGATGCACAACATAAAGGTCACTTTTGAAGAAACTATTGATGGGTGAGCCAAGGGAAGAACAATTATTGTCTTAAAAAGGTTATCAAGTTATGCACACATGATGTTCACGAAACCACCCATGGACCTCATAAACAACATATGATAAGAGAGAAAATTTTCCAAATTTAGGAGATGATTCACTTTATAGCTCACACTTAACTTTAAAAGATGGGAAAATTGTTCAAAATACCCTCAAATTTTCCCTAGCATTCACACTATTCCTTTAGGGGTGAAGGATGAAGGGTCACATAACACCATGCATAATAAAAATGTTATGACTTGATTTGGAAATTAATTTTACGTTCACACAACAAAAATACCAATACATTAAATATGTATCAACCAAACAACTATAAAGTTAAGATTAGTTTTCTATGTTTTGACTTGGGGTTCTATAGCTTGACTCCTTTACTCGAACATTACAATTCATACCCAAAAATTAGATTTAGAAAACCAATAAAGGATAGATCAATTTGTTATTTTTTTAAATTTTATTGAAGTTTCCACTATGAAAATCCAAATTTTACACTACCACATATGAATAAAATGCCACCATCACTTGTTTATACAATAATTAACTAGTGTCAAACTCAACAAGGCACATTAGAATTTTCCTAAGATTACAAACTTTACTATTTTATCCAAAATTAAACATGAATGAGCTAGGTAGAAAAAGTATCCAAAAGGGGGTTTCAAAACTTGTCAAAGTTCCGAGGAAATTAACCAATTTATTACTTGAATGAGCTTGATACAACTTATTCTATCACACCTTCCCTAAGAGGTCAAGAGGACAACAAGAAACATTTTCTCTAGATGTAAAAGTATATTCCAAAGTCTTCTTAACATATGTTATTTTAACTCATCAATTTTATAGGTCACTAACGACCCATTAAGGCCAAAGGGAAAGTGTGTACACACACACACACACACACACACACACACACACACACATACATACATATGTGTGTGTGTGTGTGTGTGTGTGTGTGTGTGTGTGTGTGTGTGTGTGTACACACACACATACATACACTGTAAAATAGTGTGCATGTGTGTGTGTGTGTAAAACAATGAACTGTGTAAATGTCAATACCCCATGTGTGTGTGTAAAAATAATGTGTGTGCCACATTTTCAAGAGGACCCCAAAAACAACACAAATCTCAAGGGTAAGGGCACCAATATGGGAAAAAAAACATACACATTTTTTTGGATTAGTAATCCTCGAAGCTAAAAAGCATACATGTTATAATGCATACGTGTTTCTAGTGTTAGGAAATGTGTACGTGTTTTGAGTTATATGAAGTTTATAAGGGCTCGAAGGAGGCATATTTACTAAAATAAATGTTAAGTATAAGATTTCTTTTTTAGGGCCACTCTGCACTTGATGGAAGTGGTCCCGTAGCTCCGATAGTTATAATCTAGATTTTTTTTGAAAATCTAATCTTGTCAGTATTGACTCATTATCAGGATTTCAGTAAGGACCTAAAATTTTTAGGGCATAAATATCGTAGTCAGTCTTTTTTTTGGGAAAACATATAGTCATTTTGTAGGTTTTTTTTGCATTTTGGATTGGATTTTTATCCTACCACTACTCGAATTAGTAAAAAATTTGAAATTTGGTTCATAGTTCACTTTAGTGACCACAAATCAACTCTATGATTCTTTTCTACTTCTTACTAAAATGATATCCTCACTTTGTAGATAGAGGATTACTCCTTGAATGGGATTTCTGTCTTATGGAAAAAATGAGGTGATTGTAATGTTCATCCTCCTTAAGGTGTGATCACACTACTAGGCGATGAATGATTTTTTTTACAAATAATACCAAGTGAATTGCATCAAATGAACTCAGATGATTACTCATTTTTAGAAATATGGTGCTCCATATAAAGATCACCCCCTCACCTTTCCTGACTCTAAAATCATATTTTCTCATATGCCTCTCATGGATATAGACGGCGCCTTTATACTTCACACATGATGGTCTTGGATACCTCGATGGCATGAATAAATCATTTTAGCTTGTTCTTTGGAGAGATTTGGGTACAATGATAGAGTCAGAATATGATGATCAATTCTCTTTGAAATCACCACTCCCTTAATGATAGATAAAACTTCCTTATGTGTTTCTTTCCTAAGAAAACTATTTCTCAAGGTTGGTCTTGACAGTCACAAGAAATAAGCATGATTGTACATTGCTTCCTTTACCTACTAACCACTCAATAGTATGTCCTTATGACCTGATTTTATGAATCCTTAATTCCCTTAGGCATTCCTCCAACTTGTTAGAGGATCTACCAACTTTAAACACATGAAATAAATACTTTTTTTTTCTTTCTAAAAGTACATCTTTCCTATCCCTCAAACTAGGCTTTAACACTGCTAGACTGTATTTGTACATTCCTTTGATTTTATTCTTATTCCAACCTGTACTAAGTATTTTGAAACTCTTGTTATTCTTATTACCTTCCTCCAAAATTATTAAGGACTCTACTAGGTATAAGTATTAAATTTTAAAATAAATGTTCTACTCTAGGCCCTTAAGATTGGGCACACATAGTTAGGATTGTGAACACAAATTTAATTTAAGAAATCCTTCTTTAGATGGATTATTACCTCTTCTTGAATTTTGCAACACGAAGTCCTTATGATCAATGCCCTGAAATAGAACCAATGATTCCATTGAATCATTATGTTCATGCTAAATACTGCTAAAATTCTAAAACATGGTAAATTCTAGTCTGAATAAGTATTTCTATCTATTTTCCATTCCCTAGAAACTGTGATGGTTCCATGAAGCCTTGAACACCATTATAGATAAGAAGACAATCCAAAACAAGATATTTACACGTGTAAATGCTTTACAAAATAGTCTCTAACCTCTAAATCTGATATCTCGGTCGGAGAAGACTGTGTCACTTAACACCTAAGCCTATAACATACCTAGAGCTAGTTCAAATATTCAAATTATACATTTGGAGGGAAAATCCCTATTCTTTCCTATGGAGTCTAAGTGGACTAGTAGAAGCTATGCTCATCTCAAGTGGACCCAAGATACCTCTAATCACCTAAGAAAGCCAAAATTTATTATTAACAAGATGTTCCTGCATCACCAGAGGAAGGATTCACAGTGACTAAGAAGCCTTATTTTACATTAAGAGCTTAGTTTTCATGCTTCAAAAATTTAAATTTCCATGCTAGTTATTTTGGCCATTCTAGAGCTATTAAAACACCCTATGGAAGAGTTTAGGAAAGATATTAAGAATCCGCAGGTGATGTCAGGGAATATTAGAAGTGTTGAAGGTAATTTAGGAAGATTTAGGAAAGGTTTGATCATTCAAGGACTATTTTCTCAACATTGGGTTTTCTAGGTATATGGAAAAAATACTCTAATGGTGAAACCTAACTTCTCTAGAAGATTCTAAGAGCTCTGTAAGGATTTAGAAGGAAACAAAATAGGAATAGGAAAGCTACATAAATCGTCTTCCTGTTAGAGATGTCCATTTTTCTCTAAGTCTTGAAGGTAACATGAAGAATTTAAAAATAGTGAAGCTTCCCGTTTTGGTTCCAAACCAACACTTCACCAATGAAAAAAATGCAAAAAATCACCTTCCACCATGATAAATCCTACACAAATGTTTTCTATCTTTCTTAAAAATTTTCCTATAATGTCAAGAAAACTATCCTCTTTCTAAATATGTACTCTTTATATTTATTTCAAACTATGTCTTTTGTACCTCTATTTTTAGTGATTGTAAATGCTTATCTTTTGTCATGTATCTTTTTTTTCACTTCTCCAAATTGAAAAAAAATTATACAGTCCCAAACTAGGCCTAATTCTATACATATTTAAAAAAAAATCTAATTTTTGATATTTTTTGAGGTAGTTAGGGGGGGAACGGTTGGCTATCCGTTATCTTTTAATTTTCAAAATCTTTTTACTTGAAAAATCATAAAGAATAAATACTCACTAAAAAAATCCATCCCAAACTAGATGCTGCTATCTATCTTTCTGCGAAAGGGTTTTAACAAATACTAAATAGTGCTAAAAAAATGGGGGGGCTGACCAACTATCTACTATGTTTTTTTACAAAAATAAGAGCACCTATTGAATTTTTTAAAATTTAACCCACTTACACTTAACCATTTAAAAAAATAGTAGTTTAGAAACTAGACTCGAAATGCTACAATTCATATTCTTATAACATTTTCAAATTTTGAGTGTAACTATCTCAAATATCTCATACAAGTTGAAGATTTTTATTTTTGAAAAAAGTGTCGGCTTAAGAACCTGTTTTGGCCCCCCAACATAATGCAGTTACCCTCAAATCAACTCCAAATTCACATTGTTTGACTAGAGGTTACATTTATTTCAAAGGATGTCATTACTTGAAGTAGGCAGGATGATTAGATAATCCCCACTCTTAGCTTTCACAATGTAGGGTTAAACAATTTATCAACTAAAAATTTATTAGTATTTTTGCAAGGTGATTGATATTTTATACAAGAGTCTCCCAAAAGTCAAGTAACCAAAGGAATATCCAAATTGTGTGATGATAAAACCTTCTATTATTCACATTACTTTTACTTGTTCTAACAAGGAAATTTAAGACACATGCCTAAGTCAACTTCATATGACCAAAAACTAGTGTGAAATCAAAATTAGGAGAGCAGAGAGCAATGAAGAACATAAATTTCAATTGATTTAATATGTTAAGATTCACATCTATTCTAGATTTTAAGGGTAATGATAATAAAATTGTCCTACAACTAAGGTTGCTCATAAATAAATTCTACACATTCCCAATTACATATAGTCGTCCAAATTTTATTCATAAATATAAGACACAACCAATGTTGGCAGAGAGAGAGAGAGAGAGAGAGAGAGGAAAATACTTGTAATTCTAATTAAGAAAAACCTATTATTTTTCCATATTGTGATTACTTCCAACTAACCTTCTTTTAAAATTTACTAGAGGAAAATACTTGTAATTCTAATTAAGAAAAACCTATTATTTTTCCATATTGTGATTACTTCCAACTAACCTTCTTTTAAAATTTACTAGCTTGTATATGTATAAATACGGAGGAAATACACTAATTTTGTAGCTACAGCAGAAAAAAACAATCCTTAGATCAACATGCTGAAACTATATTCAATAGTAGTCAATACCGATATGTAAACCCTGAGTTATATATGTATAAAATTTATAGGTATAATGACTACATAACTAATTTTAAAAGGGAGGACTATAACCTTGTAAGTCTTATAATGAGATCCAAATTAGAAACATATATAAACCCATATATGGATTACCACACACACACAAACTTATACATTTATAAGGTGGATGAATGTTCTTTCTTGACCATTGAACTCAAGAAAATTCCCAAAGTATAATATTCATATACTTTAATAACAGGGTAAACCAATTTTTTTACTCTTAGTGATTCTAACTTCTAGATGAAAAAATATTTTAAACACTCTATAAAATCATTAACACTAATGTTTTAAACAAGGAGAAATCGAGAATGCATTAGGATATTTATCTCAAGACTATTTTCATTCAGCCTAACTCACTCACAAACCATAAATGAATTTATGTTACTTCAACTCAAATACACCTCCTCATTAAGAGGAGAGTTAGTAAGATTTCTCAATACCTGTGACTAAATCATAATTTTATAACATCTACTTTTCAAAAGGAAAAATAATGAAGGAAATGACTAGTATAAGCTCAATTTTTAGTAATCTCATCCAATATGAGGTTTTCCCTTTATAACAAGGCACATGATTTCTTATGTAAACATGATGATGTAAAAGATATTTATTGCTACACCAAAATACAAATATCCTATTTTCCATAAAACTTATAAGAGGAGTAAAAATAATATTCTCATTCCTATACACATTTAAGATTACAAGGAAACATAAAATATCCTCTGTACACATACAACTTCTTTTTCTCAAAACAAGTTTGTTTAAAATAAAAAAATGGAAGATCTAAATTTAATACAAACCATCTCACAATGCTTCTTGTCATACAACTTACAAGAAAACATAACTTTAGAAAATGTAAGAGGACAAGATTCCCTATAAATGGAATCAACATGTCAAAATTTGATTGAAATCTCCATATCTCCAAGCAACAAACACTCTGAGAAACACTCCAAGAAACATGTTCCATCAATCAGTAGTATGACTCCAAAATACAAGAGAAGTGTTTTAGTTATCGACCCAACCAAATGGAATCATTACATGCCATATCAGATTATGGAGGACATGTTATCCTCCCTCCAAGTATGGATGTTTCTTGGTGTGTATTAAGGATAAACCTGGAAAAAAAAGTGAAAGAGTAGTCAAAGTCATGTATATGTGAAAAATTCGTTCAAAGTATGTAAAATTAGTAAAAATGTGAAAAGGAACATGTGCACATGATTCGTTACGGGTGAAAAGGGTAGAAAGTGTCCTGAAACATTATAGAAGAATGAGTTTCTTGGGATATCTCACACTAAGAACAAGTTTTTTGGGCGATCTCACACCATGAAAAAAGAAGTTTTGGAGAGAAAGCTCTAGTTTTATTCTCCAACCCTGACTGATTCTTGACAATTTATAAACCACCATAGATGGTATGATCCTGATTTTTTCAAGTTTGATCCAACAAAAATAGAAAAAAAGGAAATAACATGCATGACGATTGCTAGGGGACTGTGCCTGTTATGTGAAAACCATTATGTAATCTGCTGAAAACTATGATGATATGAGAAAAAATCTCTAACTACCCCTTGGTCATAGGCTCCCATGAAGGGTGAGGGATACCTTGGTGTTCATGTTTGTATTTGAGCGTTGGCATTTGTGTTGTGATGAAGACCCAAGTCAAATTTTGGTTTTTTCTCCGTAACTAACGATTGTGTTGTTCTTGTACTGTGCAAGTATGAACTGTGACTGTGTACTACTGAATAGGGAAACTGTTTCACTGAATGTATGCCCCCTCATTTGGGGTGCACACAACGTTACTAGGAGGATGCAACCCAAAGGAGAGGATCAAAAATTGATCTGAAACTGTATCCCTATAGGGGGAAGGGAATGTGCTTAGTAGAAATCAAAGCACATGTAAACAAAGTGGCTAGAAACATGTGCTAGTGCAATCACGAAAAATATGCATATAGAAGACAATGTGTAAGATAGAAATCAAGAAGACAATGTAGACTGTGAAAAGTGGGTTTCAAACATGGGACATCGCTCACAATGTCAAAATAAAATCAGGGCTGAAGTGGCCAAAAACATACAAAGTGCACATAAGAAAAAAGGAAAAGTCTGCAAACAATGAAAAATGATGGAAAATAATGAAAAACAATAAAAAAAATTAACATACAACCATGGCAAAAAAAAGTTCCTCTAAAGAAAATGTTTCATGTGAAGCACCCGTTAACATGTTAAAAAGATAAAAGTATGTAAAAGTGTGTATGATCTGATATAGTAGTGTGCTAGTAAGAATAGGAAGTAGTATAAAATGAAACAATAACACATGTGATATGGAAACAAATGTAGATGCTCCTAGGAGCCATTATGGGATTGGTAAGAGGCACAGTGCCAAGAATCCATACTACATGTAGAGATTTGTAGGAAGGTTGCATTCATAACTAGACGAAAATTGAATGCACATGTGTATATAGAAAGATATTGACATACCATGTATCTGTCTAACATGAAAACAAAGTGTACATGTAACTAGCATAAACAAGCAAGAGTATGTGCAACCAAGATATGCAGTATGCTATGAGTGTGAATGGCATGGTATGAAAAGTGAGCATGATAGGAACATCATGCCCCTCGAGTGTATGTAGATGAATATGTGTGTGATAGGTTCATTTATAAAAGAACCCTCAACAGTCAAGAATGAGCCATAGAACAAGAGCGCGCCATTAGGAAATGCCTTGAAATGTGTGCTAGATAGATATGATCAATGAAGTATAGAGCATAAAGAGTGCAAGTGTGATGAGGTTCATTTCATATTTAAACCCTCAACAGTCACGTATGAACCATGGAGCTATAGTGCATCATCAGGTAGTGATGATGTGTGAGAATGTAATGTTAGACAAGATGTGTCATAAATGTTTCGAGTGTGAAATGTGTCATGTGTATGATGTGAGGTTCATGAATGTAGTATGCCCTCAACAATAAATTTTGAATAGTAGCATAAGAGTTTGTCATAAGGTAATGAAGATACAAGTCTATCAAGATGTGTAAGATGAAAAAGGAAGACTAAATGCAAAGCACAGAGCTTGAGAGTAGAAATTTGAGACAATTGATAATGCTAGAAGTGGGGAAAGTAAACATGATGCCCCCAAGTGCTAGATGATGATGATATATGCAGTGATGAGAGAGATACCATGCCATTGTGGGAGAGCATTATCTGTGTCATGATAAGAGAGAGATCCCGCACAATGGTAGGAAGAATCAAAAGGACCATGCGATGGTGGTGGATTTTGAAATGTATCTTAGCCATTAGTAGAACCAATAGTTTCTTTGAAAAAAGTGATTGGTTGGGCCTTATGTGGGATTGATGACACTGTAGAAGACTTAATAGAAGAAGAGGATGAATTGAGTTGGAGAGGTGGTTGCGTAGTTTGACTAGCTATGTTATAGATGACTTGAGAGGAGGATGTGTTAAATTGATTTTGAGATGTGGTTACTTAGGAGGCACTTGAATTATTGTAAAAGGAACTTGAGTAATGATGACATGATGCTCATTAGACATAGATGAATAATATTTAGAAACCCATTGGGATGTAGTAATTAGAGTTGAAAATGTAGGATTATTCTGTATAACAATGAGAAAATACTATAACACTTAAGGTGGTCAATCTATCGGTGTAGAGTAGAGTAATCATTATCATTATGTCCATTAAGTTGATGGTAATTGCAATGTGGAAAATCTTGATATTTTTCAAGATGATATGGAGGATATAAATTATTATATGGAAAGATAATAAATTTATGAGTGAGGAGGTGTGAAATAATATCTTATTGTTGAGTATTGAGATAAAAATTTAGAGGCGCAAGGAGTGGTAAGACTTGGGGTTCACTAATATGAGCACATTTAGAAGGCATAGAATGAGGATGAGATGTAGAATAAGAATAAACATGAGCTTGAGAATTATCCTTGAGGAGTTTTATTTCAGATTTTAGAGATGTAATCGTGGATTCCATAGCCGGAAATTTATCTTGACATAAATAATGAAGATCTTGAATGTATTTGTAAATAGATTGATTAGAATTAAAACCAAGAGAGTAATAAAAAAGATGATCGAAGATAACATTGACTTGAGTAGGTGGTGTATCTAGATGGAGGAAGATATTGTGTATGACTCTTTAGACAGAATCTTTGCAATATGGGTGCATTTGAAGTAATTGAATCAAGGGGAGTTGAAGAGCTTTAGAAGCCATGAAATGAAGATACAAGAGTGTTTGAATGAAATGTTCACCAAATGATTTAAGAAATATTGAAAATGTGCTAAACCCTAATTGCAGAGTCACAATGCAATGATAATGAAATAAAGTACATATCTGACCTAAGTAATAAGCTAGATAAAAATCAAACCCTACGTGTAAAAGATGGAATAAGAAACTTAGCTTATTTTGTAATAATCCTAAAGAGGTGATGACCTTGAAAAATGATGAAAAAGAGGGGCGATTGTTGCAAATGAACCTAGAAAATCACAGAACTATCGAAAATACTTGAACTCAGGTGCCTGGATAGGGTCACGGGTGCATGGGCCCTAGAGACTGCTGTTGGGCACCTGTGACTGCAAAAATGGTCAGAAAGTGATTTATTTTGTGTCACTCTAATCTTTCTAATCCTCGTTTTTGGTCACCTATAGGTCGTCAAAATATCAACGAGTTTTCCTATAACCTGTAAAATAGAAGACCTCCTACAAAACCCCAAAAAAAATCAAATATTAAAACTAAAAAGATACAAATGGGGATTTGAAATGAACCCAATGGTCACCCAACTGAGTGAACTTATGACATAGTGTAAAACTACATCTCAAACTCCATGTATTTTTGTGTGCGTGTGTGTAGAATTGTGCCCTAGAAAGATATTGTGCAAGATGCACCAAATAACCAGAAATAACTAGATGTAACAATATAAATAGATGTGTGGATGGAAAAATGAACTTACACTCCTATGCATAACTAACAGTCCTTTGTTGCTTGAATGAAGCTACATGTATGCTTTGATGCTCTTGAAATGCCTTTGGATGCAACCTTACGTGATAGTAGTAAATGGTTAGAGCTTGGTCCTTTATTATGGTCACATAGCTTTGTATTTATATTATTCCATTGTTTGAATTTCATAATGGACAACTAAAATGCTAAACCATAAGAAAAAAATATGTCCAAAAGATAAAAGAGGCCCAAAAGTGGCAAGTAAGATACAAAGTGGTCAGGGGTGCCTAAAGGGGATGAGGGCATCTAGGCATTGGTGTCTAGGCTGGGTGCTAGTGTACAAAGTCAAGAAAGATAAATAAATGAATATAAATTTGGGTAGTGAGGTGTACAAGACCACATATAAAGAAAGAAAGAAATTAAAGAGGCCAAATATGGATGTGAATTACTAATTTTCTTGCTTAGGAATCATATGAATAGTGGTATGTGATTAGGACATAGAAATATATCCAAAGTGTGTGATTTAGTGTCTATAGAAGGGGAAAGGGGGAAATAATTACCATTGAAACCATTTTATATTCCATTCATTAAAAAATTCCAATAAGAATAAGAACACCATAATTTGAAACTTCTTATAGCCTCCAAATCCCAACTCCAACCCTCCTCATTGCCAAGGTTTTTCAAACCTTGGAATATTTCCTTCAAATGAAAGGGAGATGAGTTTTAACCCATATGAAATCTCATCTTCCTCATCAACTATATGAGGGAATAAATAAATTAAAAACAAATCCCATCATGGATTTTCCATCAAGCCATGAGGGTGCAAGATGGGGTTTACCCCCTCTTTCCCAACACTCCAAGTCCATCTCAAGTGATATGGATGGAAAACAAGGAAAAACATCCACAAAAATAATTTATGAAAATAATAAGAAATCCATTCCATATTTTTTTAACACATTCAAAACAAAAAAACAAAGGAGAGGAGAGGCCTACCTCTCAACAAAGTAAGTCAACCTCCAAATCAATTCCAAGATCCCCAAGTTCCAATTATTTTCCAAGTTCTCCTCCAAAATCCCAAGTGGAAAATGAGGCCCAAAAGTCCTTATCCCCTCAAAAGAGGAAGAAAAAGAAAATAAATATCATGTATCCTCACCAATGATAGGGGTACATGTGTCACCCTTCTCATTCTCAAACCTAATATTCCTTTATGTCTCTATCATCCATAAGACAAGGGCCTTAATGATGAAAATATCTAAGAAAATTTATAAAAGTAAAATAAAATTTATCCCAAAATCCAAAGAGGGCACATAAAACAAGTTAATTAAGAATATGGGGACAATAGATTCTCAAATGAGAGGGAAAATCCCATTTGACCCTTGGAAAATGTCCCCCTATGCATAAGTATAGTCAGAGGGGTCTATTTTTATGTAAATAAGACCCCTGATGGGTAAAATACCTTTAAAATTTCCCCTTTTAGCCCAATTTTAGGCTTGAAAAAAGTGGACCACTTTGAGATGCGGTGTGGATAACCTAACCTTTTTTTTAGGTTGTCCCAAGCTTCCTTAAACATTGTTGTTTAACAAAAACACCTTTAATACAATATGGGATCATTAGACCCTTAAAAATGACTCTAAATAAGAGGTTAAAATGGTTAACACTGAAATGACCCTGGAAGGAAACAACCCAATATTCTTGTAACAATGACAAAATATACACAAGGAGAATGGTTTTCTCATATCCACTCAAAACCATGGTCAAGAAAGACAAAACCGATCAAATAGAGGGGTGAGGATTCATTTCAAATGACCAATTATGTATTCTTGGAGGTGTAAACTATGAGCCCCACATTCTCCTGTGTGAACCTATAACCTACACACTTGATTCACACGTCATTATACCCATTTGATACAATAGGCTAAATGAAGCAATCACACAGATCTCAAGAAATTATGCAAAATTTTAGAAATTGTGACAATTCAACCATGACACATTTCATAATTAGTTACAAGATGCATGCTATTATACAAATCCATCAAATTCCATATGCTAAACCATCTAAATCGATTAAACCATAACCATCCATTAATGATAAAAATAATCATTTCATCAAAAAATTATATCCAAAATATCATCCATGTAAGTCTAAGATTATTAATATTCATACCATCATAACTAGTCCCTGCAATAATAATAACAATAGTAAATTAGCATCGCATGCCTCATATAACATCTCTCCAAGAACAAGTTAGAAATGAAGTGTTGATCATTACAACAGAATCATAATTATTCAAAATCAAAACTATATGATAATATCAATTCTAAGATCCGAGGAAAGAATGACACAAGGAGGAAACATCATCAAAGGGAGAGAAAATGGTGGGAACTATAGTTCTCATGTAAAATGTAACCTTTGCCTTTCATAACATATCTTACCAAAAATATCTTCAGAAAAACCTCTCTCAATCACAAATGATTTTTTAGGGTATGTGGGGATCACCTTAGTGAGGTGGGATATAACACATGTAATCATACAAGTGGTAAATTTTATTTACATTTTACATCAATATGAATAGGTGTAGTTGTGTAAAAGGGTGACCTAATCATGCAAGTATGTAGTGGTAAATCCTAAAAAAGAATGAGTACTAGTTAGAATCCCATGATCACACGTGTTTTCAATATTTTTTTACCAAGTGTCCCCCCATAGTTTAGGGATTGTATGTAACTTAAAAACATGTTGGAAATATATATTTCTAACATTAGGGATGTTGTTTTTTGCCTTTGTTGTGGGGAGGAAATAAGCATAATTTATCCATCTATCTACCACCACAAAAAAATCGTCCTTACCCTCGAAGTTAGGAAGGAACTAGATAAAGTCAATAAAAACAATATGTACCACTTTTTTTGTGGGACAAGATTCAATTGTATAAGGCATGATGAAGTGACACTCTTATCCTTATTATATTGGTATATCTTACACAAATTCAAATTCAATAATATCTAACTTTATTCCCTTCAAAAAAATTACCATTGACATTTCTATAGTTTTTAATAATGCACATAACATACATATGTATACTTGTGTCCATGCTCTAACAACTTCTGAATAAAGGGAGAGTTTCTCCTCAAATAAATGTGTCCTCACAAGTAGAGAAATCAATTATTAAATAAAATAAATTACACTTTCCCACATATTTATTTATTTCCATGAGTTTGGTTGATGTAGGGTGAGTTGAATAAACTTATAAACTGTTTAATTTATCCAAGGAGGTTAGCCAATAGGTGCGACATGAAATGTTGATAGTTATTCTAAATGTAACTATTAGAGCTTATATTTTCACCCACGTTTGGATCATGGAAAATCCAAAATTATAGGCCAACATGGGATTGTTTCCAAGTGTGGGATAATCATCTTGAGACAAACCTCTGGATAATGCTGGATTCCTCATATGAAAGGGATGGTTCATCTCATCCAAACACACTACAACTGCTCTATCTAGCTCCTACTCTATTAATAAACTAAGAAAATCTAAGGAGTTAGGGAGAGAGAGGGGTAGAATTACAACAAAGGGATGTAATGCACCAAACTAAAGAATATATCAATTCTGGCTCCAAAAGATAGATGTAAACATGAAAATTGAATATGTAACATATGCACACATTTTGGAAGGAAATAAAAAGGAAAAAAGTTAAGGCGTGCAAGAAGAGAAAATAATTCACATTAAATGTAGAGAATCCAAAGGATTAGGTCGAGGTAAGAAAACTTCAAAAGTAAATTATAGAGGCTACAAGAAAGAGTTTCATAAGATCATAAGGATGATCTTCAAATCAACATAAAAGAACTTGCAAAATGTGCCAAGGAACTTACATTTATATAATTAGAGAAAAGAAGGGAGAAAATATTGATCACATCCAGTGATTAATGAATTCAACCACCTACCACCTTAAGGACTACTCATAGGCTAGGTATGGGTTCCTGACATTTCCCCAAGAACACATCATAAAATTTACAAGATGAAGATGATGGTGCCCATAATCCATTAATTTATAGTCGTTGAGGTGGTTGAACTTCTGATCTACAAACATGCACGGTGTTCATGTACATCCAAAAATTTATTCAATCCATGGTTATCAGTGGCCTTCTATATTCCTTGAATGATGAGTGGAGTTATTTATAATCTCCACATTGTATTTGACTATCTCCAGTCTATCCTCCCTTAACTATGAAGATTCTTCACTTTGTAGAATTTACATTGTCCTATGGTCTGTGAGATTTGCAGAACATTATATTTAGAAAACGATGTGGGTGTTTCATGGGTTTTAATGTTATTTCCTTTAAGCCTACAACCTTTTACTATAGTTTTCTTTGCAACATCCTTACCTGGATGATTTTAAACTTTTCACAGGAATTTAATTTCTATGATGTTATAGCATTGCTGATTCCATAGAGGTCTAACTTCATTGAAATATGCCTAAGTCTTGAGCTCAATTTTATTTTTTTGGTGAGCTAGGAAAACCCATGGAACACTATATTCACACATTCCATGGAATACTAACTTAGTGTTTCATGGAGTTTTTTGAGCAATAAGTGTCTAAGTCCTAACTTAGATGAGTTGTTCAAAATTGTATGGGGTGCAATTTTGGACAAAAGTTTGACAATGTCTAGCAGAACATATTCCCACTAGATGATGAAGAAAAATAGCCTTGAAGAATCCATTGGGCATGGATTTAAGCATATAACTTTAAGAAAACTGATTTCAAGCATTTGATTATGTCCCCAAATCCACATGAACTTAATCATTGAAGTACCTTTTCTCTGTGAAGTTGATCCTTTAGAGATTTAAATAAAATTGATGAATTCCCCAAAATCATTTGATTTTGTGGCATGGAGGGAGGAAACTAAAATTGCATATGTGGACTACAATGGACCTCCAAAACCTATGTACAAAAGAATAAGAGTATACATGCTTCAAGAAAAACATGCAGAGTGTGAAAAAGCACTTATCACAAATAAGGATGATCACCATAAGGATTTAAGAAAAGGAAATCAATCCATGATCAAAACACAACAAAAGGAGGGAACCTCCAAAAATAAAACAAAAAACACACAACTATGTACAAGATTCAATAAAAAAACTTAATGGAAATGTTTAAGATAAACCCCATTAACAGGTATTTGCAATGCTTCTCCATCTAGGTTGGACAACTCAAAAGAGTTGGCTTGTTTGCAGGATGTGATAATGTATGGTTTGCTGGAAAGTACATCAAACTTGGAGTGTTTCCCTAGTTTTTCTCTGTCTACATCCCACTTCAGGACTGCATCACCTTCCTTGAAATCCTGAACATTGGATTTCTAGGAAAACCATTACTAGGTTGACAATTGGTGCTTTTTTAATTTGATCATGGTGGATTTCCTCAATTCCTCAAGCTCAATAAATTCCTCCATTATAATTTCTCCTTGATATTCTCCCTTAAGTTATAACTATTGGGTCATCTCTTATGAAGGAAATTTAAGAGATAAAGGAAGTATCTCCAGTCTGCCATAAATAAGGATAAAGGATAATTTCCAATTACTTTTTTTGATGTTATTTTATCAGCCCAGAGATCATTTATCACCTTGGTATACCATTTTCTTTGATTAATATCAATTGTTATCTTCACTATGCTAATTAGGTTCTTCTCAGTAGAATCTTCCAAATTTTTACCTTGAGGGTAGTAATTGGAAGAGGTCTTCAAGTATATTCCAAGTCTAATATCCCAATTAGAAATTTTGGAGCCTAGTATGCTTTTTCATTATTAGAAATAATGGTTTATGAAACCCCAAACCTTGTCACAATTTCCTTAAGGAAATCAAGGATAGATGACTCAGTAGCTTCTTTGAGTTCCAAAAATTTCATCTACCTAATAAAGTAGTCAGCCAATGTCAACATCCATTTATGACCCACACTTGATGGAGGATTGATCATGCTTATAAAGCCAAGTCCCCATTGAGAAAATGGTTTATTCACTTGAATGGGATGAATTGGGAGAGCTGTCATTATATTTTTACTAGTGAAGAAAGAAAATTATGTACACCTTTTGATGCATTGATGAGCATCCACGAACAGTGTGGCCAGAAGTATCCTACTTTTATAATTTTCATTGTTGTGCCACTGACTGAGAAGTGTCTACCAGAGAAACAAATATGGAACTCCATTAAGACCTTATCTACTTATTATCCATTAATACACCTTATTAGGACACCATCCATATTATGCCTAAAAAATAATCCCATCTATTAGTGCATAAGGCATTGACTACAACCTCAAGTGCCTTCTCCTATCTTTTCTCAAACTAGGAGAGTAGCCACTAGTTACCAAGAATGTTTCCATGTAATTGACCTAACCACCATGGATAGGTTGACATCCTTCATCTTGCGGAAACTCTATGCTATGTGAAAAATTGACACTTCACAACTCTTCTGCATTATATAGATTTTGTCATCCCACGGATTTACAATACTGTATAGATATTCAACTTGAGGATCCTCTAAGTTCTAAGAATCCTTTACAATTTTTTATTTCTCTTCATCCATGAATAATGGGGATTCTTGATTATCCTGAGCATCTAAGGGTAGTTACTAAAAAATTTCTCTACCTCTCACCAAATTTTTGGCCTTGATGGTCACATCATACTCCATTATCTTAGTCACCCATCCAACTCTTTTTTCACTGATTTCCACTCTTATGATGAAATCTCTCACGTTGGGCTGTGAGAATAAATTTTTTATGTTGTTAGTGGAAAATATTCTCTTGAAATTATCAAGATCACTCATGATGAAAAATACCCACTTCTTTATACGATTATATTCTAACTCATAGTCCTTCAACATTTTACTGAATAAAGCCACATGTTTCTCTAAACCCTTATCATTTTATTGTGTCAAAACTAAGATAATACTGGTTTCAATTCCATGTGCATAAAGGATACAATCCTTTGAATAATCAGGTTTAATAAGCATGGGATCCTGAATAATTTCTCATTTAATCTTGGCAAATATTTCTTTTCATTTCATGGTCCATTTAAAATTGGCATCCTTCTTAAGCATCAGAGTTATTGGCCTGGTCAATCCCACAAAATTTAGAATAAACTTTCTAACAAAGTTTATCTTTCCCAGGAAGACTACACCAACTTATTTTGAGTTGGAAATGAGAGATAATGAAAAATATTTTTTAGTTTCAATGACAAATCCATCCTTAAAAACAATCTGACCCGAAATTTTACCCCGCAGAACTGCAAAAATACATTTTAGGGTTAAAAGATACCCCCAAACTCCTTGCATATTTTAAATATTTTCTCAAGATGAATAATATGGTATTTAATTTTATTTTAGAAAATAACGATATCATCCAAGTAGATATGGATGAAATCATTGATATACCCCTTAAAAGCAATATCCATTGTTATTTGAAATGTGCCCCCCACATTTGATAAACCAAATGAAATATTATGATATGAAAATGTTCCCCAATTCTTTGTGATGTGGTCTTATATTGATCCTCTTCTCTAACTTTGATTTGATTGAAAACTGAATAGCCATCAAGAATATAAAATATTTCAGCTCCTACTATTGTTTGCAAAATTTGATCCATAAAAGGTAGAGGATAATAATCCTTTAAGGAGGCTTTGTTCAGGTCCCTAAAATCCACACATATCATGATATCTCCATTATTCTTCCTAATTGGGACCATGTTAGCCATACAAGAGGAGTAATTGTTGGGGAATATAATTTTTTCCTCAATTATCTTGGTTAACTCTTTCCTCGTGAGGGGATCAACCTTGGGATTGACGTGCCTTTTCCTCTATCTGGTTGGCCTGGAATTAGGATCAAGGTTTATGGTGTGATGAGCAATATTAGGGTCAAAACCATTAATATCTTCATAGTTACATGAGAAAACATCATTAAATTTCTCACATAAGGAATTAAAATATATGTTTTTTAGTTTCATCACATACCTTCCAAGCAATAGCTCATTGCCTTGTGCAATAGTCACTGGTTGGCAGTCCTCTTAATATGCAGTTATATTCTTCTCTTCTCCTTTTAACTCAATGTCAGGAATGAAAATATGTTCAAGGGTGACCAATCCTTTGTGAAATTTGACTTTCCTCAATTGAATGATTTGATCACCATTGTTTTAGTATATTTTAGGATTCAATTTAACTATATGAAATAAACCGCTAAAACTCATAAATGATAGGGTTTAATGATAGATGTGTAGATGATCACGAAAGAAGGTGGATCAAAATGCACATACAAAGCTTATTTTCCAAATAACTAGAACACATGCACACAGTTATCAACTTTGAAGAGAAATATATTAGATAATAATGAGGTGAATTCCTTGTGAAAGGAAAATCCCAGGAAGCAAAGGGCATCCTCTGATGGGTGTCAACTCAATTTTAGGAAATCAAGTTGGAAATAATGATAAGAATGAAGATGGTATTAGATAACATGGATAAAAAACTCTGGATGTGTACTGTTTATATATAAGATCTCAATCAATGTCCTCGATTATAGGTTAGGGAGGGTTGAAAATGTTTTCCCAATAGAGGTTGGCATTGTCATTCTATTCAAGGATCTATATAGAATTGTTAAATGATATCATTTGAGTTAGGTGTGAGGGTGATAACATAGAGGCTTAGCTCATAGTCAATGTTGGATTGTTCCCACATGAATTCTTGGTGCACAATCTCCAGGACAAAAATGGTGTTTGGTTCATAAGCCACTCCTAGAAAGGTCATCTAATAGAGACACGATATTACAAGTAAAGTTTGATTAGTCATGATTACTTTTATCCAAATAAATCTCCTAGTTATTTGGGTAACTTGTATACATCTTCTGCATTAGATCTTTTCATATCAAGGTTGCACATGCTCAATGTAATGTCCCCTTTCCTACACCTAACACCTAAGGGCCAGTTCAAGTCCAAGCCTTGGTCATACCCAAGGGGTTATGGATGTAGGGAGCTATTGGGTATGAATATCTAGTCCATTTTGTTATATTTCTTCATTGACATAAGCATAAAGTGTTTTGGAGGGACTAGACATTATGTTTTGTCATTAAGAAGGTGCCACATGACACTTAATATTCTAATTTTGGGTTGGGGGTCACTTTTCGACCATGGCAAATTAAAAGGGGAAAAGTAACTTAATTATTGGCCCTTCCAGGGGAAAATGAGACTAGGGTTTATTGGGGCTCTTTTGCCTTAGAGAAGTTATATAAGGAGTTCGGGGAAAAAGGAAGGATCACTTTTTGCATACATAATTATTTTCCTTCATGTGCAACTGTTGTTTGCAAATCTACAGCTTGTGGAGTGAAATCCCACAGGAACCCTAGCTTTGGTGGTAAGAGATCCATCCCAAGCTAGCAGGGCATTCTTTGGTAGTGAGAGATCTACCCTAGCTTGTCATTTTGGAGCTTCTTTCAGGGTTGTTTTACAGAGATAATTTCAAAAGTTTCAGAGGAAGGGTTTTGGAGACATTTGGGGAAGATAATAAGAGGGTTTTCAGATCAGATTTATGGCAGCCATTGAGGTAGGGCTTAGCATCACTTTGAAGGCATCTTCATCAATTTCCAACCCTTTTCCAAGTTAGGTGACTTGTTTGGAATATTTTAGCCTTTATTTGGAGGGTTTCTAGTTGGCCTTTTTCAGATCTGAAGGTTGAAATATCATCTCCTTTGTAAATGTTATTTCCAAAGTCTCATAATTTTTGCACTCGTATTTTGAGAGTTATGAATTTTAGAAGTTTTCCAGTTGTCTAGGGCACGTTGTAAATTTCTGGCAGCATTTTATCATCTAAAAAATTCCAACAATAGTTTTTTTATGTTCTTTATAATATTAGCAGGCTCTATTTAAATTTTCAAGTCACTCAGGTGGATATTTTGGGAGATATTAATTTTCTTTAGTTCATTGCCCTAACTGTAAAAATCTGCAAAAATCACTATTTTATTTGGCTGCAAATTATCAATATTTTGTGTATTTTTAAGTGGTATCCCACAAGGGATATTTTAGTGGTATTAGAGCTATTGTTCCTCTAGCCTGCGGGGGTTAAATATGACAGATTGGAAAGATCTCAATGTGGGTTTTATGAAGAATTTTTTTATCAACATGGTGAAACAACAGGAAACCACTAACCTTTACTTGAGCCAGCTCACTCAGAGTTTGAATCAAAGAAAATTTGGGGAAAATAAGGGAAAAGGTGATAACAGTGATAAAGGGAAGCCAATAGAGGTGATTGATGAGGATTCTTGTTGGAGGAAATACCAATCTTTGAGTAAGGGTTTTAGAGATAATTTGTCATTTCTAGATTATTGCATGATGAAGATTAGTAGCAAGCCCAATCGAGATCATCATATTCGCTACTTGAATTACAAAAAGAACTCATTTGAACAACCAATAACAACACTACATTAGGTAATTTCAGATGATGGAGATAATGATGATCCAAAGATGATTGAAGACCAAGTGAAAGAAGAAGAAGCTTCTAGAGAAAAATGTATGACTTTTAATGAGCAAAATATTTATGGCAAGAAGGAACAAACATGGCTGGTCTGGTTGCAAAATTGAATAATCATATTTCAATCCAAAAGGTACCTATCACTCCTCCAAAGAATAAGTCGGTATCATATGGGATGGATTTACCAAGCAGTAATGAGCATAAATTTGTGAAAGGTGTTGATTCTTGTTCCACTTATTCTCCATCTAAAATCATGAATCACAATAGGGCATGGTGATGTTTTGGATGTTATCTAAATCAAAAATAGAAGGTGAACCTTTTTTTGATATTCTTTATAAGGAGGTTAGTAGTAGCATGGATTTATTTCATCATCTTCATCCTATATCATTACAATAATTTAATCATGATGGTATTCAGCCTATTTTCGATAAAAATGCTAAGAATTTGGTACATCAAAGTCAAGTCATCATAAAGAAAAAGAGTGATGATCTTCTTTATGAGGATATACAAGAGAATAAAATATGTAAGACCTTACATGATACAAGGGTTTATGGGCATTATAAGGTATGGGATCCTGATAATATGTTGCAATTATCCAAAACTATAAATTCTGATTTTGAAAACTTTGTGACTGATTTCATAAGTGAGAGAAGGAATTCAAATGTGTCTTTTGGGATTACAAGTGTTGGCAAGAATGATTTCTTCATTGGAGACTCTGGTGCAAGAAGGGAGAGTACATCTCAAGGTACTAGCATTGGTTTTTTGATTGCTAAAAAGGGTAAGAGAATATTTTTTAATCATCTTTAGCCTACTGGATTGTGTATAACAACAGTCATAAAGAGATGATAAAATACTTTATTAATAGATCCCCTGAATGATTTTTATACCAGATACATGGTGGAACCCTTGGAAGGGTTAGTGGGGGCATTTGGTCCTAAAAGTGCTCAAAGAATCAAGGTGTAAGAATGGTTACCATTTTCATAGCTTGTTGAGTTCTCCTATGTTGTTGCCATGTTTCTATTATTTGGGACAACATTTACATGCTTGGATGATTGAGGAAGACTATTTCATAATCATGTCTCAAGGTATTCTAGTTGGAATAAACACATCCTCTATTCACATTGCTCTTGATTCATTTAATAAGCATATATTGGAAAAGAAAATAATTCATGAGCCCTTGATATTGAAAGGACATGAGGTATGTGGTATATTTATTATGGTTAAATTTGCTAGAGGTTAGACTATTTTTGGGATGAAATGGTTGCATGGTGTGAAGGAAGACAATGATGCATGGGTCGAAAAATCAAAGGAGAATGAAGATGTTGATCCTATATTAGAAATTCTGAGTTGTAAAGGTATGATGAGCAGCCTCAATTATGTTATTTCAAATGTGTTTTCTTCTCTCATGATGAGAATCAATGGGTACAACAAAAGGTATGAAGTTCCCTATGATAAATTTTATGGATGCATGAGTTCTAATGTTGATTTCCATTTCTCTTGCATTTACTATGAAATGAAAATATGGGGAAAGAGAATAAAGTATGATGAGGGAGTAGCCATGTGTATTCCCAACATAGAAGTAATTAATGAGTTATGTCCATGGAAAGACATGTCTTGCATAAAGAAGGTAACTAATTTCTTTATTGTCATTAAGAGATGTGAAGTACTTGAATATCTTTGTACATTTTGGTTACTTGAAGTTGGAATCATTCATTGGAAATATTGGCTTCCATATTTTGGGAAATTTTCATTCACCCCTCATGTGGATAAACTGAAAATTTTCAAGGAAAAAAAAGAAATCAGATTTCATGGTATGCAAGGGAAGATTGCAAAAGATGTGATTGGTGAAGAAAGAAGCATGTTGTTGCAGCAGTTGAATTGTGAAGGAACTCAACCTCTTGTGGATCATTGTGACATCACAAGGTATGAGACAAGTGGGGTATTTGATGAATCCTATTCTGATGGATTGTTTGCTGCAGACATAGAGCACACCATGATGATTTATGTGGAGAGTGAGTTAGATATGATGGAGACTTTGACTCTAGATGGGAGGAGTGGATTCATGGATGTGGGTGTAACCAGTAGTGTTTCACATGAGACAGTTACAGAGATTGGGATTATAGGTTTAGATCATCTGAGTTTATCATTATGTTGGTTATCTGAGGCTTCGGTAGATTGGAGATCTCATTTTCTTGTTGAGTACTCCAATAACCGACACACTTGTGAGATTCTAGATGGTCACATACAAGATGATAGCTACAGATTGGAGGATGAGATGATCTTCTATTAGGGAAGATTGTACCTTGTGTTAGATTCATGGTTGAGGATGGAGATATTATGACATGTGCATTGCTCCTCTGTGACTGGGCACTTGAGCTTTGGTGAGACCTACAGGTTCATGTCAGAGAGGTTTATATGGCATAAGTTGAGGGAGGATATTCTCAAATTTATGCAAGCATGTATGGTTTGTCACTATGACAAGTCAGAGCTTACAATTTCTTCATTTTTTGAGTCGACATGGGATAACACTCCTATGTATTTTACTGCTTCTATACCTGATGAGCACTTCACCCATGTGCTATTCAGTGGAGAGACGAAATTGACTCATGGTTATTAAGTAGGTTCACATTCAGCGCAGGACGTGGACTATGTGGAGCTAATATTGCTGGTTGAATATCTACTAGAGTCTTAGGACTTTTCCCCATGGGACACATTGAGATACATTATGAGGAGCCTTCCTCTCACATGTGTGTAGGTCATGTGGGAGAGTTAGCACCATTTGTGTATATGCAAGTTATTTCACAAGTTAATCTAGGGGATTCTATAGGATTCAAAGTGGACTTTCATATGTAGGAGTTGATCAGAGAGAGATTAACGAGTCCTAGGATGATGGCATCAGAGTGGCAAGGATTAGACAAATTGGAAATCTTGATGTGGGTAATAGTGGAGATTCAGATTGGGTATCATTCTAATTAACGGAAAAAATTTCTCTTGATACAACATGGAGGACATGATTACTACATGGGGCTTCTTGGTTACTTCAGATTACACCAATCTTTGGTTGATGATAGGGTGAGGTGGAGAAACTTACTTTGTGGTATTCAACTTATGCAGCATGACAAGATAATTCTTGGGGTCAAGAATTTCTCAGGAAGGAAGGTTTGTAATGTCCCCTTTACTATGCCTAAGGCCTAAGGGCCAATTTGAGTCTAAGCCTTGGTCATACCCAAGGGGTTATGGACGCAGGGAGCTATTGGGTATGAATATCTAGTCCATTTTGTTATATTTCTTTTTTGACATAAACATAAAGTTTTTTGGAGGGACTACACATAATGTTTTGTCATTAGGAAGGGGCCACATGACACTTAATATTCTAATTTTACATTGGGGGTCACTTTTGGACCATGGTGAATTAAAAGGGGAAAATTAAATTAAGTTACTTATATTTTATTGTCCCTTCCAAGGGAAAATGCGACTAGGGTTTATTGGGGCTCTTTTGCCTTGGAGAAGTTATATAAAGATTTGGGGGAAAAAGGAAGGATCACTTTTTGCATGCATAATTATTTTCCTTCATGTGGAACTACTATTTGTAAATCCACAACTTGTGGAGTGAAATCCCACATGAACCCTAGCTTCTATGGTGAGAGATCCATCCCTAGCTAGTAGGGAGTTCTTTGGTAGTGAGATATCTACCCTAGCTTGTCATTTTAGAGCTGCTTTTAGGGATGTTTAATAGAGATATTTTTAGAAGTTTCAGAGGAAGGGTTTTGGGGGGTTTTGGAGACACTTGGGGAAGATAATAAGAGGGTTTTCAGATCATATTTATGGCAGCCATTTGGGCAGGGCTTAGCATCACTTTGAAGGCATCTTCATTAATTTCCAACCCTTTTCCAAGCTAGGTGACTTGTTTGGAATATTGCAGCCTTTATTTGGAGGGTTTATAGTTAGTCATTTTAAGATCTGAAGGTTGAAATATCATCTCCTATATTTATAAATGTTATTTCCAAAGTCTCATAATTTTTGCACTCGTATTTGGAGAGTTACAAATTTTAGAAGTTTTCTAGCTGTCTAGGGCACGCTGTAACTTTCTAGCAGCATTTTATTATCTAAAATTTTACAAAAATAGTTTTTTTATGTTCTTTATAATATTATAAATATATTTTTATATTTTCAAGTAACTCAGGTGGATATATTGGGAGATATTAATTTTCTTTAGCTCGCTACCCTGACTGTAAAAATTAGTATTTTATTTGGCTGTAAATTGTCAATATTTTGTGCATTTTTTAGTGGTATCCCACAAGGTATATTTCACTCAAGTTCACTTGGCACACTCCATTTTTTGTATTTCCTTGTGTGCCTCCCTTCTTTTCCTCATGTGCCCTTACATGCTTCCTCTTCTTCCCTTTTCCTTTTTCTCTTTGTTTCATCTTGCCCTTGCATGCATTCCCTACACTTCTGGTTTCCTCTCAAACATTGCATCCATCCTGCGTACGCCTTGCATTTGCTTCAATCAGCTAATTCCTTGGCCCTTTCGCACCCTCGACACATTATCTTGTAATAATTTCTCCTTGACTATGCATTCTCCATTCTCCAGTTTGCTTCATTTCCCCGTGCACTCTGCATGCACCTTCCTTCTACCTACATCTCTCACCTCAAGGAAGGCACACACATAGTTCATTTTAGAGACAACCAAGTTTTAAATGGAACTAAGTGAGTTCCCTCATGGAATGTGTTACACATGTGGATAGCCTGACCACTACAGGCACAAATTTTCTCAAAATATTTCTTGTTTCTTCTGTGGAAAGAATCACAGCTTTGAGAAATGCCTAGAATTGTATGAGAATCTTAGTAAGAAACATAAAAAAGAGAACAAAGGCACAAGGATGGTTAGGATACAACCCACTGTGGAAAATTAGTGGATGTTGAAGTTGGAAGAAGAATCTAAGGCATTACAAGTAAAGATCACGACCCACACAGAAATAACGCGCACCAAAGAAGCATTACAACAGAAGCCTACCATAATTAAGGAGGAGGTTCTACATGCACAATACCGAGATCCTACCCATCAGAAGGAGGTTTACTAGGAAACCATGGAGGTACTCATAAATCTTCAGGGTGATTTATTGTATTTAAAGGAGAAATCACAAAAGATGGAGCAAAAGAAAGCATCATAAATGATCCAAATTGATATGGATGGCTTGAGAGAAGTATGAAAATTGTTGCACCACAAAAATATCATTCCACAATTGGGGAATTGGTTAAAAGGAAACACTTTACGCGTAAGTACTGAGACTAGATGACAGATCCTACATGTAAATCTTCCCCCTCATAGCCGATATTATGAAAAGGAAATAACTCTGAATGCTATTGTGGGTGGGTGGCCATTGAGTAATATATTGATTGATACATGCATGGAAGTCAATGTTATTACTCTAGATGCATGGGTACAAATGGGGAGACCTCCATTACAGCTATCCTCTAATGTTTTATTCATTTCTAATTAGACTAAGGCCACTCCCGTTGGAGTTTTAAAAGATGCATCCATTACCATACAAGGAGACAAGTTCACTGGATATTTTGAGATTTTAGCACTAGCAGAGTCAAATAGCTTCCTAGCTCTACTAGGGCATCCTTGGTGCTATGTAAATAATGTTGATCTTTGGTTCAACAAGGGTTATATAAGATTTGAAAACAAGGAGGAAAGAGTTTTTATCTCTTTAACAGATGGAAAATATGTACCCTATGTTGAGCCCTTGAGTGAAGAAGACCCTAATAGGATTTATTTGTGCACCATCTGGGATCTAGAAAAACACACCACTTCATCAATTCCATCAGCGCCAAGAAGGAAAAAAAAAAGAAAAATGAAAAAATGAGGAAAATGGATGTTTTGGATAGAACCGCCACTCTGTGCAGAGTGGCGGTTTCAGAACTGCCACCTTGCAGAGTGGTGGTCCTGAAACCACCACCCAGCCAGGGTGTCAATCCTGAGACCACCGATCTGCACAGGGCAGTGGTCCTGAAAATTTCAAACAGAAAAGAAGAACTGAATGTGAGGAGACACGTTCTTGAAGCACCCAACCGTGTCTCTTCCCTTCCATGTCCTTTCACATCCTCCAGTGTACGAGAGTACATGGGAAGACCTATAAATACATGAAAGGATCAATAGAATAGGCATTTGAGATCCAAAGATATCGAGAAGTAGAGTTTAATGAGAGCAGTGAACAAGATCTTCAGTGCTAGAATGGAGTTGTAGGAGCAAGGTGTAGAAATAGAGCAAACAAGTAATTAGAGAGAAGGTTTACATTGTTTCTTCTTTTCATACTTATTGTAATATGTAATTGTCTATATTAGACCAATAAAATTGGGAAGAAGGATTAGTTGCCGTTCCTGACTGGTTTTCCTCCTTGGAGGTTTCCAGGATAAAATTATTTGTGTTGAATTTTGAATTATTTCCTTCTCTACAATTTCCTTTCTATAGCACTAGATAATCACTCACAAAGCTCTAATTTTCAAGAAAATCTATCATTTTCCAAAGTTGAAAGTAGAACAACATAATTTTTTGATTCGTAGAGTTCCAAAGTAGAAGTTTACGGATCATTTTGGTATCAGAGCTGATTATATATCTAGGACTGTGGTATTCGAATCTTTCTTGTGATTTTGTATGGCAATGACAAGGTCCAAAGGTGAAGAAGTTTTACCTTGCAATCCAGATATTTCTATGAAGAAGTGGAAACAGATAATTTGAGCTCAAATGGAGGAAGAGAACTTGGTCTGTAGAGTCGAGATGCTAGAGACCATGATGGATAGATTGCATAGGAAACTAGAAGAGCTTTCAGATCTGCAAAGGATGGATTCAGTTAAGCAAGATTCTATGGACTCAGTGGTTTGAGCACTAGCCGAAAATTTTGGTATAGAAAATACCCATGAAGAGGAAGAATGGGAAGAGAGTGAAGAGACACCAATTGTAAGCGAGAAGGTAAAATTCTGCACATACACCTTTTAAAGCTGAAACAAAAGTGAAAAATAAATAATTTTGAAGGACAAGTAGATACAAAAATACTGGATAAATGGTTTAAAAATAGTTGGAAGTTTACTTTAGGGTGCATAATATCACTGAGGGCACGAAAGGGTCACCTTTACACGTCTCAAAATGGAAGGTCATGCTCTGGTTTGGTGGGAAACCCATCTAGCCACTTGTGAGAAGAAGAAACATCCTATTATTAGTACTTGGAAGGGTTATAAAGAGTTGATTAGAGATAAATTATATCCTATTTTCCATAAGACTGACATGATGATAAAGTGGCAGTACTTTAGATAGCAGTCAAAGCGTGCAAGACTACACTACAAAATTTTAGAGACAAGCCATGTTGCCTAATATGGACTTGGAGGATGAGGACATTCTAACTGAGTATTTGGGTGGACTTCACACTCACCTTCAGAGTAGGGTAATCTCCACAAAGCCCAAGGATCTCAATGAAACTTGTGTACAAGAATACTACATTGATGACGAGAAGAAGCAAGGAGAAATAGAGCCAAAGGGAGACTAGTCAACAAAAAAATAGGACAAAGAACAAGGGAATACAAGTAGCAGAGGTAAATGGAAAGGTAAACATGCCATTACTGCTTTGCATACTTGTAAAGTTCTTAAGAATTTATGTAAGAATTATGATGTGAATGGACATACTAATGCCACATGTTGGAAGTTGCATCCAGAATTACACCCAAAGAATCAAACCAAGGATTCCAAGAAATCCATGGCCACTGTGAAGATAGAAATAGAGGTGGAGATTGAGGATGATTCAGATGTAAACGAGAGGATGTGATGCATGGCCAATAACATGTACGGGGTAGCAGAAGAACAAGAGATGAGTACTCTATTTCATATCAGAATCCAAATCAAGAAGACTAAGGTAAACACTTTAGTAGATTCTAGTTCTCCAGTCAAATTTGATTTCTGATGCAGTTGTAGAAACAACTTGGTCTAGATACTTATGCACATCCACATCCATACCTAATGGGGATGGGTAAAAGAAGGGGTGTAGAAATAAAATTTACAAGGAAGTGTAAGGTTTCAGTTTGGGATAAACACCCAATACATATATGTATTAGAGGCTGATATTATTCCACTTGATGCATTTGAAGTTGTCTTCGGAAGTGCTTACTTGTATACCAGGGATGTTGTGTTCATAAGGAGGGAGAACTGGTATAAATGGGTTAAGGATGGAGTCAGTTTTAACATCTGAGCACACCATAGAAAATTAAAAAAGGCTATGGTAAGTACCAACCAAGCACCAAGACTTATTAAGGGAAATCATCAGTTTTGTTTGATTTTATGGGAAAAAAATAAAAATGGATGTTAGAGCACAGATATTTCTGACCAAAGGATGGAGAATTTATATAGCACTTGTCAGTTTTTATAGAAGAAGCCACCAGAGGAACTGCTCATTCAAGGAGCAAAAAAAAATTCCACTATAAAGTCACCGTATCTACCTCCAGATTCACTGGGCCTGACCATGGGGCAGTAAGAAGAAGAGGAGATACAAGAAATAGTGGTGACTATAGCAGCAACATAATTGGAGAGGGTTCGGCCAATCCATCTCAAGAGAAAAATACAAGAAATGACTAAACCACTACAGTATGGGACCTTCACCATACTTGAGCAGGTTGGAGAAGAAACCTTTAGGCCATACTTCATGCAGATGCATGCAATAGTAAGTTACAAGAGCTCACATCCAAAGAAGGAAAGATAAAAAATTTACCTTCTAAAGAGGATTATACTTGAGGTAAATCGAAGGAGGATATAGAACTAGAACAACAAGCCAGAGATCCATAGGAGTCTTGGCAGGTTAGACGAGAGAAGACACCAAGGAAGACCCAAGTGGTACTCAAATTACCACGAGAGGGAGTTGATTCCTCTACCACTCCCCCACTAAGATTTTTTGGGACTAAAAGCCTCCTAAGTAGGGGAGGTATGATCCATAGGGATCCAGAAAAACACACCACTTCATTAGTTCCATCAGCACTAAGAAGGAAAAAAACAAGAAAAATGAAAAAAATGAGGTAAACGGAGGTTCTGGATAGAACATCCACTCTATGTAGAGTGGTAGTTTTAGAACTGCCACCCTTCAAGGAGGCAGTCTTGAAACTACAGCCTAGTTAGGGCAGCAGTTTTGAGACTGTCGGTCTACACAGGGTGGTGGTCTTGAAAATTTCAAATAGAAAAGAAGAACAAAATACGAGTGGACATGTTCTTGAAGCACCCAACCATATCTCTTCCCTTCCATGCCATTTCACATCCTCCAGTGCACAAGAGTACATGGGAAGACCTATAAATAAATGAAAGGAACAAGATAATAGGCATTCGAGATCTAGAGAGATCGAGAAGTAGAGTTTAATGAGAGCAGTGAGCAAGATCTTCAGTGCTAGAATGGAGTTGTAGGAGCAAGGTGTTGAAACAGAGCAAGCAAGTAATTGGAGAGAAATTTTATGTTGTTGCTTCTTTTCATACTTATTGTAATATGTAATTGTCTATATTAGACTAATAAAATTGGGAAGAAGGAGCAGTTTCCCTTCTCAACTAGTTTTCCTCCTTGGAGGTTTCCAGGATAAAATTGTTGGTGTTGAAGTTTGAATTATTTCCTTCTCTACAATTTCCTTTCTATAGTACTAGATAATCAGTCACGAAGCTCCAATTTTCAAGGAAATCTGTCATTTTCCAGAGTTGAAAGTAGAACAACATAATTGTGTGATTCATAGAGTTCCAAAGTATAAGTTTATAGAACAATAGGTGCTTGAGCCATGTAAATAAGGAATCCTTAAATGGGATTATGCATAATCTATTAGCGATACTACAAGTGTTGTTTGTGATAATTGGGCTCATAACACTTATGAGTTGGTAGGGTGCAAAGTAAAGAGCATATTTCCTAGGGACAACAAACTACCTTATATCAGGAGAATAGTTAACAACTTGATACCTTGTTACACCAGGGAAGGAGACCCTATGGTGTTCCTTCCACCATGGAAGAACAGTGGATAGACCTACTGGAGAGAAGGAATATGCTAGCATATACCCTATGAGGGAAAGTAGCACACTGGTGGGTGGTCTACAAGGATAATATTCTGGGATGGAATGAAATTAGGATTTCTCTTGCCACTAGGTTCCTTGGGAGCAATACACCTACTCAAATATGCACTTATCATGGTAATAAACCTATTCAACACCACGTTTAGTAGTTTGAGAGACTTTGGACAAAGGGGCATGAATATTTACCACCTTCTCTCTAGGTGAATTTTTTTTATTCCACTTTACAAGGATGTGCACGTGTTTGGTATGTATATGCAGAAATTCATAGAGAGACTGGAAATTCACAAGATTTATTTGTAGGAATGACCCAGATGTTTGACTTCTTCTATACCAAGCCTCCGGTGGAGGAAGCATTAAAATTCATAAAGTGATTAACTATGGGAGATAATACAAAATATGAAGAACTCATTCAAGAGTTATTCGATGAAGGACACTCAAGAGCATGTTTTGTTGAAGAAACAAAGGCCGATGCCACACTTCTTTTTTGTGCTTACCTTGAGAAAGAAAAAGGAAAAATGGTCTACTTAGTGGATGATGGGGAAACAGAAAATATGGAAATAAACCATTCAACAGGTAGGTGTGAGGTATTGGATAGTGTATATAAGACCACACACGCCTATAATGAACCTATAAAGATAAAGAAAGTGAATATAGGATTAGATACTGAGCCTAAGGAGGCCGTAATTGGAGACTATTGGTTAGACTCTGGAGTGGCAAAAATCATAAAGTTACTATGGGATTACCAGGATTTATTCCCTTCGGGGTACAATGAGCTTAAAGGTGTGCATGAATCATTAGGAGACATGAAGATAAAACTTAAAGAGGGTGCATACCCAGTTAGAAAGAGACCCTACAGGATGAACCCAAACTTGTGCGAAAAGATCAAAGAAGATATTCACAAAATGTTGAAGTCTGGAATTATCAAGCACCTGGACTAGTCAGAGTGGGTTAATCCAATGGTGATCATTATCAAGAAGGATGGATGGATTGAGATCTTGTGTGGAATATAGGGAGCTGAATGCTACATGTGTGACTGATCCCTTTCCTATGCCATTCACTAAGGAAATACTAGAAGGCATTGTAAGGGGTGAAATATATTTGTTTACAGATGAGTTCTCTAAGTATCATCAAGTTAGAATTTCCCAGGAGGATCAGGAAAAAAAACTAATTTTACTACTGAATGGGGTAGCTTCACCTATACTATGATACCTTTAGGTCTAAAAAATGTGCCTGTCTATATTTTCATGCATAGTTGTTTAGGTGTTTAAAGATTTTATCCACAACTTCTTGTAGGTTTATTTAGATTATTAGACAGTGTATGGATTAGTTAAGGATAATTGTGACAATTTGCACTTAATTTTTGAAATATGTAGACAATTGAGTATCTCTTTGAATATCAAGAAGTGTATATTTTCCACACCATTTGGAATACTGTTAGGACCACCATAATATGCAAGGAAGGTTTGTTGGTTGATCCAGCTAAGGTTACAGTCATTATCAGCCTAAAAGATCCTACTAGTCAGAGTGAGGTGCATTGGATTTTTGGGTCATTACTAGATATTACAAGAATTTAATTAAAGGATATGATAATATTTTTGCACCTTTGGAGGAGCTACTAAAATGGAAAGTTACATTCTACTGGGGGAAACTGCAGCAGTTGCACATTCAAGACATTAAAGGAGAAACTTACTTCTGTGCCTATTCTGCACTTTCCTTCATGGGAACAACCATTTCATGTACATGTTGACACCTCTGGCATGACCATTGGCATAGTTTTAGCTCATCGGCTGGAGAAGGTATTATAGATCATCCTATCTATTTTTCTAGTATAAAGTTGACTCCTACAGAACAAAATTACACAAACTACAGAGCGTGAAGATTTTTCAATGATCTATGTGCTACATAAATTGAGACAGTACTTGTTAGCTACACCATTTGTCTTTTATATAGATCAGATAGCATTGAAGTATTTGGTAAACAAGGCTATTTTACAAGGGAACATATGTAGATGGGTACTCTTATTTCAAGAATTTGATTTCACAGTTGTGGTAAAACCAGGGAAAAGTAATCCTATACCAGACCATATATCCATAATATAGTTAGGATAAAAAGTAGAGGAAATTAAAGATGCCATGCATGATGCACAGTTATATAGGTTACAACACTCACCATCATAATTAGAGGACATTTTTGTCTTTCTACAAATAGGTATGACACCATAAGTAATGATATCCTTAGAGAAGGAAACAACTTTCTATATGTGCAGCACCCTATTTGTTGATTAGTGGTGACCTTTAAAAATTAGGCTGGGATGAAGTATTGCGCCATTGTGTACTGGAACATGAGCACTCATATATCATGAAGGAATCTCATGGTGGTATTGTAGGTGGCCACTATGTAAGTGATGCCACTACACATAAGATTCTACTCACCAGATTATAGTGGGAGACCCTGTATAAATATTGTAAGGATTATTACAAGGCTTGTGATCACTGTCAACGTCTTGGCAAATGCGGTCAATGAGATGAAATGCCTATAAGACCCATTACTAGTGCAAAACCATTTGAGAAATGGGCTATTGATTTTGTGAGTCCTATTTCACCATCCGCATGAGAATGGATTGTGCTATATCATAACCTACACAGATTATCTGACAAAGTGGGCATAACTAGCCGCTACAAAGGATTGTACAGAAACTACAACAACTATGTTTCTATGGGAAAATATTATTACATGGTATGGATGTCCATTAAGTTTAACGAGTGATAGGGGTACACATTTCTTGAGTGAGATAATTAGGATACTGTTGGATGAATTCATGGTTGCACATCATAAGATGACACCCTATCATCCTTAGGCCAATGGGATTGATGAGGCTTTAAAAAAAAAATTGAGCCAGACATTGACAAAAATATGTGATGATGGAATAAAGGATTGGGATGATAAAGTATCTGCAGGTAATTTGAGCATATCAAACAACATATAAAAGGTTGAACAAAGCCACACCATTTAAGTTAGTGTTTGGTGTAGAAGCAGTTCTTCCTCTTGAATTCATGTTACCATCTTTGCGTATGAGATCACATAATGGAGGTCTAGGTGATGAACAAGCATTAGAAGAAGTGTCATTGAAAAGTTAATCAAGTTGGATGAGGTGATGAGAAATAGCACATTGGAGTCAAAAAACAAGAAAAGATTCTAGGCAAAAAAGCATGACATGACAGACATATCAAGGATAAGAAGCTTGAGGTTGGACAGATGGTGTTCCTTTATGACTCAAAGTTTTTGTACCATCTAGAAAAGCTTAAAGTACATTGGTTGGGGTCGTATATTGTCACTCACATACTTGAAACAAGTGCTTGCCAATTAGAGGTGCTTAATGGAACACTGTTACTCGGTTACTTCAACGGGAGTAGGCTGAAGCCCTACTATAAATAAGTCTTCTTGGTGTTTGTAATAAGGAAATGTTGCCATCTAGATTAGGTTTTCAATTTTGTATTTTCCTTTATGTATTTCCTTGTTCGTCATCATATGCTTTGTCAATTTATTTGTTATTTTTTTGTAATAAGCGCATTTGCGCTCCATAAGCTAATTACTATTTGAAGAATTTATATGTATAAAGGATTACACATACCCTTACTGTGGGGTGGTTATTGATATCCAGGTACATGAATGTTGAAAATAAGTACACATGAAAGGAACAAACTGCTATGAGTGCTATTCAAAGTTGAAGAGTTGTTAGAAACAAGATTGCTTCTAGATAAGATGACCATAGATGGAGATAAATTATGGAACGATATAATGCGAGGTAAGAAAGGGCCATGGAAACTACCAAAGGAAGGTGCAATGACGAGGTAATTGAGCACATGGAAGCATGATGAAGAGAAGTCTACAACCAAAAGGTAGGAGGGCACACTAGAAGGTTATGACTAGGGTGCGAAGATGTACCACGTGGAAAATGGAAAAAAGGATCAATTAATGAGGATTGTTGGTAGGTGAAGGAGCAATAAATGTACTAAATTTTTGAAAATATATATAAGGATGTGATGTGAGTTCATTGTTACCATTGTAATCATGATAACTTGAAAGAGCCAAGTATAACCGAGTTGCAAAAAGAGTATTCAGGTGCAAAGAGTGTGAATCGAGACGTGATGAGTAGATTTATGCGTAGAGGAAGATTACGTCCCCATTTGTGAAGGGTCCTGAGCAAAGCAAGGCATTGTAAAAGAGCTAGGGAAAGTAATTTCAACTAGGGCATGCTGACTCAAGCTAGGGTTTGGGTTTGCACATTTTAGGAGATAGAAGGTGAGTATTTGAAGTTAGAATATTGTAGGTTATAGATGGCACCAAAGAAAGCACCTACCGCATGAGATAAGGGGAAGAAGAAAGTGGAAGTAGAGGTATAAATGTCTCCTGATAGTAACTTATCAGAAATACAATATCTGAAGGGTGTGATTGTGGGTAAAGAATGGGATTGCGCATGTCCAGAAGAGAAAGATCAGTGATTACAACCATCGTATACCTGAAAATAAGAAGGTGTTGGATGCATTATTAAACACAAAGATAAATAAGCGCACAATAGAAGACATGCTAGTGTATGAAAACATTGGGATGAAGTTTTTAAATAAGGTTGGAGTTTATCAGTTATATGATCTCCCCTACTTTAGTAAAGATGAACCCTTGTACCAATGGTTTATGATTAGGGTACATGAAGATTTCTTCTACTTCGCAAGACATAGGGTAAGGATCACAACTGTGTTGATCTCAACAGTAATAGGGTTGAAAGGCATATGGGTAGATCTAGAAGGTGATTTAACGGATAAGGACGTAATCTTGAGAGATAAGGAAGGAGGTTCTCTGGTATAACATGGGTCTAGTGTGGCATGGACATCGGCTTCCAAATTAAATAAGTACCTAATAGTGTAGGCATCTGTCCATCTTGTAACAAAGTTGAATGAACTAAGAAAGGCGGGTCATAGGTGAATACAATGTGGCTTCACATTGACAAAGAATATGTCTCAAGGCAGTGATCTACAATCTCATAGATCACATAACACAAACTATCATTGAAGAAGCAACACACATGAGAGAGAATCAGTTTCGGTGTTGTTCTATTGTCTCTTGGTGTTTATGGAAATTGGGGGTGCCTGATGGGCTAAAGGATAAAATATGGGAATACCCTATGGAGAACAACTCACTTGTGGAAAGATTTGGCAAGTACTTATGTGAAGGATCAATGAGTGGACATTTAAAGCATAGGGCGGAGAAGTGGTATGAGAGGCTTTGTGCAGCGTTCAAAGAAGAATGGTGCATACCTAAGGAGTTACCTTTGGTAGTAGGAAAGGAAGTGCAGTTCGTGGTATACTAGCACTTATGCATCATGCAGTTCACCATGAAATATGGGACTTGGAGCCCATGGTGCAAACTTCCATATGCCCTCACAACACAATATTTCCAGGCATCAATTCAATAGTTTTTGGATACATTCTACCTAAAATTCATTACAGACAAGGTAGATTGTGACTACCACACTCTGAAAAAAACTTATGTATATCCAGGACGGATTACCTACATTGAGAGGCTTATCTCAGATATAATAAACATGAAGCTAGTAAGCTTGGCCATTGGAGCAGTGCTTCTATACCTTCAACTCAAGCCCAAGCTAGAGAACAAAAAATATGTGGAGAATGAGTTCACACTCCCATGGCCACCAAAAGGTAAGAATACAATGGAAAATGTTCCAGTACTGTCAACACCAATCCGACACTATGATAATTCTTCACCAGGAAATCCTCGTGCTATGATTATTAACTAATGCACAACTCTTAGTTTGGTGGATGTAATCTGGAAACACAACAACAAACATAACACAAGAATACTATAGACTATGATAAGAAGGAATAATGATAAATCTGAAATATCAGTGTAAATTATAATATCAACATGAAATTGTTACAATCTCACCCATGAGGTTCTTCAAGTGTTATTAACTTCATTTGCCTTCAAACAATAACTATGGAGAGAAACTTCACAATTACACCTCTTAATGGCTTCTAAATTAACACATGTTCAATTCTAGGAGCATCCTTTACACACTTACTCATACAATATTTCTCACTACTTCCCTCTATGCTAAATGAGGGTGGGTGGCCTCTTTATTTATAGGAATTCAGGCTTATCCACCTTATCTCTAAGATAGGATAGGAAATATCTTCCGACCAATCATATTTCATGCCTAAACTCTTGCCTTTACATGTAGGCTTATATTCTAAGATAAGATAAACCTTATCATCTCATATGGGTTCCACCTTTTTAGTCTTTTCCACAAATAAAATATACAAAATATTTATGACATCACTCTTTTGTCCTTATTACAAATATAATATTTCTAATTCCTAATCATGTAGACCCTACTTCTCTACTTTGACATTTTAACATTACCGGACCACTTACGACAAATATTTACTTTTTAAAACATTCCTATTGTACTTTGACTGTTACCGTACTCTACATTATTGGTGGCATCATACTGATGGCACCTTTATCTTCTATTGGATGCCACTACTAATTATACTTAACAATATCCTATTCCTAATACATACATTAATAAAATAGAAATTACGAAGGAAAATTTTAATGTCGACAGTACCTAAGCCCACAATGACAATAGAAGTAGATGATGAAGAAGAGGAGCATGAAGATAGTGGTGGTTTGGAGCACAAAATTAGGAGGTAGCCTACAGATAGGGTATAATTTGAGTGCATAACTACACCACCTTAGGTACAATAAGGAGATGATGAGGACCTGGATGTAGTATAAGGAGACTGCCATTTCAAAAGGGTATTTAGGAGAATAAGGACCCAATGTGCTATTCCAAAATCAGTGTGCAGATCACCTCAAATCTCTCCATAGAAGGAGACAACTAAGAAGAGAAGGAGAAAGTTGAAGCTAGAAGAGGAGGAGGAAGAGTCTAAGGAGAGCTTGGTGCCGAATCCTCCACACCTCCAAAGAACATGAAAGAGCCAAAGGATGAAGAAATGAAGGATGGAGAAGAAGGATAAAAGGAGGTAGATGAGACAACGTAAGATACTGCTGTTGATGCAAAATCACAGCACCCCTGGATATTGATCAGTTTTCTAGGTTGATCATATTAATATCCAGTGTGATTGCATAACATTGAATCCTTTCTCCAAGTGTGGGACTTGAAGAGTGAGAAAGGAATCTCCAGAGAAAGGCTGGTTCCTATTCCTCTGTTCAGGTGCACACGAAATATGCAGAGGGTTTTCTCAAAATCTAATCTAATCTGCCAAGGAGACAAGGTAAGAAAATGCATAAAATAAATCTAAGCTAATAGAGGTGATGCACCGAGGAATGAAGAACATATGCTTTGCCACATTAAACACAGACCATGTAGATATAACACAACACCATGCACAGACAGCAAAAATGCAATGAAAGATCAAGAATGACAGTAATAAATATGTAAGAGGGTTTAGAAACAACCACAGACACATATATATTGCTCAAGGATCGATTCAATACATTTCAATAGCCAGAAGGCAAAAAACGGTGTTACAGTCTATATGGGAGGTTTGAAAACTCCACAAATCTTCTTATGAACAGGAGAGAAGGGAGGGTGCAAAGCAGAAAATGTCCAACACCAGAAAGAAACCCCTCCTTACAATATATAGGAAGAATGGGAGAGAAAAAAGAGAGGAATTCGAACTGCCCCAACCACCTCTAGGTTGCATTTAATTCGTCCATCATGGCAGAAGCGGCGGGTTCTGGCAAAGCGGCGGTTTGCCTAACAGAAGTGGCGGGTTGTCTGCTGCATTAAAGTTGTTAGTTGAGCATCACTTCTGCTTATTATTTCGTGCCAGAGGCGTCTTCTGATTTTCTTTCTTCAAACTGAACCAAAATGCAAGATTGACCTTGGAAACGTGTAGAGAATCTCACAAGCTTTCCGTTGATATCAAGAACGTGTAAATCCGAGCTCTGGATCGAAAGATATGTCAATCTGAAGATTTAGGACACGGAACAGGCGAAAACGGATTTTTGAATTTCTTCCCGCACTCTGCCCCTTGGATGACACGTGGCGCACTCTGATTCGCTGAATAATTCTCTCTCCTCTACTTTTCGACGGGCTTTCCTTTGAGTTTTCCTCGTGGGTTCTTAAATGGGACATGTGGCACGATCCTATTTGTTCGGCTTGGTGCTCGAAAATTCGCCCTTTGACTTTTCTAACCTTTACTCCTATGAGGACATGTGGCAATTTCTCAATGGTTCTCGGGCCTGCCGGGTCTTCCGCGTACTTCGCGTCCATCCGTCCTGGACGTCCCTTTTGATTTTGGACCTCTTGGGACAATTTCGGCCGATTCGGCCGGTTCGGGTATTTCTGGCCCGCTTGTTCCACTTTTTTCGGACTGACTTGACTCCTTTCGGCTGGTTCGGCCGGTTCGAGTCCTTTTGTCCCACGCGTCCAAATTGCTTTTGGGCTCCTTGTGCTGATTTCGGCCGGTTCGGACATTTTGCACATTTTTGTCCCGCTTGTCCCGAAGGCGATCCTCTTCAGCAGTTAGCCAATTTTTCTCCTCGGCTGGATCGGCTTTTCACGCCCGTCGCATACTTCTGTCCCACTTGTCCCATTTTCTTTTGGACTGCTTGTGCTCATTTCGGCCGAACCGGCCGGTTCGGGCATTTTTGTCCCGCTTGTCCCGAGCAACACTTAGGACTAGGACTTAGCCGATTTTCGCGATTTTTTCTGGATTGACCTATTTGCCTTTCTGCAACCTTTGATGCATGTTATCGAAATTTTACCCTGGGGGGTGAAATTTTGACAACAATTTTGATGACTCAGCGGGGTTACCTACCTGCTAGGTAGAAGATCAGTGGCCTTTTAGCGGTCCATTGGGCATGGAGTTAAGAATTATCCTGAAACAAGCCTGATACTGCAACTTCCCCTCCAGCAACACTCTGAACTGTAGAAAACAACCTGAGAGCAGCAAAACCTATGCCAAAGCACTTAGAGAAATAGAAACCTAACTATAACAGGACAATGTGCATACACACTTAGAGGAATTAAGAAAAATCTAAATTAATATTTACAATGGCAAAATGTTTCTCTTAGTAGCAATGTTTAAGATGGATTCCGTTAACCGGAATCAGAAGTTCCTCTCCATCCAATGCAGACAATTGGAAGGAATTACTACTTTTGCACCCCGTGACCATGTAGGGACCACTCCAGATGGCATCAAACTTGGAATGCCTTCCTGGTTTTTCCCGATCTGCATCCCATTTCAGAACTAGGTCCCCTTCCTGGAAGGTCCTTGCTCTAGCTCTCTTATCAAGCCATCTTTTTACTACGGCCTGATCCTTTTCAATCGTCTGAACCGCATGTTCTCTGATTTCTTCTAATTCCATCAATTCTACATACTTGGCCTCCATTGGTTCGAATTCAGATAACTCCAGCTGCTTCATGAGCTCCAAGGCTGGCAATTCTAATGATATAGGCAATACTGCCTCCTTCCCATAGACCAACTTGTAGGGAGAATTACCTGTAGACCTCTTTGGTGTTATTCTGTCAGCCCATAACGCTGATTTTAGCCTTGTATGCCATGTTATTTTATTTTCATCTAGAGTCCTTCTGATGATTTTAGCAAATTCTTGTTTGTGGACTCTGCCTGTCCATTACCCTGCGGGTAATAATTTGAAGAGGTGCTCAAATAGATTCCATTCTTGACAGCCCATTCTGTAATTTTTAAACCTATGAATGCTAATGCATTATCTGATATGATGGTGGCCGGCACACCGAATCTGGATATTATCCCTTCATAAAAGTCTAGTATGCTAGACTCACTTGCCTCTTTGAGCACTACTGCCTCGGTCCACTTGGTGAAATAGTCTGTTGCTGTAAGAATCCACTTGTGGCCTTGACTCAAATTGGGATTGATGACTCCAATGAAGTCCAATCCCCATTGCATGAATGGATGATCTACTGAAATTGGACGAAGGGGAAGTGCTGCTAACCTTCCTTTCCCTGTGAAGAACGCACATTCTTGCATTTCTTAACCCATGAGTAGCAATCATTGAATACAGTAGGCCAATAGTAACCAGATTTCATGATTTGAGAGTTGTTACTCGTGGGGTGAAATGGCCTCCTGCCCTCCCCGTCATGGAACTCTTGTAAGATCCTCTCGATCTGACCTGTCCCGATGCATCTCAATAGAACACCGTTAATGTCCCTTTTAAACAAAACATTATCAACAAGCACATAAGGAATTGCTTGTAATCTGAAGTACCTTTTGTTCGCTTTGCTCATTTCTGGAGGGCACATGCCTATTTGTAGGAAATGTATCATATTCTGAGTCCAACAGGGGGTGAACACATCATCATTTTCCTGTTTTTGATCTTCTTGTAATAGCAGGACAACGTCTTCTTCATCTTTGGGCTGTCTGGTTGTTTGGAAGCGAGCTGCTCACACAAACCTTTGCCTCTTACCAGCTTGGTGATCCTTATCTCAATGTCATACTCCATGACACGGGTGATCCATCCTGCCCTTTTCTCATTCAAATCTTGTTGAGGAGGAAGTCCTTACCCCAGCTGTGAGACTAATAACTGGACCTTGTTATTTGAGACCAAATGCTTGAATTTCTTCAAGCTTCTGATTACTGCAAGGACATGCTTTTCAATAAAAGAGTACCTTAATTCGTAGTCATTTAGGCTCTGGCTGAAGAAAGAAATCGGCTGCTCCTCAGTTATATTTGTTCTGTTGTACCAGAATAGCAGAAATAGTGTCTCAATCACCATCCAAACACATAGAGGACGAATCCTTAGAAAAGTCAGGGTGATGAGAGTAGGTGCCTGGGAGATGGCTTCTTTGATTGCTTCAAAACCTCCTCCTTGCCTTCTGCCGTCCATTTGAAAACCATGCTTTTCCTTAACATGTTGGTGATGGGCTTGACAGGGCTACAAAGTTTGGGACAAACCTTCAAACAAAGTTTATACCTTCCCAGGAAACTCTGAAGGGCTTTCTTGTGACTTGGCAATGGTAGAGCTCTTATGGCTTCAACCCTCGCTAATCTAATCTGCCAAGGAACAATGTAAAGAAATGCATAAAATAAATCTACGCTATAGAGGTGAGGCAACCCGAGGAATGAAGAACATGTGCTTTGCCACATTACCCAGACCATGTAGATATACACAACCCAATGCCCAGACACACGCAAAAAATGCAATGAAAGATCAGAAGACATAATACAATATTAAGTAGGTTTTAGAATCACCACAGACACTATATTGCTCAAGGATCGATCAATACTTCAATAGCCAGAAGGCAAAAACTTGTGTTACAGTCTATTGGGAGTTTGAAACTCCACAATCTTCTTATAACAGGAGAGAAGGTTTGTGGCAAAGCAGAAAATGTCCACACCCGAACCACCAGAAAGAAACCCCTCCTTACATATTAGGAGAATGGAGAGAAAAAAGAGAGGAATTCGATCTTCCCAGACCACCTCTAGTTGCATTTACTTCTCCATCATGGCAAGCGTCGGGTTCGGCAAAGCGCGTTTTTGCCTACCAGAAGTGGCGGTTGTCTGTCTGCTTAAAGTTGTTTAGTTGAGGCATCACTTCTGCTTATTATTCGTGCCAGAGGCGTCTTTCTGATTTTCTTGTCTTCAAACTGAACCAAAATGCAAGATTGACCTGGAAACGTTTAAAGACTCTCACAAGCTTTCCGTTGATATCAAGAACTTGTAATCCGAGCCTGTGATCGAAAGATATGTCCAATCTGACGATTTAGGAACAACTTAACAGGCGAAAACGGATTTTTGAATTTCTTCTTCCCGCACTCTGCCCCTTGGATGAACGTGCGCGCACTCTGATTCGCGTAATTCTCTCTTCCTCTACTTTTCCTACTTTTCGACGGGCTTTCTTGAGTTTTCCTCGTGGTGTTTTTTTCTTCCTTTAAATGGGACATGTGGCACGATCTATTTGTTCGTCGTGTTGCTCGAAAATTCGCCCTTTGACTTTTCTAACCTTCCTCCATGAGGACATGTGGCAAATTCTCATGGTTCTGTTCTCCGGGCCTGCCGGGTCCTTCCGCGTACTTCGCGTCCATCCGTCCTTGACGTCCCTTTTGTTTTGGGACCTCTTTGGACAACATTTCGGCCGATTCGTCGGCCGTTTCGGGTATTTCTGGCCGCTTTGTTCCACTTTTTTTTTTTGTTTTCGACTGACTTGACCCTTTCGGCTGGTTCGCCGTTCGAAGTCTTTTGTCCCAACGCTTCCAAATTGGGGTGGGGCCCCATTTTGGGCTCTTGTGCTATTCGGCGGTTCGGACATTTGCCCATTTTTGTCCCTCGTGTTCCCGAATGCGATCCTCTTCCAGCAGTTATCCAATTTTTCCTCTCCTCGGCTGATCGGGCTTTTCACGCCCGTCGCATACTTCTGTCCCACTTGTCCCATTTTCTTTTGGACTGCTTGTGCTCATTTCGTCCGAACCGGCCGGTTACGGGCATGTTGTCCCGCTTGTCCCGGCAAACACTGGACTGGACTTAGCCGATTTTCGCGATTTTTTCTGGATTGACCTATTTGCCCTTTCCTCTGCAACCTTTGAGCATGTTATCGAAATTTTAACCCTGGGGGTTGAATTTTGACAACCAATTTGATGACTCAGCGGGTTACCTACCTGCTAGTAAGATAGCAGTGGCCTTTTTAGCGGTCCATTGGCCATGGATTTTAAGAATTATCCCTGAAACAAAGCCTTATACTGCACTTCCCCCTCCATCACACTCTGACTGTAGAAACCACCTGAAGAGCAGGCAAACCTATTCCAAAGCACTTTAGAGAAAATAAGAAACCCCTAACTATACAGGACAATGTTTCAATCCACACTTAGGGAATTAAGAAAATCTCAATAATTTTGCAATGGCAAAAATGTTTCCTTAGTAGCAATGGTTTAGATGGATTCCGTTAACCGGACTCAGAAGTTCCTCTCCTCCAATGCATACAATTGGAAGAATTACTACTTTTGCACCCCGTGTACCATGTAGGTACCGATTACCAGATGGCCTCAACTTGGAAATGCCTTCCTGATTTTTTTCTCCCGATCTGCATCCCTTTCAGAACTGGTCCCCTTCCTGAAGGTCCTTGCTCTAGCTCTCTATCACCTCTTTTTTTACACGGCCTGAACCTTTTCAAATCGTCCCCCCCCCCCGAACCGCATGTTCTCTGATTTCTCTAATTCCCATCAATTCTACATACTTGGCCTCCATTTGTTCTATCAGATAACTCTCCAGGCTGCTTCATGAGCTCACGGCTGGCAATTCTAATGATATAAGGCCATACTGTCCTCCTTCCATAGACCACTGTATGGAGACGTACCTGTAACCTCTTGGTGTTATTTCTGTCAGTCCCATAACGCGATTTGTAGCCTTGTATGCCATGTTCCTTTTGATTTTCATCTAGAGTCCTTCTGATGATTTTTTAGCAATTCTTGGTTGTGGACTCCTGCCGCCCCGCCCCGCCGGCCGCCCCTGTCCATTAACCTGCGGGTAATAATTTTGAAAGATGTGCTCACATAGATTCCATTCCTGACAGCCCATTCTGTAATTTTTTAACCTATGAATGCTAATGCCTTATCTGATATGAATGGTGGCCGTCCAACCCACCGAATCTGGATTGATCCCCTTCATAAAAGTCTAGTATTCTAAGACGCACTTGCTCTTTGAGCACTACTGCCGTCGGTCCCTTGGTGTAAAATTCTGTTGCTGTATAGAATCACACTTGTGGCCTTGACGCAAATTGGGATTGATGACTCCAATGAGTCCCAAATCCCCATTGCATGAATGGATATCTACTGAAATTGGACGAAGGGGACGGCTTCTACCTTCTTTCCCTGTGGAAGCCGCACATTCTCTTTGGCCTTTCTTACCCTGAGTAGCAATCATTGAATACAGTAGGCCAATAGTACCTATTTCATGATTAGATGTTTGTTACTACTCGGGGGGGTGAAATGTCCTCCTGCCTCCCCGTCATGGAACTCTTGTAAGATCCTCCGATCTGACCTGTCCCGATGCTTCTCAATAGAACCCTTAATGTCCCTTTTAAACAACATTATCAAAACAAGCACACATAAGGAATTGCTTGTTTCAATCAAAGTAATCCGAGAATCAAGGATACAAGCAGCGTTATAGGGGGGGAGAAACGGAAGTGTAAAGAGCGTACGCCAACTACCTCTGAATGGTATCCCTGCTGGCCTGGACCTCTCTGTTCACTATACTCCACTTCTCTCAGCGGCGTAAGTCTCGGCGCGAACGGGAGCGGTATTATGCTTGGGACTTGCGGTATTGATCCCGTCCAGGAGGATACTCCGTACCGTCTACGGCGGTTCGCCGTGTGGAGACTCAGCAGGGGTGGTGCGGCACGCCTGGAGAAAGACAGGATCAAAATAGGAAAGAATCAAGTGTCGTACTAGATGTTCGTGGTAGGGGGGGAAGAGAGTAGAACATATATGGCGGGGGAAACGGGGGCAAAATACAAAAAACAAAATAGAAAAGAGGACCGCCCTGGCTGAAACTAGAAAAGAATGAGCGAGGATAAAGGTAGCATCTAGGTATTCGAAGAGCCGGGAGGGAAAAAGGAAGGAGACGCCGAGGCGTAAACTGTAGTAATACCTGGGAACCCGGCACGTCGTCTCGTATTAAGGAGAGTAGACACCACTGGACGAGGCACAAACTATAGTGGAGTAAGGACAAGAGCAAGGCAGTGGGAGACTGGCAAGATAGAAGGGTGAGAAAAGGAAGGACGGCGCAGAGGACAGCACACCTGCGCTGGGATAGGGCAGAAAAAAGAATGAAAGGAAGAAGGGGAAGAGAACCACGAAAAAGGAGAGGTAGAGACCAGCGAGACAGACATAGGGCTAGTGGTGAAGGAACGTTGAACACGAAGAGGGGAGTTAACGGGAAAATAAAGTCTAAGTGAAGTGCGGGAAGCGCTGAGGGAAGGGCATAAGGGTATGGGGGGTGGGATGAGGGAGGAAGAGTCAAACAACGGGGAGTTAAGAAAAAGACAGAAAGGAAAGGACAGGAATGAGTCGGACGAGGGGCGTATAAGATTGGAGGACACGTATAGGGGGAGGGAAAGAGATGGAGAGGGGAGAGGCAGCAGAGTAGGAGCGGGGATAGAAGGTAGTATGGGGAGGGGGGGAGAAAAAGGAAAGTGGCCATGCGGACCACGGAGGGCGCGGGTGGAGCAGATGGCTAGATGAGGGAAGTAGGGTTAGAGAGGGTTACACGAGGATAGGAACGATGGTGTAGACAAGGAGTAAGAAGTAAAAGGAGAAGGATGAGAAGAAAAGGAGATCGACTAGGGTGGAGAAGATCGGGAAAGAGAAATGAATGAGGGAAATGTAAGAAGAGAAAAGGAGGTGGATTTTGTGGAAAGGGAGAGAGAGGAGGAAGGAGGGGGAAAAAAGAAGACGACCGAAAGAGGATAGGGTTTTGGAAAGGGTGAGTGAAAAGAGTGGAAAAAAGGGAGAAGGAGGGTAGACGTGGTACGAGGTTGAAGGTGGAACTAAGAATAAAAGGGATACAAATATAACGAGGAGGTACGTAGATAAAAAAGAGTAGCGGAAGGACGCGACGGAGAGGACGGGAGGATAATAGGGAATAGAAAATTGGGAACAGGAAGCATATGGAAAGGAGAGCGAGAACGAAAAAATGCATCAAATAGAGGGATGGGAACGAATGCTAGAGAGCCAGAGGGTAAGCGGGGAGAGTAGAGAGGGTAAGAGTAAAAGGAATGTACATAAAGCTGTTGTAGAGAAAAAAGAGGAGGTGGTGGAGCAGCAGAAAAAAAGGGGCGGACCCGTGCTGAATCCTCTTAAGTACCTTTTGTTCGCTTTGCTCATTTCTGGAGGGCACATGCCTATTTGTAGGAAATGTATCATATTCTGAGTCCAACAGGGGGTGAACACATCATCATTTTCCTGTTTTTGATCTTCTTGTAATAGCAGGACAACGTCTTCTTCATCTTTTGGGCTGTCTGGTTGTTTGGAAGCGAGCTGCTCACACAAACCTTTGCCTCTTACCAGCTTGGTGATCCTTATCTCAATGTCATACTCCATGACACGGGTGATCCATCCTGCCCTTTTCTCATTCAAATCTTTGTTGAGGAGGAAGTCCTTAACCCCAGCATGTGAGACTAATAACTGGACCTTGTTATTTGAGACCAAATGCTTGAATTTCTTCAAGCTTCTGATTACTGCAAGGACATGCTTTTCAATAAAAGAGTACCTTAATTCGTAGTCATTTAGGCTCTGGCTGAAGAAAGAAATCGGCTGCTCCTCATTATATTTGTTCTGTTGTACCAGAATAGCAGAAATAGTGTCATCACCTCCAAACACATAGAGGACGAAATCCTTAGAAAAGTCAGGGTTGATGAGAGTAGGTGCCTGGGAGATGGCTTCTTTGATTGCTTCAAAACTCTCCTTGCCTTCTGCCGTCCATTTGAAAACCATGCTTTTCCTTAACATTTTGGTGATGGGCTTGACAAGGGCTACAAAGTTTGGGACAAACCTTCAAACAAAGTTTATCCTTCCCAGGAAACTCTGAAGGGCTTTCTTGTGACTTGGCAATGGTAGAGCTCTTATGGCTTCAACCCTCTCTGGATCAATTGCTAATCCTTCCTTGGAGACAATGTGGCCAAGGAGTTTCCCTTCATGTGTAAGAAAGATGCATTTCTTAGGATTCAAAGACACTCCAAACTTTCTACACCTCTGAAAAACTTGCCTGAGGTGAAAGAGATGGTCTGCAGCATTTTTGAGAAGACAGTAATGTCATCTAAGTATATCAGTACTGCCTTATTGATCAAGCCTTTGAATGCCATATCCATAGCTCGCTGGAATGTTGCTCCGGCGTTCGACAGTCCAAATGGCATCTTCTTGTAAGCATACGTGCCCCATTTGGTTGTGAAGGCTGTCTTGAATTGGTCTTCCTCCTTCACCATAATTTGATTGAAGCCTAAGTAACCATCAAGTAGCAAAAACCTTTCTGATCCAGCTACGACCTGCAATATTTGCTCCATGGAAGGGAGTGGATAATGGTCCTTGAGAGATGCCCTATTGAGGTCTCGGAAGTCAACACATAGCCTGATCTCTCCACTTTTCTTTCTGACCGGAACCAAGTTGCAACCCAGCTTGAGTGCTTGATAGGGAATATATTTGCTGACTCAATCAGCTTGTCCAGCTCCTTCCTCATGAGAGGCTCCATGTGTGGATTGACTGGTCTCTGTTTCTGCTTGACAGGCTTAGTATTTGGATCCAACTCGATGGTATGCTGAGCTAAGTTAGGATTGAATCCCTTCAAGTCTTCATAGCTCCAAGCAAACACGTCAGGGAATTCTTGACAAAGCTGTATGAACTCATATCTCTCTTGCTCAGTTGTCATTTTCCAATTTGCAATGGCTTGTTCTCTTTTACCAAGATGGATACCGAATCTTCCCTCTTGACCTGAATATTTGCTTTCTCCTTTCTAAACTGATCATTGGGGTTAAAAATGGACTCCAAGGTGACAAGTCCCTTGGGCAGCTTGTCAGTTCTCAGCTGTATCACCTGGTCACCATATTGCTGTTCCAACTTCTCTTGATTCTTAGCTGAGAACTCAGCTTCTTCCTGCAAGAAGCGGATTATTTGTTGATCATTCTCAAATACCTACCAACTGACATTGTTATCTAGCACTGAAGGCATCACAATCACGTGGATGTTTGGCTATACCTTGTCTTGTTGAATGTTTTCTACGATGTCAAAGGCTGCCCCTACTGTTGCAAGCCTGTCAGCAGCTTGATTCTCTTTCCTAGGGATGGCTTTGATGCCGAAACCTTCAAAATCCTCCATGAGGTCCCACACCCTGTTCTTGTAGCATCTGAGTAGATCATTTTTGGCAGCATGCTGTCCCTTGACCTGATTTACAATCAGCTCACTGTCCCCAAAAACTTGCAGGTTATTTATTTTTCTTTTTATTGCCCAATGCATCCCCTGAACCAAGGCTTCATATTCAACAGTGTTATTGGAGCATGCAAATTGAAATCTAAAAGCTGAATAATACTTTACTCCTTGCGGTGAAATAAGCATGGCTCTTCCTCCTGCGCCTTGTCTACTCCTTGATCCATCAAAAAATAGTTGCCATACCTCGTTCTCATCCTTGTGGTTTGGCTTGGTGATGCTAGGAATAGGTTGACTTTCTTCGTGTATACAATAGACCCCCAGCTCAGATTCTTCTACTTCTTGATAAAGATCAAAAGCATGCACCTTGCTTGCCCATTCATCAAGAGTCAAATCCAGGATACTTCCAACCTTAGTGTCGGCTTCATCAGTGCCGAGGTGATCTTCTTGATCAAATGCTGAGCAATTGGTATTAATATGACTTGGAGTATAGGGTTCAATGTGGAAGTCTGTAATATGTTCTGACCTAATTGTAGCTTTAGTTCCATACCTTGTTCTGAACAGCACATGTGACCAATCAGCGGACAAATATCCCCCAATCTTGGCAGTAAAGTCCCTTGACAAGCATAGGGCAAAGAGTGGTGGAAGGTCTATGACTGAGACGTCTTGTAAGACAACAACATTTGGACATGCATGCAAGGTAAGACTTAAATTTCTAATCACTCCAACCGTTGCTATTGCTGTCCCATCTAATTGCACTACTCCCTTAGTTGTTATTTCATACTGGAGCCCTAGCTGATCAGCTATCTTTTTAGGCATTACTGAACTACTTGCCCTAGAGTCAATCATGCAATTATGTACCAACTTGTCTCCTATGATCAATGAAACATAAAATGGAGGGGGCTCCAGCATTTTACCTTGTTGTGCTCCATGATTTCCTTCAGGCTGGGCCGCATTTGTAAGCACTTTGTCTTGCCTCTGAACCTGCTGATTCGAAATTGGCCAGTCCTTCATAGCAGCTTGCAGCAGATCTCTTTGGCCTGGGATGGATAGGGATTCCCACATAGATATATTGACGTTTGTTTTCTTCATCTGATCAATGATACTGAACGGTGATGAAGGATCTCTCTGCTGTCCCTTGATTTGCACATTTGCTCCTTGAATATGGGCAGCAACAGCTGGCATTTGATTTGGCCAAGGGGCTGTTCTTGGCTGCCCTCGTGCATTTGAAACTGGGTTTTGCTTGCCAATCATTTGTGGAGCTGTGGAAGGTTGTGGATTGGCTGGGGCTAACGGCTGTTCCTCACCCAAATTTCTCCTTTTTGACCTTGTGTTGGCTTGCAACACCTTGAGAGACTACCTGATTCATACCACAGAAATCCTCTGCCTGCCAATTTACCAATGTGGTGTCATTTGGGGCAGGTTGCTGTTGGAATGTTTCTTGTTGTTGGCTGTTTTCTTGAATACTTTCACCCTCCACACCAGCACTTGTTACCATTAAAGCTTGGGTTAAAGCACCATTATAGCACATGGATTGATTATGGGGTTCATTACATGGAAAACACCATTCATACTCCTGGGCAATATTGTTTTGTGCTGGTACTAATGCCTTAGAGGCAGATATGGCATTTGGATTATAGGGCTGGAATGGTCTATTGACAGGAGGCCTTGTTTGATTCATATTTGCAGCTGGATTAGGTGGCCTTTGAGGCTGATATGGCTGCCTATTAGGTTGAGCTTGAGGCTGATACGAAGGTCTAAAACCTTGAGTTTGCTGTCTCTTGAGTGTGACCAGCTCATTACCTAAATTTTGCAGCTGCTTCATGACTTCTTGAAGCTCATTTGGGGCACTTGGAGATGAAGTGGAAGCTTCATTTGAACTCTGATTCCTAGGAGTGGGAATAGGAGCTAAGACAGGTGCTTGACTAGTACTTGGGCTCTCTAAACTTGGATATAATGGCATTGGAGGCCTAGGAGCTAGCTTTCCAGCTTGAATCAGACAATTTTCGGCTCTAATGGCAATACTATAAGCAGCAGGGATAGTTGTGCCTCCCATAGATCTTATAAGCAGCTTTAAGGTAGTATAGAAAAGCACCTTCTGCTGTTGGTCTGACTGCTACTGGAATTCTATCCCAAGATCTTTGAAATCTGAAGTTGAAGTCAGTTAGCTGCTCATTGGAAGCTCTCTTGATGGTTGTCAGCTGCTCCAAAAGAGACAAGTTGTCTCCCTTCTCTCCAAATTGATTATGAAGTGCAATACATAGCTGATTCCAGTTGGTGATAGAAGCAGCTTCAAGGCTCCTAAACCATTGCAATGCTTTTCCCTTGAATGAAGACGCCAGCAATTTGACAGCTACTTGCATCTCATTAATCTCATGGATTACACAAATGTTAGCAATGTCCTTGACATGATCACCAGGAGTGGTCTGGTTTTCTCCAGTAAAATATGGAATGTTCTTCAATGCTGCAACTGGGATTGGATTTTGTGCATTGAGAGCAAGTGGGCTGCTGCCTGTGAAGTTGACATAGGGGTTTACTGGTTGAGCCATTCTGAGTGGTCTTAAAACCCTTGTATATTGAAAGAAAGGCCTGTCAGGTGGAGGAGTTGAGAGAGTTCTGTTTGGTGGAGATGGAGACCTTTGAATCCTTCTTCCTCTTTTCCTTCTTCTTGGAGATAGTTGCAGGTATTCAAATGGCACTTCCTCTTCTCCAGCTCTTGACCTTGTGATTCTTCTCATAAGCTTTTAGGCATGACTGCTGAAACTTAGTTGATTCTTCCCTTTGGACTCGCCAGATATGCAAATAATAGCTCTTTTTAAACAAGAAAATTACAGCAGATGCATATCAATCTTGCTGCAATAAAAATGAGACCTCTAGTCCCACCGGGCGTGCCAAAACTGTTGATGCAAAATCACAGCACCCCTGGATATTGATTAGTTTTCTAGGTTGATCATATTAATATCCAGTGTGATTGCATAACATTGAATCCTTTCTCCAAGTGTGGGACTTGAAGAGTGAGAAAGGAATCTCCAGAGAAAGGCTGGTTCCTATTCCTCTGTTCAGGTGCACACGAAATATGCAGAGGGTTTTCTCAAAATCTAATCTAATCTGCCAAGGAGACAAGGTAAGAAAATGCATAAAATAAATCTAAGCTAATAGAGGTGATGCACCGAGGAATGAAGAACATATGCTTTGCCACATTAAACACAGACCATGTAGATATAACACAACACCATGCACAGACAGCAAAAATGCAATGAAAGATCAAGAATGACAGTAATAAATATGTAAGAGGGTTTAGAAACAACCACAGACACATATATATTGCTCAAGGATCGATTCAATACATTTCAATAGCCAGAAGGCAAAAAACGATGTTACAGTCTATATGGGAGGTTTGAAAACTCCACAAATCTTCTTATGAACAGGAGAGAAGGGAGGGTGCAAAGCAGAAAATGTCCAACACCAGAAAGAAACCCCTCCTTACAATATATAGGAAGAATGGGAGAGAAAAAAGAGAGGAATTCGAACTGCCCCAACCACCTCTAGGTTGCATTTAATTCGTCCATCATGGTAGAAGCGACGGGTTCTGGCAAAGCGGCGGTTTGCCTAACAGAAGTGGCGGGTTGTCTGCTGCATTAAAGTTGTTAGTTGAGCATCACTTCTGCTTATTATTTCGTGCCAGAGGCATCTTCTGATTTTCTTTCTTCAAACTGAACCAAAATGCAAGATTGACCTTGGAAACGTGTAGAGAATCTCACAAGCTTTCCGTTGATATCAAGAACGTGTAAATCCGAGCTCTGGATCGAAAGATATGTCAATCTGAAGATTTAGGACACAGAACAGGTGAAAACAGATTTTTGAATTTCTTCCCGCGCTCTGCCCCTTGGATGACACGTGGCGCGCTCTGATTCGCTGAATAATTCTCTCTCCTCTACTTTTCGGCGGGCTTTCCTTTGAATTTTCCTTGTGGGTTCTTAAATGGGACACGTGGCACGATCCTATTTGTTCGGCTCGGTGCTCGAAAATTCACCCTTTGACTTTTCTGACCTTTACTCCTATGAGGACACGTGGCAATTTCTCAATGGTTCTCGGGCTTGCCGGGTCTTCCGCGTACTTCGCGTCCATCCATCCCGGACGTCCCTTTTGATTTTGGACCTCTTGGGACAATTTCGGCCGATTCGGCCGGTTCGGTATTTCTGGCCTGCTTGTTCCACTTTTTTCGGACTGACTTGACTCCTTTCAGCCGGTTCGGCCGGTTCGAGTCCTTTTGTCCCGCAAGTCCCAATTGCTTTTGGGCTCCTTGTTCTGATTTCGACCGGTTCGAACATTTCGCGCATTTTTGTCCCGCTTGTCCCGAAGGCGATCCTCTTCAGCAGTTAGCCAATTTTTCTCCTCGGCTGGATCGGCTTTTCACGCCCATCGCGTACTTCTGTCCCACTTGTCCCATTTTCTTTTGGACTGCTTGTGCTTATTTCTGCCGAACCGGCTGGTTCAGGCATTTTTGTCCCGCTTGTCCCGAGCAACACTTAGGACTAGGACTTAGCCGATTTTCGTGATTTTTTCTGGATTGACCTATTTGCCTTTCTGCAACCTTTGATGCATGTTATCGAAATTTTACCCTGGGGGGTGAAATTTTGACAACAACTACTCAAGGTATAACAGAACAAGCTCCAAATCTTGATGCTCAAGTTCCTAAGGGGGCAAGATAAAAAAGAACAAGTGGAGAATATGTTGCATCGATCATGGGTTAAGTTGAGGACACAAGTAAAATTGTTTGTGCCTAATTTCAAAGCACAATGACACTAAAGGAGTCATATGGGTGGGAGCTGATGGATGAAGATATGGAAACCATGCGCACAAGGAAGAAACTATCATGGTCTATGTACATGCACATGGAAAAACCAGACTTTGATGTATGTGAAGAGTCATGTGTATTAAGGAGGTTGAAGAAGACACCTCAAGCTAAACATATAACAGTAAAGCCTATTGTTATGTCAGATGAACAAGTGAGTAATGCTTTGGTCAAAGTCTAGGTAGAGGTGGCATGACAAAATTTAGATAAGGCTGCAACAATTAGGGTGCTAAGAGAAGAACTCAAAACTAAGGATGTAAAAATATCACTCCTAAAGAAAGAAAAGGACTTGGAGAAAAAGAAGAATAGTGCATTTATAAGCATGGAAGAATAAATTGGAGACTTTGTCCTGAAGGTGAGACACACTTGGAATCCAAGGTACTAGAAAAGCTTCCTTTAGTGATGCATTATGTAAGTACCTTCGTGGACTTGGTTCTTGAAGATGGACCTCTGCACATGCCAACACCAAAGGATCTAGTACAGGAAGTAGAGAGGGAAAAGGATTCGGTGATGAGGAAGATTGCATCATATAAGGGATTGCTCCAAAGCTTGTAGGAGGAACTGAAGAAAGTAGATTGAGCGCTGAATATTTGTATAGCCCCAGAAGCTGTTATAAGAACCAGGACCATTATGGAAGAAAATGAAGTCCTAAAATCCATGAAGGATGAGACCTTGGGCAACATAGAATGGTTAGCACTTGTCAAGAAAAAGTTCGAGGCCCTTACAACAACACAAGAACTACACAAAGAAAGGCTAGATGAGCTTGGGAAATTCATCACGCAGAAGATGGACTTATTAGAAGGAAGAATGTCTGCAATGTCATGAATTTTTTTTGTCTTACAGAATGAGAAAGGAGAGATTACACAAGATGAGCTAGATTTAATTGCAGTAGATATCCCAAAAAAGGAAGAGGTCACACTCAATGATTTGTAGAATTTAGAGGTAGAAATAAAAAAAGAATATCTTGAATTGATTCTTCTGGTTGAAGCAGAAGATGCCACCGGGTGAAGTAATTATTTTATTCATAAAAATTCTTTCTATTCTTCTATTCATATTATTTGATTCATTTAGGGACAACCATTTTTGGGGTGGAAATGTAATTAGTGTGGGGGTAAAGTTGGTCCTTCAAGACATGTCACTTATTGAAAAACATATAGAAGGTTTGCACGGAATAATAGAGTGCATTCAAGGGTGCGGAAGGGTCAGGAAAGAATCACGTGCTAAGAAGAGAGATAAATTTTGGACTTAGCCATTTTCACGTGTACGAGCTATTTTTGGAAGATCGGCTACGAAGTGCTTTACATGGGTACAGGCTGAGAATTGATTTACTACTGACAGTTAACTAGAAGAAGTCTATTGTTAGCACACTTACATGTGTGGCTATTATTGTAATGGTGCGTGGCTAATAATAACATGTGACCTATTTTAGGATTGGATAAGTGGTGAAGGGAAAGTCCCCACCCTTATAAATATGTAATGCTCGGTGTATTATGAGATATACAAAGATAGATATGTAAGGAATGAATTACTATGAAGTTATGCTGTCAAGTTCTATTACGTGCATAAGCGTATACTGTTGTTATTGTAAGGAAGCTTCTGTGTATTACTACATTTAATATAATGGAGTGTATTGGTTGAATCAAAATATCAAATCCTGAGTATAATTGGTTCTTGCATGCTTGATTTCATCATGGTTATCATTTAAGTTCATTAATCTCTAGATCTAGATCTGAACATGCACTGTAGAATGATATATTAGTTATGGATCTAAATGATTTAAGTCTTCATCATGCTAACATCCTGTAATAGTAACCCTAAGAGGGGTCTGGTACCTTTACATGCTTTGGGAGAGTGCTCAGTCTAGGCTAAGTAATGTGCCAGCACGCCTGGGCTTTTATTGGTAAATTCTAGGCTACATAAATGTTATCCTTCTATCCTTGGTCCCTTGGAATTATAATCTTAGTTTCCCCTCTCACCACTAGGAGTAGTAGTAGTTTTAGAAATAGATAGAGGAACCAGCCTTCTCTAGAGATCCTCCCCAAGCACGTAAGGTTCCACAACTTGGGGACAGCTCCATTATTGTCTCAAACAACTCAATCCTTCCAGATCCAAGACAAAGGTGTAAGTTTGATGACCAACAGTTTTTGGCATGCCTGGTGGGACCGGAAATGAAATATTAAATTGCATATTGCTAAGTTATGGTGTGTGGACTTAGTATTTTTTCCTTTGGAGGCTTATTTCAACACATCTAATGACTCCCAATATCTGTAGATTTCAATTTTAGCAGCCATGAGTGCCTTTCATGAGAAGAGTGCATATGAGGAGAAGTGCAACAACTAAATATTCTTTCGAGTACCTCTAGTTATCCCCAAGAATAGTTCATTCCAGAAAATCCTACGTGCACATCTCCATCTCTAGCGTGTCATGCCAATTCAACTCCTCATAACAGACAACCAACACACCATGCTATGGCACATTAGCCACCTCCTCCACTAAGGAACTTTGCTAACTTCACCAGAGGAAGTCCCCTTGTTCTGGATGTGCAACATGATATGCCAAATGGCATGCTCAAAAGTATTACATACTTTACTGGTGAGAATCAAGTCACCCCTCAGAAGCATATTCAAGATATAACAAATGTATGTTCACTCTACCTGATCACACATGATGATGTAGCGGTCAGGCTACTTGTGACCTCTTTTAAAGGTAAAGCACTTCAATGGTACCGAGGCTTCAGAATTGGATATATTGCCACTTGGGATGAGCTTGGAACAACTCTTTGCAATTATTTTGAAGATAAGTCAGATCACTTATCTTTGGTGGAGCAACTGACAACAACAAGGAGGGAATCCAACGAGCAAATGACTGATTTCAACATCAAATTTCAGAAGATTTGGGATAGAATCCCTCTTTTGGTAAGACATATAGCCCAACATGATTTTCTGTATTATCTAAAGGTGTTGAATAGTGATATATTATTCATGATTCAATCTATGGGAGGTAGGAATTTACCAGCCACTTATAATATTACAGTAAGAGTGAAAAATAGTGTTATTTAGGACTGAAAGATAGGTCCTAGACAACCTATTCCCTTGTTCCTAGAAATTTCATAAGTACCCCAAGATTTTGTGTCCTCTATTCCTATTCCCAAGAAAAATGCACAACCTATTGCATCAACATCCTACTCTTCGGTGCGGTAAAGAGAAGATGAAGAATTGAAGAACCTGATTAGAAATTTGTCAAACAAGGTCATATCATTAGAGAAACAATAGGCACAAGCCTATAGAGGCATTTCTAATCAGACGAATAGCCAAAGAAATCAACCTTGGTGAAATTAATTTGAAAACCAAAGATACATGCCTATTTAGAAGAATGAAAGATTGCATGCTAACAGACATCTTCCCTTGCAAATTATGCCTCCTGTACCCTCTTTTCTGGCACCCAATGCAAGTCAGGCACTTGTTCCAGTTTAGAACAATTTGGCATAGGATTTATAATGGTGCTTCGCTTATAACATGCCTCATAGTCAATATCACTATGCAAATTTTATGTGTGCACAAGCCTACATGATTCAGAACATTTCCAACTCTCAGCCTTCAACAAGTGCACCGGAAGTAGATAACCAAGAAAGGCCATAAGCTTATCCAGAGGTAAATTTGATGTTAGTTGGAACTGAATAATTCTATGCAATTAACCAAGTTGTAGAGGAAACAAACAAATAGTGTGCTCAAGTTACGGACAACACAAGATACAAGAAAAGAATGTTGGAGTCTAACGTGTAGGTCATAGTCCTAACAACACAAGCCAACCCTCAGATGCAAAAAGAAGCAACTAAGATATCTAGTAATAAGAGTGCTCAAGTCCCTACATAAGAGGTCACATGTAAATCTCCTCCGGAAGTAGCGCACGCCCCTCCTTTGGTAGGTCAAGCCTTAGCTTCGGCTAAAGCCCCTACTTCCACGCTTGAGAAAATTTTAAGGGATGTTGTTATTCCTCAAATACAAACTTCAATGGGTTTTCCATTCAGCATTGTGGACTAGATGAAGAATAAAAATATATATATGTCATAACGTTACTTGTTGCATAAAGCTCTGGCATAGATCCCCCCCACTAGCCTAGCTATACAGAAGTTGCACGCCTCTATCAAGATCTACCTAGAAGAGGAGAAAAAATTAAGTAAAGTTGTTAAAACCCCACTCTTCTATATGTATTTGATAATAGGGAAACATCTTGTCCATAACTGTATGATTTACTCAGGCATTAGTAATTTTGTCATGCCTAAGAGGATTTTTGATGTCTTAGGTCCTATGTATAGCCCCTTGACAAAAGGAGTCATGTAACTCGATGGTTAAAATGTCACTACCCTAGGAATCATCAAGGATATTGAGCTAACCTTCTATGCATGTCCAAATCTAATAATAACTCAAGATGTGTCAATCATTGACTTTCCCCATCTATTTGCCTTATGTTTATTAAGAGACTTTACTGCTAAAGTGGGTGGTTACTTGTCTTTTGACTGGAACCATATGTTACTGAAGAAAAGTTATGGTTTTCAGTTTACCATACAAGTTGAGCCAATATTTCCCTATCATGTAGAGTCATATGTTCCATCCCATCTCCAAGCCAACTGTTTGATCTAAGAAGAACAAACTTCAGTTCTTGAAGAGTATCCTTTTCCACCTTCTATTCCTGATCTAGTAATTAATGAGTGGGTAGAGAGGCACCATAAATTTGACCCACGTGCTGAAGAACTGGAAACTTATGAAACTGGGCTTGGCACCTAGTGCATTCTTGAAGAAGAAGTTATACTACTGCACACGCTCAAGAAAAGGGAAGAGAACACTGGTCTATGGAAGTTATACTTTGATTTATCAAGATGTAAAAACAACGCATGAGTAGGATTCATTCTCATTTCCCCTAAGGATGAGAAATTACTGTTCGCTCACAGATTGTTGTTTACATGTTCCAATAGTGGGATAGAGTATGAGGCATTAGTGCATGATATGCTTATTGCTGAAAAAAAGAATTTTAAGGTGCTGCAGATATTCGGGGATACAAAATTAGTTATTCACCAGGTTACCAACAAGTTCCAGACAAAGAATAAGCTTCTTAAATCTTATAAACATAAACTTTGGGACCTCCTTGAGAGCTTTGATGCTCTAAATATACAGGTGGTGTCACACAAAATGAATAAAGAAGCTGATAAAATGACCATGCTTGGTTCAAAGTTCTCTCCTACTGAGGACTTTGTAAAAGGAAGTACTCAACACATTAAGATGGTGATCAGACCATCCATTCCAGATAATAACACTGGGTGGCAAGTGTTTGATAGTGATGCACAAATCATCTAGTTAATTCAAAACTGAGCTGAATTATCATCAAGTATGTAAGCTGATTTACATGACATCTATGTTGACCAAGTAATATGGCTTAAGTAAAAAAAGTCTCCTAAATGGTTGGTCACCTTAGAGAAAATTTTTAACCCTGATGATGAGTTCAAGGGTGAAGAAAATTATGTGTGCCATGTAAGAAGACTGCTCCCTAGTCACTACTGGGTGTGGAAAGGATTTGTTTCTCAATAAGACTTGATTACACAATGAAAAACATGCCTTCATCTCTCTCTATAAAAAATACAGTGATATCTTCTCATGGGAGTATGAAGACCTCAAAGGTTTTGATCCAAGTGTTTCTCAACACTCCATTGACCTTGATTTTGACATTAAACATATCAGATAAAAGGAGCGACCAGTCAATCCAAAGATAGAACCCTTCATGAGAAAGGAATTATCCAAACATATTGAGGTGAAGATTATTTTTCCCATAAAGTAGTCTACTTAGGTCGTAAATCTAGTTTCAGTGCACAAAAAGAATGGTGAGATTAGACTCTATGTTGATTTCAGGGATTTGAACAAGGCATCTCTAAAGGATCATTATCCTTTGCCTTAAGTGGAGAAAATATTGTAGACACTCGTTGGCGTGTAAATATTCTCAATGTTGGACGGGTATGCATGGTTTAATTAGATCCTGGTTAAGGAGGAGGATTAATTCAAAATGGAATTTACAACCAAGTGGGGAACATATGCATACCAGAAGATGCCCTTTAGTATGTCAAATGCATGCATGTCGTTTCAGCACACAATGGAAATTTCTTTCAAAGGTTATATTAATGATTTCATCTTGGTTTACCTCGTGATATTACAATCTTATCAAAGTAAAGTGTGGATCATATGGCACACCTAGAGAAAGTATTTGAGAGATTCAAAAAATTTGGGGTATCTCTTAACCCCAAGAAGTGCAATTTTGCAATGGCACAGGGCAAGCTTTTAAGCCATGTGGTTTCAAAGGATGGCATCACAACTGATCTTGAGCACATTTCAACCATCCTAGATCTTTCCCTACCGATGCACAAGACAGCCTTGCAGTATTTCCTTGACAAGATCAATTTCATTAGATGCTTTATTCTTGAATTTTTAGGATTGGTTTGGCCCCTCACCCTTATGCTCAAGAAGGACATAACTTTCAGATGGAAAACATAAGGAAAGGAAAGCTTAAAAAAATCAAGCAATAAATTACTTACGCGCCAACACTCATCAACCTGAACCACTCAAATGATTTTATCCTTTATTCTTATGGAGCTGATGCGAGTGTTGTTGTTGTCCTAACACAACCAAATGAACAAGGAATGGAACAAATAGTAGCTTTATATAGCCAGACGCTGAAGGATTATAAAATAAAATATAGTCACAAGGAGAATTAGGTCTTCACCATCATGTGTGTGCTCGAGAAATTCAAGAGTATGATTGTTACAAATGATACTAAGGTGTTAGTCTCCCAATATTTTGTCACAGACTTCATCATGGGAGCATATATTAGTGAAAATAGAGCACGATGGGTGACCAAAATCATGGAATATTATGTGACTATCAAAGCCAAAAAACTGATAACAGGTAATGCACTCTATTAGTAGATTGCTGAGGGTGCACAAAATGAGCCTGATATTTCATTATTTCTGGATGAGGGTCTCCCACACATAGAACTTGAGTAAATACAAATCTTGGTGCATGTGATTAGATGAAGGACATGATCAAATTCATTTCCAAGGGCACATGCCCTCCTATCTTAAACAAGGAAAAGAGAAGACATCTGAGGTTACAATCTATCCATTATGATTTGATTGATAGACTTCTTTTCAAGAAGAATCTTGATGGCGTACTGTTAAGATGTATCAATGATGCACAGACTAAAGAAAGTGTTAGCAGAATTCCTTGATGTTTTTCCTGGTGGACACTTTCCTACCAAAACTACAACAATAAAGATCATAATGGCATGAATATTTTGGCCTACCATTTTTGCAGATACACACAAGTGGGTCACAAAATGCAAGGAATGTAATTTCTTTGTAGGAAAGAAAATATTAGCAGCACTTCCCCTTTGACCAATCCAAATAGATCAACCTTTTGCACAATGGGGTATCAACTTCATAGACATGATCGATCCACCTTTGAGCACTAGACACAAGTGGGTGTTGACAGCTACAGATTACTTCACCAGATGGGTAGAAGATTTTGCACTCAGGGAATCAACCAAGTTAGTCATCCTTGACTTTCTTGAAGGTATAGTCACAAGGTTTGGTGTTCCTCAAACAATTATCTCTGATAATGCAAAAGTCTTCCTTGGGACCAAAATAAGTGATTGGGCTCTAAATATGGGCATCTATCTAAAGGATTATTCCAACTATTACCCTCAATGTAATGGTATGGAAGAATTAAAAAATAAGAACCTAATAAAGATCATGAAATACACGATGAACATCAGCCAAAGATAGTGGCATACAAGGGTCTCACGTGCATTCTGGGTAGATAGAATCATAGTTAAAAGGGTGATATAAAATTTTCCTTATAATATTGTCTATGACAAGGAGGCTACCCTTCCTCTGATGCTAGAATTGAAATCATTGGAACTTTCCCAGTAGTTAGAACTCGAAGATGCCAACCAGAGAGAAATCAAAATGGAAGAACTGGTTAACCTTGAAGAATCAAGGAATTCTGCCATGATTAAGCTAGAAAAACATTAGTAAACAAAAAAGAAATGGTTTGACAGAAAGGCCAGGCCTAAAAATTTCAAATTTGGGGACTTGATTTTGAAATGAGATGCTGACAGAGCTAAACCAGGGTGTCATTTAAAGTGTTATGCACTTTGGAGTGGCCCGTACATCATCAGTTCGTGTAAAGAGGATAACTCTTTTGAGTTAACTCATCTTACTGGAGGAGCACTATAGATCTCGATAAATTGGGTTTATCTCAAACCCTTACATTAATTTTACTGCCTCATTTTGTATATATTATAGTAGTTTTAATTCCTTTAACTGCACCATGTCCACATTTATTTGTTTGTACATAGTTATTTCTCCTCGCGTGCTCCCTACACGCATTCTTCTTTTTCTTGCAGGATGCTCGCAGTTTTCAGTAGTTATAAGGATTCAGAATAGAATCAAGAAATGATCCTTCTAGTGACTCCAGGGGTAGTTATTTAAAGCTACAGGTTATAATTTCTTGATTACATAACAGAATTCATGCCCAATAGATGCTTTAGGCTACAGATATCCTTCATCTAGCAAGAAGATGGCCCCGAAAGTCACCAAAACTGTTATCCAAATAACTCTCCTAGTTATTTGGGTAAATTTTATTCATCTTCTGGCTCTAAGCTCTTCATTGCAAGGTTACACACACTCAATTTCACTAGGCACATTCCCTTGGTTGCATTTCCTCACGCGCCTCCCTTATTTTCCTCACGCGCCCTTGCGCACTTCCCCTTCTTTACTTTATTTTCCTTTTCCTCTTTGTTCTATCTTCCCCTTGCACCCATTTGCTACGATTCTGTATTCCTCTCAAACATTGCATCCATTATGTGCATTCCTTACACTTGCTTCAATCAGATAAGTCCCTAGCCCTCTTGCACCCGCCGCAAATTATATTGTAATAATTGCACCTTGACTATGGGTTCTCAACTCACCAGTTTTCCTCATTTCCCCACGTGCTCTACGCACGCCTTCCTTCTACATCCTTCCTGTGCCTCATTATTCCACACACATATCTTTGCACTCTCCTCTGTTCCTTTCTGTGCCACATCATTTTCTGACATTCTTGAGTGTGTCACATGTAGCTAGCCAAAGCGCACCAATAAGGCACCAAATCCTGACAACCAGCCAATGAATGAAATGTGGGAAAAATTAAAAATAAGATGAACAATTGGCCGATTTCTTCAGTCAATCCACTTGTGCCATGTGTCTTGTGTAGCCAGAAGGCTCTAAAATGTTTTGACAGTTGTTGAATTAGGCTACAGTGCTAGAAATTCAAATTCAAATTCTTGGCAGATATGGTAGGTAGGAAATGGGAAAACGTCTTTCTGTGCATTAATGAGAAGATCTGATTTCTCCAACCACCTAATATGATATGATCTGCCCTACTTCCTTCTCCAACATGCCAAACAAACTTGGGGAAATGTAATTGACAAATTTCTAGGTAGATTTATAGGCATTGAATGCTTCTTCTTCTTCTTGGTGGTTGTATTTTCAAATTCAGATTTTCCCTCCTTCTCTTCTTCTTCCATGGATTCATGTATAAATGTAAGAGCTAGGCTCATTGTTAATGTTGGAAATTTTTGGATCTTTACACATTTTGCTAAGGACTTCATATTTTTTGTATTCTGGGTCACAGACCTCTAGATTTGGTTCGTGCATGTGGATATCGACTTCTTTCACCATTGTAACAGTTCTGTGAATTTTTGGAAGTAATAGAAGCACCGTTTTGTGACTATTTTCTATCCTAAGCGTGTTTGTATTCTTTTTTCTTTCCTTTCTTTCACTTTGTTTTCTTGTAGTGTCATTCTACGTCCCTTACAATCCCGTTTCTAGTTGTGTTCCATGAAACTGATATGGTAAATGCATTTTAGTTGTGCAACATGTGACTAGCCTTCTTTCACAAATTTCCTTTCATTTTCACTTAGAAAAAATTGTGTTCATCCCTCTTTTCTGGTGCTATCATCTTTTAGTGTAGTTTCCTTTCATGTTATCCTTCTATCCTTGGTCTCTTGGAATTATTAGCTTAGTTTTTCCTCTCAGCACTAGGAGTAGCAGTAGCAGTAGAAATAGATACAGGAACTAGCCTTCTCTGGAGATCCATCTCAAGTGCACAAGATTCCATTTTTGTCTTAAACGACTCGATCCTTCCCAATCCAAGACACAGATGAAATTTTGACAACCAACAGTTTCTAAATATTATAATAATATGTAAGAATGTATCAAGAATGAAAAAATAAGGGATTGATGTTGATTTTTTGGATTAGTGTCGATCTAGATGATTGATGTCGATCGTTGTCGAAAGTGAGTTGATCAAAATATGTTCTATGATGCTTATGATTTTGAATGGGAGACTAAGTATTTTTGACACTAATAATAAAATTACAATGAAAAAATGTAAGAGTAAAAGAAGTTCATAAACTCAAATAAAATTATATACCTTTGAAAAAAATTAAGTTGGGATGATTAAATATGTAAGAATATTGCTCTAAAGGGAGTATGAGACAACCGAAGGTCCCGATCATATTAACACATAAAATTAGAGAGCTTGGGCCTATAACTTGCAAGCTTAGAGGCTGGGATGTCAGAATTTATTTCAAAATCCTTCAACAAGGGCTTGATTTTTTTATAGTATTGATGTTGTTTCAACGATGGCGCACCGATTGATGCCAATTGTAGGAAACTACACCACTTTATATCCAATTCGATCCTATAATGGTTGAAGTTAATTTCAACCATTTCATTTTATGGAGTTTTTTGTTTTAATGTGGTCTAGGTTGTTTTTATCTCATGGGGGGGTCTATTAGGCTGTTAGGTTATTTTTTTTTATTTTTGTTTTTATTTGTTTTTTATTATTTTGTGGTTACAGGTGTAAAATGGTGAATGTAATTTTGTAGAATAGGTAAAATGACCATGTGAGACTATAAAGGGGTGCTCTAAGCCATGTACAAACTTGTGGAAATTAGGGTGACCTAATTTTGGTGTCTACAACCATAGCTATCATGCAAATTGGATTGCAACCTTGAGGAGAAATCACCTTCATTTTGGATAAATTGAACATTTTTTTATCGCTGTCAAATATCTATCAGCTAACTTTGTTATCTGGAATGGATGGTCTTATAATCATCTGAACATGTTGTTAATTTCCTTAGATAATATGTTCATCTAGAGAGAACTATAATACAATAGTAGCCATCTGGTTTTCTTCTTTGTTTAACTTCCATGACACCACTTGAAGGTTGAAAACTTCAAAACTATCCAAAATATCCCACATTCTATGTCTATAAGATTTTAAAATGTTATTATTAGTGGTACATTTACCTTTGATTTGATGGATGACCAATTTTATATCCCCAAAAATCAGCAAGGCCTGGTTTTCGTCTTTTCAAAAATCAAAAGCCCATGAAGAAATTATTCATATTCCACTACATTATTTAAACAAGTGAACGGTAGCCTAAGATAAAATAATAATTTATCATCCATTGGATAAATGAGAATAACACCCACCCTAACTTCGTTTCTTCTTCTAGAACCATCAATTTTTTTTCCATAATATCGAAGAATATTTTTCTTCTTTTTATGACATGGGGGTAGTGAAATATTCTTCATGAATGTAGTAATTTCCTAGGTTAGTTTCCAAAACTATCTCATAAGGGTTAAAATCAATGTTCTTTGGCCCATTCATCTAATTAAAGATCATGGACTGAACTAAGTGGAGTGGACTAATGTAATGAGACTAACTCATATTATTCATCTTCCTATATCATGTAATTAGATTGGAGAGGAGTAGGGTCATAATCTGAATAAATATGATAAGAAAAGATTGGTTCATATTTGATGGTAAATCTAGAACCACATTTAATTTTTTAGAGCATATGAGACTAATCCGAGGAAAAATAACCACCCACCCTTAGCTATAAAATCTCTTGATAGATAAATGGAAAATAAAGTAGGAAGGTTAATGACTGTGACATCTTGAGTTATGGTTAGACTTGGACAAGCAAGAAGGGTTAACTCAAGGTCTTTGATCACTTCTAAAATATTGACAATTGAGCCATCAAGTTACATGATGCCTTTAGAAATTGGATTTTAGTCAAGGCCTAGAATATCAAATATTATATTAGGCATTGCATAAGTGTTAGCACTTGAGTCAATCATGAAATTATGCACTAGGTGTTTACTTGTAATTCGAGACATGTAAAAGGGTGGGTATTTTAGAGTTTCTTACTTGTTCCTCCTTTGGTTGGCACATGTTGATTGTGGAATATGTTCTTTGTATGGTTGTTTCAGTTTGGGGAAGATGCTGTAGAGATTCATGTAAGATATCCCTCTGAGACGGAATAGATAGGGCATCCCACATTGTCACATTCAAAATTTTCCTTTTCATTTTCTCAACAATGTTAAAGCAGACACCTAAAAATTTCTACCTTAGGGGTACAACATTCTCATTTCTTATCTGCTACACCCACGGAGGCTCTTTGATTATACAAGTTTTCATGTTCCACAAACCTATATATTTTTGTGCAATTTATTCATGTTCCAGAGATATTATTTGTTATGTGGTTACTGAGTGATCTGCGGTTGACTAGATGAAGGAAAACTTCTGTTGAAGTCTGTAGATTGATTGTATCTAGGGTGTGGCCATGGTGATGAAGGGGATGGAACATCTACTCCAATATTCCTTTTCTTTGACCTTGTGTGATCCACCACATGGATTTGTAGCCTACTTAAGTTATCCACCACATGGTTAACCACACATAAGTCATCATAACCCAAAAACATAAATTTACACTCAGGGGTGGCCTCATGCATTTCTATGACATTATAAGTTGATGTTTTCATTGATGTTTCATGCTAATTGGGATAATTTTGAACCATGAGGTTCTAAAATTGTAACCCATTTTCACAATTTTTTTGATTATATGGCTGATTGCATAGAAAATAGCATTCTACTTCTTGTGTTACATTATTTTAGACTAGAACAAGTTATTTTCTTACGTTGGCGGTAGGAAGTGACTGTATAGGAACAAGTGTTTGAAGGGAAAGATGCTGATTTTTTCCTTGTATTCTATCAATTTGATGATTTTGGCCATATCTATGATTCAAATACTGGGTTCTATAAGATTGATGACCTTGATTTAAATTTTGGATTGAAGGTTGTCCTTGGTTAGAACTTTGGTATTTTCTATAGGATTGGGTTTATTACCTTTTAAGAGAAATAATTTCTTTGGAAACATTCCTAACCCTGATTCTAAGGTCATCATCATCATTTTTATTTTGGGAAGGATAGGAAGGGTGAGTCAGTATATGGGGCACTTGGCTCAAGAATGGGAGTAAAATAAGGATGAATAACTTGAGCTAATTCAGGAAATAAGGGCATAGGAAATATGGGAGCTATTTTCCTAGCTTGTATCAAAGAATTTTCAGCCATAATGGCTATTGGGTATGCATCAAGTAATTGGATATCACTCATATATTGTATCATTATAACTAGATAAAAATTCAAATCTCTTAATAAGTAAAGGAAAAAACCTTGAGGAGTTAGTATTTAAAGAACTAGAATTATGTCCCAAGTCTTCTAAATCGGAAATTGAAATCATCCATGAGTTCATTTCGGGCCCTTTGGATGGTTGTTATCTATTATAACAAGGAAATGATATCCTCTTTCTCATCAAAATACTAACAAATTGATGTGCCAAGATCATCCCAAGTGTGAATGGAAGCAGGCCCGAAGGTCTTGTAAAAATGAATTGCTTTTCCTACAAGTAAAGAAGAAAGAAACCTAAACACAACATCATCTTCAATAATCAAATGAACCAAACACACATTAACAACATCATGATTATTATCTACAGGGATGGTAAATTTTTCACCAGTGAAGAAATGAATACTTTTAAGCTAGAAATTGGTATATTGTTCTAGGCATTTAGAGCCAAAGGACTACCACCATTAAAGTAGAGAAAGAATAGATTTATTTTATGCACCATCAAGGAAATAGACTTTAAGTTTCTGATGGGAAAAGATAAGGGTCTACCAGGTAGAGGCATGGAAAGAATTCTATTTAGAAGTAATGGATATCTCTTTAATGATCATCCTATTCTTTTTAGTGAGAGTTGAAGATACTCAAAAGGTTAACCTCTAGATAAAATTCCTTGTTTGTAGCCTCCTCATGATATTAGGTACTGGACTTCTCAATTAGTAGATCTAAGCTTGGGATTTTTCAAATGTGTACAAATATGCCTCTAAAATCATAAATACACCAAGACACACACCAATCTTAGAGAATATGTTGTAAACATCATCTAATTCGTCCCATTAGGCGTGTCAAAAATATTAGATCTTAGAACTACACCCACATTTGGATAATGGAAAATACATAATTCTAGGCTAACATGGGATTGTCTCCAAGTGTGAAACTTGCATCTTGAGATGAAACTTTGGAGAAGGACGGATTCCTCAAACAAAAGGGTTGGTTCTCTCATCCTAGAATGCTGCAAGTACTCTATCAATATCCTATTCTATCACTAAACTAAGAAAATCCAAGGAGATAGGGTGAGAGAAAGGGGAAGAATTTAAATAAAGGGAGGTGATATACGAAACTGAAGAATGGATCAATTATGGATCTAAAAGACACATATGTAAACATGAAAAATGAATATTTAAAAGACACACATAGCTTGGAAGGAAATAAAATAGAAAATAGTGAAGGTGCACAAGAGGAAAAAATCATTCACATTAAACACAAAGAATCCAAAGGAATGAAGTCATATTTACATAAATGTCAAAATTTAACCATTTTGCAAACATTAGGCTGAGGCAAGAAAATTTCTGAAGAAAATTATAGAGGCCATAATCAAGAGTTTTAAAAGCTCTAAAGAAGTAACTTCAAATCAAATGAAAAGGACCCATAAAATGTGCCAAGGTATTTATATTTATATAATTAGGGCAAAGGAGGGAGAAAAATCCGATCACATCTGATGATTAATGAATTCAACCACCCACCACCCCAAGGACTACTTGTAGGATAGGTATGGGTGTTGGAAATTTCCCCAAAAACATGCCATAAAATTTACAGGACAAGGATGAAGACACCCATACTTAATTAATTTATGTTTGTTGAGGTGGTTGAACATTTGATTTAGAAATATGCATGGTCTTCATGTGCATTACACACTTTCTTCAATCCATGTTTTTTCATGGCCTTCTACATTCCCTTAATGAAGAGAAGAGTTATTTCTGAGCATAATCTATTTGACTATCACCAATATATCCTCCCTCATCCGTGGAGCTTCTTCATTTTGTAACATTTCCTTTGTCCTGTGGCCTATGAAATTATAATAATATTATATTTAGATAACCCGCGAAACACCATGTGGTGTGTGTCACGGATTTTAACCTTATCAAGCTCAAACCTGGGTAAGTGCACCAATATGGGGGGCCAAAAGGGGTTCTTAAGTCGAAGATTTTTTCTAAAAAAATAAAAATCTTCAACTTTTATAAGTTATTTGAAATAGTTACACTCAAAATTGGAAGATGTTGTAAGAGCATGAATCGTAACATTTTTAGTCTAGTTTCTAAGCTACTAAATTTTATTGAAAACATGTAAGTTTAAGTGGGTAAAATAACTAAAATACCAACATTTTCTCTTGTTTTGTTAAAAAACATCGTAGAGTCTCTTTCTTGCCCCCCACCATTTTTGAGCACTATTTAGTATTTTTGAAAACCCTTTGGTAGAAAGATAGCTAGAAGCATCTAGTTTGGGCTCCATTTTTTAAGATTTTTTAGCGAGTATTTTTTTTATGATTTTTTCTATTACAAAATTTTAAATTTTGAAAAATAACAGAGCTCTGACCATGCCCCCCCTAACTACCTCAAAAATATCAAAAATTAGATTTTTTTTGAATATGTATAGAATTAGGTCTAGTTTGGGCTAGTATAATTTTTTTCAATTTCAGAAATAGCAGATAGCCTTGTAAGAAAAGATTTACTAAGATTGGTAATGAAATTAAAGAAAATTTTGAAATATTTAAACATTTGAAGAATAAGAAATATCCAAAAGATGAAGATTTTATTCTATCAAATTGGAAGATGGATATTAAAAATGTTCAGAAATGAAGAACTTCTAATATTGACAAGTCTCTAATCCATTGGATCCCTCCTCCAAAATCTTGGTATAAACTTAATTTTGATGGAGCCTCTAAGGGAAACCTAGGGGAAGCTACTAGTGGAGGAATAATTTGGGATCATAAAGGTTGTTTAGTTGCTATTTATGCTGGCACAATGGGTAATCAAACCAATCACTATGCAGAAGCTCTATCAGATTTATGGGGTCTAAGAATTTCTAGGGATTACAACATCCAAAACATCATTTTTGAAGGTGATTCCTTGAATATTATAAATCATCTTAATCAGATACAACCTCCAAGTTGGACTATTAAAAATTTCATTCAGGAATCTATTAATATATGTCATACCTTAAAAAATATTAAAATTGGTCATACTTATAGAGAGGGCAACAAGGTGGTGGATACCTTAGCTAACTATGGTACCAATAATAATTTCATTGCTTGGGAAAAAGGGAAAATACCCCCATGGAAGTACATAATGGTATTATCAAGTATAATTATGAGCATTCAAATCCTAGATATAATCTCTAATGAGATTACATGGGATTCGATGGATACGAAAGATGTCACATGTGAGAGGAGTTATTCTAATTACCATCATAAACGCTCGCATGCTTCTTGGATTTCTAGTTAGATTCTTAAAAATTGGTATAGGAAAAATAAAAAAATCCCTTTCATGGGTGGTTTTCAGCAGAGTAATTGTGGAAATAGTAGAGGAAGAAGCATGGGGGGAGCTCTTTGTCAGTTAGAACCCAGCTGCAATCCTAGTTGGAAGGATAACACTGAGTTATGGAATTATCTTCAAATGGGGGGTGTCTCCAACTTCATTGAGAAAATACAAGGTCGTGATCAGCACATTTCAGTGCATTTTGCCACAGATTGGAAGGATAGGAAGGTTAAATATGGATGACATAGGGTGTTGATGAATGAATAGCTAATTGCAGAAGTTACAGGGCTAGCTTTAGATGGCATCCGGTTATTTAGCAAATGGGTTGACAAAAATGCTGAAGCAAAGAAGTTTACTGATGCAGGGGAGGAGATCATCCTTGTTATGACCGACATTCAAGTAAGCTCCATTCTGCAACCTTTCGATGAAATTACTAAAATTATGGTGTGGTTTATCTCCCTTGAAGGTCGCTACATTACAGTTCCCACCAAACACTTGGTTTTCCTAAATCACTTTAGGAGAAACCTTGTTGTTTTCTTTCTACACTATCTCTTGAATTCTTTAGAATGATCCATTTTTTATTTTCAAAAACATACTAGGGCCATCTCCCTTCACCAGGGGCTCATATTTCTCCTTCACAAGCATTGCCTCATTAATTTCCTTGCCATTCCTATTTCCCCCAGCGTTCAGCCCACTCCCTTTCACAACACACCCACTCCCTACCTGACCAATTCTTCCAATTTTAGGAATGTAAAGGCTAAGAACCTTGCACCCCACAAAGCGACCACACCTACCTCTAACCACATCCTCTAGAGTAATAATGATATGGAAATGGTTCAAAATCTCTTGCATATCAGTAATGTAAGGTAGGATAAAGCTTCCCAGCAAGAGAGGGATAATATTCTCCCAAGAATGGAAACGCTCGAAAATGAGGTTGAGGATATCAAGAAAGAGATAAATTAGCTAAACAAGCAAAAGGGAAAAAGAAAGATAAATGATGATGCAGGCTTTGGCACATATCAGACTGAAGAAATTTATATAAAATTGAACTCACTGGATAATATACTGGGGAGAAATAAGGATAGATATGACCACAATATGGCCATTTGTAAAGAAATCAGTGATTTTCTTAAACAACATGTTATAAGCATCGCATTCCTAAGCGGGGTCCATGAGGATATTTGGGGTACTGAAAAGGAGATAAATCAGGTCATCTCATAGCTGAACGTTAATGATCTAACACATGTTACCACTCTAGAGCTATTTAACTCCCCGTAAATGATCAATTCTAGGATTGAAAGGGCCTCGAAGAAATAATACCTTTTGGGCATGCTGGAGGAGTTCAAGTTGTTGTTTTATTTCTGATAGTTTGTTATTTTTTTGATGTTTAGTCGTTGTTATGTCCCTATTTTTCTTTTTATTCGTAGCTTCTTTTTTGACTACTATTGGACTTACCATAGTATCTGGATTCATATCCTATTTTGATGCCTTTTCATGTTAATCTGGTTGTTGAGCCTTTATTGTAACAGGGTATAGTCCCTTCAAAACTATTTTCCTTTAATAATTTTATTTTTTTCAATTTCGATGAGCCAAAAAAAGATACACAACGAAAGATAGAAATGTTTAAACTTCAAAAAATAGCTACAAAAAGGCATAGTTAGAAAATGAATTATATGGAAACCTTATATTAGTCAGAAAATTTGAAAAAATATATTTTTAGAAAGAAGAAAGTTTTCTCTATGTTATAGTCATATTTTTATTAATTGAATTTATAATTTTTATTTTATTTATCATGGTTGAATAAACATTTTAGCATTTATTTGTAAAAAAACGTTGTTTGTTGTGTTTGTGCAGGTCCATGCCTTAAGTTTGGGGATCCAAACTAGATCCAAACCTAGATGCATGCCTTGGAAAAGGGGAATAAAATAATGCGTGTGCGTTATAACACATATGAGTTATGCTATTTACATATAAATTATGGGCCCCAACGTCGTTTTCACCTCTTTCACAGGATTTTTGTCCTCTTTCTGTCTGGTTTGCAGATTCTAATACATTTGCAAATTTTGATTTTTTCATCTTGTCCCTATAGACAACAATTTTTGGTGTCGTTCCTCCACTTCACCCCACATCTACTCTCCTGTATTAGGCTTGCCTATTCAAATTCCTTTTCCCTCATAATTCAATTTGAATTCATTTTCCCACAAAAATGCATATCTAATTAATCTTTGCTAATTGGCTAATTCAAAAGTGGTCCACCTCATCCCACTAATGAATTTAATATTCAAAAAGTTGCCCATGTCATCCCACTAATGAATTTAATATTCAAATATTATCCTTATCCAATCTAATCAGGAATCAAATATTCAAATATTATTAACATCCAATCTAGTTAGGAATTAAATATTCCAAGATAATCCACATGCACCCGCTATTGAATTAAATATTGCACAATAATCCACATGAAATACACTATTGAATTTATGATTCTAATCATGTCCCTCACTCACCTAATCGAATTTAATTTCCTGAATCAATATTATCTAAATTAATCTCCTCCTTGGGCTATAAATAAGATCCTTCCCCCCCCTTTTTTAGACAAGTTAGAAGTGATAGAAAAACTTTGGAATTATAGCTTCACTAATATCATCATCATACCATCATATTAATTTTATAATGCCACTTGTATCACCATAATACCATCTTGATGGCCTTATGCTCTTGTAATCCCCTAGTTATCCAATTCTCTTAAAATATCTCCATCCCTCCATATTGACGCTCTTTTGTGGAGACCTTGGAATTTTTCTTCCTTGTATTGGTTTGCTTGGATCACTATCAACCATATGGTATTCTCTTGGATCAATTACAAACCACTTGAGTTTGTTTTTGTATTCTTGTTATCACTTATCATTTTGATTACTATCTTGATTATTGTATCATTTAGTATTTCCATTTATCGTGTCACTGCTTTGAATTTCTATTATCAGTGTATCATCATCCAACATTGATTACACTCTTTTATTAATACGTGGGATGACATCCTTTCTAGGAGGCTTTCACTTCCTGGAACCAAATTTTTTGGGCAGCCCATTTAATTCTCTTTTTATGTAGGTCAAAGATTTATTGCGAGGAAATTCATCCCTTTTCGTGCTTGTACCACATCATCACTATCCACATTAGGAGGTCCCTAAACCCTCCCATATATGAGGTTTCTTGATTCCACACTTTTCTTTCACTAATCTGGACAGGTAGTGATAATTCTTGTCAAACATTTTGGCACGCTCGGTGGGACCTTCTCATGATTTGTTTTTGTTGGTTTCACAACTCGTTATCTTATCGGTTATTTTCCTTCTCATGTTTTCTTTTGTAATTTCATTTTCTATACTATATGGATTTCTTTAGTTAACCCTTACATTGTGGGAAATATTTTTGTTTTGTGTTGTCTTATGTTGTGTGTGTTGGTTCCGGTAGCGGTGGATACACTACTTGCTTCATCATAGATTCCTAGTGTTTTGGTCGTTCCGTGATCATTACCCTCTCGAAACATTGTATTAATACTTGTTTGCATGGTTTTGGCATTATTCTAGTGGTGGTGTTATTCTTGTAATTTTTTGGTTTATAGTAACTTAGTTTGTTATTCTCAAAACTAATTAGTTTGTTTTTTACATTTTTTGGTTCATAGTAATTTATGTGGTTTATGGTAATTTATTTTTTATTTTGGTTTATAGTTAGCATAGAGCCTTATATTTATTATTATCAAATAATAATAATAATAAATACCATAAGCTACTCCTTACACTATGCCCCAGCCTGGCCAACTCGGCCGAGCAGCTCCCTCACCCGCAAGCTCCTAGCCATTCGACCACTCTATTCCTAGAACCGTTCCCAGCCCCAACCATCCCATTCCCAACTCACCTCTTCATTATCAACACGTATTTCCCCACCTACGATCCTCCTGCCCATCCCAAATTCTGACCCATCACATGACTCACCCCATATAGTCCCAACCAACCCAAATTCCCCCAACTCACCTTCCTTCCTCACCTCCCCAATTAGTGAACCTAACCCACCCTGTCGATTCTTTTTCCTTCCTAACTCACCCCCCCAGCTGGGCTATCTTGCTGAATATTTCCCTCCTAAGTCCCCTCAACCTATCTCCCTCCCCACTCCTCACTCCACTCACCATATTCTTTTGCACTGTCTGTCAACCCTTTCCCACAACACTCAGCGAAGACCTCCACATCCCACCTCAGCCACTCGGCCGAGCTATCTCCAATTAGCCAAAAGACCTTATCCTCCCCTGAATCAGCTCCTTGGCTGAGCCATCCTTACCACCCATACTCCTTAACATTGACCCAAACATCCTGCACACTTTCCACCCCACACCCAACTCCTAACCTGGTTTCTTGGCCACCGCCTCTCCCTTCCCCCCGGCTTCACCCTCCCCACTCCCTCACCCTTGACTTAACATCTCGTGTCTCGATCCTACATAGCACAACTCTCTACCCTCTTCCACCATCCCAAAACCCCATCCCCGCACCCCCGAACTGATTCCCCTACCACTCATCCACTCATCCCATCAAGCCTCTTCCCACACAACCCTCCCTCGACCACTCAACAATCTCTTATCACTCCACTTCTCTTCTCATGGCCGCTTGGTCTCTCCTTCCCACTATCATTGTTCCTTAAGACACCAGAAAGTGCTACCACCACTCCATACAAAATAATAAAAATACCACTACAAACACGACACACCACAAATCGACTAACCACCCCATTACAAAATTCTTTCTTTTCATCTTTGACTTTCGGGTTCACCTTTGTATTCCTAGATATATTCTATTACATTATATCATAGTTTATTATTTCCTCTCATTAGTATTCATTCCATTATTTACAACCAATAGTTTCTAGTAATTTATATTTTCCATCATTTCATTGTTCTTTATTATTCTAGGATTTATATTAGTCTAACTCATTTCATTTGTCTATGTTCGTCTCACATTTTTGTAGCCTCCAATTTATATAGTCAATCCCTTCATTAGTCTATCATTTGTATATTTTCCTATCATTGGAGCTATTTCATTTTATTTGGTTTTCACTTTCGTAGCTTTCTCACCTTACAATTGATCATTTATTACTTTGTATCAATTAACGCATTTGCTTTCCTTATATCATTTTCTAGTCTATCGTTTAGCTTTCGTCGCTTGTTTACTATAATTGTATATGAATGTTGGCCTAAATTTTTTAATACTTAATTCAATAATTATTTTAATTTTTCTATGTAGGACCTTATTTCAAAACTGAAAAATATACCTTTTATTATATTTCTCATATTTTTTAACCATATTAATTAATTGTCTCATTTCATTTTGCAGGAAAACTCTACAACGTTATAACTGTTGATTTACACTGTTAAAGAAATATTTTTAAAATGTATACACAACTCCAATACCTTCTATTGAGATCTCCTGCAATACCACTCATCATGAATGGTGACCCTTTGGGTTCCTTTTCCATTTCTTGTCACCGCATACCACTTTACAATGCATCATTATTATTTACTCACATTTTCATCTAACCATTTTTTTGGTACCTTTCATATACACGTTATTATTGTTTAATTTTTCCTTTCTTTGAGAATCTAATCGCAACCCATCACATGCATGCTATTCTCTTGCGCTTATCACAAGTTCTCTTGAGAAATAGAAAATTTATTGTGGTATCCTTCATCATTTCCTTTTTGTTATTGTGAAAAACTAATAACCACTTCTGTAGGATCCTTGACCACATATTAGTTGACCGCTTTTAATTAACATCTTCACATTGTATAAATCCATATTTTATTTCATATTTCTATTGTACTAACTTTACAGATCGTTGACATCACTTTCTTGCTCATGTTGTGATTTCTTAGAGCCTAGTCTTCGCTTGTGTCAACCTACAACCAGATAAAAGGGAGAAGTGCTATCTAGGTATTCCTCATTTTTTAACCTATTTTATCCTTTTGCATTGTAAATTCCCTTTTCCTTTGTGTGTCCTCATCGAAATATCACATTTGGGTTTTTTTTAAAAAAACCTTTCTTTTCTACATCTTACTTGATAACACAATTTAAGTAGGGGTTAACTTGTTGCATCTCAAGTCCTACCACACATAACCTAAAACTCACACATCTAAATAACACATCAAAACATCTCCTTACTCGGTTGACTGTTTGGGATTTCATTACCCAATAGGAAGCAACCTAAGATCTCCCTAGCCATAACTACTTGAAACCATCCTTAGACTGTCCTTCCTTAAGTTCCTTCATTATCCAATTTTATTTTCTTTTAACATCTTCTGATTAGTCACGATGGTAAGAAACTTGTTGTTTGATTTTTTTGTTAATAAATTACATAAAAAAATGTTCATCTATTTCATTCCTATTATCACTTTTTATCATGTTGAAACAACACAACAATCCACTCCATCAAATGGCATCCCTTATTCTAATGATATCTCCCAAAAAGATTCTAAATTTGAGACCATACCTTTGGTTTAAAACCTCCTGTCTCCATGGTCTCGCTTCATGAGGACCATGTCATCCAAAATTCTCCCCACCTTGGAACTAATCCTCATGTCCCTCATCAATCTAACCTTTCTAGAGTAACCACACCCCCATCTCCCACCCCTTTAGAAAATATTGGACCTCCTTCTAACCCCAATTATGATTTCTTATTTCATAAATCGTCCACAATCTTTCAATCTTATAAATCTACTCAATCAGTGGATCCTATTCCACCCACGTCACTTTATATCAACTTTATTCCATCTGCTACTAGTATGCCTATCCAACCATCTCAACCTCTTAACACTTACATTCCTACCCAACATATGCTCCAACAATCTCAACCTCTTAACACCTATATCCCTACTTATAATTCACCACAACAACCTACCAAATCCCAACAATCACACCACGTCCATATTTCTCAACATCAATCATCACATCAATTTATCCAATACCAACCCATGACATATACTATTCCTTATCAAATGATTCCCCAAACACCCACACATCCAAAAATTAATCAACTGCCTTATCAAATGGTTCCTTAAACCCCCACACATCCACAAGCATATCATCTACCTTATTAAGATATATTTCATGGCACACAAGCAATCCAATCCCAATGTAACATCACGTCAAATGATACTATTCACACTTTTATGAATAGGCCAGCTAGTCTAGAAGCTTCTACCTTGGCACCCAAGGTTACTTTATCCTACGAACAAATATGTAATGAACCGATTCATCCGTCAATTCATATTAATGCTTACCCTCCTCATTGGGATCTTCCCAAGTTCATTAAGTTCAACAACAAGGAAGATCCGTAGAAACATCTTCATGCATTCAAACACACATGTTATCTTATTGCACATGATCAAGACCTAATGCTTTGCACTTTCCCCATGTCCTTGGATGGTCCTGCGTTAGACTGGTACAATAGTATACCTCAATACTCAATATTTTCCTTCACCCAACTCATGCAGTTATTCTTAGAACACTTTTTGATCAACATTGTGTAAAAAATCACTATTACTGATCTCTACGCCATCCGAAATTTTGAAGACAAGTCTATTACAGAATTTATCACATGATGGCACAACGTTATAAACCAACTATCATTTAATCTTCTGTAAACTCAACTAATCGATCTCTACTCACGTTCATGTGTGAATCAGATATCATCTACCTTATAAATCCAATCATTCCAAACCATTGACGAATCCTTCACCATGGCTTGCAAACTTGAAATATGTGCCCTTGAGAAAGTTCATCTTAAACTCAGATCGAACAATCCTAGAATTGAATTTACTAAACCATCCGCATATAAAAAAACATTTAAGGGTACAACCAACACCATTGTTGTTAATTTCTCATCTACACCTATATCTAGCACATGACCTCAACGATGAGCCCCTCAAATAACACCCAACTACACCCCCTTGGAGAATCATATAGTTCAATATTTGATAAGTCCATGGTGATAAATCTAATACACTTCCTCCTATCCAACCAATGGATTAATCAAGACAAAAACCCATGTGGTATCATGAAGACTATTATTGGAAATACCACCAAGTCTAAGGACACGACATAGAGAAATGTAGAACTTTTAAAGATTTTGTCCAAAGAATCATTAATTGAGGTGACCTCCAAATCAACCACTAGAGGTATTTAAACAACCATTCCCTAACCACACACTAAAAATTCAAACCACCACCACTACAACCCAAGCACCCAATGCTCATACTATAAACACTCTTCACACCATGGTCCAAGATCCCATCCCATCCATAATTTCCCCTCCATCGCCAAGTGAATCCACCTCCTTGGAAATTTCCCCTACATCTACAAACCCGTTAACAGCTATCCCCACAACCTTACCAATCATACCTACATATATCTTGGAACCTATTCCTACATCCACACCTACCACATTAACCCCATTCATAAACATATCATTCTTACCCCTTGAAAAACTTATGAAACAACCATCCCCACCTACTTCTACACCTGATATTAATACTATATGTAATTCATTTCATATCATATCTGATCCATAGGTTACCACATCCCCTTCATTAGATTTGACTACCTTACATACATCCATTCCACCTTTACCCATTATACCATCCTTAGAGTCTATACCGGTTAATCCTACACTTTTTTCCATACCCACCACATCAACTGTTATGGCCAAATCTACATCTATCCCTACTTTTACCACATTTTCATCAAATTTGACTATACATACAACTTCATGCACATCTATAGTGCCCCAGTCTATTATATGTAACCCCTTTCCCACATCTATATCAAGCACACTTGTTCCTACACCTCTAACATATATTCCTTCACCCACATATATATCAAGCACACCTATCACTACACCTACATCACTTGTTTCCACATAGATCCTAACTAGAATCATTTCTACCACATATAGCTCTGTGACCCCACTTACATCTATCCCAACACCTATATCGACACATGTACCTACATATTTACATATGAATACATTATCCATTCCATCCCAATCCTTTACACCCACTCCTTTTCCAACATCCATTCCTATATCTACATCTATAACCACTTCCACACCAATCACATCCTCTCGATTTGCAAATATATCAATGATACCCCTTGTAACATTTATGAAGCAAGAACCTCCACCTAAGTAAAAAACAAATGGTTTTCATCCTCCCAATATAGAACCATCTATTTCCACATTGACCAATCCAAAGCCTATAAAATTCATATCTCACATAGACCCTATTAATTGCATCATACAAAAACCCCTTTCTCCATCAATATCCTCCCATACACCACAATATTTAGATCCTCAAATTGCGATTAGGGATCATCCCCACCTAAGCATTTAAACATCTCTATCCTTCAAAATCTAAGGATCATGGTAAACATTATCTAACCAAGTATTGGTTGTAGAAATCACACTTTGACGATAGTCATTGATTTTCCCACACTAAATATTTCAGCAACCTGAGGCCTTACAAAAAGTGTAAATGCAAGAGTCAGATCCCTTCATAGAAAGACCCTTCATTTTTCTGTAAGCATGAAAAGAGTCCCATTCTAAAGAATATGACCATCCTGGCATCTAACTCTGATTCTACCAGGGATATTAACACCATCTAATAAGACTCATCCGATCTACATCTAAGCGAGCTTAAGAATTAACTCAAAGGCTTTTGCAACAAGATACATATAAAGAAGGCACAAGATTTACATTTCTTCTTGATCTAACAAAAAATGGGTCCAAAGCTCTCGGATATCATGTCGACATTTAATTGTCAAATTTTCCATCATGCTTGAACATCAACATTAAAGGGGTTAATCCCCATAGAAGCTAAATACATCGTGGTACAATTCCTAATTGCATTTGCACTTATCGATCATACCCCAGGCCATTCGACATTGATCATTCTAAGGACTTTAAAATAATCATCCATATCCCTGAGATAATAAAGACAATTGTCCTGTATTCAAGGGGACTTGAGCATCGCTTTGTACCTTCTACATACTAATCCAATTGGTATCCCATCTAAAAAAATCCCATCGATTAATATGAACCCACATTTTCTCTTGTATACATAATTTTATGAAGAAGAGAATGCACTTGGAGGGAGAGGTCTTTGGCAAGAATTTTAATAGGAAACATTCAACATAGTGATGGGTTTCCAATTGGTAACTGTACGTACCCAAAATTGTAAGGTACTTCACTGCCGGAACAACGTAACACGTGCCCTAATGATGATACAGGTCTCCTTGCAAGGTGTTCGGGATCCGGAAAATCTCCCCAAGTGTGCGTTAACATCCTGCATGCCCCACTTAGCCCCTGCGTGCTTTGTTGTTCTCTTTTCCCATCTTTTCTTTGCATTTTCCTCTTCAGTTACGAAACCACTGCCCTGCTCATCAAGGGCGGCGGTCCATCCAATCGCATTTTCCAAAATGCTCTTTTAAACGCGACTCACGTAAAAATTTCAACGTTTACTAGCTTTTTTCACCGCCTTTGGCTTGCATTAATGATTCTAGTTCCCTAGAATAGTGTTTTGGCATTATTTATGGTTTAAGTGATCAATTTGGTTTTTACCTTTGGGTAAATGCAAATGCTATAAATAGTTGGCTTGTGCTCAAGCAAATGGCCCCTCAAAATTGCCCCTCAAATTTGCCTCTCAATTTCTCATTTCGATAGCTTAGTCTTCCATTTTGTCTAGGATTCATAGTTTTTTTTTGTTCATTGCATGCTTAGTTAGTGTTATTTTTCCATTAGAAAGCCACATATCCATCTTGTGCAAGTGTTGTCATTACTTCATGCAATCCATTAAGGTAGAACAGTTTAATTTTCAGTAGGAAGCCATTAAAGTTGCAGGTTTTTCTCGTAAAAAAAAGATAGTTTCAGGTTCTGGATGTTTTATGCTGCATGACTCACAATAAATCCCGCTAGGAATTGCATAAGCCAAGCTCTGTACTCTTGCGTTATCCCTCTCCTACTCGCATTGTATTCAGTTTGTATCCTAAGCTGCCTTTGTTCCAAATATCTACTTTTGTTGATGCTAGCATTACACGCTTTTCTGGATCCATGTGAGCACGAAGGAACGAGGAGATCACACTGAGGGGACAAAACCACACACACCATCAAATTCGCCACGGTTATGCAAAATCCAGGTTCTAGCTTTCAAAGTTCTAGTTAGAAGCATATCAAATAGAGTAGCCAATCATCTTATTTCAGTTAATTTTACTTTCGATATTGCCAGGGAAGCTATGGGGATTGATAGTTTATGAGAAACTATGATTCACTCCTCACTTCTGAGGTAGGATTGAGAGTCTTTCAAATAGATTAGATCAGTTATTTCATTATTTAGAATAGACTTAAAACTGCACAGGCAAGTAGCTATACTCGGCTGCCTTGTTTGTTTTAATTTCGTGATTAGTTTAGTTGTCAATTGCTAGATATTTTAAATAACTACTCTTTCATTTTTGTTCAAATAATTCGTCAAAAACACAAAAATAGAGAAGTTATATATGCTGTAGATATACTTTAGATAGTTAGTTTTACTTTGCTTCAGTTAGATTTACATTGTTTCTTTTGTATGACAATCATGGGACCTAGGGAACCCAGAGAATACATATTCGAGCCAATCGTGCCTCAACCCAATCTCGTCACAACAATAACCGACATAGATCAGAATCTTAGAATCCAAGTTTTCCGAACAACAACAAACTTGCAACATATCAGCTCACAAATTAGTGGGTTAAACATAGAAGACGACCAAGCGCACACGTTTTGGTCAAATCAGCCAAACTACATATTACCCTAGATACATATCCGCATGACTGTAGAAGGGCTTGAGAAAGAGCAAACATTCGGTTGTGATCCTTTGGTCCCACAGCTAGATGCAGGAGACATTCTAACCAATATAGACACTAGCTTAAGAATTCAAATTGCCAGAACGCCTGTAGCATACTCTGAGAAGATTGCACAACTGTTAATTCTAAATATAGAGGCTGAAAAGGCATACGACTACTGGATACTAGGGGTTAGGGATTGATTTTGTGCATGACCATAGGAGGTCCACAACAACCTCGAATCTACGGTTGTGATCCACAGGTCCCACAACCCAACGAGTCCACAGGTCAATCTGACGTTGACACTGGCTTACGCACATTAATATTTAGATCCACTCCACTTCCACCTATCATCATCACACAGTTATCCTTGTTAGACGTAGCAGCTAACAAAGCTAAGAATTTCTGGACTAGGCCAGAGAATCGCCCATAGAGTCAACTATATTTACCATCCACCCTGGAGACATACACGAAACTATCCCAGGTCATTTTCCGCGTATCCCACAACCCATAGACCGAATCACGCCAGAGCTCGATATTGATTGGAGCCTTCGAGCAGTCATCCTTGCCGATCGATCTATCACACCAGTTCAGGTTAGGAGGGCCTTCTTTGCCTTAGATTCGCAGTTTCCACTAGTACGCGTCGAAGACATAAGATTACCTAACTAGTTTATTTGCATCCCACGCATATTCTACCCCCACCGGCTGTCTCGGCACGACCTCGGGAGGTCGGGTACGTGGAAGAGTTACCTGTAGATTACCACATATTTTCTTCGTTTCCTCAGGGATAGTGCCTGTTTTTTATCTTCGCTCATTTATCTCATCCCATATTTTCAAGTTATCATCATATCCTAACAACACTTTAATGTCGGCCATACTCTTATAAAAAAGTCCAACTTAGTGGCTATATTTTTCCATCCCTTGGGGGACCATTTATTCATAAGTCCACCTTTGTGGCCATATTCATTCCTCTCTTGGGGCACCATATTTTCATCCAATTCTTACTCTCTTCCCAAATCCCACCTTTGTGGTCATCTATTCATGTCATCAGGGACACATATTTTCTTCACTTCCTCAGGGATAGTGCCTAGTTTTTATCTTCGCTCATCTATATCATCCCATATTTACAAGTTATCATCATATCCTAACAACACTTTAATGTTGGTAACCTCTTCCTTAGAGAAAAACTAGAACATTACCACTCTAGAAAGGATTCAATGCAAATTTTTTTCTCCCAAGTCAATTGGACCTTACATCATCATGCATAAGTATGGGTTTGGGGCCTATTATTTGGCTTCCCTTGATGGTAAACCAGAGACAAAATATCTTAATGCATTACACTTAAGGCCATTCTATTGTTATCATACATACCAAAGAGTATATAGTCATAGCTTTAGATCATTCCTCCATCATTAGCCCCTTCCACCTATCATTGTAATGATATGGAACTATGTGTTATACCATCACTTCTTAGACATGACCTTAAATATGGGCACCACCACTTTGTCCATAGAATTTTCCTTATGGATAGGTTATCCCTTTTTTTTGAGAACTCTGTGATCGTTGCACCCATCACCTTATTATTTACCATTTGAAACCACACTGATGGTCTAGGGGTGTCATTTGTATAATAATAATCCCCTCCTAAGTGGTATAGCTAGCTATACCTAGCTCTTCCCCATCAAAAATAAAAAATATTCAAATTTATGAATGCTCTTATCTCATGTTATCTTATTTAAAAACAGGCTACTCCCTTAAAGGACAAATGTTCATAAAAATTATATAATAAAAATATCCTGATCCCTCGAAGGAAAACTATCATGCATATCTTATCTTGCGATCTAAAAGCAAAAGTTAAAAAATTCAAAAGAAAAATAAAAAAGTAGACCATACCGTCAAAGGATGGCTACTCTATTGTATCATGGTAGTGAAGGTTTCCCACATTGATCAACCTTCTATGTATCATAACATCCTAAGAAATCTTCCCACATCGATCAAATTTCTCATATACATTACAAACTTCTGGCATTGATCAATTTGCATCTTCCCCCTTCCCAGAGTTGGGGCATAGTCATAGGAACAACCACCTATGGAAAACCATCTTCTCGCGTACAAGTTACATGTGAAACCCCTTTGTTGTTTTGACATTAGGTTTATGAGATTATGTACTCCATATTTCCCTCATGGTATTTTGATATAACTAACTATCATTGGTTAGGTGTTCACTTGTTATTGGCTACAAGTGTAATACCTTCAGTTCTTCTCTTTTTTGTTTACCTCCAATGTGGTTCAAAGCATGGTTTCCCTAAATGCTCCTTGCTATGATTATGTGTCACTTCTCTCGTTAAGGTCACCTTTTTATCAATATTTCCTTCTTACATATCTAATTTCAAACCATGAAATTTATATCCATATGTTTACTTTTAAGGGTGAAATATATTACAATCATACATAATTAAATGAAGTCTCTTAACATTTGTAAACACTATCTCTAATGCAATTTTCAATTTGGGAATTCTACTTGATCTACGTTGTAGTTTGCGAATCTTACTTGAGGATCCCTCTCAAGGAGATTTCATTATCCTACAGCTCCTCATCCCCCACCATGGAAAACAAGTCCTTTCTCCACCCATCCTCCCACATCACCTTTATCTTCCCATTAATTATCACCACATCACATTTCTCACTCTTTTCATCCTTCTCCATTTTTTTCCACTCCTTCCCCCATCTTTCAACAACAATAATTATTGTTGGTCTTCCCCTAATTTCCCTTCGTTAGCATTTCCTCTTCCATTCTCCATTCCCCTTTTACCATTATTTACTTTTCCTCTCATCCTTCACCAACAATAATTATTATTGGTCTTCCCCTTATGTCCCTTCATTGTCATTTCCTCCTCTACTCCCCATTACATTTTTCTGTCTTCACTTTTCCCCTCATCCTTAGCCAACAATAATTATTTTTGGTCTTCCCCTAACATTCCTTCACTGGCGTATCCTCCTCCATCATCCATTACCTCTTTCCTCCCTTTCATTGTCTCCATCTCCATCATTTATTTTCACCTCTTCCCCACCTCTCCACCTTCCCTTCACCCTCATCCATATCTTTAATGCACTAAGCATCCAACCTTTTCTAGCCTCATCATAGCCCTCTTATCCTCATCTCATGCACCTCTACATGCATTTCCATGCGGTCTATACCATATTACTTACTTTGTCTCTACTCTATCATCTCTTCATTCCCCATTATTTTTACCTTCAAAATTCCCTCCCCTTATTTTCTCTACCATCCCTATCTCTTCCTTTCTCTTCCTTTGTCTGATCTTCTCCATATCTTCCTGTTCTCTTCTCTAGTTTTTTTTTCTTTTCTCTGTTCTATCATATATTTCCTCTTCTTTCAATTCTTCATTTTCCTCATCTCCTCCATGTTTCCATCATTTATATTCCTTCATCTTCATAATCACATCCATTTTTTCCATCATTTATCTCCCTTCATCTTCATCACCTCCCTCACTTTATTTTTTCAACTACCTTTATATTGCACATCTCTCCCACTTTTCTATGTTTTCACCATCCACTCTAACATTTTCTCTCTTCTACTCTCATCTTCTTCATTCTTCCTCATTCCCTTATTTTCCTATCATTCTTCCCTACTATTCTCTTCCACCATCTTTAATTTATTTTTCTCCTCCATCACGTATGCTCTATTCCATACCCTTATCCTCTTCACCTTCCTCACTTACCCATAATCAGCCACTCCTCATGTCCATTCCCTTTTTCCACTCTCGATCATTACTTCCTTCCACACATCTTCACATTTAACTTTAAAGGTTGAAAAAAATCTCTACCCATTTATAGACTGTAACTTCTCCATTCTATTACACCCCATTCTCGTCCTCCTCTCTACGACCTTGACCCCTCTTATTTTTCCAAGCTTATTCCATTCTCGGTAGCCCTCTCGAGGGGGAATCATCACATAAAACCCCCATCACATATTCCCAAGGAATTTTTGTCTTGGAGGATACCATAAAGGTCATCACTTACAATACTCTATTTTCCCTCACAAATTTCTCCTCTACTTTTTTCTTGGAAAAATTTGATTGGATTCTTCCCTTATTTGCATGAAAAAAAGGAGTGCTTCCTATTTTCTTCATCTAATACTTTATTATCAAATGAAAAACTTTTAAATATATCCACAACTATAAATCCCCCTTTGGGGCATTTTATCCAACATTGGAACTATCCCTTACTATTATCAAAGTCCATCTTTGTGGCCATAGTTATTTCCCCTTAAAGAATTTTATATCATCACTTTCTCGCATTTCACCTTTTGACCATATTCGTGCCCTATGCTAGGGTATAATAATTTTACATCCCCATACTTTGTTGATGCATGCATTTCACTCGATTCCTCATCCGTGATAGATTTCACATTATTTTTACATTTGGTTGCGCAGAGTTTGATGTTTTCTTATGACCCATTGGTCCTCCTAGCTTACATCCATTTGAGAGGTTTCCCATTGGATTATGTCAATTTCATAATGATTTTCACCCGCTCACTGGTCTTTAAAGCATTGCCACCATCTCCATTGAGACCACCCTTTATCCCCTACCGATATGATATAATAGTCACTGCCATTTTTTAATTCTTGTTGAAATCCTTATTACTTGGGGCATCTTGTCTTGCCTTATCATTTTACCCATTTATCTTCACCCACCTGAATTTCAACATCTATCTCTTTCAAACTCATAATTGAATTCCTTTTTTTCTCAATCCCAAGTTTGAGGGGGAACACTCAATCAATCATCTTTTTAATATTTCATCTTTTTTGTCTTGCGGATTTTCCAACACAAGCCACTCATCAAAAAGGTAGACACTAATTTTTGGTGTTTTTCCTCCACTTCACCCTGCATCCACTCTCTTTTATTAGGCTTTCCCATTCAAATTAATTTTCCCTCTTAATTCTATTTAAATTCATTTTCCCACCAAAATACATATCTAATTAATCAATGCTAATTGGTTAATTAATCCCTTTTAAATCAACTCATGAATTTAATATTCAAAAGTGGTCCATGTCATCCCACTAATGAATTTAATATTCAAAAATCCACCCATGTCATCCCAATAACGTATTTATTATTCAAATATTATCCACATCCAATCTAATTAGGAATTAAATATTCAAATATTATCCACATCTAATCTAGTTAGGAATTAAATATTTTAAGATAATCCACATGCATGCCATTATTGAATTAAATATTGCACAATAATCCACATGAAATACACTATTGAATTTAATATTCTAATCATTTCCCCCACCCACTTAATCGAAGTTACTTTCCCAAATCATGATTATCTAAGTTAATCTCCTCCTCAGGCTGTAAATAAGAGCCTTCCCTCCCTCTTTCAGACAAGTTAGAAGTGATAGGAAAACTCTAACATTATAACTTCACTCATATCATCATCATACCATTATAATGCTATTGTAATGCCACTTGTATCACCATAATACCATCTTGATGGAAATATGCTCTTGTAATACCCTAGCTATCCAATTCTCTTACAATCTCTCCATCCCTCCATATCAATGATATTTTGCAGAGATCTTGGAATTTTGCTTCCTTGGATTGGTTTTCTCAGATCACTATCAACCATATTGTCTTATCTTGGATCACTGTCGAACCACATGGGTTTGTTTGTGTATTCCTATTATCACTTATCATTTTGATTACTATCTCAATTATCATATCATTTAGTATTTACATTTATCAAGTCACTGCTTTGAATGTCTATAATCAGTGTATCATCATCTAACATTGATTATAATATTTTATTAATACGTGGGATGACATCCTTTCTAGGAAGATTTCTCTTCCTGGAACTGACTTTATCGAGAAGCCCACTATATATCTTATTAATATTCTCCGTGTTTTAGTTCTCTTTGCTATGCAGGTAGAATATTTATCATGAGGGAATTCATCCCTTTTCACGTATGTACCACATCATCACTATCCACATCACGAGGTCTTTAAACCCTCCCATATATGAGGTTTCTTGATTCCACATTTATCTTTCACTAATCTAGACAAGTAGTGGGAATTCTCGTCAAACAGTCCCCTACCCCACTATATATAGTTTTACAATTATGGATGAAAAAATATGATTTAAGGACAAGAATAAAGTTGAGAAAAAGACACCAAAAAAATTGGAAGAGATGAGAATAAATAAAGTGAAGAGGATGCAAAAAAATCATGTAGGGAAAGGTACATCTACTATATAAAATTTACCTAATATTTTAGAAAATGAGGATGAAATACATAATGAAAATGTAGAGAATGATGATTTTGTAATGAATATTGATATTGAATTAAATTATAATGTTGGTATGGATGAAGAAATTGATATGAATCCAAATGTTAATCTTGAAATTTGTATGAAAACAATGAATGAAGAAAGTAACCTTGTTAATGAATCTTCACCTCTAAGAACATATCCTTCCATTTTGCGAAGAAAACCAATTCACTTAATTGAAACTAATGAAAGCATTATAAAACCAATGCATAACAAAATGAATGAAATAAATGCAAGAAGAAACGCTAGGGGAATTTGGGATAATTACTTTGAGAATGTAAATGACACACAAAGATGTTAGTTATTTGTTACCTTGATGAAATTAATTAAGATGAGACCTATAATTAAGACCCTGGGGTTAAGAACATCTAATGTTGTTGAGCGAAATGGGTCAATTGTTGAAAACATACATAAAACATACCAAACTGTAGGTGCAACAGATGCACCAAAAATAGTAATGCGACACGGCGTGCACTTACTAATTGTATAGTAAGTGATAAAATGTTAATAAATGCTTGATTAGAAAAATAAGTACAGATTTGAAGCTAAACAGAAAAGCACTAGTGAAAGCAATAGGGAGATGTAAAATTCTTGAGTCAGTCAATAACACCAACTATTGGGAATTCTCTAGCAGACTCCCAAGGAAAGAAAATAATATGTCTAATATTCTAAAATATTTACTTGTAAAGTATTGGAATGAGAACACAAGGGTGTCACCAAATAGAAGAGATACAGTAAAAAGAATAATAGGTTCTCGTAATTGTGCATAGTGTGAAAAAAAATTCTTGGATATGACTCAAACACAATTTTTCTCTAAGTTTAAGAATGAAAATAAACCAATTAACATTAGCCAAATATTCTTTGAAATTAACTAATCCTTGTATGTGAAAATCAATCACTCACATACCACTTCTTGTTGCAGGTGTCATGTTGAATTTTCAATGCATGATGATGTTTTTTGTTAAATACGTTGTGTTTTTCATACCGACATCAAGTTATAGGAGTGTGGATTAAATATCCCACAAAAAATATGGAAGGGAATTTATTCCTATGATATTTTTTGAAAAATCAACTTGACAATTTTTTGTATAAAAAATCATGTTTGGATGGAACGTGCAACGTATGTGTTGGTTTGCCAAAATTGAAAAGTTGTATCCATGAGGAGAGTACATATTCAATAGGAAAATAATTATTTGGTTTCAGAAAATGTAAATCAATGTTATATCAATTAAAATATGGAAAATAATCTAAGAGGTGTGAGCTTGTTACAAAACAATTACCTATATCAAAATATATGGTTGAATTAAGAGAGGAAATTGTTTATGAGTATGCAAGGCCCAGATAAAGAGATCGATGGTTGGATGAATAATTCAAGTTAAGCAAGGAAACATTCCCAGTTGGTATTATTGTTTCAGTAGTTTACATTGTAGAGAATCATACATTACAACCACAAATGGAGGTTCATTCTCAATTCTATAACTCAGTGCAAGTTGTTATTTTTGTGCATATAACATTCATGCACTCTCCAGAAATCATTGAGCAAGATCTAAAAATATTGAGTATCATTTCTACATTAGTGATGATCATACACATTCTACAAAATATGTGCAAGGGTGTTTCCAGGTGTTTTACACAAACTTGAATGAGAGGGATATTTTTTTCAATCAAGATGACATTTGGTTAGATAACTCCACATCACAATTCAAGAAGTCATAGATGTTTTATCGGCTAAAAAGGATGCACAAAGAGATAGGTGTATAACATTTATGGATTTTTACTAAGGAAAGACATGGGAAAGGAGAGCATGATGGTGTAGGATCATGTGTTAAAAGAGAACTTGCAAGAGAAGAGTTAAAGTTCAAGGATGGTGCTAAATTTATAGGTTTAAAAAGCATTGTTGATTGGTGTGTCAAGAACATGGTCCATGAATCTCAAGAGAGTTCAATGGTTCATAGATATTTCTAGTTAATAAAGGTACAACATTTGGAAATCTGTGAAGATTTTATGACAGTTGCAGGATCAAGTGATATGCACTCATTATATAGTTCAAGTGTAAGTGCTTAGACTATTTATACTAGGTGCATGAAATGTTTTTGTATATCATCCATTAATTTTACATGGAATGAATGTGAGTCACAACATTGGGTAGATGAATGGACTTGTAGAAATCTAATTCCACTTGACACATATCAAGTTCCAAGAGCATTACAACTTTCAATTTCTTCAGATCATATGACAACATCACCTGACTTTGACCAAGTCTCTAATTTAGTGTAATAAGTTACATATGTATGTAATGTTTTAGATTTATAAATTATTAAATGATCAACTCTTAATGTATTTTAAATTTTACTTTGTGATGCAGGGAACATATTTTTAGTTATTGTGACATAATTTAACAAAGAGGGAACATACTACTTCTTGTCTCGCTGTTGATTAACTAAAGTTGGAAAAGAAATGAGAGGAAGTGGTAATCCTAGTTAATCTAATATATGAGGACTAAAAAAATGTATAAAATGAACTAAAGAAGTATGAAATGAATACAAGTAAACTATCCTAAATGAAATAAAACCCTAATGTGCAAGAGGAAGGAGAAGAAATAGCTTACCTGATAATAGGTGACTATTGCAGATCTAGAAATAAAATTAGAAAGTGTAGATGAACAATCAGGTACCCTACAAAATGAATATCTGAGATGACTGGGGCACCTGGAAATGTACTAGGGCACCCTCGGGCACCTTGGTTTGTAATCTTGGTGCTCTGAACACTATAAATTCTCAAAACCTAAATTCGGTAGTGTCATAACTTGGTCTAAAACCCTGTCTGTTTATCACACTAGATCTGTTAGATAAGCTAAAAAATGACATGAAATGAAAAGAGAAGTAAAAAACCATAGAAAAATAAAAGATACAAATGAATGGGTCAGACATACCTAAGCCTCCAAGATAGTGGACTTATCATTGAGTGTTGCATTACATTTCGGATCCAAATGTAGTTCTGGTGTTTGTGTACATGTCGTGCCCTAGGTGCGTTCATGCCAGTCACACTTTGTGAAAGAGAAATAAATAGTAACTATAGAAGATGTAAATAACATTTGTGTATGGAATAGAATAGAATCCCTCCCCCTTTGGAGTGTGCGTGTGTGATACATATCCCCTAGCCTTGATGCATGACACTATGTGGATGCAAGTGATGGAATGGATGTAGCCCTAGATGGAGTGATAGTAGTGTGTAATGTTGTGACCTAAGAACCTTATTATGGTCTTATAAATTTATATTTATAGGGATCTCAAGCTTAATTTTGTAATTAATCCTGATAATGTTGACTAAGAAAAAGAGAAATATGACTAACAATTAGAAATGACCCAAAAAGGAGAAAAATGGGGTTTGCATAGATCGGGTGCCCAGGGTGGGACATGGGTGCCCTAGTATAGGCTGGGGCACCCTGATTTAGGGCTACAATGTCGGGGAAGTTGTGAAATGGGTAGATAAGTGCCGAAAAATACATGGGAACTACAAAATAACATATAAAATAAATATGGCCAAAAGGTGGGATTAATTAGTAGTTTGTACACTTGAGAACCTTCTAAATAGTGGTATAAGACTGGGGCCAAATTATGTGTAAAGTGCATAGTTTTGTGTCTACATTTTTGTAGAGGGGAAACAAAATTGGCTTCCACAATCATTGATTGTGAAAGCCTTGAGCATTCCACTGGGTCACTGGTAGTCACTAGAACTTGTATTCAATGATATCTTATCAAACAATCAAATACTTGGTTGTTTAAAGACTATGAAGTACATCAAAAGATACTTCACTATTCACATTTGGTTCTTGTAACAAATATTCAATTGATCAACTATCAAGGTAGGCCATTAAACAAGAATATGTGGAAGGTTTGTGAATCAAATCATGAATAAATTCTTGCTACTGTCAAGAGTAGAGTTGATCCTTATAGTTCATTGGATTTTATTTGGAAACGTATGTTCTTCATGAATTTAATTTGAATATTTACTTTAATGGTTTTGTTTAAATTATGTAGGATTTAAAATTCTATTTAATTGATTACAAACATGTATATGTAGGTTAGTGGTGCCAAAATAACTTCCACCTTCATGTGGTTGACAATGTTATTAGAGAATTTATTATTCTCAAAGCTAAGGGAAATTAAATATTAGAAAGGAACAATAAACAAAAATTCTCATTTTTCCACCTATATTTTAAAAATATCTTATTAAAATTCTAATTTCACCACCTATATTGTAAGAAACACCTATATTATTCATGTTGTTGGAAATTACCAACCTTACACTAACTCAAACTAGACTATTCAGTGATTTTGCAAACAATAGGACAATGAGAGGAAAAAATTAAGATGGATAAAACCAAGATGGGATTTTGTAGAGGGTACAAACATAGAGGTGTAAGATTTGACGGGACCCTTCTAGTTTCCACAGAGTCTGAGAAATCATCCAGTGAAGTTATAACATTTTTAGGTCTTAGGGATCTTAAGGGAATACGCCCAGACGAAGTAGCTCGGAAGCAATGGGAGCGTAGGGAACTGAAAAAGTGTCTCCCCAAGAATTTACAAGAACATCTCAATGTGTTTGTAGTCAGTTCAGTTCCATGAGCTTCAATTTGTAAAATATTGCATCAAAAACCTGACACTGACTCAAACTACACTATTCGGTGCTTTTGTAAACAATTAGAAAATGAGAGGACTGAATGGAGATGGAGAAAACTGAGATATAATTTTTTATAGGGTGCCAGTGCGGAGGTGTTGGATCTAACGGGACCTTTCTAGGTTCCATGGAGTCTAAGAAATTACCTGGTGAAGTTATAACATTTTTTTGTCTCATGGCTCTTAAGGGACTATGCCTAAATGAAGTAACTTGGAAGCACTGAGATCATAGGGAACCAAAACAATGCCTCCTAGAGCATTTAATAGGCCATCTTGAGATGTGTGCAAGGTTGGTTTTGTCCCACGAGCTTTTGTTTGCAAAATATGTTTGATTATTAAATTTTGTCCTTGCTAGAAAAGGGGAAACTATAGTGAGGTCAAGGAAGGAATTCTTAGGATTTAAGGATGATTTAGAATCAAGATACCTCTTCCCATAAACATATTTCCATCATAGTACCCTATTTTTCTTATTACAACTTTCTATAGTTCAACAATTAGTTTAAGTCGATTGAACATTTACATGTCATAACTTTCTTTTTTTTGTTTTTGTTGGCTCAAATGCTTGATTTATTCAAGAACAATTCATATTATTATTTTTCTTAACAATAAGAGAATTCCTAAATCAATTATGAAGATGTCAATCATAGTTTTATTTCTAAAAAATAATCTTATTTACTCTTGTTTTCCATTACTATTACATGGTTACTTTGGAATCTTATTGGCATTTTTTTAGAACAATTGTAATTCAAATGAAACATAATTTGCACATAGAGATTCATGAATACAAGGAGTGGTGACCTTGTACCTAACAACTCATTTCATTTTTCTTAAAAACCCAAGTATTAAAGCATATAAAAAGGTAACAAAACAACTATATACTTTTTAAATTTCTTCCAAGGAACTATTTAAATCATTTAGTAAAATGCATCAATGTTTCTTTCACTAATTCGCTTAAGATAGGGTCCACGATATTTTAACTTCAAAATAAATCATTGATGGGGAAAACTACACCTTATGACAAAGCACGTGGTAATCTTCTACTAAGGGTCATAATTATCTAAGAGTGAAAAATGGTATTCAAATGTAAAAGTTATAAAATTTTATGCATTTCAAAATCCTTCTAAGGTAATATTTACAATCATTAGTAACAATACATCATAGCTGTTTTGTTCATTAACATCATAAGAGGTCACTTGATGTATTACATTCATTTTTGCTCGAGGGTATCTACACCCTACCACAAGAAAAAATTAGAGTAATCAAGTGTCCTTGTCTTGCAAATCCTTTGTGCCACTTGCGGTATTGCAAGATTACAATTTCTCACTTTCATTTTAAACACTTAGCTTAGGTTTAGTTTAATTCCAGTTGCACTAAGGGATCTACGCCCAACTCAAGATCAGTTTAATATGTGAAAACGTATTTATCCCATTAGACCTTTCTAAGGGAAAAAGGTGTACATTTGTTACTGGAAAAGGTGACATATTTATCTATAAGGAAATAAAGAGATCATTAACGTGAGCATTGAACTCTAACTCATCCATGAAGATAAGTAAAAATATGACACCAATAAGTGTTAGTCATATTTACCCTATGAATCACAAGGTTACTCAACTAATCTATTGCTTCGTGCAAGAACACTTAAGTTATAGAAATGGTCTTTGAATAATTTTCTAACATGTAGGACAAGAAGACATATTATGAGGATTAAATTATTTATTAAGACATGAGGGTTTTGCAAACCTAGATGTGACATGACTGAGAGGGAGGGTACAAAAAAGTTTGAATACTCAGTGCATTTATATGGTTTAAAAATGATAAGTTACTTCTAAACATTTTGATTTTATCTGTGAACCACAATAAATATTAGGCAGGTGATTGTTTCAATCCTCTAAACCATGAGATCCATATTTACATTCAAATGAGCTTAACACTTATGAAGTTAACCGTATGATTTTTTAACCATTTATAAAATTAACCTATCTTCGCCATTTATCTAACCAACATAGTTGTTCCAAAATTAATTATGTGTCACTCCTACTAGTGTTGTAAGGTTATCTTTGACACAAGGAAGATACAAACAACATAGTTTTCCATGTACAATGCTTAAAATATAAGATTCCAAGAGGAACAATAGTTTTCAACACACTACTTTTGATAATGTAATTCTCTTTAATTCAATTTCATTTAACATTCATAATTTATATCAGTATATAATATCTTAATGTCATCTCACTGATTACAACATATCACAATCTAATCCTTCTTGTTTAGAGTACCTGCAACCAACATTGTGTTAGTCTAAGAACTAGTATGGAGATCCCCTACACTCAAGCATAAATCCATACATTCATCATTTTGAACAATTTCAATTGAATAGGAGAGAGAGAGAGAGGGAGAGGGAATAAGAAAGAATTCGTTTCTCATCCATTCATGCTTTCATATTCATTTTAAACAATGTTTTGGTACTAGAGAGAGAGTAAGGATGAGAGAGAAAGTTAAAAGACATTTTATTTTCCATTCACAATGTCACAAGCATTTTTGTTTCATGTCCATTTTAATTTCATTTCAAAACAATTTATATTTCCCAATTAATTTACATTTTCAAATCAACCAAAGTAGCATAGTTGTTTCTAGAGAGAGAAGACGGTGGAAAGAGAAAATCACCATAAATTAAAAAAATTATTTCTACAACATAAAAGATCGAATAAATTTCTACATAGTATTGCAACGGTATTACAAGGTCACATCATGGCTAGAAGTCAAACGAGACTCAGAAAGGAGATTCTTGCTATGGTTGAGAAAACCGTCTAAAACAACAAAAGTGCTTACAAACTGGGTCTTGAAACCACTCAATTTAAATTCGATCGCAATTTTTGATGATTCTTACTTACTCTCCCATATATAGAGAATTCATCCTGTCCAACAAAATTTGATTACAACGAGTAGAGATAAAGTTACAAGGGAATCTCCATGACCAGTTAAAGTAATTACATCAGCGACTCTTGTCACTCAGCGACCAGTGGGCCCCAAAAACCTATTGTAAACTAGTCTCCGAAGGATTTTTCAATTAAATGAATGTTGGTTACAATTCTATTTTTGGCATTTTAGAGGTAGGTTCCAGTGGTTTTAAGTTTCTCTCAAGCTAAGTGGCAACCGTAAGCTAGAACTGATTGTGTTTTATTAACACATGCATGTCACAACAAGTGAATGATAAGCTAAATGTGCTTTACAAATTGAATTGAAAAGGCGATAAATGAGTTACAACAACTTGGTTAAGGTTCTCCATAGTATCCTACGTTACCAGGGGTCATGCAAGGAGTTTTGGTTTTTCAGTACATTTGGGTGTGGCGTTCCATGCACATTACTTTCGAGATCATTTTTTTTATGTTTTAATAGTTATCGCCAAGGTAAGATTTTGTCATTTGTTGGAATTATGTTCCCTATCATTCAAAATTTAATTATGAAAAGATGGAAATAATGAATTTAAAATTTAGTGCAAGTGAAAAGGAGAAAACCATACCTTTTTACACAAAACTCACAATCCCCACATTCAACAAGACTTCATCAGCTTCAGGCATTCTGGAAATAGTTTTTGTCTTGCTCACACTTCTTCACTTTACACATAGACTAACAACACACTTACAAGTACTACATCTGGTAAATCCATCATTCTCTATGTGCTTTGCTGGATCCCATACTCTATTTTATGAATCTTATTTAACAACGACCATGTTTCATGATGGTACCCACATCTTGCAAACTCCTTCCCATCTAACACAAGAAAGGAGGGTGTCAGTAATGCGTTAAAATATTTGGCTTTACATCTGCCAAAATAATTCTAATGTCATTTGTGTTATGGTTCCAAGACATTTTTTACAAACCTGCTTGTGTATTTTTCTATCAAAATATTTCCATACAAGTACCACAAGTATAACTGGCATGAAAATTATTGAAATAAAGTTTCCTCAAGATATCCAGTGTAGCCTGTAAAACACACTAGTTAATATTGCAAGGTTATGTCAACAAAGCATTATGTTCCTACCCTGTAACTATTTCAAATTTCTCTCCATTGGAACCAATCACTCTTGTCAACAAACCCATAATGTGTAGATCATGAAAATATTATAGACCAAAGAACACACCTAGGGATGTGATCTCAGAGTCTTAGAAACAATTCAAGGAATTTTTTCACATAATCTATGCACCCAGTAGTCAACACATTCCTTGAAACTAACTTTCTACATAGTGCTAAGGATGGAAAAACAGATGCTCTCACACAGAGGGAGATTGAAATAGAAAAATATTGAAGATAGATATGTGGGAGTAGGAAAAAAGTCACTTCTAATGTCTGAATCAATACAACTGTTCGACTTAAAAGATAAAGAGTAGGAAAAACAAAAGCACTACCAAAGTTACAGTGCACGTAGAAGAGGTTCTCAGAAGCAAAAGAATCTTAATCAAAACAACTAAACATTACGCTGCCTCCTAATCCTCAATATTTTTATTCCTCTTCATACAAAAAACAACACGATGATAGACAATTTCATCTCAGAGATAATTAAACCCACTTCAACGAAGATATAGATCCAAAAAAATCAATTTACTTGTAGGACTGATTAAACCCAACTATAGAATGATTTTGGGATGAATATTTGTAGAGCTATATCAAGTATGGTTCCCTATAATGTTCAATTTATTTAATTATGAGGGTATAGATCCCTAGTTTACCATTTGCGGTAAAGCAAAGCTCTAACTCTACACTCGCTGCAACTATCTAATTACTGCTAAATTCACTATGTTAACTTAGGTTTCATGTATTAATGCCTTTGGACCTCAAATAATGTGCTTGGATTATTATGCAAGGAAAATGACAGGTCTGAAAAGGTGTTTATGATGTGTCACTCTCCATAGATGCCCTCACATTATGAGAAATCTGTAAAAAAACAATGAGAAGGGATGTTGGCAATGGCAGAGAAGTCTAGCTTAACACCCATCAATTGCAGTGTGTGAAATGTGGGGGCACTACATGTACCTCCCCTTACAAGAGCATCATCCTTGATGTGACATAATACCAAAACTCAAAGGATACATAGGAAAGAAAGTCAATAATGAGACATTTTTTTTAACGAATCACCTCTTTGATACAATGCGACCACAAGGAAGCAAACTAATTTTGGCAATATCTTAAATTTTAATGTTATGTGAAGATTGGTAGTTAGTTATCTTTTACATTATTACTTAATTTTTCTTTTCCTTTACAATATTTCTTAATATCAAGCTCTTAATATTTATTGTTTAGAATTTCAATTATCTTATGTTCATGGGTGCCCAATAGTAATTGGCCTCAAGATGTCACACAAAACTAAACACAAATAAATGACCCACGAGACATCTTGTTACATAATTTCATGACTGTATCACATCACAAGACATCTAATTCCACCATGGAAAGAAAAGTAGTCCACATAACGAAAAATTTCCAACAATTATGTCATAGGCATAAATCCAACACACACATGTGACTAACAAACAAAATAATCATGCTTATACATATAAAACTAGTATCACATGACCCAAAGACCATGACTGTACCAACATAGTGCCAATTCAATATCCAATAGTACACACTAACATAGGGGATCATAAAACCTCAATCATAACAATGTCTAACAAGACACACAAGAGTACACATAACTCATAATACCAACTCGACACATTACAAAACATCACGCAACAACTCCATATATCTCCTAGAGAATCACAAATAAACTCCATATACCTCCCAAATCATCACAAAACAACTCCATATACCTCCCAAAGAGAAAGAATCATAGTGCCAAAATGAAGCTGGGTCACTCAACCATAGAGCCCCATCTCATTACTTCTCCATATCAGGTCACTCAACCATAAAGCCCCATCAAGAATATTGGGTCACTTAACCATAGAGCCCCATCAAGTATATCGGGTCACTCAACCATAGAGTCTCATCTCCTTATTTCTCCATTTAATGAGGTCGGGTCACCCTATGGCCCTAGGCACATAAAGCCTCTTCACCCCCACTAAAGTGGCATAGTAACCTGTAGTTCAAAAAATACATGGCCCTATGACCCCTTTGGGGCATACCCCCATACAAGGAAGTGGGTCCATAGGCTCCATGGTGAATCCCATGACCCTATTACAACACATTATGACATTACAACCAACATAACAATCCGTTTCAAATGCCAAGTGGAAAAAATACCAAGCCTTGGGCTAGGCTATTAAAAAATTAAACTTGAAACTTGAAAAGAAAATTTAAAAGTAAGAAAAACAAATGGCTAAATAGCCATAGTTAGTGCAAAAATTTGCATGTCAGTGCAACATCCAAATAAAAATTCCCAAAATTGCAACAACTCAACCAAAGGTTAAATAGAGCAATTTTCTAGTTCGAGGGAAAAAAAGAGATTTTTTTTAAAAATTTATGAATAAGATACATATAGGGAAATGGAACTTCACAATCACTACGTGGCCTCATATGATTACCAAAGGGGTACTCATTGATTTGTTGACACTCAGACATCGAACCTCGACTGGTAAAATGTCATATCAAATAATATAACTATCATCATATCTACATGAATCATGCCTCCATACTCCCATAAGGCTCAACATAGTCTCAACATTGTTTGAGAGGGGGTGTATAGGTTTCCATTCAGTTAGCCTAAGGTGTTTGTGAAACACAATATACATGGATCCCATTGGGCAACTGTCATGCATACAAAATGGACAAAAGTGGGTTTTCAATATATGTAAGACTCGACTCCCTATCTCATACTCAGCTTGAGTGATTGGTCAATGGTAATCCAATGCTAAGGTACACATAGGTCATCTAAACGACAACCATATAGGGAGAGAGAAAAAGGTACATGTTGCCATCTACTAACCCAAGGTGTTCACGAAACACAATATATATGGTGCTCACTAGGTAATGTGCCATATATAACAAAAAACCAGAGGTGTATTTTCAGTCTATGTAAGACTCCACCTCCTATCTCGTACTCAGCTCGAGTTATTGGTCAACGGTACTCATTTCCTCTCTCCAAACATACACTTTTTCCTGATTTCTTCCCTTAGGGTCAGTTATTGTAAGGTTCACAACATAACACATAACAACAATACTAACATGATGGTGGTTCACACACATTAACCATAGTGTATTATGCATGGTATATATACAGGGTAAAGCACAATCATTACTTTCATGGGTTATTATACATCATGTTTCCACATAATGCACCCAAAGTGCAAGTATTGTATAATAGGGGTCATACGATCACCATATGCTCCTAATTCACAACATGAACCATCACATATTAAATGAATTATACATATGATGAAAAAAATGACTAACATTTAAAATTATAGCCAATTGAAATACAACATGGTGATACACATGTTTCATCACAACATGATGACATCATCACGGTACAATCCAATTCACTATACACCAATTTTTTCATACAACACATCAGCATATCAACATATCACAGAATAACAAAACACTCCAACACTTGACAATCCACAATAATATTCTTTTCACACACAATAAGGCATAACATCCAACGTGAACTCCTCATTTAATCCATAAAAATTAGATCAAATACTCTCATCATAAGTACATCAACATGATAAAAATTACGCGCTAAGTGACATGCACAACATGTGCATTCATAATATCACAATTACAACATTGTTCACATCACAACATATATCACATTACTCTTCCCATATCAACTACCACCATGCAAGATCATCTCAACTCCAATTTATCCCAAAGGTTCAAAAGCATGAACCTCCACTCTGATACCAAATGTAACACCCACATATTTGACACACAAAATACAACAGTAAAATTAGTTGAATATTTTTTCTGGTCTTTAATTACACACTATACAACACCACATGAGGTCCAAATAAATAAACTCGACATCATGTAGGACACTTATACAAACATGAACCCACTCATGCAATAGATAACATAGGGTACACATCAATGTCTTACTAAAATGATGTTAAATAAGAAAATGACCCAACTACGGTAGAACACACATGATAGGCATACTCCATAACATGGGATTGTTACGGCTTACATATTTATTACATTTTGTTTTTCATTATATAACTATTATCCATTTTTTCACCCTTGAAAACTGGAGAACTTAATAGGTCGGATATCTAGCATTTGAGGGAAAAAGGATTTACTTGTAATATTATTAGTAGCTCACATTTTGGCTTGGTCAATTTGGTCTTAACTTGTGACGAACTGATGAGCCACGGTGAATGTTTGAGTTGGTGGTCAGGATCAATGCGGAAATTGGAAAATTTCGCTAGCTTGGATGCACATGTTGGTTAGTCGGGTTAGACAAATTGGTTAGATAGTTGGAGCATTGGTCGACTGGGTTAGATGAGTTGTAGGTGTGTTGGACAACTTAGATGAGTGCATGGTTGGATGAGTTGTAGGTGTGTCAGTCAATTTAGACGGGTGATGGGTTTGATGACATCTAACCCCTAGTATGGAAGGTAGTTTGTTGGTGTAGATAGATGACATCCAACCATTTTAGGTTGGATGACACAATGACTGCATGGTTGTTCGATGACTAGCATACGAAGAGGTTGGTCGGTAGGGTAAGACATTTTCCAACCCCCATGTTGGTTGGTAAATTTATACATCATCTAACCCCCTAGGGTGGTTGACATGGATAGACATAATCCAACCCCTTTAAGGTTGGCAGTGTAGGGATTAGATGGCCAACTCAAATAGATGACTCGCAGTTGTATGTAAGAAAAGTACCAATTTGTATGGCCTCACATACCCCTTCAATGAAAATTTTTAATTGGTGACCCAAATTTCAAGGATCTTCTTCAATATATAGTAAAATTCACCTCATTTTGAGGGGAATTTTTTTGAAAAGAATATGAACTATGTAAAAATTGTTCCATAGCTATTGTGACCTAAAGGCCTTGAGTTTGGGCTTATTATAATTTATTTTTCCTTATGCCTATATTTTTAATGGATTGTGCATGTTTATGAGTAATAAAATTGGTATTTTGTGGCTTTTATTGCCCTAATTCATGTTGTATTGCATCTTTTTCCTTGCATTATGTTTGCAAGTATATTGTGCATGTTTATATCTCTTTGCAGGACCTTAATTTGTTGTGCTTTATGAATATAGGGAATTAAATACTATTTTAGACTATGGCACCTTTACAACCCTCTCTTATCTTGTTTGCTCCCTATTTTTCACTCACTTAGGTTGTCTCACCCTTTCTTGGTACATCACCTTCACTTAGAGTAGATTTAATTTTATGCATCCTTTTATCCCTGTCTCCTTGGAAAGCATTAGGGTAGGATTAGTTTAGTTTTCCATTCTCTACACTTTGGAGAAGTTAACACTAGGTTAGGAGAAGAATTCTGGATTTCTCTAGAGGATTATCCTACTTGCAACATCCCACACTACAGGATAATCCCATGTTATGTAGGCTACATTGATTTCCTCACATACAAATCATAAGCAATCAGGGGTGATGTGATTTTGACATAATAATTTTGGCATGCTTGGTGGAACAGAGGTCAATCTTTTCAGTTTTATCAATATTGGATGTGCATCTTGGTGAATTTTCAGCCTTTGGAGGCTTTGTAGGAGTGCATCTGGAGATTCCCAGGGTCAAGTTTGATAGGTTTTAGTAGTAATAGTGGAAAAAATACATGAGAAGGATCCAAACTTAGTCCATAGTAAGAGAAGAAGGTGTCTTTGAGTACTTACAGTTATAACCAGGTAGAGGAAGGAGAGGAAGAAGAGTAAAAATGTCTCCATCTCCACCAAATAGAACATTATCCACCCCTCTACCTAGTAGACCCTTCCTTCAATCAACTAAGGTTCTTAGGCCAATTAGGATGGTGCATTAGCCACCACCACCATAAGGACCACCAAATCCCTATGTCCACTTCACGGGTAGTAGTCCACTTTCCCTCAATGCCCAAAACCCTATTCTAGTTTCAGCATTAAAAAATATTCCCTACTTCATGGGGGAAAACCACACAATTCCCACTGACCATATTCAAGATATTGCGAATATCTATACCATTCATGAGATTAATGAAGTGGATGTTGTAGTTAAATTATTTGATTCCTCTTTCAAAGGAAAGGCCTTACAGTGGTTCAGGAGCTTAGACAATGAGGTCTATTATAAATTGGGATAAAATATGTATAACCCTCTACAACCATTTTGGAGAAAGAACAGATAATTTGTCCCTATAGAGTAGCTAAATACAATCAAGAGGGATCCCAATGAATAAATGGTAGACTTTAATTTTTTATTTCAGTGGATGTGGGATCAGATCCCTGATTCTCGTAAGGTCATTGCTGAAGGTACATTTCTCTATTTCCTTAAATCTTTAAATTCTAATATATTTGTTATGATACAATCTATGGGAGGGATAACCTTACCAGATGCTTATGCCACGACTATTAGAGCTGAGAATTTTCTAATCCAAGTAGGTAAACTAGCACCTAGGCCACCTATGCCCCTATATCCCAAAGTTGGGAAACCCCTCTACTAGCCAAGAAGCCTAAAATATCCCCCATTCCAACTCCTATAAATCAAAGCAATAGTGAGGCATCAACCTCTTCTAGTACTTCAAAGGAAATCCAAGAAGTCATAAGGCTGTTGCAGAGTTTGGGGAATGAGTTGGTGACTATAAAAGGGAAGAAAGATCAGAGCTCTATACCATACCATCCTCAAGCTCAAGAAAATAGTCTTTCATATCATCATAATAGACCTCCTATTCAACCAGAAAAAAAAATTCAAGGGTAACCTCAAACTATTAGGCCATTTCAGCCTTACAATCCTAATGCACCTTCAACATCTTAAGCCTTAGTTCTAGTCCAGAACAACATTGCACAAGAGTATGAATGGTGTTACCCTTACGATCTATTAGGCCATTTCAGCCTTACAATCCTAATGCACCTTCAACATCCTAATCCTTGGTTCTAGTCCAGAACAACATTGCACAAGAGTATGAATGGTGTTACCCCTACAATCTACCTCATAATCAATGAACGTGATTCAACTGAACTATGAATCAAGCCTTGATGGTGCAAACCATTGGGGTGGTCTAGGAGCCAAGTGAGGAAGAAAATCAACAATAAACTAAGCAAGAATCTCCTCTAACTGAAACCATGTTATTCAATTGGTATATGGTAGGAATTTTACGGAGTTAATCAAATCTCCTTTCAAGGGTGTAGACTGCCAATACACGGTCAAAGAAAAGGAACATAGAGGAGGGGAAATAATCTAGTCCATATTTTTCTCAACCCAATCTCACACAACAAGGAGTTAGTATTCCAAACACAACTCCTAAGTAAAAAAACCAACCTAAGACAACTACTATAACAGCCCCCAATGTGTAGAATTAGTCTAGAGTACTAGTTTTAACAGCCCATGGACAAAAACAAATGCTAGAAAGGGTCATTCCCTTTAAGGGAAAACAAAGAGAAGAACCCATAGCCTTTCAATATCATTGATCAGATGAAGAATACCAATGTCATCATTTACATGTGGGAATCATTGGCAATTCTAGGGCAGTGAGATTTATTTCAAGCAGCTATGGAAAATTGGTCCCCTTCTAATGAGCCATCCAAAAATCAGGAGACGGTTCTCACTAAGAATGAGTAATAAGTAGAAGGTCATTTATGTAAGAATGTGAAACCTCCACCATTCTATGTCTCATTGATCATTGGAGATAAATTAGTGCAAAATTACATGATCGACTCAGGGGCTATCAACTCAGTAATGCCAAAGAAAACCATAGATAAATTGGGCTTAAAATATGAGCTAGTATTGAGGGGAGTAGTGTAATTAGAAAGAAAAACAATATGGATAGTTAGAGTGATCAAGGAACTAATCTGTACACTCCATACTTGCCCAAATGTCATAGTTTTGTAAGATGTATCAGTGATTGACTTACCACCACTATTTTCTTTGTGGCTTTCAAGGAACTTTACAATCAAGATCAGTGGGTGCTTGTCAGATGGATTGGTAACACATGATTATTTAAGACAAGGTATGGATCTAATGTCACTATCAGGTTGGAGCCAATTTCACACTTTCACATTGAGCCCCATGTGTTAAGATCAATAAATGCTAATTGTGTAGTATTTGAATAGGATGATTGTTTAAATGCCTATGAACCACACACCAAGGTTAGGACTATTCTTGATTTGACACTTGATGAGTGGGATCACAAAAGGCATGGCTATAATCCATATAGGGATATGGAAGAAGATGAGTTAGGTGTTTATTGTATACATGAGGAGAACCTACCCACCCCCAACTTCACCAAGCCTGAAAATGAGGATGTTAATGAAGTATGGAAGATATTATTTGATGGTTTGAAGAGTAGGAATGGTGTTGGAGGAGGTGTGATGATTTTTTCACCTACAAGGTATGAAATACTACTCAGTTTTCCATTTTTAGTTTGCATGTTCAAACAACACAACAGATTATGAGGCTATGTTCCATGGATTGCATTAGGAAAGAAAGAGGGGTATAAAAAACTTGCAAGTGTTTGGGGATATCGAGTTAATTTTCAACCAGGTTAGAGGAAAACATGCATGCTAAGAATGATCTTATTAAAGCCTATAGGCATTGAGTATGGGATCAAATTGAAGACCTTGAAGCATTCAACATTCAGGCCTACCAAGGAAGAAGAATAGGATTGCAGATGGCGAAAATTGGAGTGACATTTGATGTGGTGGACAGTATCAAAAGGGATAAGTCACATCCACATATTCATGTAATTGTAAGGCTAACAATTCCATATAACAACACAAGTTGGCAGGTGTTTGAGAATGATCAACAGATCATTAATTTTTTATAGGAGGCTGAGTTCTAAGCTAAAAATCAAGAGAATTTAGAGCAATATTATGGGGATCAAGTGGTGCAGTTGGACAAACAAATTACCAAAGGGTTTAGTGACTCTAGAGTCAATATTCAACCCAAATGATCAGTTCTGAAAAAAAATGCCAACATTCAGGTAAAAAGGGAAGATACAGAGCCCATTTCAAGTTAGAGAGGGTAAAATTCTCCAAATTGGAAAGGCAAGAACATGGATCAATAAAAATCTGAATTCATATACCTTTTCCAAGAGTTCCTAGATTTCTTCATGCTTGGAGCTATGAGGATTTGAAGGGATTTAATCATAAGTTGGCACAACACATGATTGAGCTGAATAGAAATCTAAACTCGTCAGGAAAAAGAAGAGGCTAGTAAATATTCATATAGATCCTCTCATGAGGAAGGAGTTGAATAAATTGATAGAGGCAAGCATCATATTTCCAATCAAGAACTCAAGTTAGGTAGAAAATCTGGTGTCATTCAGAAAAAGGAATGGGGAAATCATGTTATGTGTGGATTTTCAGGATTTAAACAAGGCCTCCCTCAAATATCACTATCCACTACCCTCCATGGAGCATATATTACAGGTAGTGACCAGTTCATAAATATTCTCCCTCTTGGATAGATATTCGGGCTACAATCAGATCATGGTGAAGAAGTGATATCATTTTAAAATGAATTCCACCACAAAATGGGGCACTTATGCCTATAGTAAAATTCCATTTGGGTTGTCAAATTCTTGAGCCACATTTCAAAGGGCTATGGATATGGCATTCAAGGGGCTATTGAACAAAATAGTTCTTGTATATCTTGTGACATCACCATGTCTTCCAAGAATGCAAAAATCCATCTCTTTCACCTTAGGAAAATATTCCAGTGGTGTAGGAAATTTGGGGTATCTTTGAATCCTAAAAAGTGTATATTCTTGGCATATGAGGAGAAGCTCCTTGGCCACATCGTGTTGAAGGAAGGGTTTACTATTGATCTGGAGAGGGTAGAAGCCATCCGTGATCTACCATTACCAAGCCATAAAGAATATCTCCAAAGCTTCTTGGGGAGGATTAACTTTGTACGAAGGTTCATGCTGAATTTTTTTGCTCTTGTGAAGCCATTGAAAATGATGCTGAAGAATAATTTGGATTTCAAATGGACAATAGAGGGAAAAGAGAGTTTTAAAGCTATCAAGTAGGCCATATCTCAAGCTCTGACTCTCATTAATATGGACTTCTCCAAATAATTATTTCTCTACGCCTTCAGTGGTTCAGACACCATCTTTGATATATTAGTGTACAACAGAATAAATAAGTACTAGAACAACCTATTACATTCTTCATCCAAGGCCTTATAGACTATGAGGTAAGATATTCATTCATTGAGAAACATGTCCTTGCTATGATTATAAGTTTGAAGAAGTTTCAAAAATTTAGTGTCAAACAATAGGATTCATCTACTAGTCACACATGTTGGTATAAAATAATTTCTTTTAAACAAGGACCTCAATGAAAAAAGGGCTGGCTGGGTAACCAAGGTCATAGAGTATGACATTGATATTAAGGTGACCAAGCTAGTTAAGGGAAAGGGATTATGTGAGAAGCTAGCTTTAGGACAACATGCCGAGTCAATTGGTAAAGGAGAGGTTGTTTTGATGCTACACGATGATGAATAAAAATCAGTTAATGCCTCACCCAATCCTTATTGGACTCAAGATATAGTCCATTTCCTTCAAACAGGTCAAATTCCTCAAGGGTTGAGAAAAGAAAAGAGGAGATACTTCAGATTACAATCCATTCCATATGTTCTTATTGACGACATCTTGTTCAAAAGAGATGTGAATGGTGTCCTCCTAAGATGCATCAAAACAGATCAGGTGGAGAGGGTATTACATGAGTTTCATGATGAAGAAATAGGTGGCCACTTTGCCTTGAAAGCAATAACTCTTAGGATCATGAAGGTTGGTTATTACTATCCTAACCTTTTTAATGATTGTTATGCATGGATTAGGAAATGCAAAAAATGTGCCTTCTTCACAGGTAAAGAGAAGCTATCAGCCCTTCCACTCCATCCCATTTCTGTAAATGAACCATTCATGCAATGGGGGTTGGACTTTATTGGGGTGATTAACCCAAATTCTATCTTTGGCCACAAGTGGATCCTTATAGCCACAAATTATTTCACCAAGTGGACGGAGGTGGTTGCACTCAAGGAGGAAAATGAGGCCAACATCTTGGATTTTTATGAGGGTATTGTAGCTAGATTTGGAATCCCTTCAACTATAATATAAGATAATGCCTTTGCTTTTCTTGGGACCAAAATATCTAGATGGGAAGTGAAAAATGGCATCTATTTGAGCACCTCCTAAAATTAATACAACCACGGTAATGAGTAGGTAGATTCTACGAAAAAAATATCTTGAGGATTATAAGGAGGAATTTGGATGAGAATCAGAGAACATGGCACACCAAGTTGAAATCAGCCTTGTGGGCTGATAGGATTACTCCCAAGAAGTCAATAGGGAACTCTCCTTATAGGTTAGTCTATGGAAGGGAGGCAAGGTTGCCTATATCACTTGAGCTGAAAACATTGGAGCTCATGAAGCAGCTAGAGTTATCCGAGTTCAAGCCCATGGAAGTGAGGTACACAGAGCTTATGGAGCTAAAGGAGCTGAGAAATTAGGCCATGAAGACAATAGAAAAATACCAAGCTCAAATCAAGATGAGCTTTAACAGGAAGGCCAGAAATAGAACATTCTAAGAAGGAGGCTTGGTCCTAAAATGGGATGTAGATATAGAAACTAGGAAGGCATTCCAAATTTTATGCCATATGGAGTGGCCCCTACATGGTCACAAAATGTACAAATAAAACAATGCTTTCTAGCTATCCAAGGTTAGATACGGAGAAGAGCTAAAGATTCCAGTCAATGGAATCTATCGCAAATATTTTTATTGAGTGAAATATCTTCTTGTACATATTAGTTTAGGAGTTTATAATTCTTCCAAGTGCTTGTGGGACATTATTGTGTTTGTAGTGTAGTTGCTTATTTTAGATAAGTTCTTGTGCACTCTCTGCGTATTCCATTTGAGATATGTATGATCTTTGTATATTTGTATATAGTTGTTCCTTTACTACTCTTGCACTCTCTTGTTTTAGGCAAAGTTTAGTAGAGAAACAACCAGTCTAACCCAAGATTTATTTTGGAATGAAGGACCTCAAGAGTGATTCAAAAAATTTAAGGGATAAATTCTCAAATGGAAAACTAGTTCTAGTAATCAATATGAATCCTTGCCCAATGGATCCGCTAAGGTCATTGGTATTCCAAATCTAGTAGGAAGATCATCCTGCAAGTCGCCAATTATTATCCATTTTTTGTACCCCTAAAAAATGGAGAACTTAACAAGTCGAATCACCAATAGTTCAAGGAAAAAGGAGTGCCTTGAAATCTTTAGGGTAGCTTGTGTTTTGGCTTAGAAGTGTTGGTATTAACCCATGGCAAGCCGACGAGCCACAATGAAAGTTTGAGTCGGTGATCAGGATCAATTTGGAAATTGGAAAAGTTCACTAGGTTAGATGCCCAGGTTGGTTGGTTAGAGCATTGGTTGGTTGAGTTGGATGGGTTGTAGGTGTGTCAGATGGGTTAGACTGGTGATGGGTTGGATGATGTCCAACCCCTAGTACAAAAGGTATTTGGTCAGCTCAGATAGACAATGTCTAACAATTTCAGTTTATACAACACCGCAAGTGCACGATTGGTTAGGTGAACAATGTATAGAGAGGTTGGTTGGTAGGGTAAGACATCGTCCAACCCCCCAAGTTGGTCAGCAAGGTAAGAAATCATCCAATTCCCTAGGTTGTTTGAAAAAGTTAGACATCGTCTAACCGCCAAGTTGGTTGACATGGATAGAGGTCGTCTAACCTATTCACGGTTGGAAACACAGGGATTAGACGACCAATTCAGATGGATGACTCATAGTTGTATGACATGGCTAGTTGAGTCATAGGTTAGTCAGCTCGTCAGTTCATTGGCTACAAGGATGGTCATCAACTAGAAGTTCTATGACCATGATGTTAGATGTCATCCAACCCCAAAGAAGTTGGACGACCATCAGGTTAGAAGACCTATTCACAATTATACGGATCATGGTTAGAAAAAATCCTATCCTAAATATGGAGAATAACTCGTAAGCTAGGTAATTTCCTCAAAGGAGATTGTACAACTTAAAGAGGATGGACACCGTCCAACCCAACATGGTTGGAAGATCTATAGGATGGATGAAAAACAAAATCAAGTGAGGGTAGGTGAATGAATGATAGCCCAACAACCATAATTAATGAGGCATGGCACCCATGACCATTCATGCAAGAAAAGTACCAAAATGAATGGTTTCCCATACCTCTTTAATGCATCCTACTGGTTGGTGACTTGAACTGCCTTTATATTGTAAAATTCACCTCATTTTGAGGGGAGATTTTATGAAAAGCAAAGGAACTCTGTCAAAAATGTTCCAGATATATTGTGAGCTAAAGGCCTTGAATTTGGGCTTATTATAAAGGATTTTTCCTTGTGCTTGTGTTATAATGGATTGTGCATTGATCTGAGCTATAAAATTCATGTTTTGTGTCCATTTTTTCCATAACTTGTATGAAATTGCATCTTTTTCCTTCCATTATATTTACAAGTATATTGTGCATGTATTTTTCCTTTTACAGAGTCTGTAGTTTGTTGTTCTTTATGAATATAGGGAATTAAATATTTTATTAGACTGTGGCACTTCTACCAACCATCTCCTACTTTTCTTTCTATCTATATTTCACTCAATTGGATTGTCTCACCCTTTCTTGGTGCATCACCTTCATTTAGAGTAGTTTTATTTCATTCATTTTTCTAAGTCTATCTCCTTGGAAAGTATCCGGGTAGGATTAGTTTAGACTTCCATTCTCTACACTTTGAAGACTTTGGCACTAGGTTAAGAGAAAATTCACCTTTCTCTGAAGGATTATCCTACTTGAAACATCCCATACTGTAGGATAATCCCATGTTATGCAGGCTACACTGATTGCCTCACATATAAATCATAAGCAATCAGGGGTGTTGTGATTTTGACATAACAATAAACTTATAGGTTTCCATTGAATTAAATTGGTAAGGGTGTAAAATTTCCTTTTTCTAAAACTTTAACTACTTTAGTTTTGTATAGCATTAGCCTTTAAAAGAGAATGCACTATTGGTTCCTTTCTCAATTTCCATTAATTATCCACAACTCATTTGTTAATTAAATTCATTTTAAACACCTACGATCCTCCTAATATTCATTCTTATGTTGAAGTTTTGTTTCCTAAAATGTCTTTAATTGACGTTAAATTTTTATCCTCATTACAAAAAGTAACTAACAAGATGTTAAGGTTCTTATTTTTGAGACGTGTATTTGATGATTAAATTTTACCTTTTCTAGACAAGGGGAAACTATAGTGAGGTCAAGGAAGGAAATATTAGGATTTAAGGATGATTTAGATTAAATATACCTCTTCCCATAAACATCCTTCCATCATATTACCCTATTTTTCCTGTTACAGTTTTCTATAGTTCAACAGTTAGTTTACATCTATTTAACATTTATACGCCATAAATTTTTTTGTTGGTTATATAATAGTTTTTGTTGGCTCAAATGCTTGATTTCTCCAATAACAATTCGTATTATTATTTTTCTTAACAATAAGATAATTCCTAAATCAATTATGAAGACTTCAAGCATAACTTTATTCCTAAAAAAATAACTTATTTACTCTTATTTTCACTTACTTTTACATGGTTACTTTGGACTCTTATTGACATTGTTTTAGAACAATTGTAATTCAAATGACACATAGTTTACACTTAGGGATTCATGACTAAAAAGAGTGGTGACCTTGTACCTAGTAACTCATTTCATTCCTCTTAAGAACCTTAGTGTTAAAGCATATAACAAGAAAACCCAACAACTATATTCTTTCCAAATTTCTTCCAAGGAACTATTGAAATCATTTAGTAAAATGGATAAGCATTTCTTTCACCAATACCCTTAAGAGAGGATAAATAATCAATTAACTTCAAAATCAATCATGGATGACGAAAAATACACCCTACGAGAAAGCATATGTTAATTTGTTACTAAGGGTCATAATTATCTAAGAGGGACAAAGTGAGTTGAAATGCAAAAGATATAAAATTTTATGCATTTCAAAATCCTTCTAAGGTGATATTTACAATCACTGGTAACAATACATCATATATCCTTTGTTCATTAGCATCATAAGAGGTCACTTGATGTATTATTTTCATTTCTACTCGAGGCTCTCTACACCCTACCACAAGACAAAATTAGACTAATCAAATATCCCTATCTTGCAAAGCCTTTGTGCCACTTGAGGTATTCCAAGACTACAATTTCTCACTTTCATTTTTGACACTTAGCTTATAATGGGTTCCATTAGGATTACTTTTATTCCAATTGCACTTAAGGCTCTATGCTTGACTAAAGATCAATTTAAGCTATGAAAACAAATTTATCCCATTAGACGTTCATAAGGGACAAAGGTGTAAAGTTTCTACTAGCCAAGGTGACATATTTATCTATGAGGAACTAAAGAGATCATTAACACAAGTTTAATGCATAGTACAACTAGTGCACTAACTCCACTTGTGTCATCAAAATATTACAAAGGGATCATTCAATGATGAAAGTATCCCAAACTATCTTCTTAAGAATATGGTTGACCACTAGGACACCAAGGTCTAACGTGAGCATTGAACTCTAACTTGTACATGAAGATGAGTAGAACTATGACACCAAGAAGTGTTATTTGTATTTACCCTATGAATGACAAGGTTACACAACTGATCCGTTGCTTCATGCAAGAACACTTAAGTTATAGAAATGGTCTTTGAATAATTTTCTTAAGTGTACGAAAAGAAGTCTAATTATGAAGATTAAAGTATTTCTTAAGACATTACAGTTTTTCAAACCCAGATGTGACATGATTGAGAGGGAGGGTACAAAAAAATTTGAATACTCTCTACATTTATATTGTTTTAAAATGCTAAGTTACTTCCAAACATTTTGATTTTATCTATGAACCACAATAACTATTAGGCAGGTGACTGTTTCAATCGTCTAAACCATGAGATCCATATTTAAATTAAAATGAGATTAACACTTATGAAGTGAACAGTATGATTTTTACCCATTTATAAAATTCAACTATCTTCCCTGTTTATCTAGCTAACATAGTTGTACCTACATTAATTATGTGTCACTCCTAGTGTTTTAAGGTTAGCTTTAACACAAGGCAGATACAAACAACATAGTTTTCCATGTACAATACTTGAAATATAAGAGTCTAAGAGGAAACATATTCTACAACAAACTACTTTTGATAATGCAATTCTATTTAATTCAATTTCATTTAATTTTCATAATGTATATCAGTATATAATATTTTAGTGTCATATCATTGATTACAACATATCACACTCTAATACTTATTGTTCGGAGTACCTGTAACCAATGTTGTGTTAGTCCTAGAAATGGTATGGATATCCCCTACACTTAATCATAAATCCACACATTCATCATTTTGAACAATTTCAATTAAATAGAAGATAGAGAGAGAGAGAGAGAGAGAGAGAGAGAGAGAGAGAGAAGAAAGAGTTCATTTCTCATGCATTCATGCTTTTACATTCATTTTGCACTTAACGTCTATATACTAGAGAGAGTCGAGAGAGTAAGGATGAGAGAGAAACTTAAGAGAAATTTTATTTTTCCATTCACAATTTCAGAAGAATTTTTGTTTCATGTCCATTTTGATTTCATTTCAAACCAATTTACATTTCCCAATTCATTTACGTTTTCAAATCAACCAAATTATCATAGTCGTTTCTATAGAGAATAGGGTGGAGAGAGAATATCACAATACATTTCAAAATTCATTTATATAATATTAAATATCGAATAAAACTATAAATATAATTGCCTTGGTATTATGAGGTCGCACACATGGCTAGAAGTCAAATGATACTCTAAAAGGAGATTCTAGCTATGGTTGAGAAAACTGTCCAAAACAACAAAAGTGCCTACAAACTAGGTCTTGAAAAGACTCGATTTATGTTTGATCATGAAGTTTTATGATTCCTACTTACTCTCCCATATATAGATATTTCATCATGTTCTATGGAAGTTTATTATGAGAAGCAAAACTCAAGTTACAAGGGTAACTCCAGGGCCATTTAACGTAATTACACCAGTGACTCATGTCACTTAGTGACCAATGGGCCCCAAAACCTAGTTGTAAGACTAATCTCCGAAGGTGTTTTCCATTGATTAAAGGTGGTTTATGATTCTCCTATTGGAACTCTAGAGGTAGGTGGTAGTGGTATTTAGTTTCTCTCAAGCTAAGTGGTAACTATAAGCTAGAACCGACCATGTTTTATTAACACATGCACATCACTACAAGTGACTGATAAGCTAAATGTGATTTACAAATCATCTTGAAAAGGTGGTAAATAAGTTCCAACAACTTGGTTAAGGTTCTCCATTGTATCCTACATTACTAGGGGTCATGCTATAAGTTTCATTTTTTCAGTACATTTGGGTGTGGTGTTCTTTGCACATTACTTTCGAGATCATATTATTTTTATGTTTTAATAGTTCACACCAAGGTAAGATTTTTTCATTTTTTGGAATTATGTTCCCTATCATTCAACATTAATTGCGAAAATGTGGCAATGATGAAGTGAAAATTTAATGTAAATGAAAAGGGGAAAACCATACCTTTTTATGCAAAACACGTGATCCCCACATTCAATGAGACTGCATCAACTTCAGATATTATGGAAATAGTTTGTGACTTGCTCACACTTCCTCACTTTACACATAGAATAACAATGCACTTACAAATACTACATCTGGAAAATCCCTCATTCTCTTTGTTCTTAGTTGACTCCCATACTCTATTCTACGACTCTTATTTAACAGCGGCCACATTTCATGAGGGTACCCACATTTTACAAACTCCTCCGCATATAAAATAGGCAGAGAGGGTGTCGGTAATGCGTTGAATTATTTTGGTTTACATCTACTAAAATCCTTCCAATGTCATTTATGTTATGGTTCAAAGGCATTTTCAAAAAACCTTTTCGTGCATATTTTTCTATCAAAATATTTCCATACAAGTACCGCAAGTATAGTCAGCACAAAATTGATAGAAATAGAGTTTCCTCAAGATATCCAGTGGAGCATGTAAGACACACTATTCAATATTGCAAGGAAATGTTAATAAACCATTATGTTCCTACCCTATAACTATTTCACATTTCTCTCCATTGGTACCAATTACCCTTGTCAATAAACCCATAATGTGTAGATCATGTGAATATTATAGACCAAAGAACATGCCTAGCGATGTGATCTCAGAGTCTTAGACACCATTCAAGGAAATTTTCCAAACAATCTATGCACCCAATAGTCAACGCATTCCTTGAAACCACCTCTCTACATAGTGCTAAGGATGGAAAAAAATATGGTCTCACGTAGAGGGAGAGTGAAATAGACAAATATTGAAGAGACATACGTGGGAGTAGGAAATAAGTCACTTCCAATGTTTGAATCAATACAACTACTTGACTTACAAGATAAAGAGTTGGAAAAAGAGAAGTGTTGCCAAGGTTACAGTGTACGTATAAGAGGTTCCCAGAAGTAGAAGAAGCTTAATCAAAAAAACTAAACATTATGGTGCCTCCTAATCGCCAATCTTCATCTTCCTCTTCATACAAAAAACAACACAATGATAGGTAGTTTCCTCTAAGAGAAAATTAAACCTGCTTTAGTGAAGATACAGATCCAGAAAAATAAATTTGCATGAAGGACTGATTAAACCCAACCATAGAATGATTTTAGGATGGATATTGGTAGAGCTATGTCTAGCACAGTTTCCTGTAACGTTCAGTTTATTTAATTATAGGGTGCAAATCCCTACTTTACCATTAATAGTAAAACAGAGCTCTGACTTTGCACTTATTGTAACTATCCAATTACTACTAAACTCACTATGTTAACTTGGGTTTCACGTATTAATGCCTCTGAACCTTAAATAATGTGTTTGGACTATTATGTAAGGAAAATAACAGGCCTGAAAAGGTTCCTAGGATGTGTCGCTCTCCATAGACACCCACCCATTCTGAAAAAGATGAAAAACAAAAATGAGAAGGGACACTAACAATGATAGAGGAGTCTGGCTTAACACCTGCAATTGCAATGCGTGAAATGTGGGGGAACTACAATATATGTGTGTGTGTGTGTGTGTGTGTGTGTGTGTGTGTGTATCCTAATCATCAAAATATATCCCCCTCTTGGTATTGCTCGAAGAAGGCCCTCCCTTAGATGTAGATGGAGATCTATGAAATGACTTCGGATCCTCCAATCACTCCATACTACAAGTCCTCTTCCGCTCAAAAGTTGCCTATAATTGAATATGAAAATACAAACAATTTGTTTGTCAAAGCTTAATATATAAGTTTTCAACATGTATAAGACCATGCTAATGAAGCTATTTATATTTACATGCACTTACCGCAATCTCTCAGTCACAATGAATCTACATCTCATGCTCAAATGAGTCATCAGGAGCTCCTGGAGCATGAAAGGGGGCATCAAAACAATGAGCTCAAGGATTCCATGACCTGGAATTAAAAATAGAAGGAGTAGAACCCTACATACACATAAGATCACAAAATCAAACATCAAAATTAGTGAAAATAGAACTATGTTAACAATAAATTTTTTGAATGTAGATCAAAAAATTTATGCCAACTAAGTACATATATGTGTAATGAAAATATTTTAACTAATTTTATCAATATATTTAACTATTTTTTTACTGCGCCATGCCTGTGAATCATATGAACAGGGTTGCTCCCTGTCGCAGGTAACTTCTGTGTATACCACCCAATGAACGAAATTATTAAATTAATTTAATAATGCTATAATGAAGGACATTATTTTAAACATAATTTAACATAATACAAATTACACGAGCTATTTAATGAAAATACATGTAGTTTTAATACCTTGGTGAGTTGTTGTACAGATGAAATTGTAGCAGTATTACCTTTCTCTACTCGTCATAAAGATGGTGGTGTGTCCAGTGAGGTCATAAAATTTATCAAACATATATCACGTCAACTTAGTTGAACATATATAATATATATACAAGAACATACATATATATAGACATATATTTGAGTTCAAAAGTTGAGTCTAGTTTCATACGTGAAAATTTTACACAATTAACATTCTAAATTACCTTTGTGAATGTATGCATAGGCATGGTGCTTGTAACATATAGTCAAGATGATGATGTCCCTCCCGTGTGCTGTAATATCAATACATACATGTACGAATACAATTATTTAAATAATTTAACATATATAAGTAAATCAAGTACTCTGATATTTTTGTAACATACATAATAAAAAATAACAAATACCTTTGAAGGTGTCGCTGATGTCTGGAATTCAAATGTATTGCTCAAAAAGGTGTCTAACATAGAAAAATTAGCATGTGTACCACCAAAATAAAATCCATCAGCACCAGTATGCACGAAATTATCATCCTCCTTGGGCCCCAAACATATGCTACCACATGACGAGAAAAGATGTGGCCTCATACTAGTACTACTTGAGGGAATACTTTGTGTACTTCCATGAATGTCTAGATTAGAAATGTCCCTCATATTTCATACAAGGGTATCAGATAGCCCCTGAAGCATGTGGAGTATATAAATCTCTATTATCTTCTTCACTACTAGAGGGACGGTTAGAGAGTGAGGGGAATTTTGTTTGGGGACTCTACCCTACTAAATAGGTGCACGTTGTGCACCTAGTTGATACTGTGTAGAGCCTTTTTCTCGGCCCTTGAAATCCCAAAAATCAAAATAGTTCAGGATCTCATTGAGGATAAACGTGCAATAGAGTTTCCTCAAAAATTATAGTGGAACCTCATTGTTATTGCAAGGTGGTAAATAAAACACCATCCACCATTGGACCCAATTTTTTTTTAATCAAATCACTATTGCACTAGTGGATTGGAAACCGTTTGCATGACAATGGAAAAGGAAAATTGGTTCAAATGTCCATAAATACAGCATATATGAGGTCTTTTGTAACTTATTTTTTCTTGACATCCACATATGACAATTTGTTGGTGTAATATTCCCTAAAATGCTCTCTATAAGATGTCTAATGATCAATTTGCCTCATTTCCGTGTCAACTTGAGAAACTAATGCCTCCACCTTTTTTGCAAGAGAGTCACAATGGGGGTTTGTAGAATGGGAATCCTTCATTATTTTAATTAATTCCTCAATTTCAATCTTGTTTTCCACTATATGGGCTGCTCAATCCTCCTGAATACATGGAGGATGTTCATTAACTGAAGGAGGGCTAAGAGGGTTCACAAGAATTACATGGTTTGGTTGTTGTTGAGGTGGAACTGTAACAATAAAAAAAATATTCAATTCAAAGTCTACTATATAATTACCAAACTTCAATACAATTTAGAGAAAAGAATTTTTCCTACCTCATCTCTGTGGTGCCATTATCGATTCTGATCTTCACAGAGATTCTCAGATGATCGTGGGAGCTAGATGTAATTGAATATTAAATGTGAGTGTAGGGTTTTACTATCAAACTCATGTTTATGGGAAAATAAAATAAATAGAGCTGGAGCCTTTTTTAAAATTTATAGTTTGGTAAAATTCATACGTGTTTTAGGTTCATGAATTACCAAGCCAATAAAACGTAACGTGGTCGCGTTATTGCAAAACGTGATCGCATTTTTCTGATTTTCCCTTTCTTGTCCAATTTTTGGCCCCCTAGATTGGTGCATGTACCCACTTGCTAAATTTTTCTGTGGGGTTCTTAGCAAAATCCTTCCTTGTCCAATTCTAAACTTTTTGTGGGCATGTAATTTCCACGATGCTCTAAGTTTTCTGATTCTGCGAAGGTCTAACTTCATTAAAATCCACATAAGTCTTAAGATCAAGATTATTTTTTTGGTGGGCTCTAGGGGAACCTGTGGAACACTATATTCATGCATTTTTTGGAAGACTAACTTACTTTTCCATAGATTTCTTGAGTAAGAAATGTCTAAGTCCTAACATAGATGAGTTGTTCAAAATTTCATGGGATGCAATTTTGGACAACCAGATGGGGTGAAATTTTTCACAACATGAACATTACATATACCGTAACGTTCTCCTTAATTTTTTTATAAAGGATCTCGTATTCAAACGCTTGGATGTGATTGATTCATTTCTTTTTCTCCTTTGTTAATGTCCTATGTGTTAGTAAGTGTATAAGTATAATGTGGCCAATATTAATAAATAATTTTCTCCCTCACAAAAATTTGTGCCATTTGGCTATTGCATGCAAGATAGATAACATATCCTTACTGTATGTGGACACACTTTATTCCCATTCATTACATTTACCATTTTCAAATTTTATGTGATGGTTATCTTGAGAAATAATTAAAATCAATCCATATCCATAAACATCACATCTAATGACATGAGATTGATAGAAATCAAAGGTTTTTTAAAACTAGAGTAAATACCATAGCTTGTTTATGACCCTGGAATATTTTTATGCCAAACAGACCACTATAAGGAATTTTTCCTAGTAAGATTATTTAAGAGGCATGTTATTTTGAGAAGTTCCTTAAATATTTATAGATGTTTTGCCAATCCTATGAAACTATAATTTTACTTAAAAGTCTTTCTAATAGGGTAATCATATATGGCCTTAATATTTTTAGGGTTAACATAAACCCTCTTAACATAAATAATGTGACTAAGCTGTTCTAAACATGCATTTATAAATTCAAACTTAGATGCCTTGGAATATAACTTCTCCTTGGAAATATAGATATCAAAACATCCAAATGCTTAAGATGGGATGCCAGTGCATTACTTAAAAAATATCATAACAAATATATGCAATAATTTAACAAAAAATTTGTTCATCACTGCCTAAAAGGTGATTGGAGAATTACTAAGACAAAGAGCATAATGCTAAATTAGTAGAAGCCTTGATGCATTGTAAATGCATTCTTGTCTAGGTATTGAAGTTCAATTGTTATTTTATATATCCAAAATGGGGATTTATCTTTTAAAAAAATTCATCCCATGTAGCTCAAAAATTATCGATGGAGAGCTGTGAGGGTACAATGAGTGCTATGTCAGTGGTTCTGGCTATAGAATGTCTAATTTATCAGCCAAATATGGCTGTGAAAGGGCTATTAATTGCTTCAAATCAGACGGTTGAAAATCCACTCATGCAATATGGGGTAGAAAAGGCATCCACACCTATTGCAAGGAATAAGATTCTCAAAGAGCCTCCAAAAAATAATGTGGGTCCTCAATCACCTATAAAGGTATAATTCATGAGCACAAAGGACATGGAAGGCATGACCCACCTCAGTGTGCCATATGGATGTTTGTATCGGGAAATGGGTAAAGTGAATTTGTACACTTGTTGGTAAGTTTCTAGGCTCTAGACCTAATATTGATGCTATTAGGAAATGGACTTTGAGAAGGTGGCAACAAAAGGGATATCTGATTATTACAACCATGTCATGAGGTTTTTTCCTGGAAAAATTAAATCAGTAGATTGATTTCGAATCGGTGCTTCTGGGAGGGCCCTAGTGCATGGGAAATATGGGTCTTTTTTAAAAAAGGTGGTATCCAGGGTTTGATCCCAATACTGAGAATATACACACTATACCTGTATGTTGTCGACTACCTAGTCTACCCCTTCAATTTTGGGATAATGAGATCTTGTTAAATGTTGCTAATCTCTTGGATCTTTGATAGGGCTTTATGGACCAATGAGGAATAGATCCAGACTTGCTTATGTGAGATTCAACATCTTTTCTGAAATGGAACAAGAACTCCTAGAGCATATCATTTTACAATCAAAATTTGGCACATGACAACAAAATATTGAATATGAAACCTTTCATTTGAGGTGCAAAAAATGTCATAGAATAGGACATTTTACCATAAAATGTCCAACCTTGGCCAAACACAAGGATGAAGGGTTACTTCAGGCTAATATAATGGGTAAAAATAACATTTTAAATGTTGGATCTACAAAGGCACCTGGAATAAGGAAAGAGAATGAGCCTTGGGTACCAGCAGATGGTATTGATAGAAGGGAAAAAGAAAAAATGGAAGTAATTACTCTAAATCAGCAAGATTTGAAATATAAGAAAGGAAAAAAGGGGTTCCAAACTCAAATCAAGAAACATTTGGTATGTAGGAAACTCTGGCACACTAAAACTCCAATGAAAAAACCAGTAGGAGAAATCCAAAGTGCAAAAGGAGATCTAGTAGTGGAAACACCAGTGAAGGTAATTATGGATGTAGATGAAAAGACTACTAGAGAAAGAGTTAATCTCATTTCCAAGGATACAAAATGCATGATGAATATGAAAGATCAAACTAGATTTATGGATCAAGTAAATGAGAATAGACTTGAATTTGAGATAGAGGAGATAGAGGTAGGTCAGAATGATCCTTTATCTACCATAGAGGAAGATTTGTATGATGACAAAGAAAATAAGGAACCTGATCTCTTTACGGAGGAAAATTTCTCTTTGAAAGAGAATCTCTTGCCCGTAGATGATCAAATTCAATTCAGAAATAAAGCAACCATTTCACAGCCATAGAAGGATCGGGAATAGGGTGAAAAGGAGGAGGGTGAATTTACACCATTCTTGGAAAATAAACTTCCTGATTGTGATATTGATTCGATCAATGGGTTTATAGAGGTTAAATTAAAATAATAATGAAAGGATTTGAGGAGATCCCAGATGCACTATATAATGATAAAAAAGGAAATTAGGGAGCATCAACATCTAAAATTACTAGATCATTTGCTATAAGAATAGTAGATTTTGGAAGCAACTCAAAAAAAGGCAGACCTTCAAAGAAGGAACTCAGAAAGAAGGAAATAAACAAATATATTTCAGATGGAATTCAAAGTCAATTGAGCCATCCGGAAAATATCTCCCCCATACTATTTAGATGAAGATAATCTCTTGGAATATTATAGGGTTGAATGGAAGTTCTAAGCGAAGAATACTCAAAGAGTTAAGATTTTCAAGTAGACCTAATATTCTGATTTTGTAGGGTACTAAAATGAAAACAAATGTCTTTGAAAATTGTAAAAAGATTTTCTAGGATAACTCAGAAATTGATTTTGTTGATTCACAAGGAGCTTCAGGTGGTTTGGCTATTTTCTGGGATAAAAATATTCTTACTGGTATGGTGATTTCTGACACCAACACCCATCTTGTTGTTAAGTTTCATGTTATTGATAATAATTTTACTGGATCCTATCAAAAATTTATACACCTAATACTGTAAATGGAAGAAGTAATATTTGGGAAGACTTAAAGCTCTTTCAAAGTTATCATAAAAATGATAATTGGCTTGTTATGGGAGATTTCAACTCCCCTTTAAATCCTAGAGAAAATCAAGGTGGTAATTGTAGATACTCCAATGACATGGACGAATTTTCTGATTTTGTCTTTGATTCTAATCTCATGGATGTGGAACTTCATGGTAATCAATTCACTTGGACAAAAAAAAGAGTGGGTAGTGACATGATTAATGTTATATTAGATAGAGAACTTATCTCAGCCAACTGGATTCTACATCAAGACTTTCATTTATCCTCTTTACCTAGAATTGGCTCTAATCATAATCTGATTACAATGTTAAATATTTTCAACTGGGATAAACCAATGCATTTCTCATTTAAATTTGAAAACATGTGGATGGAGCATGAATACATTTCATATTGGATTGAAGAATGGTGGAAATGGGATACAGGAGGCACTGCTCAATAGAGATTAATTCAGAAATTAAAAACTATTAAAAAGCAAGTTAGAACCTGGATTAAAGAAGTTTTTGGAAATATTTTTGAAAGGAAAAAGGAATTAAAGAAAAAACTTCAGGAGCTTGAATCTCAAATATCTACAGAGGGCATGACATTGGAGGATCAGTTCTCAAAAAGGAAAATTTTATCTGAGTTGCATATGGTCTGTAGTAGGAAAGAATCTTTTTAGAGGCTTAAATCTAGGGAAATTTGAGTGAAAGAGGGAGATAGAAACACAAAAAAATCATATGAACACTATGAAACATAGAGCTTGCAATAGGATAACAGAGATTTCAAAAGAAAATGATATTGTAATCAAAGATCCTAAGGATATAAATGTTGAAGCTCTCAAATTTTATGAAAATTCACTTAAGGAGAATAGTGCAGATAATGAAGAGGTTGCCTCTTTTCTTTTAGAGGCCATTCAAAATGACATAATAGATGAGAAAAGATTCAAAAACCTTTCTAAAATAGTCACTTTGGAGGAGGTGAAAAAAATTGTATTTTCTCGTGAAGGGGATAAGGCACCAGGTCCTGATGGATTTTCTGCTAATTTCTTCCAAAAGTTTTGGGAAATATGCTCAGGTGATTTGCTAAAGGTAGTGAATGAGTTTGATAGAACAAGATATCTCCTTAAAGATTTGAATAACACTCACATTGTTCTTGCTCCTAAACAAATGGATGCTAAATATTTTAAGCACTTCTGCCCTATTAGTCTGGTAAATGTAATTTATAGAATCTTTACAAATATTATTACATCAAGAATCTAGTCTATTCTTGGTGATATAATCTCTAAACAACAAAATGGATTTATAAAGGGAGGATAATTCAAGATGGGGTGATCATGGTGCATGAGATCATTTCATTTAATGGATAATAAAAATAAAAGCTAGTATGGTAATGAAACTTGATATGAACAAGGCTTTTGACAAAGTCTCTTGGCACTTTCTTGACAAGGTTCTGGCTAAATTTGGTTTTCATAATAAATTGAGAAGAATTATTAAGGCTTGAATTTCTACAACTAGATTCTCAGTGGTGGTTAATGGTGAGCTAGTGGGATTATTTTCTATTAGTAGGGGATTAAGACAGGGAGATCCTATATCCCCTTTACTCTTCATTCTAATGGTTGGTAGCCTTAGCAGATCCATTACCAAAGTTGTTAATGATGGGATTTTAAAAGGAATTAGACCTACTTCTACAAACCAAAAAGCTTCACATCAGTAATTTGTGGATGATACAATTTTACTTTTGATGGCCTCTATCCTTGAAGCTAAGGTTATCAAGTCTATTCTGAAATTTTATGAGGTTTCCTCAGGACAAGAGATAAATTTTGATAAGAGTTCCATATTCTTCTTTAATACTCCGTTGGAAAGACAAAAAAGAATTGCTCAAATTATGGGCTGCAAAATCAGTTCTCTACCCATAACATATCTGGGTCTTCCTCTTAGAACAAAATAAATTTCTACTATAATTTGGAATAGTTTACTTTAAATATTTCAAAAGAAAATAGCTAGATGGAAAGGGGCCATTCTCTCCATTGCTGAAAAGTGTCTCCTAATCAAAATCACTCTACAAAATTTTCATATTTACATTATGTCTCTTTACAACATTCTTGTTATTTTTAAGGACAAAATTGAAAGGATACAAAAGCATTTTTGTTGCAAGGAATGAAGGAACGATTTATACAGAACTTGGTGGCATAGGATCAAGTATGTAAACCTAAAAGAATAGGTGGGATAGGCATAAAGGATATTAGAAAAATGAATATGGTTTTAATTGCAAAAATGGTTTGGAGAATGCTTACAGAGGATCAACCTTGGATTGATTTAATTAAGGAAAAATATCTAGCTCAACAAAAAGTGACTTCTTTTCTTTATGATGATAATGTACCTCAAGGTTATATTTTTTGGAATAATTTGATCCAAACAAGGAATTTCATCAAACAAGGATGTAAATGGAAAGTGGGAAATGACAAGGATATTCAGTTTTTGAGTGATAACTGGACTAGCTTCAGTTTAAATGATAAATTTGACTCTGTCAAAGATACTTTAGCCCAAAATTATGGAACTAAAGTCAAAGACTACATTGAAATGGGGGGAAATAGAAAATATGAAAGCATCTTAAGGTGGAGATGAATGAACTAAATTCCATAATTTCCTCACTTCAAGAGTAGCTGGATAACATCCCACTGAATCAAATTGATGTCAAGGATGAGCTTTTTTGGAATAACTCATGTGATGGAGAATACACTATCAAATCAGGATACAATTCCTTTTTTGAAAATATTCATTGTGATTTCAAATGGAGCAGGATTTGGATGCCTGAACTAACTCCCAAAGTAAATTTCATTTTTTGGATTGTTCTCAGAGGAAGAATTGTCACAAATGAAAACTTAATCAAGAGAGGCTTTATAATTCCAAACATGTGTTTCCTATGTAAAAAAGAGGCTGAGGACATCAAACATCTTCTATTATATTGTGAGTTCACTTTGAAGATCCGGAGTTATGTTTTCTCAAAGTTCAATGTTTGTTGGACAGTGTCAAAGGAATTTCCTCAAACTTAGATACAATGGGATCCCCAATAAAATAACTGTATTGTTAGGAGATTATGGAAACTGGATATGCCCCATATAATATGAAGAATTTGGAAAGTTAGAAATGATATAATATTAAAAAACAATAGGAAGAATTACATGAAAAACTTTAATAAAATTGGTAATGTAGTTCAAGATAATATAGAAATATTTAAACCACCCAAGAACAAGAAAATTTCTGAAGATGAAGAGGTTATACTTTCAAATTGGAAGATTGACATTTAAAATGTTCAAAAATTGAGAACTCCAACCATTGACAAGTCTTCAATACATTGGACCCCCCTCCTAATTCTTGGTATAAAATCAATTTTGATGGAGCCTCTAAGGGAAACCCAGGTACAGCTGCTAGTGGAGGAATAATTCGAGATCACAAAGGATGTTTAATTGTTGCTTATGCTAGTAGAATGGGGAATCAGACCAATCACTATGCTGAAGCTTTATCAAATTTATGGGGCCTAAGACATGCTAAATATTACAACATACAAAACATTATTGTTGAAGGATATTCCTTGAATGTAATAAATCATCTAAATTAGATACATCCTCCAAGTTGGGAAATTAAGGATTTCATTCAGGAATCTATTAATATCTGGCATACCTTCAATAATATTAAAATTGGCCACACATATAGAGAGGGTAACAGGGTGTCAGACACCTTAGCTAATTATGGTACTAGTAATAACTTCATCACTTGGAATAATGAGAATAAAACCCCTATTGAAGTACATAAATCTATTACCAAAGATAAATATGAGCATTTACATCTCATATAGAATCACTAATGGGATTTCATGGGATTTATTGGAAATGAAAGTTAGCACATGTGAGAGGAGTACCTATATTTATAATCATCTAAATTTGCATGCTCCACGGATTTGTAAATGGATGGTTAAAAAACGGTTTAGGAAAGATAAAAAAAACTTCTTTACGGGTGGTTTCAAACTGGATAATTGCAGAGGAAGGAAAATGGGGGGAGATCCATGTCAGACAGAACCCAACTGTGATCCTACATGGAAAGATAACGTTGAGATGTGGAATTATCTTCAGATTGGGGGAGTCACCAGTTTTATTGAGAAAATCCAAGGCCACGACCAGAACATCTTAGTGCATTTTTTAATAGATTGGAAAGAGTGGAAGGTAAAGTATGGTGGGAAAAAAGTGTTAGTGAATGAGGATCTTATTTCCAAGGTCAAGGGTCTAGCATTAGATGGAACCAAGTTTTTTAGTAAAAGGGTGGATAAAAATGTAGAAGCAAAGAAGTTTATTAAAATAGGGGAGGAGCTCATCTTTGTAATGGATGGCATTAAGGAAAGTTCCATACCAGAACCCTTTTATGAAGTTTCCAAAATGATGGTTCGATTTATTTCTCTTGAAGGTTGGTACATCAATTTCCCCACAAAACACTTGATTTTTCTAAATCATTTTAGGATAAATCTTTCTGTATGCTTCCTGCACTATCTTTTGAATTCAATGGAGTGATCCATTCTTAACTTTCAAAAACACACAAGGGCCATTCCCCTCCATTATGGACTTATCTTCCTCCTCCACAGACACTATCTTGCCAAATACTCTACCATTCCTGTTACCCACTACCCTCGTCACCCCACCCATTCCCATTCACCATTTCCAGCCATAGAAATGTCAAGACAAAAAACCCTTCATTTTCCAAATTGATACCCTCTTCCTCTGACCGAGTCCTTAGGAGTAGTAAGGATATTGAAATTTCCCACAATATCTTACATATCAGTAATGCTGGACAAGACAATGTTACTCAGCAAGAGAAGGAGAATCTTCTTCACATAATGAAAATTTTGGAAAAAAAGGTGGAAAATATCAAAAAATAAATGCATCAACTAACTAAGAAAAAGGGGAAAAGAAAGTTGAATGAGGATGCTGATATTGGGGCATGTCAGACAAATAAAATTTACAAGAAACTGAATTCCCTAGACAATAGATTTGGGAAATCTAAGGATAGACATGATCACAATATTGCCATTTTCAAGGCTAAATGTGATTTTCTTGAACAACAGGTCATAAGCATTACTATGTTTAGAGGAGTCTCTGAGGACATTTGGGGTATAGGAAATGAAAGGAACCAGATCATCTCACATCTAGATGCAAATGACCTCACGCATGTCACCACTCTAGCATTATTTAACTCTTTGCAGATGGTTAAATCAAGAATCGACAGGGCTTTGAAGAAATAACTTCTTTAGAGAAGGCTGGTTGCAAACAAGTTTCTATTTTTTTGTTGATAGTATGTTGTTTTTTATGTTGTTTCTTTACATTTTTATCCCTATCTTTATTTTTCGTAGTATTTTCTTTTTTGAATATTGTCTAGTTTATTGTTATATTTGGATTCAAATCCTATTTTTCTACTTTATCATGTTTATCTGGATGTTGACCCTCTTTTGTATCAGGGTATAGTCCTTTCAAAACTATTTTCCATTAATTAAAAAAATCATAAATTATATAATTAACCCTTCGCATTTGTAATTGTATTTTTAATTTTTTAATTTTTAGGGTCTTGGAATTGATACTGAGTCTATAAAACCCATCCTTATTCCTAGCTAGTACCAGTGGATTATAATAATGGATCTTAATAGGGACAATGATGCTAATCTCAAATAGTTCAATTACCAATTTCATATCTTTGAATTCTAATTATTTTTGTATGTATAGTTGTGTACCACTTTTAGCCACTTTTTTGGATAAAGCTCAATATTGTGCTCCAATTCCTTATCTAGTGGTAGGATATTTGGTAGGTATTGGAAAACTATGTCATATTTGCATAAAAAATATTAAACCCTTAGAGTATGTTCATGTGGGATAGAATATTGAAAAATATTGTGATAAAGGTGATCAATAAAGCCAAAAAGTAAATTATTCAATATTTTCTTCATTCAACTAGAGTCAAAAGTTTGATTTCCATCGAGGCAAAATACTTGATAGTATATTTGTGGTCCCCTTTATTGAATTTAAAGGATTCCTATTTGTAATTGGTGAAGTGTGTTCTAAGTGAGTATAATTGTTAAACCCCTAAAAAAACATCCACAAATCCAATATCCACCACATAAAAGTTACCTTTAACAACATGCTTCCATTAAAAGTTCCAAATTATAGACTACTATGCACTTAATACTTTGATGAAGTAGAACCCAAATTGAATTTTTTTACAAGTGTGTAAATAGGGGCTTAACCTATAGATTTGTTCTTATGTAGGATATTAAGTATCCTTCTTGTATCAACCATGGCCAAAATTTAATATTTATTAATATGGGAAAAGAGTTTAAATATGTCTAGATGGTCAAAACCTATCATTATAAAAGGTGTTATTGATGAATCCCCAATTACTTCTATGGAGGTAGGTTTATTTCATGCTTCACACTCTACATTATCTTTATCAAGAACATCCTAATTATTGGAACCTAACTCTAAATCACATGAAAACACAATTTTTCTATATATAGAAATATTTTATCTCACATACATGGTCATTGATCCATGGTTTATACCACCTCTAACATAAGTTTACAATAGTAGAAATATGGAAAGACTAATGGCCAATGGTTTTAGACAACAAGAAGAATATTTTCCCTCATCCTTTGGTTTCCTATTTGGTGTATACCATAACTATGGGTTCTAATGAAGGGATTCCTTTACCATGTAGCTCTAAAAGTTACACAATAGATTATCCAATAAATTTTAGTAACCTCTAATCATTTTCAAATGAAATAACATATGTTTGCAGAATCATCATGTGGATATTTCACATCATGTGTTCTTATTTCATGAGATATTAATACTACTACAAATTTATTTTGGATATTCCTCTATCAAATCCCCATGTCTATATCTCTTTCTTTTGCTTGATAGATTGAATATTAGATTCTGAAATTTCTTGGATATATCTCCCTCAACTCACTTTTTCTCTAGAGACTTTTTTCTAGAAACTTGCCTTTTTTCCAATATGCAATTCCTTAAATCCTTGGAGTCTTGTCCTTATTGATTGGTTGATTCCTTATTCAAGTGTATTTGTATTTACCTCATCTATAAAACATTTGATCCATTTAAATATGATCTTCAATGACTTATATGGCATGTGTTATCTTAGGAATTCAGTTATGAAATTAATATTTGCATGATACATGTACTTGGCAGTTATTTATTAAATCCATATTGATTCAAAGGTATTCAAATTCCAAGTAGTCACATTTATGAACTTGAAATTTACATATTGATCCTGTGAAACCCCTTAATTCTCATGGTATCATCACACGTGACACTAAATTCTTACCCCATTCCTCATATGTAACCCTTTAAGTCTTATGTGCTCATCATACATGACACTAATTCTTACCCTCTCTGGTGTTTTTGTATCCCCTAAGTTAATTATTTCTTTTTCCTTATATAGTTCCTTCCACCAATTATTTACATGTAATATAATCCTTATTCATCTTCGGATGACTACTCCTATTGGTTTCTTGCAAAAACTCCTTTTAGTATGTTTAGGATAACATAATTGTGAAAATCATTCATCTACTTACTATCCATCCTCATAGAACTTATTATCTTTCTATAAATCTTATGATTTCTATTCTTATGTGTAGCCTCAAATTATTAAATAATGTACTCTTTCACACCGTGTTCCTTATCCTCATATGTAGTTTTTTTAAGTCCTTATATGAATTTCTCAGCCATCAAACTCTATTTTTTGTGGCATATACGTGCTTCATATTTTTACCAATCCATGCTTATGTGCACTATTTACCTTATCCAAAATACTAATTCCATATTCTCACAAATCCCATGCTACACTTCACTAAATAAGATCTCAAAATGATTGCACCATGCTACCCATGTCGAGGTATGAGTAACTAATTAAATATTGAAAAGTTGATTTAATACTGTAAAGTAAATAGCATTATAAAAAACAAAATAAATAACACATTATAAAGTTGTACACAAATTTACGTGGAAAATCTCACAAGAGGTAAAAAACCATGGTGAAACATAGATTTCAATTATCTTGAGAAACTTTACAATATCCAATAAATATTCTTCACCCCAATCCTCTCCACATTCCATTTTAATATTTTCAATTGATTTTTACTGGGCCCCAAGGGCCCTATTTAAGTGGATTTACCAAGTGTGACTTCCCTTGAAACACCCATCCACATTTTAATTGATTTTTATAATTAATTTAAACCATAATCAAGAGTATATATCAAATAAATAAAAACATTTCATATTTATTTATTTATAAACTAAAGTTTATAACTTTATAATATAAGAATAATTAAGAGGGGATTAAACCCTACTTAATATTATTGTTCCAGTACCCCCTAATATTTTTTTAATTATTATTATAGGCAAATAGTTTTTTGAAAGGGACTATACCCTTGTGAAAAAAAGAGGGCCTAGGAGCCAGAATAGGAATTAAAACAAGAATAAAAAGGATCAGAATCCAAGTGCGACAATGAAGCCCAAAGTAGCCAAAAAAATAGCTACCCCATCAAAACAAAAGCAGCAAAAACTCTGCAATAAAGCAGTAAAAAGACCACAAAAAAACAACTACAAAAACATATAAGAGCAGCTAAAGCACCTCCAATTACTTCTTGGCAGCTTTGTCGATGCTGGATTTGATGTTCTGCCAGGATTTGAACATTGCCAAAGTTGTCATGTGGGCAGTGTCAGTCTTATCCAGCTGATCAATGGTCCTTTTGCTTTCCTTATCAGTGCCCCAAAGTGTTGCCAGAACTCCACTGAGATTGGAGACACTTCAGACATGCTGCTCAATGAACTCTTCAATCGCACTAAAAATGGCCATATTATAATCATGACGAGTCTTGGCCTTCCCTAAATGGGAGTTTAAGGAGTTCATCTTCTTGTAAATATCTTCAATCTAACTGTTATCTATAGCCACCTCCTCCTCCTTCTTCCTCTTACCTTTCTGTTTTGCCAAGTTCTTAACCTCTTCCTTCAATAGCTTCATATCAGCTTCTAAGGCTTCCAGCCTTTTTGTAGAGCTCTCCATATGCACATCCCGGGGACTAGCACTGCTAATATTCAGGAGGTCATGTGCAATTTCAATTTCATGAGGACCCTTCCCCACAACAAGGGTATCGAGGTTAAGCCTCCTAGAGGACCTGGTGACTAGTCTGGCTGAGGTGGAAGCGAAGGGGATGGGAGAAACAGTAGGGGGAATGGAAGATGAAGCCTGGATGGCCAGCAGAGGGGTGACAACAGCGGTGGCAGGGACAGAATGTGGAGAGATGGGGCTAGCGGCAGCTGAACTAGGTAGAGGGGGAACGGAGCTAGGGGAGGAAGGGAGACTAGGATACCGAAGAAGACATAATTTATGCAGCAATAAAATAAGTCCTTGGTGTAAAGGAACCTCCCGGGTATGCTTTTGAAACTCCAAAATGGAGCACTCAAGAGAGTTAAGCAAATAATGGGGGAAATATACCATGCGATTCCTGCGGAAGTGGTTGAGGAAGATAAGATGCTTTGCAGGTAATGTGACAAACCTCCCTTCCAAAGAAATGAATCTTATCATCATGCATGTAACCTCATCATAAGGCGGAGGGATCGAGCTAACAAGCAGGCCCGCGGTAATAAAGATCAGCTTCTCAGTTCCCTCCACGAATCTCCTCTCCTCAACTTCTCTGTCGACCCTTTTGTTAAAAAAATGGTAGCCCTCCATGCCAAGTCTAGTGGCTTCAGCAATAAGCTCCTCGTTGACCAAGATCTTCTGCCCCCCATAATCTACAGTTCACTCCTTCCAATCCTTCACAAAACGCACTGAGATGCTTTGATTGTGGCCCTGAACCTTCTCCATGAAGTTGGTGATGCCTCCCTTGCTGAGTATATTCCAGAGCTCTACATTATCCTTCCAATCCGGGTCCGCACTGGGCTCAATTTGGCAATGGGGACCCCCCATCTTCACCGTGCTTAACTACTTGCAAAAAATTCTAAAATCCTTCAGAGCACTGAAGCCAGTATGCTTTTTACTGTTGTAATCCGCACAATGCTGAATATGAGAGCCATTGCTTTTCCCACAAACATCCGCGTGACTGCTGATCTGAGCCTGTGGAAGTTCACATGTGGGAATTACGGCCTTTTTGCTAGCCCAATCCCTATCATCAATTACATTTTTACTGTCTTTGGGATCCGTGGAGTCTTGTATCCATATTGTAGATAGCACAGTGCTGCCCGCATGCACGATTTTCATATCTATGTAACTCCACTTGAACTTTCCCATATACTTCACACTATCTTGATTATTCGACAAGATTTGCATAATCTTAGTTTTTAAGTCAACACGTGTGGGAGTTTTATTGATACTAATCCACGCCCAATAATCATAACTCAAATCAATAAATTACATGCATTACCTAATATTAAGTGGGGTTTATGTGCCAACATTACCTATTTATACAACGAGATTTACAATAATTAAAATATAATCAGGTTTTATGCTAGCATACAACTTTTGAAGGACTTATACAATTTCATCATGCTAAATGTACCTTTTTGTACAAAAAGATTTGAAATCCATAAATCAAAAGTGATGATTTAGAATAAGCTTGATTTGTGAGACTCCATCTCAAAATTTGTCATGGAAAACATATATAAGCACCTTAGGATCTTTTTATAAAGTAAGGACATCCTTTGCAAAATGATGTTTTATTATTAGAATACACAGTAAACTTAAATTAATAAGTTTAATTAGATAATAAAATATATTTTAAAATTCTTTAATTGGAGCAGAAGTATAGAGATGAAGAAGAAAACATGTGGCTAGCTATTAGGAGGTGGCATTGTCATGTACACTCCCCCTCAATGACAACTCTAAAAGGAAAATCATTTCATGAAACTTGCATAAATTCACAACATACAATGGCTTTGTAAATATGTCTACAATTTTATCTCGAGTAGGACAGAACTAGAGATCTATATCACTGTAGAGCACCTTCTCTTAGATGAAATGCATATGAATCTCTATACAATTTTTTATCTAGTGATAAACTGGATTATCAGCAAGTGAAATACAATTCTTACTATCACATAAAGAAGGATTAATTCCATTAAATTTCATGTGAATTTCTTCCAACATCCACTTTAACTACATGGCTTCTTTTGTTGCTTCCATTACACTTCTATATTGTGCCTCAGTAGAAGATATGGAGACTATTGGTTATTTCTTGCTAGTCTAAGTAATGGAACATGTACTAAACTTGAACACATATCTAGTCATATATTTTGTATCTATTACATCACAATCATGGTCAAAATCATAATATCCACATAAACATGCATCATTAGAAGAATTATAATGTGAACCAAAATTAATTGTTCCTTTAATATATCTTAATATTATTTCTTCTAATTTCCAATGACCCTAATATGGTTCTTGCATGAATCTGGAAGCAATACATATTGTATATGTAATGTCAATTCTAGTGATTGTAAGATAAATTAAACAACCTACAAACTTCCTTTAGAGAGTAGGATTAGTGTTTTCACATGCAAGTTTATGATCAAGCTTATAACCAACTTGAATAGGAATAAAAACTAGTTTATAATCTACCATATTAAACCTTTAAGTAAATTAAGAACATATTGTTATTTTGATACAAGAATAGAATTTTTATCTTGAAAAAATTCCATGCCTGAAAAATGATGTAATAATCTTAAATAATTCATTTCAAAGTATTGTTTCAATTTAGCTTTAATTTTAAAAATTAAATTATTTGAATTTCTAGTAAGAAGCAAATCATAAACATACAATACAATAACAATAATTTGATTATTTTCAACTTCAAAAAAGAGAACATTATTAGTTGAGAAATTAGAGAAATCAATATCTTTTAAAAAAATGTTTATTTTTGCATACCAAGCTATAGGAAGTTGTTTTAAGCCATATAGATATTTTTTAGTTCACAAAGAAAAAATTTGTTTCTAGTTTCCTGAAAAACATTTAGGTTGCGTCATGTAAATTTATTTATTTTTAATTTCCATTCAATAAGGCATTCTTAACATCCATTTGGTGGATTTCCCAAACATTTTGAGTAGCTAAGGCAATTAGAATCCAAGAGGTGCTCATTTTTGCAACAGGGGTAAAGGTTTCTACATAGTCAATATTGGGTTTTTGAGTGAACCCGTGAGATAATAACTTGGCTTTCAATTTATCAATATTTCATTGACATTATATTTGACTTTATAAATCCACCTAGAGTGAACAAGACAACATATTTCTAGAGGAGGGACAAGATCCCAAATTTGACTTTTATTTAAGGAAGAATATTTGGATTTCATGGCTTCTACTCATAATTTTTCGAGAGATACCTCTTCGAAAGATTGGGGTTCCGACTCATACATAGTCATCATATCATGCCCAATATTTTTTGACCTAAATTATCTAAGCCAAAATACTAGTAAAACTTGGGACAATTTTTTTAATGTTAGTTGAGTACTAAACATGAAATTTAACCATTGTTATTATGAATCATTTAGCTTACATGAATGATTTTATCTAACCAACATATTACATGCATCTAGATACCATAATACATGTGACCAGGGAAAGCTAAGCTAAAACAGGAGTGAAAATCCCATTTGAAGCTTGAAAAATGCCTTCCTACCAATAGCTAGGGTTTCAATGGGTATATTTTCATGTATATGAGTTCCCCAAAGTGAAAAACAACCTTCCCAATTTCCACTTTTATCCTGATTTTGAGTTTGGGAAAAGTAACACACAAAGAGAGGTAGTGGGGTCCACCCAAATCATGTTTGAGTAGTCCCACACCTCCAAACAAAGAAAAAAAAATTAAAACAACACTAACACAAGTAGGGGCCGTTAGGCCCCTAAAATAACTCTAAACAAGGTTTAGATAACTTAATCCAAAAATGAGTTAAGAAGGAAACAACTAAAGGTGCCCAGAATAATCATGAAATATACACAAGGAGAGTGATTTACCAAAAACCACTCGAAGCCAACATAACAAGGCCAAACAATTAAAAAGGGAAGGTGAGGTTACGGCCCAGACTACCACTTTTGCAAACTTGGAGGTGCAACTCCAAGTACCATGATCTCCTGTGTGAACATGTAACCTGCACACTTGATTAACATGTCATCATACCTGCTTATAATAAAACAAGTAAAATGATACCACATGTTGGTACCCAAATTAATCTCCTTCAAAGGTCAAGAAACATCATGGATTTAACAAGACAATCAGAGGCGGATAGATGATTATGTATGTCATTTTGTAGCCAGGGAAAGCATTCTATCTGAATTTTTAGCACTTCAGGATTTGAAAGGAGTGGGTAGCACCTTAAAAGGATGTGATCTAATCCTAACTATTTTAGGTTGTGCCTTTCAACCAAGGTAAGAGAACCTATTTTGTAACCTCTATTATTGAAGAATGTTGGTAAATCCTTCTTTTTCACAAATTTTATAGAGAAGACCTTTAGAAAATATGATCAACACACCAAATCTGACTCTCACATGTTGTCACTTCTAGATTATGGAGATATTTTAAAAACAAGGCAAACGTTACTAAAGACATTTGGAAACCTGATTGGTTTCTGCATGCTTTGGTAATAGAAACTATGCATTTGTATACACACAGGACAAACAAGGGTAGTACGGGTAAGATTGGATGTTTTTAAATAGATTTTGGTGGGAGGTGAGGTAGGATGAACTTGATTCACCAGATCCTTGAGAGATTTTACAAAATGGAAGACTAAATCAACAGAATGCCATAGAACACCTAAAATGTTTCTTTAACCAGAATATGTGCTTCAATGGAGGCCCAGATTAGCACTTTTTTCATAAAATCTATGAGATTCTAACATGAAGGCTCGAGTTGGAAAACCCAACAAAGCATCAAGATCTAATCCCAATCACACCTGAGGTACACCTAGAGGCTTACAGACAATCTTTGTCAACAGATGAAAGAAAAGTGATTTTAAATCATTTATTTCACTCCCAGATGAAAGCTCTTCTGAGAAATGAAATTACAGATGCCACTAAACTATCACAAGGATTGAGACCTGTGTGATTGAGATAAATTTTGATACAAGATTGCAACAAGATCAAGAAAAACTATTTACAGACATTCAAAAATAAAACAAATACATTTTACATAAGATCAACACAAAATAACTCGAGTTTGATCAAATTTATCAGCAGGGGAAAGTTTCTAGAACAATCTCAGAGCTTTTCAATGGTTGTACACTCACAACCACCTTGACACGATCAAATTCAATACAAAAGAGATATACATGCTTCTCAAATAGCTTCTCAAAAAAGATGGGCTCTATCAAGCTTTTTTTGATTAGAAAAATCAGTCTCAACCCTCACACTCCAACCTATTTTCATCATAAAATCATGCATTTATAACATTTTCCATGGAGTTTTCCCCCCAAAAACCTAAACATTGAGTGCACCAGTGTTCACCATGATCTCGATTGTGATTCCCAGAATCAGATCTGTAAAAAACTGTCAGGTGTTCAAGGGGGAAGATCTCTTTGAATATCTCCCACATTTAACTCCTCCTTCTGGTAGATCACCTTTTCTTCAACTCGCTAACCACTTCCTACCCCTAATCTGTCAAATCTAGATCTTTGTGTGCTCGAGAGAAGAAAAATGAAAGATCAAATCGAGCCCAATAGCTCAGATCATTTTAATGGCGATAGACATCTCCAGATCTCCCCCACCAAACTTAGATATCAAAATTAACTCCCCTCTATATTTGGCATGTAGGAAATACCAAGAAATCATGAAGACTCACACTTCTAGGAGATTTTCAATAAAAATGGTGGGAAAATCAGATTTCAGACACACAGCTGCCATTGATCTTTACTTTGAATTTGGGTCATCCATGTGGAAGATTCAATTTTAGAGCAGGCCTGCGGGTTCCTTTTTTCCTTTTACAAATTTTTAAAAAATGTAAAATTTTCACATTTTTCTCCGCACCTCCACCATTGAGAAATGATCCTGACACATGTCCTAAGGTGGTCCCAAAGGAACCGTGGCCAGATTCTACCATTTCACCTCCTTTTTGGAAAAGGGAAAAAATTTCCCCTGTAGCTCTGCCCCTTGCTTCTAGTCTCTGATTGGGACCCCTGCTTCCCTTTAGAATTTTCGTCCCTCCGCCGTTGACTGGAACAAGTTTTGACTTTTCTCTACTGTGCCCGTGGGTCATTTTGATGATTTTAGTCATTTGAAGATCAAGGGGAAAAAATCCAAGTTGCCCCCGATGGCCCGCCTCCTGCCTCTTAACATTTTCAAAGCCAACCTTGACCTCCTTCTTGTTGGGCTTACGGGCCATTTTGAGATTTTAATCCTTTTGATGACAAGAGGCAAAAAATCCAATTTTCCTCTGATGGTCCGCTTCCCCGCCCCTTTGACTTTTCAAACTTCCACATGTCACAATGGCGCATCTTGAGATGATACCCAAAAGTTGAGACCTTGAATGAGCGTTTCGCCACGTGTCGTTATGGCATACAACTTCAAAAAACCCTTAAGGTTTCAAAATGATTTGGTGGGGGTGCGCTTCCATTTTAGAATTTTATTCCATTTTGCCAAAAGGGAAAAACATCCAACTTACCTTCAAAGGCCCGCATCTCTTCCATTAGCTTTGTCATGTGTCCTCCTGCTAGGTCAAAGTAAGACTTTTCCCTGCCACTTCAAATTTTCTTTAATCAGAGCCTGGTAGGGCCGGGGCGAGTTCAAACCTTTTTCCAAAGTATCCAAAAGGAACAATTTCAAAAACAAACCCGCTGCACCCCATCCAATTAGAAGAATCCACGTAAGCACCAAAAGAACTAATCAGAAATGAGTGGAGCCATGGGACCAAATTTTCCCTTTTTCCAAAAAAGCAAAAAGTGATAAGTTAAGGCATTTACCCGCCATCCCCTGACCAATCCAAAAGAAGCCACATGACCGTTGAATGCTGAGGAATAATTTTGACAGGAAAAGGACACCTGCCAGACCGTCAAAAACACATAAATTCATCATTCATGCCCAAAACCTGATTTTTTGCTAAGGATGATTTTTTTGAAACAAAACCAAGTGAATCATGGTTCCAAGCATCTTTCAACCATGGGTTTGGATTTTCAAAGGCATACAAATGTAAATTGATCATTCTCGAGCTTCCATGGTTAGGGAAAGATAGGGAAAACAACAAAGCCCACAGATTTTGAAGAAATTAGGGAAAGAACAGGGAAAACTCAGAGACTCCTTCAAGGAGGGACATGACAATGGATTCTGTAAACAATTCGAAGCATTTCAAATGGAGGTAGAAGCTTTCAGAACACCCACATCAAGAGAAAAAATGTTTCAGAACACACAGATCAGAGGAAAATAATGGCAAATGGGGTGAAACAAATCTGAGCACCAACATCGGCTCCGACTCAGGGATGGGCACTCCCTATGAGTGCCATAAGAAAAAAGGTAGACCAAGTGCCAAAATATCCATTGGGCAAAGGAGTCATCTTGTAGAGCATAGAAACAAAGGACCATCTCCCCAAAAAAGAGACAGAGAAACCAACAAAAATAGGTCACCAAGGGCCAGAACGAGCAAGAACACAAAAGACAAGAAATAAACAACCAACTATACACTGTACAAATGATTTTTACCTTGATTCTGGGGAATCAATCCAAGAAATGCTTCAAATGCCTGCCATTAACAGGCGGCTTGAGCAATTCACCATCCAAGTCCTTTAAGAAGAAGGTATGTTCATCAATCCTAATATCAATGGAGTAAGGGCCCATCCATAGTGAGTCAAATTTGCCATGCTTTCCCTTATCTTCATGCTTGTTATCCCATAGTAGCACAAGATCTCCAACATTGAAAGCTTTGGGAGTGACCTTCTTGTCAAATAACTTCTTCAAATTTTCTCTGAACTTTACATGCCTCTGGTGGGATGCCCTCCTTTCTTCATCAAGTTCAACAATCTGGTTAATGCGAGCATCATAAGGACTTACTTCTTGATCCTCCAGTTTTTGAATGAACTGATATGAGGATAATTTCATATGAAGGGGAAGCAGGGCCTGAGTTCCATATACCAACTCAAATGGAATCTTTCTAGTAACTCTTTTGATAGTGATCCTATCAACCCAAACAACAAACTTCAAATGTTCACCCCATTTTCTCTTATTCAGCTCCAAGGTTCTTCTGATAATTTTCAGCAAATTTTTATTACTGGACTCATCTTGTCCATTTCCTTGGGTATTGTAATTAGAGGCATATGTCAAGTTGATCCCATACTCTTTACACATTTCCACCAGAGGTTTAGCTCTGAAACTCATGGCATTATCAACTACAATCTTGACTGGCACTCCAAACCTGCAGATGATGTGGTTTAGCACAAAGTCCATGACAATTTGGTGTGTTGCCTTCTTGGTGGGGATTTCCTCCACCCATTTAGTAAAGAAATCAGTGGCTACAAGAATCCACTTATGGCCAGCACTTGAAGGGTCTGAAATCTCACAAATGAAATCCATTCCCCATTACTTGAATGGGGCTTTAATTGATACAGGATGCAAAGGAAGGGAGCTTGAAGCTTTCAATCTTCCAGAGAATTCTGTCAACTCTCACATCTTCTAACCAAAAGGTTGTATCCTTGAAAAGAGTTTACCACCAATAACCAACCCTCAGGATCTTGTGTGTTGTGACCCTTCCAACAAAATGCCCCCCACAAACTCCTCCATGGAGATCAACAATTATCTTGGGGGATTCATCTTCAGTAATGCACCTTAAGAAGACTCCCTCAGGGTTCTTCCAATCTAACCCATAATCAGTAATGACATATTTTTGGAGCCAACTTAAGGGCCCTTTTCTGGGTTTTACTCAAATACTCAAGGTAGTATAAATGTCTGAGATAGAAAATCACATCCTTGTACCACTCAGAACTCATTAGTTTCTCAAATACATCTACCCTTCCTTCTCCTACCTCATTCACCTCAATAGTTTGCAAGTTGCTCTCAGCCATAAGCTTAGCCAAGCCCAAACCTCTCACCAACTTTGTGGTTTGGATATCCATATCATATTCTTGCAACTTGTTCACCCACCTGCACCTTTTGCTTGAGACTTCCATCTCTGATAAGATGTCTTTCACCATGGTGTGGGGAATATAAGCAAACACTTTAGAACTTAGAATGTAAGGCCTGAAAACCTTTGTTTCTTTTACTAAGGTAAATGCTTGTTTCTCCATAATAGTGTATTTTAGCTCAGCCCCCTGCAATGCCTTACTGAAAAAGGAAATTGGCCTCTCAGCCCCTTCATCATCTTTCTACAATAGGATAGATGTAATAGTGTTCTCTGAAGCAAAAGAGAATAGTTGAAAGGGATTCTTATAGTCTGGAGATGCCAAAATAGGGGCATGCCTTAATGCCTCCTTGATCCCATTGAAATCTTGGATGGTAGGCTCTTCCCATTTGATGACCTGGTCCTTCTTTAGCATGGAAGTGATTGGAATGGTCAACTCAACAAAGTTTGATATGAATCTCCTAATGAAGTTTATCTTCCCAAAGAAGGACTGAATTCCTTTCTTGGTTCTTGGAATTGGGACCTTGCTGATGGCCTCTACTCTTTCTAGGTCAATCATCACCCCTTCTTGTGACACAATGTGACTAAGAAAATTTTCCTTCTGCACTCCAAAATGGCACTTCTTTGGATTGAGTGAGATGCCATATTCTCTACATCTTATCAACATCTTTTCCAAGTGATCACCTCTCCTCTTGGAAAAAATAGTTACATCATCTTGATAAACTACAATAAACTCATTGATGTAACCAGCAAAAGCAACATCCATTGCTCTTTGAAAGGTGGCTCTAGCATTCATCAAACCAAAGGGCATCCTGACATATACATAAGTCCCCCAAGGAGTAGTAAAGGTTGTCTTGATCCTTTCTGATTCCTTCACCACAACTTGGTTATAACCAGAGAAACCATCTAAGGTGGAAAGCAACTCAGAACCAGTCACTAACTGCAGCATGTTTTCCATATTTGGTAAAGGATAATTATCCTTCATTGATGCTCTGTTTAGATTCCTAAAATCCACACACAACCTGATGTCACCATTCTTCTTTCTGACTGGTACTAGGTTGAAAACCCAAGAAGAATACCTTGTGGGTTGAATAATCCCTCCATCCCTCATTTTCTTCAGCTCCTCTTACATCTTAAGAGACAGGAGTGGATTGATTGGCCTCTATTTATTCTGAATGGATTTTGCATTAGACTCCAAGGAATCTCATGTTGAAATAGATCCTCTCTATATGCTTAGACTAGAATAGGTCCAAGCCATGTAATCTTGATATTTTTTCAACAATTAGATGTATGACCACTTCTCCTCTTTGATGAGATTGTTTCCTTAGAAAATTTTCCTTGGTTTTTCCTCTGCACCAAGATCATGCTCCTCAACATACCTTGAGGATGCCATATGCCTATTAATAATGCAATCAACATTATCAAAATTGTATTCAAGAGTAACCAACCCTCTAGGAATGGTATTAGTCTTTAGCTTGGATTATGCCCTTTTCCAAACAAGGTTTCTTTCCCTCTACTACACACACCATTGGTTCCCAATCATATTTTGATTAGAAAACTCTCCTTTATTCTACAAAAATCTTCTAACCTGAGCGTCATCATCAAAAACCTACCAATGCTTAATGTTGTCAGGAACAGATGGCCTTGTTAGCACCTCAACATCATATTAACAATATGGGGACATTGCACAATTATCAAAATGAGACCCCAACACTGCAAGTTTTTCTGCCAAGTCATTGAACTTCCTATCATGATGCACAATGTTGAATGAATCAAACATCTCAATGAAATCCCAAACTGCATGCTTGTATTGTTTCATTTGCTGATTCTTTGTGGCATACAGTTTTCTGACTTGTTTTACAATTAATTCTGAGTCTCCTTTGACAATGATGTCTTTGACACCATATTTCCAAGCAATTCTTAAACCCAACAATAGTGCCTCATACTCAGCAATGTTTTTAGTGCACTCAAAGTTGAGTTTGAAGGAAAAAAAATTTCCTGACCTGGAGAAAGCAGAACAACACCAGCACCACTCCCAAACTTGGAGCAAGCTCCATCAAACAATAGAGTCCAAGGAGAGCCTACCTTTTCAAGATACTTGCACTCTTCAATTTTGTGCTCTTTTCCATCAGCATATCCTATGAAGTTATCAACATCAACACTTGTGTACAATACCTCATAAGATGCATTGTTGGGATCCTCAATAAGGTGTAACATCTTCTTTTCCCCATATAACTTGACAAGGCTGCCCTCAATTGGGATGGTGGCATAGGACATATCCATTTGAACACTCCCACCAACACTTGTAGCCCATTTTCTAGATAACAACATACCCCACTTGGCTGGGCAATCAATAATAACTACATCAAGCTTCAGGTCCCTACCTGGATAGGCTACAAGTTGTACCACCAGACCCTTCACACACCCCACCACTGGAACCTCTCTAGAATCCATAGTAGTGCACTTCCCATATGCAGTTGTTACTTTGATATTCAGTTCATTCATAACTTCTAGAGGCATAACATTGCATGATGCCCCTGAATCAAACATACAGTTGTGCAACAATCTATCCTTAATGATCAGGGTAGTGAAGAATGGATCCACATTCAGCTGAGAATCTACCAAGGATGTTCCCAAATAAACCTCAAGTGGTTCATCTAGCTCTTCTGATGCTGGTGGTGCCTCTAATTCTTCAATGACTGGTGGAGTCTCCACAATGTTTATATTTTTTCCTAGGGCAGTCTTCTCCTCTTTCAGCCCCAAATACTCAAGAGCCCTCTTCTTGTGCTTAAGAATCCTAAGCAATTCAACAATTGGAACTGAGATCTTGATCTGACTCAAGACTTGGGAAATATCATAAGGGAAAGACTTTGGCAAGGCAGCATTGAAAGGAAGGTTGACACACTCATTAGATGGCACAATATTTTTGACAACTTGGGCATGAGGCGGGTATGATTTTTGTTTGGGATAACAAGGCCCTTGGTAGATGCATCTTTCTTAGGAGTCTCTTTAGGAACATTTGAAATCAATGGAGTTTTTGGCTTGGCCTGAGGCCCTATCCCTTTGACAACCCTACTTCTTGTGTTGTGTTCCTTTTCTTGAGCCACAACAAATTCATCAACAACTACCTGTCCTCCTCAGATGGGATGCCTCCATCATACTTCTTTATCATTAAAGCCCTTAAATATTCAAATTCATTATTGGGAAATTCAAAATCTTGTACAATATCTACTTCTAAAGTATGAGAGGGAGGGAGAAAAGGTACCTGGTGAATGCAATCCCAAAAATCAGCAGCAGTTCTAGCACCTATCACTTCAGTTGAAGTTGCCCCTTGTTGTAAGCTTGTGGAGCAACCCACCATGCAGACATCATCATCATTATCATCATAAGCTTCTTCTTCTTCTTTCTGATCTTCCTTACATGGAGCATGGGGCATGAAACATCTGTCACACCAGTCAATGACATGTGTCTCCTCCACAACGGCAACCCTGGAAGCCAAAGGATCAGGTACCATTCTACTTTCCCTAGCCTGGGACTGCCTATTTCCAAATCCAACATGTTCCCTACCTCTATCATCAGATCTTTGGTGATTTGTGAACCTGTCTTGGCCTTGCTACTTGTGTTGACCTTGTGAACTCTACCCAATCCCCTTCTCTACTTGGGCTAGTTTGTACAATATTTCTTTGACATCCCCTGCCAAATTTTTCACAACTTCCTCCATATCAACAACCTTGCTTGTCTGAGATTTTTCTGGGTTAATTAGTTTTACACCCTCCCTTTTTGGAGGCTTTCCAATTGCCTTGATATTATTCTCTATTTGCAGAGCCATGGTGAAGGCCTGCCTCAAATTGGTAGGGTTCTTTTCCCTCAAGTAGTAAGCAACCTTTTTATCAAATGCATCTGAATATTTGATCAAACATGATTCATCACATGGCCTTATCCTAACAGGAAATCTCCTCAAGGTCTTATTAAACCTTGTGTTGAAATCATGTACTGACTCATTAGGATTCTTTTTGATGTTTTCAAATTCTGTCAAAAGAAACCTATGGTCAGTTCTATCACCATACTGCAATCTAAATGCATTTCTCATCTCTGTCCAAGAATCAATTGAATTATCTGGAAAAGCTTTATACCAGTCCCTTGCATCCTCTTCCAAAGTATGGATAAATAACTTGATATATACATCTTGATGTTAAATATCAAAGTCTTCCATCATATTGATAAAAAGATTCAGATGTTGATCACCAGTTATAGCATTGTTTCCTTGGAACTTTGGTAGTTTATTCCTTACATCCTGGGGAACTGCATTCAGGATAACTAGCCATCCCTACAAAATTTATGGGTCCAAAGGTATTTACAACAAATGGGGGTTTGGGTGGGGGTAAGGCCATGTTTTGTTGAGGAGGTGACCCTAAAGGGGAGACAAATTGATGAGGGGTAGAGGGTCTTTGAAACACAGGAGTATAAATTCCAAAATGGATATCCCCTAAAGGCCTTGTTTCTTGGAAATCCCTATCAAGTTTTGAAAAGACAGGAGCAGAATGAGAAGAAAATTTTTCAAAATTAAATGAAAGGTCCCTCTCCAAATGGAGAATTTAATTCCAAAAAAAGACTACCTGATTCAGAATCACTTGAATAGCATTCTTTAATGATATGACAATCACTTTCATCAATGGAGATCCATTTTCTTGTCTTTTGATCTCCCACAACTCTCCAAGATTTTCTTCCTTCTGATTTTGCTTTTCCTAGCTCTGGAAATAATGTCCTAGTAGGATCCCTAGTAAAGAAAGACCTTCTTCCTTCTAGATTTGCAAAGGTTAGTAACAAATCTCACTTGACAGAGGTTAAGACACTTGTATTCATTAAGAATCAGATCAACAAGGAGTCGCCACCAAGGATTTCCACCTTAGTTGTGCAAATGCACTAAATATGATCTATCAAATGTTCGTCAACACTAGAAATCAGACAAGGAAAGATTCTGACTCTTCTTTACTCAGATTTATCAATGAAACTTAGTGCAATAACTGTAGAAAATGGAAATATTGCACATAGCATTTGTAACTTTGAAACTTCTTACAGGCCTAAACACAGGATGATGCCTAAAAATATGTATTAGCACTTTGAGCATACAAGAAGTGTTTACCAGGGTCTGAATATGAACTGCAATCACTATGTCCCTGACAACAGTGCCAGAGGCATGTTGGTACATAAATTTAATCTCCTTCAAATTCTGGGTAGCATCATGGATTTAACATGACACTCAGAGGCAAATAGATGATTATGTATCATTTTGTAGCGGGGAAAGAATTCTATCTTACTTTTTAGCACTTCAAGATTTGAAAGGAGTGGGTAACACCTTAAAAGGATGTGATCTAATCCTAACTATTTTAGGTTGTGCCTTTCAACCAAGGTAAGAGAACCTATTTTGTAACCTCTATTATTGAAGAATGTTGGTAAATCCTTCTTTTACACAAATTTTATAGAGAAGACCTTGGGAAAATATGATCAACACACCAAATCTGACTCTCACAAGTTGTCACTTCTAGATTATGGAGATATTTTCAAAACAAGGCAAAGGTTACTAAAGACATTTGGAAACCTGATTGTTTCTGCATGCTTTGGTAATAGAAACTATGCATTTGTATACACACAGGAAAAACTTGGGTAGTACGGGTAAGATTGGATGTTTTTAAATAGATTTTGGTGGGAGGTGAGGCAGGATGAACTTGATTCACTAGATCCTTGAGAGATTTTACAAAATGGAAAACTAAATCAATAGAATGCCACAGAGCAGCTAAAATGTTTCTTTAACCAAAATATGTGCTTCAATGGAGGCCCAGATTAGCACTTTTTCATACAATCTATGAGATTCTAACATGAAGGATCGAGTTGGAAAACCCAAAAAAGCATCAAGATCTGAGCCTAATCATGCCTAAGGTACACCCAGAGGCTTACAAACAATCTCTGTCAATAGATGAAAGAAAAGTGATTTTAAATCATTTATTTCACTCCCAGATGAAAGATCTTCTGAGAAATGAAATTGTAGATGCCACTAAACTATCACAAGGATTGAGACCTATGTGATTGAGACAGATTTTGATACAATATTGCAACAAGAACAAGAAAAACTATTTGTAGACATTCATAAATAAAACAAACACATTTTGCATAAGATCAACACAAAATAACTTGAGTTTGATCAAATTTATCAGCAGGGGAAAGTTTCTAGAACAATCTCAGAGCTTGTCAATGGCTGTACACTCGCAACCACCTTGACATGATCAAATTCAATACAAAAGAGATATACAGGCTTCTCAAATAGCTTCTCAAAAAAGATGGGCTCTATCAAGCTTTTTTTTATTAGAAAAATCAGTCCCGACCCCTCACACTCCAACCATTTACACTATAAACTCATGAAATTTATAACATTTTGCAACATATTTTTCCCCCCAAAATATCCCAACATTGAGTGCACTAGTGTTTTCCATGATCCCGATCACGATTCCCAGAATCATATCTGCAAAAGGTCACCAGGTGCTTAGGGGGTAGATCTCTTCGAATATCTCCCTCATTCAACTCCTCCTTCTAGTAGATCACCTTTTATTCAACTCGCCAACCACTTCCACCCCTAATCTGTCAAATCTGGTTCTTTGCGTACTCGGGAGAATAAAAATGGAAAATCAAATCGGGCCCAATAGCCAGATCATTTTAATGGTGATAGACATCTCCAGATCTCCCCCACCAAACTTAGATATCAAAATTAACTCCCCTCTTTGTTTGGTGTGTAGGAAATACCAATAAATCATGAAGACTCACACTTCCAAGGAGCTTTTAGTAAAAATGGGGGGAAATCAGATTTAGACACACAGCTATTGTTGATCTTTACTTTGAATTTGGGCCATCCACGTGGAAGATTCAATTTTAGAGTGGGCTTGCGGGTTCCTTTTTTCCTTTTACAACTTTTGAAAAAATGTAAAATTTTCACATTTTTCTCCATGCCTCCGCCCTTGAGAAATGAGCCTGACACATGTCCTAAGGTGGGTCCCAAAGGAACTGCGGCCAAATTCTGCCATTTCACCTCTTTTTTGGAAAAGGGAAAATTTTCCAAGTTTTCCCCGTATTTCTGATGTGGGTCCCATCGGAACCACACTTCCTTTTTCACATTTAACTCTTTTATTCTAAAAGGAAAATTTTCCAATTTTCCCCTGAGGGTCTGCACCTTTGTTGTTGACTGGAACAAGTTTTAACTTTTCTCTATCGGGCTTGCGGGTCATTTTGATGATTTTAGTCATTTGAACATCAAGGGGAAAAAATCCAAGTTTCCCCCAATGGCCCACCTCCCACCTCTTAACATTTTCAAAGCCAACCTTGACCTCCTTCTTGTCGGGCTTGCGGGCCATTTTGAGATTTTAATCCTTTTGATGACAAGAGGTAAAAAATCCAATTTACCTCTGATGGTCCGCTTCCCCACCCCTTTGAATTTTCAAATTGCCACGTGTCACAATGGTGCATCTTGAGATGATCCCCAAAAGTTGAGACCTTGAATGAGCGTGGGCTCACCACGTGTCATTATGGCACAACTTCAAAAACCTTAAGGTTTCAAAATGATTTGGTGGGGGTGCGCTTCCATTTTAGAATTTTATTCCATTTTTCCAAAAGGGAAAAACATCCAACTTACCTCCAAAGGCCCGCATCTCCACCATTAGCTTTGCCACGTGTCCTCCTACGGGGTCAAAGTAAGACTTTTTTCCTGCCACTTAAAATTTTCTTTAATCAGAGCCTGGCGGGGCCGCGGGGTGAGTTCAAACCTTTTTCCAAAGTAGCCAAAAGGAAAAAGTTCAAAAACAAACCCACCATGCCCCATCCAATTAGAAGAAGCCACATAAGCACCAAAAGAACCAATCAGAAATGAGCGGAGCCACGGGACCAAATTTTCCCTTTTGCCAAAAAAGCAAAAAGTGATAAGTTAAAGCATTTTCCCACCGTCCCCTGACCAATCCAAAAGAAGCCACATGACCGTTGAATGCTGAGGAATAATTTTGACAGGAAAAGGACACCCGCCAGACCGTCAAAAACACAAAAATTCATCATTCATGCCCAGAACCCAATTTTTTCACTAAGGATGAATTTTTTTGAAACAAAACCAAGTGAATCATGGTTTCAAGCATCTTTCGACCATGGGTTTGGATTTTCAAAGGCATACAAATGTAAATTGATCATTCTCGAGCTTCCATGGTCGGGGAAAGATAGGGAAAATGACAAAGCCCATGGATTTTGAAGAAATTAGGGTAAGAACAGGGAAAACTCAGAGACTCCTTCAAGGAGGGACATGACAATGGATTCTACAAACAATTTGAAGCATTTCAAATGGAGGTAGAAGTTTTAAGAACACCCATAATCGAGAGACAAAATGTTTCAGAACATGCATTGGTGGGAACAACACATTAAGCTATGGTATGTATGGTGGCTTCTAGTCATCTTACTAAGATCATGAGTGTGATGCTCGTTAAGACAACCCACTTGAGACCCAAGAAACAACCTAGGGTTAGTTAGAAAATTATGGAATAAATTTTTTTATTAGAAGTGTCCACAACCAAGTTGCAAGACAATAGTTGACCCTATTAGGTTTTGGAACAAATATAAATTACTATAACATAATTTTTCTTTAAAACAATTATAATAGGTCACAAGGTTCACATTTTAGGGTTAGAAGTTTTAGTTAGGTTCAGGGAAAAATTTACCCCATACCCACTCTCTAACAGGATCAGAGTTTTAACTTGATTTTTCTCATACTTAACACTTCTAAAATTTACCTAAATCATTCCCATTACATAGGAAAATTTCTCACCTTTCCAGTGATATAAAGAAGTCCTCCTACATCCTTTTAGAATTCAAGTTATGAGCAAGCGGACTTTAGGGGTCAAATCTTCCCCAAGGGAACACGTGTCAAGTAGGGGTGAAAGTTAAATTTTAGGATGACGGGTCACTGGGCAGAATTTGGAATTTTTCCCTTGTGTGGGAGAAATTTTCCATTTGTGCCCATGCTTCCACGGGTCCTACAAGGACACGTGGCAGCCTCAGAGTCATCGCTGGGAAAAAAGGGAAGGGCGGAGCGACGGAAGAATTTGGGGCATTTCACCCAAGAGGGAGAGAAAACAAAACAACTCCCACGTGCTCGCGGGTCCGCTAGGGACACATGGCACTCCATGGGCCATCGTGGCGGTATAGGAGAAGGAAAAATAGGTGGCAGAGATTATTGACTAATTTCATCGAAGGGGGAGATAAGGGGAAAGTTAGGCGCGGGGTTTGCATGTCTGCAGAAGGATTTCAAAAGGGCAGGGGCGGGTGTGCGAGGTCACGGGAAATTTTAGCAAAAAATTTCCAAAAAAAAATTCTAAATGTAAAGTTCACAAAGGTTCCACCCCTCCGCCATGCCATGAGGCAGCCTGGGATTGGCTACAGGCCGGCGGGGAAAGTTAAGAAAATTTTCAAAAAAATTCAATTTTTTTCAAAAAGTGCTAAGGAAAAAAAATGTGCCGCGCCTCCGCCGCTGTCCCGTGAGGATACGTGGCAAACTATGATTGGCTGTGGGCCGGTGGAGAAAAATTCATAATTTTTACTAACCATTTTTTTCAAAAAAAATTCTAAGGGTAATTTCGATGGGAAATTGTTGGGCCACATGAAAACTTCAGAGGGTCATAACTTGAGCTAGAAAGCTCAATTTTGGGAAAACAATGACTTTCTAGAAATCTCTCGATGCCATATTTGCACATGAATCATAAATTTTACTTTTTGATAAAGTTTAAAGGGTTAATTTTACAAGAAGGATCTGCAGGATTTTAGAAAGCCAACTGGTAATTTCCAACTTTCAAATTTGATTAAATTGTATCTCCTCCTTCACTCAACATGCCAAACAGACATGGAGAATTGATCTAGGGAGGTTTTAAAGTGTTTTAGGGAAGTAAATTTTTTCAATTGATTTCAATTTGTGCTTTTCCAACAATTGACAGAAAAATGACTATTAGAGGGATTGGATTCGATTTTGCATTAATTTAACTTATCTTCTTAAGTGTATTTGTCAATTTGAGTTCCTTAATATATTAGCATGCTAAATTATATCAATTCCAAGTTGATTGTTAAGTACAGGTCTGAACTGTGCATTTTATTTAAATTTACCATTTTTAGAATTTGCAGCAGAGATTCAATTCAAGGAAAATTTTGTATATCCAATTTGTCATTCAAGTGTAATATCTTATTTCTAATATGGTCTAATACATTTAGTTGTATGTAAGCAATTCATTTCAAAGCTATATGGTAAAGTCTGATTTCCAGTTTCATATATTTCCAAAAGAAACAAGCAATAAACTTCCTTCATACGTATTCTCTTTCCTTTACAACTAAACAGAGATTTCAATCACAAGTTGATATTCCAACTCAACTCAACAATGCAATGAGAGATGAACTTGCAACTCTTTATTGATTTCAACAGAATATACATCTTTTAAATTTTGACTGTAATAAAAGAATTCTCTTTCTTTCTTTCCAATAACTGAACAAAATACAAATGTCTTTCACAATTCAAATATATAACTTCATAATCAATTTCAACATCATTTATTTACCAATATACATTACAATTTCATCCACAACAAGTGGGAAAGGATTACAAATAAATATGTTTCTCAAAGGACTGTCAAACTGCATTTTTCCTTTCGTCCAGGACAACAACATGCACATTTTATATTTCTCCAAGTTGATCACAAAAAAAGAGGGGGAAAGACAATGCTCTCCACCCAACCAAGACATCTAATGAAATGAGAAGCCTTCCTTCATCATTGGACCCCGAGCCCTAACCAAAATACAATATTAGATGCAATTCAACCCATGGCAACAAATGGATTCCACAACACACAACATTCTTTCAAACATGCACATTCCAATATAAAACATTGTTCAACACAAAATAGTAGTTCACAACTATAATTGAAAACATTCCAATTAAAACTACAGCTCGATCATGCAAGCGAAAGGAGAAAGGTCTATGGGGAAGCTACTTATGCCTCCCAATTGGGAATTGGGAATCCACCGATAACAAACCACCAAAATAATTCATCACACATATATCCTTATGCCCGCCCACATATTTCCTTAATCCTCCCACAAGTAAGAAATGCAAGCTATTTCTTTTCCATGGTGGATCCCAAACACAAAGTCCCTCCACAAAACTCTAATGCCGATGGCATTCCTTATGCCCCCCGACATGGATTCCCCATAGCCTTCTCCTACACCATCCCTATGGCAGTCTACCCAACCAGCCAACAAATACAATAAAACATCCTCCATTCACACAACACAACAAGAAAATAACAGCAATAAAAGAAGGAATAAACACCTACCTTTCCATGATATCTTTTTTTTTCCAAACAACAAGGTTCAAATGCCAAAAACATAGTCCAAAACAAAAATCTCCCAAGCATGCAAATATTTCTTCAAACTTCCTCCAAAAGCAAGAGCTCCAACACAAGAAAAAATACACCCCCAATGAAGTTGCCAAAATGATTCAACCACCCAAAACAAGGCAAGAGTTTGAATTATATAGAAGAGGGAAGAAGGGAGGATGATTTGGATCCATGTAGGATGCCACATCACACACCCTCAAATTCAAACACAAAAGACAAAATTCCTTCTCCCAAGCACAATAAAGAGGTGGGTGAAAATATGACAAGTTACTTACACACTCCAAAAAGTCCACACCTCAAGGGAAACCAAAATTAAATAAAATGTAAGAAATTGCAATAAAAAACATGCAACATGACTTAATAAAATGCATTATAAAAGTCACAAATCACTTCTCCAACCATAAGTATGGTTGCTAAATTAAATTTAGAGGCATGGGACAAGTTTTACTTGTCCCACAAGCCTCCAAAAATAGCCCCCAAGGAAAAATTCGAATTTGTCATGGAGGTGGAGTATTTCATACTCCAAAACTGACTTACACAAGCACTTACACAACTTAGACATCCCTTACAAATTTAATACAAACAACCAACAACTTCTATAATTACTTTCGCATATCCCAATTTAATTTATTTAAATTTTAACCATATGATTCCTCACATTAATCTACCACATTTAATTAATTAAAATAAGGGAACACATTACTAATAAGATGCATACAACAATAATAAAAGAAACACATTAGTAAAATACACAACCCCGTGGTCACATGTAAAGGTAATCCCCCCATGGGAATCCCTAACAAAACAACACAACACAATAAAACAAGTTTCCATGGTGACCGTGTCGAATTCACCTAGAATTCCATTGTGGTTGGTCTTCAATCCCTCGATGTTTGTTGTGATGTTTTTAACCTGAAAAATAAAAATACCTCCTTCGGCCTCATGGCCATATCAGAACATCCAATATGATATAAATAAAATCACAAAATCATCTAATTAAATGAATCACAACATCATTGAAGTAACAACTACATCATTTGATTTTTTAATCAACAACCATATCATCATCAATATAATATCCAAATCACATGTATGAACAACATCCATAAAACATCCATGTCAAATCATATATCATCATCCACATATAAGGTGTCTCTAATAATCATCATGCTTCACAATCAAATCAAGATCAACAATAATCTATGATCAATGTCTAACAACATACTAAATCAAAACATAATAATGTCCATAATGTGATCAAAAATGTCAAAATAAGTATCAAAAGGTGTCAAAGGGAAGTGGGTACTACATCCCCCTCCCCTTAGACTCGACTTCCTCCTTTAAGTCACTAGAAAAAATGTGGAAACTAAACTCGTAATGAAGTAGCATCCTACCATGTAGCTATAGTCTCATCATATCTATCCCACTGCACCTAAACCTGGTCAACCTCTCTACCTCGAAGGCCTAGGGTCTTGTGATCTAGGATGCAAACGGGCTCCAACATCACCTGCCCCTAATCCTACACCTACAATGATGTCTAATCTAACACATGAAATGAATATGTAATATATCTCCTGAGAACTGAAACATGAAACACATCATGTACGTGAGACAAGTTGGGTGGCAATGATAGATAGTAGGCCAAAGGGCCGATACGTTCCAGGATCTCAAAAGGTCCAATGAATCGAGGAGATAACTTAGAACATTTTCCATAACTGATAGGGCTCTTATGTGGCCTGACATAAAGGAACACCTTCATGCCCACATTGAAACTACGATCGATCCTATGCTGATCTACATACTTATTCTGTCTTTCCTATGCCTCCTGCAATCTATGCCTGATCAACACCACCTAATACTCCATGTCTTGTAAAAGAGCTCATCCAAGAGATACTCTATCCTCTAACTTGTCCCAGCTAAGGGGTGTCCTGCACTCTCTACCATACAAATCCTAAAAAGGATCCATGCCTATAGAACTCTGTAAAATGTTATTGTAGGCAAACTCCACTAAGTACAGGTACTCCTCCCATCTAGACTACTGATCCATCACATACATCCTAAGCATGTCCTCTAAAATGTGATTCACTCACTCAGTCTGTCCATCTGTCTCAGGGTGATATGTGGTGCTGAAGTTGATTCTCATCCCGAGGACATACTGCATGGTAGTCTAGAAATGTGAAGTGTACAATGGATCACGGTCACAAATGATCTTCCACAGAATCTTGTGCAACCTGACAATCTCATCCAAATATACCTGTGTCACTACTCTAGTTATATAAGTGGTCTTCACCGAAGAAAAGTGATCCACTTTTGTCAATTTATCAACCGTGACCATAATGGCATTGTGGTGATATCTTGGCATCGGTAGCCCAATAATTAAATCCATGGAAATTGTGTCCCACTTCCATTCCAGTATAGCATGAGGATAAAGAAGGCCTGATGGATGCTGATGCTTAGCCTTAACTTTCTGGCACTCTAAACATCGTGACACAAACTGGACGATGTCTCGATGAAGTCCTCTCCAATGATACAGTTGTCTCAAGGTGGCGTGTATCTTGTTCACCCCAGGATGGGTTGAATAGGGTGCATGATGTTCCTCTACCAATATGTCCTACCTTAAGCTTCCATCTCTGGGAACATATATCCAGCCTCTGTTCCTGAGAAGACCATCTACCTCTAATGAGAAACCATTAAACTTCCCCTCAAGGGGTCTTTATGACTCGATCTCTTCTTGAACTACAATGTAGAAGTTGTCAAGAGGAAGTTGTTGAAGGATCTTGCTCTGCAAATCTATGCTCACTGAGGTGCCCTTAGCCACATGTCTCCATCTGCTGAGAGTGTCTGCTACCACATTATCGTTCCCCTTCACATGCTTGATCTCCATGTCATACTCACAAAGCAACTCCATCCAACGCCGTGGACGAGCATTGAGATTGGGCTGTGTGAAGAGGTGGTAAAGACTCAAATAATCTGTCCTAAGTGTTAATATCCTACCAAGAAGAAAATGTCTCCATCTAACCAAAGCATGCACAACTTACGCAAGCTCAAGATCATGATTCAGATAATCAAGCTCGTGATCTTTGAGTTTGTGAGACTTAAAAGCTAATACTCTGCCCTCCTACATCAACACACCTCTAAGGCCTATCAACGAAGAATTCATGCAAAAAAATAACTCACCCTGTGGATCCGGAACTGTAAGAATAGGTGTTTTGGTGAGACACTCCTTCAGTGTCTTGAAGGCCTACTCATATCTATCTGACCAAACAAACTTATTCCCTTTCCTCTGAAGGGAAGTGATAGGGTGCGTAATCCAAGAGAAGTCCTAAACAAATCTCTGGTAGTAACCTACTAATCCCATGAAGCTATGCACCTCGGTCACTGAAGTGGGTGTTTTATAATCCATAATGACTCTAATCTTGGAAGGATTGATGGCAATACCTTCCCCAAAAATGATATGACCCAAATACTACACCTTTTTCTGAAAGAAAGCACACTTCTCCAAGTTCCTGTAAAGTTGCTGCTCATGAAGACACTGAAGAACTTGGTGAAGATGCCCCTCATGATCCTCACATGTACGTGAGTATACTAAAATGTCATCAAGGAAGATGAGCACGAAGTGATCTAAGAAGGTTCTGAATACCCCATTAATCAAACTCATGAATACTGTGGGGGCATTAGTCAAACCAAAAGGCACCACTGTGAACTCATAGTGCCCATATCTCATGTGGAAGACGGTCTTATGAATGTCTACTTCTGAGATCCTCAGCTGATAATACCCTAACTTGAGATCAATCTTAGAGAAAATTGTGGCTCCCTTCATCTGATCAAACAAGTCATCAATACGTGGAAGGGGATAACAATTCTTGATCGTTACCTTGTTCAGCTGGTAGTAATCAATACACAACCGCAAGGATCCATCCTTCTTCTTCACAAAGATCACTGGTGCACCCCAAGGGGATATACTAGGATGGATAATTCCCTTCTCCAAAAAGCCCTCAAGCTGTAACTTGAGATCACAGAGCTCTTGGGTGGTCATATGATAAGGTGCCCATGAGATAGGCTCTACTCCAGGAACAAGATCTATATGAAAATCAATCTCACCTAGGGGTGGTAACCCCGGTAGCTTCCCTAGAAAGACATCTGCAAACTCTCTCAAAATGGGATGATCATCTAGTGATGGTCCACTAGACCCATCCTTAGATCTTTCACTGAATGTAACATCATACATTTGACAACCCCATCATACACATCGCTTAAGCCGCATAGCGGAGATGGTATGAATAGAAACAGGGCTGCTGACTCCTGAGATCACTGATTCAACTCCCAAATCATCTGCAAAAGATATAGTCTTGTGGTAACAATCCATCCTAGCCCTGTGTGCAGATAACCAATCAATACCCAAAATGACTCCATATGAGCCCAAAGGAAGGATACAGATATTTGAGGTAATGGTGAAAGGTCCCAAATCCACTGCACACTCCTTAACTAAGGAGTCTACAGAGATCTTGACTCCAAAAGCCATCTTGACATCCCAACTAAGACCCTGCCTAACTGCCACTAGCCTACATTGCTCTACTAAAGATGGTACAATGAAAGAATCAGAATAACTAGAATCAAAGAATACAGAGGTAGGGATACCACTAATTCTACCTGTGGTCTCAATGGCTGTGCTATGATTCTCTACCTGATGGTTCTCAACCACTGCATAAATCATGTGGCTACATTCCATATCACCAACATTAAGATCTGAAATATGTGCCTTACCCTTGTTGTTAGGGTTCTGTGGGCAATCTCTCCAAAAAAATTTAGTAACTCCACATCCAAAACATCCTCCTGATCCTCCCCAATGAGTAGCACCTCCAGTAAGTACCCTAGAAGCCTGTGGTGTGGACCTTGATGATCCAGCTATAGTCTGCTGAGGTCTTTGATGGCAAGCTCTTCCTGAAAGAGCTCTAGGTCCACCCTGTGTCTTGATGGGACCCCTAGGAGGATGCCCCATACTCCGACCTCTCTATGCATCAGCTCTCCGTGGAGGTCTATGAGGTGGGTAGGACTGTTGCTGCTATTGTTTCTATGGCCTAAAGGATGACTATGTTGTACCCTGGCCACCATGAGGAAGGGGTACTGACCCCCTCAATCTACCATCATTCATCTACTATATGCGGCTCCGGACTCAGTCTCTAACCTGTTGGGTCTTTCCCCGAGTCTCCTCTATAATATAGGCCTTCTCAGCGGCCTCTGTTAATGTCTATGGGTAGAGGATCAGCATTACACCTCCAATATCTAAATTTAGGCCCTGAATGAACCTTTAAATCTACACGTGCTCATCCTGCATATACTCTACATACTGGAGTAGATTAGAAATCTACTCTCATACTCTACTATAGAAAGATATGCCTATTGGAGATCATAGAACTCATCGATCCTCTGCTGTATGAACCTCTGTGACAAGTACCTGCTCCTGAATCTCTCCTCAAATAGCTCCTAGGTCACTATCTCTAAATCTACATGGAGCTTCTGCTCCTCTGTCCTCCACCATACTCTTGCTCCATCCCTTAGTAGATGGATCACAACACAATCTTTCATGTTGCTAGAACAAGGACAAAGCTTGAAGCAACCACTCAAGCTCACTAGATAGGCCTCTGCCTGAAATCCACCCATGTCACCTGAATAATGTGATGGTTAAAGCTTTAGGATCTACCTGATGTGATCTGCAGCTATGGTTTGACAGCCTCTAGCTATCTCTGCATGCTCATCCCTAAGCTTAAGGCTCTGAGACCTCTCTCTATGCTCCAGAACTCTATCACCTTGTCTCCTAGGTGGTGACTCTACTCTCACTAACTCCACATGGGAGTTCTCTCCTCTATGCTCCTCGCTGGGTTGAGGAGATACTTGACCCTTGATAGAAGGGGCTCTATCATGATTGGCTGCATGTTCTCCTCCTAACCCTCTGCGTAGACCGGAATTAACATCCTAAAGGGTCTGTAGAATCTTAGGTAGGATAGCTGCTACTCCCTAATCTAGTGGTGGTGGTGGTGGTGGTGATTCTGAATCTCTTTGAAGGTTCCTCTTACTTTGTCTAAGCCTCCTGCACATACCATAGTGAGAGTTTATTTTGCTAAGTTTTACATAACTTCCATGTTTACTAAAATATACAAATTCCAGCTAAGTTGTTTTCTAAATTTAAAAGTGTGCTAGGTTTAAGTTTAATGTCCCAAATTTTCTAGTGTGCCGAATGGTCCAAGATTTTGAACCACTTCTCTAATACCAAGTCTGATGCCCATTAAGACAACCCACTTGAGACCCAAGAAACAACCTAGGGTTAGTTAGAAAATTATGGAATAATTTTTTTTATTAGAAGTGTCCACAACCAAGTTGTAAGACAACAGTTGACCCTATTAGGTTTCATAACTGTTGGTCTGAAAATCTATCGAGTGAGCAGATCTATGGATAGACAGGCCAATAGTGTGCAGGGCATAGCCCATCTTTGAGACAACAAAGTGAAACTAGTTTATTGCTATTCTACTAGCAGAAATTTGTGCAAGCCTTACAGTATTCTACCTTCAAGGGGGGGAGGGGTTTGGGATGTCATCCCAGTGGAGCTAGTTTGGATGAAGAACATAAAGGAACAAAGGAAGGAATGGAAGAAAGATGGATTTGAAAGGAGAAAAGAAATGAATTCGTAAGTAGAAAGGTCACATGGTTTATATTTTGGGCTAGTAGTAAATAGAGCCAAACTTACTCACATAAACAAACAAAACAATAAAGTTAAACAAATGACAGAAGCATAGGTGAATCCAACAAAATAAACATGCAGATCTAACTTAAGAAAGATCTAACACATAACACATAAATTTAGCACAAAGTCTCAATTTTTTGTATTAATAATTTTGTTTTGTTACAAGAAAGCTCAAAGTCTTTCTCTCCTCACTTCTATTTTTCATACAACTTTTCTCACCCCTTGAATACTACAAGTATCCAAGTATTTATAGAAGGAGAAGGAGAAAGAAGACAAAAAGGAGCCAACAACTAATTATAAAATATCTACAAAATATCTAAAAGTCAAATGTTGACTTTGGGGTAATTTGATGGATGCCAACATCCCATGGTGTAACATGGATGATGTCATCATTTGTGCTAACATACTTTTAAATATTTTTACAAAAAATGGGATTTATCCCAGGAGGAAGGAGCCTATTCGTCGTCATCCCTTGGCTTGAAAGGAGTGTCTTGCTTCTGCTCAGGAGAGGTAATGTGAAATTAAGATCGATACTCCATGAACTTGCTTACCACCTCTTGAAGTTGATCCTAAGCAGGACCCTTGGTGTGATCCCCGATGACTTCGCAAGTTTCTCATTCATCTCTAAGTCTTTCTGAGAGTTTGAAGTATTCATTTCCTGCCTCCATCAGGTATCCAACAAAGTCGCGGTAGGCTAGAAGGTTGTTAATAGATTCTATATCAAAAGTGGCCTCTGACACTAAACCCTGTGACACGATTTCCTTAAAGAGACGAATAGTATCATCTGCCTTCCTCAAGGCATATGATGCACCAAGCAACCCTGGAGACATTCTTAAGATGATCTGCTCCATTTGATGCATGGCATCCAGGGCTTCCTCCTTGATTTTGTCTATCTTTTCCAAGACAAACTCCATTTGGTCAACCCGATAGTCTAAAGAAACAAGGAATTTGTTGGGTCCTTGCGGGTGATCAAAGATGTCGAATTAAACCAAGTCATTGATTGGGAATTCGAGCATCTTATGGAACGTCTCGTGTTGTAACCTGGCATGGTCCAACTCTTTGGAGATAGGTCCTGCTATTGCATGGAGTTCCTTATTTGCTTGATCTATATTTTGATAGAGCTCTGTGAACTTTGTAATCACTTCCTCATTATCTTTGAGGATATTCTCTCTCCAGGCAGACACTACTACACCTTGCTCGCCGATCTTGGCGTACTCATTTATCTTCTCCTGACTAAGAACTTCAGGAGGGTCGGCGACAGTCATATGAGGGGCATTGTCCATCTTTTACAGGGCTTGGAGAAGATGCTTTTTTTGCTCTTTTAATGTTCTCTTCTCTTCCTTTGCTTCTTGAAGCTTCTTGCAAAGGGCATCCACTGTGGATAAGGCCTCTCCTTGCAGGCTCTCTGATGATGTTCCCATTGTGACCTGAGTCACTGTAAAATCTGTAGGAGACAAATCTTCTTTCTTCTTTGTGAGATCAGGGTACACGATCTCCATAACCCTTTCACCTGAAGCACTTTGAGAGAAGCAGGTTATAGCCTTTTGCTTCTTAGGCCCTTTAGCCGGAATAAAGGAGAAGTCCATAGGTGCAATAGGGACTTTCCTCTTGTGTTGGCTCAGGTGTTCGGAGATCCATTTTGGACTTAGGGGAGTGGGACTAGAGGAAGAGGAGGAAACGGGGGTGGAAGAAGGAGCAACTACAGTGGACACGGGGAAATGTGTCGAGACACTTGGTGGTGGCATTGAGAAAGAAGCCAACACTCCAACACTCACATGGTTAGGAGTCACTGCAAGAGAGGGAACCGTGGGGGCAGAAGGGATCTGTGAGATGAGGGAAGAAATGCTGGGGGACAGATCCGTGAGGGAAGAGAAGATGGAGGAAGAGGGAGGGGGGAACAGTAGAAGATGGGGGAGAAGACACAACCAAAGGAGTGTGGTTGGTTGAGCGACATGAGGAGGGGAAGGAGGAGTGAGAGAGGGAATGGTTGATACTTCACCAGTTGTAGATGTGACAACATCCTGAGTGGATGTGTCCTTGTTGGAGCACTGTACCGCTTCTTCTCTTCTTAGGGACACTAGGTCCACAACTTGTTCCTCGGCGGTGGAAGGAGGGCTCTCAGGAAATTCTTTCTGAGCAGTGCTTGCCTCTCCTTATTTATCTTTTCCTTTTCCCTCATGTAAATGTTTTGGCTTGGATGGTGCATTACCTAGGGGAGACATGGTAAAGCCTACCCCAAGGTAGATGATACCATTTTTCTTGCACCAATGCTCGGTGCGTTTGCAGAGTGCCTATTGACCATTTCCTCAATGGTCTGAGGGGCATTTTTCCTATCAATTTTGGAAAATGGCCAATTGTCCCCATCCGTGCCTAGATAAACTTGATCATCTTCTTAATCAGTTACCTTGGAAATCCTTTGGGATGATAGCCCACACCATATTGAATGATCTCTCCGAGGGGCCAGGCGGGAGTGATCCTTTCGTCTGAGCTCAACTTCGTGATATAGATCGATGTAGATATCTTTGATCTGAGGGATTTGAATTGGATCGATCCTTTTCCCTTGGAAGGTAATCGCAAGGATCAAAGGTTGGCCTTGCCGAGAAATTATGCTTCAAATTGAGTAAATTCAAGCTCTTGTAAACATCTCCCGGGATTTGCTCTATGAAGTGTAGGTGTACCTGCCCACTGTGAGGGGGAATGGAGTTCCACCCTTCTTCCTTTTCAAACACTTCTCATGGTATGTGATGAGTTGTCTAGACAACTCCAATAGGATCAGTTTGGGTCCCGCATACCTTGGCAATTTGGTGGGCTCCCCCAAGAAGTTAGCGGCTCTGAGATAGGTGAAAGTGGGGAATTGCATGAATAACGCTCCCCACTTCTCTGTGGTGGTGACCACGCTTTTGGTTCATCTGACCGTAAGTCATGTTGGGCCTCAAGAGGCAGATGATGCCATAGAAGAAGACATCGTTGATTTTATTGAATTGGGCTATGTTGATCTCCAGTCTTAACTTTGGATAGTACTCGTATATTTTGACCTGGGGCCATACCCCATACCGATTCAATGCTAGGTAGTCCCTCTCTGAGGCAACAACATATACTACATAAGAGTTCATATAGAACCTCCCAGTTGTTGAAAGTTGTTGAAGCTGCTCCAAGATTGTGCTACTGATAATCTCTCCCCATTCAAAATGTTGATCAAGAAATTTTTTATTCATTGTTTCTAAATACCTGAGCATCCACTTGTGAAAGTAATGGGCATCGGGGATCCCAAAAACCCTACTCAGGAAGGTGATTGTGTCACTCAGCTCCTCTGAAAAGTCACTACGATGAATGACTTGTGGCCACCTGCTTGTCACCTTCTTATTTTTGAGGTACACCTCATTCATTAACTGCATACATTTGTCTTCATTTTCAGTCCATGTCTTCATGTAGTCCTCCTGGCTTACGGCTACAAAATGTTGGTGGTGAGGGATACCCAACATGATCTCAAAATGTCAGGCCGTGAGGTTGATTATCACCTCGCCCTTCTCATTTTTGACACATCTTGTGTCCTTATTGTAACAACGGCCCACCAACATCATAAATTCATTGTTGATTGCGCTTACTGGGATCCCTGCATGCAGCAAAGTGAAAAGACCACTGCTAACCAATTTATCCATCCATGGGCTACCTGTGACCTTCTTGGTTCTGGCCCAGAAGTCCTCCATGTCAATGTGCCCGAGTTCTAAATCTCTGATATCAAGATCACACTCTGCAAGAGATTCAGGCATCCTGACCCTTTGGTATTTATATTTCATTTCTTGCTATGTTAGCTTGGCTTTACCCTTGAACTTGGTTGGCTTCTTACTCAATGAAGACATGTGTGAATTTGAGTTCAGCTGTTGATCTGCAAGAAGAATCAGGGAAGACCATCACAGAAGATCCATGTTAGCCGTTAAGTCATCCATAAAAGTTTACAAAATGAAAAGTTAGCAATTTATGAGCCTCTAGGCGCAAGGCACAACTTTACTACTGGCTATAGGGACTTAGAAAAGCATGGCGCACTTTGGGAAATTTTTGCATGGGAGAAAACAGTACCAAAAGGGGCGCGGGGTGTGGAAAGGATACACACAACATTTAGATGTTGGTGTCAAGGGATGTGTGCTCACACCATTGGAAGTATTTAAGTGGGGTGCATAATATGATTGGTGTAGCAAGGTCCAATGATGCACCATTGGCACAGATGTGGTAGATGTTGCATGAGAGTGAGGTGCGCTAAGTGGTTTAGTTTGCACGGTGCGGGAAAGGTTTGCACAACATTCAGATGTTGTTATAGTTGCTTTGGTGCCAGTGCTTGCGTCTAGGGAATTTTGCAATTTTTATAAGGCGCGGAGAAGGCTTATGCTACATGCAAGGATAGTGCGCCTGTGGCACGACTGCGTTTGATGTAACAAGAATGAAGCTTGCAGCGAAGGAAAAATAGTGGGTTGTTTGCAAAATTTTTATGATTTTCACTCTTTTGGTTCAGATTTTGATGTCTAGGAGGGAAAACTTAGCAAAGAAGGGAATAAGGGACAAATGAGTTTGAGTTGTTTTATGGCAGAGTCTTCCAAATTTACAGATCTGGAAGGAGGAGAAGGTGTTTCAGAGTTGAGTACTTGGGTTTGTAAATGGGGCTATCCCTTTCTTCTAGATTCATCTCCTTCATCACTTAACCCTAATCACCTAGCTCAACATAAAAACTACAACAAATCCACAAGAAGAGCAAGGGCCACTTACAGGAATATATAATGATAAAGGAGACGATGTGGGGTCCACGAATGTGATAAATGGCAACACACGGGGCTGACAGGAACGCTGACAAGTACAGAGGAATAAATTTTTCACAGTTTTTTTCAATTGTGAAAATGACAGGTTGGATGCGCCTATATATAGGAAAAAGTGCAATAAATGCGCCACCAAATTTTCTATGGCGCACTTAAGTGGATGTCGACACGATAGGATTTGTGCCTTAGCGCAACTGATTTGTAGCACTATGGCACCTACAACGCACTTTAGGAGTTTCGACACTATGTTTCCCTAGAATGCGCCAAAGGAATAAAGGCGTAGTTTTGAGAGGCATAACATTTGGAGTGTTGACACTCCCTAGAATGCACCAAAGGAATAGAGGTGTAGTTTTGAGAGGCGCAACATTTGGAGTGTTGACACTCCTAAGAATGCGCCAAGAGAAAAGAGGGGCGCAGTTTTGGTTGATGTAACGTGAATGAAAACTGCGCCCAACCCAAAAGGTTGAAAATGACCAAGTTCTAAAAACTAGATTTTCTGGAAAAGGGATTTTACGCCATTCCGAACGTTAAGGGAACTCAACGGGGGACCAAAATGGAAATTTTGGTATGGTTACCCACAAAATTTCCCTTGTCAATTTTACAGGATAACAACTGGCTCTTTCTGGGGACTAACTTTGAGCAAAGCTTAAGGGTAGAGAATCCCAAATCTACATGTGCCTATCCATTGGGTTACAGAGTCAAAAACAAGGGCGAAAAAAAAGAAAGGAAAACACACAACCAATAGAAAGCAAACACATGACAAAAACAAACACACAACCAAAGAAAACTGTACAAAGAAGAGAGCAAGCTCTACTTCCTGAATATTTTGAGATGTTGCCCGCTATAGGGAAGCGGGGAGCTTAGTTCCATCTAGATATGAGAGATAGAAGTTATTCTCTCCATTGAGCTATTTGATCTTGAAAGGCCCTCTCCAAAGAGAGTTGAATTTCCCGTGCATGCCCTTTGGCTCTCTTCGCTTGTCCCATAAAAGGACGAGATCTCCCACCTGGAAATCCCTCTGCTTGGCCTTTTTATCGAACAGTCTCTTGACTTGATTCTGATGTTCGGTGATCCTGTCGACCACTCTTACTCTCTTTTCTTCAAGTTTTGTTAGATACATGATCCTCTTTTCCAGAGAATTCTGGAAAGTCTCATCTTCGATCGCTCGTGCCAAGTGCAGAGCAGGAAGTTCCATGAAAATGGGGAGCTCAGCATCGATTCCATATAACACTTGAAAAGGTGACATACCGAGAGACCTCTTCGGAGTAATACGGTCTGCCCACAAAGAATCATATAATGACTTGTGCCAGGACCACTGATTCTCATCGACCACTAGCTTCCGTATGATGGTCACTAGGTTCTTATTACTGGATTCTACCTGACCATTTCCCTAGGTGGTAATAATCTGAGGCATGGGCCAAGGTTATTTCGTATTCATAGAAAAAATTGATAACTTCCCGTGAGGAGAAGTTGGAAGCATTATCAGCAATGATCTTGTGTGGGATGCCAAATCTTACGATGATATTTTCTTTGATGAAGTTGCAAACAACTTCAGAGGTGGCATTCTTAACAGGTATGGCCTCCACCCATTTGGTGAAGTAATATGTTGCTGTTAGGACATAACCATGTCTGACACTTGATTGGGGATGTAGTTCTCTAATAAAGTCAATTCCCCATTACCTGAATGGTTCGTCAATAATGACGGGCTTGAGGGGAAAAGCAGCTAATTTTGGTTTGCCAACAAACTGTTGGCAGAGATCACATTTTGCTACCCAGGTGCCTGTATCCTGAAATAGCGTTGGCCAATAGTACCTGGCCCGGATGATCTTATGTGTTGTTACAGATGAGGAGAAGTGACTGCAGTCGTAGGCCGAGTCATGAAAAATTTCAAGCAATTTGATCTGCTGCAGTTTGTCAATGCATCGCAAGAAGATGCCATCAATCCCGCACTTGTATAAACCGTCATCCCATATGACATATCTAGCTGCCCTGAGTTTTACAGTCTGCTTCTCCTTTGAAGTTAGATGAGCTGGGCACTCACCGTAAGTGAGAAAGAAATTGATGTCTGAATACCATTTGTCACTGGTTGCAACAAATAGAACCATAGGTAGAGAATCTACTTTCTTGAGCTGACCCTGCGCTCCGCCGATGCGATCAACCTTCTCTTCAGGGACCTCTGAATCTTTATTTTTAGCCATAAGCTGACATAGGCCCTTGCCTCTTACTAGCTTGGTTGGTTTTATGTCTAGATCATACTCTTGTACCTTTACGATCCAATTCCCTCATAAGCTTCCTAACTCCTGTTGAGTTAGGATAGACTTAACTGCCATGTAAGGAACCAAACACTACCGTATGAGAGTTTTAGGATGTAGTACCGGAAGTTCTTGACTGACTTTGACAACGGCAAAGGCATGCTTTTCTAACTAAGAAATCTTCAATTCATGAGGCTTGAGAGAGGAGCTCATGAACATGATTGGGGATTCAACATCCTCAGAGTTCTTCTTCATTAAGATGGCTGATACAGTATGCGCAGATGCATAACTGTAAATGATAAAATCCTTGGAGAAGTCGGGACATACCAGGATTGGTGCATGAGCAACGGAGGCTTTTATATCCTCAAATGACGTATTTCCTTCTTCATTCCACCGGAATGCTTGCAACCCTTTCATCATATTTGATATGTGAAAAGTCTTTTCAACGAAGTCGGAATAAAGTGTCTAAGAAAATTCACCTTTCCAAAGAAGGAGTGAACACCGGTCTTGCTTGTGGGTAAGGTAAGGCTCTAAATAGCCTTCACCCTTTCGATGTCTATCTTTTTTCCTTCCTTGCTGACAACGTGTCCCAATAACTTTCCTTCGGTTACCCTGAAAACAAGCTTGTTTGGATTTAGGGAAATCTTGTGTTCTCGGCATCTAATCAATACTTGCTCCAAATTATCACAATGATCACTTAGCTTTTTTGAGAACATAGTTAAGTCATCCAAATAAACTATGATGACCTTTCCCATCATACCTTTGAATGTGAAGTCCATCGCTCGCTGAAAGGTGGCACTAGCATTGGTCAAGCCAAAAGGCATCCTGCTGTAGGCGAATGTGCCCCAGGGAGTAGTGAATGCTATTTTGAATTGGTCTTCAAGTGAGACTTCAATCTGATTATAGCGTAAAAAACCATCAAGCATGGACAACATCTCTAAACCGGTTACTGCCTATAGAACCTGATCCATTATGGGGAGTGGATAATTGTCCTTCAAGGACACCTGATTCAGATTGTAAAAATCTACGCATATGCGTATCTCACCATTCTTATTTCATACGTGCATGATGATCATGACCCAGGTACTGTGATGGATAGGAAAGATGATTCTCGCATCTAGCATTTTCTATATTTCCACCTGGATGGTACCCGAGATCTTGGGATTGTAATGCCTCTGTTTCTGGTGAAAGGGTTTGACATCGTCCTTTAACAGGATGGCATGTTGAATGTCCTTAGGCTTGAAATACTTTAGATCGACATAAGACCATGCCAATACGATCATATATTTATTCAGAAATTTGACAAACTTCCACTTTTCTTCGAGTGTACAAAATTTCCTAATGTTCACAAATTGTGGATGTTCTACAGTACCTAGGTTGATAGATTCGGTCTCTGGAGAGGAGTTAGGATCATCTTGTTGCTTCTTCTTGACAAAATGATCGTGTTTGTCAAACAATCATTCCAGAGAGACTAAACCCTTCAGAATCTTATTTCCCTTGAGCTGACATATGCCATCGCCTTCTTTTGATTCATTTGCTTGATCAGTGACAGATTCATGGCATGCAGAAGTAGATACCTCAAAATGAAGCTCATTGAAGTTATCTACTTTTTTTAGAAAAGTAACAAGCTGATTGTCATCGTTGAATACCTGTCAGTGCTGAGAATTATCTGGCCCACTTGGGCGAAAGACTACCTCAATGGTATACGTGTCTGTTTTCAACCCTGGATGGGGGAGTATAAGAGACGCTGAGATGGCCAATGACTTGGCCATGTCATTTTGAGCTCTTGGAATGATTTTTATTGAGAAAGCATCAAATTCCTCAATTTTTTCCCATACTGCGTTGTGGAAGCGCCTGAGTCTGTCATTCTTTACCTAGTACACCCCTTCTATTTGGTTGACGATCAGTTCAGCGTCACCTTGTGCTTTTAGATTCTTGATTCCCCTTTCCTTTGTAGCTTGCATACCAAGTAACAAAGATTCATACTTAGTAGTATTGTTTGTATTAAAAAACTGTAATTTGAAAGAAAGAGGGAAAATCTCTTCTTCAGGAGATATCAGGACAGCTCCAGCGCCACATCCACTTGTTGCACAACTACCATCAAACTGTAGTGTCCATATCTTGTTAAGGTCTTCCTCATGGATGAGAACGTCCATTTTATCATACTCAGTGGATAAGAAGTAGTTCCCCATCCCTGATGATTCAAAGAGAATTTGGGCTTTAGGGTCGTCAGAGTTGGTGACCAGGTACTTCTTTTGTGATTCAGGCTCCAATGTCTACAATACACCCTTGACAAGGATTTTGGCTTTGGACCAGTCCATATGAATCTCTCCACTGACCTCTCTAAAAAATCTTCTTCCTAGTAGAATTCAATATGTTGCTGGGATATCAACAACGAGGATGGTCATCTTTACCCTTTTCTCTAGGAACGTTGCAAATGCGAACTGTGCATCTTTGATCTAACCAATTAATGGAACCTGTTTGGTTTCCATGAAGTAACATCTACCAAAAGGCTTGGTAAGGGTGAGACCTAAAGCATGAGTTACCTTTTCTGACATTACATTATCGGAAGCCCTAGAATCAATCATGCAGTTGCTTAGTTTGTGACCATTGATTAGAAGGGAGAGATAAAAAGGTTCAATTTTTCTTAACGTGGAAGTTGAGGCAACATTTATGTGAGATGCAGGAGGAGTGGAAAGGATTCCTTTTGGGGAGACAGGAGAGGGGATGGTAGCTTGGCTTTGAATATATTTGGTCAATCTTAAAATTTGGTCAGGGTTAGACTGAAGATACTCAGCTTCAGAAATTTGAATTTTGGTCTTTTTAGCATGATCGACTATGTTGAATGCTACCAAGGGTTGCATTGACGAAGGAATGAGTCCCTCATTTCACGATGGTAGGGTAGGGTTACTGGTCCTTATGGAAATAGAAGAAGGTTGATTTGGAGGAGAGATGGGAGGAAAAAATTTCTTCGTAAAAGGTTTAATAGGAGGTTGAGTAAGAAGAGGATTACCTCTTTTAGCAATGGTTGGAGGCGTGCTCGACACAGCCTTCTCCTTTTGTATCCTGGCAGCAACTTCTACTTCTTTTCCTTGTGATCAGGTAAAAACAACATATGACTATCCGCTTACATACCCTTGGGTACTTTCCTCTTCATCAAACTCCTCATCTTCAAATTCCATATACCCGATTATAGAGTCATTAGTCGGTTCACCGACATCTTGATCATCTTTGCCTTGCGATAAAGGTTCTTCGTAAATTTGCTCCTCATCTTCAATCTCGACTAAGGCATTAACCGGAGGGGCCTCAAGTGCTAACCTTGGAGCAGTAGTAGGAAAATGTGGCCTTTGTGGGGAGTTATTGGGAGTGAAGTTCCTCCGTGGGATATCCCGGTACGGAGTGGTAGACAAAGCTTGAGTTAATTGCTTCTTTAATGCGAGCAAGTCATTTGCCATCTTTTGGAATGCCGGATATGATGAAGTGGCTTGAGAAGGAGTTGAAGCCTTAGGTTTGGATGGATCTCATTTTAACTCATCAGATATAAGCAAGTTTTCTTCTATCCGAATGGTCGTATCTTGAGAGAGGACCAAGGTGGTGATTTGTTCTTTTAAGAGTAAGAAACTTACTCTTGAGCTCATGGCATTCACAAAGAAACACTTTTGATTTTATGGTGTTGGCAACATGGCAGATGGCACATGGTTAATAAGTGAATTGAAACGGGTGATAAAATTGTGCATGGTTTCATTGGCCTCCTTCTTCAAATGAGTAATCTTTGACAGTAACGCAAATGCATCTTCTGAAGGCTTATACCTATCTTCAAATGCAGTTCGTAATGTGGCAAGTGTTGGAACCACTCTGCTGTAGGTCCTTATAAGGTCTCTAGAAAGAGGCGTACCAACACATCTTTATGGGTCACATCTAGGATGTTACATGACATAATGAATGCAGATATATGTGAATCCATGCTCTGGTTTCTGCTCCCATCAAATCTTGGGAAATTCTTGTGGTTTCCATGAGGGAGTGCATGAACTAGATGCGGTAATGTAAGAGGGCCCATAGAATTTCCCCATGGTACTGTCATTTGAAAAACTAGAAAGAGGATGTGAGCCGGGAGTGTAGTCCCACTTAGTAACAGGGCACTGCAAATTGATGTGGAGGCTCCCTATGAAAAATGGTTCTTTCGTGGAGGTGAGGCACTCCTGGCTGACTGATCAGCTGAACTCAGCAACGTGAAGCGTGCCGGTGTAATACTGAAGTTGTGCCTTTGAAGTAGATCAAAAATAGGATCAACTTCTCCACGAGCTCTCCTGCTATGGGTAAATGGCTCACCTGCCAGTGTATCTGTTTAGGTCTACAGTGATTTTAGAGCAGATTTATAAAAAATCTTTTTGTTTGTACTTGCTGATTTTCTGATTTTTTGTGACAAAAATCAGCAGCATGTACTTTTCTAAATATTTAATTTTATCCCTCTTTTGAAAACTGATTAGGATTTAATGACAAAGATTAGCGAGGATAAAATGATGGTTAACTTCGTAAGCTGATGTTTGGATCTTAGATTTGATTTTTGCAAGGCTTTGAAAATATTTGTAAAACTATCAGAATCTCAGATCTTTGAAAATACAGATATTTTTATAAAAACTCAGCGAACTAAAGGTTTCTAACTAGTCCAGATCTATGGATCTCTTAAGAAAATTTTTAGTTTGGATCACTTTTGCAAAAAAATTGGATTTTAAACAAAGAGTTAAGATTTGCAAACAGGTAGTGATTTTAGAGCAGATTTACAAAAACTCTTTTTTCTTAGTCTCCCCAGCAGCTTTAAAAACTGTTGGTGTCTTTTAGATGACATAACACTCTCATAGATCTGATTCGATCCCCAGTAGAGTCGCCAAAAGCTGTTGGTCTAAAAATCTGTCGGGTGGGCAGATCTATGGATAGACAGGCCAATAGTGTGTAGGGCATAGCCCCTCTTTGACACAGCAAAGTGAAAGTGGTTTATTGCTATTCTACCAGTAGGAATCTCTGCAAGGGGTTGTTTGGGATCTCATCCTGGTATAATTAGTTCTGACGAAGAATAGAAAGGAATGAAGGAGGGAATAGAAGAAAGATGGATCTGAAGGGAGAAAAGAAATGAATTCCAAAGTAGAAAGGTCAGAGGGTTTATGTTTTGGGCTGGTAGTAAACAGAGCCAAACTTACACACACAAACAAACAAAGCAATACTGATAAACAAATGACAAAAGCATAGGTGAATCCAACAGAATAAGCATGTAGATCTAACTTACAAAAGATCTAACACATAACACAGGAATTAAACACAAAGTCTCAGTTTTTGTATTAATATTTAGTTCTGTTACAAGAAAGCTCAAAGTATTTCTCTCCTCACTTCTATTTTTCATACAAATTTGCTCACCCTTGAATACTACAAGTATCCAAGTATTTATAGAAGGAGAAGGAGAAAGAAGACAAAAAGGAGCCAACAACTTATTTACAAAATATTTAAAAGTCAAATGTTGACTTTGGGGAAATTTGGTGGATGACAACATCCCATGGTGCAACATGGATGATGTCATCATTTGTACCAACATAATTTTAAATAATTTTACAAAAATGGGATTTATCCCAGGAGGAAGGAGCCTATTCATCGTCATCCCTCGGCTTAAAAGGAGTGTCTTGCTTCTACTCAGGGGAGGTAATGTGAAATTGAGCTCGATACTCCATGAACTTTCTTACCATCACTTGAAGTTGATTCTGAGTGGGACCCTTGGTGTGATCCCTGATGACTTCACAAGTTTCCCGTTCATCTCTGAGTCTTTCCAGGAGTTTGAAGTATTCATTGCTTGCATCCATCAGGTATCCAAAAAATTCGAGACAGGCCAGAAGGTTGTTGATAGATTCTATATCAAAAGTGGCCTCTGATGCTAAACCCTACGATGTGATTTTCTTGAAAAGCCGAATAGTATCATCTACCTTCCTCAAGGTGTACGCTACACTAAGTAACCCTGGAGACATTCTCAAGACAATCTACTCCATTTGATGCATGGAATCCAGGGCTTCCTCCTTGATTTTGTCTATTTTTTCCAAGACAAACTCCATTTGGTCAACCCAATAGTCTAAAGCAGCAAGGACTTTGTTGGGTTCTCGCGGGTGATCAAAGATGCCAAATTTCACCAAGTCATCGACTGGGAAGTCGAGCATCTTCTAGAATGTCTCGTGTTGTAGCCTGGCATGGTCTAACTCTTCGAAGATAGGCCTTGCTATTGCCTAGATTTCCTAGTTCACTTAATTTATATTTTTATAGAGTTCTGTGAACTTTGCAATCACTTCCTCACTAAATTTGTGGATCTACTCTCTCTAGGTGGACATAGCTACACCTTGCTCACTGATCTTGGCGTACTCATTTATCTTCTCCTGACTAAGAACTTCAGGAGGGTCGGCGATAGTCTTAGGAGGGGCATTGCCCATCTTTTGCAGGGCTTGGAAAAGATGCTTGTTTTTCTCTTTTAATGTTCTCTTCTCTTCCTTTGCTTCTTGAAGCTTCTTGCAAAGGGCATCCATTGTGGATAAAGCCTCTCCTTGCAGGCTCTTTGATGATGTTCCCATTGTGACTTGAGTCACTGTAAAATCTATAGGAGATAGATCTTCTTTCTTCTTTGTGAGATCAGGGTATGCGATCTCCATAACTCTTTCACCTGAAGTGCTTTGAGAGAACCGGGTTATAGCCTTTTACTTCTAAGGCCCTTTAGCCAGAATAACAGAGAAGTCCATAGGTGCAATAGGGACTTTCCTCTTGTGTTGGCTCATGTGTTCGAAGATCCATTATGGACTTAGGGGAGTGAGACCAAAGGCAGAGGAGGAAACGGGGGTGGAAGTAGGAGCAACTACTATGGACACGGGGAAATGTGTCGAGACACTTGGTGGTGGCATTGAGAAAGAGGCCAACACTCCAATGCTCATGGAGTTAGGAGTCACTACAAGAGAGGGAACCGCAGGGGCGGAAGGGATCTATGAGATGAGGGAAGAAATGCTGGGGGACAGATCCGCAAGGGAAGAGAAGATGGAGGAAGAGGGAGGGGGAACGGTTGAAGACGGGGGAGAAGACACAACCAAAGGAGCAGTTGGTTGAGCGACATGAGGAGGGGAAGGAGGAGTGAGAGATGGAATGGTTGATACTTCACCGGTTGTAGATGTGAAAACATCCTGATTGGATGAGTCTGTTGGAGCACTGGCCGCTTCTTCTCTTCTTGGGGACACTAGGTCCACAACTTGTTCCTCGGCGGTGGAAGGAGGGCTTTCAAGGAGTTATTTCTGAGTAGTGCTTGCCTCTCCTTCTATATCTTTTCCTTTACCTTTAGGCAAGTGTTTCGGCCTGGTGGGTGCATCGCCCAAGGGAGAGGTGGTAAAGTCTACCCCAAGGTAGATGATACCATTTTTCTTGCACCAATGCTCGGTGCATTGCAGAGTTCCTTTGATCATTTCCTCTATAGTCTGAGGGGCATTGATTCTATCAATTTTGGAAAATGGCCAATTGTCCCCATCCGTGTCTAGATAAACTTGATCAACTTCTTGATCAGTTGCTTGGAAATCCTTTGGGATGATAGCCACACCATATTGAATGATCTCTGTCAGGGCCATGAGGGAGTGATCCTTTCGTCTAGGCTCAACTTCGTGATATAGATCGATGTAAATATCTTCGATCTGAGGGACATGAATTGGATCGATCTTTGCCCTTGGAAGGTAATCACGAGGATCAAAGGTTGGCCTTGCTAGGAAATTATGCTTCAAATTGAGCAATTCAAGCTCTGCAAACATCTCCCGAGCTTTGCTCTATGAAATGCAGGTGTATCTGCCCACTCTAAGGGGGAATGGAGTTCCACCCTTCTTCCTTTTTAAACACTTCTCATGGTATGTGATGAGATGTCTAGACAGCTCCAACAGGATCAGTTTGGGTCCCGCATACCTTGGCAATTTGGTGGGATTCCCCAAGAAGTTAACAGCTCTGAGATAGGTGAAAGTGGGGAATTGTGTGAATAATTATCCCCACTTCTTTATGGTGGTGACCATGCTTTTTGTCATCCGACCGTAAGTCATGTTGGGCCTCAAGAGGCAGATGACGCCATAGAAGAAGACGTCGTTGATTTTACTGAATTGGGCTATGTTATTCTCCAGTCTTAACTCTAGATAGTACTCATATATTTTGACCTGGGGACATACCCCATACCGATTCAATGCTAGGTAGTCCCTCTCTGAGGAAGAAATATATACCACATAGGAGTTCATATAGAACCTCCCAGTTGTTAAAAGTTGTTGAATTTTCTCTAAGATTGTGCTGCCGATAATCTCTGCCCATTCAAAACGATGATCAGGAACATTTTTATTCATTATTTCTAAATACCTGAGCATCCACTTGTGAAATTAATGGGCATCGGGTAGCCCAAGCACCCTATACAGGAAGGTGATTGTGTCACTCAGCGTCTCTGAAAATTCACTGTGATGAATGACTTGTGGCCACCTGCTTGTCACCTTATTATTTTTGAGGTACACCTCATTCATTAACTACACACATTTGTCTTCATTTTCAGTCCATGTCTTCATGCAGTCCTCCTACCTCACTGCTATGAAATTTTTGTGGTGAGGGATGCCCAACATGATCCAAAATATCAGGCCGTGAGGTTGATTATTACCTCACCCTTCTCATTTTCGACACATCTTGTGTCCATATTGTAAAAACGGCCCACCAACATCATAAATTCATTGTTGATTGCGCTCACTGGGATCCCTGCAGCAAAGTGCATACCACTGCCAACCAATTTATCCATCCACGAGCTGCCTTTGACCTTTTTGGATCTGGCCCAGAAGTCCTCCATGTCAATGTGTTCGAGTTCTGAATCTCTGATATCGAGATCACACTCTATAAGAGATTCAGGCATCCTGACCCTTTGGTATTTATATTTCATTTCTTACTCTGTTAGCTTGGCTTTACCCTTGGACTTGGATTTTTACTCGATGAAGACATGTGTGAATCTAAGTTCAGTTGTTGATCTGCAAGAAGAATCAGGGAAGTCCATCACAGAAGAGCCATGTTAGCCATTAATTCATCCATAAAAGCTTACAGAATGAAAAGTTAGCAATTTATGAGCCTCTGGGTGCAAGGCGTAGCTTTACTACAAGCTGCATGGACTTAGAAAAGCAAGGCGCACTTTGGGAAAGTGTTACATGGGAGAAAACAGTGCTAAAAGGGGTGCGGGGCGTGGAAAGGTTACACACAACATTCAGATGTTGGTGTCAAGGGATGTGCACTTGCGCCATTAAAATTCTTTAAGTGGGGCACAGATATGATTCGTGTAGCAAGGTCCCAGGATGCGTCATTGGCATAGATGTGGTGGATGCTGCATGAGAGTGAGGTGCACCAAGGGTTTAGTCTGTGCAGTGTGGGAAAGGTTTGCACAACATTCAGATGTTGTTGTAGTTGCTTTGGCACCAGCGCTTGTGCTTAGGGAATTTTGTAATGTTTATAAGGCATGGAGAAGGCTTATGCTGCATGCAAGGACAGTGCGCCTGTGGCATGACTGCATTTGATGTAACAAGAATGAAGCTTGCGCCAAAGTAAAATTAGTGGGTTGTTTGTAAAATTTTTATGATTTTCACTCTTTTGGTTCAGATTTTGATGTCTAGGAGGGAAAACTTAGCAAAGCAGGGAATAAGGGATAGATGAGTTTGAGTTGTTTTGTGGCAGAGTCTTCCAGATTTGTAGATCTCGAAGGAGCAGAATGGGTTTCGGAGTTGAGTACTTGGGTTTGCAAATGGGGCTATCCCTTTCTTCTAGATTCATCTCCTTCATCACTTAACCCTAATCACCTAGCTCAACATAAAAACTACAACAAATCCACAAGAAGAGCAAGGACCACTTACCATGAATATATAACGATAAAGGAGACAATGCGAGGTCCACGAACATGACAAATGGAAACACGTGGGGCTGACAGGAATGCTGACAAGTACAAAGGAACAACTTTTCACGTTTTTTGAATTGTGAAAATGACAGGTCAGATGTGCCTATATATAGCAAAAATTGTAATAAATGTGCCACAAACTTTTCCTATGGCACACATAAGTCGATGTCGACACGAAGGGATTCACGCCATGGCACAACTTTGAGAGGCGCAACATTTGGAGTGTTGACACTACATTATCAGCACCCACAATGCACTTTAGAGAGGTGGAACATTTTGAGTGTTAACAAGATGGTGCATGCGCCTTGGCGCACCTTTGAGAGGCGCAACATTTGGAGTGTTGACACTCCAAATGTTGCGCCAAAGGAATAGAGGGGTGTAGTTTTGGTTGATGTAATGTGAATGAAAACTGCGCCCAACCCAAAAATGTTGAAAATGACCAAGTTCTAAAAACTAGATTTTCCGTAAAGAGATTTTACGCCATTCCGGACATTAAGGGACCTCAACGGGGGACCAAAATGGAAATTTTGGTATGGTTACCCGCAAAATTTCCCTTGTCAATTTTACAGGATAACAGGAAAAAATCTAAATTACTAGAACATACTTTTTCTTTAAAAGAATTATCAGAGGTCACAAGGTTCACATTTAAGGGTTAGAAGTTTTCGTTAGGTTCAGGGAGAAATTTACCCCCATACCCACTCTCTAACAGGATCAGAGTTTCAACTTGATTTTTCTCATACTTAACACTTCCAAAATTTTCCTAAATCATTCCCATTGGATAGGAAATTTTATCACCTTTCCGGTGATATAAAGAAGTCCTCCTAACTCCTTTTATAACTCAAGTTATGAGCAAGGGGACTTTAAGGGTCAAATTTTTCCCAAGGGAACACGTGTCAAGCAGGGGTGAAAGGCAAATTTTTAGATGATGGGTCAGGGGGTGGCATTTGGAATTTTTCCCTTGCATGGGAGAAATTTCCCATTTGCGCTCGTGCCTCTGCAGGTCCTCCAAGGACATGTGGCGGCCTCAGAGTCATCGCCAGGGAAAAAGGGAAGGGCGGAGTAACGGAAGAATTTGGGGCATTTCGCCCAAGAGGGAGAGAAAAAAAAAATAATGCCCATACGCCTGCAGGTCTGCTAGGGACACGTGGTGCTCCATGGGCCATCACGGGGGTGAAGGAGAAGGAAAGGCTGTCAGCGGAGATTATTGGCTAATTTCATCGAAGGAGGAGATAAGGGGAAAGTTAGGCACGCAGGTCCGCGCATCCGCGGGAGGATTTCAAAAGGGCAGGGGTGGGTGTGTGGGGTCGCGGGAAATTTTAGGAAAAATTTCCAATTTTTTTTTTTCTAAATGTAAAGTTCGCAAAGGTTCTGCCCCTTCACCATGCCACGTGGCAGCCTGTGATTGGCTGTGGGCCGGTGAGGAAAGTTAAGAATTTTTTCCAAAATTTTCAAAAAGTGCTAAGGAAAAAAAATGTGTCGCGCCTCCGCTGCTGCCCTATGAGGACATGTGGCAGCCTCTTATTGGCTGTGGGCCGGTGGAGAAAAATTCAAAAATTTTCCAAAGAAAATTTTTCAAAAAAATTTCTAAGGGTAATTTTGACGGGAAATTTTTGGGCCGCAGGCCCGCCAAGGAAAATTTTCCCAAATTTTCCCGCCGAGGCATGAAAAATTCAGAGGGTCATAACTTAAGCTAGAAAGCTCGGTTTTGGGAAAACAAGGACTTTCTGGAAATCTCTCGATGCCCTCATTGCATAGGAATCATAAATTTTACTTTTTGATAAATTTTAAAGGTTCAATTTTACAATAATGATCTGTAGGATTTTAGAAAGCCAACTAATAATTTCCAACTTTCAAATTTGATTAAATTATATCTCCTCCTTCACTTAACATGCCAAATAGACATGGAGAATTGATCTAGGGAGGGCTTAAAGTGTTTTAGGGAAGTAAATTTTCTCAATTGATTTTAAGCTGCATTTTTTCAACAATTGACACAAAAACGACTGTTAGAGGGATTGGATTTGATTTTGCATTAATTTTACTTATCTTCTTAAGTTTTCTTTGTTAATTTGAGTTCCTTAATATCTTAGCATGTTAAATTATATCAATTCTAAGTTGATTGTTAAGTGCAAGTCCGAACTGTGCATTTTATTTAAATTTACCAGTTTTAGAATTTGCAGCAAAGTTTCACTTCAAGGAAAATTTTGTATATCTAATTTATCATTCAAGTGTAATATCTTATTTCTAATCTGGTCTAATACATTTAGTTGTATATAAGCAATTCATTTCAAAGCTAGATGGTAAATTCTGATTTCCAATTTCATATATTTCCAAAAGAAACAAGCAATAAACTTCCTTCATACGTATTCTCTTTCCTTTACAACTTAAACATAGATTCCAATCACAAGTTGATATTCTAATTCAACCCAACAATGCAATGAGAGACAAACTTGCAATTCTTTATTGATTTCAACAAAATATACATCTTTCAAAGTTATACTGTAACAACAAAATTATATTTCTTTCTTTCCAATAACCGAACAAAATACAAATGTCTTTCACAATTCAAATATATAACTTCATAATCAATTTCAACATCATTTATTTACCAATATACATTACAATTTCATCCACAACAAGTGGGAAAGGATTACAAATAAATATGTTTCTCAAAGGACTTTCAAACTGCATTTTTCCTTTGCTCCAGGACAACAACATGCACATTTTTTCTTTCTCCAAGTTGATCACAACAAAAGAGGGGGAAAGGAAATTCTCTCCACCCAACCAAGACATCCAATGAAATGAAAATCCTTACTTCATCATTGGCCCCCGAACCCCAGCCAAAATACAATAATAGATGCAATTTGACCCATGGCAACAACTGGCTTCCACAACACACAACATTCTTTCAAACATGCACATTTCAATATAAAACATAGTTCAACACAAAACAACAATTCACAACTGTAATTGAAAAACATTCCAATCAAAATTCAGGCTTGATCATGCAAGCCAAAGGAGCAAGGTCTATGAGGGAAGCTACTTATGCCTCCCAATTGGGAATTGGGCATCCACCAGTAACAAACCACCCAAATAATTCATCACACACATATCCTTATGGCCCCCAAAAATCCCTCCTTATGCCCCCCACAAGTAAGAAATGTAAGCTATTTCTTTTCCATGGTGGATCCAAAACCGAAACTCCCTCCACAAAACTCTGATGCCAATGGCATTCCTTATGCCCCCCTACATAGATTCCCCATAGTCTTCTCCTACACCATACCTATGGAAGTCTACCCAACCAGCCAACAAATACAATAAAACATCCTCCATTCACACACCACAACAAGAAAATAACAACAATTAAAGAAGGAATAAACGCCTACCTTTCCATGGTAGCTTTTGTTTCCAAACAGCAAGGTTAAAATGCCAAAAACACAGTCCAAAACAACAATCTCCCAAGCATGCAAAGCTTTCTCCAAACTTCCTCCAAAAGTAAGAGCTCCAACACAAGAAAAAATGTGCCCCCAATGAAGTTGCCAAAATGATTCAACCACCCAAAACAAGGAAAGAGTTTGAATTTTATAGAAGAGGGAAGAAGAGAGGATGATTTGGATCCATGTAGGATGCCACATCACACACCCTCAAATTCAAACACAAAAGACAAAATTCCTTCTCCCAAGCACAATAAAGAGGTGGGTGAAAATATGACAAGTTACTTGCACACTCCAAAAAGCCCACACCTCAAGGGATAGCAAAATTAAATAAAATGTAAGAAAGTGCAATAAAAAACATGCAACATGACTTAATAAAATGCATTATAAAAGTCACAAAATCACTTCTCCAACCATAAGTATGGTTGGTAAATTAAATTTAGAGGCATGGGACAAGGTTTACTTGTCCCACAAGCCTCCAAAAATAGCCCCCAAGGACATATTTGAATTTGTCATGGAGGTGGAATATTTCATACTCCAAAACTGACTTACACAAGCTCTTACACAACTTACACATCCCTTACAAATTTAATACAAACAACCAACAACTCTTATAATTACTTTTCCATATCCCAATTTAATTTATTTAAATTTTAACCATATGATTCCTCACATTAATCTACCACATTTAAAAAATTAAAAGAAGGGAACACATTACTAATAAAATACATACAACAATAATAAAAGAAACACATTAATAAAATACACAACCCCATGGTCACATGTAAAGTAATCCCCCCATGGGAATCCCTAACAAAACAACACACAACACAATAAAATGAGTTGCCATGGTGACCGTGTCGAATTCACCTAGAATTCCATTGTGGTTGGTATTTGATCCCCCGATGTTTGTTGTGATGTTTTTAACCTACAAAATACAAATACATCCTTTGGCCTCATGGCCATATCAGAACATCCAATATGATATAAATAAAATCACAAAATCATCTAAGTAAGTGAATCACAACATCATCGAAGTAACAACTACATCATTTTCTTTTTTTAATCAACAACCATGTATCATCATCAATATAATATCCAAATCACATGTCTGAACAACATCCATAGAACATCCATGTCAAATCATATATCATCATCCACATATAAGGTGTCTATAATAATCATCATACATCACAATAAATCAAGATCAACAATAATCCATGATCAATGTCTAACAACATACTAAATCAAAACATAATAATTTCCATAATGTGATCAATAGTGTCAGCATAAGTATCAAAAGGTGTCAAAGGGAACTGGGCACTAAAATGAGGATTAGAATTTTGAAGTAAATATTGAGCCCATTTACGTCACTTGGTTATAGAGGATACATGAAGAAACCATTTTTCAATTATACAATTATTATTACAACCTTTTTTTCTTCATTACATTCATCACGATCATTGTTTCCTAACTCATTAGATTCATCATAAAGAAAAGAAATAGAAGAAACAAAGGATGAATTACAAAAAAGAAATTCAAGGATTTTAACATTCATGTTCTCAATAACTTCACGTTTTGCAAGATCCTAGATCTTTAGAAATTTTGTTTTACCTCCATCTCCTACAATGATACAAGGATAGGAGGTTTGATTTAACTTCTTCTTTTTCTTGTTTAGGAGTGAAGATGGAGGCAGGGCTTCCAAATGTTCTTATATGCAATACATTAGGTTTCTTATTAGTCCAATTTTCTATACAAGTAAATTGAAGAAGGGATTTAGTAGGGAATCTGTTCAAAATATAATAAATGGTATTCATAGCTTCAACCCATAGAAATTTAGGGACTTGGGATGAATGTAAGATGGTTCTATCCATTTCAAGAATGGTGTGGTTTTTCCATTCTGCTATAACATTCTATTGAGGATAATAGGGAGTGGTGAAGTCCCTTTTAATTCCACATTCGATATAGAATGAATCAAATGCTTTACTAATGTATTCTCATCCATTATCTATTCTAATATTATCTTGGGAGATGAAGGAAACATGATATTTTTCAGTTTGAAAACATGTAACGAGGGATGTGAACAAGGAGTAAAAAAGATTATTCTTTTTTCACCATGATGAGAAGTTGGAATCTACGTTTGAATTTTTAAACATGTCCCTGGGACAACTGTTGGAATCATAAAAAAACTTCAAGTATGTGTTGACTGCCACATTGTAACCAAGTTTATCTCCAAGATTGTTGTGAGACAATTTATGAGAGATGTTAATTGGTTCCATCATTTCAAAATAGGACAATGTTCTTCTAGATATTATTGGTAATTCTATGTGAAAACATATGTAAACATAAGTTGATAGTGTAATAATTTACACCATGTCAAACCTGCAGCAATAAAGAAGGAACCAACTTTTGTTTTTAATTTTATTAAAAGACTAGCATTTGAAGATTTAGACCATGTCATCAAGACTTCATGTAAAATAGCATGTGTGTGTATGTATATATATGTAATGTATATGTACATATAATATATGTATATATATATATATATATATACAAAGTGCATCGTTACATTTATGTATTGATGGGGTGTTAATACAAGCCTTCTTCTATAATATCATTGAGTTGTCATGACATTGAAATGTTTATAGGAAACTTGTGCATGTGTTGGATGATAAGCCGGGGGAGGTGGATCGAAAGAAAAACAAAAATATGATGGTTCTTTGCACCAACTTTCGGTATAATATATGGTACGTTTGTCTTCAATAGTTGTACTATAATATGCTTACGTTAAATCTCTCATTTGAGATTAAATTACACATTCAAAATTATCTATCCTCATATATTTTTTCTAGTGTATAATTAAATATTTCTGAATTTTTTTCACATCCCTTTTTGGAAGAGGTTAAACTAACTTTAGATTTAACATCCCTTCTAGCGTACCTTACTAGTGTAATTCATGCAGTGTAGATTGGTTAAAGAAGTGTATAACCCGTTTAATTTGATTGTTTAATGACGGCTTCTCAAAACATATCTCAGTCATATAAGACGGGACAGCAATGTATCAACCGATAATGGTCGTCAAATCTCATCTCTGTGAGGAAGAAGAACATATTCCTGGCCAATGAAATGCGTCGTAAGGATTCCCTCAGTACAATCATACCCCGTATGTGGGCCACAATTAAAAGATTCCAGACATTGTCAAGACTTTTATTTAATCTCAACGACAGGTGAAACTTCAGTCTATTCATCTTTGTCATCAACAGAAGTCATTATAATCCAAAATCTCTATCAGTGGATGCACAAGCATATACGACCACGCCCTCTAATCTCATGAGTGTGCAGAAAATCTCATGGACAAGCGCTTTTTAACATATATATGTACGTGCCATCTCCAGGAATCTTTTCCATGGGATTCTACTACTAGGTATGGGTAGGACTCAGATAAAAACGTTACTAGTTGTTTCGGCATATACTGTACAGTAATTGAAAAATTGCATGCAAAAAATTATCGCAGTACTTTACATTTACGTAAGAAAATGAAAAAGTTCGTTCGTTAACAAAGTTTGAATTGACAGGCATGGTTAGGTTAAGTTGAAATTCAAAAGTTTGTTTTGAGGAACTGTGCAATGATTACAGAAAAACTACGCATGGATGAGATTTGACAACCCACCTCATTGGTCATTTTCGATAGTGTCACTTGTACTATACAAATATACATTTTTCTATCTTATAATATTGTTGATATATTAGGTCGGAAGCAATTTTTATTGCGGGAGAATTTATTGTAAAGTGTCAAACTTTTTGGCAAGATTTTTGTAGTATCTTTTCTTTAATTGTTCTGTTATTTAATATAGTAGAAGCTATTTTAGGAAGAAAGATAGTTTATGGTATTAGATATTTTACTAACCATTAAATTTCCTATTTTAAAGTGCATAAGCAATATTAACTAAGGCCCCAGGAACACACTCAACATCTTTCCAATCTTCATCTTTTCAAATTTGTAGCCTTGACGTTTGATCATGGAGAAGAATTGTAAGAGCATTGGGATATGAGTGGGGAGTGATTCCCAATACCAACTTTGGTTTAGATATGGGTAATAGTTTACTCTAAAGTGTATCTCTTTCTACTCTCCTCCCACTTCCTCGGTAAGTGCATTTTCATCTTGTAAATCTAACCCTTTGGAGAGCACTTGTATTATCACTTCCCACGATTTATAAATCTCTTTCCCATGTTCATCCATTACCTCTTTGCAAATAACAAAAAAACGTCCTTATGTAGGTTGTTTTGGTGCGAGTCATTTTCCACATCACGTGGTAAGTCATCTCACTTAGGTGAGGTCATAGGTCTTACGTGTCGTAAGGGTTATAACAGATTCGTTTGCGTCATATGCATCAGGGCATCATTATGGGAGTTACTTTCACTCCGGAAATGTAACTCTCATTCTCCACTTGAGGATGTATGATTATATCCACTAGGGGTTACACAAAACCCCCTATTTGTACCCCTTCCCTTTTTTAGATCTATGAGAGATGGTGAATTATATTTTTCCCTTTCCTTTCTTTGCATGCACATTTCATGGTTGATGCTCGCTCCTCCATGGAACCTTGTCGTACTGCTGGAATGCAACTGGTTGATGTTCGCATTATCCCTCAGATCCTCGTGTTGTCATGTTTTCACTTTTTCGTCAAGTTACATTCATAAAAAATAAAGGTTCCCTATTGAAGAGAATAGACTAATAGTACATTACATGAAATCAATAGGTTGTTTGGGCCGTTTGCTAATATCCCTCCTCCCATGAGGCCACACAACGTTATAGTAATAATCTCCTAGTCCAATTCAGCATCTAAGGAATATCGTAATTTACTACTATAGCCAATAGGATTCCTTGCTTCTTCATTTTACATTATTCCTTTTATTGGAGAGGAAGATGAAAAAAACCGTTGCCTAATGCTTGTACGTATGCAGTAAAAAATTCTATGATTCCATGATTTATGATGTGGAAGAAGCACTTGAAATATTTGCCATGGTCTATTGTAGGAGTTGGAAACCAATTAAGCCTTGCAAATTAATGATAAGAGAATGGACATGGTGTGAATGGGGTTCAATGCCTCAAGGACAGGTCTCACATATTATAGAGGAAATGTTTGGATTCCACTCTTTCTTAACATCTAAACTCTGGGTATTGTATGCAAGATTTGTCTATCCATTAGTATTGTAGTGCTTAGAAAATTGAGAGACACCTAATTTTTTGGATAGTGAGTGTACATGGTTGTTTTAGCCAAAATTGAATTTAATGTCGAGTGAAAAGATTGAATGCAACGAATGTGGCCCTAGTTATGCGTTCAACTCATGATTTACTGGTAGGGGTGGTGAGCGGCCCACTGTACTCCACCCAAAGATTATAGAGGGGGTTACCTTGTGTTACTGCTCCTCAACTTCAAGTCGTTGGGCAAACCTCAATTTCCTCTAAATTATTAACAACAATAAAAATATATTTTAAATTTTTAATATTAAGATTCAAAGTGATATAATCACGGAACCAAAATTGTTTTATAAATTATCACATCTTAAATACCTTAATCCACGGGAAAAAATTATGAGACACAAACATACTAATTGAGTGTCACTTTGTTATTTATAAAATATCAATCTCACTTCAAAATCGTTATTCATTCCTTTCGATAAAAGATTTACAAAATTTTGGGTATACTAAAAGTTTATTTGTAAACCAAATATATATTGTAAGATTAAGGGATTTGTAAACAAGTCATATAAAATAAAAAAATATCGAGCCCTAAAAAAAGCACTAGGAAAAGCATTGCGAGCCCTAAACGATGCCCTTCAAACCCTAAATGGACTTTTGCAAGTTCTCCAACTTTGGGAGGTGGCGATGCTAGAATATCTGTATATAGCGGCACTGGCTCAGGGAGCGGAGATAACATTGTGCAGGTATAGATTAGCGATGGCGTGGGAGGCTCGGGACTCCCCAGCGGCCGATCCAAAGGCGATGGAAGTTGTGTTCCTTCCCCCTATCTAGTTGTGACGACCAGATTTCTTGTAGTCCACGATGGGGATTTCGGTGATGGTAGTTTGTATGGTACGCTGAGGAGTGGAAGATCTTCGCCCACCTCCACTAGTGTTGCAAATTTATCAGGTTATGCGTTATGTTTTAGCGGTGTTTGAAACATTCACTCCGCCCTAGGTTCGGGTACTGTGACCATAGGCGAGGTGGTTCATATTGCTTCTCCTGTGCGTGTATCTGCTGCTAGAGTTCATAGGGGGTCGGGGAACTATGTCTCCCCTGCCCAGATGCCTGCTAGTTCTATGGCGACAACGTTGGGGGCGGATCAAACAATGACGACCATGGAGTTGTGTCCTTAAGGGAGGCATTGCAAAGGATGGTTGTTCCCACTCCTATGGTTCTAGCAGATAATATCCCCTATGTCTCCTTTGGGAAGAGGTGCTCAAATCTGAATCTTTCTTTTAAGACCATGCCCTAATATGCAATTTCAGTGGTTTTTGACCCACCCTTCCTACTCTCCACGAATGAATTTCAAACCACTGGCTTTCCCTTTTGGAAGGCAGGGTAGACATTTACCCTTGTGTTAAGGATTTCTTTATTGTAGCTTTTTCTTCTATTATTGATAAAGAGACGATAGTTGAGGATCTTTGGACGTATTGAGACATTGTCTTGCAAATCACATTGTATTAGTTTAACGCACTTGCCATTGCAATTTTGGGACCAAGCATGTCTTGTCTCCATAGGAAATACGCTAGGAAATATCTTGAGCATAGATGATCAAACCATGGATTTTATTCATACAACCTATGCCCGAATCCTCATTGAGATTGATACCTCTAAAAACCTACCTCCTAGTATTGAACTAAAAGTTCAAAATAGATCCTGGAATCAGCGTCTTGATTATAAAGGCTTTCCCTTCCGATGTATAAACTGTTTTGCGTTGGGGCATATTGATACAAATTGTAAGATTGTTGAGAGCAAGAATGAACGGAAAAGTAAATCTTCGTGGTGAAAGAATGTAGATCCTAGTTAGCTATTTGTCCAACCAGATAGTGATTTAGAGGATGCTTCTGTGCAAAAATTTGAGTCTGCTCCAGAAAATGTGATATGCTCTCCTCCTCCTAATCGGATTGGGCAAGCATTGCCCCTTGCTTCTATTGTGGATGTCATTTACTCTTATCTAGTTCAAAAGGAAAATCTAAATCCAAACAAGGGTGATGGTTGGACTACTATGGGGAAGAAAAAGAAAAAAAACAAGTGTAAATGATCCCCCTAAAATGCATTTAAGATCACATGGGAAGGATCCTCAAAAATGAGGTGTAGCATTTTTGGTGTTTGTTGTTGGTTTCTCTTAGCCGGTGGTAGAGGTTGCATCTTTTGGTCTTCATTGTTATCTCTTTTCTCCACTTGTGAATTTTGTGGTCCCTTCAAAACCAAATTATTTACCTAATCTAAAAAAAAGATTAAGAGATAGGAAATAATAACATAATAATATCTAATTTTGTGACTCTAAAAAGCATTGCTCTTATAAATACACTTAGGGGAGAGGACCCCATAACCGTGCACCCTAACTTTAGGGGTACGTAGATATATGTAGGAGTCTCATCAACATACAAAAGTTATATCATCGTATAGCGTATCATCATGCCACATTAGTATTTTCGTTTTGCGTGTTTATTTGGAGGGAAAAGTAGTTTTTAAATTGATTTAAAATGAAATATATATATATATATATATATATATATATAAAGCATTTGAAAGACGTACCAATGACGGAGGGCCCTATGTGTCACATTGTCATTGGCTCTTAAAAAGTGTCATTAATTAAATAGTGAACTAGTAGTCATTTTTTCAACAACCAATGGTGAAAATCAATGTACATATATTGGTACGTGCACAATTATGGGGTCCTCTCCCCTAATCAATAAAAATACAGTTTCCATATATAAACATTTGTCAATGACGGCTAAATATTATCATTACAAAACGTCAAAATAGGTATAAAAGGTCTGGGGGCATCAAATCTCAAACTGTTCGTTCCATGTTCAACTGCCATAAAAAATCAGGCAATCATTATAACCATAACTCGCCGGCCCCGCCAAAAGATCATTCCCAAACCAGGAGAAATTGGCCTCTCATCGCCTTAGTCAACTAATTTTTTTAATTTAGTTTGATGTCGGTACTGAAGATTCTAGATGCAGAGCATTAATGAAGAACCACGTGCATATCCTGAAAACTCCACTTTCACTTCATTCCAGATGCAAACATACCAATATAAGCGACTACGTCGTTTTCTGTACATAATCTGTAGCTTTTCTAAACTGGATTCAATTTGAACAATCTGATCGGGAGCCCCTTCTCGAACTCTACGAATGGAAAAACCAGCGGAACATCATACCCTACCAATTCCCATCTGCACATTTATGATCAAACATTCAAAACTTGCTTAAAATTTTCAATTAAAATCAAAACATGGTGAAATTTTCAAAAAAAATGAAGACCTGGAAATAAGTTTGAAATATTTTATTGTATACCGGTAGTTGAGTACAAGGTGATGCAGAAAAATAGCGATCTCTGCTTTCGCAAGTTCGAGTCCCGTGCAGAGTCTCGGCCCTCCTCCAAATGGCGTAAAATATGTACCACTTTCCACATTCTAAACACATAATTTAGGGTTAGTTAACTTTAAACATCAAATATTCCGATGGACAAAACCCTTGTTAATTAAAATACGTACCTGCCATCTCCAGGGATCAAATTCCATGGGATTCTCATAAACCATGTAGTCTAAATGCACCGCATCAAAAACAGGCAGAACTTTCCATCCCGCAGGTATTTCGTATCCTGTATAAAAAACCATTCATGTACAAAAAAATTTCTCAATCTTCTCTTGCCATAATAAATTAATTTTTTTAATGCTGGTACCTTTGAATTCTACATTTTTTAGGGCTTTCCGGTGCACAAATCGGACCACGTTACCCAGCCGCAGGGTCTCGTTGATGACCTGCAAACAAAGCACTGCGAGTGTAAACATATAGGGAACTTTTTAAAAATCGCGCTCCCCCTACTCAGAAATTAATGGAGAGAGAATGTAACGAACACATTGAGTAAACTCCATGCGTTTGTAATCCTGCCAGTCCAGGTTTGAATGCGGCCGCTCTTTCGCTTTCAGTATACCCAAATGTTCTGACTGCAACACAGATTTACAGAGCTCATTACAAATCAATGGCAGGAAACAGTAACATTACTCTACTATTGTGAGTGGTCCATCAGCAGGGGACCACTTTATCGTTAAGAAATTTCATTATCCATTTCTCGGACTGTGAGTGGTCCTCATCTTAAGTAATCTACTGTGATGGATTGCTTGAGTTATCCAAAAGAATATATGATAAAAATAACCTCACACTTTCGAATTTTTCAATTTTATTTTAATAAAATGTTTGTACCCGGAGCTGTTTCGTGGACTGTGGAGATCGGGCCAAGAAAAACAGTGCGAGTGTCAAGGCTACCGAGGAAGTCTCGTGGCCAGCAAAGAGCAAGTTAAGAATCAGATCCATAGTCTGCTCCGTCGAAAGATTTCCCTCCTCCATTACCGTGCTTAACAGGTCCTGAATTTTCATGCCCGGATTGCTTCTTCTCTCCTCCATTTTCTTCTTCACGGCTTCCAGTATATTTGCTCTCGACTGTGGAAACCAGAGAAACAGATTCAAATAAGAAATCCCACCTTAGAATTGACGAACCCACAAGCAGAGAGGCTTCACCTTTAAAGCTTTCCAGTAAATAGTTCCAGGAATATTGATCGGTGCAGATACCACTCCTTTCATGAAAGAAAAATACTCTTTCATTAGATACTCCGTCTGGGGCTCCCACGGACTACAATTCATGATTTGCTTGGCCATTACATTGAAAGTGTACTGCATCCAAAGCAGCACCATTTGAGGTTAAAATGTAGGAACATGGAATGACTATATCGAGCTATGGAAATTAATTTAAAAAAAATTGAAAGTCATAATTATGTTTTTGATTAAACTAAGTACAAACGAATTGAAAAACTCAAAGTAATATATGAAGCAGAGAGAATGCTTGCCAACCACAGTAAAACAACAGGCAAGTTCTGTAGCTTTGGGCAGTCCATTGATCAACAGTTAAAGCGGATTATTATATGGATAACAACAATGACAGTTGAGGTAATCCGTGACTCTAACTGCCATTTTTGTTAATCATATAGTAATCCACTTCACTGGGGTCAATAGGCTGTCGAAAGTGTGAAAGGCGTGATCTTTTCATACAGGGAAGCAACAAAAGGTATTCTGTTAGTATACGCGAATTGGAAAACACAAAGTATATGAATTGAAGAGTATACTTGCTAATCACAAACTTCCTATCCAACAAGTATCTATCTTGGAAACTTTGAACTCACAAAGTGCATCAACTGGAGAAAATGCTTGCTAACCACATGAAAACAATAGGGAGGTTCCTATTCATCAGGTATCTATCTTGGTAACATTCAATGGCCCATTGACCCACAATCAAGGCGGATTACTATATAGGTAACAATTATGACAGTCAAGGCCGTAATAATGGACCTTAACTACCATTATTATCAATTAACAGTAATCCACTTGACTGCATCGATAGGCTGTCCAAAACGTGAAAGTATGTGATCTTTAAATACAGGCAATCAACACCTTCTTGGCCTCGGCCTGAGCAGAGAAAACATGATTTTCCTTCCAGGACTTGACGGTAGAAAGAGCGTGTAAATCAATATCCTGTAAAAGGTGGCTCCGAATCTTAGCGTTGCTCATAAAATTCAAAGCTATGTGTCGCATCTGTTTGTGCATTTCTCCCACCAGAACCAGCATAGACCATTTCCCCAAAATGCCGCCGATAGTAGTCGGATAACTGCACTCGAACAGTCTGCCTTCATTTTGAAGAATATAGTTGTTAAGCTCCGGGTCGGCAGAGACCACAGTTGGGTATCCGAAAAGATGCGACTTGAATATTTTCCCGTACCTGCCATACAAATTCAGAAATTAGCCGGCCATTAAATTCGTTTGATGACTACACCGGAATGAAATTATGTGATGAAAAAATACCTAAGTGTATGGTGTTCCATGAACGTTCCAGGTGTGGTAGCCAAATGAGGTTTCAGGTATGATATTGTCTCTCCCAATAGCGGCCATCCCATTCTTCCTGGGGGAAGTTTCTTCCTACGCCTACCTCCACTGGGATTCGATCTCTCGACCAATTTCAATACAATCATGACCACCATCGCTAACAATGATATCATAAGGATTGCAGGTTTAATGGATTCCAGTGGAGCCATAGGAATTCTATTCCACTCTCTCTCTTCGTCTCCGTCTTCGTCTCTGCTTGGCCTTATATGTACATTGTTCCCCGTCAACGGCTATCCTGTTTACCGTTTTCGTCCGTATTAATTTTTTTAAAGATGCCTTTCCTGTCAATTCGCCAAGTACAGATTGCTTATTATTTGGCTGATAACCATAGCCTTTTCCCTGTGGCGAGTTAGTATACATTATTTTAACGACGAAAGATAGTCTAGAAATTATCTCACTTGGATATTATATATATACATCTTTTAAACAAATGTTAAGAGGGCCCACAAGGTTTAATTTTTTAATTTTTAATTTGGATCCATGAAAGATGGCCTCAATTTAGCTACATGCCATTTTATTGGATTTGAAAATATCTTTCAAGTTCCAAACTCTATCATATGTTTTAGATATTGTGATTTATAAAATTATTTTATAGTTGATTAAGGGTCGTTATTCCTTTCAATTTTTGTAAGATTACAATTTATGTCCCACCTCCTTGTTTATCTTTTGGAATTATGTATCCCCACATAAATATTTATTTGATATTATGTAAATGTTAAAAATGTAGATTTAAATTGATTTTTACTAGATTATCATCATTTTTGGGATTTTTAAAAGTAATTTGAAAAATGATCTCCATGAGTAGCACTTTAAACATTTGTTACTAGGGGAAGAATAATCAAGGAAAGTTACCAAGATGCTATGTGAAAGACTCACAAGGAACTTTCATAAAAAGAAACATTTTGTGAGCCATTTCAAAAGGGCATGCCATCGATGAAAGAGAATAAGTTTTTTTGCATATGCATATATAGAAACGAAGGAAAATATTGTATATTTTTTAGTTCTTCACATTCTCCTTACTCTTTTGGAAGCTTCAAAAAACACAAAAAAAATGAATTGGTTTCGAATTGCTCAATAAAATGCGCTACACTAGCTAAGGCCTTAGCAAATATGGTCAAGAAATATAGAAACCTCTCAACGATGAATTTTTGTCTTTGATACACCACATAATTGTCTTAACCCACCACAAGTCCCACTTTCATTACAGTAAGCATGCATCCTTAACAACTTACTAAACAGTGGCGTTAAAATTATACTCATATATATGGAAAGTATTATTTTAAACATACTATTTACAGTTATTATGGTATAAGAGGTCATGATTCTATTCATTGTTGGAATATCCAATTTTGTTATTTATATGGGAAGTGCAACCACGATAGCTCTACATGTTGGTTACTTGTCATCGCTATAGATAATAGTCTTCGAAATAAATAATAAAAAAAAATTGGGTGGGCCACCCCTCTCAAGTGGAAGGAAATCAATTTATCCTCACAGTTTCCTATGTTCATCAAAAATAAAGATTAGGAGCAATGGGGTCCATTGCTATTAAAGAAAGGTTAAATGATAAACATGGAATTCAGAGACATTATTTTGGGTAAAATACTCAGAAAACCATTACATTATTAGAATGTCATATTTTCAGGGTTATGTCTCATAGACCATTGATGAAAACTTTAAACTTTAATATGTATTGGAAAGCTCACAAATAAGCTAGTTTAAATTCCTTCTATATATGCCATCAAGGGCTAATAAACTATAATGGCACATACAAATACAAAATATAACGAGGTATAAAATAGATAAAAATAATATAAATACATTTTACTATTTTTTGGAGTATCACTTCATGAAAAAACCTCTCAAAATTTTGTGGAAACAAATATTACATGATTCTTCACATCTGTATACGTCTTATTTTTCACTTACTAATGACTAATATCTGTAAGTTATTAATGAATTAATTCATGGAGTGAGTTCTTTAAGGGCAACACGTGAAGTGGGGTTTGTGTTGGTTCATAAAACCTTGTGATTTATCTTTTTGCAACTTTCCCTAGATATCCCTAACATGCATTATCCTTCATACTACCACTTTACAACCACTTGATACCTTTCACACTACCTCCTTTGATGTCTTCTTAGAGATCATTTATATCACCTTTATACTGTAATGGGTAAGTGCAGGAAGTTGATGGACAAATATAGGGTCATCCGTGGACGTCATATTGCAAAAAACAACGAAATCTCAACTTGTAGGGATTATTAGCTATACACGCACTCTAAATTAGAAAAAATTATATAAATATGAATCGTAGCATTCGGAATCTAGTTTCTAAAATACTAATTTTTGTAAAAAACGGACAAGTTTAGCTATATTAAACACTTAAAATTATATGACTTAGTTTTTTTTTTTTGAAAAAACTTATAAGATTGTAGTCCATTTGCCCGCATTTTGGATGACCAAATCTTGTTTTTTTTTTTTCCTTTGGTGAAATGTTAGATGTAGTTGTCTATCTTGGGATGGATTTTATTTTGTATTTTTTTTAGCAATATTTTTTTTTTATGATTTTTTCCATGAAAGTGGTCTGAAAATATTTAGAAAATGGAGCGCTTTCCATTTGCCCGCCATAACTATATCAAAAAATATCGAAATCAATTTTTTTTTTAACGTGTATAGAATTTGTCCACGCTTGGGATGGTATAAGTTTTATCATATTTTGATAAGCGAAACAAAAGTTACAGTCTTAAACGTAGACATGAACATTCACGGGAAAAAATGTCTTAAAGACCTATTGTTAGTAAGAAATTATAAAATGATATTTATCTTATTCTATTCACTTTAAAAACAATATTTCTATGAAGCTAAGAGTCTCCCCTACGTGATGGCACCATTTTTGTGAAATGTTTTCAGTTTTTTAGCATGGTTCAAGTCTTTGGAAGAGTAGATTTGAGGTTTTTTGACCTTTTACACTTCATAATGACCTTCCATAGCTTTGGTTGGGGAAAAACAAAGATTTTCCGAGGCTTAGGTTCGGCAGATAGATCCGCGATCACGATTTTTTTAACAATACCATGAGCGCACTTTATAAACTGTGAGTGCGGTTTATAAAGTGCGCTCGCGGTTCATAAAGCACGCTCGTGGTTCAGAAATCATATTTACACACATCCCAATGTTTGAATTACCATGTGATTTTTACTCTCTGACCTTACCATATGAATTACTACGAAATTCTGTCTTTTTCTGCACATTTTTCTTATCACCAGAAGCAAAACATCATGGGAGACAAAAAATGAAGTCAAAAAAGGAAGTCATTAAGTAAAAAAACACCAAACGAATTAGAGGCCAACAAAATTCAAAATGCTGAGCGAATGCGGAAACTTCGTGAATCTAGAAGAGGTTCATCTTCAATCCCAACTATTGTAAGCAATGAAGAACTAGGTAATGTTTCTACTGTCAATGTTGAAGTTGAATTAAATACTCGTGATGAAGAAGTTTTTACTGTCAATGTTGAAGAAGAATTAAATACTCATGATGTAGCAAATGTTGAAATTGAAGGAGACAATGAAAATGTGAATAAGGAAATTCATGTTGAAACTGTAGACAAGCAAAATTTGACAAAAACACCTCCTAGGATTTTACGTAAGAAACCTAATTTTTTATTGAAATTGATGAAAACATTTTGAAACCAATGTCTGACAAACTTTCTGAACGACAAATCAGAAGAAAAGCCACTGAAATTTGGGATAATCATTTTGAAATTTTAAATGATTCCCAAAGATGTCAGTTGTTGGTTAGTTTGATGAAATTGATTAAAATGAGACCTACATTAAACACCTTAGGATTGACAACATCTAACATACGTGGTCAAACCTCTACAATTGTTGAAAACCTTCATGATGCATATCACATTGTTGGTGTCAAGAGACGCACTAGGGATAGTAATATTGTGCGTCGTGTACTTGCTACTAGTGTTGTAAGTGAATCAATAAAAAAACAACGTTTGATTACGCAAACAAGTCGAATGTTGCAAGTTAATCGAAAAACTCTAATGAAAGCAATTGAAAGACGTAATATCCTTCAATCACTCAATAATGTCGATTTTTGGGCATTTTCTGCTAGAGCACCGCGTAAGGACAAAAATAATTCTGATGCTATAAGAGAAGTTGTTATTAAATTTTGGCATGATAACACTAGAGTTTCACCTAATACAAGAGATGTTATAAAACGGAGAGTTGGTTCTACTAATCGTGAACCACATCCAAAGCATTTCTTAGATATGACTCAAACTCAATTTTTTCGTAAGTTTGAACAAGAGAATCTGGAAATTAAAATTAGTCAACGTTTTTTTGAAATGTTGAAACCATTCTATGTGAAAATCAACCATGCTTGCACCACTTGTTGTTGTAGGCAACATGTTGAATTTGCGATGCATTATGCTAAATTTTTACGTATTCGTTCTAATTTTCATTCTGAAACTATGTTATCTGAATGTGGTGTTCAAGTTCCACCAATATCTTCCAGGGATTTCATTCCTACTATATTTTGTGAAAAGAAGTTGGACAATTTTTTTATAGTTAGGATTGTTTAGATGGAAGTTGTAGTACATGCGGCGGATTACCTAAATTGGAAAGTTGCATCCATGAGCAAATTGAAGGTACAATAGGACATAATTTAGTTGAATTTGATAAATATAAATCAGTTGCATACCAGTTGAAAGATGGAAAAGAGTCGAAACGGTGTGAGCTAGTTACAGAACAAATGCCCATTTTTCAATTTATGAGAAAATTTAAGGATGAAATTGTTTATGAGTATGCGAGGCATACACATAGAGCTCGATGGTTGGATGAACAATTCAAGCTATGCAAAGACACATTTCCTATTGGTACTATTGTTTCAGTGGTCAATTTTGCAGAGAATTACACATTGCAACCACAAATGGAGGTTCAATCGCAATATTACAACTCAGTACAAGTTGCCATTTTTGTGCATATAACATTTCTACATTCTCCTGACAGTACAGAGAATGATCAAAAATTTTTAAGAGAGTACCACTTTTATATCAGTGATGATCGTACTCATTCTACTGAATTTGTGCAAGGGTGTTTCCAGTTATTTTATGAAAACTTGTCTGATAGGGACATCCACTTCAAACAACATTATATATGGTTAGATAATTGCATGTTTCAGTTTAAGAATGCACGAATGTTTTATTGGATGAGCAGAATGCACGTCAAGATGGGTGTGCAACATATTTGGAGTTTCACTGAGGTTGGACATGGAAAAGGAGAGCATGACGGTGCAGGGGCATGTGTGAAAAGAGCTCTTGTAAGAGAAGAGTTGAAGTACAAAGATGGTGCTAAATTAAAAGATGCAAAGAGCATAGTGGAATGGTGTACTGACAACATGGCCTGAGGTTCTCAAGAAAATTCCACAGTTTGCAGATATTTTTGGTTGATAGAGGAAAAACATATTGCTAACTACGAGGATTGAATGACACTCACTGGGTCCAGTGATATGCACTCATTTTGTAGCTCAGACGCTACTTCGTGGGCCATATGGACAAGAAAATTGACATGTTTTTGTGCATCTTGTATCGAATTTGTCACTGCTGAGTGTGATTCACAAGAATGGGTGGAAGGATGGATTTGTAGGCCTCTAACTTCGCTTCCTAGTTATCAACCTCCACAAGCATTACAACTTGTTTCTACAGATGAAGTTACAACATCCAAGGACTTTGACGAAATTTTGATTTTGGTGCGACAAGGTATTTATGGTTATTTATTTAATTTTTGTATTGAGTTATGTCCATTGAAATTTTAATATGTAATTTAAATTTGAGTTGTTCAACCTTGGTTATTTTTTTGTAGGACATGTGTTTGCAGTAATTGCGACAGAAGACAATAAAGAAGGAACAGACTATTTCTTATGTCGTTGCATCGAGGAAAGAAAGAAGTTGACTTCTCCTATTATAGATGGCGAAGAGATTGAGTATCCTACAGGGTCAGTGGTAGTTACTGGAACTTGGCTTCGATGGTATCCATTAAAAAACTCCTTTGTTTGGGTGTTTGAAGACTTTGAGACACACAGGAAAATACTCTTATATTCACATCTAGTTCTAGCGACAAATATTCAGTTGTATAGATATCGAGGAAGGCCTAATAACAAGATTCTTTGGAAGGTTCAAGAGTCAGATCATGAAGCAATCTTGTCTGCTATTCAGAGTAGATCCGATCCTGATGGTTCATTGGAATGAATTTACAATGCTCATGTCTGGTATATATTTAATTTCTTTTCAATTTATATATATATATATATATATATATATATATATATATATTTTTTAATTTTTTTAGTTTAAAGATCTAGATTTAAGTTTGAATATATTTTATTTTAAATTTGTGTATTTTGTGTACATGTATATAGATAGTATATGGTTTTGATTTGAAACTTAAATTTCTTTGACTAACAATTTTATGTTTAGGTTAGTGGTGCCAGAAAAGCTTCCACCTTCACGTGGTTGGCACTGTTAGTAGAGAATTTTAAATTTTCGAAGCTAAGAGAAGCTTTCATTGTTTGAAAAAGTTGTAAATTTTGAAAAAGTCAAGTAAATTTTGAAAAAGTTGTAAATTTTGAAAATGTTGTAAATTTTGAAAATGACTCCTCTAGGTGCCACGGAGTCTGAGTAGTCACCCATCGAAGTTGAACGATATTTTGGTCTCAGGGCTCTTAAGGGACTACGCCCGAACGAAGTAGCCCGGAAGCAACGACCCTTTCACATACCAAAACACCACCTCCTCTAGCATTCACCTGGCCACTCAGATGTGCCGGCGTAGTCGGTTTAGTGCCACGACCCACCATTTGCAAAATATAGCGTTTGACAACCTTACATTGGCTCCAACTGCACTATTTCACGCGTTTGTAAATAATAGGAGAGAGAGAGCACCGAAATGAGAAGAAAAAAACTGAGAGAGGCTATTATAGAGGGTTCGTACACCGAGGTTTTGGATCAAATGAAGCCTCTCTAGGTGCCACAGAGTCCGAGTAGTCATCCGTCAGAGTTGAACGATATTTTGGTCTCAGGGCTCTTAAGGGACTACGCTCGAACGGAGTAGCCCAAAAGCAATGACCCTTTCACGCACCGAAACACAACCTCCTCTAGCATTCACCTGGCCACCCAAATGTGTCGGCACAGTTGGTTCGGTGCCATGACCCACTGTTTGTAAAATATAGCGTTTGACAACCTTACACTGGCTCCAACTACACTATTTCACGCGTTTGCAAATAGGACAGTGAGAGCACCGAAATGAGAAGGAAAAAACCGAGTGAGGCTATTGTAGAGGGTCCGTATGTCGAGGTGCTAGATAAGACGAGGCCTCTCTAGGTGCCACAAAGTCTGAGTAGTCACCCGTCGAAGTTGAATGATATTTTGGTCTCAGGGCTCTTAAGGGACTACGCTTGAACGAAGTAGCCCGGAAGCAATGACCCTTTCACGCACCAAAAAACTGCCTCCTCTAGCATTCACCTAGCCACCTAGATGTGTCGGCGTAGTCAGTTCGGTGCCATGACCCACCGTTTGCAAAATATAGCATTTGACAACCTTACACTGGCTCCAACTGCACTATTTCACACGTTTGCAAACAGTAGGATAGTGAGAGCATCGAAATGAGAAGGAAAAAATTGAGAGAGGATATTGTAGAGGGTCTATACGATGAGGTACCAGATCAGACGAGGCCTCTCTAGGTGTAACGGAGTCCTAGTAGTCACCTGTCAAAGTTGAATGATATTTTGGTCTCAGAGATCTTAAGGGACTACGCCTGAACGAAGTAGCCTGGAAGCAATGACCATTTCACGCACAGAAACATCACCTCCTCTAGCATTCACCTGGCTACCTGGATGTTTCGACGTAGTCGGTTTGGTGCCACGACCCACCGTTTGCAAAATATAGCGTTTGATAACCTTATACTGGCTCCAACTGCACTATTTCGCTCGTTTGCAAACAGTAGGACAACAAGAGCACCGAAATGAGAAGGAAAAAAATGAGAGATGCTATTGTATAGGGTCTATACGCTGATGTTCTGGATCAGACGAGGCCTCTCTAGGTGCCACAAAGTCTGAGTAGTCACCTGTCGAAGTTCAACGATATTTTGGTCTCAGGGCTCTTAAAGGACTATGCCCGAACGAAGTATCCCGGAAGCAACGACCCTTTCGCGCACCAAAACACCACATCCTCTAGTGTTCACCTGGCCACCCAGATGTGCTGACGCATTCGGTTTGGTGCCATGACCCACTGTTTGCAAAATATAGCGTTTGACAACCTTACACTGGCTCCAATTGCACTATTTCACGCGTTTGCAAACAGTAGGACAACGAGAGCACCGAAATGAGAAGGAAAAAACTGAGAGAGGCTATTGTAGAGGGTCCGTACGCTGAGGTTCCAAATTAGACGAGGCCTCTCTAGGTGCCATGGAGTCTGAGTAGTCACCCGTCGAAGTTGAACGATATTTTGATCTCAGGGCTCTTAAGGGACTACCCCTGAATGAAGTAGCAATCCACCAACATCACCAGATGCAATCTGGGTGCTATGTTGGGTGAGAGTGTCAGTGAGCTCCCTCAATGCATGCAATGTATCAATCTCCACAACCTCCTTCACTATAGGAGGTATAACTGAAGGCAGTGGGGGGTTTTGGGGCATGGGGGATCCTAGGCTGACCTACGCATGCACCAGGTCTGCTCTGTGTAGAGCCACCTCCTCGACCAAAAAATTCAGAAAAGTCAAAATAATTCGGGACCTCATTGAGCATGAACTCACAATATAATTTCTTCAAAAAATAAAGAGGAACCTCATTGTTGTTGCATGGTGGATAATCAAAAACCATCCACCATCGGTCCCAAAAATTGTTTTTGATTCTGTCATCATGGCACCAATGGATTGGGAACCGGTTTGCAAGTAACTGCAGGCGGGGCATTGGTTCTAGGGTCGGTAAATAATGCACAAATGAGGTCTTTTCCAATTTTTTTGTCTTTGACGGCCGCATGGGATAGTTTATCCGCATACCACCGCCTACAGTCACTTCTAAAGGTGTTCCATCTATGTATTTGGTTGGTTGCAGACTCGACTTCGCCAATCAATGTTTGCAATGTATTGGCTAAAGTCATGCGGGGATGGATTTGTAGCATGATTTTGTCTTATATTTTGAATTAGGTTCTCAATGACAATTTTATTTTCTTGGATTCTTCCAATGATATTATCTTGCGTTCCTGCTAGCTCAGTGGGGGACCGACGGAGCCATAAGAGGCGGGATCTATGTTTGGAGGAGGGTTTTGAGGAATGTTCGGAGGGTTTTGAGGAATTTTCCGTGGGCTTTGAGGAATGTTTTGATGGTTTGCATGATTTTGAGCTTGCCGACCAACTGATAAAACAAGAAAATTGTATACATAAACAAACATTTCAAAAAACCCATGAAAATGCAAAAAAAAAAACCTAAAATGCAAAAAAATAACCTAAAATGCAAAAAAAATGATTACAATCGGGGACTTACCTCCTCGTCTTGGCGGCATGGTTGAATATATCCCTATCCAGAAATTCGATGAGAAATTTTGAAGATGGTATTGAGAGCGCGAGTGAAAAAAGTTTAAGAAAAATCGCGGTTTGAAATGAAAAATTAGGAAAATAATGAGTCACGGGGACTGCTAAATTTTGTCTCAGAGTTCAGCGATTGCGTTTTTAGGTTCGGTAATTACCGAACCTACAATTCAGGAACTGCGATCGTAGTTGTAAATTTTGTCTCAGAGTTCCGCGATCGCGGTTTTAGGTTCGGTAATTACCGAACCTACAATTCAGGAACCGCGATCGCGGTATGTAAACCACGATCGCAGTTCCTTTATTTCGGGTTTTTATGTCCACAGAATTGTCCACCAACTTCGTGCACTTACCCTTCAACAAACTTATTTTGTCCATATCATGTTGTCCATGCTGTCTACAAAACCCACACCCCTTTTTTTAAAATACATTCTCTCAAATAGTTCGTCTGCCTTGTGCAAGGTTCCACGTTTTGCATACGCATCTGCCAGAGCATTTGCAACGATAACATCTGAAAAAATTCCTCTACCTTCCATGCTTGGATGGACGTCCATACCATTTTCTAAATCCTCCATGAATGTTTTGGCTTCCATAATGCAACCAACTTTACCTCCAATATTATTGAAAGACAAATTGTTGTCTTTCTGAACAACCAGCAATGCATAAATTAGAGGGAAAAAATGTACAATTTGAACAAACACTCTAATCCATCTCAAACTCCATAACCTATCTCCTCTGCACGAAATATTACTCTGTAGAGTCCAACTGTTTCTCAGCACCGACATACGCTAATTATCGATAAGAGATTTTATTGTTTGGTTGGTCGCTTCACAGACAGAACCTCATTCCATGCTGAAGAAGGGAATTATCCAGTCGTGGTGCCAAGGTTGGTCATAGTCCAATGGTTGCATTCGATCTTCTACCGCTAGGTTTCCCCATTGGTCAACCAGGCTTGCTTGCGTACTTTTTATATATATATTTTCTATTAAAAGGTGAATTGATATTTCTACCATCTTGGCCAACCAAGCCTCCTCTCATGCCTTGGTTTATAATTTTTTTATTATAATAAAAATTTGGATGTATTCACCCCACTTTGGACACTTTTTTTAGTGCCCCAACATTTAACCCATCGGTAGACTACATGTGCCATGTTTATTGGTTTGTTTATGACCTTTTCACCTTCATGGAAATGTGTTTTACTTTGAACCTGGTCACTGCCTTTTCCTCCTTTATTTTCACACAAAATTTCTGCCCATACCATTAAGGTGGATTTGCAAACGACAACCTTGACCTAGCCACTTGCTAGGTATTAATTGTTTTTCTACCTAATTATTTCTTCTTTCGGGCCATTTCTCACCCTTTTATTTTCATTCCTCCTTGGGCGCTGCAGCTTGAACCTGGGTCATTTTGTTTGTTGTTCCTTTTTTGTGCTTATACCGCAATTGTAGTGTCCCTTTTTAGACCACATATCCTTGAAGCATTCTATCACAGTTCTCTCACCTTGGGTTTATCCCCCCCCACGTTTGCACTCACAATTCCTATGATGCCTGTGTCTTCAGTTGATAAAATGTTTGTCTCTTGTGCTTATATGAATGTTATTGCCTTGCTCTGGTAGCTGGTCGCATGGGCTACCTTGGAAGGGAGCATTTGTTGGTTTTGAGGGGTGAAAGACCAAAGGAAGTGTGGGCCATGTGGACTACTTGGAGGAGGAGGTCTACCAATACGTGGCCATGGGAAATGGAATTTAAATCAAACATGATGAATCTAGACTCTAAAATTTTTGCTACCTTGCATCAATGCATGAATAAAGTAAATACTACTATCCTTTAAATGATATGAATGGGTTTTGATACAAATTAGATAAAAATGTATAAATCTATTGATTCATACCTTAGAAAAATTGCAGGTCTTTCTAATCAAATTAGGTCTCGTGGTGAGACTATAGAAGATAGAAGAGTAGTTGAAAAAATAGTAAGGAACCTCCTTTCCTTATTTGATAAATAGTTTTCGTTATAGAAGAAAATAAATCTCATCTCAGTTGACTGTATATATTGAGCTACATACAAATCTTGTTATTTATGAACACAAGATCAATTGCTCATCTAGTTTCCTTAGAGCATGCATTCAAAACTCGATATTCAGACATTCATCATAGAATTAGAAGTGTTAAAACTCTACATTCATTATGTAGAGGTAGTAATTCCAAATGCTGGAAGAAGAAAGCCTATAACGTACAGGATAGATCTAGTGTCCCATTTATGCTAGCCACATTGTTGAGACAAAACTAGTCGTCCCTGGATGAAAGACATGGAAAATCATTACTGCAATGTCATTGACAGTTGGACAATATGGTACTTATGCTCATGACGTGTCCAATAAGATCACCATGATAATGAAGGCATTAGGTAAAGTACAAAGTTTTTTAAGGAAAACCCAAACATTTAAAAATTCAAAAAATGTTGTCTGGGGCTTGCATATTCATTCCCTGTAGAAAGTCAAATGGATTTATATGATTATGGTATATTCAAGGCCTGTAATAACCAGAGAACTTGGGAATAGATTGAAATGATCCTTTCAAGCTTCAAGTAATTAGTTAACTGCATTCCTAACACAGAGTGTTATGTAATGGGAAAGATTAATATACACATTTTAACCTAGTCATGGGGAGAGTAAGGTGTTTGTGAATATGTATTAATAGGTTGTAGAATTGAATACAAGCTATGTCTACTAGGGGTTGGGGAAACTAGTTTAGAAGTCCGTATAGAATAACATTCTAAGAAAAATGAGTATGTAGTTTTGGATCAATTTCTATATAGTATACTGATTGCTAAGGTGAAAATGAAAATCCAAAATCAAATGTTTCCATTAAGGATCATTGTAGTGAGTAATCCAAATCGTCATACTACTATCTAGTTGGTAACCCACATCACGTATCATTACATTGATTCCTTCCAACAATCAAAAATCCATAAAGATTTACCACATAGACATATATCAATTATAGAACCCAAAATGGGTTTGGGAACCCCAAATATATATATATATATATCTTGAGTTTCCCAGACCTCTTGGAGTTTCTGGATGAAGAGAAGTCTTTTTAAGTCAAACCCCGAAGGGTATACCTTGTACTATCTGTCACATAAGATGTGAGTATAAACAATGTGTGAGGAGATAGATTGTTTAGATGTGTACTATGGTTCGACTTGTCTGAGATCAATGAACACTAGTAGGTTACATTCCATTAATGATTGCTTGTGATTAAGTTGTGTTGTTATCATCATCGAGAGGTAATCTTATGGTCATAGTATCCTTTATTGATTAGGGAATGGGTTCAAGGGTATTGTTGTGTGTTTCATTTGAATGAAATTTTGCTAATTGAGTGTTTTGGATCCTTATTAAAATCTTGGGTTTTTATATCAATGGGTATTAGATTTCAATCATGTAATCCTATGGATTACATGATTGCAATCTCAATATTCTGGACCCCTTGTTTTTTTTAAGACATAATGTGCTCTCGTTATAACACGAGTGAGAGATTTAAACTAATTATATTTCATTGTTTGGTATGATTATATGTAACTGACCTGTTAGATGTAGGATGTTTCCTCCTAACCAATTTCTCTCCTTATATTTTTACGCTATTTACCAAGTTGGTGGAATATATTAGGGGTCTAATATATGGATTCAACATATTGCAAAAAACAACGAAATCTCAACTTGTAGGGATTATTAGCAATACGCGCACTCAAAATTAGAAAAAATTATATAAAAATGAATCATAGCATTCGGAGTCTAGTTTCTAAAAAACTAATTTTGTTAAAAAACATGGACAAGTTTAGCTATATTAAACACTTAGAATTCTATGACTTGGGTTTTTGTTTTTTAAAAAACTTATAAGATTGTAGTCCGTTTTGCCCGCGATTTTGGATGACCAAATCTTGTTATTTTTTTTCCTTTGGTGAAAATTTAGATGTATTTGCCTATCTTGGGATGGATTTTATTTTGTATTTTTTCGAGCAATATTTTATTTTAATGATTTTTTCTGTGAAAGTAGTCTGAAAATATTTAGAAAATGGAGCGCTTTCCATTTGCCTGCCATAACTATATAAAAAAATATCAAAATAATATTTTTTTGTTTTAATGTGTTTAGAATTTGTTCACGCTTGGGATGGTATAAGTTTTATCACATTTTGATAAGCGAAACAAAAGTTACAATCTTAAACGTAGACATGAACATTCATGGGAAAAAATGTGTTACAGACCTATTGTTAGTAAATAATTAAAAAATGATATTTATCTTATTCTATTCACTTTAAAATCAATATTTCTACGAAGCTAATAGTCTCCCCTATGTGATGGCCCCATTTTTGTGAAATTTTTTCAATTTTTTAGCATAGTTAAAGTCTTGTGGAAGAGAAAATTTGAGGTTTTTTTGACCTTTTACACTTCATACTGACCTTCCATAACTTTGATTGGTGAAAAAAAAATATTTCCCGAGGCTTAGGTTTGGCAGATAGATCCATGATTGGTTGATAAACTATGATTGCGGTTTTTTAAACACAGACCGCGAGCGCCTATCCTCGATCGCGGTTTACAAAGCACGCTCGCGGTTCATAAATCATATTTATACACAGTTCCCAATGTCTGAATTACCATGTGATTTTTAATCTCTGACCTTAACGTATGAATTACTGTGAAATTATGTCTTTTTCTGCATGTTTTTCTTATCACCGAAAGCAAAACATCATGGGAGACAAAAAAGGGAGACAAAAAAGGAAGTCGAGGTTATGCAAAAAAAAAAATCAAATTAGAGGCCAACAAAATTCAAAATGCTAAGCGAATCGCGGAATCTTCGTGAATCAAGAAAAGGTTCATCTTCAACCCCAACTATTGTATACGCATCTGAAGAACCAGGTAATGTTTGTATAATTACCATTGTTGAAATTGAATTAAATACTCGTGATGAAGATGTTTTTATTATCAATATTGAAAAAGAATTAAATACTCATGATGTAGCAAATGTGGAAATTGAAGTATACAATGAAAATGTGAATAAGGAAATTCGTGTTGAAACTGTAGACAGGCAAAATTTGACAAAAACACCTCCTAGGATTTTACGTAAGAAACCTAATTTTTTATTGAAATTGATGAAAACATTTTGAAACCAATGTCTGACAAACTTTCTGAACAACAAATCAGAAGAAAAGCCACTGGAATTTGGGATAATCATTTTAAAATTTTAAATGATTCCCAGAGATACCAGTTGTTGGTTAGTTTGATGAAATTGATTAAAATTAGACCCACATTAAACAACCTTAGGATTGACAACATCTAATATACGTGGTCAAACCTCTACAATTGTTGAAAACCTTCATGACGCATATCGGACATTCTTCGTGTCAAGAGATCACAGTAGGGACAGTATTATTGTGTGTCATGTACTTACTACTAGTGTTGTGAGTGAATCAATAAAAAACAACATTTGATTACGTAAACAAGTTAAATGTTTCAAGTTAATCGAGGAACCAGGTAATGAAAGCTACTGTCAGATGTTGTATCCTTGCAATCACTAAATAATGTCGATTGATGGAAGCATGTTTTTCCTAGAGTACAATTTTGAAGGAGAAAAATAATACTTGTGATGCTATACAGAGATGTTGAAATTGAATTTTGAGACAATTGAAACACTAGTGAATAACCAAATTCAGGTTGAAACTGTTAGACAAACGAAAATTTGGTTCTACTAATCTTGAACCACATCCTAAGCATTTTCCGTAAGATATGACTCTAACTCAATTTTATTGTAAGATTGGACATGAGAATTCTTGAAATTAAAGTGTAGTGACAACATTTTTCTAAAACGTTGAAACCATTTTATGTGAAAGATAAAGCCACGCTCACACCACTTGTTGTTGTTGATAATCATTTTGAAATTTGTAAATGCATTATCCCAAATTTTTACGTCAGTTCATTGGTTAGTTTTTATTCTAAAACTATGTTATCAAAATGAGACCTACAAGTTAAACACCTTAGGATTGATAACATCTAATATATGTGGTCAAACCTACTATAATTGTGTGAAAACCTTCATGATACATATCACACTGTTGGTGTCAAGAGACACACTAGGGATAGTAATATTGATGCGTCGTGTACTTACTACTAGTGTTGTAAGTGAATCACCTAAATTGGACAACGTTTACATCCACGCAGAACAAGTCAAATGTTACAAGTTAATCGAAAGACTCTAGTTGAAAGCAATTTGATAAGACGTAATATCCTAGTAATCACTCAATAACACCAATGGGCATTGAATAAGATGGAAAAGAGTCTAAACAATGTGAGCTAGTTACAAAACAAATGCCTGTTTTCTCAATTTTTGAGAAAATTTAAGGATGAAATTATTTATGAGTATGTTAGGAATACACATAGAACTCGATGGTTGGGATGAACAGTTAAATATATGCAAGGACACATTTCTAATTAGTACTATTATTTTCAAGTGGTTGATTTTACATAGAATTACACATTGTAACCATAAATGGAGGTTCAATCGTAATATTACAACTCTGTACAAGTTACCATTTTTGTGCATATATCATTTCTACATTATCTTGACAGTATAGAGAATGATCAAATTTCTTTAAGAGAGTACCAATTTTATATCAGTGATGATCGTACTCATTCTATTGAATTTGTGCAAGGGTGTTTCTAATTATTTTATGGAAAATTGTCTGATAGTGACATCCACTTTAAAAAACATTATATATGGTAAGGTAATTGCACGTCTCATTTTAAGAATGCATGAAATGCTTTATTGGATGAGTAGAATGCACATAAAGATGGGTGTGCAACATGTTTGGAGTTTCACTAACGCTGGCCATGGAAAAGGAAAGCATGACGGTGCAGGGGCATGTGTGAAAAGAAATATTACAAGAGAATACTTGAAGTACAAAGATGGTGCTAAATTAAAAGATGCAAAGAGCATAGTGGAATGGTGTATTGACAACATGGCCCGAGGTTCTCAAGAAAATTCCATATTTCACAGATATTTTTGGTTGATAGAGGAACAAAAAATTACTAACTACAAGGATTATATGACACTCACTGGGTCCATTGATATGCACTCATTTTGTAGCTCAGATGCTAATTCATGGGTCAAGTCTATGGACAAGAAACTTGACATGTTTTTGTGCATCTTGATATCAAATTTGTCACTACTGAGTGTGATTCACAAGAATGAGTGGATGGATGGATTTGTAGGTTTCTAATTCCACTTGCTAGTATATCAACCTCCACAAGCATTACGACTTGTTTTTGTAGATGAAGTTGTAACATCCAAGGACTTTGAACGAAATTTCAATTTTGGTGTGACAAGTTATTTATGGTTATTTATTTAATTTTTGTATTGAGTTATGTCCATTGAAATTCTAATATGTACAATTTAAATTTGAGTTGTTCAACCTTTTTTTTCGTAGGACATGTGTTTGCAGTTATTGTGACAGAAGACAATGAAGAAGGAACAAACTATTTCTTATGTCATTGCATCGAGAAAAGAAAGAAGTTGACTTCTCCTTTTATAGATGGCAAAGATATTGAATACCCTACAGGGTCAGTGGTAGTTACCGGAACTTGGCTTCGGTGGCATTCATCAAAAAAACTCCTCATGTTTGGGTTTTTGAATAATTTGAGACACACATGAAAGTACTCTTTATATGCGCATCTAGTTCTAGCGACAAATATTCAGCTGTATAGATATCGAGGAAGACCTAATAACAATATTCTTTGGAAGGTTCAAGAGTCAGATCATGAAGCAATCTTGTCCGCTATTCATAGTAGATCCGATCCTGACGGTTCATTGGAATGAATTTACAATGCTCATATCTAGTATATATAATTTCTTTGATATATATAAATTTTTAAAATTTAGATCTAGATTTAAGTTCATATATTTTATTTTAAATTTTTTTATTTTGTATATATCTATTATGGTTTTCATTTGAAAACGTAAATTTCTTTGAACTATACAATTTTATGTTCAGGCTAGTGGTGCCAGAAAAGCTTCCACCTTGACACACGGTTGGCACTGTTAGTAGAGAATTTTAAATTCTCGAAGCTAAGAGAAGATTTCATTATTTTACAAGAAAAGAGAAGCAACTAACAATTATTTATGTACCCATGGAGGGGGGTTCTTAGCTTTGGAGGAGGTAGCCTAGAAGGTACATGGTGCTCAGAAAACGGAAACAACTCTTCGCTAAGTGTTTACAAGACCATACCTATGCGTGTGCACAGTCGGATTCGGTTGCCACAACCCACTATTTACAAAATATAGTGTTTGACATCCTTGCACTAGTCTCAAACTGCACTATTAGGGTGCATTTACAAACAATAGGGCAGCGGAGAGCACTGATATGGAGAAGAAAAAAATTGAGACAAACTATTGTAGAGGGTCCCTATGCTGAGGTTTAGGATTAGATGAGATGTCTCTAGGTGCCACCGAGTCTGCGTAGTTATCTGTCGAAGTTGAATGATTTTTTAGTCTTAGGGCTCTTAAGGAACTACGCCCGAATGAGGTAGCCCGGAAGAAACGACGTTATCGCGCTCTAAAATGAAACCTCCTCTAGTGTTCACCTAGCCACCCAGATGTTTCTGCATAGTCGGTTCGGTGCCACGACCCACAGTTTGTAAAATATACCGTTTGACAGCCTTATACCAACTCAAACTACACTATTCGGTGCGTTTACAAACAATAGGGTAGCGAGAGCGCCGATTGGATAAGGAAAAAACTGAGATGAGCTATTGTAGATGGTCCCTACGCTGAGGTGTAGGATTAGACAAGACATTTCTAGGTGCCACGGAGTGCGCGTAGTCACCCGTTGAAGTTGAACAATTTTTTGGTCTCAGGGCTATTAAGGGACTCCGCCCGAACGAGGTAGCCCGGAAGAAACGACGTTTCTGCACACCAAAAAGATGCCTCCTCTAGCATTCACCTAGCCAACCAGACATGTCAACGTAGTTGGTTTGGTGTCAGGACCCACCGTTTACAAAATATACAATTTGACAGCCTTACATTGTCTCAAACTACACTGTTCGACGCGTTTGCAAATAATAGGGCAACAAGAGCACTGATTGGAGAAGGAAAAAACCAAGACAGGCTATTGTAGAGGGTCCCTATACCAAGGTGTAGGATTAGACAAGACATCTCTAGGTGCTATGGAGTGTGTGTAGTCACCCGTTGAAGTTGAACAATTTTTTGGTCTCAGGGATCTTAAGGGACTATGCCCGAACGAAGTAGCCCAAAAGAAATGACGTTGTTGTGCACACAAAAATACCACCTCCTCTAGCATTAACCTGGCCACCTGGACGTGTCCGTCATAGTCGGTTCAGTGCCGATGACCCACTGTTTGCAAAGTATAGCGTTTGACGAGCCTTACATCGGCTCGAACTGCGTTATTTCGGCCGCGTTTACAAACAATAGGGTAGTGGAGAGCACCGATATAGAGAAGGAAAAAATTGAGAGACAAGTTATTGTAAAGGGTCCCAACGCCAAGATTTCAGGATTAAAGGAGACCTCTCTAGGTGCCATGGAGTCTGAGTAGCCACCCATCCAAGTTGAACGATTTTTGGGTCTCAAGGCTCTTAAGGGACTATGCCCGAACGAGGTAGCCCAAAAAAAATGACATTGTCACGCACCAAAATGAAACCTCCTCTAGCATTCACCTATCCACCTAGATGTTTCTACACAGTCGGTTCAGTGCCACAACCCACCGTTTGCAAAATATACCATTTGACATCCTTACATTGGCTCAAACTACACTATTCGGCACGTTTGCAAACAATAGGGAAGCGAGAGCACCAATTAGAGAAGGAAAAAACTGAGATAGGCTATTGTAGAGGGTCCCTACACTGAGGTGTAGGATTAGACGAGATGTATCTAGGTACCACAGAGTGCACGTAGTCACCCGTGGAAGTTGAACAATATTTTGGTCTCAGGGATCTTGAGGGACTCTACCCGAAAATGGTAGCCCGGAAGCAACAACGTTGTTGTGCACTGAAACAACACCACCTTTAGCATTCACCTAGCCACCTGAATGTTTCCATGTAGTCAGTTTGGTGCAACGACCCACCGTTTACACAATATACCATTTGACAGCCTTACACTGTCTCAAACTACACTATTTGGCACGTTTGCAAACAATAGGGCAGCGAGAGCACAAATTGGAGAAGGAAAAAACTGAGAGAGGCTATTGTAGAGGGTCGCCACACTAAGGTGTTGGATCAAACAAGAAATCTTTAGGTGCCATGGAAGTGCTGAGTAGTCACCCCTTGAATGTTAAACGATATTTTTTGGTCTCATTGCTCTTAAGGGACTCCGCCTGAACAAGGTAGCCTGAAAGCAACGACGTTGTTGTGCATCAAAACGATGCCTCCTCTAGTGTTCACCTAGACACCTATATGTGTCTGCATAGTCGGTTTGGTGCCACGACCCACTGTTTATAAAATATATTGTTTAACAACCTTATACTGGCTCAGAATTGACACTATTTCGGCGTGTTTGCAAACAATGGGGGCAGCAACAGCACTGATTATGAGAAGGGAAAAACTAAGAGATAGAATATTTTAGATGATTCCTACCTCCAAGGTTTCAGGATCAAACGAGGCATATCTAGGTGCCAAAGAGGTGCTGAGTAGTCACCCGTTGAAAGTTGAACAATATTTTGGTCTTAGGGGCTCTCAAGCGACTACGCTCGAACAAGGTAGCCCGGAAGAAAACGACCTTGTCATGTGCCGAAATGACCACCTCCTCTAGTGTTCACCTAGCCACCTAGATGTGTCCACATAGTCGGTTTGGTGCCATGGACCCAACGTTTGCAAAATAGAGCAGTCGATAGCCTTACACCTAGCTCTAACTACACCATTTGACGCGTTTGGAAACAATAGGGCAGCGAGGAGCACTGATATAGAGAAGGAAATAATTGAGACAGACTATTGTATAAGGTCCCTACATCGAGGTGTTAGGATCAAATGAGGTGTATTTCTAGGTGGCACGGAGTGCGCAAGTAGCCAACCGTTAAAGTTGAACAATATTTTGGTCTCAGGGGCTCTTAAGGGACTTTGCTCTGAACGAAGTAACCCGGGAAGCATATGACCTTGTTGCGCATCACCAACATACCACCTCCTCTAGTGTTCAGCCTAGGCACCTAGACATGTCCTTAGCACAAGTTGTTTTCAATGTCGTGACCCACCGTTTACACAATATAGCGTTTGACTAGCCTTACACTGGCTTGAACTACACTATTTCGGTGTATTTGAAAACAATAGGGGCAGAGAGGAGCAAAAATATGGAGAAGGAAAAAAACTAAGAGAGGCTATTGTAAACGGTTCCTATGCATAAAGGTTTTAGGATCAGACGAGGCATCTCTAGGTGCCATGGAGTCCGAGTAGTCACCCGTCAAAGTTGAATGATATTTTGGTCTCAGGCCTCTTAAGGGAATATGCCTAAATGAAGTAGCCCGAAAGCAACGACCTTGTCATGCACTAGAACATCACATCCTCTAGCATTCACTTGACCACTCAGATGTGTTGGCATAGTTGGTTTGGTACCATGACGCACCATTTGCAAAATATAGTGTTTGACAACCTTACACTGGCTCCACCTGCACTATTTCACGCGTTTGCAAACAATAGGGCAGTGAGAGCACCGATTTGAGAAGGAAAAAATTGAGAAAGGCTATTGTAGAGGGTCCCTACATTGAGGTATAGGATTAGACGAGACATCTCTAGGTGCTATAGAGTGCACTTAGTCACCCGTCAAAGTTGAACGATTTTTTGGTCTCAGGGCTCTTAAGGGACTCCGCTTGAACGAGGTAGCCCAGAAGCAATGACGTTGTTGCACACCAAAATGATACCTCCTCTAGCATTCACCTAGCTACCCAGACATTTCTACACAGTCGGTTTGGTGCCATGACCCACTGTTTACACAATATACCGTTTGACATCCTTACACTGTCTCAAACTACACTATTCGACACATTTACAAACAATAGGGAAGTGAGAGCACCGATTGGAGAAGGAAAAAACCAAGACAGGCTATTGTAGAGGGTCCCTATGCCAAGGTGTAGGATTAGATAAGACATCTCTAGGTGCTACGAATTACACGTAATAACCCGTCGAAGTTGAACAATTTTTTGGTCTCGGGCTCTTAAGGGACTCCGCCTGAACAAGGTAGCTCGAAAGAAACGATGTTGTCGAGCACCAAAATTATGCCTCCTCTAGTATTCACTTGGCCACCCAGATGTTTCCGTACAGTTTTTTTGGTGCCACGACCCACCATTTTCAACGTTTTCAACAATTAGAACTTTTTCAACTTTGGAAAGTGAGCTAAAATTGTTGTCGTACAAACGGATCTAAAATTTAATTTTTTTCACATTTCATATAATATCCACCTTGATAACCAATCCACTTTATATTTTACATGACCAACTCATCGCATTTTCTGCAAATGAATAGAAGATAAACAACATTTTTTCTTGTATAATAGTACTAATTTTGTGAGAATATCAACAAAGTTTCCTATGGTGTGTACCTTGTCAAGTGCTATTATCCCTTCATCAATAACAAGTATAACCAAATTATACTTAACTAAATTTTTCTTTGTCTTATTCTGATAAGCTAGATTCTTGGATAATTAAATAACACTTTGATTGTCACACAATACCTTCATCTTCTATTGATATCTTCAAAACTCATCTAATACATTTTTTACCCAAATTACCTCCTGACAACTATGATAGGAAGCTACATATCCTACCTCAGTAGTTGAAAAAATTGTAATATTTTGAAGCTTTGAAATCCAACTAATAGGTCCAGTTACAAGTGTAATAGCATAACTAGAAGTCTATCTTTGTTTTTCCAAATCACTTACAAAATATGAATCAAAATATCCACAAATTAAATCACCAATATTGTTACAGGTGATGCAATAATTTATTTTTCCTCACAATTAGTGAAACTCCCACTTCACTGATGAACAATGTTCTCTACTTAGATTTTCCTAAAATCTAATGACAACTCCAATAGCATGTGAAATTTCAGTCCTTTACATATACATGTCATAACATACATAAAACTTATTATTGCACTAGAATATGGTACATGAGATATATGATTATTTTCTTCTTATTGTTGCACCATAGCTTTTTAATTTTAAATCAAACATACATATATAGAATTAATATACATAGAATATACATACATAGAAGGATATCATGTGCAATGAATTCGAATCAAACATAGAAGTAATATCGTTATGAAAACCAACACATGGATTTATAATGTATCAAACTAAGTGTGTTGAATACACGTCTCTAAAAATATAAGTTCATAACATTTGTACATCTTGAATCAAGTGTGTCATACATATAAGACCACATGCAGCCGCATAAGGCTATATACAATGTCCTATGAAGAATCATGAACTAGGACCAGCTGGCCCATATATATATCTACGTACATCCACGTCCTATGAATCTAATCATGAAACATCTTCCCTCTCTTCGCCCTGCTAGAATTAGCATGTCTACGACCCGAGGATGTAGTGGAGAGAGATGCCACTACGGATTTCATCCGTGTGGTCCTAGGCGTCTCTAAGCAGGCCTGCAACCTAACCTGCACATTCATAAACAACAAGTTTTTAACACCCATATTTTTAAAATACATTCAAAATTTAGAAAATTAGAATTTAGTTAAAATGCATGTGAAATCTTACCGCAATGTCATGATCCCTATCAATTTTTCATTGACGCATGGCAGGGACAATAGTAGACTCATGAGAGGTAAGCTACATACAAATAATTAAATTTCAAACTAAATATTTCATGTACAAAATTTGATATTGTAGATTTAAGTAATAAGAAATAATTCCTAAATAAATTTAACAAATTTGAAAAATTGTACCTCAGTTAGTGGATCTACAGATGCTATGGCAGTATCTATAGCAATCTCCACAGTCTACATATATGGAGGAGTCTCTCTGGAAGTCATAAGCTATACAAAAAACATGTACAAATCAGTATTAATCTACATGATTGCCACATAACATAGCCAAAGCATAATCCACGTGAACTTCCACAATTAGAACCAAATTGTAAAGAGAAACTAACCTACGTAAAAGTCATGTGAGGTGTGCCAATAGCCTCAGTTCCTAGAGCAGATGATGACCGGCCAAGCTCCTGCACGTATAAAAGACAAACATATATTAATATGTACATGTATAGGTGAAAAATTATAATAATAAAAGTGCACAATCAAATGAAATTTGAAATTTAAGTACAACTTGAAACTTACGTTTGTAACATGCCTAGCTGCAGTAGCTAGCATGTTGATGCCAAATGTTTCCTTCACCGGATCTTGCTATTTAAAATAAAATAAAAAAATAGTTTTTACATGTATGTACATGACATAAAATAAAATACATATATATTAAAATCTCAAACATGAATTAAACTATTGTATATATATTAAATGTTTATTTGACATTTACCTGTGGAAGACCAAGATCCTTTTCACCAGTTCCTAAAACATCTGCCATCATCTCATCTAGAGAAAAGAAATCATGTGATCCAACAAATGATGTCTCGACCGCAGCGCATACGGCACCACATGATCCACAATGGTGTGGTGCGTTAGAATTGGCACCTCCACCAACATCACCAGATGCAATCAGTTCACTATGCTGGGTCAAAGTGTTAGTGAGCTCCCTCAATTCATGTAGTGTGTCAATCTCGACAACCTCCACTGTAGGAGGGATAAATGAAGGCAGTGGGGGTTTTGGGGTATAGGGGATCCTTGGTTGACCTACATGTGCACCAGGTCTACTTTGTGCAGAGCCACCTCCTCGCCTATAAAACTTAGAAAATTCAAAATAATTTGGGACCTCATTAAGCATGAACTCACGATATAATTTCTTCAAAAAATAGAGAGGAACCTCATTTTTGTTGCTTGGTGGATAATCAAAAAACCATCCACCATTGGACCCAAAAAATTGTTCTTGATTCGATCATCGTGGCACCAATGGATTGAGAACCGTTTTCAAGTAGTTGCAGGTGGGCATTAGTTCTTAGGTCAGTTAAATAATGCACAAATGTGGTTCTTTTTCCAAATTTTTTATCTTTTACGGCTGCATGGGATAATTTATCTACATACCACTTCCTATAATCACCTTTAAAGGTATTCCATATTGTCTATTTGATTAGTTTGCAGAGTCGACTTCACCAATAAATGTTCCCAATGTTTTGGCTAAAGTCATGCGGGATGGATTTCTGGCATGATTTTGTCTTATAGTCTGAATAAGGTTCTCAATGACAATTATCATTTTATCATATTCTTGTCCAATGATTTTAGCTTGTGTTCCTTGTTAGTTCTGTGGGGACAGAAGGATCCACAGCAGGCGGATTTATGTTTGGAGGAGGGTTTTGACAGAATGTTGGGAAGGTTTTAAGGAATTGTTTGGAGGGTTTTTAGGAATACCAGCTTGCCGAGAAACTGACAAAATAAAAAAATTGTATACATAAACAAAAGGTATTGAATATTTCTATTTGGTTGGTCACAAGAAATAACTTCACCAATGCTAAATGTTCCCAATGTGTTGGCTAAAGTCATGCGGGATGGATTTGTGGCATGACCTCTTTGTCTTATATTCTGAATAAGGTTCTCAATGGAAATTTTATCATGATCTAGATTTTTCTGGATGATTTCAGCTTGTGTTTAGGTTGGTATTCTGTTGGGACAGAAGGTGCTACAGTTCTAGGTGAAATCTGTGTTTGGAGGAGGGTTTTACAGAATGTTGGGAAGGTTTTGAGGATTGTTTGGTGGGTTTAGTGAATATTGTCTCAGAGGACCTCGATCATGGTTTTAGGTTCATAGAATCACAAAACCTATAAAAAAACAATTACGCGAGTGTGGAAACCTAAATTTCAAAGTTTGTATGTCCACTTAATTTTCCACCAACTTGCTGTAATTACCCCATGGCAATGCCACAGAAGTGGTATATAGTGATATATTTCTGTTGCACCTCTTGATCAAAATCGAAGGGCTTATCTGCTTTTTCTTGGTGGCATAAAAAAACAACTAAGTCAGTGGTGGACTTACATCTTTTCCCAACCATTGACCATTATTTGCTTATGGGGTGCACTTGTATTTTTTTTTCTTTCCTCCTGCATTAGAGGTCCTAGGAGAAATTGCGGTGGGAGTGGTTGAATCTCAAATCAGTCTTGTTTAATGCAATTAGGAGTTCTGCCCCTCTCCGTATTTTCTCCCTGTTGGCCGAATATTGTTTTAGTGGGTTGCATTTTTATTTTCGTAGCGTTTGAAAACCTTTTGTCATGCCTGGTCTTGTAGGTCTTGGAAATGACCTGAGCTCTCTAAAAATAGTTCTAGCGAGTGTGAGATGAAGATATAAACTTCAGATCGCAGGGTGAAGGGAAGAGGCCATTTAACTTACTCCTTATTGTGCACTGCATTTGTCCACTCCATCTTTGGGCACCTGCAACTACAACTTTGTCCTGAAGTCTACTCCTTTGTGATCTGATGGATGTCCTTACCTTGTATGATGTCAAAAACTATGACCTTGGCCCTGGCTACATGTAGTTTACAAATTAGAGTTGAGAATGTTGGACACCTTTTGGTTGATTTGGTGAATCAAAAATGTGTTGCAGATCTTGTCTTGTGCCTATCTTGCTACTATGTGCATTTCCTAAGTCCACAGCACCATAAGAAAGGCATTTTGTCAATGCTAATTTTATTCTACCTCATGTATTATTCTCCCACGTTTTGCATTCTTTCCTTGCAAGGTGCAACACAATTGAAAGCATTTACCTTGGTCTCTTCCTTCAATATGCTTGGGTGGAGGTCCATTTCTATTCCAATGCTACTATCTAGGATTTATGCCATTTTTATGCATATTTGATGAAAGTGGGATGAGTAGGTTGGACACCTATTGAATCACATATGGTAGAATTCTGGAGTCAGCATAAAATCAAACCCATACTTTGTGCACAAATTAAGGAATCATTGCAGTTCTTGAGACCACATGTTCCTGTGTGCTTCATTGTATATCGCATACCATACTTCATCTATCCCATTCTCATACATACGCTGTGATTGATTGTTGGAATAGGTTACTGGATAACATATCTGGATTTTGCCCCCTCCCCTATTGATCTATACATGTTCTTGAAGCATTATCTAGTCCTATTTCTTACATAACACCTGATTGTTTGTATTATTAATGGCAATCATGGTAGTCTTTGAAAGGGATCAAATACCCTTGAATGTCTATTGAAGCTCATGGTTTTAGGGAGCTCCCTTCCTTTGAATAAGAGTGGGATTGAGTGTAGTTTTGGTTCAAGATGCATGTTTTTGGATGAAGATCTAACTAGCTCAGGTTTATTGCTGCTCAAACGAGACAGTGTCCATGTGATTGGTAGAAGCAGCAAAATAGGCAAGATATTCCTACCGCTTTGTTACAGATTGCTAAAACAACTAAATAGCATGCAGAAGCATCCAGAACTACTTCTTGGCAGCTTTCCCCGAATTCAGATCCTGTCTCTGCTTCCTGTGCATGTGGGTTGGTCAAAGCAATCATATGGGTAGCAAAAGTCCTCCCTATCAAGCTCCTTGTAATGGTTCTAGTTTTGGATTTAATCGTTGTTGGTATGCCCCAAAGTGGATATCATAGATTTAATTTTCACCTAAGCTGAGGTTGGAAACACTTGTGTGTTCATGACCCTGAATGATTAACTCCTCTATCGCTTTTTTAGGCGGTACATTTATGTTGTAATCGAGTATCAAGTTTTTCATGCCTGTGTATAATTGGTGTTTTCTGTTGTGAAGGAAATCCTGTTGTATATGTCATCAACCTGATTGTTATCAATCTTACAAGCCTCCTCAATGCTTTGGATTAGCCTTTATTCCTAGAAAATTAGGTTGCTTGACCTCATTTTTTTTGTGAAATTTTAGATCTCAGTTATTCTAAGTAGCCTCCAACCTCTATCAGAAGAGCTATATCTCTTCCGGGTGTGTGAGTTGGGTATATCATCTAGGTTTATGACCCCCCCTCTATTTTTCCTTAAATAAACTAGATTAGTGGAATCAAGTCAAGTGTAGCTTTACCTTTCGTTTACGGTATGTAGAGCATTTCATGCGGGTATGACAACCTTGCTTTAGTAAACAACTACTAGATGGAACCCAATCCGGGTTGACTATCATTTTATGGACACTTAATCACCCTTTTGGATTATGTCAACAATCTCGCAATGTTAGTTGTTCTTTGGTGTTGCCCAACCTTGGAGTGGTGTGGTTGTCGAGGTCTATTAGACCTCCATGTTCTCTTGTTTCACCCCTCCCCTTGTAATGTTAATCTAATAGTTAATTAAACAAATATTTTTCAAAGTAAATATGAACCTCTTCCGGTAATTTTTATCTAAGCCTTATGTCTCTATAGTATAAAGGAAAAAAATATAGCCCTATAAGATGAATTTTATGAATCATAACATTAATCTTCTAGACCGTAAAGTTAGGTCTTAAAAGACTGTTTAGTGAATACATAACATTAAAATGATTTTGTCGTGGAGTGTCCTGAACTATAACTATACTGTAGTTGGGTTCTTTTTGGTGTGTTGTCAAAGAGAAAAGTGAACTGTCTTTGATGGGTGTTGGATGTTCCATGTTGCCTATGTGATCATAGTTGTGTCAGGTTGTTCGAAAAGTTAGTTGTAACCTTTGTGTCCTCCTGTAATGTCATTCTATACTTCGAGCAAGTAAAAAAAAATCCTATATTTTTTCTTTGTTGTCTTGTGTGTCTCAAATATTGGGCGTTACACTTGGTATCAGAGTGAGGTTCATGCTCTTGAACCTCTTGGCCAGATTGGAGTTGTGATGGTACTACATGATGGTGTTGCATGATGGTTGTTGATATTGGAAGAGTAATGTGATTTAAGCGTGATGTGAACTATGTTTTAATTGTGATATTATTAGCACACATGTTGTATATGCCACTTAGTGCGTAACTGATGGCATGTTGATGTGTTAAAGGTGAGATTATTCTCTCTCCTTTTCAGGAATTATATGAGAATTTTAGTGTGAAACACTGTCTTGTTGTGTGTGTGAAAGAAATGTGATTGTTGATGTCGGAGTGTCGAATCCTTTTGGAATTTGTGACATGTAGGTGTGCTGATATGTTGTATGATAAGGTTGATTTGTAGTGAACTGGACTTCATAATGATGTCATTATCATTGGTACAAAAATGTGTGTGTCACAATGTTATATGGTGATTGACTGTATGTTTTAATTGTGCTCATCATATGTAAAATTCATGTAATATGTAATGATTAATGTCGTAGATTTGGGACATATGGTGAGTATATGATCCCTATCATATAGTAATTGCACCTTGGGTGTAACATGTGGTGATGTGGTGTGTGGTAAACCATGAATGTATGATTGTGATATACCCTGTATATGTACCATACATAAGACGTTATGGTAATTCTATGTGTACCACCATTGTGTTAGTGATGTAGTTACATATTATGTTTTGAACCCTACGCTAATTGTCCCTAAGGGAAATTGGTAAAAGAGTTTGTTTGGAGTGAGGGAATGTGTACCATGGGCTAATAACTTGAACTAACCTTAGGCTCAGTAGGTGACAACCTGTGCTCCTCTTTCTCTCTCTCTCTCTCTTTCTCTCTCTCCTTGTGGTTGTTGTATGGATGTAACCTAGGTGTAGCTATGACTGTGTTTAGCCTTGTCGAAGTGGTGGTGAGATGATTCAAATAGTGATGATGACAATTTTACTATTGATATGATATTTTACAAGTTGAGGCTCGATGTTCTGAGTGCCAGTAACTCATTGAGTACCCCCTTGGTGGCCAGATAGGGCCACATAGTCATTGTAATTTGTTATTATTATATATGTATTTTATTCGTAAATTGAAATTTTTATGTTATTTCTAGAAGGACCAACAATTTTCTTGATTTTCATGTTTTACATTTTGGGCATTTCCTTGGTTTGCGGTACTTACATATAGATTTTGTCCTAACTATGGCTATTTGGCCAATTGGTTTGCTTGGTTTTGGACTTTTTATTTTATTTATTTTACCGCCTTTCCCAAGGCTTGTACTTTTCCACTTGGCATTTGGATTGGATTGCTATGCTGGTTCTATTTTCATGATGTGTGAAATAGGGTCATGAGATTTACCATGGAATGGTTGGACCTATGGACTCACTTCATTGTATGGGGATATGCCCCAAGGAGTCACATATAACTAGTGGGTTGTTGAACCACTAGTTCTTATGTCACTTGGGTTAGGGGTGTCGGGACTCTATGTGCCTAGGGCCATAGGGAAACCGGCCCCTTTAGGGAGAGAAAAGGAAATTTATTTTATTATTACTATTTAAGGGAGGCATAAGAGATTGAGGGAGACATAAGAGATTGAGGGAGGCATAGGATATTTATGTGTATGATTGATGTATCAGGATATATGTGAGTTATTGTGATGTCTTGTGAGTGGTCATATGATGTATGTGCCACTCATGTTAGTTAGATATGTGGTGTGATGTTGTGGATATGGCTTTGTTGCCTTGTTGACTCTATGTACATGTAACTAGTTTTGAGATATATAGAGTCTTCATCTTTGGAATTGTGCGAACTTCTAGTTGTTGTAGTACCCTTATGTGCGAGTATGGTATGAAAGTCATAAATGTGTTACCAGTCCTATGTTATGTGGACCATGCATGTTCCCTTCCATAAATTGACTAATCTCGTGTGGTGTGGTACCATCATGAAGTATGTACTTGTAGGCTTGTAAATATGTAGTGTTTTTTATGACCCTGGTAGGGTGTTGTGATAACAGTTCATGTTGGGAACCCACAAGAATGAACAGAAAAAAATCTGCAACAATGGAATTTTAAAGAACTGGAATTAAGAATAATGCAAATAGAAAGAGACTAATTGAATAGTGTAGTAAAAGAAAACTGCCAATCTTCATAGAAATTTGAAAGTTAAAATTTTTCCAAAATGTTTCTAAGCCTACCCTGTGGCCATGCCTTAATGACTAAAATTTTAAAATTTAGGGTGAAATTTCCCCTTTATCTGTTCTTAGTTGCTTACTGCATCCCCTTCCTTTAATTTCATGTCGCATTGAGGACAATGCTTTTCTTAAGGGGAGGAGAATGTAATGCCCCATTCGACTTTTACCCCGGTTCTTGTCTTGGTGACCTTGTTGTTGAGCGTCAAATGATTGTGTGTAATCTTGTTGACTTAGACCTTGTCTCAACGAAAGATTAGCATCCTTCCTATTTGTTGTGCCTCCTCGTGTCATTGTCGATGCTTCCTATTGTTGGCCTCCACTCTCAAATTGTCAAGCTGGTATGCTTGTCATTGTTAATATGATTAATAATTATTTTAAATGGTAACAATAATAATAATAATAGTTATAAAAAGAAAAATAATAATAACAATATAAATATTTTAATTATTGATCAATGATAACTTCATTATTTCTTTTATTGTCGATTGTTATCAACTTTATTGTTAATTATCGATAAGATATTTTATTGTTTGGTTAGTCGCTTCGTAGACCAAACCTCGTTCCACGTTGAAGAAGGGAATTATCCGGTCATGGCACCAAGGTTAGTCATAGTCCAGTGGTTGCATTCGATCTTCTACCACTAGTTTTCCCAATTGGTTGACCAGCATTGTTTGCGTACTTATTTTATCTTTTTTTTCTATTTAAAGGTGAATTGATATTTCTACCATCTTGGCCGACCAAGCCTCCTCTCGTGCCTTGGTTTATAATTTTTTTATGATAAAAATATGGATACATTCACCCCACTTTGGACACTTTTTTTAGCGCCCCAACATTTAACCCATCAATAGACTACATGTGCCACGTATATTGTTATTTTATGACCTTTTGGCCTTCATGGAAATGCATTTTACTTTGAACCTGGTCACCGCCTTTTCCTCCTTTATTGTCTCACCAAATTTCTGCTCATACCATTAAGGTGGATCTGTAAATGACGGCCTTGACCTGGCCACTTGTTGGGTATTAATTATTTTTCTACCTAATTATTTCTTCTTCTTGGTCATTTCTCACCCTTTTGTTTTCATTCCTCCTTGGGCGTTGTATCTTGAACCTGGGTCATTTTGTTTGTTGTTCCTTTTTTTTGCTTATACCACAATTGTAGTGTCCCTTTTTAGACCACATCTCCTTGAAGCATTCTGTCATAGTTCTCTTGCCTTGGGTTTACCCCCACCCCCCACATTTGCATTCATAACTCTTATGATGCCTACACCTTCAGCTGATAAAAGGTTTGTCTCTTGTGCTTCTGTGGATTTTCTTGCCTTGCTCTGGTAGCTAGTCGCGTGGGATACCCTGGAAGGGAGCATTTGTTGGTTTTGAGGGGTGAAGGACCAAATAAAGAGTGGGCCATGTGGACTACTTGGAGGAGGAGGTCTGCCAGTACATGGCCATGGTAAATGGAATTTAAATCAGGCATGTTGAATCTAGACTCTGAAATGTTTGCTACGTTTTTGCAATTTCATGAACCAAATGTGTCTTCTCCCTGAAATGGCACTTAGGAAAGGATTTTGGGGTTTGTTTATGTACTTCCTTGAGTGTGCTGGCTATTCCTTTGAGTTTCCTTTTACTAAATCTCTATATTTTTGTGTGAATGGTTTGTAAAAGGAGAAAAATGCATTTCTCTTTACTATGTTAATTGTAGTGGAACAAGAACAATATTATTTGACTAGGATACATACCATCAGCTATTCATACCTGGTTATGTTTCGTTCCCTTGCTTGGACCATCTTACTTCTTCTGTTTCCTTTTTCAAACTTAAGCATACAAATTTGGGGGTGATATCTATAATTTAGTGGAATGTAATTAATGGGAATACTATCCTTAATGTAAGGATAATATGGCTGGGAATTATGTTAGCCACGTTGTTCTAATCCTTTCATTCCTAGTTGGTAATTTGAAAAAAAAAGCTTAAGCTTGAGATTTTACCATGTCTTGTATACATGACCCTTTTGATCAGTATGTAATCAAGGCACATCTAAAACAAATTTAAAAATTAAAATTAAAATGTAAGAAGCCAAAAAATCCACTTTGGATCATATTCTTTCCCTATAGGTATTTGGTTTGTACGATTATGGTTACTAAGCCTGTGCGGTGGAGAACATGAATAGAGTGAGCTGATCCTTTACAGAAATATTTATTAACTGTAGAACTTCCATGGGGTGTTATGTATGAGTGGGTAATCCAAATTATGGCATCTTATTGTAAGGTGTTGGTGATTATGTATTAGTGGTAATAATAATACAACTAGGTTTAGTTAGGAAAAGTTAAGGAATAATTTTTTTTTATTTTTTTTTTAAGTTCCCAACAAAATTCCAGAGTCCATTACAATAGTTATCAAAACATCCTACAAAACACTAAGAGAGATAAATTCATCCTTAGCGTAGATAGATTATCTTCTTGCGGGGTGGAAGAATTTCCCTCCAGGTGGAAAGAAATTTCCCCCAGGCGTGGAAGAGAGGTGCGAGGAGAAACTTTTTCTCCTGGTGCGCAAGACGGGTGCGGAAAACTCTTTTTCTCCCGGGGCGCATAAGATGGTGCGGAAGAGACTTTTTCTTTTGGGTGTGCAAGAGACTCATTTTCTCATGGGCATGCAAGAAGACTCAATTTCTCATGGGTGCGCAAGAAGCTTTGGGCATGCAAGACATGCATGCAAGAAGTTCTGGGCGCACAAGATGGGCACACAAGAGGCTTTTCCTCTTCTGCAAACTTCAGAAGGCCATAACTTTTGATAGGGAACTCTGTTTTTGGAAAACGAGGAATTTTTGGAAATATCTCGATGTCCTCTTTGCACAAAAACCTTAAGAATTTAATTTGGATAAATTTTTAAGGGTCAATTTTGAGAAAATGCTCTGCAGGCTTATAAAATGAAAACTGGTAACATTTGACTTATAAAATTTTGTTCAATTCGACCTCCTTCCTTTCTCAACATGCCAAACAGACATGGAGGGTTTCTCTTAGAGGAATTTAGGATGGATTGCAATGGTTAATTTTTTGATTGAAGATCAATTCAAAATTTCTCAATTTTGACAGCAAAATGACTGCAATTTTTGCCTTTGCTCGATTTGAAAGGTTCTTAAAAATTTCTTAAGTGTTTTAGTTTGTTTGGGGTCGTTTTAATCATATTAAGTTCAATTTAATGTTTCATTTTATTTTCATTGTTGCAGGGGTCATTCTGTACATTTTGAATAAAAATAATTGCAGTTTGAGTGAAGTTTTCTAACAGATCTATAACTTCAAATTCAAATTGATCTATTTGCATTTACCAAACTTAAAATATGAATTCATTCCAAACCAAATCTAAATGTTAATTTTTTAAATCAAAATGTGCAAAATCCAAAATGATACAGTTCTAATTTTCAAATCATACATTTTTCAAAAGAACAGAGTAATGTATTTTCTTCATACGTATTTCCAGACTTTCAAATGGAGATTTCATAATACATTTCAACAATCAGATTTCAATACAACAGTGCCATTTGAGGAATATAATACAATCTTTTATTAATTCAAAATGATATCTTTACAAATTTCTTCTTTCATTCTTCAATACAATATACAAAATACAATCTTTCTTTTCATTCATTCAAAACAGAAAACATAGTACATCTCTTTCACATTCAAATTACAACTTCATAGCCAATACAAAACATCTTTCCATCACAAAATATATTACATTGTCATCCACTTTGAAGTGGGAAATGGTTTACAAATAGAACTCTCACAAGGGACTGTCAAAACTGTCTTTTCCTTTGCTCCAGAACAACAACATGCAAATCCATCATTCTCCAATTTTGATCACAACAAAGGCAGGGGAAAGGCAATGCTCTCCACCCAACCAAGACATCCAATGAAAGGAGAAGCCATCCTTCTTCATTGGCCCCGAGCCCCAACCACAATGCAATAAAAAGATGTGTTTCAACTCATGGCAACAACAGGCTTCCACATCACAAACATCTTTCACATGTAATTTCACATTAAAACACAGTCCAAACAAAAGAAGTAGTTTGCAACCACATTAAGACATAACAAACAAAACTCAGGCTTCATCATGCAAGCCAAAGGAGCAAGAAACTATGGGGGATGCTACTTATGCCTCCCAAAGGGGAAATGGGTATCACCACCTGAGAACAAACCACCAAAATATAACATTTCAAATCCCTGACATGCCCTTATGCCTCCCCCAAGTACCCCTTATTCCTCACATTTCCTTATGCCTCCCCAACCTCTTATGGCACCCCATAACGAGTAAAGAAATGCAAGCTATTTCTTTGTAAGGTGGAACCCAAATCCCAACTCCCTCCACACTTATACCTCCCCAAAACACTTATGCCTCCCACAAAATAACCCCATAGTCTTCTCCTACACCATTCCTAGGCCATCTACCCAACAACCCACAAACAATAAAAACATTCACAACAATAACATTCAACCATTTACATATGAATAAAAGAAAGAAAGAAGAGCATTTCAAGAGCCAAGCTCCTACCTCTCCATGATGGAGTTTGTTCCAAGTTCAAAACAGAAAGCTCTTCCAATGCAAGCAATCCAAATAACAACCAAGCACAAGTATTCAACAATCTTCAAACTTCTCCAAAAGCAAGAGCTCTCAAAACCAAAAAGAGGTCTCCCAAAATGAAGTGATAAAAGTGAAGCAACCCAAAAACAAGCTAAAGAATTCCAATTTATAGAAGAGGGAAGAGAAGAGGATGAGGTGGATCCATGTAGGATGCCACTTCACACATCCTCAACCCCAACACAAAAGTCAACTTCATTCTCCAATGCATAATCAATAGGTGGGTGAATAATATGACAGTTTTACTTACACACTCAAATCAAGCCCACACCCCATAAGGACTGAAATTAAAACATGTAAGAAAGTGCAATTAAAACATTCAACTTGACTTACAAAAATGCATAAAGAAGGTCTAAATTTAACTCTCCAACCATAGGTAAGGTTGGTATATAAATTTAAGAGGTATGGGACAAGTTTAACTTGTCCCACAAGCCTCCAAAATCAGCCTCCAAGGACAAATTCGAATTTCCAAGAAGGTGAAGTGTTTCATACTCCAAAATCAACTTACATATCTCTTACACATCACTTACACATTTCTTACAACACTTTAATTCAAGGCCAACAACTCTATTAATTACTTTCTTATGACATATTTTAATTAATTAACTTAACAACATGATTACTCACAATATTAACACACCATTTAATAAATAATGAAAGGGTCAATGCACCACAAAATAAACACATGCAAACATTAACAAAGGGACCAAATAAAAGAAATACATAAAATCCCTTGGTCACATTTAAAGGTGATCCCCACCATGGGAATCCCTAACAAAAATCAAACACACACAAACAAATACAGTTGCCATGGTGACCTTGTTGAATTCATCTAGAATTCCAAAGTGGTTGGTCTCCAATCCCCCGATGTTTGTTGTGATATTTTAAACCTGCAAAATACAAATACCTCCTTCGGCCTCGTGGCCATATCAGAACATCCAAATGAATATAAATATAATTTCAAGATCATCAATATATATGTGAATCACAACAATCATCAAGACAATCAACAGTATCACTTACAATTTCATCAACAACTATATCATCATCAATTTTAATTCAATTCTCATTTTCTAGGTCTACTCAAAATATCCAAATATCACAAGTCTGAACAACATCTATAATATAACCATGTCAAACAGTATATCAACATCAATATCTAAAATGTCTCTAATAATCATCATGCATCATATAAGAATCAAAGTCAACAATAATCCATGATCGAACATCTAACATCATACTAAATCAAAACTATAATAATGTCCATGATATAGTCAACAGTGTCATGATCAGTATCAAAAGGTGTCAAAGGGAAGTGGGCACTACATCCCCCTCCCCTTAGACTCGACTTCCTCCTGGAAGTCACTGGAAAAGATGGGGAAACTGAACTCGTAACAATGTAGCATCCTCCCAAGTAGCTGCAGTCTCATCATATCTGTCCCACTGCACTCGCACCTGATCAATCTCTCTACCTCGAAGGCCCAGGGTCCTGTGATCTATAATGTGAATGGGCTCCACCATCACCTGCCCCTGATCCTACACCTGCAATGAGGTCCAATCCAGCACATGAGAAGGATCTGCAATATATCTCCTAAGGACTGAAACATGAAACACATCATGTACGTGAGACAAGCTAGGTGGCAATGCTAGATGGTAGGCCAAAGGGCCGATACGCTCCAAGATCTCAAAAGGACCAATGAATCTAGGAGCTAACTTAGAACCTTTTCCATAATGGATAGGGCTCTTATGTGGCCTGACATGAAGGAACACCTTCATGCCCACATCAAAACTATGGTCAGTCCTATGCTGATCTGCATACTTCTTCTACCTGTCCTGTGCCTCCTGCAGTCTCTGTCTGATCAAAACCACCTGCTGCTCCATGTCCTGTAACAAAGCTGGTCCAAGAGAAACCCTGTCCTCTAACCTGTCCCAGCTAAGAGGTGTCCTGCACTCTCTGCCATACAAATCCTGAAAAGGAGCCATGCCTATAGAACTCTGAAAACTATTATTGTAGGAAAACTCCACCAAGTACAGGTACTCCTCCCATCTCGAATGATGATCCATAACATACATCCTGAGCATATCCTCTAAAATATTATTCACCCACTTCGTCTGTCCATCTATCTTGGGGTGATATGTTGTGCTGAAGTTGATCCTCATCCCGAGGGTGTGCTGCATGGTAGTCCAAAAATGGGAAGTATACAAAGGATCGAAGTCACAAATGATCTTCCATGGAATCCCATGTAACCTGATGATCTCATCCAGATAAACCCGTGCCACTGCACTAGCTGTATAAGTGGTCTTCACCAGAGAAAAGTGAGCCACTTTTGTCAATTTATCCACCGTGACCATGATGGTGTCATGGTGATATCTCGACATCGGTAGCCCAACAATGAAGTCCATGGAAATGGTGTCCCACTTCCACTCTGGTATAGCATGAGGAAAGAGAAGGCCAACTGGATGCTGATGCTCGGCCTTCACTTTCTGGCACTCTAAACAGTGTGACACAAACTGAGCCACGTCTCTACGAAGTCCTCTCCAATGATACAACTGTCTCAAAGTAGCATGCATCTTCTTCACCCTGGGATGGGCTGAATAGGGTGCACGATGTGCCTCTATCAAGATGTCCTGCCTCAAGCCTCCATCTCTGGGAACATAAATATGACCTCTGTGCCTGAGAAGTCCATCTGCCTCTAATGAGAAACCATCAAAATTCCCCTCAAGGGGTCTCTAGGACTCGATCTCTGCTCTCGCTGCAATGTAGAAGCTATCAAGAGGAAGCTGCTGTAGAATCCTGCTCCGTAAATCTGTGCCCACTGAAGTGGCCATAACCACATGTCTCCATCTGCTGAGAGCATCTGCAACCACATTCTCCTTCCCCTTCACATGCTCTATCTCCATGTCATACTCACAAAGCAACTCCATCCAATGCCGCTGATGAGCGTTGAGATTGGCTGCGTGAAGAGGTGGTGAAGACTCAAGTGATCTGTCCTGAGTGTGAATCTCTGACCAAGAAGAAAGTGTCTCCATCGAACCAAGGCATGCACAACTACCGCAAGCTCAAGATCATGAGTCAGATAATTAAGCTCATAATCTTTGAGTTTGTGAGACTCAAAGGCCACTACTCTGCCCTCCTGCATCAACACACCTCCAAGTCCTGCCAAAGAAGCATCCGTGCATATGAAAAACTCACCCTGTGGATCCGGCACTACAAGAATGGGTGTTGTCGTGAGGCACTCCTTCAGTGTCCTGAAGGCCTGCTCACATCTATCTGACCAAACAAACTTCTTCCCTTTCCACTGAAGAGAAGTGATGGGGTGCGTAATCTGAGAGAAGTCCTGAACAAATCTCCTGTAATAACCTACTAATCCCATGAAGTTGTGCACCTCTGTCACAGTAGTGGGTGTTGGCCAATCCATAATAGCTCTAATCTTAGAAGGATCGACTGTGATACCTTCCCCAGAAATGATGTGACCCAAATATTGTACCTCTGTCTGAAAGAATGCACACTTCTCCAAGTTCCCGTAAAGCTACTGCTCACGAAGACACTGAAGAACCTGGTGAAGGTGCCCCTCATGCTCCTCATGCGTATGTGAGTAAATCAAAATGTCATCAAGGAAGATGAGCATGAAGTGATCTAAGAAATTCCTAAATACCCCATTCATCAAACTCATAAATACTATGGGGGCATTCGTCAAACCAAAAGGCACCACTGTGAACTCATAGTGCCCATATCTCATACGAAAAGTGGTCTTATGAATATCCACCTCCGTAATCCTCAGCTGATGGTAGCCTGACTTAAGATCAATCTTAGAGAAAACTGTGGCTCCCTTCATCTGATCAAACAAATCATCTATGCGTGGAAGGGGATAATGATTCTTGATCGTTACCTTGTTCAGCTGGTGGTAATCAATACACAACCACAAGGATCCATCCTTCTTCTTCACAAAAATCACCGGTGCACCCCAAGGGGATACACTAGGATGGATTAGGCCTTTCTCCAAAAGGCCCTCAAGCTGCAACTTGAGCTCACAGAGCTCTGGTGTGGTCATCCGATAAGGTGCTCGTGAGATAGGCTCTGCTCCGGAACCAGATCTATATAAAAATCAATCTCACGTGGGGGTGGTAACCCTGGTAGCTCCCCTGGAAAGACATCTAAAAACTCTCTCAAAATGGGATGATCATCTAGTGATGGTCCACTAGACCCATCCTCTGATCTGTCACTAACTGTGACAGCAAACATCTGACAACCCCGTCACACACACCGCTTAAGCTACATAGCGGAGATGGTGCGAATGGAAATAGGTCTCCTAACCCCTAAGATCACTGACTCAACTCCTAGATCATCTGCACAAGATATAGTCTTATGGTAACAATCCATCCTGGCCCTGTGTGCAGACAACCAATCCATACCCAAGATGACTCCATACGAGCCCAAAGGAAGGATACGAAGATCCGAGGTAGTGGTGAAAGGTCCCAAATCCACTACACACTCCTTAACTAAGGAGTCCACATGAGATCTTGGCTCCTGAAGCCATCTTAACATCCCAACTAAGACCCTACCTAACTGCCACCAGCCTGCATCGCTCTACTAAAGATGGTGCAATAAAAGAATCTGAAGAACCAGAATCAAACAAAATAGAGGTAGGAATACCACCAATGCTACCTGTGGTCTCAATAACTGTACTCTGATGCTCAGCCTGGTAGTTCTTGACCACTGCATAGATCTGATGACTACGTCCCATGTCACCAATGGTAGGCTCTGAGATCTGTGTCTTACCCTTGTTAAGAGGGTTCTGAGGGAAATCTCTCCAAAAATTTCCATCAACACCACAACCAAAACAACCGCCTGATCCTCTCCCATGTGTAGCAAGTCCGGTCGGTACTCTGGAGGTATGTGGTGTGGATCCTGATGATCCAGCTATGGACTGTTGAGGTCTCTGCTGGTGAGCTCCTGCTGACTGAGCCCTCTAGGCTCCCTGTGTCCTAATGGGACCCCTAGGAGGAGGCCCCATACTCTGACCTCTGTGTGCATCAAATCTCTGTGGAGGTCTATAAGGTGGGTGGGACTATGCTGTTACTATTGTTGTGGTCTAAAAGATGACTGTGTTGAACCCTATCCACCATGAGGAGGAGGTACTGACCCCCTTGATCTATTATCCTGCATCTACTGGATACGGCTCCGGACTCGGTCTCTAGCCTGTTGGGTCTTTCCCCGAGTCTCCTCTGCTATATAGGCCTTCTCAATGGCCTCAGCTAATGTCTGTGGACAATGGATCTGAACTGCACCTCTAATGTCAAGATTTAGGCCCTGGATGAACCTGTGGATCCGTACCTGCTCATCCTGCATGTAATCAACATACTGGAGTAGATCCAGAAATCTACTCTCATACTCAGCCACTGTAAGAGATGCCTATCGGAGGTCATGAAACTCATCTATCCTCTACTGTATGAACCTCCGTGAAAAATATCTGCTCCTGAAATGCTCCTCAAAGAGCTCCTAGGTAACTTGTCTCAGAATCAACATGGAGCTTCTACTCCTCTATCCTCCACCAGACACCTACTTCTGTCTCTCAGTAGATGGATCGCAACACGAGCTTTCATGTTGCTAGAACAAGGGCAGAGCTTGAAGCATCCACTCAAGCTCACCAACTAGGCCTCTACCTGAAATCCACCTACGTCACCAGAATAATGTGATGGCCGTAGCTTTAGGATCTCCCTGATGTGGTCTAAAGCTGTAGTTTGATGACCCCTAGGCCTCCCTGCATGCTCATCTCTAAGCCTAGGGCTCCGAGACCTATCTCTGTGTCCTGAAACTCGGTCTCCCTGTCCCCTCTGTGGTGACTCTACTCTGACTGACTCCACGTGGGAGTTCTCTCCTCTATGCTCCTCGCTATGCCGAGGAGATGCATGAGCCTCAATGGATGTCACCCTATCATGTCTGACTGAACGTGCTCCTATGGTCCCTCCGCGTAGAGTGGCATTAACATCCTGAAGTGTCTGTAAAATCTGTGGTAGGATAGCTGCTACAACATGATCTGGTGGTGGTAAATCTAAGTCTATGTGAAAATACCCCTCATCTTTTCTGTGCCTCCTGCACAGACCAAGGTGAGAGTTAGTTCATATTCTAGGTTTTATTCAGTTTTCCATGTTCACTAAATATGCAATTTCCAAACAAGATTGTTTTCTAGATTTAAAAGTGTGCTAAGTTTAATATTGTACTAGGTTTAAATTTTCATGTCTCAAGTTTTTTAGTGTGCCCAAGGGTCCAATATTTTGAACCCATGGCTCTGATACCAAGTGTAACGCCACCTAAAATCTCCCACTTGAGACCCAGAACAACCTAGGTTTAGTTAGGAAAAGTTAAGGAATAATTTTTTTAAAGTGTTCCCAACAAAATTCCAGAGTCCATTACAACAGTTATCAAATCATCCTACAAAACACTAAGAGAGAGAAATTCATCCTTAGTGCAGATAGATTATCTTCTTGCAGGACGTGCAGAAGAAATTTTCCCGGGCACAGAAGAGAGGTGTGGAAAGAAACTTTTCTTCTGGGTGCAGAAGAGAGGCGCAGGAGAAACTATTTTTCTCCTAGGCACGCAAGATGGGTGGAAGAGACTCATTTTCTCCGGGTGAGCAATCGGGTGAAGAGACTCATTTTCTCATGGGCATGCAAGAAAGGCATGTAAGAGACTCATTTTATCATGGGCATGCAAGACGGGCACGCAAGAGGCTTTTCCTCTTCTGCGAACTTCAGAAGGTCATAAATTTTGATAGGGAACTCTTTTTTTTGGAAAATGAGGACTTTTCAAAAATATCTCGACGTCCTCTTTGCACAAAACCTTAAGAATTTAATTTGGATAAATTTTTAAGGGTCAATTTTGAGAAAAACTCTGCAGGCTTATAAAATGAAAACTAGTAACATTTGACTTATAAATTTTGTTCAATTCGACCTCCTTCCTTTCTCAACATGCCAAAAAGACATGGAGGGTTACTCTTAGAGGAATTTAGGATGGATTGCAAGGTATAATTTTTTGATTGAAGATCAATTCAAAATTTCTCAATTTGACAGCAAAATGACTGCAATTTTGCCTTTGTTGATTTGAAAGGTTCTTTAAAATTTCTTAAGTGTTTTAGTTTGTTTGGGGTCATTTTAATCATATTAAGTTCAATTTAATGTTTCATTTTATTGTTCATTGTTGCAGGGGTCATTCTGTGCATTTTGAATAAAATAATTACCAGTTTAAAATTGTCTAACAGAGCTCTACAACTTCAAATTCGAATTGATCTATTTGCATTTACCAAACTTAAAACTATGAATTCATTCCAATCAAATCTAACATACTAAGTTATTATTTAAATCAAAATGTGCAAAATCCAAAAGTACAGTTCTAATTTCCAATATCATAATTTTCAAAAGAAGAGCAGTAATAATTTTTTCATACGTATTTCCAAACTTTCAATGGAGATCTCAAATACATTTCAAAATCAGATTTTCAATACAACAGTAACCTTTTTGAATATAATACAATCTTCTATTAATTCAAAATGATATCTTTTACAAACTTTTTTTCCATTCCTTCAAATACAACATACAAAATATAAATCTTTCCTTTCTTTCATTCAAAACAGAAAACAAAGTACATCTCTTTCACATTTGAATTACAACTTCATAGCCAATACAAAAGAATCTTTCCATCACAAAATATATTATATTATCATCCACTTCTAGTGGGAAAAAGGTTTAATAAATAGAACTCTCACAGGGGACTATCAAAACTATCTTTTCCTTTGCTCCAGAACAACAACATGCAAATCCATCATTCTCCAATTTTGATCACAACAAAGGTAGGGGAAAGGCAATGCTCTCCACCCAACCAAGACATCCAATGAAAGGAGAAGCCATCCTTCTTCATTGGCCCCTGAGCCCCAACCACAATGCAATAAGAAATGTGTTTCAACTCATGGCAACAACAGGCTTCCACAAACACACAAGCAAATTTCACATTTAAAAACACAGTCCAAAATAGAATGTAGTTTTCAACCACATTAAAACATAACAAACAAAACTCAGGCTTCATCATGCAAGCCAAAGGAGCAAGAAACTATGGGGGATGCTACTTATGCCTCCCAAAGGGGAAATGGGTATCACCACCTGAGAACAAACCACCAAAAATATAACATTTCAAATCCCTGACATGCCCTTATGCCTCCCCCAAGTACCCCTTATTCCTCACATTTCCTTATGCCTCCCCAACCTCTTATGGCACCCCATAACGAGTAAAGAAATGCAAGCTATTTCTTTGTAAGGTGGAACCCAAATCCCAACTCCCTCCACACTTATACCTCCCCAAAACACTTATGCCTCCCACAAAATATACCCCATAGTCTTCTCCTACACCATTCCTAGGCCATCTACCCAACATCCCATGCAAACAACAACAATAACATTCAACCATTTACATATTCATAAAAGAAAGAAAGAAGAGCATTTCAAGAGCCAAGCTCCTACCTCTCCATGATGGAGTTTGTTCCAAGTTCAAAACAACAAGCTCCTTCCAATGCAAGCAATCCAAATATCAACCAAGCACAAGTATTCAACAATCTTCAAACTTCTCCAAAGCAAGAGCTCTCCAAAAACAAAAAGAGGTCTCCCAAAAATGAAGTGATAAAAGTCAAGCAACCCAAAAACAAGCTAAGGAATTTAATAAATAGAAGAGGGAAGAGAAGAGGATGAGGTGGATCCATGTAGGATGCCACTTCACACATCCTCAACCCCAACACAAAAGTCAACTTCATTCTCCAATGCATAATCAATAGGTGGGTGAATAATATGACAGTTTTACTTACACACTCAAATCAAGCCCACACCCCATAAGGACTGAAATTAAAACATGTAAGAAAGTGCAATAAAAACATTCAACTTGACTTACAAAAATGCATAAAGAAGGTTTAATTTAACTCTCCAACCATAGGTAAGGTTGGTATATAAATTTAAGAGGTATGGGACAAGTTTAACTTGTCCCACAAGCCTCCAAAATCAGCCTCCAAGGACAAATTCGAATTTCCAAGAAGGTGGAGTGTTTCATACTCCAAAATCAACTTACATGTCTCTTACACATTACTTACACATTTCTTACAACATTTTAATTCAAGGCCAACAACTCTATTAATTACTTTCTTATGACATATTTTAATTAATTAACTTAACAACATGATTACCCACAATATTAACACACCATTTAATAAATAATGAAAGGGTCAATGCACCACAAAATAAACACATGCAAAAATTAACAAAGGGACCAAATAAAAGAAAAACATAAAATCCCTTGGTCACATTTAAAGGTGATCCCCTCCATGGGAATCCCTAACACAATCAAACACACACAAACAAATACAGTTGCCATGGTGACCTTGTTGAATTCATCTAGAATTCCAAAGTGGTTGGTCTCCAATCCCCCGATGTTTGTTGTGATATTTTAAACCTGCAAAATACAAATACCTCCTTTGGCCTCGTGGCCATATCAGAACATCCAAATGAATATAAATATAATTTCAAGATCATCAATATATATGTGAATCACAACAATCATCAAGACAATCAACAATATCACTTACAATTTCATCCACAACTATATCATCATCAATTTTAATTCAATTCTCATTTTCTAGGTCTACTCAAAATATCCAAATATCACAAGTCTAAACAACATCTATAATATAACCATGTCAAACAGTATATCAACATCAATATCTAAAATGTCTCTAATAATCATCACACATCATATAAGAATCAAAGTCAACAATAATCCATGATCGAACATCTAACATCATACTAAATCAAAACTATAATAATGTCCATGATATAGGAAACCCAAATGTGTGTGTGTGTGTGTGTATATATATATATATATATATATATATATATATATATATATATATATATATATATATATATATATATATATATATAAAGTATACATATCTTGAGTTTCACATACCTCTTAGAGTATCTGGATGAAGATGAGTCTTCTTAAGTCAAACCCCGAAGGGTATACCTTGTACTAAAAAAATGTGTGATTTATGGCCTTCATGGAAGAAATGGTGGTTCTGGGTGGAAACCTTTACTTGAGAGTGTCTATTTATGTTCAGAGATTGGTTCGATTAGATTCAATCACTTATTCTCTATCACATAGGATGTGAGTATAAAGAATGTGTGAGGAGATAGATTGTTTAGATGTGTACTATGGTTTGACTTGTTTGAGATCAATGAACACTAGTAGGTTACACTCCATTAATGGCTGCTTGTGATTAAGTTTTGTTGTTATCATCATTGAGATGTAATGTTAGTGGTCATAGTATCCTTTATTGAATAGGGAATGGGTTCAAGGGTATTGTTGTGTGTTTCATTTGAATGAAATTCTGCTGATTGAGTGTTTTGGATACTTATTAAAATCTTGGGTTTTTATATCAATGGAGGGATTGGGTATTAGATTTCAATCACATAATCCATAGGATTACATGATTGAAATCTCAATATTCTAGACACCCTTTTTTGTTTTAATCTATATAAGGCCTTGCCTTGATTATTCGCGATATCGTTCTTACTAGAATATTTGGATTCCTCCTTGTTAGCTGGTGTAAATCTTTATCTCATGTGATGAATTTTGTTTAGTGGCTTGTGTTTCGATCCATTCTTGAAGTAGAACATTCCTTTCATGATATTGTTGAATTTTAGTATACTGTTTCATTGTGTAGTCCCAACATGCTTAGTTCTTGCGAACTGACTCGAGTTAATACTTATGCAGATGGATTATGTGAGTAGATAAAAGGAAAGATTTGTAAAGGTTTCATCGCGTTGATTTTTGAAGTTTCTTGTACAAATGTTAAATGTGTTGTAAATCTTGCAATGGTGTTGTAATGGAGTTGGAAGGCTTCTTGCCTTGGATTTCAGTATTCGTGAAGTAAATTTGTCTTGTCCTTTTTTGGTTAAACTTGTAACTATCTTTGTGAGAAATAATGTTCAATCTTTACATTGTTATGAGTAGGCTTGTGGTAACATTATTTATCAGTCATGAAAATTTTGTTGCGTGGTTTGACCAAGTTTTCCACTTTCTTGTCCTCAACCAAGTTCTAATGAATCTTGTGACACCTTTGGTTTGGGTTCCACGTCGAATAGAAATGTTATAAATGTTTTTAACCCTCTCGTTTAGCGATGGTAGTTTCTTCTCTCATCTCTTAAAACTTTTATGTGTAATAATTCTCCCCCCGTGGTCTTGGCTCTAGTGTGATTCTTTGTATATTTTAGTGAGTGGAATTCCTTCTTCTAAAGTTAAACAAAAATAAAATAAAATAAATTCATAGATGAATCAATAAATAGAATAACAATGAAAATTGGGTTTCTCGTTGATGAATTTAAGAATCTTAAATTAGGAAGAAATGAGTTTTCTACCTATGTAGAGAAAACCTACCCTCATCATTCTTAATTACGGATTAAACCTTATCCTCTTTGTCGTGAAACGTTAATTATTTATGAACGTATTTCCTTGTTGGATTTTGGGGATATAGTCAGATCTTGGTTAGTAAGAGAGTTTGATCAAGGACACTCTAATAATTACGTTCTTCTTTGGGGACCCCATGTGTTTCCCTTGTCGTACTTAATCAAGAGATTGCTAAATGAAATATTTTACTCCAAATCCTGTTGAAATCTTAAGTCTTGTTAAATGTCGGTTAATAACTACATAAATCATAATGAAATGAATTGACCTTATCTCTCTCTAACTATTGTCTTAGTGCTTTGTAACCCTTTTCTTAAGCAATGATAAAATTTTGATCCTTACTCAAAAGGGGGGGAGTTTGTCATTCCAAACCTAAAATGTTACCTCCATCAATTAGAGATTACACTTGTCTCCTTTTGCAATGGAGGTTGAAATGAGGATTCTTTATCTTTTGGTTGCTTATATAACCTTGTGGGATTTTTTTCACCCCACCCCTTGTAATGTTAATCTAATAGTTAATTAAACAAATATTTTTCAAAGTAAAGATGAACCTCTTCCGATAATTTTTATCTAAGCCTTATGTATCTATAGTATAAAGGAAAAGAAATTTAGCCCTATAAGAGGAATTTAATGAATCATAACATGAATCTTCTAGACTGCAAAGTCAGGTCTTGAAAGACTATTTAGTCAATACATAACCTTAAAAGGATTTTTTCGTGGAGTGTCGTGAATTATAACTATGTACTGTAGTTGGGTTCTTTGTGGTGTTTTTTCAAAGAGAAAAGTGAACTATCCTTGATGGGTGTTGGATGTTACATGTTGCCTATGTGGTCATGGTTGTGTCAGGTTGTTCGAAAAGTTAGTTGTAACCTTTGTGTTCTCCTTTAATGTCATTCTATACTTCGAGCAAGTAAAAAAAACTTGTATTTTTTCTTTGTTGTCTTGTGTGTTTGAAATAGTGAGCGTTGCACATACCTCCTCTAAATATTTCATTCCACCTTCTTTATCTATCCTTCACTTTATGATTTAATGATTATTTGTATTAGATTGCATTAACCATGGTTGATGTCATTAGATAAGTGAGACAGTGACTTAAGATATGTTCTCTTATTTATGAGTATATTTGTTTTCATTTCTCAAAAATATCATCACATGGTCTCCTTTACCACAACTTGAAAATCCACACTTAAAGGTTAGAAGTTATTATGGTCTAATAGAGTTTATACTTGGAAGTAATCATTAGAGCATTGGATTTGTAAGAGCCACAATAATAGGATGTGCACAAGTGAGGTATACCATCTAGAGTCCCCAAATATGGTCTACTTCGAATATTCTACCATTTCCTAATGTGATCCACCCCAAAAAATTCTCTCATGTAGTGTTATGTCTAACTAAGAATTGATATTAGTGATCTGACATTATTTTCAAAGAAAAGTATCCTTAACCCTAAACTCTTTATTTTATGTTTGTTGATTGAAAATATTGATGTATCATATATTAGATTAGGGTATTGTACCTTGTCTTTTTCAATTATATTATATCTCTCTTTATAACATATGCCTAGCACCAAATGGAATTAACACCCTTAGTTTACGATTATCTCTTACTTATTATATTAACTCTCGCAACCCTTATGATCCTAGCAACAGTCCATTTGATGTACATGGGGTCAGGGCGCTCAATGAAATACACTTCACATACCTCGGAATATGCACATAAAATAACATCAATATAGAACAAATATGTATCAAAAAAATCAAATGAGCACAAATTCAAACAAAAAAAATATTTGGGATATATTATTTAGATAAATAACATCATACAGCTGAACTCCAATGATACAACCTTGTAGAAAATAATTCATTTAACTATGTCCTCTCATATGTCAAATTATCCATGTAACATATTTCCCTACTCGTGTCACATATCACTTCATTGTGAAAATCTATACTTATTAACCTCTTTATTCATATTGAGCCTAACGATTACATCCATGCTCTTCCTTTAAGAAACCCTTGTCATTGAGTCCCTGAAACTTGAACAATTGTCCTAAAGAAGCTAGGCTCTAATTTTATAGGTTTTTATGCCACCTCCTAAAGAAAAAATAATTGGCATTTTTTGAAACTTGTATGTTTATACATTCAATTATTCCATGTTTTCTATTTGATTATGATTGTGTAGACAATGTTACACACTAGATGATTACAAAATAGACTAGACATTGGGTAGAGAGAATTCACACTCATTAAAATTTAAGAAATGGAAATTATTGTGCAAGAAACAAAATAGCTATGCGTGTTGGCACTTCATCTAGACAAGTTTGGAAGCTCACCCGAAGCATGTGTAGCCACCATGTCCCTCCTTTGTTTTATCTAACAAGATGTTATCATGCATGTTCATAACTATAACCATAATATCTATTCATGCAAGAGGGCTTATCATAGTATAAACAATTGGAAACACATATAATAAGGAAGTTTAATCAATATAGAGAATGATCAACAATATTTGAATTCCCCTAACTCCATACTCATATTTATTTACTTTAGAAATCCATACACAATTATCCATGGTAAAACATTTATTCATTGCACAATAATTTTTTTGATAACATAATATATTGCTTACAGTCACCAATTGTCCATGCATGCGTACAAATTTTGGCTACATACTCCAAAAGATTACTCTATACTACTAGCACTCAAAACCAAGAACCTCAAACTATCTAAAATAAGGACGTATAACCTATATTTATATGGTGGGGACTTACCCTTCACCAACTACATGCACCTTCCTAATAATAGGCATGCTTACAAATAGATTGCATGATTTTCTACAACTTGAGATATCATTAGATTAGGCTATATTTAGATCAGATCCTTACAGGCTTTCATTTTGAATTAATCCTACAATTAGTCGGCTTCATGTGTTGTTCTCATCCTTGTATTTTCGTGCATGTTCTTTTCTTAATTATAGTTCTTTCTTGGCCGCTAATTCATCTTGTTTTAGTCTATCTTTAGATCTTTCTTGAGCACCACTTTATCATATATCCTTTTAGTTTTAGCCATGTTCTCAAAAATTAGTTAAGTCCCAAATTATGTGTGCCCATGCATGAAACTTCACGCACTGATCCTTCATGCATGTGTGTTCTTTTTCACACATCCCTTGCACGTGGTGTCTATATTCTATACATGGATATTACTTAGCCATTTCCTTTGCTCAACATCACTCAACACTAAAGTCATTTCCTATCCTCAACAATATGTCACCATATTATCTTCTCCAATGAATCAATTAATCAAATAATTCTAAAGGATAAAGAATAAGGACCAAAAATTCATGAATCTCAAAACTGAGGTAACTTGAGAAGCTCTGGGAACTCCTCATTCAGATTATTTTCTAACTCTCTCCATTTCGCAAGATCCTTTACGGATTTGTTTGGCATGACCTCAACAACACCAAATATTTTATCAAATGCCAAGTAAATTTTTCTTTCAGATGTTTTATCACCGCATCCAAATCTATGGTCACACTTTCCAAGTCATCCATTCAGCACATGATCATGGGATGAATTTCCTTGAGCTTTTCCTGAAATTTGTTCTTCATTTGCTGGATTGGGGTGCTCTTTGCTTCCAATTTTTCCATGACCTTTTCTCATTCAATATTTTTATTCTTCATGGTTTCTTATATTTCCCTCATCTCTAATTCTTCATTAGCAACATGTGTGCTTATATTTAGATAAAAAGTTTGGCACTTATCAAATGCCAACTTCATGCTCTTAGTAGCCTCTTTGATCTCAGTGATCAATGCCTCATATTATGAATTTTTTTTCTCTATTACCACCTTATTCAGCCTCTTAGCCTTGTCCAATTCCTATGTTAATGATCCCATTCCATGTTTTACATTATGAAGTAGCATCTCAACCAAGTCTTCAAGATACTCCATCTCTATCATATAATTTGTCCTATCCTGACTCACCAATTTTGGGCACATACTTTTAATCTATTTTACCAACTTCTTGAACTTGTCATATGCCTCTAATGTCTCCCTATATTTTTCTTTGAACTCCTCCGTGAACCATTAATTCACCTTTTCTTCATCTTTCTTGTCCTCTACCATGACCCTAACGATATCGTCCTTAATCAAATTCCTACACATGACATCAACTATCATTTTATTCAGTGCATTGCAAGCCTATTCATTTCTCAACTTTGGGGGGTCGATGACATGGTATACTTTCCCTATCTCCTTTATTAATTCCAATTATTCTTATTTCAAAATCAGACGCCTCTGCATGCATATGTATGCTCCACGATAACATATTCTTTGTGCATGATAGTACTTTGCCATTTATTTCATCCTGAATCCCAACCAAAAAATCTCTCCTTGGGAACCATATTCTGAAACCTAGCCCTCAACACATTTTTAGGATCGTTGATGAATGAAAATTTTGGTGATTATGGAAACCATCACTTCTTTACCACCTTAGCTTTGATGTGTGCTTTGCTTGGTGTAAATGGCCTCATACTTGACACTCTACTGGTTCCCTTATATTTTTTCATTCAACATAAGCATCATCACCCTCTCCTTTATTTCCCTCGGGATCCTCCTCTTGTGTATTATGCCCTTCCTATTCAGATATTGGTGATTGTTATCTATGCAAGATTCTATTATTCCCATCTTCTTTACCTTTCTCCTGGTAAATTTTTGGGCTTGTATCTATGTGAACTAACTGCTCCTCTTCCCCTTCATCTTCACATGTAGACTCCTCATGCTATAATTCTTCATACATCTCTTTGTATTTTTCCTCCTCATAATAGAAAATAATTTAAGGCCTCTTGTGGCCTTGTTGACCAAATTCCCTTTTTCCTACTCAAATTAATGAACTAGTACTAAAGAAAATAAGTAACTCCAAATATGCAAGGGTTTAAGGTACTTTGAGATGGGATGATGATGAACACATGTGCAAAGTGAAGGATATCCTCCACATTGAGGTAAGTGACCTATAAATCAATATAAACTCAACATGAGATGGATTAGTAGATAGATGGGTGGATTTCGTGACAATGTCAGTCCCAAGAAGTAAGAAATTCCTAAGATGGATTCCAACCCATGTTTTAGATAAGATAAGATAAAATCATATACTAATAAATTGTATGTAGCAGAATCTGAACTAAAACAGAAACTAAAATGCTAGATATAAGATAGAACTATAGATATGATCTAATAGATGCAAAATAAATCAAACCTAGGTGGGTTGACGACCACCCGAGATCGCAGAGCATAGTCGACGGAAACTGGATCATGATTAGAATAAGATGAAGGGAAAATGAGCGCACAAGTATGCATGTTGTTAGATCAGGAAGTGGATCTGATCTGAAGGAAGAACACTGCATAATAGGATGGATGTGGATCTGATTGAAAGGATGTAAGAAATTTATGAAAATTTATAATGAATGGTTTGATTAAAAATTTAGTTGCTGGCAACCAAGGGGAGTCGATAGTGACTAGGGGCTAACAAAATAGATCTGGGATGGAAAAAAAGTAGAATTATAGGATATGAGGGTTGGGTGACTATGGAAACATAAAGATGATAATTGGGGATCTGAATGGCAGAAAAGGCAACACAATGAAGGCCGAGTCGATGGTAAAAAGAGAGGGTTGAAAGAAATTGTGACTGATCTATGCTTGGATGAAAATGGATGGACTAAAATGAATACGTGAAGATAAGAAATGAAGGCCTAGGAATGACTGAGGCAGAGAGCTCCTGATGACAGCTCAACCTACACAAGATCTGATGATGAGTATTGCAAAAGAGGGCCCAAACATGTAATGATAAAATAAGGATTAAAATCTCCCAAAGATGGTCACAAGATCTCCAAGAGAGCTTCAAGATGAATGTAGCAGCTTCTGAGAAAGAAACAAATGAAATAATGATCACAAAAATATTGAAGACTCCAAAATTACATCCTGAGAAAAGGAGGGGTGTTGTCATATTTACAAGATCAACAATGACCCGTATGGGTCGCCACCAATTTCTGGGACCCATCCTTTTCAGTGGTAGAAAGGTGGTGAGCTCAAGAAAATGAGCCCATAGGGAGAAAGATTAGGGTTTTGAAGGATTAAGATGAATAAAGGCTACTTAGGATGAGTAAATGGGTAGGTGGATGGTGGAAATCATTAAATAAAGGCCATATAGAGGTGAAATCATTAAATGGTGGACTATAAAGGATAAAATGGAGGATTTAGGAAGAATAAATAATTTAAATGAGGATTTGGGGCTAATAAGGGTGATTAGGAATGATTAGGTAAGATTTATTAAATGTTGGGAATTAATGGTAAGTGGGCTAAATTGAATTTATGAGGGAAAGGGAATTCAAAAGGGAAGAGGCATATGTATGTATGAAATACGATGGAGAGAAAACAATAGGTGAGGGGTAGAGATACCAAAAATTGGTGCCTACATTTTCCCCTTTTTATTGAGTGGTTTGTGTTGGGCAATCCATGAGACAAAAATGAAAAGAGATGGAAATATGATTGATGAGGTGCTCCCCCTAAAACTAGGGGTTGACGACATGAAAGGAAGTCGATCAAAATTTTGAAAGAGATATATGAAGAAGGTTGGAAAGGATGAGAAAGAAGACGGTGAGATAATATATTCTAGATGAGGATAAAACAAAACTAAAAAAGTAAATAAAAATGTGGCGGTGATTTTGGAATCACTTTGGTAGGTAACAAAGTATGACATCAATGGAGACAACGGAAATGTTCTACGATCCAGCGAGTCATAAAAAAATCACTACAAAAAGGAGGGAATCCAAAGGGAATATGCTCAAATGGATATGCAAGTTGTGGGACCAATGGGTCAAAGGAAAACATCAAATATGCGCAACAAATGCAAAAATGGTCAAGACAAGGGTTATGATAAAAAGGGTAGGGGTGGGTAAAAAGTGAATGTGATGTCCCACCTATAAGAGGAAGAGGGAAAACAAATATAGCCACACAGATGAGGTGATGAAGGATAAGATAATGGTGCACCAAGAGTGAAAATGAGGAAGACCACAGAGCTGTAATGATGTAAAATAAATATGTGATAGATAAAAAATCCTAGGTAGGACGCAATAAAGATATGATACGAAGACCACTTAGGGAAAAAGTAGAAGAAAAGATAATGTGAAAGGAAGGATTGATCAAATAAGGCAAGGAGTGATATGGATAAAAAAGATAGAACCAGGTTGATGGTGACTAGAGGTGGTCGGAAGTGAATAAAATAAAGTGGTGGTAACCCAAGGTGTTCGGAGAAAACTAGGCTTGGTGGGCTATATAAGCCCATAGGTCGGATGATTTGGCTCGTTTGTATTGTGTGAAGTGATGATCAAGAGCTCTGAATATAAAGAGAGAGGGATATTTTTGAGAGAAATGGAATCCAAAGGAGAAGTGAGGAAGTGTCAAAGGACACACAGGATGGTAAATACCTAAACCTTAGCTTATTTTTAAGTATTTTGTATTCTTTTATTTAATTTTTGTAACTTTTTCAAATTTTAGGGTTGGCGCAGGGGGTGAATGCCAAAAAATGGGTACGTTCGTTGTTGACCCAAGCTAGGAGGCATCGACCCAACCTGGGTCGGAGTAAACTAGGGCTAGGATGGTGGATTTGTTCTTGACTTTGGATTTTTGGATGATGAGGGATCTAACGTTTGCATGTTTGATTGGTTTTACAGGCTTGAGTGACCTTATATCTATGAAATAGAGTACCATCATTGTTTGATCAGATTAGAGGGAATGTCATAGATGCTGAGTGGGATCACTTGGGTACAGTTGGATTAGGTAGATTCTAGAAATACTAGTAGATTCTACAAGATGTTCAACTTATGATTGCATTGGTGGATAGATGGGATCTGCTTACATATACATTCTAGGTCAAGACAAGTGAGATGATTGTCACACTTGAGGATGTATACCGTATCCTGAGGCTACCAATATAAGGTGAGATGATTTAGATCAACATAATAGATATTAAATTGGGGGTTTTGACATGAATTTTTGGATTCAATGCCCCACATATCACATTCACATATGGGGCATTTCACATAGAGATACGATATGAGTGTGGGGTGTCTAGGAGTAGATTGATATGTTTGGTGATGATGAAGATTTCAAGCTATGCTCAACTAGATTCAGGGGGTACGAGGTTCTCATGGAAATTGAAAGGTGTGATCATAGACATTATTGATCCTAGAATGTTATTTTCTTCTGGTACAACATTGTTGGGACATATAAATCATAAGTTTTGCATGTACACTTAGAGGAGGAGGACATGATTGGATGTGGGGCTCCTACTCCATTATTAGGTATATGAGAAAAATACAATTATTAGGCCATAAGGGTTGTCATGGGTCACAGGTGATCACATCGAGTTGGCCATTAGATATTTAAGGTGCCAATCCAATCAAACTCATGGTGATAAGGGAGAGTGGGGATTAGAGTGGTATGCAAAGAGAGTGACAGATATTTATGTAGAGCATGTTATATGGTGGCTATACCATGACTATCCTACATGTCTTGGGGTGGATGTGGAGTTGTTAAGGATAAGACAAACCAAATATATATAGGGGAGAAGGCTCGAGATGATAGAGGTCGTCTAGTTTGATAGATTCTGGTGGCATTTCGGATTGGTTTATACATGTTAGTGAGAAATTTTTTTAGTTAGGAAAATTAGGTGTCTTCTTCAATGTTCATGGGGCTACAATCCTCTGCATTGAATGGTGTAGCTATAATTATTGAATGTTACTAATCAAATCCTAAAACAAATACCAAAGTTTAGAGAAATAGGATAAGGATCACAAAGGGACACTCCACTCAACCTGTAGCAAAGTGCTTGTATGGGCTATAAGGGAGGGAATCACAACGATTAGGGGGAAGGAGAGAAATTAGGAAAGTAAATTTATTATTGTGAGTAGGCCAATTGCATAGTCCATACCCAGTAACTAGAGTAGTTCAACATTCAATATAGAAGAAAGATCCAAAAACTTGTTACTGATATCAAGACAAGATGAGACTATAAACACAAAGTCTCATTAATCTCCTCATCAAGAAAATCAACAAACTCTTTTCTTATTTATTGAAAAATTCACAAAATTATATAATAAGAGGAATATAAGAACATATGAGTAAAGGAAATGGAACAAATGTATCTCTTATTTCTTGTTATTTGATACAAAGTATCCTCACAGTGGCACATTCTCCTCACAGGGGAAAATTCGGTGAGAAAATTTTCTCGTATGACATAATCTCAGCTCCTGTGAGGAGAAGGCAGTAAAAATAGGTTCGTAATATTCATCAGATGATTGTGGGAGCTCCATAAGGAGTTAGGAGGTAAAAATGACTCATTGGAAATATAATAAGATCTTATAAATGATTAAATATTCATATTTCTCAATAACCCTTGGCGCTTATTAGGGGAGTTCATTTTGGGAATAAACACTCAGTGATTCCATGGAAGAAGGTAAGTTTGAGAATTTTTAAAGAAGAATTAGGATATTATATCCATTTGATTCCATTCAAAATGTCATTTTCAGTTAAAATCATATAAGGAAGTTCCTAAAAATACCTCTGGGATCTCGAGATATGGCGTTTTCAAGTCTGTTCCAAAGGTAACATGTTTCAGCAGTTAGTTAAATTTTTGAAGGAAACATGTTAGCATGGAGCACAAATGCAGTTTTCCCCCCTAATTTTCCCTTTCTAAGGGGACAAAAAATTCTTTCCCTCCTCCCATAGAGCCCATGGACATGCAATATGACCCTAGAAACCTTTGATAAACTCCTTTTGTTCATTTTCCAACCCCCTCTTACGCCAGTGCATGAATGCCAAGGGGTAGCCTCAGGTGAGGGAATAATTTTGTGTCCCCATTATCCCTTTTTTAGAGGATAAAGGGGACAAAAAAATTTTACCCCCCCTCGTCAAGGTTTCCAACACTATAAAATCATGACTTTTCCATTTTTGTTCACTCTCCCACATCTCTCCATTTGCACCCAGAACTCTAGAAAAATTTTCCCAGATTCCTCAACCATCCTTATATGATCTCATCACCATTATTTTACAAATAAAATCACAAAAATCCATGTTTCAGGCTTCATGTTTCTCCAAAACGAAGGTGTGCACATGAAACTAAAAAAAAGCATATCTTAAAAACCAGGGAAAGGCTTTATTTGAATTCTTTTCCATTCTCCTAAATTTTCAGAGGCCGTAAAAACCCGAGTGATGGATTTCACATGCACTGCAAAAAAAATTTCAACAAGAAAAACCTCATTTTTTAGCTCCAAAATTTAAAAATTTAATATCTTCCATTCAAGAGTTTGGGTTGAGTCAAAACTTTATAGGTGTAACAAAGTCAAAAAAACCCATATCAAAAAAAAAATCATCAAAATCCAAGGTGGGAATAAAATATTAGCGAATCCATTAATGTTTGCCATGGTAGCTTCATGCTTGAAGGCCTCACTAGGAATTTTTTTTTTCAAATTCCCAGGGTTTCAGTGGGTGAAATCTCTTGAAAATTTGACTAGAGCATCGTACCCAATTATGTAAAATTCTACAGTTGGTTCCATTTGAATCTGACACTGGGAAGGCCATTTTATATTTATAGTATCTATAGAAGATCCTACTAAAAATAGTAAGTCTGAGAAAATGTGCATTCACACTCTTCATTCCATTCCCACATGATCAGGACAATCAAGAATTGGCAAAATTGACAGAAATGGTAAAAATGGCCAGAATGGGTACCCACAATGGACATCCTAAAAATAGTAAATGGGAAAAACATGTTGAAAGGGATCAAATTTAATCACTTCACACCTCCCTGGTTAGTCGAGGTACTCATAGAAGCTTCCCGCTTAGGTCTCAAGAAGATTACCGCATTCCCTAAGGCAATGAGCGTAAAGCGTTAAAATGAAGAAATGATCAATTTTGCATCAAAGGCCATTTCAAGTGTCTTTGGGATCAAAAGTTTTTCTCGATAAGGGGAGTTATCTCTTAAAGTTCTTAATGGTATTCATCCTAATTATTTATCATTTCTCAGTGTATCAAGTATAGCAATGTGCGAAAGGTCATTAGATGTCAATTGTAGCAATGTGTGTAATTTCATCAGATGTTGGTTTCCATATTCAACCTCTCCAAAGTGGATCTTCACGAGAATTTTCCACAAGTCTTCTTGAATATAACTCAGAGGAATAATTCAAAAAAATTTCTAAACACTCAAGTTAAGTGTGTCCATGTATCATACAGAGAGGAAATCAGGAATCATTGCTAGCAAGGGGTAAAGTGTTTAAAGGTGTTCAGAGGAGAAACCTTCATCAGTTTTAAGTATCATCAGTGGTCAAAGTATCATCTTCAAACATCATCGAGGTGGAAGAATCATCATGGTCACATTGTGCAAGAAATTGTATCAAACATTCATTCATATGGATAATTGGTGAAAATTTTCATGGAGGGTTCAAGAGGAGTTTTCTCATGGTTGAAAGGTTCAAAAATTTATCATTGTATTAGAGAATTTCACTAATCCATCATTGGATCTGATCTTCATCAGAGATGGAGTGTTCTTTATATCCATGCTTTAGAGAGTATCTTTTTCTCTCCTCTCTTTCTCCCTCTTCCTTCTCTCTCCTTTCTAATTGTTTGTTGGGATTCATCATTATATTTCATCCTATTCACTTAAGTGACCTATTTTAAAATTGTAAAATTATTTTCTCAAAGTTATAAGAAAAATACTTAATTTATCTTTTCTAATGGAAAAAAAAAGGTCCTAAGTGTAATATGGAATATGGAGGGTCATGTGAGGGATGTGAGAAGAAATTCACATCGCTATAAATTGGGATGGCCTCTCCATTCCAAAGGATCCTAGATTTTGAAAAATTCTACTCTATAGAAATTATGGATTGTAGTTGTTGAACTTTGTATCAATGCACAAGAAATAAGAGCTACATTTTTTCCATTTCCTTTTCTCATATGTTCTTTTTTCCCTCACATTATGCAACTTTGTGAATGTCAATAAATAAGAAAATATTTTGTTTCTTTTCTTGATGAGGAGATAAATGAGACTTTGTGTTCATAGTATCATCTTGTCTTGATGTCAGTAATAAGGTTGTTGATCTTTCTTCTATATTAAATTTTGAAAAACTTTTGTTACTGGGTGTGAAATCTGTAATTGGCCTACTCACGGAAATATTTTTCCTTCCCTAATTTGTTTCAATCCCCCTCAATACTATTATTTCCTCCCTTATACCCCATATAAGCACTTTTCCATAGGTTCATTGGATTGTCCCTATGTGATCTCCAGCCTATTTGGCCAACCTATAGTATTTATTTTAGGATTAGATTAGTAAAATTGAATAATGAGAGTTGCACCATTCAATGCAGAGGGGTGTAGCCCCATGAACATGGGTGGAGACATATAATTTTCCCAACTAAATTTTTTTCTCACCAATTTAGTTTTTGGAAAAAATTTCAGGTGAGAAAATTTTTCATATGATAAAACTGTTGGTGAGAAAATTTATCATATGAGAAAACTGTTGGTGAGAAAAATTGGCAGGTGGGAAAATTAGTTGTCTCCACCAACATTCATGAGGCTACACCCCTATGAATTAAATGGTGCAACTCCCATTGTGGAATGTGGAATGTTATTAATCTAATCCTAAGCCAAATTTTGTGGGTTGGCCAAATAGCCCATGGATCACACAAGGAAAATCCACCAAACCTATGACAAAGTGCTTGTATAGTGTGTAGGGGAGGATGCCACACTGATGAGGGGGAAGGAAGGTTACTGTCGTGAGTAGGAAAATTATATATTTCACACCCAATAACTAGAGTAGTTCAACATTTAATATAGAATAAACAACATCAACCTTGTTACTGACATCAAGAAAAGATGAGACTATGAACACCAAGTCTCATTAACCTTTTCATCAAGAAAACTATTTTCTCATTTATTGACATTCACAAAGTTTCATAATAAGAGGAATAGAATAACATATGAGAAAGGGAGATAGTAGAAATGTATCTCTTATTTCTTATGCATTGATACAAAGTTCAATGACTACAATCCACAATTGTTACAGAGTGGAGGTTTTCTAAAAGTTAGGCTCCTTTGGAATGGAGAGGCCATCCCAATTTATAGCAATGTGAATTGACCTCTCATCTCCCATCACATGAATCTTTGCATTCCTATTCCACTTATGACCTTTTTCTTTGCATTATAAAATAAAAATTAAGTATTTCTCTTATAAATTTGAGAAAATCCTTTTAAATTTTTAAAATGGGCCACTTAAATGAATAGAATAAAATACAATAAATATGCTCAACAAAGAATAAAAAAAGAGAGGAGGATGAGGGATAAAGAGGGAAGGATGAGGAAGATGATGAACTCTGAGCATGAATGAAGATGCATCCACATTTGATGAATATTATCCCCACTAATGAACTAGTGAAATGCACCAATGCAATAATGAACTTTGGAACTTTGATCTATTTTACACCATGATAAACCTCCTATCGAAAAAACCATGAAAATTTCCCAATATATTACCCAATAATGCATTTAAATGAGACCCTGAAACAATTTCTTGCAAAATGAAACCATGATGGTGATCACAATTACCTCTTATACATGATACATAAATATTTTGGATTGTCGAATGAGTGTTTAAAAACACTATGGAAAGATTCCCTTGATGATCATAGGAATTTCTTATGAACATCCACTCTAGATAATTTGATGATGGAAATCCACATTTGATGACCTTCTGCACACTACTATACTGAAGGGAGAATCAAATTAAATTCACTACGAATACTTTTCCCTTTGAAAACTCTTGAAATTATGAACTTCTACACGTTTCCTAGATACACTGAGAAATGATGAAAAATTGAGATGAATACCATTGAGAATACTAAGAGATAACTCCCCTTATCAAGAAAACCTTTTAATCCAGGAGAAACTTGGAATTGCCTTCAATCCAAAATTCACAATTTCTTCATTTTGATGTTTTACACTCATCGCCTCAGGGAATGTGGAAATTTTCTTAAAACCTGAATGGAAGATTCTGTGAGTACTTGAACCAATCGGGAATGTGTGAAGTGCTGAAATTTGATCACTTTCAACATGCTTTTCCCATTTACTATTTTTAGTATATCCACCATGACTACCCATTCTAGCCATTTTTACCATTTCTGTCAATTTTTCCAATTTTTGAGTGTCTTGATAATGTGGGAATGGAATTAAGAGTGTGAATGCAAATTTTATTAGACTGAATATTTTTAGTAGGATTTCCTATTGAGACTTACTAAAAATAGACACTAGCCTTCCTTGATTTGTGTTTGAATGGAACAAATTACAAAATTTTACATCATTCATTACAACTCTCTGGATAAATTTTCAAGACATTTTTCCCACTCGAACCCTGGGAATTTGAAAAATAGTTTTTTCTTGGCAAGGCCCTTCGGCACTAAATTGCCATGGAAGCCATTAATGGAGTCCCTGAAATTTTTTCAAGTTTTATTTCCCACCTCATAATTTGACAAAAATGAATTTTTCGATATGTTTTTTTTTGTCTTTGTTACACCTTTGAAGTTTCGGCTCAACATGGTCTTTGGAATAGTAGATATGAAAATTTTAAATTTCAGTGCTAGGAAATAAGGGTTTGCTCATTGTAAAAAAATTATCCTAGTGTATTTTAAATCCATCACTTGGGTTTTTTAAGGTCTTAGAAAATGTATAAGAATGCAAAACATTTGAGATCAAACCGTGCCCTGATTTTTTAGTTATGAAGTTTTTTAGTTTCTTGTGCACACCTTCATTTCAGAGAAAAATGAATCCTAGAGCATGGATTTTTGTGATTTTATTTCAAAAAAAAAGGTTATGAAATCATGTAGGAGTAATGGAATTGATGAAAGAGATAAAAATGGAGGAGGAACTTGGAAATGTTTTTCTATAGTTCCGGGTGAAAATGGAGCAATGTGGGGGGAATGGAAAAAATGGATAAGTTTGGCTATTTATATGTTTAGTTACCTTGAGAAAGAGGTGGAATTTTTTTTTTGTCCCCTTTTTACCCTTTTAAATTGAAAATGGGGTCACAAAATGGTGCCCTCACCTCATGCTGCCACTTAGCACTCATGTAAAGGCGGAGAGGAATGGAGGAGGGGGCTGTAATCAAACACTTGGGAGCTACTCTTTGGTTGTATGAATAACCTGGAGGGATAAAGGAGGGGGAAACATTTTTCCCCAATTTAACCTATTAAAGTGACAATGGGGTCATAAAATGGCACCCTCACCCTAGGTTTACACTTGTCATTCATGCCTATAAAGGTGGGGGGCTAGAAAATGAGCACCTGAGAGCTAAATGGAGTTGTCAGGGTCATATTGTATGTCCATGGGTTCTATGGGAGGAGGGGCACCATTTTTTGTCCCCCAAATCCCCTTGGAAAGGAAAAATGGGGCCATAAAAGTGTGCTTGAGTGCCATGGTGACATATTTCCTTGGAAAATTTGACTAATTGTTGAAACAAGGTACCTTTTGAAGAGACTTGAAACATACATAAATTGATCTCTCAAATGAATTGTTTCACACTTATTTATATGAATTTTCTTATAAAATTAATTTGAAGAATGATTATATGAGTCTCATGCCTTGAATATTCTTGAGAAACCATCAAAAACCTCATTTTTCTTGGTATCACCAGTTATGCTTGGATATAATTAATTGTCTGAAAAAATGTATGGGGTTTATGATGAATCTTATATTTCTACCATGTAGAGGAATGAAAATTATTTCCTTTGATACGTTTTTTGTCTCAAAAATCATTCTAGAGCTTCCAGAATCACCACTTAAAGTCTAGGTGCTCTCCTGCAATGCAAGCTTCTTCGGCCTAAAAAACCCACTTTTGATGAAAAAGTTCCTATACCTCCGAATATTTCTAGAATATTCCTAAATCAGTTACAAAATGATCCTAGCTCATTAATACACATTCTTGATGAATTTTTGACTTATACAATACTTTGGAGATTATACATTTGTATTAGAAGGGCTGATGATAGTCATTCCTAAGCTTGCTTGAAAATACAATTTCAGAGACACTACTTCTGAAGTAATTAAATGGTATTTTCCCCCTTAAATAACCTATGGGGAAGGGTGACACACATCTATGAAAACTTTGATGGAGATGGTATGCTTGACACAGAGAATAGGATGACATGGGAAGGTGTATACAGAAAGTTACACCATATAAATTTTTTGATACTAGGGTATGGTTGTCCTATTTTCAAGTGATTTTTTCCCATGCAAAAACACATGAAAATAGTTGGGTCTAGCTTTGGGAAATGTTATGGATCAATCAAAATGAGGACATATCATAAGGAATCCAAGAATCTCAATTTTATTTTTGGACTAGTTTTTATCTATTGGGCTATAGAGAGTCACTAGAAAGATATACTACACAACCTCCTTTATTGAACACACACATGACAAGAAAGTAACACATAACCAAGGGAAACAAAAAATTTGGAAAAGAAACACACATCATCAAGGTAAAAAACATAAATCACCTATGTACATGTGGGGGACAACCTGCTTTCACTGAAGCATAAACTTGAATTGAGTGATTACTCATATATGGGTGTCACTGAATGCCATTCTTCTGTAAATCCATTAACAAATTCACTAAAGTATGAACCTCTTCTTAGATTCTTGAGAAATCTCTCTTGATTTCTAGTGTAACTGATTATTTTCTTATTTGTTCTACCACCTTTCTTGTTTTGACATATTTTTCTTGGCTTCTTATTGCTCCTCAGGTTCATTCCACTTTCCAATTTATTACTGGTGTCATAAAGATATTTCTTGATTTTACTATAATTACCATTTTCATCACAAGAAATTTTTTCTTCATTGTGTATCTGCTTCATGACCACCACTTTCATGGGTTGATTCTTGACAGATGTCTCAATAATTTTGGCATCATCCTCCATCTCTTAATGTTCTATTTTTTTGAATTGTTCCGAGAAGTCATTTTTCTCATGCTCCAGGTCTTTTGACATATGCTGCCCTATATAGTGTGTCACATGTTTTGTATCCTCCTCAGGGAAAGAGAATGAAATCCAAATTACACACACAACATGGATATTATCATCTTCTTGCTTTCCTTTTCCATTTTGGGCTTCATCCTTTACTTCTATTTGGAGGGCATCGATATCTTGAGAGGAGTGAGCACTGAAAGGTTGAAGTCTATTGAGTAGGTTTCCATTTTGATAAATATCAACCTTAGGACCAAGAAAGAATATGTTTCTCCATTTTTTGTTGAGAATTTTTCCATCCTTTTGAAAAGGAAATGAACACAACACTGGAGCTGAAATTCCATCATCATTATCTTCTCATTCTTGACCATTGAGAACTAAGAAGTCCATTTCCACAATGAAATCATAATCTTCTTGGCTATTCCCCTTTTCAAGAGGTGGGGGCATGTTGCATTTCTTTATTTTCCTATATTATTCTCTAGAGAGAGATAATTTTTCAAGTTCACTAACATACTCATTATATGGAAAATCATTTTGATTTTTGGGAACATGATCGAAAAAATTGAAGTTATCTATTAAGAAGGTGTTGAGAATCGTTCCTTTTTCTTGATCTGTATCTCTCATGACTTCAATATTTCTCTGTTGTAATTCAAGGATCTCATCACCAATATTATTATCCACTAAATAAAATTCATTTATACCCTCATCCCATGAAAATTATACCTTTTCAAACTCATATTTCATCAACTCTTCATTGTTCTCTTTGAACAAATTTATGATGTTTGGACATTCCTCTACCAATAAGGGAAGCTAAAGATCCTCCTCAAAGGTCATGAAGAATTTTTCAAATTTGGAATTTTTGCACTTGATGTCTTCCATTGGGTCATTTTGTCATTGAAAATTACACTTAATTTTTCTGATGGGAAGTAGCTTCTTTATTTTACCACTGACTGGGATGGTGGCATGCAACCAGTCTAGAGGAATATCTCCCCAAACATCTCGACAAAATATTTCTCCCAAAAACATACCATATGTGGTAGAAATGTTTGCTACAAGTATTCTCATTATGATTTTCTTGTTAGGAAAATCTGCCAATGTTACCTCAGTATCTTTGACTTGTCCAATGATAGGTACTTATTTTATTTCCATAGAGAGGAATTGACTAGAGGTAGGGGAAAGGGAGAGATGAAGATCTTTAGTGACCTTTGCAAGAATGAAATTTTCAGAGGAACTGGAGTCAATGATGTAACTTTTTAGCTTATACCCTTTAACCAACAAGGCTATGTATAAAAGATCCACCTTCTTAGAGGTGGAGGGTGTTGAAGTGAGACAATTCAGAGATGGAGTGGATTAAGACACATGAGATGATTATTTTGTGGTGGCATATTTAGAACATAAAATGGACCCATTTCCTTAGATATAATGAATGAGTCTCTTGATTTTATTAGGATGAGTTCTCAAGTACTCATATTTGGATATTTTGACTTTGGTTATTTTACAATGGTCAATAATATCAAAAGACAAGTAGTAGGAACATCAGGGATTGTTGTAGCTCTGGCATGGATGTTCTTAGGGTCTACAGTAGCTAATTTTTCAAAGGGGTTTGCAGGAGACTTACTTGAAGAGGCAAGATGGTTCTTGTTTCGAATGGTCTCATGTTTTTTCTTAGTTGAACCTGTTGAAGTTTACTTTTATGATCCTCCTTTGGTTGTTTTTTCTAGATTCACCATTTGAGGATTCAATTTCTTTTATTGGGTAGTGGAAGAAGAGAATTATTTCTCTTTTATAGGTAAGGTGAATACCGTATATGAGTAACTATCTGTGAATTATTTATCATCAAGTATTCATTCACAAAACTTGATCCGAGTACAGTCACTTTCTCCTTTGTCTTTAGATTCAAAAATTTCTTCTCCTTCATCTTCATATTTCTCACACATTGCATTAACCAGTGGAGCTTCTAAGGTGAGCCTTTGGGGTGACCCTACAATCTTGTTTCTTTCTTGATTTTGAATATATGTTTGTTGATTAGGTTCCCTTTTCATCAAGATTAATTCACTTGAAGACTTTCACACCATTGGATCAGTTCTCCTATCTTGGGAACTTTGTGTTTTACCTTTCTTTGAGGGATTCTTCATCTTACCCAAAAATACAAGGTCATCTTCTAACTTGATATAAATTTCTTGAGCATGGTATAGATATCTTAGGTGAACCCTTTGTAGGAAACAACTTACTTCAGGAATTTGAGCATTCATAAGGAAAATCTTCAGGTTTCTTGAAGTGGGGAGATTGGTGGTGGGAATTTTTTTAACTATTATGTTGAATTTTTCCATGAAGTATCTCATGGACTCCTGTGTCTCTTTCTTCATTTAAGTGAGTTATGTAAGGATGGCATGAGAATATTCAATAGTCTTGAATCTCTTCTCTAATTTCTTCTTAATATCACCCTAATTGGATATCGAGCGCGACAAGAAGTACTGGAACTAATCTACTGCCGCATCATGTAATTTTTTCATGAACAAATACAAAACAACATATTCTTATTGCACTCCAAGGATGCCACAGGCCGTGATAAACTCTAAAATATGATCATCAAGAAGTCATTTTCCATCCCCATAGAACTTTGATAAATTATTTCTCGATCCTTGTGGAAGATCGTGAAGTGGTGGAGTCAAGGCCAATGGACCAATATTTTTTCCCCATAGTACAGGGGCTTGTGCTGCAATTTCTTATTCTTTAGTTGCTTCTTCTTCAACTCTTCAAAAATGCATATTTCTCAATCAGGATTGCAAAGAGGATTTTGATCATTTAAGTACTTATTATTTATTTTTTAATTTTTTGGGCAGAGATCTTTTTTAGGTTCACTTGGGAAAATATCTCCCTAGTGGGGTTGCCAAAATTTATTAGTGAGAATTTTTCAGGTGGGAAAATTAGGTGTCTCCACCAAAATTCATGATGCTACGCCCCTTTGCATTGAATGGTTCATCTCCCATTATTGAATGTTACTAATATAATCCTACACTAAATGTTATGGGTTCACCAAATAATTGGGGATCACATAGGGACACGCCACTGAACTTGTGGTAAAGTGCTTGTATGGGGTACAAGGGAGGAAATGAAAGAGATGAGGGGGAAGGAGATAAATTAAGGAAGGAATATTACTTTCATGCATAGACCAAATGTAGAATTCACATCTAGAAATGAGAGTAGTTCAACATTTAATATATAAGAAATAAAATAAAACTTGTTACTAACATCAAGAAAAAATGAGACTATGAAAACAAAGTTTCATTAATCTCATCATCAAGAAAAGAAACAAACTATTTTCTTATTTTTCGACATTTAAAAAGTTACATAATGAGAGGTATAAAAGAACATATGAGAAAGATAAATAAAAGAAATTTAGCTCTTATTTTTTGTACATTGATATAAAGTTCAACAACTACAATCCAAAATTTCTACAGAGTGGAGGTTTTCCAAAATCTAGGCTCCTTTAGAATGGAGATTCCATCCCAATTTATAGTAACATGAATGAACCTCTCATCTCCCCTCACATAACTCTTTACATTCATATTCCAATTGTGAGCTTTCGATTTCCATTAGAAATGAAAAATTAATTATTTCTCTTATACTTTAGAGAAAATACTTTTACAATTTTAAAATGGGTCACTTTAGTGAATATGAAAAAATATAATAATTATGCTCAACAAATAATTATAGAGAGATAAGGAGGACAGAGAAAGAGGGAAGGAGGAAGAAGATGAGGAACTTCCAGCGTGACTGAAGATGCCTTCATATTTGATGAAGATCAGATCCATTGATGAACTGGTGAAATTATGTAATGCAATGATGAACTTTGGACCTTTAATCTATTTTGCACCATGAGAAACCTCCTATTGAAAAAACCATGAAAATTTTCCACTCCCTTTTACTAAATCACAAATATGAACGAGACCTTGAAATAATTTCTTTCACAATGCAACCATGATGGTGATCACAACTACCTCTTATACATGATACACATATACTTCGGACTTCCAAATGAGTGTTTAAAAAAACTATGGAAATATTCCCTTGATGATCGTAGTAATTTCTTATGAAGATCAACTCTAGAGAAGTCAAGGATGGAAACTGACATCTGATGACCTTATGCAAACTACTATATTGAAGGGAAACTCCAATTAAATTCACTTAGAGCACTTTTCCCTTTGAAAACTCTTGAAATGATGAACTTCTACACATTTCCTGAATACACTGAGAAATGATGAAAATTTGACATAAAGACCAATGAGAACACTGAGAGATAACTCCCCTTATCAAGAAAAAATTTTGTTCCCAGAGCCACTTGGAATTGCCTTCAATGAAATTTTGATAATTTCTTCATTTTGATGCTTTATGGTCATCATCTCAGGAATGCGGTAATCTACGGAAAACCTGAGAGGGAAGCTTCTGTGAGTACTTGGACCAATCAAGAATGTGTGAAGTGCTAAAATTTGATCACTTTCAACGTAATTTTCCATTTAATACTATTAGTATGTCCAATGTGAGTACCCATTCTAACCATTTTTACCATTTCTATTAATTTTTCCAATTTTCGAGGGTCCTGATCATGTGGGAATGGAATGAAGAGTGTGAATTCACATTTTTTTGACTTAATAGTTTTAGTAGGATCTCCTATAGACACTTATTAAAAATATAAAATAGCCTTCCTAGCTTCAGATTCAAATGGAACCAACTGTAGAAGTTTACATAATTTGTTACGATGCTCTGGTCAAAATTTAAAGAGATTTCACCAACTCGAACCCTGGGAATTTGAATAAATTTTTTTTCCTAGTGAGGCCTTCGAGTATGAAGTTTCCATGACAGCCATTAATTGAGTCGGTGATATTTATACAATTTTGCTTTCTCACCTCATATTTTTACGAAAACAACATTTTCAATATGGGTTTTTTTCTTTGTTACACCTCTGAAGTTTCGGCTCAACCCGATCTTCAAAATGGAAGATTTAAATTTTAAAATTTTAGTTTAGGAAATTAGGGTTTTCTCATTGCCTAATGCATGTTAAATCCATCAATTTGGTTTTTACAGCCTCTGAAAATGTAGAAGAATGCTAAAAATTGAGATCAAACTGTGCCCAGGTTTTTTAGTTATGGAGTTTTTTAGTTTCTTGTGCATACCTTCATTCTAGATCAAAATGAAGCATGTAACATGGATTTTTGTGATTTTATTTAAAAAATCATGGTGATGATATCATGAAGGAGTAATAGAATGAATGGAATAGAGAAAAAAGGGAGGATTCCGACAGGGAAACTTTTTGCGAGAGTTTTGGGTGAAAATGGAATAATGTGGGGGGAATTGCAAAAATGGCTAAGTGTGGCTATTTATATGTTTTGTTACCTTGAGGGAGATGCTGTGATTTTTTTCCCATTTTTTCCCCTTGGAAAGGTACACTAGGGGAAAAAAATGGCACACTCACATTAGGGTTCCACTTGGCACTCATGCACATAAGGAGAGGAATGGAGGAAGGGGTTGAAAGCAAGCAACTGAGAGCTACTTTTTGGTCATATGAAGAACTTGGAGGAAGAAAGGAGATGGGTGCACATTTTTTCACCATTTACCCTTAGAATGGGAAAATAGGGGAAAAAAATAGAACCCTCACTATGGTTTGAAACTTGTCATTCATGTGTGCGAAGGTGAGGGGGCTAGAAAATGAACACCTGGGAGATAAATGGAGTCGTCGGGGTAATATTATATGTCCATGGGATTTATGGGAGGAGGGGTACCATTTTTCCCCCCCATGTCCCCTTGTAAAGGTTAAATGGGGACACATAATTATGCTTGAGAGCCATGCTGACATGTGTCCTTCAAAAATTTGACTAACTACTGAAACATGGTACCTTGGGAAGAGACTTGAAACAAACATAACTTGAGATTCTAGGCAACTTGATTCACACTTCTTTATATGAATTTTCATGGAAAATTAATTTTGATATGGATGGGAAGGTTTCAATGCCTTGATTTTTCCTGAAACACCCTAAAAACCTCTATTTTTATCAGGATCACTAGTTGTGTTTGGAAAGAATGAGTTGTTAGGAAAAAAGTATGGGGTTTATGATAAATATGATTTTCCCACCATGTAGAGGACTTAAAAATATTTCCATTGATATTTTTTTGTCTCAAAACTCATTTTGGAGCTACTATAATCACCTATCGATGTTCAGGTGCTCTCTCATGGTGCAAGCTCCTTCGGCCTCAAAAACCCACTTTTGATGAACTGGTTCCTAAATATCTAAATCTCTCCAAAATCTTCCTAAATAAGTTTCAAAATGATCTTGGATCATGAATACATATCCTTGATGAATTTGGGCCTTCAACACTGCTATAGAAATTATGCACTTTTCTTAGAAAGGTTGATGATAGCCCTTATTAAGATTGCTTGAAAATTCACTTTTACAGACACTGCTTTCGAAGTACTTAAATGATATTTTTATCCTTAAATAACCTATGGGGAAGGGTGAAACACACATATGAACACTTATATGGATAAGTTAGGCCCGACATAGTGAATAGGATGACCTGGGAGGGTGTACCTAGAAAGGTACACTATAGAATTTTTTCGATACTAGGGTACAGTTGTCCTAATTTCAAGTGAATTTTTCCCTTGCAAAAACATGGGACAACAAGACAATTTCTAAGGAGCCCATCAAATATAGATAAGATGAGTCTAAGAGAGACGTACCAAGTCCTGATATGGAGGATCCACTAGAAGAGGTTGGGGCACCATTGGAAGATGATAATGATGTAGGAGTTGGTGTTGGATTTCCAAATTGGATGATGATGACATGGGTAGCCTGGATGGTAGTGGAGGGGGACAAGGGAGAAGATGAGGAGGTTGCAATAGAGGAGTCTGTAGCTCCTAGAGTTGATAACATCGATGATCAAGGGGCTTTAGCAGAGATAACTTGGTTGCACACAGATTTTTATTTATCCCACTTGGAGAGGGACACTATTTTCTAGGAGCGAGAGACGATACAACAGGAGGTCTTGGTCCTACACCAGGAGAGGGACCTAGTATGGAAGCATTGTGAAAACTATAAGAGACATAGGGGGATTATAGAGTATGATATGAAGACCTCGGTCCTATATTGGCTATAGATTTAGAGAGTGGGGTGCAATTGGTGTCATAGGGAGATTGATAGATGAAACCTATAGGAATGGTACCCATGGATCTATACAAAGCATTGGAAATTGAGGGACAATATTATGAGAGTATTGTGACATCGAGGCTATCACAAACACTGAGTTATGCAACATATTTTGTTGAGCAGTGGGTAAAGGTAGTGCAAAACCATCTAAGAGCATGGTGAGTGTGGCCCAACCATAGCCTAATGAGGGCCATGATGGAGGTGATTAGGCCTAGAGGTTGATTCAAGAACCTACCCCATGGGGGAAATATTTGAGATTTTTAGATGTAGAGTTTACTAATTTTGATGATGTATTTGGATTGAGACAGGACCCTTAGTGTCCTGTGACTTGATGTATACATGTACTTGGACTTATGATGATATATATATATATATATATGATTATTTTTGTGGTTTATTATGTGTAATACGTTTCGATGATGCTTTAGATTAGGAAGAGTATCATAGTGCAATATTAATATATGATTATTAAAATGAGAAAAATGAAACTTGATTTTAGTAAGGAGCATATGAAGAAAGGATGCTTTGAACTAAATTAGAAGTAAAAAATAAAAGGATCCAATCAAGGTGATGCACTTACAACCAATAGGATATGTTAACACATAAACATTGCATGTTAGTGATCCTAAAATGTCGCAAGAGAGAGTATGAAAGGTGACCTTATAGACCTAATATCAAAATGATGTAAGAGGTTTGGATGAAACTTGTAGGTGGTAATATAGGTTCTCTTTAGGTGGGTATTCCTAGGTCTATGCCCCAGATCTGATCAATATGGTTCAAACTAATCAATTCATGAAGTTTACTATGGATGAGAAAGAGGATCGATGAGGGAGGATTTCATATGATGCTTTATTTTGACAATTTAATGCTTTTACTTCTGATTATATAAAAGGTTGATCAATATGGGACGCCTTCATTTCCATGATATGGGATAGTAGCCATCCTTCAAGAAGTGGTATACATTTTGATTTGTGCTTTTGACTTTGTATTTTCTTCTATAAATGGTAGGATAAGATATGTATGATAATTTTCCTTTGAGGGAATAATCTATTTATTTTGATATTTTTACTTTTATTAGCATCTATCCTTCAAGGGAGAGTTCGATTGTCTTTTGGATATGATATATTTTTAGATCAGCATCTAGAAATTTGAATATTTATGGAAGATATGGGGATATCTAGGTAGACCACTTGGGAAGGGATAAAGAATGTACAAGTGACACCTGTGGACCCTTAGCGTTGTTCTAATAGGAACACAAGAGGGTAATGAATGAAATGATTGTGGAGTTCTCACTAGGAGGGAAGAAATTATCCATAAGGAATATGCTATGAGTAGAGTTGTGGTGCCCCTATTTAATGTCATAAATAGGAAAGTCATGGTAGACCACATAATTCCAAATCATTATGATGAAAGATAGAAATGGCTAATAGATGGATGGATAACCAATGAGGTAACTAAGTTCATGATGGTAGGTATGTTAACCATAGAAAGGTCCTAAGTGAAATGTGTTAAGAGGTTCCATTTCTGTTTTACCATTAAGGGAAGCCAAACGATAGGCTCCAGAACCATACTTATGTGTGATAATATAAGCTCCAATCCAGTTGGGAGAAAACTTTCCATTTTGACTCCTTTCTAGAGTAGGGACATGCTAATTATATTTAAGGACAAGGTCATCCATGTTATAGTCTCATTCCTTGGGATGTTTGTTATAAGCACATTTGATGTGCTCTTGATATACATGATGATGTTGAAGATTGATAACGAAACCTTCTTCTAGAAAATTGAGTTGTGATAGAAACTTTTTATGATAATATTCATCCAAAATGAATTTGCGAAGAGAAACTCATAGAGAAGGTATTTAGAATTCTAGAGGAAGAATGACCTCGAAGCCGTAAACAAGAGAAAAAGGAGTAGCACCTATAGAGGTGCAGATTCTAGTCCAATAATCCCAAAGAGTAAAGGGGATATGAAGATGCCAATTAGGACCCAATTTATCAATAATATTGGAAAGGATATGGCGAAGAGTCTTAGTAGTGGTTTTTTTATTAATCGTCAGCTTAAGGATAGTAAGGATAAGAGAAGCTAAGATTAATATTGAATGTGTCACAAAGATTATTTAGTTCTTTGTTTTTGAAGGAATTTCTGTTGTCTGTGATGATTTTGTAAGGGACACCGAAGAGGAAAATGATATGCCGATATATGCAATTAATGATTTAATTGGATTTAGTTGATGTGAGTAGAATGGCTTCTACCCATTTATTGAGTTACTTAGTTGCAGTGATTATAAAATTATGGAATTGGGAGGAACGTGGATTGATGAGGCCAATGAGGTCTAGTCCCCATTATGAGAAAGGCCAGAGGTCCTAAGACAGCTATAAGGCCTGATTAGGAATATGAATTAAATTAGAATGATATTATAATTTGATGCATTTATTAATGTATTCACAACATTTTTTATTTAGAGAGGACCAATAATTACCCACGCTAAGGACATGCTTAGAAACATCCAAATCATTAAAATGGCTACCACAGATACCTGTAGACACCAAATTTGTGTCTTACAACCCCCTGTGCCCCGCATCTCATTTCGCAACCTAACCTCATCACCTAAACATTACACAATTATTTATTAATTACCTTATAATTAATAAATCCACATCTCCAAACCTGCCACCTCATTGCACCACCTCATCATGACCTAGCCCTAATCCTAAACTAACCTAATTAAGACCTATAACTTGGTCTACATCCACACCCATGTCTAATTACTCCTCACCCGCACCAAAACCAACCTAATAATGACTTGACCAAGCCCACAACTAATCCCTCAGAAGAAAAGGAGGGAAGGTTGGCTATTTTACTAATAATAGCCCACTTTGACTTAACCGACATCGGTTCCTACTCGATTGCCATCGGTTATGTAACCGCCATCGGTTCTCTGTAAATGACCTCCCCCAACCAAAAATAAAGGATCGGGAATTCATTGGAAAGATCGGGAATTCACTTGGCCGAGCAGAGACAAGTGAAGGAAAGAAAGGAGTTTACAAAGAAGGACATCAAGCCCAAGACTGAAACTGAGTAACCAGAGCCCAGTGACACTCATCCAAGCATTGGGAGAGAAGATAGCTCATCTTTGATTGTCCGATCATCCTACCTGAGCCCTGCCTTCGTTATCACAGTCTTTGGACCTGTATCTTCATCGGGAACTAGTAAGTACTATCTTGTACATTCTTTTAATAACATTTCTTGGACTTCTGAATCACAATAATTATAAGTCTATTCCCAGATCCACTACCCAGTAACACCCTACATCTAAGTGTACCTCCTCTACCCTTACATTGCCCCCAAGAACAGCCCCCATACTGTCTGAGTCTTCTCCATCACCCCATTACCTATCCCCAATCATTTACTAGCCTAATAAACACCATAGCCACCTTATAGCCAACCTTCACTAAAAGCCCCTAAATCACTGCCCCTACCGATATCGGTTATTAGGAACTGGTACCGGTGACAGTGACCGGAATTGGTCACTGTGATTCAAAACCAAGACCAACCTTTTCTCTATTGTTTTAACAAGGTAATTAAATTGTAATTTTGCAATAACTTCTTTGTTAGAATTTGTGTTAATTCATATTAGCAGGGGAACTGACCACCTTCGAAAGGAAGTCAAATATTTCTTGGGACTAAGGTAGTTCCCTCATTTATTGTCTAATTAGAATCTGGTGGTCTTGTATTCTTACTTGTAGGTAGTCCTTCCCAGACAAAAATGAGTTCTTCACAATCGATCTGATCTCTCTCTATGGTACGCGCACACCCTCCAAACATTCAACAAGTATTCCTCCTAGCCCTAACCCTTATCTATTTCTCAAGAGAATGAAAGGATAGAAGCAACTCTATTCCAAGAATGGAAACATCCTTTGTTAGAAACATTTTGGCATGCCCGGTGGGACCAATTTGGGTTTCTTTCTTTCTTGCTTGCTTTCATATAGGGAGCATACTTACAGTTTGTTTCTGCTAAATATTCACAAAATATTTTGTCATTTTGGTAAAAGAATTTGTCTTGCTTTCACATCTTTGCATTAGTGAAAATCATCTCCGTGCTTCATCAAATATCATTTTCGATTTGGGTTTAAAACACGTGCATCACATTCTTGCTTGTTGTTTTCAATTCTAGTGAACATAGATTAAGTAACAGGTCGTACACGTGGGGGTGATATCCACGGTATTAATAAGAAATTAATCTTACTTTCACTGCACAACACATACCAAATCACATCATAAATTAACACAACAGCTCAAACATCCCCCTTTTCCACGGTATTCCTCCGCCCGATTGAGGTAACCTTATAAGCCAAAACAAACTTGACATTTCCCCTAGGTCTTTTGTTTAGGATTGACATCATCTTGCATCTAAGGCATAAGCCCAAAATAATTAAAACTAATCCTAGGGTTAGTCTCTTGATTTGCTTGTGCATCTTTCTTGTTTTTAGTTCTGTTTCTCTATCCTACACTGTTTTACTGATCACTTCAGAATAGTTGGGTAGGCATACTAAGCATTGTTAACCCCAAATCAGCAACTTCCTACAGCTTCTTACATCGGTCCTATTATACCGACATCGGTTAACTTACCGACGGCGGCTACAGTCTGACCGACATCGGTTACCTGACCGATATCGGTTACTATCTTTCATAGTTCCCAAAACCAGCAAACTACCAATTCCAACATTTTGTTGCTGCTTCTGTTCCTGATAGATTGCATCCCTGCTGTGTACTCTTGTCCATGGTTGTTATCACTCAGAAACAAGCCACAGCCATGGTTTCACATGCCTGCTCCGTGCCTTTGCCTGAATCACCCCCTTCACATCTTGTGGGAAATCCTACGGACACCAGCGAGGTTCCCAAAATCCCTGTAGGAGATAAGGAATTTGTGAAATTTTTGGATGCTAATCCTAGCGCTGTACAGTACTATTTATCTCATGCCCCTGACCGTACACCCGACAGTCAACTCCTTGTTGGCATGCCTATTAGTATAGCCGTTCACTTAGCTCCTTCCCCACCTAATAACTCTGCCTTACCCTCTTCATCCTTAGCCCTGTCTCCCAACTCAGTGGCTTTGGGGGTTTATACGGCACAGATTGGCTTTCCTTTGGTTAATCTGGGGCCCAACATATCATTACCGCTGACTGCTCCTACCTCGTCTCTCTCGTAGACTGCTCCTTTCATAACTTGCTTTCTGCCACCTATCCACACAAGCTTTCCTTCTCAAGCTCCGCCCACCTTTTCATTTCCACACACGTATCCGGTGACTTCAACATCTTATATAGGACATCCCTATTCGGTTGCCTCAACATATTCATCCTCAATACCTTATCAACATTTAGCCCCCCCATTGTCTAGTGGAGGCCCTTGGCCCAATCCTCCACCTTTTACAACAACCGCACCATCATCTCATCCAACCACTGATTTCATCAAAAAAATGATGGACAAGATGCAAAATATGGAGGCTTCTATTTTAGGAAGCCGTAGCACCCTGACATACGAGCAAGTTTGTTGGGAGCGTATTCATCCTTCTGTCCCCCTTCATTCATATCCTCCTCAATGGGAATTACCAAAATTCACTCGTTTTAATAGTAAGGAGGATCCTCAACAACACTTGCGATCATTTAGACATGCCTGCTATCTGATTGCTCATGACAATGCTTTACTACTCCGCACCTTTCCCATGTCCTTATCAGGACCCGCCTTGGAGTGGTACAGTGCTTTAACCTAGCACTCAATCTTCTCTTTTAACCAATTAGCCCAATCTTTCTTGGATCATTTATCCATTAATATTGCTAAGAAAGTATCTATCACCGACCTCTATGTCGTCCAACAATTTGAAGATGAATCTATCGCAGATTTCGTTGGACGATGGCGGGGCCTCATCAACCAACTTACTTATGCCCTACCTCAGGCCGAGCTCATCGAACTCTTTACGCGGGCCTGCGTTAAGCACATTTCTCCTACCCTCCAAATTCAAACTTTCCGCACCTTTGATGAGGCCTTTACTATGGCTCAGAAACTAGAAATTTGAGCCTTAGAGGAAGAGAAATTGCGGTTGTGCAACAAAAACCCTAATTTCCAAACCCAAGACTCCACCAACAAACCCAACACCACCAATTCTCACGCATCGACTGCTTTGAAATCAAAAGGAGTTGTCCACGCGGTGATGGTCAAATCCCAAGCACCGTCTAATACCCCGCCAAAAACCACCTATAAGTATAAAGCCGAGCCCATCAATTACACTCCCTTGGGAGAAACTTATGGTGTCATCTTGGAAAAATTGCTCAAAGTAGGAGCTATCACCTTGCCTCCTATTAAACCTCACTCCGGGTTTGATTCCACCCGCGCTATACCTTCTTGGTACAAAGAAAATGACTTCTATAACTTCCACCGCGTGAAGGGACACAGTCACGAAAACTGTAAGATGTTGAAAAACATAGTGCAGGAAATGGTTGATGTAGGGGATATAACCCTCGATAATCCTAATGCCCCTGCTAATCAAAATTTGAAAATCCTCAATAAACCATTCCCAAACCACTCTTCTAACAGTAACCAAGATATCTTAGCCGAGGAGAGTGTTCATGAAATCCATGCAGTTTTCGATTCCCAACCAAAAGCCTCTATTGAGAGAAATTCTGAATCAAGCCTCTTCACTAACGCAGGAACCCGACACCCCCTTCACCACCATCAAGACAAGATGATAACCTTGTCCATTCCTTTACCCATAAAGGAATTAACCACCCAGAGTTCCCTTCTCACAGATGAGCCTTCTTACACCACATCCTTGCAAGACTATGAGCAGATGTTATCTAACTTATCTATTTCCCAAACATCTCCTTCTACCACTCTTACTGTACAAGAGGAAGGCTCGCCACTTTTTTCATCATCCTTAGACGAGAAACCCCTTGAACCGACATCACCAAATTCTTTAATCATGACGGATCCTCTCAGACATGCCCTCCTACCTATTAGTTCTTCTTTGCCTAAATCTTTTCAGCGACCGGTTGACCTCTTAACGCCCATTGATACAGTGCCTCATTTACCCCCTGTATCACACCCACAGTGGACCGGAATCACAACCCACCTTTCTTCCATACAAAATTTCCTATTCACATGTGAGGATTGTCACCCCTTTGAAGATAGACGAGTCCTATGGGAACGTTTGAGTACACCATGCTCTACTCAGATGCAAATGACTGATCCAGACACCTCTACCATATACCCGCGGTGTTTACAAAAACTCAAAATGCCTATGTCCTCACCTTCACCCCCCTCATCTCTACCATATACCTCATCCACCTCTATTAACCTAACTAAACCTCCCCCTACACTTGGGACTTCACTAATACCCAGCTTAACACACCCACCTAAATGGTTAGATTTATCCAAAAATAAAACCGTCCATCCACCTAGGAGATAGACCCAATCTCCTCAAGTCTAATCTATGCCTCTGTCACAACTAAAACCCTCGCCATCACACCTACCTTCTATATTGAGACATCACCCCTCTACCTTGCCTCAATACATCGTACCTCCTACGTTTTCTTTAAAACGACCTGCACCTTCTACATCCATACAGAGATCCTGTCCACCTATCAACCCTAAACAGGCTCCATCATCAAAAGATTTGTTTGTTGTCACACCTCTTTCTCTGTGGTTTGTTTCCTGCTACCACATCATCTGTGGCCTCACCATCTAACCAGCTAAACATACCTTTTGCACCGAAGAAGCCATGTTTAGTTAAATCCAATTATCAAAACCCCTTATCTAAAACACCATCCGTACGAACCAACCATACCCAAACATTACCAAAACCCACCCAATCAATAGCTTCATCTTCCTCTGACTTTGACCTGCTCAAAGGATCTTACGCTAAGATCCTGGATATGTTGGTGGAGAATGTGACCATTTCCCTACCCCCATTTAGACCTTATGATCCATCTAAACCTCAACCTATATGTTATGATGAGTCTAAAACCTGAGCTTACCACCGCACACCAGGACATGATGTAGAGGGATGCAAAGCTTTGAATGCCATACTTTGTCAGTCACCTCTCTCGGATAGAAAGGTTAAGAAAGACAACTTATGAAGGGAGAAACCTTTAGCTTCAATCCCCTCTCCTATACCACTTGTCCCCGTCTCACCAAGATCTATCATTATTACAACCCTACCTCTCGAAGACCATGACTTATACCTACCATCTTCCTCCTCTCGTGTTCACGAGATCAACATGATTAGTGTTGCTACTCGAGGGCAGAAAAACAATGGGAAAGCTAAAGAAAGCACACCTGCGGCCTCTCTTTCTCCGTCCACCATCCCGATTGCACCACCACCTAAAGTGGTTATTCGTGGACCTACCTACCCCGTCTCTGATGGAGTTTCCCACCGAACCATGATCAAACAGCTTCACCAATCACCTGTAAAAATGACACTGTATGATCTCATTCAGACCTCTGAATCTCATCGACAAGCTCTCGTTGAAATCCTTCAAGGGATAGAGGTCTTACCTAACGAAACCTTTCCCGTTACCTCCATCTTAACACCCAACCACATTGCTTCTCTCACCAAACAATCTATAACTTTTGTCCCTGTACAGCAAACCGCTGCTGTCAGTTTCTCCGAAGATGAAATTGTTGACTTTGGTGCAGAAGATCCTGACCCCGCTCTTTTCATCTCAGCTTACGTCCGGGACATCCGGGTGCATCGTGTTATGATTGATGGGGGCACTAGCCTAAACATCATCTCTTCTAAAGCCTTCTAACAAATGAATATCTCCTCTAGCTGCATGTGTACCAACCCCACCATGCTGCGTTCATTCAACGATGCTATTACTTCTATCTTAGGCACTGTGATCCTTAACATTCGTGTAGGGCCACGTACCTTACCCGAACTCTTCTATTTCCTTGAGGGTGAATTTCAATACAACATGTTGTTAGGCCGCCCTTGGATCCAAGCTATGGGATGCATTCCCTCCACCTTACATAGATGCATAAAATTCGAGTACGAGGGGAATTCCTACACTGTAAAAGCTGACCCTCCCCCCTTCAAAACCTGCAATATGTTATATCACCCTAATGATGTGCTTGTACCAATAAAAACACCCATTCATCCAACCAAACCATCCACTTCAACCACACCTCAACCATCCACCTCAACCGCACCTACACCTTCAACCAATGAAACCGCCGTCGCAAATACCACTTCCTTTCCCGCAGACAATATCCCAACCTCATATCCCTTAGTATATTTCTTTCAACACCTTACGCTGGGAGAGTATCACCTGTATAATGTTAGCACGTTCCATACCCCACAGGAGTATGGACAGTTACATGTGCATCCTACCTATGACCGTCGTGTGGGGGAAGTAATCTCCTACGGACCACCTAATTTCTGCACCAACCTAACGTATGGGGGTGTCGATACATCCTCTGTCACCCCTGAACCTCCCCTTAGTGTGGTCCCCTTCCAATCTGATTTTCAATATCTAACTAATCATCGTTTCACTCTCACCTTCCTGATGCGATGTGCTTGGAAGGGCTTCGGTTTCGGTCTTTATGAACAAGGCCGACATACAATCATTCCCATTACTACACGCAAACACAAAGATCATCGTGGTCTTGGATTCTCTGAACCACCTACACTGAAAACATTGCATATCCGTTGTATCCAGGAAGGCGACGAAGTCACCTCTTCCGAACCATCATCACCCACAGAGTCGATAGACCCTGCATCTATCCCTCCTAACTTTTTTTTTTCATAAACGCTATCTTCCTGGGTCCTCTCACTTATCAACGCAATAATGAAGACCCATCTTCTCTTCCTCTTCTGTATCCAGACATGATCGAAGAGGACTCACCTTTAATTAATGTTGTTGAGTGCCAGGATGATGACTCCATCCTCACTTACCTTGGTACGAACGACTCTTATATTCAACGCGTCTTGCCATCTGACACTCAAACCATGTTGAATGAGTCGACTATAGAAATCAACATCCACACCGAGGACAATCCTCACATTGTGAAGATTGGACAATCTCTTACCACATCAGAACAAACTGCCTTCATTACCTTCCTCTGTGCCCGCAACCAAGCTTTCACTTGGTCCTACGCTGACATACCAGGAATTGATCCTGACATTGTTGTCCATAACATTACCCTAAAACCTGATGCCAAACCAGTTAAACAGAAACTGAGAAAAATGCATCCACGCATTGCCCTCTTGGTCAAAGAAGAGCTTCAACGACTCCTTTCTGTTTCCTTCATCTTACCTATTGACTATCCTCAATGGATCTCTAACATCATACCTGTTACTAAAGCCACGGGGGGACTTCAGATATGTACGGATTTCTGGGACCTTAACCTCGCTTACCCAAAGGATGACTTCCCCCTCCCAAGTATTGATCAACTTGTTGATCTCACTGCGGGCCATGAGATGCTTTTTCTCATGGATGGCTTCTCGGGATACAATCAAATTTTGGTAGCCCCGGCCGATCAACATAAAACTACCTTCATAACTCCTTGGGGAACCTTCTGTTATCGTGTCATGCCATTTGGCCTTAAGAATGCTGGTGCGACCTATCAGCGGGCTATGAATTACATTTTTCATGACATTATGCACACTATCCTTGAGGATTATGTCGATGATCTTCTTGGCAAATCTAAACATCGCAGTGAACATCTCGATGTTTTAACCATTATTTTCGATCACCTGTTACAATATTGTGTTCATCTTCAACCAAAGAAATGTGTCTTTGGTGTCCTTTCAGGAAAACTCCTTGGTTTTATTGTCTCTTTGCATGGCATCGAGGTCGATCCAGCTAAAGTCAAAGCTATCCTAGAAATGCCCCCACCCACTAACCTCAAAAAATTACGTAGTTTGCAAGGTAAACTCCAATCTATCTGGTGTTTCATCTCCCAACTCTTGGATCGATGTCAACCTTTCCATCACCTCCTTAAAAAGGAAATTGTCTTCCAATGGAGTGAAGAGTGCCACCAAGCCTTTGAGGCTCTTAAAGCCTATCTCTTGCAGCCACCTGTGCTTATCCCACCTTAGGACGATCACCCTTTCTGCCATTGACCATGCTGTAGGATCCATGCTCGCACATCGTGACTCCGAGCATCAAGAACAAGCCGTTTATTACATAATTCATACTCTCGTGGATTACGAGACTAGGTATACACATGTAGAAAAGTTGTGCCCAGCCCTATCATTCATAGCCACCAAACTCCAACACTACCTCCTGAATCACAAAACTTTTGTCATCACCAACGCGGACCCCATTCATTATATGTACACCAAACCACATCTAAACCAATGCATCACCTGATGGCTTATGCTCCTTACCGACCTCGACCTTGACTTTGTACACCAGAAATCAATAAAAGGACAAACTATTGCAGACCAACTCGCGGAAGCCCCTTTACCTGGGGAACAATTTACCAATTTTAATTTCCCCAATGAACTCATCACCACTCTTTCACTCAGTGAGGTGTCGTATCCAATGACCCTCTTCTTCAATGGATCCAAATGCCAGCGCAGTGGAGGAGCCGACGTTGTTCTCATTCCTCTTGATGCTGAGCCTATGCCTCTTTCATTCCAGCTCGATTTCCCCTGCACTAATAATATAGCGGAATACGAGGCCCTTGTTTTGGGTCTCCAGGTTGCGTTACACTTAGGTGTCAAGTCTATTAACATATTCGGTGACTCCCAACTGGTAGTCAATCAAGTTATGGGCATCTACCAATGTAAAAATGAGGAACTTCAAAAGTACAAATATTACGTGGATTCACTTTTGACCTTATTTACTCATTATTCTATCCAAACCATTCCCCGCTCCACTAACAAATTTGCGGATACTTGGCTTGCTTAGCCTCCAAAATTATTGCCTCACCAACTAACTCTGACATATTCGTCTTGGTCCAACAACTCTTTGCCCCATCTTACTTAGCCCCAGATGTTTGTATGATAAATAATGTGTCTGCTAATTCGCAGGATACCTGGTATCACCAATTTCACGACTACCTTACAACCTCTGTTCTCCCACCTGACCTTACTAGTAACGTCAAATGTGATTTTCTTAAAAGTGTTTCTCGTTATGTCGTCATGGGGGGACTCCTTTATAAACATGGCTTTGATGGCATCCTCCTTCGATGTCTAACCGGTGCGGAGGTCACCTATACCATCCAACAAGTCCACGACGGTATTTGTGGTGGACATTTTAGTGGCCTTGCCGTGGCCAAACGGATCCTTCGCCTAGGCTATTATTAGCCTACTCTTAATAACAACTGCTACGAATATGTTAAGCGTTGTGTTATGTGTCAACAACATGCCAACCTTCAACATACTCCTAGCCATCTGCTACAGGTTGCACAAGATCTTTGGCCTTTCTCATAATGGGGTTTAGACCTTATTCGTGAAATTCACCCACCCTCTTCGCAACGTCACCGTTGGATAATCATAGTAATCGAATATTACACTAAATGGGTGGAGGCCATTCCACTCATTTCAACCAAAAAATAAAAAATCGTAGAATTCATTAACCATCACATTATTTGTCGTTTTGATGTTCCTCATTGCCTGATAACAGGTAATGGAAAATCTTTCAAAAATAAGTTGTTACAAGACCTTTGTGACAACTTTGGTATCAAACTTAGCTTCTCATCACCTTACTATCCACAAGAAAATGGTCAAGACGAATCTTCTAATAAAACCCTAACCAAAATCCTCATGAAAGTTGTTAATGATTCTGGAAGCAATTGGCCTAATCACATCCCCTTTGCCCTTTGGGCTTACCAGACTAGCATTTGTACCTCCACTAATGCCACCCCATTTTCTTTGGTATATGGTACCGAGGCTATCTTACCTCTCGAAATACAAATACCCTCCCTAATAATATCTCTTCAGGATATTGTCACCAATGATGATTTCCACCAAGAGCGGTTAGCCCAATTGGAGCTTCTTGACGAGCGTCATCTTACAGCTCTTGACCACCTTCAAATCTATCAAAAGCGCATCAAGCATGCTTATGATAAGCGACTTCATGAGCATACCTTTAAGGTTGGTGATCTTGTCCTCAAAGAGAATCAACATGTAACCAAAATAGAAAAGAGCAAACATGGCAAATTTGCTCTAAATTGGATTGGGCCTTACATTATCACTCACATCTACAGATCAGGCACTTATCGTTTAGCTTCGCTTAATGGTAAACCTGAGCCTGAACCCCTTAATGCCTTGCATCTCCGACCATTCTACTGTTGAATTTAGTGTTACATCACTTCTTATCTACCTTGCGCTTGTCCCTTGAGCTCGTTTACCACCTCATACACTTTGTTTCATGCATCTCAAAATAGAATCAAGCTCACATGGTTTGGTCATCACCTCTTCTTACAGATGCCTTCCCCTTTTTAGTCTGGTCCATGACTTAAAAGTATCAAAATAACGTGTTCTCAATTATACACTTATGGGATATTCTTGAGTCAAACTTCCTACAAAACTAGATGCTTCATGCCAAACGGACATCTAAGCCCTCTAAGTTATACATAGACTACTCCCTTGAAGGAAAGCTATGTGCAAAGCCACTTATGCTATTATAAATAGACTGCTCCCCCGAAGGATAGCTATACACAAAAGCCGCATCTGCTACTATAAATAGACTACTCCCTTGAAGGACAGCTATACAAAGTTAGCCTCTATCAGAAGCTTCTCGCATTGATCAGCTTCGTGAAGACCTCAAGAACAACAAAATGCATATCCCATATAGACTTCCCACATCGATCAGTCTATATCCAGAAAAATAAAAGCAGTATTCCAAAGCACTTTTGAGTCATGGGCTTGTCCATTTAGGTTTGGTTCTCTTTCATCAGAATAATCACCTTATAACAAGTTCTCTGCACCCCCGCTATACCAGCTACCTCACCTGACCATTCGTCAAAGCAATAAAACTCAAGGGACGTGACGTATATCCAATATATTGTGATTATACGACTCTTTTTACCTATCGACTTCTCACCTATGCAAGGCACCTAGGGATTCAAGCTCATCCTATGTTAATATGTGGTTTGTTTAGCTCTTCTCAACTACGGGACACTTTTACCTCTTTTACTCGAATATAGGATTATTTGTTAACCTTAATCAGGATACGGTTCCCTACTACTTGGGTAAGCTAACTTTCGCTTCACCTATACCTACACCAACATCGCCAATCCCTTACCAACACCAACAACGTTACCCTACCAATATCAATATTTTTACCAGCCAAAAAATTACCTAACTATAACCAAGTTGCCTGAATTCACCTCTCTCTGGTCCTAAGGGAGAACTACATCGGTCTGAGGCCCCTCCTTGCTTTGTGCAATGGGCTATGTAGGTAGCACTTAGGAGACATGGGGTCTCTGAAGGTTAGCTCGACCATCCCCTACCATAACCTATCATGTGTTGTAAATATAAATATTTTTGTGTATTTCTATTTGATAACATTCATCTTTATCCTTTTTTCAAAACAAAAACATTCAAAACACAACCATTCTTATTATTATCATAACTCAAATCAACATACATATTTAGTTTTATTTATATGTTAAACAAATACATATTCTCTATCATCGACGTGCAGGTCAGCATCCTTATTTATTTATTCTTATACCTCTATGGAATTCACTTAGACCCTTGTGCCTCATCCCGAAATAGGTGATGATTGTGATCGTCGATGCCGCTCACCTGGCCTCTCCATCCTCAAAGGTGCCACTGTTATTGGTTCCTCCCATTGATCCACCAACATCTCCTGTAACATATGAATACGTCCTCTCACGTGGCGGAATCTCGCCTCTAGTCTCTCCACTCATGACTCTGCAACCGCTAACAATCCCGTTGTCTCATTCACCCGCATTTGGAGCTGATGAACTAAACCCTGCAGATGATGTCTCTCTGCTGTAATCACAGCTATGTTAGGATGATTGGCCCTCTCACGTGAACCTCGCAGCTCTGCTACCCACCATAATCTATAAGCCTCTGTCACTCCCGCATCCATTACCCTGCGATCAGCTGCTATCTCTTCTGGCCCTTCTGGAGGTGTCGGCCGGGGAGGTGATAATAATGCCTCGGCGTCGATCCTCATGTATGGTCTATAAGCCATAGGTATCTCCTGAAAAAATCCGAATTGTCACCGCACGCGATGTAGAGGAATCCTCTCATACTCACCCGACCTGTGCCCTGCTATCCACCTCAATTGCTCTACACCCCTCAACTCCTCAGCTATGTTCTCTGTCACCATATAGTTCCCATAAGGCCTCTAACAAATATCCGCAATCGTCACCTTCTCCCATACCTGCCTATAATACTCGATGTCATCTATCACAGCCTGGGATCTCGCCTCTTGTTCTGTCTGGACCCATCATCTGAATCCCAACCTCTGCACTCTTGTCTCTCTTTCCTGGATTGGTCAGCCTATTGGTCACACACACACAATGTGCTCATAGGCCCAACAATGTAATAAGTATGTACAATCCAGTGTCGTCCTATGATTTCACTTGCAAGCCCATAAACCCCTGTATAACTCCGCCAGATATGCGGGTGCCCATGTGAAAGTCACGCTCCTTTCTATCATTTTCCAAATAACACACATCAATACTTTTGGAAATCTTCCCCCATCCGCCCTTGGTTATGCATAATACCCCGCCGCTATCATTAATACCACTGCCAACCTTGTTTCCTCAGGGTGTGTTGCATACATTGTGCCATAAGTGAATGTCAAACCTTGCTGTGTCAAATCTCATGCAGCTGAACCAAATACTACTGTTATCACTCCCCGCGCCGCGCTAGGCAACGCCTGATACACTGGTCTTCCTGTAATTGGGAGCCTCAAAATTCTAAACACATCTTCCATCATCACTGTCATCTCCCCTGTTGGCAGATATAAGGTATTATTTTCCGGATTCCACCTCTCAATCAACGCCTGCAACATAGCATGATTGTGTGTGATTTGTGAATAATAGCAGATTCCACTTAACCCCATACAATTTATCAATGCCCATTCAGCTGGTGTTACATTCGCTCGAATTCGTGATAACAAAGCTGGCACACTATCATTCATCCTCAACCCTGCCTCTGCCTACATACATCAAAATGACACACAACCATTCAATAAATCAAATCCCCAAGTACTTTTTTCTCACATTCTAGAAATTCTTACAATAACCGGTATCGGTTATAGACAACCGATACCGGTTTACTAACTGATACCGGTTATCTCTAAATGATATCGGTCACTGTCAATCCTATACAGCCTACTTAAAACCACCACCTACGATAATTATTTTCTCGTTTACCCCTCTTTGTACCTACAAACATACGTGAAAACCCTGCTTACCTACCCCCTAACACTCACTCTACCCCAAACCCTTGCCTATCACCTTTTCTTTCTCATCTCTACCCTCTTACCTTCTCTCATCCTATTCATCAAAACATGCAAGAATTAAAATACAACCAAACAGTTTACCTCTTGGGATGCAACAGCTTGGGGTGGAACCTGTCTTCCCTCTCATCTCTACCTGCTGGATGCTTCTCCTTGTCTAGCCATGTTCACCACCCTCTTCAATATAACTGGCCTTTCTACCTTCTTAATACCAGCGCACAATTGATTTACATGTCTCTTTCCTCCTTATCACTCAATTCTTTCATGTAATTACCTGTATCAGTCGTCAAACAACGTCGCATTTGTGTATTTAACTTGTTGCATGACTCTAAAAATAAGAACTAAAGTTGCCGCCCAAGCTTTTCTATTTTTAGAAAAGCTCGTTTTGGCATAACCGGTATCGGTTACCTAACCGATATCGGTCAATAATCTACCGACGTCAGTTAGCTAACCGATATTGGTCACATGCCTCCTTTTTCTTAAACCTAGGCCTTTTCTTTATTTTTTGCAAATTTTTGTGGTGCCCGCCTCTTTTTCCTGCATAACTACACCATTATCACTATTTGTCATCAGAATCACATCAACACATATATATATCATCACAATTTATGCAACATCATCTATCTACATTAAAAAAACCATCGACAAAATACATACGACACTTTAAATATTTACATCAAATCCATTAGTATACACACCATGTGGATCAAACTCATCATCTATATACATTCAATTTCAAAAACCATCGACAAAACACATAAAACATTTTTTATACACACCATGTGGATCAAAATCATCATCTATATATATATCAATGTTTAAATATACAACTTCCCCTGCATGGGGGCCTCTGTCAGCTCAAAATAATACAAAGCCGACATGAAGGCCGCAATCACTGTCAAAATTTCGACTCGGCTCGCAGGCCGGTATATACAATAAGAATGAATAAATAAATCATATATAGGCACGCAGGCCTCTATATACATGACCGGTTCGCAGACCAGTGTCTATATCTAATATCCAAAAAACCATCTCCGCTCCAGGGATGTCTCAGCTCTCCCCACCACCCTCATCCCCTCTCCCTGCTGGTCCCTATGCTAGCTCTCACCTCCTCCCTATCACTGACCCACCGGCTGTGGTTACGCCCCCCTGGGATCTCTGGCTTTGAGAGGTCTTGGCTCTATGCGCCACATATGGATGATAGTCAACCCCGGTACCATCAAGGACGTCCTGATAATACTGGGCCTCTGCTCTCACCTCCATATAGCGGGCCCGTGCCACCATGGCTGCTGGGGCTGGTCCCTTGACTCCTAATAATAGTGGCCCCTGTCCTGCCGGTACACCCTGTGCCTATACCTGTGGCGGTGCTTGTGCCTGCGGCGGGGCCGGTGCCTGTGGTGGTGCCTGTGGCTGTACCTGTGCCTAGGCTAACTACCCCTGTAGTACCCCAATTTGTGCCTGTGCAGCAGCAAGCTACCCCTGTAATAACTGCACCTGTCCTACGAGCCGGTCCCTCTCCGCTATAACTGCCGCCAAATCTGGCTGTGCGGGCTGTGCTCTCCTAGCTGCTCTCTGCCCTACCCACCAAACCAAAAAGGCCCCTGTCACTCCAACATCATCCACTGTATCATCTACCGGCCTCTCTGCTACCCAATCTAGGTCAACGAGCTGCGGTGCAGGTAGTGGGGCCTCTACATCATCCCTCCGATACTGTGGGAAGGGAAGTGGCTCATCCTATCGCAGCCCCAACTACCGTCGTACCCTCTTTAGGGGTATCCGCTCATACTCTTCAGGCCTCCGTCCAGCTATCTAAAAAGTATACTGGATCCAGCGCATCTGTGCTCGCGCTCCTCCTCGGGGCTGATGGCCTCTATAGGGCCTCCATATAATGTCTAGTGCGGTCAAACCCTCTAGCATATGACGGTAGTAGGCCACATCCCATCCTGTGAGCACCGTTCGTGGCTGGCCCATGACCCCCAACCACCTCTGAAAGCCATATCTATATACAATCTATGGCCTTGGATGCTGGGGCAGCCCTACTGGTCGTATACATATGATGTGCCTATATGCCCAGTAGTGTAACAAAAATGTCGAGAAAATCCCAAATCGCCTCCTCCGGCGATAACCCCACAGCTCTCTGAATAGCTGCACTAGATATACTAATGCCCAGGCATAGCACGTATGCTCCTCTACCATCTCGTGCAACACCCCCATCAAATCCCATGGGAAGCGGCCTCCCTCTGAGTCCGGGAGGGCGAAGCATGTGATACCTATCATCATCAACACGGCAAGCTGTGTCTCATGTCTGTGTGCACGATACATGTCGCCATAGGCAATGCTCACACTGTGATAGGTCAATAATGTGGCTACATCCCCAAATACCTGAAGAATGCTATCCATCACCGTCCCCGCATCTACCTGGAACACTGCCTCCCCTACGATCGGAAGTCTCAGGATGCGATACACATCCTCTAGGGTAATCGTCATCTCTCCAGTAGGGAGATGGAAGACATTGGTTGCCAGATCCCATCTCTCAATGAGGGAAACCATCAAGTTGTGGTCCCTATCCATAGCCCTATACCGCTGGACTCCGCCGAATCCCACCTCTCGCATAATGGCCCACTGCATTACAGACACATGTGGCTGCATCCGTCTCAATAGCGGGGGCATCTGATCCCGCATCGTAAGCTGCTGGTGTGCTTGCAAAAACAACCCACTTCATTAGACCTACCCTTTACAAAAACAACTTCCTTAACCCTCTATACCCCCTTACCCACCCAACCACAACCCGACTCTATAACACACATCTACACCCACCTATCTTACCCTAAACATCTACGATATCCCCTTTCCTTATCTCACACCCTACCAACCACCCCGATCTACTCTCGCCATCTAACTATACCCCTACCAATTCAACACCTCCTAATTCATACCCAACACCTAATCTATCCTAACCAAACCAACCACACAACCACCCCATTTCCCCCCCCACCCCAATCACCTTTCCTATCAACTCTACCCCCTCCCTCTTCACCCCCAAACAACAAAACAAAAACAACAAACAAAAACAACAAATAACAAAACAACAAACAAAAACACACAACATACAACAACAAACAAAACACAAAACACAAACAACAACAAAACAAAACAAAACAAACCTAACTAATGACCGGTACCGGTCACCCTTACCCGCCACCGGTCCCCTCCCCAGCACATCCTATGCACCGGCGCCGGTCGACATACGACCGACGCCGATCTACCAAAAATCCAATTTGTGTAAAATATTTGGTGACCGATGTCGGTCGCCTAGTGACCGACATCGGTCACTGTCCAGGTCCAGAGCCGAACTCGACGCGGCCCCCAAAAATATCTTTTTGCCTATTTCTACCCTTTTACCCACTGGAAAACCCTACAACCCTACCCACCCTACCGTTTTAACCTAACTAACCTACCTACCCACTCTATTTTACAAATTACTTCAATTTATTCATTATTTTATTCAAAATTTGGATTCCTACCCAAAACCCACATCTCGCTTACAATCATTAAATTCACATAATTAGAGGTTTCGAGTTTACTGGTACGACTACACGTCGTCATGGTTTGATAGGTGGTGGTGGTCCAGCTGGTCCAACACCTCCTACTCCTCCTGGCTATGTCCAAATCTCCTCAGCTGGGTCCTCCACCAATCAAATTCTTCCTCCTACTCGCTGGGGTCTACCAATCACTCACTCCTCCACTCAACTACTGCCAACTTAGTGTAAAAACTCAACAAAATCAATTTTAAACCCAGACAAGCTGTATTGGTTATCAAATTGACAATGTGACAATGACAGACCGTATTTTTCTTTTTATAGTTTTTTTACCTATAACCGATATCGGTTATATTATGCTCTAAAACACCGGTATCGGTCCTCTAACCGATACCGGTCATATCTAACCGATATCAGTTTCATACCTATTTCACCACAATTTCTGCCCTTATTCACCAACCTCCCTTTCCCACCACATCGCCTATACCCTCCTTTGCTAAATATCCTTTTTTGACTTCATTGGCCCAACCCAAGGCTGCAACCAACCATTTGGCGTGACCCAAGGCCGCAACCAACCAATCAGGCCCGACCCAAGGCTGCAACCAACCATTTGGCCCGACCCAAGGCCACAACCAACCATTTGGCCTGACCCAAGGCCGCAACCAGCCAATCAGGCCCGACCCCTGGCCCTCACTAATCAATAAGCCCGACCTAAGGCCGCACCAATTAAATACCTTGCCCGAAACCCGCAAATTACAATTTTATCCACCCATCGTGTAGCTTTTTGTTCATTCGAGCTCACCTGTTCATGTTTTAGCATGATTAGGGTACTTGACTTGATCAGTTGACCAACTTTGCCTAGACCAAGACCGTGATGTTTATCTCAACCAAACCAACCATTTGGTACTGCCGAACATACCTAAACGTTCCTGTACCTTACCCATTATATCCCCTGGAGCTACTTCCTATGCCTTGGATACCAGGATTATATCACCCTTGTTTGGATAAACTATCGACCTTTGCCTATGAATTACTTGTTTTCTCTTCAAATCATGTACCCTGGTCGCACTACTGCATTTCAACGTGCGTCTACTTCCTTGCACTTACCCCACCATCTTACCATCATCTCAACACCATTCACCCTTTATCAACCCTATCCCTGATTTCACGTCGCCTCAATCTGTGATAGATTTGATGGGGATTACCTATACCCTTAACGGGAGTAACCACTTCTTATTATTGTCAATGCGTCTTTACAAGACAAGCTACACGACAACAAGGGGCTAATGTAGACACCAAATTTATGTCTTACAACCCTCTGTACCCTGCATCTCATTTCGCAACCTAACCTCATCACCTAAACCTTACACAATTATTTATTAATTACCTTATAATTAATAAATCCACATCTCCAAACCTGCCACCTCATTTTGCCACCTCATCATGACCTAGCCCTAATCCTAAACTAACCTAATTAAGACCTATAACTTGGTCTACATCCACACCCATGACTAATTACTCCTCACCCGCACCAAAACCAACCTAATAATGACTTGACCAAGCCCACAACTAATCCCTCAGAAGAAAAGGATGGAAGGTTGGCTATTTTACTAAAAATAGCCCACTTTGACTTAACCGACATCGGTTCCTACTCGACCACCGTCGGTTACGTAACTGCCATCGGTTCTCTGTAAATGACCTCCCCCAACCAAAAAGAAAGGATCGGGAATTCATTGGAAAGATCGGGAATTCACTTGGCCGAGCAGAGACAAGTGAAGGAAAGAAAGGAGTTTACAGAGAAGGACATCAATCCCAAGACTGCAACTGAGTAACCAGAGCCCAGTGACACTCATCCAAGCATTGGGAGAGAAGATAGCTCATCTTTGATTGTTCGATCATCCTACCTGAGCCCTGCCTTCGTTATCACAGTCTTTGGACCTGTATCTTCATCAGGAACTAGTAAGTACTGTCTTGTACATTCTTTTAATAACATTTCTTGGACTTCTGAATCACAGTAATTATAAGTCTATTCCCAGATACACTACCCGGTAACACCCTACATCTAACTGTACCTCCTCTACCCTTACATTGCCCCCAAGAACAACCCCCATACTATCTGAGTCTTCTCCATCACCCCATTACCTATCCCCAATCATTTACTAGCCTAATAAACACCATAGCCACCTTATAGCCAACCTTCACTAAAAGCCCCTAAATCACTGCCCCTACCGATATCGGTTATTAGGAACTGGTACCGGTGACAGTGACCGGAATTGGTCACTGTGATTCAAAACCAAGACCAACCTTTTCTCTATTGTTTTAACAAGGTAATTAAATTGTAATTTTGCAATAACTTCTTTGTTAGAATTTGTGTTAATTCATATTAGCAGGGGAACTGACCACCTTCGAAAGGAAGTCAAATATTTCTTGGGACTAAGGTAGTTCCCTCATTTATTGTCTAATTAGAATCTGGTGGTCTTGTATTCTTACTTGTAGGTAGTCCTTCCCAGACAAAAATGAGTTCTTCACAATCGATCTGATCTCTCTCTATGGTACGCGCACACCCTCCAAACATTCAACAAGTATTCCTCCTAGCCCTAACCCTTATCTATTTCTCAAGAGAATGAAAGGATAGAAGCAACTCTATTCCAAGAATGGAAACATCCTTTGTTAGAAACAATACCATCGTGGGCTTCTTAGATAGCTCGATTAGATTCATGAGACTTCAGGAAATGAAGAAAGATGCCATAGAAGCCATGTTTATAGAGGATACCACCAAGGATGACATATCGGTTATCTCATTGAAGAAATAACCTCCTACCATTATTAGATATGTTAGAGGGAATGATGGATTAAAAAATATAGTCAAATATTTGAGAATACCAAATATCACAAGGATTATATTTGATGAGATTGACACCAGGAAACTCACTAAGATGAGCTTGTTTATTAACATGTTGAACAATGATGGAGAGCTTAGAATCTTCTATACACCAAGTGATGAGAGAGGAAAGGGAAGCCATACTATCTGCAAAGCAGTTAAATGACTGAGGGATGGTTTGGATGGTGTATAAATTGAAGGCTCCAAGAGTGAAGTTAATAATGTTATACTTTCGAAGGATCTCATTTTTACAAATTTATATACTCCTTTGACTTGATTAGTAATGAGTTGAGAATCCCCTAGATATCGAGGATTTGGATGCAAAGTAAGATGGTGGTTTGAAGGCCTAAGATGAGAGATTCATATTCATCCATGTTTTTTGTCAATTAACAATAATTCTTATAAGTAAGGGGAATGTGTGTCATAAGGAGGAATGATAATTTTTCTAGCGCCTCCCCCTTCTCGACACTTAGAGCTGTAAAAGAAGAGATTCATTTTGAGAGGAGAAAATTCATGTTCAAATTTATTGATAGATTCTTCTAAAAAGTACTCATGAGGAAGGCGATTATCAGGAAGGGGGCATCAACTAATTGATTTACAATATATTGACCATTGATTGATTTATAAGAGATAAACTCTAGGTCAAACTCAATCATGAGAATGAACCATCGAGTGAGGTAATCACTATGATAAGGCTTAGTATTGCATGGTCTTTGAGATGATGAAAGCTAGTGATGACATACATATTATGATTAAGAATATAATGGTGAAGCATAGAGGTAGCGAAGAAAAGAGTGTGACACAACTTTTCAACTTTAGTGTAGCAAATCTCATAATCGTGAAGGGTGTGACTGATATAGTATATGGATTTCTCCCTACCTTACTCATTAGGATGTGCCAACATGGCTCCCAAAAAATGATTGGAGGTAGAGACATAGATATATAAATTCTCCCCCTGGCATGGATGGGTTATCACATGCAGAGAAAGGATATAATCCTTAACATCATCGAAGGATTTTTGGAATTTATCATCCCACTTGAAGTTGATGTCTTTACGAAGAAGGTGATGAAATGGTTAACAATGGTCAATAAGTTGTGAGATGAAATAATGGAATGATTGAAGTCGTCCTTGGAGATTTTGAAGATGCTTTAGGTTATAAGGAGGGGGAATCTCGAGGATATCCTTGATTTTGGTGGGGTTAACTTAAATACCCGTGATGGAAATGATAAAGCCAAGGAGTTTACCAATAAGCACTCCAAACACACAGTTAGATAGATTGAGATGGAGGAAAAACTAGATAAGGCATTAGAAAAGGAATTCACGAATGGAAATATGGTTGTGGTGATGCTTGGATTTACCCAATATATCATAAATGTAGTCCTCTATAGTATTATGGATGAGATAGTGAAATATGTAAGTCAAAACACACTGATAGGTGGCTCTGGAATTTTTCAAACCAAAGGACATAATATGATATCATAAAGGCCCCAAAAAAGTGATGAAAGAAGTATTGTGTTGGTATTCTAGTGTGATGGGGATCTGATTATACTTAAAAAACCATTCATAAGAGAAATCATCTCATGGCCTAGGGTAAGGTATATGATCTGATCGATGTTAGGAAGAGGAAAATCATCTTTAGGGAAAACAAGGTTTAAGTCTTGAAAGTCATTGTAGATGTGGAGCTTTCCAGAAGCTTTGGAAATGGGTATAATGTTAGAAACCCATTACAGATAGTTTCTGGGAATGATGAAATTAGTAGAAAGGATGCATTTCAGATCCTCTTTGACAAGGAGGGAAAATCAAGGGTACATACGAAAAAGCTTCTGTTTAACCAACTTGGCATTAGGAAAGGTGAAAATGTTGTGGACAATGATGGAAGGATCGAGGCCTACCATTTTGACCATGAAAAGGATTGGATATGTCTATAAATAAAGGAAGTAAAAGATTCAAGATCTTGCGGATCAAGAGATTGACCCACTTTGAGAATGCGGGGCTCGTACGGAGTCCCTATGTTGATGTCGATGGTTTATTCGTTAAGAAGGGTACATGCTTCTAGAGGTATGGTCTTATGAAGAAAGTAATATTTTGTTCCCATGTAAGAGAGGATGGAATCGTAATCAATTCATTTAAGAACATCAATGGTAGAGGAGTCTTCCTCTATCATATCTAGAAATTAGAGAGGAAGGGACCTAGATTTTCCGTCAAATTGATAAGTGACTGATCCCAAGGTGATGGTAGAGATTAAAAACTATCTAGAAGTAATAGAAACATTTTCATCTATATCCATAACCTCTTGGGATGGAGAAGTTGGAGGATCAATGTGCATGAGAACCAAAGATGGTGGGAGAGGATCTCTAGATTAGTCCTTACAGCCAAACCTGAATTTTTCATGGAGTTTGAAAGATTGATCAATGGAAATTTTATGCATTCCTTGTTCATAACATTCCATTCCAAATCCTTTCCTAGGTGCAATGATGAAGATAACTATAAAAAAATGATTTCTTGTAAAGAAATTCAAAGTTTTTAGTATATGGTTTGGTGTGTGGTTGAGTGTCAATGTGTGAAGAATGGACATCAATGCCACTCTAAATGATATTGTTGCGAAGAAGAGATGGACTGAAGGGAATGATATCCCTAACATTAGGTTGATACATTAGATATTTTTCAGGTCTACTTATTCTATTATACATGGGAAGAGCATTAAGTATGAAAAAATGATACTCCCCAGTGTGATTTGATCCATCACTTTGTCTATCGATTCATCATTGGTAAAATTTTATATAGAGACAAATGAGATAGTGGATTATTGAGAATAATATTGCATGGTAAGGAGCACATAATTAGGACAATATGTCATGTGACATGATTTAAATGGAGGAATGTCTACGATGAGAGTTAAGGCTTTCTCCTTGTGTTCATACTTGATGCATCAATGAAGGGTGGAAGGAACACAACACATGGCGCAAATCAATGGTCCTCTAAGGAGGATATTGTATTGAAACTCCCCTTATATGATATATAATACCTCATGGTGGATATTTTCACTGACATGGATGGGAAGAATAAATGTGCCTAAAGCGGGGGCAACAACATCATTGAATGGGTTAAAAACCACAAGTGACTTGGCAACGATGTAATTAGGGAGCTTAAGTTGATCAAAGGTGTGAGATGAGATATTTTTTATTGTATATTCATTGTCAATCATAGAAAATGAATGAATTTTTCATTGATACACACAATGATGAAGAGGGGAAGATCATATTCCTCTAGTGTGATGTTGGTAATTTTGGCATTGTCAAAGGATGTGGAGGTTAAAGCTGAAAGTTCTCCAACAAGATATGCAAAGGATTGAGCCTCATATTTAGGAGTAGGAATATGCTTATAGTCAAGAGAGAATTAGATGAGCTCATAAAGTGACATTTTAACTGGGGTTTGATGGGATTTTTTGATAAAACTCTATTCGATAACCATAAGTTGAGGGGAAACAAATATAGATACCTTAGGTATTGATGAAGAAAGGGGTTGAGTAGAATCTTTGGAAGGAGCGGTGACAATGACTTTGGATTTTGATTGAGTGGGTAACTAGAATTCATGGGGATGGGAATAGGTTATGACCCAAATAACATTAATGAAGAGAGGATGACCCTCTTTTAGAGAGGTTGAGGTTGGAGGAAGAATGACAACATAAGTTTTAGATGAATGATGAGATTTAGATATCTTGGTAGATGAAGATTCAAATGAGGAAGTGGAAATGGTAGGTGGAAGGGGCTGATATCCTTCAACAAGAAGATCATCCTCAGTGATAAGCTTATGGATGATGGTTTGAAGGGATTTGCAATGTTTTTTATCATGTGTGGGTGCACGATGGTATGCACACATGAGATTAGAGTCAAACCATTAAGGTATTGGGCCACGTGGATCAAAAGATCTTATAGGTGGGGGAGTAATTGCATATTCTTAAAGTAAACATTGAAAGTTTTTTGTGTAAGACCTGATGGGGGTGGCTGAAGGAGAGGTTGTAGATAGAGTGGTTTTAAAAATGGTAGATGAAGAAGGTTTTTTTGATGGGGTTTTCTAGGAGCTTTGGATTTCATCACAGTCTTTGAAAAGGAAGGTGGTTTTATCTTGATTTTGGTTTGGATTGGTGGTGAATTAGATGGTTTTGAATCAGATTTAATAATTATTGTGGTGGATGATTTTTAAAAGGGAGATGGTTTAGAAGAATGTTTAGGTTTCTTTGATTTATATTTATTTGGGATCGTAGATTAAGGGGTTGGCCCTAAGATGGAAGGTGATGCTCTAAAGAGTGATTATGTGGTACTAGATTACTTAAGAGGGTTAGTATTGAGAGAAGGGAGATCCAAATTTTTATGCAGGTGCGTGAGATATTTTTGGATGGGTATTCCCAAGTTCTTAGTCTTAGGTTGCAAGGATATATACTTGGCAAGGATGATGACAATTTCAACTGAAGGATCCGTGGGAGTATGATTTAGTGATGTGGATAGGGTTGTAGATATAGAAGGTGGAAGTGGCCTTTGCATGATGCATTTGAAAAGATCTAAATGGGTGGTAGATTGTGTGAGTTTAGTATTGGTGGGTATAGGGATGATTGGAGTTGTAAATGAAGTGAGAGTTCCATTTTTTATATGTATTAAGTGTGGATGTTTGCATGGTTGATGATTTAAGAGGTGGCATGGATATAGACAAATATTTATATGTTGATATATGTATAGTAATAATAACATACGTGATGGATGTGGGAATAAATGTAGATAAGTGGGATGAAGGCATTCAGGTAATTGTAGATGAAGGCCTAGATGTGATGGATAATTACATACATGATGTGGATGATGATGTCATAGTTGTAGTTATAGTTGATGTTGATCAAATGGGTGTAAAAGTAGATGATATTGTTATTATAGGGGAAGATTCTTTAATAGGGTTGGATGCAATGGATGATGAGAGGTCATGTGGTTGTATTTTTATCTATAGTATTAATTATATGGGAATTAGGTGGTTGTGATTTGGGGGGTGGATTTTGATTTTTGGGTGGATGATTAGGAAAGGAATGTTTGAATATGCAAAGGGGTTGATTCAGTGGCGTATTAGGGTTATCCACTTGAAGGTCACAAAATTCTATAGGTTTTTGGACAACATATTTAAAATAGTGACACCTTTCAATGTCATGGCCATATACTTGGTGATATTTGTAGTAATTTTCCTCATGATACCATGTTGGTTTAGGCCGTGATTTGTCAAATGGTTTGATGGGAAGAAGAAGAATGATATTGAATGTCATTAACTTGTCCAATATTGCACTATAGGATTCCCCAAAAGGGTTATAGTTAGGAGGAGATCAAGAAGCACATTGGGGAGGCTCCGTGTGAGAAATGGATGTGGATGTTGATGAATATTTGACCACTATGACATTAGCAACATTCTTGAATTCGTCACCATGCGTGGAAGATTTAGTGAATTCATATTTTGGTTTGTTTGATCAAAGTTTAAGTTGGCCTTTCTCAAGAGCATGAAGTCCAAGTTTGTGAGCCATGGTAAATTCCTCTTAAATGGTTTTAAATGAGTGAATTTGAAGAGTGGATGCGATGTTATTCACACAAGACCATGAGAATAGTTTAATTAATTTAGTATGTGGAAGGGAAAATGATAGTTGATTGATTATGCCATGACATTGTGTGATGAAATCTACGATAGATTCATCATCATATTGTCTAATGGTGTATAGGACTATGATAGTTATTGTACATGTAATGTTGATAAAGAAACATTATACGAATAATTTCGTGAGTTGGGTGAAGGAAAATAATGAATGTTATGGGATGCCAATTTACCAGTCCAATGTGGGTCTAGTTAATGTCATGGGTAATGTGTGAAGCATGAGGTCTTAATCATGGGAGATATGGTAGAAAGCATGCCTAAAGGCCCAAAGATGTTGTTGTGGATCCTCCTTGTTATTGAACCTAGATAATTTTTGAAATTCCCAATGAGGAGGATAAGGCTTCATGTGGAAAAATGTATTGATAGATTCATTAAATATTTTTTCGTTTGAGAATGTGGTTTTGTAGCCCAAGGTAGTGTCTTCAATATTACCCATTCTACTCAATAAATCTTGCAAGGGATCATTAGAAGGATGGGGTTTGAAATTGAAGGATTAGATTGAAATGCATAAGAGGGGGATGGGTTATGTTGTTGATAGTTTTGATATGTTTGAGGATGTGTGGGGGTTGGTGGAAGTGGTTGAAAAGGGGGGATGTAATTAAATGGTTGTGATTGGATGGGTTTTTATAAAGGTTGTTGTTGAGAAATAGGGATGTGGTAATATTGGTTAGGTTGAGTTGGTTGTTGAGAGAAAGGGAAATTTGATTGGTTTACTATAGGATGAGTTGGAATATAAGTAATGGGTGGTTGTGTATCACTTTAGTTAATTAAGTAGAAATTATGTAGTCATAAGAGAATCGAGGAGGAGGTTGATGGGTTTGCATTGATTCACATGGATGTGGCTATGAAGTGATCACATTGGCATGGATACGGTAAGTGGAAATAAGGGGTGGAGTTTTGTTATGTTGTTTGGATGTAGGAGGAAGAAAGTGAGATTATTAAGATGATTGGATAGGGGCACAAGTGACCATAATGGATGATGAAGTGATGGGGACATAAGAATTTTTGATGCAAGGTAAAATAGGGGGGATGGGGACCACCAATTGAGTGGTTTGGTGATTGTGATGAATAAAAGAAAAGGTTTTATTAGAATAAATCTTATATTGGGCGATGACAAGCTCATTTATAGTTCTAGGAAAGAATATGTAAAGTTACAATGTAAGTACTTACTTTAGATTCAAGGTTGGAATGGTACGCGTAAATTTGTTTCCAAAAAGGTCCATCAATGGGGAGATTGGTAGTTTTATGAAGGAAACAGTCCTTAACGGAAACTATATTAGCGTCAAAAAGCTTGTGGAATTCCACACATCCATGGGGGATAAGAGGAGGCCTAGAAGCATCAATGGAAGTAGCAGAATGGGGTGTTGCAGGTCTAGATGGAATGGAGTGATGGTAAAGAAAAGGATTTTTCTTGATATGAGTGTTGGGTTGAATGATGGAGAGAGGAAGTGGGAACCATGGGATGAGTAGCTACAAAATATATGATCAAAGGAGTGGAGGAAATGATAGAAATGGCGGAAGTTTGTTTGATAACATGTTATATGCCATTTTTATTTCTTGGGATCTTGTAATAACTAACATGAAACAAACAATAAAATAAACCGATGGTGATTTTTTATTAGATCAAACAAGTCATGTAAGAATTTTTTGATTATCTTGATTATTAGAGATGTGAAAAGAAATGAAAAAATGGGCTTGAAGGGAGCCTAGGAAAAGGAAATATATGGATGGTTTCAGGTATTTTGGGATGGATTCCTCAATATACATGAAGGTATGTGAGGAAAAACTCTATGATGGATACTGGTACGATGCTTTGTATTGGGGCCTACCCCGTAACTTCACAGTCCCTCAACAATAAGGGATTCAGGTGCTTAGCCAATATACCAGTAGAAAAAAAATTGTAACACTGCTAGAACACCATGGTGGCTTTCCTAGTGCGTAATGAAATCCCAATATTCCCACCTGGTAGGAGATGTTTAGATTTGTAAATTCATTATTGTGTTAAGACGTGTGTGATGAAGTGTATGCAACGAGTTAAAACCCCTAGTTAAACTAGATTTATAGGTAGATATGAAGAATTATTTTTAGATCTGAAATGAAATGTGATATTTGATGAGGATAAACAAGAAAGAAAGGAAAGTATGATGCAAAAGGAGAAACTAAGAAAATGGGAAATACCTGGATAACGCATTTTCTTTTTATCTGAATTTTAAGTTTTTAAGAAAGAAAGAAAAATTTAATCCAAACAACATGATCCACACACACAATAAAGAAAGAAATGATCCTTCCTACAAGTTTAGTAGAAGATAGATATAAGAAAATTAAAATGAAATACAAATAAAAGGATTCACCACAAAAGGATGGGTCCCACTAGGCATTTCACAAAGTTTACGAAATTCCATTGTTCCTTCTCAGATTAATGAACTAGTACTAATGAAAATAAGTAGCTCTAAATATAAAAGGGTTTAAGGTACCTTGAGATGGGATGATGATTAATGTAGATGCAAAGTGAAGGATCTCCTCCGCGACGAGGTAAGTGACCTAAAAATTAAGAGAAACTCAACACAAGATTGATTAGTTAATAGATGTGTGAGTTTCCTGACAATGTCAATGCTTATAAGTAAGAAATTATTAGGATGGATGTGAACCCACGTTTTAGATAAGAAAATAAAAATCATATATTGATAGATTGGATGTAGTAGAATCTGAACCAAAATAGAAACTGAAATGCTAGATATAAGATATAAATTCAAATATGATCTAATGGATGCAAAATAAATCAAACTTGGGTGGGCTGATAGTGACCCAAGACTACAGAGAATGATCAAAAGAGACCGGGGTAGGATGATAATAAGTTGCTAGAAAAACAAGCCCACAAGTCCTCCTGTAGCTGGATCTGAAGTTGATCTAGATCTGGAAGTAGCTCTGAGCTAAAGGAAGAAGAATATTTATGTGGATATGATTGTAAGGATGCAAGAAAATTATGAAAAATAATAATGAATGGTATGAGGACAGATCCATTTTATGGTGACTAGGGAGGATTAACAGTGACTTGGGGTTGATAGAATATATTTCAGATGGCATAAAGGTAGAATGATAGGATCTAAGTTCTTGGTGAATATGGAAACAAAAGGATGATGAATAGGGTTCTAGATGGAAAAAAAGGAAACAAAATGGAGGTTGGATCAATGACAACTAGAATGGGTTGACGATGATGGGGATAGATCTAGGCTTGGATTAAAATATGTGGACTAAAATGAAGACTTGGAGATAAGAAATGAAGGCCTGAGAATGAATGAGGTAGAGAGCTCCTGATAAGAGCTAAAATTGCAAAAGATCTGATGATAATAGTTGCAAAAGAAGGTCCAAACATGTAATTATAAAAAAAGGCTTCAAATCTCCCAAATATGGTCACAAGATCTCCAAGAGAGCTTCAAGATGACTATAACAGTTGAATAGAAAGTGAGAAATGAAATCAGGATCGTAAGAAAGCTTGAGGACTCCAAAATTAGATCCTAAGGAAAGGAGAGGTAGAGTAATCTTAATAGGGTTAATGGAGACCTAGATGGGTCACCTATGATTGCTATAACCCATCCATTTGGGTTGTGGAAAGATGGATAACTCAAGACAATGAGCCCATAGGGAGGGGGATTAGGGTTTTGAAGGATTGTGATAAATTAGGGTTGTTTAGGATGAGTAAATGGGTAGGTGGATGGTGGAAATTATTAAATAAAAGCCATGCAGAGGTGAAATTATTAAATGTTGGCCTAGAAAGGATAAAATGGAGGATTTATGAAGTATAAACAAATTAAATGAGGATTTTGGGCTAATTGAGGGTGATTAGGAATGATTAGAGAAGATTGATTAAATGGTGGGAAATAATGGTAAGTGAGATAAATTGAATTGATGAGGGAAAGGGAATTTGAAAGGGACGAGAGCTATGTATGTATGAAAGATGATGAAGAGAGAACATAGGGTGAGGGGAAGTGATAACAAAAATTGATGTCTACAGGCCTTTATTTTTCCTTAATGGACTTACCCTGGTCGTCATGGTTGAAGAAGATCCCTTGGCTGGCTGTGAAGAGCTTGTGCCCTTATTTTATTCTCTTCTCTTATTCTGCATCTCCTTTCTCTAACTCTATTCTAGCACAACATATTATTCTTCCTCTTCTTCTTATTCTTCTTCCTCTACTACTTTCTCTTCTTCCTGATGCTGCGGTGGAGTCTCCTCTCGCCCCCTCTTTAGAATCCTAATTGTACTCTTCTTTGGCGGTTGTCAAATGTTAAAGTCACACACTTCAACTTCAGTTCCATTCTTCATATTCGGTTAGAGGTTGAAAAACAATATGTATATCATGCTACCAACTGTCACGTTCATAATTGGATTAAGGTCCAATGTATCCAGCTTCATTGTTTCTAAGTAAGTAGGACTGAAAGCTTATCTAAAGGTCTTGCACAAGGTGTGCCAATCTAATTCAACCTTATCTGTATCAAAATTAATCTTCTTTTCATGTTTGATTATATTTTCTACATATTTAAAATACTTGGCAATGAATGAAAATGGTAATTTGCACCACAACCCCATTTCACCATTGTTCATCACAAATTATGCAAGGCTAAAATATTGTATGAATACAAACATTTCTTTCTTTGCTACTACATCTGGTAATTCTCTTGGCACACACCACTCATTCTCAAAGGTCGTTCACATCCTCTTATACCACTTCTCCAATCGCACCTTGTATGGATTTGTGACTACACCTTCACATGTGAAATTGGAAAAAAAATTACACAAGGGACTTATCTTCTGATGGATGTATCCACATATTATCCTCTAGCCCATCTGAGACACAAATATCCTAGAATATGATTAGAAGCAAGATAAATACCCATGTTATCGTGTATCCTTTTTTAGTTTTTGCCATGGCCTCTTCTATATTTTTTTTGGAAATGTGCCATGTAATATTATATCGAGTTTTATGTGCCATTTTATGTGCAATATAAAGGAACTTCTTATTTCTTCTCAATGTTTATAAGCACCAAGCTTACAACTAACCAATCGTGCTGCCACTCAAATTGTAGGATCTTCAATCTTATTGAAACTTATTTCCATGTGCCCCCTATAATATTTAAATTTTGTAGCTAACTCCTTAATTTTCTTCTTTTCACACAGATCTAGGTCCATATCTTCACTAGTATTCCGCAACCCTATCACTCTCAAAATCAAATGAGTTGTGAGCCTCATCCTCCATCCAGTGAAGTAGAGATATTCTTTGTGAACCTGCGACACCAACCAATGGAAGAGGCATGTCAGCCTTGAAAAGAAGGTAAATTCAAATACTTGAAGAACCCCTACCTTTCTTGAGACTATTTCGTAGTGAATCATCGATGACCACTTGATCTTCTGCAGTCCTTATAGGTAAATCCCATGGCATATCCTTATTCAAGAAGGCATCATGTCCTGACACCCTATGATTTTACTCACTAATCTTACATTTTATAAGTTACAAGATCCATTTATGTCCCACAATTACCTATGGTGGGTATTGAATTTCTAAGAACCAATTGTACGGTAGTTTCTCCACTTCCTTCTTGTTCTTCGGTAATTTTTATGGTGTTATTGCTATTACCAAATTCATATTGTAAACTGTAACACTTATTAAAAATTCACTACGTACTAAGAGTAACTTATTTGCTTACCCCTCATATCCTTACACTGTCTATCCAATATTCCACATGTTTTTTTGTACCTTGCCCTCAAGCCCTACGTGCCTAATTTCTAAACTGTATAAAACCTAGATCCATGATTTCTAATCTTATGCAAACCCTAACTTCCGAAAATTCCAATTCTACAAACCCTAGCTCTACTCACTGATACCCTCACACTTCTCTGAAGGTTCCACTTCCTCTTACTAAAGGATCTCCCCAACTAAAGGCTTCATGCACTCTGCTCTAGTTTGAATCATCGTTTGATTTACTTCTTCAATATTTTTTCTCTTTGCACTTTGTCACTTATCTCTTTGATCACAAAAATATATAACAAGCCAAGGTAAAAATGAACTCGTATGTCCTGTATTTATAAATTTTCTGCACTTAATTACTCCACTAACAATCATTTTTGGATTTAAAACACATGTTAAATTTTCCTGCACTTTTTGTTTTAAAACACCTTTTTTATTTTTACAATTCTTTTTTATTTCCCATTCCCCTCATGCTTTTTTCTTTTACATGCATCAGTCATAACCTTTAGGTGCACTACTACTTCCTAGGTTGCAGTCTTCCTTAAGTGTAACTCCCTTCACTACACACCATCTTCCTCTACTTCACATCTCAAGTATTCTAGAGTGTTTCTTCCTTCCTCAGATTACATTGCGTGGCTCTCCATTTGCGTGGTTGTCAGTCTAAGAAATATCTATTCCACTAAGCACCTTTTTTTCTTTTTGCATTGTTACATGAACCATTATTTTTATTTTACACACCTGTCTCATATCCACGCATACCCTCGAACCAACTAGAATAGCCATACCAGAATTTCATAGCCTCATTTTTATGCACACACACACACACCTATTTTACCCCACACTAAAAGTATGTGCGGTCCTCTACGTATATAATTATCAGATAGTAATCTTCTCTTTCTCACAAAATGCTTATTACAAAAAAGTAAGAAAAAATAAAACATGAAAGGTAGATATAATCTAAATGGAAATATTGTCTTATTACAAAGAGAAAGGGATATTATTTATAGTAGGGTTTCAACCTACTCCCATTTAATTAACCAGGAAACATGGTGCCATCTAACACCTATAACTGACATGTGTCTAGTTATAATATCTTGGTCACTACAAAGGGTCCCATCCAATGAACTTTCAACTTCCCAGATGGTGTACAAACTTGGATTCATACAAAAGGGCTTGTGCTTGATGTGCCTCCCATGCCAAGCCTTTTGTATTTTATTTTTAGTCTTCAAACTCCAACATGAAATGGCGCGCTATTCATACAATTACATAAATGTTTCAATGCACTCATCCACATCATTTTCATCATCAAATCCTCCTGCATGTGTAATATCTAGGGATGGTAACATAAATTCCATAGGTAATATAACCTCCACACCAAAAACCAACTAAAAGTGTGTGGCTTTATTCAATCATTTATAGGTTGTTCTGTATGCTCAAAGTATGATTGATACCTTGTCATCCTAATCCTTTCTTCCAAGATCACATGTCTTTGTTAGTGTCTATCCCAACATCTTGTCGAAATATTCAGCAGTTCCATTAGACCAAGGGTGATAAGGTGTAGTTGAATGGTGCACTGCCATAACTTCTACCAAGATAATTCTAATGGTCTCATTAAAAAAATCAGTTCCTCTAACATTCACCACGCTCAATGGACATCCATACTTATTGATGATGTGTTCCCAAAGGAAACTTGTTGTTATTTCCACTATACAATATTTTTTTGGTGTAGCCTTATTCCACATTTTCAAATAGTCATTACATGTGATAATGTAGCACAACCCTATGCTGTGTGTGGGTCATGTAATAGGTACTAAAAAATTTATTTCCCACTTCTCAAAAGGCTACGTGCTTGCGATGGGTCGTAATGACATCTCATCTCTATTTGTATGCTTTCTAATTCTATGAAAGTGATCAAATGATTCGACAAAATCCTTGGTATCCTTGTATAATATCTCTCACCATATGCTAGTTAATAGGATCTTACGCGCATTCTCATCCCCTGCATAGTTCCCTCTAACAATTCCTCCATTCACTTCCTCTATAATAGTTGTGTGCTCATGCTCTATAAAACATCTATGTAAGACCTCATCTCTCCCCATATTATAGAAGTATCCTCCAATGAAATGATATGGCGTAAATCAAATAGTAAAATTATTATTTTCTAGTGTCTTCATAGTAATACTGTAATGTCCTCCAACTCAGTTAGCACGTGGTTCAATATGAACAACTATGCATTGGTCATAGTATCTTCAATTCTCTATGCATCCTTTCCAGAGTTGATCCTTGATCAGTGGCTAGGTGCCAAGTTATTATTTCCTAGCTTCACTATGATTGTAAAGTCAAATTCTTTAAAAATAAGTATCCATCGGCATATGCGCCCCTATAAAACCAAATTTTTGACCAAGTACTTCAATGCCATGTGGTATATGTAAAAGATAAATGGTGTGGCCAATAATTATTATCTAAACTTGTGGAGCACATAGATTATGGATAACTATTTGCGCTGCATTGTCATATAGTTTTAATCAGGTGGTATCAATTTCCTACTCGCAAAAAAAATAGGGTGATCAACATTTTATTCCTCTGATCATGTTAAGACTACTACAATCGACATATAAGAGGTATCCACATGGAAATGGAAAGGCATATTATAAGAAGGAAAACATAGGATGAGTGCATTAGTCAGTATTTACTTCAAGGTCTCAAAATCCTGTTGTTGCGCATCCCACCAATATAATTTTCCTTTGGCATTTAGTAACTCATCCAAGGGCATGGTTATTTTTTCGTAACCCTTAATGAATATTCTATATTAAATAGTGTGCCTCATGAAACATCGCACTTTAATTTGATTGGTTGGTTCTTCCAACCCCAAAATCACTGTAATACTAGCTAGTTCTACAAACATTCCATCCTAAGAAATAATGTGCTCAAGTAATGTACCAAAGGGGGTGACAAATATACAATTATTAATGTTGAGAGAGATACTTAGCTTCCTACACCTTTCAAACATCAACCTCATGTTGTCACAATGGTCCCTTACTAGCCCATATACAATCCACTCATCTAAGTAGACCTATAAAAACTTATGAATGATGTTCTGGAGGGCTTGAAAAATGATACAAGAGAACACCATTGGTGCATTCTTCAAGCCAAATGGTATTACAGTGTATGAAAAACTTCCCCATTCAGTTGCGAAGGTGGTAGTTTTCTGGTCTTCTCACACAATGTGTACCTGATGGTACCTTGAGAATCCATCAGTGAATGAATGGTTTTTGTTCCCTATAACACCTTCCAAAATATCTTCAGTGAAAGGCGTAGGAAAAGGAGCTATGACACATGAAGCATTAAGAACCATGCAGTCCGCATAGATCTTGATATAGACATATTTATTTAAACTAATCACCATGGATCTGACCCACTAAGATTCCTCAATAGGATATATGACTCCTAACTTGATTTTTTTTTTCAATATCTTCTTTTACCTTCTTGCACAGGTTCAATTTCATCCTAAAATACCTCTTTTGAACTAGACACATGCCATATCTCAACAAAGTATTCATCTTTCCTAAAGATGGATGTACACCCTTCAATTCATTATAACCCCTTAGGAATAATTACTGGATTTTTTGTAACAACTTAATGATCTTAAAAACCTCTAGCTCTAACCAATAATACCTAATAATAGCCTCCTTAAGAGAATATTTAATTCCAATATTCACATTCTTAGTTTTCATAGATACATGATATCTGTGTGCCTTCTCATCTGTGGATTTCATCACCTCATGCGCATCCTTAGTGTGCTTTATATATAAACTTTTAACTTCCTCATCATCAATGAGGTAGATCATCTTCCCTTTTTCCTTCTCTTTCCACACGCACTCAAGTAATGTTTCTAAATATCCTTACATGCCTCAGTCTCAAGTTCTGCTAAGATGTGAATCATAATTTCCTCTACATTCACGTTATCTCCCAACATGATCTATTTCATGATATAAAAATCTTCATATACTGGTGGCTTAGTGTAAAAATAGTCAAAATTATGAACAATACCATCCATCATATTATACCAGCTTGCAGTTTCTTTCTTTAATTCAACATGCTCATACCAAGCACACCTGCATCTACACAAACTAGAGTAGAACTTATGTACCCAAAGGGATGGTGGTATATTCGATTTTCCTTGTGCCCATTATATCTCACATTTTTTGATGCATGCCAAATGACAAGTCTTCCCATCATACTCGTGTACAAGAGAAGGAACATTTCTCCTAGTAAATATTGTTTAAAATGTTACCTTGAGCTCGCGCCATCCCAATAGATTGTCTTTGTGTGTCACTCACTAGTGCACTATTATACCACATAATGTATACACCATCATTTTATGTCTATCTCCCTCATTTCAACACTGGTCCTCCATCACACGTAAGAAAGAGTCAAGCTAATATTCTCTAGTATACCTTGGTAACTGAGTTATGCCCAAACACCTAATCATGCACGGCCTTATAATCCTGGTGAATCTTCCTTTGACCTCAAGACATACCATTTCTTAGGTGTCATGGGCCCAATTTTCATAAGAAACATTGGTAGTGTCACTAATATATTGCGTGTATTCTCAATTAGGTACACCTTCTTTTTATGGATCCATGTTTTCAATGTTGTGCATTGTATGTGCAAACATTCTATTAAGTTTCTCTTCATTCATAGGATCAATATAAGGAAAAAACTTCACATCATCTAAGGGTATGACAATGCACCCTTCCTTATTCTCAAAACTAATATTTTTTTTGAAGTATAGATCTGCATTATTAGCATAACACCAAGGATTTCCAAGAAGCACTGGAAATTTATCTTCCTCAGCAAGTTCAACTAATTCAAAATCACCTATAAATTTGGCTCCCAAAATAGTGATTAAAGCATCCTTCAACTCCCCAATGGCCACGGCCCTTATTTTATTTACCATGTACGACACATTAGAAGATGGTTGCAATGGGGTCCTTCTCATTGTGTTCCAAGCATATAATGTCAGGACATTTACTTCTGAACCTATGTCAATAAGAATGTTACTCACAAGATAACCGTCTATCACTGTATCAATTGTAATAACCTTATCATAGTCATGGTCTTGCAGTGGTAAATTTTCATGAAGGATCAAATGCTCTTGTTAAAATCCTGCACATGGTACTTTCTCCCTCAACCATTCTCCCAAAAAAGGAATGATGTTCTCTTGGCACATAATCTTGCATATGTATTTCAAATCATCCACATCCCTTTGAGGAATTTTGACGCTCTCTATGCATTCTCTCTCATGCACTCATTCTTACAAGAACTAGATCTCACCCTATAAATCCCTAATGACTCATATGGTCTCCTAATAGACCTCTTTCTAATGAGGTACATTTATATACTTAACATGTATAACCTCCTATTTTCTGATACAGAGTTTCATTTTAATATGCTCACAAGAACAAGTTGCTTCTACAAACGTAGTAATAAGGAGAGGTTGAATTTCCAGCTCACCCTTCTTCTTAGGATCCCACTATTCATTCTTTGCATGTGTTGTCACCCTCAAAATTCCCCTCGTTTTTCAAGTCAAGTATTGAAAATTTTGAGTTGGTGCCTTTCAGAGATGTTTGAGAAGATTGAGAAGTCTGGAGAGATAGAAAAAATTGTGCTTTGAAGAAGTTGGTGCTCATTTACAATCTCACCATGTTAATTTAAAATCTTGTAGTCCACATGGTTTGATAAAAATTTTGTCTTCCTGTTTAGATGCTTGAAAATTGTTTCTTTCATTCGAATGAAATTGTCAATCCTTCTCTTTTGGCTATGGATTGTGTCGAGCCTTGTATTGTTTGCAGTTTCTCTTTCCATGGAGAACAATTTGAAATTCGGGCGTAAATGGTGGAGTTTCCCCTCCTTTGTATTTTTTTCTATAGTCGTGAATGATGGGCATATCTTCCCTATTAGTTTTTGGCCCCAGCATCCATGAGTACGTAGACATATCTAATTAGATGCGGCATGGTGGATTATTTTGTGAACTTATCATTTTTTGTTATTTTTTGCAAAAGTGTCAAATTGGCTCCATGGCCCCAGAGGATCCTGGTTGGTCGAATCAAGCTAAGGTGGGAAGGCAGATCATTGGAGCACTTTGAAGATTTTGGATTTACTACCAAAAGGAGTAAAGTTACAAAAATTAGCCACAACTCTGCTGAAGCCATACATTGAATATCCGTTAAAAATTCAAAGCAGAGAGGTGGGTTGTCGGGACACTCTAGGAATTTTGGCTTTGTTTCCATAAAAGGTGTAAAGTGATAAAGTGAACTAAAGTCCCACTCATGCCAAGGGATAAATTCAAATTTTGAGCCCGCATCGAAAGTCAAAACAAGAAGGTGGGCTATCGGAGCATTTTGGGAATTTTTTTTTTATTTCCAAAAAGAGAGTAAAAATTTAAAAAATGCTCCACGACTCCATTGAGGTCTTGAGCCCACGTTGAAAAGTCAAAACAGGGAAGCGGGTCGGTAGAGAACTTTGAGATTTTGAGCCTTGTTTCCAAAAGAAGTAAAATTATAAAGTAAGTCACGACTTTGTTACCACTAAAGTAAAGCCACGTGTCAGAACTATATCAAAAATGAAGTTGCGGGCCTATGGGGTTTGAGGGATACTTTTACACTTTGCATCTTTTGCGCTAAAGGTGTAATTTCAATTTCGGGCCCATGGATCCATTTTGTGAAAATTGCATTTTCACCATTTTTGTATAGATTCAATTCAAATATTCAAATGAGCGTAACATTCGGTCTAGTACTCGAAATTCGACAAATTTTATACTTTTGAAAACATCTTGGTCTCTTTTACACCATGAAAGCATAAAATATTGATTTTAGCAAGATTTGATGGTTGGAAATCTAGAAAAAATATTTCACACCATTAATACGTGATCTGATTGCTTCAAAAAGTTCACATTTGATCCGATCTTCCATCCTTCCTTCTCCAACACTCCAAACAGACATGGAGAACTGACATGATATCTTGATTTGGGTGAAAATATAGAAAACTTATTTTGTTCCATTAATATGTGATCATACTGCTTCAACTAAATCAAATTTGATTTGATCTTCCATCCTTCCTTCTTTAACACGAGAAAGACATGCAGAACCAGATTTTACATATTATAGGAAAATTTGCAGGGGCATTGATGGTTGGTGGTTGAGCTTCCAAATCAGATTTTCTTCCTTCTCTTCTTCTCCTCTTTTTGCTTCATCTATAAATGTAAGAGATTTTCTCATTGCAAATGTTGGAATCTGATACTTTTTAAGTATAAATAGAAGTGAAAGAAATCAATACAGAATAATTTCCCCTTTCTCTTTGTCTTCATCTATTGTCTCTTCTTGTTTGCCTGAAATCTATGGATCATTTATCTTATGTAATAAGAAACTTTGTGCTCTTATTGATATGAATTCTAGAACTTTATGTCTATGGAATGATATCTTATGTTGTGAATGTGAATGATTCTATTATGTATCACCTTTTCTCAGTACATAGAAGGTTATACTCTGCTATCTATATTTCCTGAAAGTACTATTATATTCTACTCTTTCCTTTCTTCAGTTTCTTCCATTCGTTTGTATTGATAAGATATTTTTGTAAAAGAAAATTTCAAGAGGTCAGAAGTCCATCCTTAGGATGAAAGTTGTACATTGTATATGAGCTTTACTACTTGATTTCAATAAGGGAACATCTCCCATAAAGAGGAGGGACTTGTTGTCCCCTGATTGTGGTTTTGTTAAAGCACCATTTTAAAACCCAACAGATTTTGGTGACTCCGCTGGGGGTTTCATTTCAACGTATCCCTTTCTAAAAAAACTTCAAGACCATTTTTTTGTTGTGGAGACTCTACAATATACACGTGGGAAGAAATCTCTCGGGGTTGAAGATTCTCATTTTCAACTTCTAGAGCAACAAAAATTCTCTCTTCTTCTAAAAAGAAGGAACAGAGGAACTCGTTCTACAAGCACACCTCCTATTAAAGACAAAAATTACAAGAATAGAATTCCTCCAGAAAAACTGAGCCCTAATATTCTTTCTATGATACTTGTTGGTGTTTCAGTTCCCCTTCAGAAAATCTTCCCATAGATGGTAGCACCTCTGCCTTGGGGACAATGGATTGGGCCTCTTGATCTTCCTCAACCATTGCTTGAGTTACCCAGGAGTAGTAGGAAATTTTTTTCTATATTATGAGGTGATGACAAGGTACACCTAGATGAACACATTGTAATCTTCATCATTACATGTGGGATTTTTGGGATTTAGCATAAAGATGTTTTTGTCAGGATCTTTGTAGAAACATTGCAGGATAATACTACTGATTACTTTTGTCATCTTCCTGCTGGGTCAATCACTGATTGGACCACCTTGACAACTTAGTTTGACAAATGTTTCAAGCCTGCTGAAGATGTGCATGCTCTCTTGGCTCAAATTTCTCATATCAAGAAGGAACCACATGAGTCCATGAGAGAATTTGTGGCCAAATTCAACAAGCTAATTCATAAAATTCCATAGAAATCGTCCTGTAGATCAAATCCAAAAAATTATTCTTCCTCAACGCTCAGTTACTTGAAGTAAGCTATGCACTAAAAAGAGCTAACCTTGTAACTCTGAATGCTGATCAGTGTTTGGCTATCAGTGTTGAGGATGATTTAATCATGTCTGGTAAATTGAAAAGAGAACCCTCCAAGTCTAAAGCATCTTCCTCTTCCTCTCCTAGAGCCAATTCAGATCAGTTAGTGCAGAATTTGGAAAATGATCTCATTGCCATCAAAAATCAATTGGCTCAACATACTCCTTATCAAGATATTCTAAGAAGAAATTTTCAGCCTAGGAACCGGTTACCTCCTTCTTGAATAAATTAGCTATTGAAGGCCAACCTATCAAGTTTACAGTCAATGCAACTTGTGAAGTTCAAGAACCTAATGATGAGGAGTGTAATGAACTCTATGAAGAACCATAAGAAGAGGTTGATGAAGAACTAGAAGATCTTGGTGGATCTCAAGTTCATTTCCTTACCACTAAAGGTATGGATGACGAAGATGAATAGTGATTCATATGTTATGAATCGAGAGAAAATGAACAGAAAATAAAAAATGATGCATCCTGCTAAGAAATCCAAGGATTTTCCTATAACTTTTCCAGTGGTTGAAGGAAGAGGATCTCCTACTCCCACTATCTCCACACAAAAGGTGAGTAATGTTAATCCTCCTCCTTCTACCTATGTTTCCATAACTTCTTTTCCTTCAATTCCTAAAAATGATAAATAAAAATTTTCTCATGTTCCTAGTAGTGATGCCCCATCCACCTCCAGGTATTTTGAGATCATTGATCATCTCAAAAAGACCAAAATCCAAATTTCAGAGGTAGAGTTTTACCAAATCCATCCAAAAGCATTTGCTAAAATGGTAAAATTTATCAATTCCAAATCCAAAGCCTCATCTAATACTTCTAAAGGTATTTTTCCCACTCCCTCTTCCTCACCTCAACCAAGCCTTGTGGCTGCAGTCACTTCCCCTAATGAGAAAATTAAACAATTCTATTGGACTCTCCTCATAGCTGGCCATAAACTCAGTAATTGTGTTATAGACTCAGAAGCATCAGACAATGTAATTCCTACAAAAGTAGCTCATGCTTTGGGCCTGACTCTAACACATACCTTTGTTTCCTACTATTCCATGTAGAGTAGAGAAGTGCCTTTGGTTGGGAGGATTAAAGATGCACAAGTAGCCTTCGCTAATTTTCCAGAGAAAAGGGTTACACCCACTATTTTGGTTGCTGATATTTCTCCCTCACATGGTATGTTGCTGAGTAGGAATTTCTGTAAAGAGGTAGGAGGTGAAATTTAGATGGAATGGTCACATCCTTTGATCTCGGTTAATTGAAGAATATAAAAGTTGTTACCAGAAAAGAAAACTGAGTATATTGTGAAAAAGACTAATGATACAAAAGAACAAATAATCTATGAAGATATAGGGCATGACAACTATATGATCATGTCATTGGATGATGCAAGTCTTCCTAAGGGAGTGTTTCATGATCCCAATGGAATTTGGACTTTAGATTTTGATGGAAGATGCTCTTCAACTGGTTCTAGAGCTGGTGTTTGATTCATCCATTTTCTTTCAAGCTTCATTTTAAAAATACAAATAATACAGCTGAGTATGAGGCTCTCATCCTTGGCTTGAGCATGGAAAAATAAATAGGAGTAAAGAATATTTGTGCTCGTGGTGATGTAGAGTTGATTGTGAAATGGGTAAGGGGCCTTTACCAAGTCAAGAATAGGAGATTGCAACATTATAGAAATATTGTTTGGGATTCCATTGAATTCCTTGATGCTTTCTCAATTGAAGCTGTGCTAAGAGAAAACAATACTAGAGCCGATTCTCTAGATCTCTCAAGATCTTTGTTGATTCCTCATTTAGATTTCATTTAAGAGAAATTTACCATTGAAATGATTCACATGCTTAGTGTGTCGGATAATGAAAGAAACTGGTAGGTTTTCAATGATGATCAACACTTGATCTCTTTCTTGGAGCTTAAAGATAACTTAAATCAGTTATATTTTAAAGGAAGTGGAACTCTGCCTAGAGAACATGTTCCCTCTAATGAGGAAGATATCAAGGAAGAGATGGATCGGGATGGTTGTATTAAGTTGAAGGGTAAAAATATTCCCGAAGGACTGGTGAGTCTAAAATATATGTTTGACAAACATGATAGGTTCATCAAATTTGAAGCTTCTCAAGGGACTCCACAATCTGCTGAGTATGAGAAGCTCAATATTGGAAGCAATGGTGAACCCAGGGTGGTGAATATTGGAAAATTCTACACTCAAGCAGAGAAAAAGAAAGCATTAAACCTATTAAAAAATATGTTGATGTTCTTTCCTATTCATATGAATATCTTAAGGCTTTTCAACCAAAGGAGATGCAACACTATATCCCTCTGAAACCTAGGATCAAACCTTTCAAGTAGAAGGAAAGGAAGTACAATCCTAAGGTTACTGATAATATTTTTTAAGAGATCCAGAAGTTACTAAAATCCAAGATTATTTTCCCTACACATCATTTAACATGGATTTCCAACATTGTGCCTATCAGGAAAAAGAATGGTGAGATTCACATCTGTGTGGATTTTAGGAATTTGAATTAGGCCTCTCTAAAAGAAAACTATCCACTCCCCATGATGGATCAAGTTTTGCAAGCTATCTCAGGCTCTGAGATGTTGTCTATGCTAGTTGGATTCTTTGGATACAATCCAGTGGAAGTAAGTACCCTAGATCAGCACAAGACTTCTTTTACTACCCCTTGGGGCACCTTTTCCTACAAGAGAATACCTTTTGGTCTCATCAATGCTGGTGCCACTTTTCAGAGGGAAATGGATTTAGCTTTTGGAAAGTAAAATGGAAAGTTTATTGTTGTGTACCTTGATGATTTGACTGTTTTTTCCAAAATAAGGGCAGATCATCTTCAGCATCTGGAAATAGTTCTTCAAAAATGCAGAGAACATGGAGTTTCCCTCAATCCTAAGAAGTCTATATTTTGTGTTACTGAAGGCAATTTTTTGGGGCATATTGTTTCCAAAGAAGGGATCAAGAGAGATTCTGAAAGAGTTCAAGCAATCTAGCAGAGTCCTCTTCCCACAAGCAAAAAGGTTGTTCACTCTTTCTTTGGCAAGATAAATTTCCTAAGGAGATTCATTCCAGATTTTGCATAACTGACTATGAGTATCGCTCACATGATGAGAGGAAATAAAAACTTTGGTTTGACTTCTGAGGGTAAAGAAGCATTTGAAGGTATCAAGAAAGCCATTCCTTGAACCCCCATCTTAGCATGTCCTGATTTCAACGAAGATTTTATTATCTATTGCTATGCTACAGAGAGTACCTTGGCTGCTGTGCTAAATCAAAAAAATTCTAAGGATCATGAACTTCCAATTTCCTTCATGAGCTATGTTATGAAAACTCATGAATTGAAATATACTATAATGGAGAAACATGCTTTTTCATTGGTCAAATTTGTCAAGCAGTTTCATTTTTATATTCTTAATTCTCACTCTATTGTACTTGTACCTGATACAACCATCAATTATATTCTTACACAATAAGATTTTGGAACTAAGAGAGGCAATTGGGTAGTAAATGTTAGGAAATATAATTTATTAGTGCTCCATTATTATTGATATTGTAAAGAGAATAATTACGTGAGTAATTATTCACATATTTGGCTGTATTATTTGATAGTTGTGATATTGTTGTGAGTTAAAACAATATCACGTATATAGGTGTTGAGAGAGAGATTTGAGGGAGTGTTGTTGAACAGCCTCCTTATTTTTAGGAATACATATTCCTATATATGTGTTACCTGCTCTGCATGAAATAAAATCAGAAAATTATTATTGTGTGTTAGTCTATTGCTGCACTTAACTGCGCTTACATTTGGTATCAGAGCGACGTTAAATATGTGGAAATCAAAAATATGGATTGATTTTGGTCATGTCGTGGATCTGGATTCAAATATTAGCCACATTACCTCAAGTTTGCATCGTTCATGAGCTCTCTGTGTCGTTGCATCTGAGAACAGAATAAATCTGTGGCATGGTGACAGTGGCATGGTTGATGCCAAATGGGTATGAAATTATTAATCGTGGTAGAGGATTGTTGATATCAACCATACACTATGAACATCTGACCATATTTTTTAACAGTCTGTATGACATTCACTATCATCTATCAGCCTGTCATTGAAGAAATAAGGTTTGACTGCTCCAAATCATGTTATGTAGCATATGGTACAGGTCTGCCTTGCACAATTGATGATTCATAGGTGTTCGAGAAAGTTAAGGAGGCAACGTATCTCCTACATGTGAAGGTGCATTCTGCCAGTTTTGACAGTCGATCCACTTGTCTTGCCTCTCACGCACTTATTGATAATGAAGCCCGATAACTGCTGTTAGGCGTTATCCAACCTATACAAAACTTTGATTGGTCGATATCTTCTGGTGTTTGGACATCACAATTAGAAGTTTGCATTTCTTAATACTTGTGCGTTCATGTCAGATCAACATCGGTGGCTTTAATGCGTAAGTTGTTCAAACTTCATCCTCATCATGGTCAAATCACATAGATATTTGTTCATTCTTCTTCCAGCCATGTGTAAGAGTATTACCGAGAGTGTCTTCCTCTATAGTCTTAACTTCAAAGTCCATGGTTTATAATAAATACCTAGTGTGTGTTTAAAGATAAGTTTATCATTAGTAAAAGTGTCTATTGTATTGAAAATATTTTATGTTAAGTATAATAGGTTTGTTTAATTAGCTTTGAGTCAAAATAAATAAAAGGAGTCAAGAGTTTAGAATCATTTTTATGTTAAGTCTTCTTATTGTCAATTACTTGAAAGTTGTCAAAAGTGGTAGAGTCAAAATTCATTATGGGTCAATGCTATTGTAAAAAGTGTCGTCTTCCAAAGTTCGGAAAATAAAAAATTTTGCCCGCATTTCAATTTTGGACACATTTTCACTTGTATGCGACATCTAATTTTGGGGGGTGATTATTGAGCTTCATGTCCATATTCTGCTGAGTTAGCAGCATCATGATACCAGAGGTAGGAGGCATCGGAGGTTGGAGGTCATTCAGCAACCTCTCGTCAGTTGCCAATGACGGGGCCACATATCAGCTTTGGTGACATGTGTGTGTGCAGTTTGATTTTAGTGCTTCCAGTGTGGTGTGCCTCAGTTTGCAGTGATCCTGTTTTCAATAAGTGGAAATTTCACATTGAGGGGGGGAACATGATCCAATGTTCCATTTCCAGTATGTCAGCTTTCTCTATGTATGTATGAGCAACAGATTTCAGTAGAATTTCCTATGTTATTCCCTGCAGTGAGATAGTGATGAGAGTTGTTGATACTATTGCATCATCATGATATTGTGGTTGTTAGTTATCCAGAAAAACTATCCAGAGGTTGTTGGTACTTTCCTCAAAAACCATCTGTTGTGTGGTTGTTGGTTAACCACTTGGAAAACCATCCAGAGGTTGTTGGTATTGTCCTTGAAACCATCCAGATCATGAGCATGCTACGTAGCGGCACATTGCAGTACAAAGACAGGTTTTTCCCATGTTCACACTAAGGGGGGGAATGTTAGGAAATATAATTTATTAGTGCTCCATTATTATTGATATTGTAAAGAGAATAATTACGTGAGTAATTATTCACATATTTGGCTGTATTATTTGATAGTTATGATATTGTTGTGAGTTAAAACAATATCATGTATATAGGTGTTGAGAGAGAGATTTGAAGGAGTGTTGTTGAACAGCCTCCTTGTTTTTAGGAATATTGTTTCGCACGGAATGTTTCAGCTCTGCAGAATAGACTTGCTTCTATCCTATCATTCCTTTGAGAAACAGATAAGGGTTAGGGCTAGGAGGAATACCTGTTGAATGTTGAGATGGTGTGCACGTACCATAGAGAAAGATCAGATCGACTGCGAAGAACTCCTTTTTGTCTTGGAAGGACTACCTACAAGTAAGAATACAAGACCACCAGATTTTAATTAGACAATAAATGAGGGAGCTGCCTTAGGCCCAGGAAATATAAAACTTCCTTTCGAAGGTGGTCAATTCCCCTTTTAATACGATTTAACACAAATGATAATAAAGAAAGCTATTGCAAAATCACGATTTAGGTATCTCGTTACAAAGCAATAGAAGCTAAACTATCAATAATAAAACGTCACTTTATTTGTTCGGTTACTAGTCGTTAATACATTCAGGTTGAGTTAGAGGGATAAACCATATTGGATCTAAAGTTTTTAGGTGGAAAATAGGTGAGAAAAAGGTTTTGGGGGTATAAGTCACAGTGAATGACGCCAGTCACTGGGTAACTAACCACGGTTAGAGAACCGCTGCCAATAGGGGATAAATGATACCAATAGGGTCAGCAATCTAAGTGCTTCTGGATAGAGGTGGGTTGCAAGGTGATTGTGGGGTTATTAAGATTGGGGGATGGCTGAGGGGAATGATGGGAGGATAGGGAAGACTTAGAGTGTGGTAAAATGGCCTTCTGGGCAATATCAGGATGTATGGGTGAAGGTTAAGTGTAGTATGTTACTGGTAGTAGATCTAGGAATAAACTTATGATTACTATTCAACAGTTCAAGAAAATGGTGCTTATAAACATATATAAAACACTACTCACTAGTCCTTGATGCAGATGCAGGTTTCAGGACTGTGATGATGAAGACAGGACCCAAGTTGGATGATCTGACAATCCAAGATGAGTTATCTCCTCTTCTGATGCTCGGATGAGTGTTACTGGGCTCTGGTTATTCAGTTGCAGTCTTGGGCTTGATGTCCTAAACTCTTCCTGTTTCTTCACTTGTCTCTACTCGGCCAAGCAAATCCGGATCCTTTCGATGATTTTCTCTTTTTTCTCAATCCAATGAAAATCTGATTCCTTGTTTTTGGTTGGAAGTGGTCATTTACAGGGAACCGGTTGCGGTTACGCAACCGACGGCGGTCGAGTAGGAACCGGTATCGGTCTGGTCAAAGCGGGCTATTTTTGGTGAAATAGCCAGCTTTCCCTCCTTTTGTCCCGAGGGATTAGTTGCGGGATTGGTCAAGTCATTATGAAGTTGGTTTTAGGTGCGGATGAGGAGTAATTAGTCATAGGTGTGGAATGTGGAACAAGTTATAGGTCTTAATTAGGTTAGTTTAGGGTTAAGACTAGGTCATGATGAGGTGGCAAGTATGGTGATGTGGATTTATTAATTATAAGGTAATTAATAAATAATTGTGTAAGGTTTAGGTGATGAGGTTAAGTTGCGAAATGAGATGCAGGGCACAGGGGGTCGTAAGACACAAATTTGGTGTCTACAAATACATATTCCTATATATGTGTAACCTACTCTGCATGAAATAAAATAAGAAAATTATTATTGTGTGTTAGTCTGTTGCTGCACTTAATTGCGCTTACAGTAAAAGTCCAATAATTTGACCTTGATATCAAGCAACCTAAGATAGTTCAAGGTAAAGGCTTGTGTGAGCTTATTGTTGAAGGGGCTGATGAAGAATTGTCCACAAAAGTAGTTGATGTTCCTGTAGTTCTCCTCCTTAGTTCAACAGATGAGTGGTAGGTTGATATTCCACATTTTCTTACTTATGGAGAGTGTCCACCCCATTTTAGTGCCAAGGAAAAGATAGCTATTAAACTAAGCTCTGCATGGTATCTATTATGGGAAAATGCTTTGTTCAAGCGAGGCATTGGTGGAATATTCCTTAAATGTGTGGATAAAGAGCAACATAAGAAGTTGTTCTCAGCTTTTCATGATCAAGCTTGTGGAGGGAATTTCTCTTTTGCTTTCACTACCCATAAAATCCTTTGTATAGGGTACTATTGGCCTACATTGTTCATAGATGCATCAAAAATCATAGGTAAGTGTGAAGCCTATTAGAATTTTGTTCGGAGATCTAAGTTGGCTACTTTACCACTCAAACCAGTAGTGATTGGTGAGCCTTTTCAATAGTGGGGATTGGATTTCATTGGAACTCTTAACCCACCTTCCAGTGCTAGACATACTCACGTGTTAACTACTACAAATTACTTCACAGAGTGGGTAGAGGCTATTCCAGTCAAAAGAACTACTTTTGAGGTGGTGTGTAATTTCATCAAGGAGAACATATTGATAAGGTTTGGGGTACCAAACAAAATTGTGACAGATAATGCTTCATATTTTTCCCTTACTCATTCTTCAGACTATGGCTATGGTTATGGAATTTCCCTTGCTCATTCTTCAGACTATTACCCCCAAGGGAATGGACATGAAAAATCAACAAATAAGAATTCAGTAACCATCATTCAGAAGCTTGTCAATGAATCTCAAAGGAATTGGCACAAGAAGCTCTATGATGCTCTCTGGGAAGATAAAATTACACCCAAAAGAGAAATTGGGATGTCTCCATTCTAGGTGGTGTATGGTGTTGAAGCTCAGTTGTCAGTAACAGTGGAATTTCCAGCCTTGCACTTAATGAAGGCTATTGAAGATACAAGTTTCACCAGTTCCTTGGACAAGAGGATCATGTATCTCCAAAAGTTGGATGAAGACAGGTTGCAAGTTTTTGATAGAATCTCAGCTCATGAACTGAAGGTGAAAGATTTTTTTGATAAGAAGGCTAGACCCAGAGATTTTCAAGTGGGAAACATTGTTATGCTATGGGACAAAATGCATGAACCTTGAGGAATCCATGGTAAGTTTGATTCTCTTTGGCTTGGTCCTTTCAAAATAAGATAGTTTGCTGGAGAAAAGTATTTCTACTTGGATTATATGGATTGATCCTCTCTCCCACTTCCTTATAGTGGGAAATATTTGAAGTTTTCTAAGTCCTAGGTGATTAGGAATTCCTTTTTTATATACTGTGTGGTGTTTTATTTTTCCGTTTTGGCTTGTTTCCTTTCCTGTCCCTTCCGTGTGTGGTGTCTTTTGTATTGCTTCGCCTTTGACTCTATTTTCCCAATGGATAAGGCATTTGTCTTCTTTCCTAAAGTTTTTCTACGGTTCTTGATCTTGCCTCGTTCCTCTATTCCAGACAAGTCATCCTTAGAAAGAGCTAGCTATTGTTACCCTCAAAATTCCCCTCGTTTTTCAAGTCAAGTTTCGAAAATTTTGAGTTGGTGCCTTTGAGAGATGTTTGAGCATATTGAGAAGTCTAGAGAGATGGAAATTTTTTCGCTTTGAATAAGTTGGTGCTCATTTTCAATCTCGCCCTATTAATTTAAAATCTTGCAGTCCACATGGTTTGATAAAAAATTTGTCTTCCCGTCTGGATGCTTGAAAATTGTTTCTTTCTTTCGAATGAAATTGTCAATCCTTCTCTTTTGGCTATGGATCATGTTGAGCCTTGTATTGTTTTCAGTTTCTCTTTCAATGGAGAAAAATTTGAAATTTGGGCATAAATGGTGGAGTTTCCACTCCTCTGTATTTTTTCTATAGTTGTGAATGATAGGCATATCTTCCTTGTCAATTGTTGGCCCCAGCATCCCCGAGTACATGGACATCTCTAATTGGATGTGGTGTGGCATATTATTTTGTGAACTTATCATTTTTTGTTAATTTTTGCAAAAGTGTCAAATTGGCTCTGTGGCCCCAAAGGATCATGATTGGTTGAATTGAGCTAAGGTGGGAAGGTAGATCGTTGGAGCACTTTGAAGATTTTTTCTTTATTTCCAAAATGAGTAAATTTACAAAAATGAGCCGCAACTCTGTTGAAGCCATGTATTCAATATCCATTGAAAATTCAAAGGGGAGAGGTGGGTTGTTGAGACACTTTAGGAATTTTGGATTTGTTTCCATAAAAGGTGTAAAGTGATAAAGTGAACCGTGGCCCCGCTCATGCTAAGGGATAAAGTCAAATGTTGAGCCTGCATCGAAAGTCAAAATGGGAAGGTGGCCCGTTGGAGCATTTTGGGAATTTTGGTTTTATTTCCAAAAAGAGAGTTAAAATTTATAAAATTCTCCATGACTCCGTTGGGGTCTTGAGCCTGCGTTGAAAAGACAAAATGGGGAAGCATGTCGGTGGAGAACTTTGAGATTTTGAGCCTTATTTCCAAAAGAATTAAAATTATAAAGTGAGTTGTGACTCCGTTACCACTAAGGTAAAGCCACGTGTCAGACCTATATCAAAAGTGAAGTTGCAGGTTTGTGGGGTTTGAGGGAGACTTTTTCACTTTGCATCTTTTGCGCTAAAGGTGTAATTTCAATATCGGGCCCGCGGATCCATTTTGTGAAAATTGCATTTTCACCATTTTTGTACGGATTCGATTCAAATATTCAAATGAGCATAACGTTCACTCCAGTACTCAAAATTTGACAAATTTAATACTGTTGGAAAGATCTTGGTCTCTTCTACGCCATAAAAGCATAAAATATTGTTTCCACTAGGATTTGATGGTTGAAAATCTATAAAAATTATTTCACGCGATTAATACATGATCTAATTGCTTCAAAAAGATTATATTTGATCCGATCTTCCATCCTTCCTTCTCCAACATGCCAAACAGACATAGAGAACAGATTGGATATCTTTATTTGGGTGAAAATTTAGAAAACATATTTAATTCCATTAATATGTGATCAGATTTGATCTGATCTTCCATCCTTCCTTCTTTAGCACGCCAAAGACATGCAGAACCAGATTTGACAGATTATAGGCACATTTGTAGGGGCATTGATGGTTAGTGGTTGAGCTTCCAAATCAGATTTTCTTCCTTATCTTCTTCTCCTATTTTCACTTCATCTATAAATGTAAGAGATTTTCTCATTGCAAATGTTAGACTCTAATACTTTTGAAGTGTAAATAGAAGCGAAAGAAATCAATACAGAAGAATTTCCCCTTTCTCTCTGCCTTCATCTATTGTCTCTTCTTACTTTCTTTAAATTTGTGGATCATTTATATTCTATAATAAGAAACTTTGTGTTCTTTTTGATGTGACTTCTAGATATTTGTGTCTATGGAATGATATCTTATGTTGTGAATTTGAATGATTATGTTCTGTATCACCTTTTATCAGTACATATAAGGTTATACTCTATTATCTATATTTACTGAAAGTACTGTTATATTCTGCTCTTTTCTTTCTTCAGTTTCTTCCATTCATTTGTATTGATAAGTTATATTGGTAAAAAAGCATTTCAAGAGGTCATAAGTCCAACCTTAAGATGAAAGTTTTACATTTGTATATAAGCTTTGTTGCTTGCTTTCAATAAGGGAACCTCTCCCATAAAGAGGAGGGACTTGCTATCCCCTGACCGTGGTTTTGTTATAGTACCATTTTAAAACCCAACAACACGCTCCACCTCAATAATTCTCATGCCTTTTTACTTATTATTTTTACACATATGAGAATTGATGTGTCATTGTAATCTCTAATCATTTAACTAATAGATTCAATTGTTGGTGTCATTATAAAATAAGGGCTATGTCCTAAGAAGTATGCAATGAAGCCTTATGCAACTTAATTGTTGTGGAATTTATCTTAAGGGGGGTTGGGTTCTCTTTTTTTCTCCTCTAATCTACAGAAATTGAATGCGATGCTAAACTACTTAAATGAAATACATTTAATCTACTGAAACAATGTTTCTGTAATAAAAATTCTTTCAAAGGAAATACTTTAATTGAATTTGAAATGCACACACTGAATTGAAATAACATTAAGGAAATATACTAAGTAATGAAATAATAAACTTCATTAAGATAAACATTCAAATAAAAGCATTGAAACTTGAACTTATCAGAAATGATGAGCATGCTTGAAACATCAATCCTCCAATCATCTTGGTTGAGTGGGCCCTTTCTCTCCCTTAGGATTGAGGTACTGTTAACACCAAATGATATTCAAAACAACATCAACTATATTAATTCAAATGAGTTCCAGAACATATCTCAGTGCCAGAATGAAAGTAAATACTAACTCATATAAAATTTTACTATAAAATTTCTATATAAACTACTATGAAATTGTCTTCAAGAAAGTTTCTTTATAGACTCAATTATGTACAAAACGTGCCATGATTATAGGCAAAAAATTTATCCAATAACAACCTAATTAGAGCTTAGTGGAATCATGTAATGTATCTAAAAATAGGTTCCTTTTTGTTAGGATTTTTATGGGAAAATACTCCATGATGGTGTGATGGCAAAAGACTCAGCCTGGTTGATTATAACTTCCTAAAATTGGTAGCAAATGCACATTATTATCTTGCACACATTATCACATTACCCACATAAGTAGTTAGTAGGAATTTCTATAGTCAAGAGTTCATATGAAACAAAAACAAGAGAAATGCATCAACCTTAGGATATAACTATAAAGAACATCCCCCATGTACAAATTAACATTTTTAGGAATAAATCAATATCCATATAGATGATATAATAGGTCAATTCATGTACTCATATTCTCCCCTGCACTTTCCCTTTTGCATGTCCTCATGTAAACTCATCTCTACCCTTCTCTTTGTCTAATTTGTTGTGTTACATCATATTCCTCAAACTGGTCTACTTTTTTTTCTTTGTTACCTTATACCCTTGACTGCCCAAGATAATCCCTTCCCATGCTGTAGAGATATCATGATATTGTGCAACATGATTATGCCAGGTAGTCATGGGAATCAAGATAAGGGGTGGTCTCACCTGCATTCTAACCCACTCATCACTTTACTCTTTTTCAAATTTCTCTAACTACTGCGGGATGATTTCAACAAGTGCATCCCCCCTCCTCATGCTCTAACTAAGGTTTTTGGGAGAGATAACTTCTGTTTTTTTCAATGGAAAGCTCAATGTATCCCATCGTTTATCACAAACTTGGAGTGCTTCACTAAAATTTTGTTGATTGTAAACCTCAAACTCTTGAACACATTTTTCTAAAGCCTTTTAAGTATTATTTCCTACGTCAGCTTAGTAGTAAAGAGACCTGAAATATTTCTCATAGACACATCGTTGTGATGGGTAGGTCTTATGAAGAAACCTATAGTACGGGTTGTAAGATTGAAAAGGTTTTTTTCCTCAACCCATATAATTTGGTTTCTAATTAATGATTGAAAAGCCTTTAATTTAAATTCCCCCACAGACAAATTAATGAAGAAATCAAGAACATTAATAACCAACATATTGTGAAGGTAAAATTCACACAACATATTCTGAATCTCAGTAGTACTCTTTCGATATATTTCTAAGAAAGTCTTACCATCTGGGGTTTCATAGGGATCTCTACTACACATCCTCATAAATTTCCATGCATAAAACTATTCTTGGATAAACATAATGTAAAGAGAGGAGGGTTTCCTATAGATTAGAAGTTTGCAAGCCATAGGAAAAACATAGTCCATAATAGATTCTAATTTATTTTTATCACTTGAACTGGCCTCAATCTCTTAAGTTTTTTATTTTATTTTTCAAAATATTTATTTCGAAGAGATAATTGGTCAAAATGATTATATAAATTTTTCCTGCCTTAAGACCAATATTCCTTTTTCTTTTGAGACTACCAACTTCTACCTTTAACATAGTAATTTCCTTAACCTTGTCTACAGTTCTTTGTACAAATTCAGTTTGTAAAGAAAAATTAGTATCTTCCATACCTTTCAAATTTTTCTTTCAAAGAGGCAATTTCATCCTGGTAATGCTTTTTCACTTCATCTCCATACGGTTCCTGATCACCAATCTCCATTGCAACCATTTATGGAGCTTCGGTCTATATTTCTAACACTGTAGGCATTTTTAAAGCTTTATACTCAATTTCAGAATGTATGTCATATCATCATGTGGAGCTATAGGAACATCTGCCATATCATCATTTGGGATCTTTTCCCCTAGAATTTTTGTTGTAAACTCATAAAAATTTGACTGATTTTCCAAGTTAGAAGGAATATTGGTTTCAACAATCTCTTCTACAATTTGGGCAGAATCCACAGGGAATGGTGTAGACTAAGGAATTCAGGTTTGTTAGAAGCACAAGACCTTCTTGGTTTAGATGAAGTAGCAACAGATGCATGTGGGGTAAGCTTTTTCTTAGAAATTTGAGGGTCATAGGACTGGGCGTCCTAACTTTTCAATTCTTCTAGTACCTCATTCAAAGGCTTAGGAGTTGACTCCAATTTAGAATGGGAACTTGTAGGTGGTTTTGAAGAGACTAGGATAGGATCCTTAAAAATCTTATTTTGTTTCAAAATTTCCCTTGCACTCATTTTTCCTATCTTCCTCTTAGGCTTGTAAAACACATGTTGTGCTCATATCATTTGTATGATTCCTAGGTGTTTGAGGGCAGCTCTACCAGCTTTATTCTTGTATTTTTGACCCAATTTTAGAATAGATTGAGATGAAATTATGGTATATTATTTCTAAGTTTAGGATTTGTGTGACCCTTCTTCAGATGAGTCATGATTTTCAATGTATCACCTTTGAGTACTGATGGTTTCCCATCACAAATAAAATATTTATTAATCCATTTAGCTAATTCTTTCCAGTTACCTGGTAAAATCTTGCTCTTAATTCCTTTTTGAATACCCTGGGGAGTGAGTATTATCTCTGTCATAGCTTCCCCTTGATCCTAAAATAATGGTATTTAATCTTACAGCGAGGCATTTGTAACAATTTTTAGTCCAAAATCTGGGAGGCCGGATATGACAGCAACAATATGGCTATTTATCTCAACTCTTTTACTCACTATTTTTGAACATGTCACTTCGAAATTTAACAGGAATTCATCAACTAATTCTTCATCAAAAACTTCAAACTTTCTAATGAATTCTAACCAACCTGAGTCATGGAACACTTGTGAGATGACAACATTGCGCATGAGGAAGTCTACAAATTCAGTTTCTAAACTTTTCTTCAGCCCCATGGTGTAGAAAAATCTAGATAGTGTTACGAAAAAGTGGCAGAAGTTTTATGTGAAGAAAAAATAACAATGGTAGGAAATATTGGTAATGGCAGTTTGAAATATACTTTAATCTCTTAATTGACTTTGAGTCGATGCAAGTTTGGTGGCATAAAAGGTTGATAGACTTAAAAAAATTTAATCCATTACACGACTCATGTCTGATCATCATGAATGATAATGCCACTTGTCCTTTTCACAAAATTGTGACACATGTGGTTTATTTGCTCATTATTATTCAGTACCTCCCACTTTTGGCATGATAATTTGATTTATGCCAGCAATAAATGCATCGAGAATTGTGTTTTGATTAATCATATTAAATAAATACAACAGGGTGGTTTTAAAAAGATAATATATGTAGCAAGGAAGAATGCACTTAATCTTTCCATCTCAAATCCCCAATAACCATGGTATTCCATGTCCTACGTTCACAGAATAAATGTGATTAATGTACATTTTAATAATTAACATCCCTGACCTTTATTGAAAGTATGGAATAAACAAAGAAAAATATAATCTAAGGGGAAGAGGATCAAAATCATGATCATATCCCTTTATTTAAATTCAAAAACAACTATTTTTGGTGGGAAGGGCATTACTCTTCCACTAAATCCATTTCTTCACATATCAGGATATCTTTGGTGAAAGTATCCTTATCCATATGACATTGATACATCCTTAATTTATGTCCATTCACCAGAAGAGTTATCCTATCTCCTTCAATCAGAAATAGTCTCACAGAGCTGTTATCATAATTTTTTTTGATTCTATAGGGTCCCTACCATATTCTTCTCAACTTTATTTTCAACTGTTGGTAGTTTGAGTCAAATAGTAAGACCCAATCTCCTTCATTAAACTTTATGTGTTTGATACAAGAATCATGCTAAGATTTTATTTGGTTTTGAAGAATTTCAATTTGTTTTTGTGCCTCCATCTTCATTTCATCCATTTCGTTCAGTTGCATTACTCTCTCATGTTGTGCTTCATCTAGCTCAATTCCAACTTTCATTGTTATCCTCCAAGTCTGAAATTCAAACTCAATTGGTAATAGTGGCTTCTTCCCATACACTAGTTCATATTGGGAGAAACTAGTAGTGGTATTCAATGTTGTATTGTAGGCCCAAGATTATTCTGGTAGTTTTGGTACCTAGTTCTTCCTGTCTGCACTGATAAATTTAATTAAAATGTTCTCTAGATCTCTATTTATGACTTCTACCTACCCATTAGATTGGAGGTGGTATGGAAATGATTTCCTATGCTTGATTCAGTATATTTATAGGAAGGCTTCAATTATGTTAGATAAAAACTATGGTCCCTAATAAGATATAATGTCTATGGGGGCACCAAATCTAAACATTATCATGTTGTATAAAAATTCAGCTACAACATCCTCATTGGCAGATGCCAATGCTTGAACCTCAGCCCATTTCATGACATAATCAGTGTACACTAGTGAGTACTCTTTCCCATACAATGGGGGATCAAATGGTCCAATGAAATCAATTCCTCATTTCTCAAATGGTCCTAAGATCAGCTACAGACTAGGGGGCATTTCCATGGACAATGTAGGCTTACCCATTCTCTTATATAAATCACACTGCCACATGTACTTCTTGACATATTTGTGAAGAGAGGTCAAATAGTACCCATCTCTAAGGACCTTGTGAATTTTCCTCTTCACTGTGTAATTTCCTCTTCTAGGCTCATCATGACATGCTCGTAGTATGTCATACACTTCATCCTCTTGAACACAGCTGTGAAGAACCATATTAGGAAAATATTTAAATTAAATTTCATTACACCATTTTTATGTAGCACTATATTTAACTAATATTATTCATTATTTATTGGTAAAGTAAGATGGAAACTTCCTTCTAGCTATGTAATTAGCAAGATCAGCAAACCATGGAGATTGAGTTAATATTAGAATAAAGTTCTCATCTGGAAATTGATCTTAGAGTGCCTCCTCTTCTCCTGAAAAATTCAATCTCAGAAACAAAATTGGCTTTTTCAGGCCTATTAATAATAGTTAAGTTGAATTATTGCAACAAAAGTAACCGTCAAATAATTTGACATTGTACTGCTGGTTTATTCATCAAATATCTTATGGTTGAATGGTCAGTATATACAATTTTTTTATATCTAGTAATATAATGTCTAAATTTATTCAGAGAGTTAAAAAAAACTAAAAAATCCTTTTCCGTAGTGGTGTAATTCCTCTCTCTAGGGGTCATAATTTTTCTAATGAAATAGATGACATACATTTGGTCTTTCTCATCCTTTTGTCCAAGAACAACTCCTATTGTTGTGTTAAAATCATTAGTGTGCATTTTTATCACCAAATCAAATCACCCTATGATTTTCACAAGTATGTGTGCTTGAGCTCACAGTGTGTTTGGATAACATGGGTGTTATCTCCAAGTTGTGGGACTTGCTACTTGAGATAGACCTCCAGAGAAAATTGGTTCTTAATCCTAAAATACCTGCCACAATCTACTTTAATGCAAGAAAACAATCTAACCCTAATATAAATTTCCAAGGGAATAAGGAGAGAGAGTGCATGAGAGCAAAGCCTACACTAAAGTGGTGATACACTAGAAAAGGAGAGTGTGATAATAGTATTCAATGCATAAAAAATAGAAACAAAGTGCATACTAGAAGGTGTGATAACAGTTCTCTAAATTCCATTAAATGAATTCACAACAATATTCCATACATGCACAATGAGAATGCATCCCTGTAGAGTATAAGGTAGGCACAATATATTTGTAATGAGTTTGAAAGGGAAATAATAATGCAAACCAACACAGCAGGGGAAGAAGTATCCGCAAACTTGTATCTATTGATTCATTGATATGCACAATCCAATCTATTACAAAATAAGGGCTCTGGATCACCATGCAACAATTCCACTACAATGACCTGCAACACATTGGCTTCACAAAACAATTTTGATAATAGTTTTGCTACTCAAAAAACTATCTCCCTTTACAATGATCCTAACACTCCAATTTATTGAAATTTGAGAAGAGAGAGAGGGAGGGAAATTGAAAATACCTAAATCTATCCTTCAACCACTTGAAAAAGGTAGTAAATGGAGTGAAATGATGTTTTGTTTCTTGCAAAAGGCCCCCCATACTGTCCCATAACTTGTAGCAGTGAAATATGTCAGCCCATGCTTCATTGAATCCATCCCAACTACCAAATAAAACACTGTTCTGAACTGGGCATGTTTTCTACAAAATCACCATCAATTCCTCATCCAAATTATCGATATTTCTTAAAAAAAAATTGCATTCGGACTCGGAACCAATGATTCCAACTGTACAAATTTTGTGCCTTTTTGTTGAGAAATGCAAACAGTTATGGACTTCTGAGTGCCGAGCAACTATTTTGGGTCTGCCACAGGCATTTCTATCATTTAACAGGACTAAAGCATGTTCAATTTACTGGGGCTGAATGATGTTTCCTTTATTTTCATATACCTACCATCATAAAAATTAAGAAATTTTTTCCTGTAGAGGATGTCGTGCTCGTTTTAGAAATTAAAATTTCATGAAAATCAGAGCCCAGGGTCAAACAATTATGGTCGTTTGAAGTTCAAGGGTTTTCTAAAGTCGACTGTTTTCCCTTTGCATGTGGACTATTTCAGCTATTTCAAGTCATGGTGTCCCAGAATGTCCCTTGTGAAACTTGGGCCAAGATATGAGGGCCTTTGACCTCATGCCTTTTTCACATTTGACCCACTTTGCAAATCGCGAAATTCTAATTTTTGGGGAACTTATGTCCCGCGCATACTGACGTTGACCGAGCCGTGAGGGCCATTGACTTTCGACTCCGCCCGCATTTCCCTTTGAATGATCGCCTATTTCGGCATTTCTAAAAACTCGTGTCCCAGACATCCCGTCACAAACATGTGACCACCTGGGCCAAAATTCATCCGAATTTAACTGATTTTCTCTTCTACCTGCGGTGATTTCACCCATGGCGGGTCCCAAATGTCCCGACGTCCCATGAACCTGTGCGGCTTGGAATATTCCAACCCCAATTTAACCAATTCCTCTATAAATAAGCTATTTCAGCTATTTCAGATTTGTGGGTCCCAGCTGTCCCGATCATCCCGTGGACCGCTCGTGGCCAATTTGTTTTTACTTTGCCTTTTCCAATTTCACTATTTTTCAGCCATTTCAGGACAAATCGAGTTTTCAGGTCCCGACTTTCCCAGACTGAACTTGAGTGGCCTGGGCCAAAAAAAACCCCAAATTTTCTGCATTTCATTGTCTCCTTATAATTTTAGGCCCGAATTTGGTACAATGAACCCTAGTACGATCCACCTTGGTTCCATCTATAGCTCTCATAACCCGATTTGCATTAAAATAGGCCTGCGACCTAATGTTTTCTCATATTTTTGCTATTTTTTACTAACTCCTTGGATTTTCCTAAGAGAGGGGAGTTAGAGAAAAGAGAAGTGGTACCCCAAAAATCCAAATTTTAGCCCTCAAATGATTTCAACCTGCTTGATCCTGAAGAATCATGTAAGTTATACAATCTACCTTGAGGGGTGAATTTGGGATAACATGAATATGGAAACATTTTCCCTAATTGGGTCCTCTCAAAAATGGAGTAGTGGTTATTCAAAATCCTACTGACATAGAGGAGAACATTCAAAGACACAATATTTTTCCAGCAAAGAAAATATGTGTGCAACAATTTTACTAAATTTGTTTATGAACCGCCTATAATACCCTGTATGTCCAAGGAAACTCTTGATATCAATCTAATGTGTTGGTGTAGGTAATTTAGTAATAAATTCTATATTCTTAGGATCAACCTGTATACTTTGGTAAAAATATGATGGCCCAAGATAATTCCTTGATCAACCATTATCAAACATTTTTCATGACTCAAGGAAAGTTGGTGTTTCTCACATCTAGTTAACACTTTTTCAAGATTATTCAAAGATTCTTCAAAAGTTGACCTATGACTGTAAAATCATCCATATAAACTTTGACATGATAATTTGTAAGGTTTGCAAAAATATCCAAAACTACTCTCTAAAAGGTGGTAGGTGCGTTACAAAGTCCAAATGGTAGAAAGCTATATGTAAATGTACCTTAGGGACAAGTGAAGGTGGTCTTGTCCTGGTCAGTAGGTGTTATACTGATTTGGTTATATTGACTAAACCCATCTAAGAAGGATAAATTTTTCTTTCTTGTTAGATTGTCCAAAACCTAATCAATAAAGGGAATGGGAAAGTAATCTTTCTTGGTGGATTTATTAAGCTACCTATATTCTATACATATTATCCACTTACCATTTTTCTTGGGAACTATAACTAGTAGTGATACCCATCGACTATAAAATGTAGGATAGATGAATCTTACCTTCAACAGTTTTTCTATCTCATTATTGACAATGTCTGTAAGTGTCAAATTAATTCTTCGTTGTGGTTGCCTAATAGGTTTAACATCCTTAGTTTAAATATGGTGAGTGCAGATGCTTGGATGAATCCCTTTCATGCTAGTATAGTCCCAAAAAAAGGATTTTGAATGATCCCTCAAGATATCTACAACCCTAGTCTCTTGGTTGGCTTCTAAACTGTTACCAATGGTAAACTCTTTTCCTATTTCAACATTCTCTTATTTAGTATCTTTCAAAATAGTAATTTTTGTATCAGCAATTAAAGAATTCAAGGGACTACCATGAGGCTATAGCATGTGAAAAATAGTCATGTTTTCAAGGGACATAACATTGGCTAAAGGAAAATAGAAATCATTGACTGTATGTTCTTCATGATAATCATAGACCTCTTCACAATGTTCAATATAAATGTAACTTACCAAGGTGATACTATCCGCTGAGTTCAAAAAAGATGTTTTCGTAGCCACAGTTTGAATTTCCATAGCCACAATATCCTCTTCATCAAACATTATGTGTGGCTCGAAAATTTATTGTATATGATTTTTCACTACAATGGTGGCAAAATAAGAAGAACCCATATTGTTCGTATTTGAAAAATCTACCCATACAGGTTCACAAACATCCACATATGGTTGGGCAAGAGGATAAAGTTAAATATTCTTTTCTCTTTTCCTATTCGAAATAGTCATTTTTTTAACCTACAATCAATGTATGCAGCAACTTTGGCTAACTAGGGCCTTCCTAAGATGACCGGGTATCCTAACTTCCAAGCTTTAGGCTATAAGACAATAAAATATATAAGATACTCTCAAGATTCAACCGTGATGATAACATCCTTAATTACTCCATCTTGTACACCAATAGATTTATTTTCCAATTTAAGAATGATATTGGTTGGCTAAAATCCTATTAAAGACAACAAATTGAACATATATGTTGTCATAACATTGATGGCAGCACCAAGATTTACCAAAATGTTGGATATTAACTGACCATTTACAAAAAAACCAATGACTGGGCTCCCAGGATCCCCATATTTTGGTGAAATAAATTTTCCATCTACTAGATCAGTTATATTTCCTTCTACTTTGATTTTTTTTTGATACTTCCTCTTCCTTCATGATGTTTTTATATAATTGCTTCTAATGGTAAGGTTTAACTCAGGAATGTCCCTTACTGCTCTTAGAAGTAGAACCTAAATGTTCATCCTTTTTAGCTCCTAAACTAGTGTTGTTTCTTCCTCATTTTGTGTTTCTTTTAACCATTCTCAGAAAGGAGCTGCATGTATAGTCCTATTATTTCCTTGGGTGTTCCTAGTGGCTCATGTTTGTGGAACATGTTTAGTTTCCTTATTTTACTCGGGTATCTCCTCATTTTATTGTTAGCCAAAATAAGATCCCTCTTATTTTGGGTTAACTTACTCCTCTTTTTTCCTCAATCAAAATTTCACAAGTTTCAGGAACTCAAAGATTTTTGGAAATTTCTCCATCAGATAGAGAATTTCTTCCCCTTTCCAAAAAGGTAAAGAACTCTTCCTAACTCCTTGTATTTTTTGAGTTATGGCTCGATGGAGTTAGGAGTTAAAATTTTTCCCAAGGTGGACTTACGGAGCTTGGAAGAGTTTTTTGCCAAAGGAACTCAGATTGCCGGGGCATCGGAGGTAAAAGTGAAAAATTTCCTTTTCTTCCAAAAGGCATAAAATCAAAATGCGACCCGCGGCCCCATCAAAAAGCTAATGCGGGGATGCGAGGCTTCAGAGGAAAAATAGAATTTTCACACTTTTGTCAAAAGTGCAAATGGAAAAAAGGAAACCCATACCTCTGTCGACCCCAATGGATGCCATGTCATCAGCGGATTTGCGGGGGAAATGTGTAAAATTTTGCTGAGCCAATTTTAGCACAAAACGTAAATGAAATACTTAGAGGGCCATATCTTTTGATCGAGAGCTCAATTTTTTAAAATATTGGTACCAATAGAAAGATCTAGAGATTATCTTCATCATGGAGCTTCAATTTTTCATTTTTGGTGAATATTTAGGGGAGAAAATTAGAAAGTGCATTTGGGCACGGGAAAAGACAAAACTAGTTTCCAACTGCCAGATTTAATGAAGTATGGGTCATTTTCTTTGGTCTGTGAAGTAGATACATGGAAATATGAGATTTTACATCTAGCCCATCAATAGATGAAGAATTATAACAAAAAACTAGTTTTCAACTGGTAAATTTAATGAAATATGGGTCTTTTCTCCCTCGAGCAGACAAAATGCATTTGGGAATGGAATTTACAGATGGATCCTTGACTTTTGGACCAAATTTATGAATGTCGTCAGTGGTTGGAGTAGAGAATCGGATTTTCTCATGTTTTCCCCTCTCTTTTCGTATTTTTCTATATATTGTAATAGAGGCACATTTTCAAGAGTTAATTAGTGGTTGTTCATTTTTCTTCTCTGCCTCCCCCTTCTTTTCTTCCCCAGGGTCGAAAATGGAGTTTGAACCTCGTACCCTTCTTTGTAATGGCATTTTTTGCCTCTTTCCTATGAAATGGTGCACTGTGTAATTCTGGAGCAATAAAAACGTGTTTTTGTGATGTATTTTTCCATCCTTTGCTCATTTTATTGCATCTTCTTGCCTCTCTTCATTACAGGGTATATGTGCATGTTTTGAATGTTCATTTGCAGATCTGGGAGCTGTGTTCATGGGGTTTTAGAACATTTTTTTGTGAATCTGATCTATGGTTTGTGATGATGTTGTCCATCCTTTCCATTGTTCACCTCTCTTTGTTCCATGGCAGTTTAGTAGATGAACAACACTTTCCTTCTCTGGTGTATCACTGTTTTAGTGTGGGATCTGTTTTTTCTTGTTTTCTTTCTATCCTTATCTCCTTGGAAGTTAGATTAGGATTATATTAGCTTTCCTGCACTGGAATAGCTTGTGGTAGGTAGATTAGGAAGAGGAACCATCCTTCTCTGGAGAGCTTTCCCACTTTTTCAAGGTCCCACACCTTGGGGAAATTTTAATGTTTTGCAGTCACACCAGATGATTCTGCCTTAGAAAAGCATATTTTTATAACTCATTTGGGGGTGCTGTGATTTCACAATAACATTTATTCTGGTATTTCCATGATAACTACAGGAGGATTGTTTACTGTTCTTTTAGACCTCAGTGGTACATTATTAATTACATTCAACTGCATCATCTCACCTTTTCCTACTCCATTAATTGAAGCCATTTGTTGATTTTTAGGATTTGAGATAGGCTGGGCTAGGAGTTGAGTTTGTGCTACTTTCCCTTGCTGATAATTTGGTTTTGGTGGAGGCATTAAAGTTTGTTATTGTTGTGAAAACCTCTTTGGCTTATTATAATTCTAGTGAGGTCCCCATTGTTTATTTTTCCATGGTGGTATATTGGCTAGTGGTGCCCAAAATTGTTGATTGTATGGAGGTACCCATGATGGTGGTTGTGGGTAAGCAAACTAGTTTGGTGGTGTCTAGTTAGGTAGTCCTCATGTTAGCGGATGAGCCTGATTGGGCCATGGCATCATCTAGGGGTTTTACGCATGTATAAGGGCATAAGTAGACTGGTTATTTGATCGCTACATGAATTTTAGCTCTACTTTTGATTGAGTTATGACATTTAATATTTCTTTCAGCTAATGTAGGCTATTACAACGGTTGGTATCATGGTCAGAGACACCACAAATCAAACACATTTATTTGACATCCAAAGGGAATTCTCTCAAAGGATGTCTCTTCTTGCATTTAGGCCATTATATATCTAAAGGTTCCTCTGTAGAATTGTTCTTGGATTTCAACCCATCTATGGTTAAAGTTAACTATGACAGGATGTATGTTTTCATGTTAGCCATTTCTTCAAGACGTTCAGAGGCACCTAAAGCATTCTTTGATCGTTTCCTTCACCTTATACCCCCTCTTTCTTCTAGATTAAATCCTATGTAACTCAACAATCTGTGCCATAGTGAGTTTGTGTAAATCACCTCCTCCCATAAGATGGAGGGAGTATTTGGTTTTGTCATCAAGTGCTTTACAGAAAATTATCTTAGTGATTTCTACATCTAACTCATAACCACTCCTTTATCTGGAAGAACTATTCTCTCCTATCTCTCCTCCTAAAGTAGTCTTGATATTTGTTCAAAATTTATGTCTCCATGTCCTCCCATGAATGAATGGAGTTAGAGGAAAATCCCATTAACCACCTCATGGCATATTTTTTGAGGGTGGAAGGAAAAAGTTTGAGTTTTCTGGTTTTCTATTTTGTAGTCATATGTCTAGCAAAAAACTTTAAATTCAAATGAGAATTTTTCTGGGTCTTATGTGGAAATTCCTCAAAAGATAAGGAGAATGGATGGAGATATGTTTTTCATGGGTGCATCCTCATCTTCATTTAGGAAAATGGGATAAGTAAAGGTTCTACCCAAAATTTGTGTTGTCACCAAATCACTGCACCCTCCGAATGGCCAGGATGTGAATAGGACGTTCGGTGTGATTGGGACACATGGGATCACCTCTCAAGCTGTGGGACTTGGGCTCGAGGTGAACCTCCGGAGAAGGCCGGATTCCTCTTCCTAAACTAAGTGTTGTACTACTCCTAGTGTAACAAAAATTGATTATCTAGTCCTATGCTAACATTTTCATGGGGTTTTAGGGAAAGAGATTTACAAAAATGAAACTATACTAGGGATGGTGATGCACCAAATAAAGGGTGTTTTCCAGACTCGAGAAGGGTTAATTTGAAGAGGGTGTGTGCACCACAGGTCAACTTCACCTACTACAACTTAGAGAGGGTACATGATACCACAGACTAAGAGACACGCGCTCCCTTTGTTAAACTTTATCAGACCGAGAAATATACCAGTTTCCTAGTGAAGAAGGATGAACTTAAGAAGGGTGAACAGACACCACAACTCAACTGCATGCAATACTCCACCACTCGATAAGCACAGAACTCCAAGAACCTGTAATAGAAACTTAAACTTACACAGTGTACCTACAAGTACGAGAAAGGCACAAAGAAGCACAGAAGGATGAAAGGACCGAGATTAGTCACAAAACACACACTTTTATTGCTTCAATAACATGCACAATGCATCATACATTCAAAAGAGGCAATAGTTTCCATTACAGTCTTGAAGAGGAGGCTTGAAAGTTCTCTCAACACACAAGAACAACTTGCAGAAGAGAGAGGATTCTTGAAAAGTATACACTTGCCTGAGATATCTAACTGTCCAACTTGTCTGAACTATTGGAACCCTTTGAAATGAGCTTCCAACTTACATTTATAGAACGAATATGTGAGAAAGAAGAGGAAATGGTCATAATTACATTCCTAAAATGAAGGCCCATGATGTATTTATTACAGTTAGTTGAACCACCTGAGAAGGTTCCATCATGGGTCATTAATTGCCTGATGACCTAGTCTTCTCAATTAATTAAAAGAATATTTAAATAATAATAATAAATATTATTATTAAAATATTTAAATAAAAATATTAATTTAATTAACATAATGTTCGGGACCTCCCCCCCCCCCCCCCCCGTTGACCCGTTTGACTTGAAGAGGAGGGGGGTCCATGTGGATAGAAACTGCACATAGCCAAACTCGATGAGCTTTGAATCCTCTAACTCGGTGTTGCACTTGATTTTTGACCCCGCACTGACTCTTTCCTTGCCTTGGTAATCGGGATCTTTTGCATTGAGTCCTTCGAATGGCGAGCTATCAAACTTGATTCTTATCATTTTCCTCTGGTTAACTCGAGGCCATTTATGCATTCCTTGTTCAAACTTCATGAAACATCACCACGAGCTCACTGCGAAGACACCGAGCTCTTCATCCATTAAACAATCTTACCTTTCCTGGGCTCAAACTCACTTGAATGCTGAGCTTAACCCAACATTTCTTCCAAACGATGAGAAAATGTCATTACCAATAAAGACCTAATGCTGCCATGATGATGACCTAGGCTCATGCCCATAACATGTCGATAGACACCCTTGAGACTAATTTTTGGTCAAAGAACCCTTCGGTATTTTGGCAGTGCATTCGGAAATCTCGGCTCCAATCAACAATTATGCCACTATTGGGATCTTAGTATGGCATAGGTAGCTATGAGCTACACAATATACTCTTTTTTCCAGAAACTAAAAAGATCCTTAAAAAAAAAATACATTGAACAACTCGGGAAACCAGGAGAACCTTGGAAAAATGTACAAGTATCAACGATATGAATTCCTCCTTAGTCGTGGATCAAATCTAATAGGAATAAAGCTAGATAAAATTAGCTTTAACTACAGTATAATCGTCCATTGTAAAAAAAAAGTTTCTCTGAACCTGGTAACAGAATACTTTTTATTATCTGATTGGACGTACATAATGGAAGGGTATAAATTGCTTATTGCCCTCAGAGTTTCTCAAAGAGACCATTTACGAGTAACAAGGATGTAGCATACAAAACGGCCAACCAGGTATTTCAGAGTTGACCTTCACATTCAATTCATTTCTCGGAGAAAAATTCTGAGCAATATGAATCGTTTCATTCTGCACTGTAATAAACCTTCATCTCCTGATTCAGGGAAATTTTATGAAGCCTTGAACAGCATGACTCCAATCCATCGTACACGGTAGTGAATATTTGTTTCCTGCAGCTGCCATAGATCTGAGTTCAGAATAAGGATAAGCCACAGTTGGACAACCTGCTTGCTGGAAGCGTTCAAAAGGAACTTCTACTGTGCTACAACATGCCTGCTGCCTGTTGCGTGGGAGTTTGTCTCGCAACCACCAAACCATCAGAGCCCGAACGTCTGCAGACTCATTCGCTTCACGGCTCCTCAATGAATGTTCATACCCTGTTCCAAAGCTCTTATTGTGGCACAGGCTAGAGGTATGCTGGCAAAGGCGAACTGATCAGGTAGGACATATGTTTGTTGCATTCGGTGAAATAGTATCAACGCTTCGTGAGGAAACCCGTGTCTTCTGTAAGCTGTAATTATGGTATTCCATGAGAAGGCGTCTCTTTCTTATGAAAGTGTATTCCTGGAAATGCAGGTCTGCAATAGTTGAAGATATGTAGACGTGTTTACAGGGATGTTATGCTTGGTAAGCAGAATGTGTGGAACCTCCTTCACCTATCTTTGTGTCATACTCAATTTTGGCCAGGCTAGACCACCACGTCCAATCCTACTAAACACTTCAACTGTCTCATTCCTATGTTCCCCCGACTTACCTTTCGAGTGACTCGCACAAAGACTCAGATCTTGTTTAAATGGCCCATGCGGAAGTATCATGTTGGATAGCCATCGTAATTTTTTCACTTGGCAATCTGATCCAATTTTTCCAACTCGCAGAAGTCTGATCATGGCTTACCACGGTTATATTTCCACTTGGCAATCTGATCCAATTTTTCCAACTCACGGAAGTCTGATCATGGCTTACCACGGTTATATTTCCACTTGGCAATCTGATCCAATTTTTCCAACGTAGAGTGAACAACCTCAGTGCGGGATTAACAGCTTGGCCCGCCATCATCAAATTTTCACTTCTTGACTTGGTCATACCAGCTTCAAATCCCCCCCGCATGGAATTTCTTCTTTGGCTTGCCATCCACGAAAATCCACTTGGCATTGCTCACCTGAATCTCCCCCGCATGGAATTTCTTCTTTGGCTTGCCATCCACGAAAACCCACTTGGCATTGCTCGCCTTATTTCCCACGTCTGGGATTGGAGTGCGGGGTTTTATTATCATTTGGCTAGATTTCGTTTTGGACAGATGGCCACCGATTTCCACTTTTCCGCTCAGCATGAGGAGACATCATTTTCTTGGTGCAAACATTTCATGCTGTAGCTTGTAAGGTGTGATAATTTCCGACATAATCCTTTATGCTCACCAACTTAGTGACTCATTGAAGATGCTCATATAATTGCAAAGCAAATTATGCTCCATGAATATTCTAATATGAAACAGTTCCACCTCCATGAGATTCGCTTCCATGAGTTGCATCGTAAAACAAGTAAGGTCTTGATAGAGAATCTTTGTAATAAATTTCATCAGGTCTCCCGGTAACACTCTCACTGTCACTTAATCGATTTTCATAAAAATATCTTTGAAGGAAAATCCTGAATTTGAGGATGCATTCGATGTTGAACAGATAAAAACATCGTTAGATGACCTGCTTGTTGGAAGTGCTCAAAAGAACTTCTTGCTATACTATAACATGTCTTGCTGCCTGTGCACCGAATGCTCAGCCGAGGAAGGTCTGAACAACGTTAGAGAAAATATATATACTGTATTCACTTATACCCTGGCCCGACATTCTTGTTACCCCGCCTGCGTCGATCTTTACCGAGATCCTTATAGAGTTTCCTTCATTCGTCAATTTTCAACGAGCTATATTTTGCATTAACAAGACCTCATCGAGCTCTTACAACTAAGAGTCTCTACCGAGATGATTTCCGAGATGACTATCAATTTGACACCGGATTCTTTATCAACTTGACCCTGAACTCTTCACTGAGTTGAGATCAACTGGGTGCCTTTCGATGCTAGGTGATCTCTTCATATGCAATTTAGGAATTATTTTTAATTATTGCATCTCGTTAATAACCGAAGGTGGGTTCCTGGGATTATTATTTCATTTTGAACGTGATAGGACCCCATTTTCCAATCTTGCCATAATGTGCAAAATTGGATAACATTTTTGGTGACCTCTTGGGGATGATTTCCTGCTAAGCATGATTCCAGTAGCCTTAAGTCATCCATTGGGCATGGAGTCTATGTTGGAATCCTGAAAGTAGTATGATTTTCTTTAACACATCCCAAAATCTCCTTGAGCATTGCCGATATCCTAGACCTCCCTGGAATGCTAAGCATGAAGTATACTGAATCTGTTGAATGCTTGACATCCACGGAACACTGCAAAAATTTGAATAAAGAAAATTTGGAAACTCTTATGGAAACCTTGAACCTTCTTCTCCTTGACACCTTCCAATGATGAAACAATGTGCAGAACAACACAAAACATGACAACAAGGAAAGCAAAACAACAACACACAACAATGTGCATAAGCACTTGGAGGAAAACACCTAATTTAACTGTACAAGGGGTGGGACGCTTCTCAAAAACAAGCTTTGAGATGTATCCCATTCACATGAATGGGCAGTTCTTCTCCATTGAGCCTAGATAGATGGAATGAATTTACCTCTTTGCAACTTGTGATGATGTATGGCCCACTCCAGAGAGCATCAAACTTGGCATGCCTGCCTAGTTTGGCCATGTCTTCATCCCATTTGAGAACTAAATCTCCCTCTTGAAAACACCTGTTGGACACCTTCTTATCAAAATATTTCTTAACTTGAGCCTGATGCTGCTCCAAAGTTTTTATAGCCTTGTCTCGTACTTCCTCTAACTCCATGAGTTTAGCAAACCTTACTGTCAGAGGATCACTCTCTATAACTTCAAGTTGATGAGCTAACTCCAAAGAAGGTAACTCCAATGAGAGTGGGAGTTTTTTCCTCTCTTCCATATACAAGAATGAAAGGAGAATTTCCGATGGCCCTTTTAGGTGTGATCCGATCTGCCCATAAGGCAGTCTTAAGCTGTGTATGCCAAGTCCTCTTGTTAGTCTCCATTGTGTGCTTAATAATCCTTATGAGGTTTTTGTTGCTAGACTCAGCCAATCCATTTCCTTGAGGATAGTAATTGGAAGAAGTTTTGAGGTATACCCCATTTTTAACAGCCCATTCACTCAATTTCATACCAAGAAAAGCCAGCGCATTGTCTGAAATGACTGTAAATGGAACACCGAACCTCGTCATTATATCCTCCAAAAAATTCAGAATTACCTTTTCATTACTCTCTTTTAATGCTACCGTCTCTGTCCATCGAGTAAAATAGTCTGTTGCAATAAGGACCCACTTATGTCCGTCACTGGATGGAGGATTAATCATTCCAATGAAATCCAACCCCCATTGAACAAAGGGTTGATCCACTTGAATTGGATGTAACGGAAGAGCTGTCAGCTTCTGCTTACCTGTGAAAAAGGCACATTCCTTACATTTCCTTACCCAGAGATGGGCATCCTTGAATAAATCTGGCCAATAGTAGCCAGCTCGCATGATCTTGGTAGCTGTTGTTCATGCAGAATAATGTCCTCCAGATAGGCCATTATGAAACTCTTCTAGTATCTTACTGACCTGTTCTAGTCCTATGCACCGAAGGAGGACGCCGTTCAAATCTTTTCGAAAGAGAACGCTATCTACAAAACATATGGGATAGATTGAAGACGGAAAGTTCATCTTTGGTTTTTATCCATGTTTGTCGGGTATGCTCCTGAGAAGATGAAATTCTTCATTTTGGATAACCAATCAGCTTGATCAACATCCTCATCAGTATTTAGGAGTGTCACATCCTCATTACTTTTTGATTCCATGTATGTTGCAAGTTGCTGACATAAACCCTTACCTCTGACAAGTTTAGTGACTTTGATGTGCACGTCATACTCCATTACCTTCGTGATCCATCCAGCACACTTTTCATTCATTTCTTTGTTTAGCAAAAACTCCTTGACACCTAGATGAGACACCATCAGATGAATCTTGTTGTTGGACAACATGTGCTTGAATTTCTTCAAAGCTCGAATAACCGCAAAGACTTGCTTTTCAATGAATGATTATTTGAACTCGTAGCCTTTGAGGGATTGACTGAAGAAAGCGATTGGTTGCTCCATCAGGTTGTTGTTTTGTTGGGTGAGGATCCTTGAAATACTCTCTTGACCTACAAAAGCATAAAGGATAAAATCTTTGTCAAACCTGGGGTTCACAAGCATGGGAGCTTGAGAAATGGCTGTTTTGATGGCTTCAAAGCTTTCTCGTCCTTCCTTTGTCCCTAAGAATGGAATGTTTTTCTTTAGCATGGCTGTTAGTGGTTTAGCCAATGTCGCAAATTGAGGGATGAATCTCCGTACGAAATTTATGGTTCCCAGAAAACTCTGGAGGCCCTTCTTGTGACTTGGGAGAGATAAGGACATAATTGAATGAATCCTGGCTGGATCGATTGATAATCCTTCTGCTGAAACCACATGCCCCAACATTTTTCCCTCGTGCACTGCAAAAATACATTTCTTGGGGTTAAGTGAAACCCCAAATTCCCTACACCTTTGGAAAGCTTTCCTTAGATGCGTGATGTGATCTTCTGCATGCTTAGAGTATACAGTTGTATCATCAAGGTAAACTAAAATAATATCATTGATTAGTCCCTTAAATGCCATGTCCATGGCTCTTTGGAAAGTAGCCCCGGCATTAGACAATCCGAATGGCATTTTATTGTAGGCATACGTGCCCCACTTGGTAGTGAAAGCCATTTTGAATTGGTCGGATTCTTGGACTAGGATTTGATTGTAACCTGAATATCCATCGAGAAAAGAAAATCTTTGATCTCCTACCACCGTTTGAAGGATCTGCTCCATCGATGGAAGAGGATAATGGTATTTTAATGATGCACGATTCAAATCCCTGAAATCTACGCATAACCGGATCTCTTCGTTCTTCTTCCTCACGGGCACCAAATTGGCTACCCATGAGGAATGCTTGATGGGAAAAATTATACAGGCCTCGATGAGCTTGGTTAGCTCCTTTCTCATTAGTGGCTCAATTTTGGGATTAATTGGTCTCTGTTTCTGACGAACTGGCTTAGCATTAGGATCCAGTTCGATGGTATGTTGTGCTAGACCTAGATCAAAACCACGCAGATCTTTATAGCTCCATGCAAAGATGTCATGATACTCTTGACAAAGTTTGATGAAAGCTTCTTTCTCTTCAGAAGTACACACTCTTCCGATCTTAAGAAATTTTTCATTTGATACTTCAACTTCCTCAAAATATTCTTCTCTGACCACCATGTTAGGGCTTTGTCTTGTGGCTTGGTCATCTGAATTGAAAATGGATTCCAAAGTGACTAAAACTTTTGGTAACTCGTTACTTTTCAATTGGATAATTTTCTCACCATATGACTCCTGCAGCTTATCTTGATTCTTTGTAGCAAACTCCGCCTCTTCTTGTAGGAAGAGGACAATTTTTTTGTCATTATCAAACACTTTCCAACTACTCACATTATCAAGGACTGCTGGTCGAACCACCATTTTAACAAATTGCTTCCCTTCTTTCATGATATCAACTGGTATGTTGTATTGTGAACCAATTGTAGCAAGCCTATCTGCATCTTGATTTTGATCTCTAGGGATTGCATGGATTCCAAAAGCTTCGAAATCTTCAATTAGGTCCCAGACTCGGTTCTTGTATGATCTTAAAAGATCATTTTTGGATGCACTACGTGCTGAAACTTGATGAAAAACTAACTCACTATCTCCAAAAACAGTTAGAGCCTTGATTCCATTCCTTTGGGCTAGCTGAATTCCTTGCACAAGAGCCTCGTATTCAGCAACATTGTTAGTGCAAATGAACTGCAACCGCAAAGATGAGAAGTACTTATCTCCCTCTGGAGAAATTAACATAACACCAGCACTGGATCCATTCTTACTTCTTGAGCCATCGAAGAACAATTTCCACAGTCCTTTAGAATCACTTGGTGTTTTGACAAGCTGTGGTATGATCGTATCTTCTTCATGGATACAGTAAGTGCCTAATCCTGTTTCTTCCAAGACCAGCAAACCAGCTTCTTCTTCTGCCAATACATCAGCGTAGGGATCGTATTGATGATCTCTACTTACTTCATCTAACAAAGTATCAGGAACTTCTTCAACAAGGGTGGCTGGTTCATGATCGGCATCTTCCTCTTCTGGGTCACCGATGGTGTAATTTCCATTTATGGGACTAGCAGTGTAGGGTTCTACATGATTATGGCATATTGGTTTTGCCCTTATAGTTACTTTGGTTCCGTATCAAGTCCTGAGAATCATATGTGACCAATCGGCTGATAGGTAACCACCCATCTTGGCAGTGAAATGCCGTGATAGGCAGATGGAAAAGAGGGGAGGGAGATCAATGACTGCTATATCTTGGGTGAATTAAAAGCTTGGGCATGCGTGGATGGTAATTTGAAGTCCTTTGATAACCCCAACAGTCTTAACAGATGTGCCATCTAGCTGAACAACGCCTCTTGTAACTGGCGCATATTGTATGCCTAGTACATCTGTAATTTGTTTCAGCATGACAGAGCTATTGGCACCAGAATCGATCATGCAATTATGTACCAGGTGGTCGCTAATGATCAGGTAAATGTAGAATGGTGGTGGTTTGTTTTTCGTAGGAATGATTTTCCCTTCCGGTTGACACAAATTTGTAGCATTTGTCACTCCATGGCTTGGTGATCCGCTGGTTGTACTAAAACTATTCAGAGCTTCTTGCAACAGGTTTCTTTGGGAAGGGATCGAGAGTGCGTCCCACATGGTAACACTCATATTGGTTCTCTTCATTTGTTCTACTATGCTGAAGGGAATTTCTCCAACTTTGATGACACTTTTTTGGGCATTGGGGTCCTCCTTTGGAAAATGTTTGTTGGGTACCGTGATGCCTGGAGAACCATCTTTCCCTGCGGTGTGGCTAGCTGGTGTTTCTGGTGATTTCTTTCCTGCATTTTTATCAACTGCCATTTGTAACCCAAGTTGAGAAGTGGATGCTAGATCAGCTTCGAGAGGTTGAGGCTCCATTGCTCTCTTTTTGGAACGAGTGTTTGCTGCCACTATTGAGGAATCTATATTCAACCCACAAAATCTTCTACTTGCCAGTTTAGCAAAGCAGATTCTTCAGGTGCCTGCGGTTGATCTACTACTTCTTGTGTAGATGAATTTTTTGTTAACTCTGAAGGGGCAGATACACTTTGAACCATAAGGGCCTGGCTAAGAACCCCATTGGGACAAAGATTTTGATTGTGAGGTTGAGAGCAAGGATAACACCATTCATAGTCTTGAACTAGATTATTTTGAACAGGTACTATAGCTCTAGATGAGCTAGCTGCAAGAGGGTTCTCAAAGTTCAAGGGCCTGACATTTGCAACTTGACTTATAGTTTGATTTCGAGGCTGATTGTTCCCTTAAAAAGGAGAACGGTTAGCTTGATACTACTGATTTTGTGGCTGATACGGACGATTGTATTGAAACTGTTGCCTTTTGAGTGCAACGAACTCATTTCCAAAATTTTACAGTAGCGACTTGACTTCAAATAGGTCATTTGAAGAGGCAGGGGGAGATTGATATGGTTTCTTGGAGTCTACTGGAATAGGAATAATGATAGGCTGATGATTCGTAAGATCTGGAGAAAAGGGCATTGGTGGTTGTGGAGCTATCTTTCCAGCTTGAATCAAAGAATTCTCTGCAATTATGGAAACTTCGTAAGCATTAGGAAGTGTAGTCCCTCCCATGGACTGGATCATAACTGCTACATCGATGTTCAAGGCTCGCAAATAGTACAAGAATGCATTATGTGCAGAAGGCTTTACGAGTGCCGGAATCCTATTCCAAGTCCTGTGGAATTGGAAGTTGAAATCACTCCTGTATTCTTGGGAAGCTCTCTTTATGGTAGTAAGTTGTTCCAAAAGTGATAGGTGATCACTTTTGTCTTTAAATTGTTTACATAGCTTTTCACCCAACTCGTCCCAAGTGGTTATAGTGCCAACACCTAACCCGCAAAACCATTGAAGCACTTTTCCCTTGAAAGAGGTAGCAAGAAGTCTAACTGCAACATTGTCTTTGGTGATATTATGTACTGCACAGATGCTGGCTACATCAAAGATATGCTCCACTGGAGTAACGTGAGTTTCCCCCATGTAGAAGGGTAAAATTTTGAGTGATGCAACAGGTATCGGGTCATGTTGAGCAAACATAAGAGGATTGCTTGCATTGAAAAGGGGAAAAACTTGGTTCCTCGCCATAGCAATGAAAGGTTAATTATTCCTGGTTGGAGGAAATCTTCCGTAAGGAGGAGTTGAATGACCCCTACTAGGTAAATATGCAACTGGGGATGTGGAAATGCCTCTTCTTCTTCTCTTTGGAGGAGACAAGGAAAGTTTGATATGCTGATACTTTCCTTTCTTTGAAGAAGCTCTTGTCTGAATTCTTCACATAAGTTACTGCACTGAGATTTGGAATCCAGAGATATAGAGTCGTCAGGTACATTGACTTGTGTAAGTGAGAAGAGAAGTACCAACTCTGTCCCACCGGGCGTGCCAAAAACTATTATCGCCAAATCACTGCACCCTCTGAATGGCCAGGTTGTGAATAGGACATTTGGTGTGATTGGGACACATGGGATCACCTCTCAAGCTGTGGGACTTGGGCTTGAGGTGAACCTCTGGAGAAGGCCGGCTTCCTCTTCCTAAACTAAGTGTTGTACTACTCCTAGTGTAACAAAAATGATTATCTAGTCCTATGCTAACATTTCATGGGGTTTTAGGGAAAGATATTTATAGAAATGAAACTATACTAGGGATGGTGATGCACCAAACAAAGGGTGTCTTCAGACTCAGGAAGGGTTAATTTGAAGAGGGTGTGTGCACCACAGGTCAACTTCACCTACTGTAACTTAGAGAGGGTACAGGATACCACAAACTAAGAGACATGCGTTCCCTTTGTTAAACTTTATCAGAACAACAAATATACCAGTTTCCCAGTGAAGAAGGATGAACTCAAGAAGGGTGAACAGACACCACAACTCAACTGCATGCAATACTTCACCACTCGATAATCATAGAACTCCAAGAACCTGCAATAGAACTTAAACTTGCACAGTGTACCTGCAAGTATGAGAACAACTTGCAGAAGAGAGAGGATTCTTGAAAAGTATACACTTGCCTGAGATATCTAACTGTCCAACTTGTCTGAACTGTTGGAACCCTTTGAAATGAGCTTCCAACTTACATTTATAGAAGAATATGTGAGAAAGAAGAGGAAATGGTCATAATTACATTCCTAAAATGAAGGCCCATGATGTATTTATTACAGTTAGTTGAACCACTTGAGAAGGTTCCATCATGGGTCATTAATTGCCTGATGACCTAGTCTTCTCAATTAATTAAAAGAATATTTAAATAATAATAATAAATATTATTATTAAAATATTTAAATAAAAATATTAATTTAATTAACATAATGTTGGACCCCCCCGTTGACCCGTTTGACTTGAAGAGGTGGGGGGTCCATGTGAATAGAGTCTGCACATAGCCAAACTCGATGAGCTTCGAATCCTCTAACTCGGTGTTGCACTTGATTTTTGACCCCACACTAACTCTTTCCTTACCCTGGTAATCGGGCTCTTTTGCATTGACTCCTTCGAATGGCGAGCTATCAAACTCGATTCTTATCATTTTCCTCTAGTTAACTCAAGGCCATTTATGCATTCCACGTTCAAACTTCATGAAACATCACCACGAGTTCCCTGCGAAGTCACCGAGCTCTTCATCCAGCAAACGATCTTACCTTTCTTGGGCTCAAACTCTCTTGAATACCGAGCTTAACCCAACATTTCTTCCAAACGATGAGAAAATGCCATTACCAATAAAGACCTAATGCTGTCATGATGATGACCCAGGTTCATGCCCATAACATGTCGATAGACACCCTTAAGACTGATTCTTGGACAAAGAGCCCTTCGGTATTTTGGCAGTGCACTCTGCAATCTAGGCTCCAACCAATAATTATGCCACTATTGGGATTTTAGTATGGAATGGGTAGCTGTGAGCTACACAATATACTCATTTTTCCAGAAACTAAAAAGATCCTTAAAAAAAATACATTGAACAACTCGGTAAACTAGGAGAACCTTGGAAAAATGTACAGGTATCAACGATATGAATTCCTCCTTAGTCGTGGATCAAAGCTAATAGGAATAAAGCTAGATAAAATTAGCTTTAACTACAGTATAATCGTCCATTGTAAAAAACAAGTTTCTCTGAACCTGGTAACAGAATAATTTTTATTGTCTAATTGGACGTACATAATGGAAGGGTATAAATTGCTTATTGCCCTTAGAGTTTCTCAAAGAGACCATTTACGAGTAACAAGGATGTAGCATACAAAATGGCCAACCAAGTATTTCAGAGTTGACCTTCACATTCAATTCATTTCTCGGAGAAAAAATGCTGAGCAATATGAATCGTTTCATTCTGCACCGTAATAAACCTTCATCTCCTGATTTAGGTAAATTTTATGAAGCCTTGAATGGCGTGACTCCAATCCATCGTACACGGCAGTGAATATTTGTTTCCTGCAGCTGCCATTCGATACTACTACCTGTTGCGTGGGAGTTTGTCTCGCGACGACCGAACCATCAGAGCCCGAACGTCTGCAGACTCATTCGCTTCACGGCTCCTCGATGTATGTTCATACCCTGTTCCAAAGCTCTTATTGTGGCATAGGCTAGAAGTATGCTAGCAAAGGTGAACTGATCAGGTTGGACATCTATTTGTTGCATTCGGTGAAATAGTATCAACGCTTCGTGAGGAAACCCGTGTCTTCTGTAAGCTATAATTATGGTATTCCATGAGAAGGCGTCTCTTTCTTGTGAAAGAATATTCCTAGAAATGCAGGTCTGCAATAGTTGAAGATATGTAGACAGGTTTACAGGGATGTTATGCGTGGTAAGTAGAATGTGTGGAGCCTCCTTCACCTATCTCCGTGTCATACTCGATTTTGGCTAGGCTAGACCACCACGTCCAATCCTATTAAACACTTCAACTGTATCATTCCCACGTTCCCCGACTTACCTTCCGAGTGACTCGCACAAAGACTCAGATCCTGTTTAAACGGCCCATGTGGAAGTATCATGTTGGATAGCCATCGTAATTTTTCCACTTGGCAATCTGATCCAATTTTTCTAACTAGTGGAAGTCTTATCATGGCTTACCACGATTATATTTCCACTTGGCAATCTGATCCAATTTTTCCAATGTGGAGTGAACAGCCTCAATGCGGGATTAACAGCTTGGCCCGCCATCATCAAATTTTCACTTCTTGACTTGGTCATACCAGCTCCAAATCCCCCCCGCGTGGAATTTCTTCTTTGGCTTGCCATCCACGAAAAACCCACTTGGCATTGCTCGCCTTAATTCCCACGTCTGGGATTGGAGTGCGGGGTTTTATTATCATTTGGCTAGATTTCATTTTGGACAGATGGCCACCGATTTCCACTTTTCCGCTCAGCGTGAGGAGACATCATTTTCTTGGTGTAAACATTTCAGCAGTAGCTTGTAAGGTGTGATAATTCCGACAGAATCCTTTATGCTCGCCAACTTAGTGACTCGTTGAGGATGCTCATATAATTTCAAAGCAAATTATGCTCCATGAATATTCTGATATGAAACAGTTCTACCTCTATGAGATTCGCTTCCATGAGTTGCATCGTAAAACAAGTAAGGTCTCGATAGAGAATCTTTGTAATAAATTTCATTAGGTCTCCTGGTAACACTCTCACTATCACTTAATCGATTTTCATAAAAATATCTTTGAAGGAAAATCTTGAATTCGAGGATGCATTCGATGCTGAATAGATAAAAATGTAGTTGGATGACTTGCTTGTTGGAAGTGCTCAAAATAACTCTTACTATACCGCAACATGCTTGCTGCCTGTGCACCGAATGCTCGACCGAGGAAGGTCTGAACAATGTCAGCGAAAATATATATACTGTATTAACTTATACCCTAGCCCGACATTCTTGTTACTGCCTGCATCGATCTCTACCGAGATCCTTATAGAGTTTCCTTCATTCGTCAATTTTCAACGAGCTATATTTTGCATTAACAAGACCTCATCGAGCTCTTACAACTGAGAGTCTCTACCGAGATGATTTCTGAGATGACTATCAATTTGACACCGGATTCTTTATCAACTCGACCCTGAACTCTTCACTGAGTTGAGATCAACTGGGTGCCTTTCGATGCTAGGTGATCTCTTCATATGCAATTTAGGAATTATTTTTAATTATTGCATCTTGTTAATAACCGAAGGTGGGTTCCTGGGATTATTATTTCATTTTGAACGTGATAGGACCCCATTGTCCAATCTTGCCATGTGTGCAAAATTGGATAACAGTTTGATCCTCATCATTCCCATTATCTCCCATTTCTACAATTTATTCTGGTTTTAAATAAGAATATGTGGACTATTGAGAATTACCCATAGGAGTTGTATTATATTCAGTGTCACTTTTAGTGTTCCCTAATTCTGCTCTGTTTGGAGATATTATTTGAATATTATGATGTATAAATCTCCCTTAAGCATCTTGTGGCCTGTGCATCAGTTTTGATCATATAAACAAGGCTTGACACTTCTACCAGTTACATAACTTAAATTCAATAACACCCTTATGATGTATTGTGAATAAAATTACATGTTGTTTTTATGGTGATCCCTGATTTGACACCAAAAATTATGGGTCCTTGTAATCCCCAATCATTTAACCAACAGATTCAATTGTTGGTGTCATTATAAAACTAGGGTTATGTCCTAGGATATATCAAATGAAGTCTTATGCAACTTAGTTGTTGTGGTAATTCTATTTGGGGGGTTTGGTTCTCTTTTTTATCCTCTAATATATGAAAAGTAAATTCGATGCTCAACTACTAAAAGGAAATACATTTAAGCTACTGAAACAATGTTTTTGTAATAAAAATACTTTCAAAGGAAATACTTTAATTGATTTTGAAATGCACACACTGAATTGAAATGCACACACTAAATTGAAATAGCAGTAAGGAAATATACTAAGAAAGGAAATAAGTAATTGCATTTAGATAAACATTCAAATCATAGCATTGAAACTTGAAATTATCATAAATAACAAGCATGCGTGAAACATCAATCATCTGATCACCTTGGTTGAGTGGACCCTTGCTCTCCCTTGGGATTTAGGTACTCCTAACACCAAATTATATTCAAAATAGAAATTACTATATTAATTCAAATGAGTTCCAGAACATCTCTCAGTGTGAGACTGAAAGTAAATACTAACTGATATAAAAATGTACTATAAAATTATTATATAAACTACTGCGAAATTGTCTTCAAGAAGGTGTCTTTATAGACCCAATTAGTTACAAAATGTGCCATGATTATAGGAAGAAAATTTATCCAATAATAACCTCATTAAAGATTAATGGAATCCTATAATATACCTAAAAAAATTCCTTGTTGGTAGGTTGTTTATGGGAAAATACTACATGATGGCATGATGGAAAAAGACTCAGCCTTCTTGATTATAAATTCCCAAAATTGACAGTAGATGCACATTATTATCCCACACATGTCATCACATTACTCATAAAAAATAGTTAGTAGGAATTTCTACAGTCAAGATTTCACATGAAATAAAAACAAGAGAAATGCATCAATCTTACTTAGGATATAATTATATACAACATCCCCCATGCACAAATTAACATTTTTAGGAATAAATCAATAGTCATATATGATATAATAGGTCAATTCGTGCACTTTTCAAGTGTATAGGTATGGAAAATCATCAACCTTATGTGGCTTCCCATAGTACGTGTAGACCTGATTTGTAGAACACTCACACTGATAATGATTTGGTGATCCAAAAGTATAACACGTGTCATGCACAAACCTTCCTCTACCACCACAGACTCTACTATGATGTCCACCTTGAAATCCTCTATATCCATTGTTGTGCCATTCATTGGTATGTCCTTCTTGTGCCTAAGAACTACTGGCCACATTGGTTTTCTACAATCCAGTCTCACATGACTCACAAATGTAGTCAATCAAATGACAGTTAGTTGTATCATGGGTGTGCGTGTCATAAATATTTTATTACATAAATATGTTCTTGTATGTTGTGTATTGTAAGAGGGGTCACTTCCAGATATCATGATTCTTGTTGAAAATATCACAAGATGTTAATAATGTGCACACATTTCTAAACAGACAATTATGCTTTGTATGTCCTTCCACTTTGCAATCGGTAAACCATAACCCACTATGTGTCTCATGTGTCGAATTAGTATAGATATTTTCTAGCTAAGAGGCCATACATGAAATTTTGGATTCAAGGAAAGGGATTACCCCTATATCAACACTTCTAACTGCTTATGTGCATAATACTTCATCTATCCCCTTGCACGTATCGGTAAATTTATTATGTGATAAATTTCTTTGAAGAGGATTCAACAAGCCTTCAAAACCCCAGTACACATGTTGGTTTTGAATAATATCATAAGATAATTTAAATAAAAAGGCTTTAGAATGCACATCATATTCCCTTACACTTTAAAATAGGCCCTGCTTGATGTCCTTTCATGTCCTAATACTTTGTTTCTCAAACTCATGGATGTGAAATTCAGCTAAAACGGCAATGCATAGCATATCATAATCCACTATATTTTGGTGTGGATCATACTTCTTGTACTAGCTATGTTCATTCCCTTGAATTGTGGTTGAAAATTTACTTTCCTTCCTATCAGATGCTATTATTCCTTTATCTCTCCATAATAACTCACACTTGTGCACATGTTCAACAACATCTTCCACACCCCTATACTATACAAAGTCAAATAAATATCAAAATAGATTTGGGGGGTCTGCTGTTGTGGTTTATGAGGCTTCAAGGGCTGTTGTGATGACTATTGGGGACCTTGTACTAGAGTGGGACCAATTCCTAAACTTAATCCTCCACCAATATTTCCTCCACGTGGTGGCTAATCTGAACCTCTTAAGTCTCTCGTCATAACCCATGGTCCCACATAAGAACTCCCTTGCATCCTAGTAGTTGTGATAAAATTTACAATAAGAATCTTTGTTATGGTTGCACCTATAGGATTACTTCTAATAGGCTCCATTCGAGCACTCTGTCTTGATGACGTGCGTATGAAAGTACCCCAGAATTACTTGTTCCAAACACTAAGGCATATTATGCTACCATGTTCGTGTCCCTATTCTATTTCACCTCATGAGAAGGAAACTAAAATATGCCTACCTATATCTCCTACATAATATGGATATCCTTCTTGCTCATCTTCACTATGATGTTATTCTATAACAACCTCTAGATTCTTAACACCTTGCGTAAGGGAAAGGTGGCCAGGCCAGATAAGATGAATTCCCACGGTTCTCATTCTCTCCTCAGAATCACTCTCATCCAATGCCAAAGGGGTATCCTTAATGTTCTTTCTAAACGTCAAGATGACATGATCCTGTGGTCCCTTGCCTACTGTGAGGCTCTCATTACTTCCATTTGTCATCATTCTTCTCAATCTTAGTGCCTCAACAACTTGCCTTTGTCCCACATTGTTATACATGAGTCATATTTCCTCTTTGTGTCTTTCTTCCACTAGATATTCCACCATCCTTCCCAAGCCTACTTCATGTGCCTATGCACAGTGGGGTTTTATCTCGCCATCAGTGGTTCTCCATTCCTAATTCAACCATCAATATATTGATAGCTAAAGGTCTCACGTGTAAATAAGATCCTCTTAACTCACGTAAAAATAAATACTTAGCTTCCTCTAGGAAATAGTATGTAAAAATAATGTACTCCAAGGTATAACTACACAACACACCTTCCCACCAATGATCCATAGATTTTTTCCATGGCTCATCCAAATCAGAGAGTGCATGATAAGCTTCATATCTCCAAGTTTTCTTCCATCCTATACAGAAACCTTTATTAGTTGCGTAAGATGCCAACCATTGGTACAATTCTACTGGGAAAAAATTTATAATGTCTCATACAAATAGTCATATAGATTGTCTTCCACCCACTTTCACACATTAAATTTAGTTATAGTGTTATATCTATGAGAAAATGTGTCATGAACTTCATCTATCAAGTTCTCAATATTATCGAAAGATAATTGGAATTCCATCTACATGTAACATACTAGTAGACATATTAAAAAAGAGGTCCTAATAATGGAGCCAAAATGTAGTCTTTTATTGCCTAATACAACTATGTGCACTGACACTTCATCCAAATAAGTCTGGAAGCTCACCTAAAGCATGCATAGCCACCAGGTCCCTCCTTCATTTTCTCTAACAATATTTTATCATGCATGTTCATAACTATAAACATAACAACCATTCATCCAAGAAGATTTATCATATCATAAATAATTGGAAACACACATAATAAGGAAGTTCAATCAATATAGAGAATGATCAACAATATTTGAATTCCCATAACTCCATACTCATATCTAAGTACTTTTGGAACCCATACAAAATAATCCATACTAAAAAATTAATTCATTGCATAATAAATTTGTTGTTTACATCATATATTGCTTACAATCACCAATTATCCATGCATGCATAAAATGTTTGGCTACATACTCCACAAGATACTCCATACTACTAGCACTCGAAACCCCGAACCTCGGAGTCTCTAAAACAAGGACATATAACCTATATTTATACGGTGGGGAATTTCCCTTCACCACCTACATCTAGCTTCCTAATAATAGGAATGATTGAGAATAGATTGAATATTTTTCTACAACTCAAGTTATCATTAGATTAGGATGTATTTAGATCAGATCATTACATGCTTTCATTATTCCTTAGTCCTATAATTATTAACTTCATGTGTCATTCTCATTCTTGTCTTTTCCTACATGTTATTTTCTTAATTATAGCTCTTGTTTGGTCTGTAAGTCATCCTACTTTTGTCTATATTTGGATCTTTCTTGAGCACCACTCTATCCTCTGTCATGTGATTTTTATTCATGTTCTAAAAATTTGGCTAACTCCCAAATTCTATGTGCCCATGTGTGAACCTTCGTGTGTTGATCCTTCCTGCATGTGCGCATTCCTTCTATGTGATGTATACCCTTTGCGCATGGCTAATAATTAGCCATTTCCTTCACACAACACCGAATGTAAAATTGTACTCCATGTCTTTCCATCAATAAAATGTTTCAATGTGAGACCCACATATTGATATAAAAAATGTAACTGTAAATGTCATAAATTTTTCAACTAATTTTGGTTGATACAAGATTGCTTGAAAACCTAGATACTCATATATCATACACCTTTATAAAGTTAACAAACTTGATACATTATTCAAGGAGCTAGATATTTTGTTGACATCCAAAACACATAGAAAATTCATGTCCTCAATATTATTACATTTTCACTTGACTAAATACCCTATATACTCTTTTTTTGATATCTTCTTGATCGTGGTATCTATTATCCCTTCTTCTTCATCACACTCCTTTTTTAAAAATTTATTATCCAATCTACTTTTCCATATTTATATTTAGGTTCACCATCACCTTCCTATATTATGTAACAAGGATACATATTTACCACATTAAATAAGTCAAAGATATAAATGCCCTTAAATAACTAAAACTCATAATAATTTTGCGTAATCTTCTTAATGATTCCACATGGGCCTATATTCTTCCACTTAAGATTATTGTATGTTCCTTTAGAAAAATTTCCTTGTGTAAGTATGATACAACCATGTCTATAATATGACATTCAACTTCTCTTAATTTCTCATATGCATGTTGTTCATATTTTTCATTCATCGTTTACAACTTATTTTACACATGTTGGTGTATTTCCTTCATGTGTTATACAAAATCTCCTACTCTAAAACTTGTTCCATCTTTACATGATAAACAAATCAACTTTATAATGCCTCTTATGTTCTTCCCATATATAATTTAGAATTCTGTTTCACTCTACTCCTATCTACCTAATTGTTATATGAAAATTATGCCTGCACAAGTTCCAAATCCTAAGTTCTTAGCTTATCTGTAACCAAAAAACAAAGCAAATCTCCAAGGACTATGTTTAATTTTTTTTTCCATCCATAAGTTTTTAAATGGTATGTTAAACTTAATTATGAATTAGTTTTCAATTTCTTCCATAGTGCTCACCATAAATGGCCAATTTTTTGTGTTTCTTTATTAGATACTAAATTACATGGTAATTTATATATTATCACAATATACATGAAGAAAAGGTTTGAAATATACATTGCATCGATTATATTCTTGTAAGAAATATAATGTGCTATATTTTGAAAAAAAATCCACTATCACAAACATGGAATCAACACCCCTTTGTATCATGAGAAAAACCTATACAAAATCTGCGCTCATTCATGGCCAAAATAAATTCACCCCTAGACATGTAAAGGTTTTATCAAAGCCAAAGTTACCTTCTAATCCTTTGAAATAATTTTATCTTTATAAATTTTCCTACATTGATCCTTTTAGGATACATAACTTCCCTTCTCTAAACCACAATCCTTCCTATACAAAGTAGTCCAATCAACGTGTTCTATCAACACTTGTGGGTATTGGCCATGCCTCTCATGTTTTTTTTAATTTTTCATCATGCAAATATAACTCCATGGATTCAAAACCAACAACTTTTAATTTCATCTCTATCAACGAAAAACTATTCCTATTGAGTGTATCAACCATCTTGTTACATATTCCAATCCCATGCTTAAACAAAAATGTGTATCATTGCAGGTATTATACACAATTGATGTACCTTTGATTAATTTTTTTTGGATGTTAATAAACTACAATGCCTAATGGTTCATATGTAAAACAAAATCCTGCAACATTAGGAAATATATTCACTTCTTCAATGCTTATTGAATTACATAAAATTATAATCATAAACACTATAATTTCTACTTGTGTCATTCAGTTTTAACTAAAATACACAAAATATCTATATTATTTATTCAATACTACGCCAATAGATATACCAGTAACATCGTAATCAACTTGAAATATATTTGAAAATTTTGGTAATGCTAACATTAGTTATTTGGTTATTTTTTTAAACTATCAAAAATTATTTTCTACATTCATGCTCCAGAAGAAACTCTTCATATCTCCTCACATGGCTTCTGTAATCAGTGTACAAACTCTACTAAAATATTTTGATGACATTGGAGTAAAAACTAGACAATCCTCAAAACATTTGTGCCTTATAATTACTTCATAGTGATGGCCATTATAAAATTATTTGAACCTATTCTAGGTCCAAGTTCAGTCCTTATTTAGAAATAACAATTCCTAGATATACCATTTCCTCTTGCATAAAAGTATATTTCTTAAAATTCATCAAATTCTCTTCTTGTAATCTCTACAACACCTACTTAATTTGTATCGATTTCTTTTCATGTGTCATGTTAAAAATATGAATATCATCTAGGATTACAATAAAAATAATGACTAATAGTGGTTTGAGAACTTGATTCATCAACGTCATGATATTACTTGGGGTTCTGTTCAATCCAAACGGTATTAAAAACCCCTCATAAAATCTTTCTTGAGTCTTAAAAATTATCTTCCATTAATTTCCTTCTCTTATTTGAATATGATGGTATCATTTTATTCAAATCAACCTTACTGAAATACATTGATCTAGTCAATAAATCCATAATTTCATCGATGGATGAAAATGGGAACATGTACTTGATGATGATCACATTTTTGTCCTTTGAATCAGTACACGTATGCCATTCACCAAACTTATTCAGTGTTAAAAATATCAAAATATACATGGAATTATATTGTCTTATGATTCCCATTTCTAGTAAATCTTACAATCACCTCTATATCTCCACGTTATCCTATGGTGTTGCTGTCATGCGATTTGCAACATGAAATTTCAAATTTTTAATCATCATAACTAGACCCAAAGTGAAAATTTTACTCTTGAGTCTTCCCAAAACCCTCTTCTAGTAAGTTTTTTAGTTGATTCATGTCCATTTTGATCTTACATGTACCTCTAAGATGACCAAAAATAAATTATAGTTGTTTGGAATGATGTGACAAGATCAACAATTTCATCTGGTGAAGTGTTTCGAATGGCTAGTTTCTCAACATGCCTAGAAAGGTTAATTCTAGCCATTATAGAGATGGTACCAATCCTCAAGGATAGAACAAAAGGATTAAAAACATTTAAATATGGTATTCAATATATCTGACCATGTTTCAAATGATTTTAAAAAAATTGGAAATTTTTTAAGGTTTAAGAACAAGGTGAGCAACATTGGGTTTTTTAGGGTCAAGGAGCTTGTAGTTAAAAATGGTACCTAAGCTTCAACAGAGGATTCAGGGATTTTTGTAATGAGTTATAGGGAAAAAATACTCATTGGAGATCTTGAATAATTATATACATTATAAATTGTTTGAATCTTTCACAAGATATAGGTGTTTCTCAGGGTGACTCATTTTTAGCAGGCACACCCTACTGTCCCAAGACAAAATAAGTTTTTTCAAGTAATTTTAGGTATATTTGGAAGTTTATACCCATCCCATTTTATTTATAAGGATATTTTTAGTTAAAATCATATATGGTTTCATCAAAAATGGCTTCATGGCGTTGAGGTGTGTTTCTGGTACTTCGTCAAATTTTCACCTCCAAGTGCATGGTGAATTTCTATGTCCTTATTTTCCATACTTTATGGGGATATAGGGGATAGTAAAATTTATACCGCCTCATTTTTTCTTGATGGGTCTTCATATGACATCAAACTTTCCCCCAAATTGCTAAAATGCCTCTTTCTCCTTACCAAATAACATTGCCACACTTGTCAAGCCCTCACGAGGGTGAATTTTCTTGTCCCTTGTGTCCCCCTTTCCAAGATGAAAAAGGGGAAAAAAAATTCTCCATATAAATCTAGAAAAAACAAAAAAATTCAAGTTTGCAAGTTGTTTTTACTGCCATATGAAGAAAACAGTGCTGGGAAGAGAAAAGACTTAAAAAAACTTATTTTTTCTCCATTTCTTCACTATTTTAAACTTTTCCTCCATCAATAAATCTAAAAAACCTCCAAATACTTGAAAACACAGCCACCATGTCGTTAAAATTCTTCCAGATAATCCACGATTGGAAGGAATGAAGCTTTCCTCACCATCCTTCATCCGGAAAGTCAATTACATCAAGGTTTTCAATGGAATTTTATCTTTCCAAACATCCTTATGATTAGAGATTTAGAGACTCCAATAATGGATTTCATGATTACAAATTTAAAGGATATAGATGACCCTCTTCACTTCTCAAGGATTCGATAGGTGGAATCACACGAAAATTGAAGGAAATAATACTTGAAAAATCTAGTTTCACGTGAACTAGTTTTTGTGCCATGAAGCCCTTATTTTTTAGGGATACAGAGGACTGTATTTTTCATTATAATTATTCTCTCATTGAATAAATTTTCAAATTCTTTAATATTCATAGATGAAATTATTTGAAAGTTGGAGGGAAAGGTCTTCAGAAAATCCAATTTCATGTAAACTAATTTTTGCGCCATAAAGTTGCTGATTTTTCAAGATATGGAGGAATGAGATTTTATCAGTATTTTACCATATTTGATGAAAAATAATTTTTCCCAATTGTTTTTATGAATTAATCATCAAAAAATTGGAACATGGAATCTTGGAATAAAACCCAAATTTTGAAGACCTTTTTCGTTGCAACCCGACACCTAGTGTGTACTTGTTCAAAATAGCACGAGGAATGCCTAAAATAGTAATTGGTTGAATAAGGAAATTTCTCAAAAAATTTGATCCTCCAGATATGAAAAATGTATCAAGTAATGAAAACAAGGCATAATTGCAAAAAATAACAGTCTTGGCTAGGACTTGCTAAAAATAGAAAGTCTAAAGTTTTTGGGAAAAAGTTACAATTGGCCCTATTTTCACTCATCTCTCTACTTTTTGATGTCATAAATGATTTATGAGATGGTTTCATATCTAAAAACATGAAACTCAATCTTCACAGGGATCCCAAATCATCATTCTAATCTCAATTATGTTCAAAGGCAAGGCAAAACATCTCAGTGAGTAGCAGGTGAAATCTGAAAATACTACGCAGTTCAAAGAGATTAAAAAAGAGTGGAATCTCAATTGGTATCCAAGATAATATGTTAGCACCATTATCTCCCATTTATTTGGTTAAAGTGGGCTTAATGAGATGAGTGAGTGGGTTTTGTTGAGATGGGTGATTCAATGAGTTGAGTCATTTGAAATGAGTTGGTTGAGTTTAAATGAGTGAGACGGTTGAGGTAAACCAAGAAATTCGATTGATCTAACAAAGGTTAGAGATATCATATTTCAAGATCTCACATCTCTTAGGTAGGTAAAGGTAAATATTTTAATCTCACAACACATTGTGTGGGATAGAGGATGCAAGCATCAAGAGGTTTGAACATCGTGAACAAAAATTATGAAAGCCTAAGGAGAAAAAGAGTGATCCTCAATATCATTGTGAGATAATTAATGCATCATCATGTGTGATGCCCGTGTTAATCTTAATAAGGTATCATAAAAGTTTTTGTAAACACTCATTCAAAAAATTGAGGTGTTTGTACATCTGACATGAGGAGAATATTGTGACCACCATGTCTCTGATCTAGAAGTTCTACATCACAGGGAGCTTCTTAAACATATCAGTTCATTCCTTTCCCTTCCCCTCTTCTCTCCCTTTGTTCTAATTCTTCATTGTACACAATCATGGTATTTTCTCCTATTTTTTAAAGTGAAAATCATTGCAATTTGTAAAAGTGTTCTCTAAAAATAAGAGAGATACTTAATTTTTCCTTTCTATGGGCTATTGAAATGTCACAAGTAGAATAGGAACATGAAGAGTCATTGATGGGTAGGTGAAAGGTCAATTCAAAATGCTATAAATTAGAATGTATTCTCCATTTCAAAGGATCCTCCATTTTAGCTCTTGGTAGAAATTATGAATTATGGTTTCGATGTTGAATGTTTTATCACCAACACAAGGAATAAAATATACATTATTCCATTGCATTGCTCATGTTTTCCTCTACTCTCTCTTTTCTGCAACTTTTCGAGTATGGTTATCAAGAAGGAAATTTGTGTCCTTGATGAATGAATCTAAAGAACTGTGTGTTTGGATTTTTTAGTCTCAATAGGTGCTTCATTGTTTATTTACTCTAATTGAATGTTGAACTACTCTAGTTATTGGGTGTGAAATCTGTAATTGGCTACTCACAACAATAACCTCCCCTTTCCTAAATTATCTCCTTTATCTATAATCACTGCGATTTCCTATCTTATACCCCCATAAAATCACTTTTCCATAGGTTCAGTGACATGTTTCTATTTTATCCACAACCTATTGGGCCACCCCAAAATAATAGATAGGATTAGAATAATTTACATTCAATAATGTGAGCCTCCCCATACACAATAAGTAGGGGCGCAGCCCCATAAGTGTTGGTGGAAACACATACTTTGTGATACGAAAAATTATTTCACCAATATGTGTCATCCTAGAAGCTACCTTATTTATAAAACTCTATCTTAGAATTAAATCCATGTGGTGACTAATGTCTCTTATAGGTGGTAACCCTTTAAGTAACTCACAACATACTTCTGAAAATTCTGCCAATATTATTTTCACTTGTTGTGGCATTGTTTTCTCTTCTTTATAATCCCTTTCCATGATTTCATTTTTTTGTCATCACTATGAGCATAAAACATGCTCCATCTTTCTTCACTTCACTCATGAACTAATTAGTGGGAGAAATAACACTATTGGTGTTACTTCTTTCTTCTCAAGTAATGGGTTCAAAGTATACTTCCTTCCATCTTTTTCCACCATGTATGTTTTTGTGCAATAATCATATTATGCATTACATTAAATATTCCAAGGCCTACCAAGTATTACATGTCATGCATTTTGTAGGCATGATTCCACACATCACCATGTCATCATATTTCCTAATATAGAATTAACCAAACATTTTTCTTTCACAAAAATCTGATGTCCATTTTAAAATGATGAAACCTTGTATGGATTTGGATGTTTCATCATATTCAATTTCAACTTATCCACCATCTCTTCTACCACCTAGAATTATTAGTGCATTTATTATCCACTATCACCTTGCATATTTTTCCTTCTACTTTTACATTTTTTCTTTAAAAGAATCTTATTTTCTTAGGTCCACACTCTTGTTTTTATGGTTTCAATAGAATGAGCTTGAACATCAGTGTTTCTCACAATTTTGGTATTTATTTATGACTTAAAAATCCATACTAATCTCCTTATGTAATTTATTCACTTTACTTATCGCCATTCTAGGTGTGTAGGCACTCATATGATATAATATGTCATGTTTCTCCGGACGTATAATATGTGCCACTACATATGTGACCTCTTCTAATTCCCTTGGATGTGTTTCCACATCCTCAACATGTTCCTTAATTTTAGGGTGTTGAATATTACTCACCTTCATCTTACACAAAATTGTCTCTACCCTTACTTCGTTCACGACTTTTCATGACCTTTCCTTTTCTATGAATAACACTTTGTTTTTTTCATTCCAATTTCCCCTCTTCCTTTAGAGTATATTGATAAGATTATTCCATGGAGTGGACTTACAACATACTAAAATAATCTTGATTCATGATTCACAATATAGTCATATACTTGGCTATATTCTCCACATCATCATCTAAATGTTATACGCTAATGGTGAGTCAGTAAAGTTCTTAGTTTATTCTTTCACACTAAGATCTCTCTATTACAAATGTTGTAATATTATAAACAATTTGAGTTAGTAGTGTATGGGAAGAAACTTATTCTTGATATTTTCCACAATCCTATCATGTGGCTTGATATTTTTATTTCCATGATACATTCAGTTAGTTTAGATATGTTCCCACTAAACAGATGTATGACCCTTCAACTTCATACATGCAAACATAAATTTCTTTGGATATTTTGTATCTTCATACTCAAACTATTTCTATAGATATTTTATCCAATCCATGAGATCTACTAATTCCAAATAACTAAAATAGAAAGAGGTATCCATTCTAGATTTATGCTCTAGTTTATGAATTGTGGGAGCAAGTATCTCTTTTTTACCATCTTGCAATTCCTTTTATTATGCATTTGTATTATTATTCATATTTTCATTTTTATGCTATTATTCCTATTGTGTGATCCCACCTTTATCATCAATATGGTCTTCCACAATAACAGTTATGTGTTATACAACTTCCATGACCTCCAAGTGAGGATACATTATTCACATCATATTGGCTAAGTATTCAAATCTTGCACCCTAATTTTGTCATCTTACATTGAAATTACTTATGTGATTTTTTAATTTTCTTTTCCCTAAAAATCACAACCGCAATATCCAAAATATTTTACCCAAAAATCGTTTTTTCATAATATTACTATAATGACCTTCTACCAATAACTTACACTACAAAAATATACAAAGCTTATTGTGCCTCTCACTCACACCTTATACCCAATAGTTACTCACTTGAAGATGTCTGTAATGATTTTCTACCCACTCTCGTACTATGAAAAACCATAAATATATATTTCTCCTATACCTCAAATAAAATAAATCCTATATTATAATAGCAAATGATGTAAATGGGGTCGGATTGCTTAATGAAGAGCTACATTGAATCTCATAACCCTCATAATATAGCCATAAAATTACAAAAAATAAAACATTCATCGATACAAATATCAAATGAACATAGATTTAAACAAAAAAAATATTTTGTATATAATATTTATAGATTTAACACCATCATACTTATCACAATTGATATAGCCTCATACAACATAAGTCATATAATTATCTCATATAATATGATATATTATACATGAACTATATTTACCTACTCATGTCATATATCACTTCATTGCAATACTATCTGCTTACTAACCTATTTTTTCATAGTGAAATTTAGGATCACATCCATGTCCCACCTTTAAGTAACCTACTATAGAGTTCCCAAAACTTGAACTAATTTCCTAAAGAAATAAGGATCTACTTATACAATCATCCATACTACCTAGGACACATAAAGTTGAGGAATTCAAATGCAAGGACAAAAGGACCAAAAAATAAAGTCAAATGGAAACCATTTGACCTTATCTAAAACTTACACATCTAAAAATTTAACTATTCCAAATTCATGGCTTAAATAAAATTGTGCAGATAATGTTTTGTATTGGATAATTGTGCAATAACCCAAAAATTGTAAAAATAAACTATACACTTAAAAATCAATTCATAATGGACTAAAACATACAAAAGAATGTAAAATAATACTCTATTCCATGCCATCATACATTAATTAAATACGTGACTAAAAAATTATCCACAAAATTCAAATATAAGTAACTTAAAAGGTTTAACCATTTTTATTTGATAAAATATTTAATGTGAACCCATATGTTTCTTTTTAACCTGTTGTCACCCTCAAAATTCCCCTCATTTTTCAAGTCAAGTTTCAAAATTTTTGAGTTGGTGCATGTTATCCCAATTTTTCCCCTCGGAAAAATTGATCAAACATGACCCCGCACAGAAGAAAATTAGAAGGAATGGTTCATTCATGTGAGCCCACATTCCTAATACAACAATAAAGGGGTAAGGTCGGCGAAGGAGATCATAGTGCATAGGAGAAGATTGAAGAAAGGGCTAGAAGTTTTCATACTTCGCATGCAGGCCCAAATCGGTTAAGTATAAAAGTACCAGTGGATGGTGCCATGTGTCTCATCAGCACATCTTCAAAAGGTGCAGCCCAAAGAGAGACCCCAAACTTGCGCCAGCCCTCCACGTGTCCAAGGTTTGGAAAAGGCTGTTTAATCGACTAAGTACAAGAGGTTTGGCGGAAGGCTCCATATGTCCAATCGGCATGACTTCAGAAGTGAGACCCAAGGGACAGACCTCAAATGAGTGCTAGCCCTCCACGTGGTCAAATCCTAAAAAATTTAAATCAACCGTTGAAAATTCTAAGGACTGACAAAAGTCTCCACTTGTCTCTTTGGCGTAACTTCAGAGTTAAAATCCAGAGCGAGTCCCCAAACGAGTGTAGGCTCACCACGTGGCCAGAGTTTGAAATGGTTTCACCAGCTGTTGAAAATTCCAAACTTGAGACAGACCAGTAGATGGTGTCACATTTCACATCGGCGCACCTTCAAGGGTCAAAGCCAAAGGTAGTTTCCCAAACGAGTGCCAACTCTCCACATGTCTAGTGTCCCACAGAAGTCAAAAGGGGTAGAACCGGCCATTGAATTAGTCAAGGAAAGGTGAACCAGCGGAAAGCCCCATGTGTCCCTTAGGTGTTCTTTTAGGAGGAAAATCCAAAAGTAGGTCCCGAATGTGTGCCAGCTCTCCACGTGTCCAATCAGTGTACCTCCGAAGGACAGGTCCAAATAGAGTCTCCAAATGAGCGGGAAGCCTCTACTGTCCCGAGTCAGACATAAAGACTTTTCCAAATAGAGGGACTTAGTCAAAATACAAAAATACATAACATACTCGCAAAAGGACACGTGGCTATGTTTCAAGCGGTGGCAGAAAGGTAGACCCTTTTTTTGTTTTGATGCTTTGAAAAGTCAAAAGAATAGAGGTGGGTTGTTGAGACACTTTAGGAATTTTACCTTTGTTTCCAAAAGGGCTTAAAGTTATAAAGTGACCCACGACCCCGCTCATGCCAAGGGATAAAGTCAAATATTAAGCCTGCATCGAAAGTCAAAGAGAGAGGGCGGGTTGGTGAAGCACTTTGAGTTTTTGAGCCTTTGTTGAAAAGAGTTAAAGTTATAAAGTGATCCGCAACTCCATCCCCACTCAAGTAAATCCACGTGTCAGGCTTATATCAGAAGTGGACTGGTGGACCAAAATGTTGAAAATGCATAATCTCTATAAAAATCATAAAATGCAAAAGGCAGCCACAGGCTCGCTTCAACAAATCTCTCCCACGTGGACAACTCAAATTCAAAGTTTTCAGAAGCAGAATGAATGGTTGTAATGTGATGCATTTGGTTTTACTGCAAGGCATGGAAATGGTTGAGGCATTAGAGAAGTTCAGACGTTAGTTTCATCATTTTTGTAACCAAATGTAACCATATTTTGAATCTATTTAGCGGGTTCTATACGCCATTGTTCAGGTTGGATCCTAGTAATCTGTAGATGTAATAGATTTGGAGGTAATCACTATAGAAGTTTTTCCATTTCTTCCTCTGTTATTCCTTCTTTCCTTTCTCAAATTTTTGAATCATCCATATTTTATGATAAGAAACTTTTTGTTCTTGTTTATGGGATTTCTGGAATTTTGTGTCTATGGAATTATATTTGTTATGAAAGTAAATGATTCTATTCTATATCTCCCTTGCTGAATACGTATAAGGTTATACTCTACTATCTATATTTCCATAAAGTATTGTTATGTTATTCATCTCTCATCTCCTTAGTTATTTTATTCTTTTGGACATGAAACATTTCAAAGTATTAGGAATCCACACTTTGAAAGTTATACATTTGTATATAATTTTTGCTTCTAGATTTCAATAAGGGAACCTCTCCCATTAAAGAGGAGGGACTTGTTATCCCCTGACTATGGTTTGTAAAGTACCATTTAAAAACCCAATAGTTTTTGGAAACTCCATTGGGGATTTCATTTCAAATGGATCCCTTTCTAAAACAACAATTTCAAGATCATTTTTGATCTAGTGACTCTAAGATATACTCGTGGTTAAAAGGCTCTCGGAATAGAAGATTCCCATTTTCAAATTTTTGAACAACAAAAATTATCTCTTCTTTCAGCAAGAATGAAGAAAGTAACTCATTATACAAGCACACCTCCTGTTAAAGACAAACATTACAAGAATAACATTCCTCAAGAACAACTCAGTACTAATCTTTGTACTTTGTTACTTGTTGACGTTTCAATTCCCCTTCAGTCAATTATTCCAAAGATGGCAGCCCCTTTACCTTGGGGACAACAGGTTGGACCTCTTGCTCTTCCTCAGCCATTGCATGAGTTACCTTGGGGTAATAGGAAAAGTTTTCCCAAATTTCAAGGTGATGGGTAGGTTCATCCAGATGAACACATTGCAGCCTTCATTATTGCATGTGGGATTCTTGGGGTTGAACATGAAGATGTCTCTATCAAAATTTTTGTGGAGACATTGCAAGATAATGTTGCTGATTGGTTTTATCATCTTCCTGTTGGGTCGATCACTAATTAGAATACCGTGACAACTTAGTTTGAGAAACGTTTCAAACATGTTGAAGATGTGCATGTTCTATTAGCTCAAATATCTCATATCAAGAAGGAACCATTTGAGCCCATGAGAGAATTTGTGGCCAAATTCAACAAGATCATTCATAAAATTCCAAAGAACACTTATCCTGTAGATCAAATCCAAAATTGCTTCTTCCTTAATGCCCAATTACCCAAAGTGAGTTATGCACTAAGGAGAGCTAACCTTTCAACTCTAGAGGTTGATCAATGGTTAGGTATCAATGTTGAGGATGATTTAATCATGTATGGTAAACTGAAAAGAGAATCCTCCAAATCTAAAGCATCTTCTTCTTCCTCTTCCCCTAGAGACAATTTTGATCAGTTTGTACAGAAGCTTACAAATGATCTCATTGCTATCAAGAAACAATTGGCTCAACATACTCCTTACTAAGATATTCCAAGGAAGAATTTTTAGCCCAGGAACTATTTGCCTTCTTCTCAGACCAGATTGGATATTGAATTCCCACCCATCAAGGTTCCAGTCAATGCAACTTGTGAAGTTTAGGAACCTGATGATGAGGATTTTAATGAACTCAATGAAGAACTAGAAGAAGAGGTTGATGAAGAAATGGAGGAGCTTTGTGTATCTCAAGTTCATTTCCTCACCACTGAAGGTATGGATGATGAAGATGAATATGATGAAAGAGTGGAAGATATGAATAGTGAGTCATATGTTGTTATGACTCGGGAGAAAATGAACAAAAAATAAAAAGTGATGTAGCCTGCTAGGAAGTCCAAGGATTTTCCTATAACTATTCTAGTTGTTGCAAGAATAGGAGCTCCTATTCCCATTACCTCCACACAAAAGGTGAGTAATGTTAATCCTCCATCTTCTACTTCTATTTCCAAAACTTCTTGTCCTTCAAATCCTAAAATTGATAAATCAAAAGTCTCTCAAGTTCCTAGCAATGATTCCCCATCCACCTCTGGATCTTTTGATATCATTGATCACCTCAAAAAGACTAAAATCCAAATTTCAGAGGAAATTTTTACCAAACCCATCCAAAAGCTTTTGCTAAAATGGTAAACTTTTTCAATTGCAAATCTAAAGCATCATCCAATACTTCTAAAGCTATTTTTCCCACTCCCTCTTCCTCACCTCAACCAAGCCTTGTGGCTGCAGTCACTTCCCCTAATGAGAAAATTGAACCATTCTATGTGACTCATCTCATAGATGGCCATAAACTTAGTAACTATGTCATATACTGAGGTGCATCAAAAAATGTACTTCCTAAAAAAGTAGTTCATGCTTTAGGCCTGACTCTAACATGTGCCTTTGGTTCTTTCTATTCCACGGAGAGTAGAAAAGTGCCCTTGGTTGGAAGAATTAAAAATGCACAAGTATCTTTTGCTACTTTTCCAGAGAAAAGGGTCTTAGCCACTATTTTGGTTGCCAATATTCCTCCCTCATACGAGATGTTGTTGAGTAGAAATTTCTGTAAGGAGGTAGGAGGTGAAATTTAGATGGATTGGTCACACGCTTTGATCTTGGTCAATGGAAAAATGAAGAAGCTACTACCTGAGAAACATACTGAATATATTGTGCAAAAGACTGAAAATCCAAAAGCACATATACGCTATGAAGATATAGGGCATGGTAACTATATGATCATGTCACAAGATGAGGAAAAACTTCCTAAGGGGGTGATTCATGATCCTAATGGAATTTGGGCTCTGGAATTTGATGGAAGTAACTCTTCAGCTAGTTTTGGGGCTGGTGCAGTGCTAATCTCTCCAAAAGGGAAGATTCATCCTTTTTCATTCAAGATTTGTTTTGAAAATACAAATAATATAGCTGAATATGAGGCACTCATACTTGGATTGAACATGGCAAGATAAATGGGAGTGAAGAGTCTCTGTGCTCGTGGTGATGCAGAGATGATTTTGAAACAAGTCAGAGATCTTTTTCAAGTGAAGAACATGAGATTAAAGCATTATAGAAATATTGTCTAGGATTCCATTGAGTTTCTTGATGCTTTCTCCATTGAAGTTGTGCCAAGAGAGAAAAATACAGAAGATAATTTTCTAGTTGTCTCAGGATCTCTGTTGATTCCTCACCCAGATTTCAATTAGGAGAAATTTACCATTGAATTGATTCATGGGCCCAATGTACCAGATAATGCAAGAAATTGGAAGGTTTTTAATGATGATCAACATTTTATCTCTTTCTTGGAGCTTAAGGATAACTTCAACCAATTATATTTTGAAGGAAGTGAGACTTTTCCTAGAGTGTGTATCCTCTAATGAAGGATATATCAAGGAAGAGATGGATCAAGATGGTTGCATCAAATTGAAAGGTAACAGAAGCCCTAAAGGGCTGGTGAGTTTGGGATATCTATTTGATAAGAATGATAGGTACATTAAGTCTAAAGCTTCCCAAGGAGCTTGGCAGTCTACTGAATGTGAAAAGATTAATATTGGGAGTCTTGATGAACCCAAGATGGTGAATATTGGAAAATGTTGCACTCAAGAAGAAAAGAAGAAAGAAATAAATATGTTAACAAATTATTTTGATTTTCTTTCCTATTCATATGATGATCTCAAGGCTTTCCAGCCAAAGGAGATGCAACATTTTATCCCTTTGAAACCTAGGATCAAACCTTTCAAGAAGAAACAAAGGAAATACAATCTTAAGGTTGTTGGCACTATTTTTTCAAGAGATCCAGAAGTTACTAAAGGAAAATATTATTTTCCCTATACATCATTCAACATGGATTGCCAACATTGTTCGTGTCAGGAATAAGAATGGTGAGATTAAAATCTATGTGGATTTTAGGGATTTGAATCAGGCCTCTCTGAAATACAACTATCCTCTCCCCATGATGGATCAAGTTTTTCAAGATGTCACAGGCTCTAAGATGTTGTCTATTCTTGATGGATTCTCTAGATACAATCAAGTGGAAGTCAGTACCCCAGATCAATACAAAACTACTTTTATTACTCCTTGGGGCACCTTTTCCTACAAGAGGATGTCTTTTGGTCTTATCAATGTTGGTACCACCTTCTAGAGGGAAATGGATTTAGCTTTTGGTAGTCTAAAGGTAAAGTGTATTGTTGTGTACCTTGATGATTTGACTTCTTTCTCCAAAACAAGGGCGGATCACTTTCAGCATCTTGAATCATTCCTCTCGAAATGAAGAGAACATGGAGTTTCTCTCAATTCTAAGAAGTCTATATTTTATGTTACTGAAGGAAAGTTGTTAGGGCATATTGTCTCCAAAGAAGGAATAAATATAGATCTAGATAGAGTTCAATAAATCTAGCATATTCCTCTCCATACAAGTAAAAAGGGTGTTCACTCTTTCTTTGGTAAGATAAACTTCCTAAGGAGATTCATTCCTGATTTTACAGAACTGACTATGAGCATTGCTCACATGACCAAAGGAAAGAAAAAATTTGGTTGGACTTCTAAAGGTAAAGAATCATTTGAAGGTATCAAGAAATCCATTGCTAAAACTCCCACCTTAGCATGTCCTAATTTCAGCAAGGATTTTATCATCTATTGCTATGCTACGGAGATACACATACCTTAAGGGATTCAAACATGTACACTCAACGAACATAATACTAAGAGCATGAAATCCCACATAAGAAAAATCATCATGAACCAACAAAACTATGAACAAGAACATAAGATGACATACCTTGAACTTATTGAGGATGCACACTTTGACTTATAAAAATTCCCCTCTTTTGAATGCTTCATATGCATTGATATACCTCCAAGAAGCATAATGAAGGTATATATGCTCCATGATGACCTAAAAGAAGGTCTTGAGGAGGTCTCAAGCCTTCTTAGGCACCTGTAGTACTCCTTCATCATCTCTCTTATGATATGATCCCTGAGAATCACCTCTTATTTCATTTACATGTTCTCTTTATGAGACACCATGGTATCTTCTAAGTTCTCAAGTCCTTCTAGGATCATTGTCATTAACTCTAGGTATTTGAAATCCATAGGCTTGCACTCTAGGACCTGAATAACCATTTTTTTGACTTAAATACCCTTTATAAGACTCCCTTACAACATGACCACCTTGGTTACAACTAAAACATACCACTGTACTTATTTTCTTGAAGTCATCAACATGACTAGATGCAACATCCAAACAAGAACTAGCAATATTGCCTATCTCATTGCAATTGTAGCATATAAGATCTTTAGGATGATCATTTCTACTTTATTTTCATAGCTGATAATCTATAGAAGGAATTATACACTCCTTATACCTATGACCAAATGCATTACATGTATAACAATAACCATTAAAAGACCTTTCATACCTTGAGGTATTAGGTTGCCTAATTTTTTTGATTTTCTCAATGTCCTTGATGTGTATATCCTTCTTTCCTTCCATGGTGCGTGGTTCTCCTACCTCTTTACATGAAAATATGTATTCTTTCTTCAAATTTTTTTATTTGAATTCATATTTGAAACCTAAACCAGCCTTGTTACCTACAACCTCTTCAATGCTAAATAGATCATCAAGAGCTTTAGTAATTTCTTAAAAAAATGATAGGTTTTTAACTTACAACATATGAGGTCTCCTTCTTGAGAACTATCACCTCTTCCTATTTGGATTAAAAATGAAGAGTCATGTTACTAATTTTCTACTCTATCCTTCTCACTGATTCCTTAAGTTTTTTAGAAATGGCCCAATGTTTGCCTTCAAGATCTTGTATCATTGTTTTATACTCTTTGACTTCTGAAGTCAATTTCTTCTTGTTATTTTCAGCATGTTCTAATTATGATTGGATACATGCCAACTCAAACCTTAAACCATAATATTCTCCTTCTTCTTATTTTTAAGGATCAAGTAAAATATCACCCCAAAAATTGGAGCCACCACTAAAAGATCTCATAGCTTCCTTTCTCATTGTTGGTCCAAAAATCTGTCACTTGGGTAGATCTATGGATAAACGAGCCAACAGTGTGCAGGGCATAGCCCCTCTTTGAGTCAGCAAAGTGAAACTGGTTTATTGCTATTCTACTAGTAGGAATCTGTGCAAGTCTCACAAATTCTGCCTTCGGGGGTTTGGGATTTCATCCCAGTAGGGGTGTTTCCGACTGTGAAAAGAAAGGAAAGGAAGAGGGGATGAAGAAAGAGCGGGTCTGAAGGGAGAAAAGAAATGAACTCCAAAGCAGAAAGGTTAGAAGGTTTATGTTTTGGGATTGGTAGTAAACAGAGCCAAACCTACTTGCATAAACGAACAAAGCAATACTGATGATGAATAAATGAGAATAAAACAGAAGAAGATCCAACAGAATAAACACACAGATCTGACGTAAGAAAGATCTAATGCACATAACACACGTATTCAGCACAAAGTCTAAATATTGTATTAATAATCCTTCTATTAAAAAAAGCTCAAATTCTTTTCTCCTTACTCCTATTTTTCATCTGAAAGATATTCACCCATGCCCAATACAACAAGTATTGGGGTATTTATAGAAGAAGGAGAGAGAAGAAGGCAAAAAGGAGCCAACCACTTATTTACAAAGATATTTACAAAATATCTAAAAGTCATGTTGACTTTTGACAACTTGATGGATGACATCATCCCATGATGCAACATGGATGATGCCATTATTTGTGTCAACATACTCCAGATATTCCCAAAAATAAAGTCGAAGAAGAGAGAGAGAGAGAGAGAGAGAGAAGAAGAAGAAGGAGAAGAAGCTACCCGTCATCGTCATCCTGCAGCTGAAAGGGAGTGGACTACTTTTGTTGTTGCTCAGGTGATGAGATATGGAATTGGGAGCGGTATTCCATAAACTTATTGATCATGGGCCCTAGTTGATCCTAGGAAGGATCCTTGTGCCGCTCACTGATCACCTCACAAGTCTCCCACTCATCTATGAGTTTCTTGGGGAGTTTGGAATAGTCTTTTTCCACTTCAATGAGTAACCCAATGAAGTCCCAACAGGCCAGCAGGTTGTTGATAGACTCTGCGTCAAAAGTGACCTCTGGCCCCATCCCTTGAGAAACGATCTCCTTGAAGATCTGGATGGTTTCATCAGATTTTCTTAAAGTGAAGGAAGGAGTAAGAAACCCTGGTGACATGTTGAGAACGATCCGTTCCATTTGGTGCATCGTGTCCAGGGCTTCTTCCTTCACCTTGTCGATCTTTTCTAGGACAAATTCTAGCTGATCCACCTGATAATCCAGAGTGGACATGATTTTGTTGAGGGCCCTGGGATGGCCGAAGACGCTGAACTTGACCAGATCTTCGACTGAATAGTCGAACATTTGTTGAAAGGTCTCGTGCTACAGTCTAGCATGTTCCAGCTCTTTTGATATGGGTCTCGCTAATGCTTGGAGCTCTTTGTTTTCCTTTTTGATGTTCAAATACAAGTCAGAGAGCTTCGCGATTACTTTTTCACTGTCTTTGAGGATTTGGCTCCTCCAAGCAGAAACAGCCATACCCTGCTCACCGATCTTTGCATAGTCATTAATTTTCTCCTGGTTCAGAAGCTCAGAAGTCTCGGCGGCAGTTGTGGGAGGTGCACTTCTCATTTTCTGTAAGGATTGGAGCAGATATTTATTTTGCTCTTTCAGTTGCCTTTTCTCCTCTTTTGTTTCCTGAAGCTTCTTGCAGAGGGCGTCAACTGCAGAAAGGGCCTCCCTCTGAAGACTTTCAGAAGACATCCCCATTGTGAATTGGGTCACAGTATAATCTGTTAGAGACAGATCCTTTTTCTCCTTTAGAGGATTGGGGTATGCGATCTCCATTACCCTCTCTCCCGAAGCACTTTGAGAGAATCGTGTGACGGGCTTCTGCTTCTTTGCCCCCTTAGATGGGATTACAAAAAATTCCATCGGAGCGATGGGAACTTTCCTTTTTTGCTGACTTAACTGCTGAGAGATCCAGGCTGGACTTATGGGAGAAGGGCCAGAAACAGAGAAGGGGGCAGCTACAGTAGAAGAAGGGAAAAACGTGGAGACACGTGGCGGTGGCATGGAGAGAACAGCCAAAGAAGTGCCCATGGGAGGAAGGGATACTGCAGCTGAGGAAGACATAGGAAGGGAAGGGAGCTCAGAGATGAGGGAAGAAATGGAGGGCGAAAGATCTGCAAGGGAAGAGAAGATGGACGAAGAAGCTGGAGGAATAGTAGAAGAAGGGGGAGAGGACATGACCAAAGGGATGGTCGCTTGAGTCACTCAAGGAGGGGAAGGAAGGGAAGAAGAAGGGACAGAAGGGACCTCAGTTATTGTAGAAATGCCGACATCCTAAGTGGATGGGCCTATTGGAACATCCTCTTCTGCTTCTTTCTCTGGCGTAACCAGAGTTATGACCTGTTCGGGTGCCGCGGAAGGAGGAATCTCAGGAGCTTCTTTTTGAGTGGTGCTGGATTCACCCTCTATGCCTTTGCCCTTGCCTTTAGGCTGTTGTTTAGATCAGGGAGGTGCGTTACCCAATGGGGAGGTTGTGAAATCAACCCCGAGGTAGATTAATCCGTTCATCCGGCACCAATGCTCTGTTCTACGCAGAGTCTCCTTGACCCTCTCCTCAATCGTCTGAGGTGCCTTAGTTCTATCAATGGTTGGAAAAGGCCAATTGTCCCCATTTGTGTTAGTATATACTTGGTCTACTTCATCCTCCATAGTTTGGAAGCCTTTGGGGATAATTGCTACCCCGTATTGGATGATTTCTGCCAAGGCTAAGCGAGAATGGTCCTTTCTCCTGAGCTCAACCTCATGAATGACGTTGATGTAGATGTCTTCGATCTAAGGGATGTGGATTGGATCTAGCTTAGCCCTTGGCAGACAACTCCTTGGGTCAAAGGTAGGCCTAGCCGGGAAATCATGTTTCAAATTAAGCAGCTCCAGCTCTGCGAACATGTCCTTTGCCTTGTGATGGGTAAGGCATGTATATCTACCCACTGTGAGGGGGAAAGGAGTTCCACCCTTCTTTATTTTGAGGCACTTCTCATGATAGGTGATCAGCTGCCTTGACAGCTCTAGCAGAATCAGCTTGGGTCCAGCATACCTCGGCAGTCTAGTTGGCTTTCCTAAGAAGTTGGCTGCCCTCAGATAGGTGAACGTGGGAAATTAGGTGAACAGGGCCCCCCATTTCTCAGTGGCTGCCACTATGCTCTTGGTCGTGCGACCGTAAGTCATATTTGGCCTCAACAGGCAGATGATGTGGTAGAAAAACACATTGTTGATCTTTGTGAATTGAGGGATGCTATTTTCCAGCCTCAACTCTGGGTAGTATTCATATATTTTGACCTGAGGCCAAACCCCACTCCACATCAGGCCTGGGTAGTCTCTTTCTGATGCTGCAGCGTAAACAACATAGGAATTCATGTAGAATCTCCTTGTTGTATTGAATTGTTGAAGCTATTCAGAGATTGTGCTGCTTATAATCTCTGCCCATTGGAAGCACTGATCGGGCATATTCTTATTCATGGTCTCTAAGTACCGCAACATCCATTTATGGAAAAAGTGGGTGTCAGGAAGCCCAAAGACCCTGCTCAGGAAAGTGATGGTGTCACTGAGCTCCTCCGAAAAATCACTTCGGTGAATGATTTGTGGCCATCGGGTCACTACCTTTTTGTTTTTCAAATAGACCTCGTTCATCAGCTGCATGCACTGATCTTCGTTGTCGTCCCAGGCCTTAATGCAATCCTCTCAGTTGATGGCCACAAAGTGCCAATGATGAGGAATGCCGAGTATTATTTCAAAGTGGCGGGTAGTGAGGTTAATGACGACCTCGCCCTTGTCATTTACGACACACCTTGTGTCCTTGTTGTAGCACCGGGCAACCACCATCATGAATTCATTGTTGACGGCGCTGACTGGGATTCCTCCAGCAAAGTGTAGGGCACTGCCCATCAGTTTTTCCATCCATGGACTTCTTGTTACCTTCTGAGTTCTAACCCAGAATTCCTCCATATCAATGTGACCCAACTCTGAGTCTCTGATGTCCAGGTCGCATTCGGCCTGGGAGTCAGGCATCCTGACCCTCTGATATTTATATTTCATCTCTTCTTCTGTAAGTTTGGCCTTGCCTTTGGATTTGGTAGGTCTCTTTCTTGATGTAGACATATGTTCTTCTGAGCTTAGTTTCTGATCTACACGAACAAGAAGTGAGACCCAATGTAAAAAGGTTGTATTAGCCATTTGATCTTCCATTAAAGTGTTGACAGAAGAAAGAGTTAGTTATTTTGAGGCTCAGGGCACAGGGTGCATGAAAGCTGCAGCTTACAAGGCCAAAATGGTAAGGCACACAGGAAAAAGGTGTTGCAGGGGATAAATCAGTGCCAAAGGCGCATGGCACATAGATACTGCAGGGTATATTTTGCAAAGGGCGCATGGAGATTTGGTGTTACATAGGGACAGGATGCGCCAAAGGCGCATGTATTTTTCATGTTGCGTGCAAAATTGGTGCACCAAAGGTGCATGTATTGTTTACGTAACATTAACTTTTCGTGCGCCAAAGGTAACTTGGCGTGGCGCACAGAGGGTCTACACAACATGATGTTGCTGTAATGGGGAATGCACCCGCGCCTTCGATAGTTTTGCACTTGGCACAGATATACACTGATGTTACACAGGTGCAGGGTGCGCCCAAGAGGCGCATGTTTAATTAATGTAACAAATAAGGTTGGTGCACCAAAGAGGGCGCAAGGCTAGCGCTTGCAGCATGCAAAGGAGGTGCACCTTGAGGGCACAAATGTTCTTGATGTAACAGGCATAATGGGTGTGCCAATGGCGCAGGTTTTGATCATGTTGCAGGGGTGACAGATGCGCCAAGGGAAAAGGAAATATACACTCTCTTAGAGCTTTAATTATTCTCAGAGGGGTTTTTCATATGGTTTAGCTTCTCTTTTCTTTTTTGCAGGGTCATTTTTGTAATGAAACGACTTAAAAGCGGTTCAAACCATGAATTTAGAATAGCTTCCTCTACCAGCAGATCTGGAAAGAGGGGGAGGAATATGTGGAAAGACAGCAGGGGGGAGCTAGTTTAATATTTCATTCTTTCCAATCCAAAACCAGACTAACAAGCAAACAAAGAACCAAAAACGCAAAACACATGAAAGAGATAAGTACCTCTTACCCGGATAAATAGCGAAGAATGTGCAAACGGGTCCACTACATGTTTGAAAATGATAGGGTAGGCGCGCTGACAGGCTCAGAGAATATAATAAGAAAAACGTGATTGCTCTGGTGATAATGACAATGCAAACGCGCCTATATATAGGCGGGAAGGCAATAAATGCACCAAAGGATTTAAAGGGGGTGCACCAAAAGGAGATGCAACAGAGTAATTTCATGCACCCAGCCAAAAGACCAAAAAAGACTAAGTTCGGAAAACCAAATTTCTCGGAAAAGGGATTTTGCAACGTTCTGAACGCAAGGGATCCCTGACGAGGGATCGGAACAAAATTTTCGGTATGGTTATCGGTAAAATTTCCCTTGTCAATTTTACAGAATAACAGTCATGAACAAGAACTCATATCCTACATCATTGTGATCATATTCAATCTCTGAATCAGACCTATCAAATTCACTACTTGCATCAAAGGAAGAATCCTTTTTCTTAGTATAGAGAATCTTATTTTTCTTCTTCATGAATTAATTCTTCTTGAACTCTTTCTTCTTCTTATAAAACTTCTAATTTTTCTTCTCATGATCACTATCATATTCATAATTTATTTTCTTATCATGTCTATGAGGAAACTTAGCAACAAAATGACCTAATTTACCACATGTAAAACATTTCAAATGAAGTTTACCCTTGTACTTACTAGTTCTAATTTTCATTATTCTAGAAACCATGACAAGTATCTCTTCATCATCAAGATCTAATGTGGTATCTTCAGATTTAACATTTTTTTCCTTAGCCATCTTCTCCATTTTCAAAACTATCTCCTTCTTATCAGGTTTAAAATCAATTATCCTTGTCTCATAGGCTATCAAAATTCCATGTAGATCATCCATCTTAAACTAAGTCAAATCCTTAGCTTCTTTTAAGGAAGACACTATGGAGTCATTTTTAGGATTTAAAGATCTCAACACCTTTTAAACAACTACTTATTCTTTCACTTTTTCTCCTAACCCTTTCATGTTCTTAACAACCTTGTCAACTCTAAGAATATATGTTGTAATATATTCATCATCATTCATCTTAAGCGACTCAAACTGATTTATGAAAGTTTGAATCTTTACAATTATTACCTTTGAATCACCTTCATATAGAACTTATAGTTTGTCCCATGATTCCTTTAATTTTTTACAGTGCATCACTTTTCCCATCTTAGATTCTCCAAGGCCACTTATGATGGCATTAAATCTTTTTAATTTTGGTATATGCATTCTTTTAATCCTCAGTACTTGGAGGAGTGGAAAAAAGAGTATAAAAATGCTCTACAACATCCCAAACATAAAAATATTGAGCCATGATTAATGAATTAATCCTCAAGATCCAAAAACCACAATTCACTCCATCAAATAATGGTTCCTTTTTAATAATTTTACTACTCTTCATATTATGATTTAAGGATCTCCTATCAAGTTGTTAAACTTCTCCAAAAGGACCTACTCTGATGCCAAGTGTTAGAAGAAAAATGGAATGAGGGGGGGGGATTGAATTATTCCTTATAAAACTTTAAATGGGATTTCACATTACTCAAACAACCAAAAATTCACTTACCCAATAATTAATGTGTGCACACCATCAAATATCAAAGATGCAAGAAACCATGAAACATATAATCAACACATGAAAATGAGATATAAGTGGGAAACCCTCAAGGGAAAGAAAACCAATTGAAACTCAATATTTTTATTAATATGTTTCATATTTCGTGAGGCACAAACTCATAGGTATAAGAAATTTACACAACAATAATATTATTCTCATTAATTATTACGAGACATAGTTACATATGTATAGGATAAGATATCCTATTATTAAGGAACCTCTCAAAACTACTTATTCCTTTCTTATATGGTTTTTTAACCAACTCAACAACATATCAAACAATATTCCTAGTATATATCATATAAATTATATTCACCTTTACATTAATGTGAGCACTAAAGTAATTCCTAACATTCCCCCCTTAGTGTGAACATGGGAAAAAACACCATCTTCAACCAAGCATCATGTCACTCTGTAGCCTACACATGGTATTAATCCTCAACACTAACTATGGAAACTACATCATCCATGAATAGGGACCAATCAACCTATTTAGGTGAATACATGAATTAGGACCGTTCAACCAATTCACATCAACCATCAAGTCAATCTGATCAAGAACACTTCCTATTATAGTGTCAATGGTACAAATCTACACATCATCATCATCACAAGGGAATAAAAAATATTGTACAACACATAGGAACAAGGATTCTTGTATATTCTTATTCATCACACACACAAAAAAAGGTGTCACTAAAGTTTTTTGCGTCCTCTAAGGTAGTGAAGAACTCGAGGACACTGATTGTCCTCCTACCTCCATTGCCTCTATCCTCTAATGTGACACTGCTAGCTCAACAGAATGTGAACATGAAGCTCAAATTTACATATTGGACGTCACATTCTAGCGATAATGCATCCATAAGGTAATTGTTTTTCAACAAATTTGACTAGATAATTGTTATCCCAAATTTCCACCTAGAAATTTTGGTCAGAAAAAGCCTTACACATAAAGAAAACATGAAGGGAAATGATTTAAACCCATGAGATCGAGTTCCAGAACTAGGTAAAGTGAAAACAGAGGCCTGAGAAATTCAAATTCGATCCTACACAAGAAGAAATAGAAGAAATGGTTCTTCTAGGAATTTCCATGTCTTAAATATAATTAAAGGGTCGAGGGAGGAATCAACAATGGAATTGTAGGGTCAAAGAAGAAGGGGCAGTTCCGCAAGAAAGGCCAGGAGTAAGAAAGGAAAAATGGCAAGGATCCAAGGTCTTCAAGCTCAAAACCGTTCATGAAATAATCCATAATCGACTAAGTATGGAAGAGCCAGTAGAGGAAACCATGTGTCCTAATGGAGCTCCTCCAAAGGTGAATCCAAAAAGAGAAGCTCAAACAAGTGTCACATCTCCACATGTCTCAGGATGAAACGAAGGTAGGGGTTAATGGTTAAGTAGTGTCAAAAGGTGGAGCTTCGGGGCCGTGGGAGTTTTCTGAGTTTTGCATTTCGCAAAAAGGGGAAAAGGTAAATTACAGACCTGCAAACCTGATTTTTTCTCTAATCTTGCTGCCACATGTCCCATATCAAAAGGGGGACCCATTTTCAAACTATTTTCCCTGTCCATTTGTACGGATCCGATAAAAAATTCAAAGGGGCATATCTTTTGACTCAGGGCTCAAAATATTGAAAATCTGACACCATTAGAAAGATCTCGGCCTCACCTACACCACGTAGGTCTGAAAATTTAATTTTTGCGGAGGTTAGGTGAATAAAAATGGAGGAAACGTCTTCTGGCCTTCAATGCAGGATCCATCTGTCTCAACAACCAGATCAGATTCAATCTGTTTCCACCTTTTCCATTTCCTTCAAGGTGCCGAACCAAGGATCAATGCAGTAAAGAAGGATTTTGGGGAAGATTTTATTAGAAGCATTAATAGTAGTGGTTAAGTTTTGAATTGCTTTTCCCACTTCTCTCTCTCTCCCTCTTTCTTCTCTCCGATGAAATCTATAAATATAGGGGCAAGATTTATTGTAAAAGGTTGTTGTCCATTTTTCTTCTCTACCTCCCCTCTTCTTTTCTTCCCCAGGGTCAAAAATGTAGTTTGAACCTCCTTTCACAACTCTATAATGACATTCTCTTGCCTCTTTCCCATTAATGGTGTATTGTGTCAATTCTTGGAGCAATAAATATGTTTTGTGATGCATTTTGTCCATCCTTTGCTCATTTTTTTGTCTCTTCTCACCTCTCATCATTGTAGTGTATACTGTGCTTATTCTGATGTTTGTTGCAGGTTCTAGGAGCCATGTTTAATGGGTTTTCAAGTGGTGTTCTGTGTGAAATATATATCTGGTCTATGGTGCATCTTGTCCACCCTCTCCTCTACTCACCTCACTCCACTTCAGGTAGCTGAGATTGTGACCAGCTCTTCCATTTTCTTAGTGCTATCACCTCGTTAGTGTAGGATTTCCCTCTATATGCACTTTATTTCTCCTGTCTCATTGGCATTGTTCGGATAGGTATAGTTAGATGTCATTTCTGCATTAGGATTAGTTTAGCATTAGGATCAGGAAGAAGAAGCTGAATTTCTCCAGAGAGCCATCTCAAGTCCTCAAGTCCCACAGCTTGAGAGATGGTCCAATGTTATACAAATCACACCAAATGAGTCTACCTTAGAAAAGAAGTTTTTTAGAGCTCATTTGGGGGTGTTTTGATTTCGCATTAGCATTTTTGGCATGCCCAGTGGGACAGGTCTGAAGCACTTTACCACTTCACTTCATTAGGTTTGATGTGCTCTTGGTGAAGATTTTAGCTTTTGGAGGCACTTTCAAGCACATCTAGTGACTCCATCTAGTCAAAAACCCATTCTCTAAGTTACAGACATTTTCCATCCATTTCCACTCATTTCATCCATTTTCTTCTTCCATATCTTTCATTTTCTCCCATTCCATGAAGTTGTGCAATCATGACTTCATCCCCTTCATGGAACTCACACTTACAACAACAATGCAACCCACCTCCAATGCATTTCCCAACTCCTCTAGATCAACATTATAATCAGATCTGGGACCATTATGCTTACCCATATGAGCAGTGTCAAAACTAGTTTGACTATGAATCTTATCAAGGACAAGGGGATGTATATGATGGCAATATTTATGCAGAGGATACTGGCTCCTATTGAAGAAGATTCAAAAAAATGAGGCTGGCATGGTTCAATTTAGGGCAACAACTCAAATGAGGGCTTTTAGAACTGGTTGTAGGGCACCTTGTCCATGGGAAGGTCCTTTTCCAAGACACTATAGCCCTCAGGAGAAGTTGGACTTCATGATTCAAATGCTTCCCCAACTTGCATAGTGGATTGAGGACATTGGGGCTTATGAGCAAAGTGTAGGACAACCTTATCAATGGGTAAGTCAATCACCAGCTCCTTCTCTTTCATTTTCTCTCCCTCAATCTTTATCATTTCAGTAGAGGCGAGAGTCAATCCCCTCACTTGCTGCCCTAAGTGTTGATTTCATTTCTCCATTACCTAGTCTTCCACCTCATCTCAGATCTTCTGTCCTTTTCAATTTTAAACAGTCATCCCCTCTAAACAAACAAGAATTTCCACCTCAATCCCCACCACAAACAATTGCAAAGATGGTTGAATCCCAACTTGCCACTCCTCTTGCTTTCCCAAGCCCATGTTGGGAAGAGACTCAAGAATCCAGTCAAGGGGGAAAACAAGAAGAGGAGCCCAAAAGAAAAGAAATGACAGATAATCTTAAGAGTTGGGCTACCAAATTTGGGTTTACAAATATCCCCTTGCTGGTTAAGCCTACAGAGGAGGCCAAGGTTGAATACTCAATGGTGGTTAGGATTGATTTTGTTGCAGAATAAGAAGAACAAGGAAAGGAAGAAGATCAGTTATCAAGTTGCTCTGAGTGTAGTGTCCACAATGACACTTTTTCTAACATAAATTTTGATCCAATTCAAGTTGCACAATCAGCCAAGGAAGAAGAAGAACAATCAGCTCAAATTCCCATTAGGAAGGAGCAAATGGATGAGACCAAATCAGATTTTGTAATAGCAGAAGAAGAAGGCCTCATTGATAATTTCTTGCTTTCATACGAAGGGCCTGTTTTGGTTGATGAACCCATCATGAAGGAAAATCCTAAAGAAGACATGGCTGTCCCAAACAGTCCTCTAGAGCAGTAATTTGAAGAGTTTTCTTTGACAAGCTTCATGCTAGAGGAAGAAGTTATCCAAGGGAAAGATGGTCTTCAAATAGCAAAGGAAGGAGAATCTGCTCCAAATCCAAAAGAAGAGGAACACTTAACAGCTGTGGAGGAGAATATTCATTTGCAGTAGCTTGCACCTTATAGCAACCCTCTGGAACCAAGGTTGGAAGATCTTGATCTTCCATGTTCTTCAAAGGAGGAGGAAGAGAAAAGGTAGGAGGATGTCATCATCTCTCTCACACCATCCACCCAAGAAGGTCCACAAGAAGACTCCATTTTTGGAGTTGAATTTCAGAGAAATGGGCACATCCAAAGGATTAGACCATGCCTAATGAGGTACTTAGCTTCATTAGATCTAAGGGAGAAGCCAAAACAATTCATGCCTACTCCAGGGCATGAGGATGAGCATCAAAGTACCAAGGGTCATCATCAACACCTCTAGAAGTTTGATGGAAGTCAGCTTGATGAGTTATTTTCCATTAATGCTGATACCTTGATGATTTGGGTGGAGGACCAGATTATTGTCAGTTTTTCACTCATACAGGAAGCTATATTTAGTGTCAAATCATTTGCATGGCTGCCCCTCTTGAGAAAGGGAAGCTACTTCTCCCTTCCTGTAACAGGATTTATTTAGCATTCTTTCTCTTTGGTTAGTGTAGGAGTAGGAGTAGACTTTGTTTCCAGCAGAAGAAGTGCTTATACACATTCTACATGTCTCATTTGAGGCATGTATGATTTGGTATTTGTATATAAGTTTTGTTCGCATTTCTCTAAAGGTGCACAAGGCCAGAATCTTCACTATTTACAGAAGAAAGATCCATAGTTGCCTGTAACAGTTGAAAATTTCAAAAAAGAAAAGAAATGTAGAGCAACTAAAGTCATTTCAAAACAATCCATTTTAGGGACAGATGAAAGTCCCAGAGTTAAAATAATTTTCTACTCTCAGAAATTCCATTTCCAAGATTTCCTTATGAAATTTGAGAGTGTAGACTCAGGGTCAGAAAAAACATAGAAAAGGCATATAGTCAGGCTCGTAGTGGCTTAGGGATCAGAACTTCAAAATTTCAAATTAGTTTCATGTTTATCAAGTAGACTCCATGCCCAATGGATGCTTCAAGGCCACTGGTCTCTTCATCTAGCAGACAGATGTCCCCGTGAGTCGTCAAATTGTTATCCCAAATTTCCCCTGGAAAGTTTGGTCATAACAAGCCTTACACATAAAAAAAACATGAAGGGAAATGATTCAGACCCACGAGCTCAAGTTCCAGAACTAGGTAAAGTGAAAATAGAGGCCCGAGAAAGTCAAATTCTACCCTACACAAGAAGAAATAGAAGAAACAGTTCTTCTGGGTGTTTCCATGTCTTAAATATATTTAAAGGGTCGAGGGAGGACTCAACAATGGAATTACAGGGTCAAAGAAGAAGGGGTAGTGCCGCAAGAGAGGATAGGAGAAAGAAAGGAAAAATTGAAAGGATTCAAGGTCTTTAGGCTCAAAACCATTCATGAAAGAATCCATAATCAAATAAGTGTGGAAGAGCCAACAGAGGACACCACGTGTCCTAAAGGTGATCCTCTAAAGGTGAATCCAAAAAGAGAAGCTCAAACAAGTGTCGCATCTCCACGTGTCTCAGGATGAAATGGAGGTAGGGGAAAATGGTCAAGCAGAGTCAAAAGGTGGAGCTTTGGGGTCGCGGAGGTTTTCTGAGTTTTGCATTTTGTGAAAATGGGAAAAGGTAAATTACGGACCTATAAACCCTATTTTTGCTCTAATATGGCTGCCACATGTCCCATCTCAAAAGGGGGACCCATTTTCAAATTGTTTTCCCCATCCATTCATACGGATCTGATACAAACTTTAAAGGGACATATCTTTCGACTCACGGCTTGAAATATTGCAAATTTGACACCATTGGAAAGACCTTGGCCTCACCTACGCCACAGAGGTCTTAAAATTTAATTTTTGAGGAGGATATGTGAAGAAAAATGGAGGAAACATCTTCTAGCCTTCAATGTAGGATCCATCTGTCTCAACAACCAAATTGGATTCGATTTGTTTCTGTTGTTTCCACTTCCTTCAAGGAACCAAACCAAGGATTGATGCAATAAAGATGGATTTGGGGGTAGATTTTATCAGAAGCATTAACAACAGTTGTTGAGTTTCGACCTTATTTTCTTGCTTCTCTCTCTCTCTCTTTCTTCTCTCTGATCAAATCTATAAATATAGGGGCGGGATTCATTGTAAAAGGTTGTTTTCTATTCTTCTTCTCTACCTCCCCTCTTCTTTTCTTTCCCAGGGTCAAAAATGGAGTCTGAACCTCCTTTCATGGCTTTGTAATGGCATTCTTTTTCCTCTTGCCCATTAATGGTGTACTGTGTGAATTCTTGGAGCAATAAAATATGTTGCGTGATGTGTTTTATCCATCCTTTGATCATTTTATTTTCTTTTCTCACCTCTCATCATTATAGGGTATACTATGCATATTTTGATTTTTGTTACATGTCCTAGGAGCTATGTTTAATGGGTTTTCAAGTGGTCTTCTGTGTGAAATCTATCTCTGCTCTGTGGTGCATCTTGTCCACCCTCTCCTCTTCTCACCTCTCTCCACTTCAAGCAGTTGAGATTGTGACCAACACTTCCCTTTTTCTTGGTGCTATCACCTCATTAGTGTAGGATTTCCCTCTTTATGCACTTTCTCTCTCCCTGTCTCCTTGGCATTGTTAGGATAGGTATAGTTAGACGTCATTTCTATATTAGGAGTAGTTTAACATTAGGATCAGGAAGAAGAAGCCGGATTTCTATGGAGGGCCATCTCAAGTCCGCAAGTCCCACAACTTGAGAGATGGTCCAATGTTATGCAAGTCACACCAAATGAGTCTTCCTTAGAAAATGATATTTTTAGAGCTCATTTGGGGGTGCTATGATTTCACGTTAACAATAACTACAACTTCGACAACTATAAATTACAATTTGACTATATTTTTGACTTTGACTCCTTAATAATGACTCAAATTGACAAATATTTTGATATATAACTTGATGATAATCAAAATTTTAACTAGACATAAAACATAAAAAATAAAACATCACGTGATGAGTGACCCAAAATACTATGAACTTAACATGACCTATATAATAAGATAACTGCCTATTACTTTAATTTTTATAAACCTCACACTAGATTTTAGAGTTCTATCATTAAAAATACAAATAGACTTAACTCATAAAATTTGATCTTAATGGATATGTATTTTTATCATCCATGTCTGAAAAAAAACTCTATCAAATAATATCAATGTGGAACTAATAATAAACTTAAAGAATTTAAATCTAAGAAATAATAACTCGAAGTTAGAAGACATGTTACATGGGATAGGTAGAGAACATCTTTCATTTAGATGCTACTCGGAAGAATCATGGAGTATTCTAGTCGTGGTTTGAATGGATGAGTTGGATCTTATTTCCCTGGCATGCAAAAAATTCAAATTCTAAACTAAGTTGAATTTTACCTCCAACGTGGAGAAAAGTGGAAAGGTGAAACTTTGTGACACACATAATTTTATTGAATATTGAAACCTAGAAGAATTTAACTTGGCTGAATGGATAGGTTATTGGATCACATCTACATGCTCAGACATGATAAGAAAACAACAAGACATATTGATCCTATTGTAATGACTTTAAAGAGAATACAAACAATGTCCATCTATGCATGTCTAAAGCTGGACGATCCTTGATTTAATGAATGAATTGATAATAGATAATAAAGTAAAAACTACTAAATACTCCTATGAATCTGGAAAATGTACACTTCAAAGGATAGAATCAGATTGTAATAATTTCATGGGTTAAAGGCATTATTCTAAAAAAAACTGATCTGAAACATCACTTTGCAAAGTGCACGCTCCGCTGTCAAGATTTTACAAAAAAATCCATCCTCTCTAGGCTATGATGAATGAAAGAACTAATGGGAATTTTTTTTTAATATTGACTGGTGCGCTCAATGTATACAATATGCTGACACAACAATGCCCCAATATTTTTCTTTAAAAACTACAAAGGCATATGGATTCCTCTCTAGAATCTCGTGATGAATCGACATTGGCTCTGATACCAAATCAGAGGTATAATAAATATAGACAACAATACTATTCTTCTCATTGATTATTATGGGACATAGTTACATATATAGGAGAATATATCCTATTATTAAGGAACCTCTCAAAACTACTTATTCATTTATTATATGAGTTGTTAACCAAATCAACAACATATCAAACAATATTCCCAAGATATCTCATATACGTTATAATCACCCATACATTAATGTGAGCACTAAAGTAATTCCTAACACCAACCCCACAAGGAGAACCAACCCCATAATCTAGTGAAGCACCAACTCCACAAGGATGCTACAACCCCCCAAGATGATAAAGCAACAACTCAACCACCTTATGAATATTTGATGCCTGATTTTTTTCTACCACAACTTCTTCAAATCTTCTCTCAAATCCTAGGTGCCCATTTCTTCACAAATAATCAATTTCTTCACTTCTCAAACCTTCAAACTCATGCACACATGATTTCTGATCCTCCTTAGCTTGCAAACAACTTTATTTTATCTCAATTTATGCTCATTAACTTGAAAAACTCACTCACATAGGTCACACATATTGAGAAAACAATATTGTTCTAAGCAGAAGACACACATAGGATTCGCGCGTGCGGACAAGGCGCATTTGAAGGTGCGGAAGGCTCGGAAAGGAAATGCATACCAGGACAGTTCAATTCAGGACTTATCCATTTTCATTGATGCTAGCTATTTTTTGAAGATAGCGTGCAAAGCACACATCAGGATGGAAACTTGCACAACACACAAATTCTATTTTTGGAATGAGTGATTGATAAGTTCCATGCATAAGTTCGAGTTAATAATAGATTACTTCTTCTAGTTAACCATAAGATGTCTATTATTAGCAAACTTGCATGTTTTCATGTTAATGTAAAGGCACATAGGTATTATTATCATGCGACCTATTTTGGGAAGTGCATAGGTGGTGAAGAGAAATTCCTCACCCCTATAAATAAGTAGTGAACTGTGTAGTTAGAGAGAGATACTAGGTAGTGAATTATTGTAGATTTATTCTACTGGATCCGATGCACATATGACTTATGGTGATGTTTTGCAATGTAAGGAGTTTTTATGTATTACAATGTTTAATGTAATGAAGTCTATTAGATGGATAATGGTTTTAAACATGACTGTAATTGGTTTTGTATGGTTAATCTTATTATAGTTATTGTTTAATTCATGATTCTCTAAGATATAGATCTAGAATATGCTTTGTGGAATGTTTATGGTTATTTATGGTTATGAATATGTTGTATCTTCATCACACTAACATCCTACACAAACAAATCTAAAGAGAGGCCTGGTACCTTTGTGTGATTCAGGTGAGTGCTTAACACAGGCTGGGTGATGTGTCAACACGCCTATGTTTTATATAGTGAATTCTAGGCTGTATCATTGGTTCCATTTCTTATACCTCTTTTTCAGTTGTTTTTAGGATGGTTCACAATGAAGACGTACCCATTGACTCTAGCAAGTGTTGAGGAGTTAATAAAGCATCTAGAAGAAGCGAACACTTGTATGTTCAACATTGGATCTGAGTTTGATGTATACACGTGGGTAGAGAACAATTTGTATTATTGTTTGTATGAGAGATTATTTTCTATCTTTCCGCTAGAGTTATACGAGTGGCTATTTTCTTATACGTCTAAAATGAATTCGAGGTATCACACACTTGTTTGGACACAGGAAGAATTTCAAGCCCTCTATGATGCTGATTTGATTTGGACACGCATTGTAGATACTATCTTTCCATGGTGTTTTGAATAGCTATATTTTGGAGTACTCAATTTCCACTTTTTCTTTCCTGGAGGTAGTTGAGTTCCAATTTTTACGTTATCCAAGGGGAAATTATTTGCAAGGTATTCCACTAGTGATCAAAATCTTGATAGTAACCCTAAACTTGGAAGAAAAAATGATGGCCATCTAAACCCCACCATGCGTGGGGGTAGGAATAGGTTTGGTGAAAGATGGTGGACCTAGCGGTAGAGAGGCAGAGAGAAGAAAGAAGGCTTAAGTACAATGAGGTGCATGCGAGGGAGATAGAAAAGCAATGTGATATTACAAAGCAAATGATGTTGTGGAGAGATATGGCTCATGAAGGATTTGGAGCTCACGTAGAAGGTGTGGAGCCAGAGAATTTGGAACTCCCCCATTTGGGAAAGCATAATAGGGAACCCTCCTTGGCCTCACATGGGAGTGTGCCAACATAGAAGACATGGGCTGCAGGCGTACATCTGAATCTACCTGGCAACCTAGCCCTTGCATTTGGTTTTCTAGTATCTAGTACAACCATTAGTCATCAAGCTAGTTTGGGTAGGAGTAGAGAAGGAGTAAGTCATATAGAAAGTACATCTATAGTAGGGAAAACGTATTCTTTATTGTTTGGAAGTACCTTTTCGGGTGCATCGTCAGCATAGAACTCAAGTGTGCAGAATTTTGGACTCGCTTATGGGAGTATTACCTCTTCATAGACTGTAGCAGTTTTGTTTAGTACCATTGTTGGGACATAGGGAAGTACATCCATTAGTTTGATTCCAACTATAGGTGGAGGATCAGGAGGCATAATTGGATTTAGCTCTGGTGGTTCTGGATCAAGTGGGCAGGGTATGCACCAACCTTAAAATATTTACATGGAGATGTCTCTTTATCTTCTAAAGTATATGGGCATAGAAGATGTTGCTGAACAAGTGCACATGTGTGAGATACTATGGTGCACAAAAGGAGTTATGAATTCTAAGCACAAGGAAATTCAATTTACAACTACATTACAGGGACGTGCACATAATTGGTACAGGAAGTTTTACCCTGATCAGATTTTCATAGATTATGTAGCATTAAAGGATGCTTTTCGTAAGAATTTTCATATCCCTGAGTTTAAGTAGAAGAGTATAAGTGCGATCAAGGATATTAAGCAGGGCACTACTGAGAGCATTTTGGAATATGATACTCGTTTCAATACACTATTGTTTAAAATTTATTATGATATTCATACAAGCCAACATGCACAGTGGTTTTTTGGGGGCTTGATCAAAGCTTTTAGAAGGGTGCTGTCACATAAGAAATATGCAAACCCGCACAAATCACTTGAATCATCTTTACACACTGAGGTAGTTGGAAGTTTAGAAACTAGAGTGACCCCATTCTTGGAGGCACAAATTGCAGCTATGGAAAAATAATTGGAGAAACTATCAGCAAATTCAACACATGAGATGCACATTGGGATTTGGTGTATAGACTATTAAGTGGAAGGGCACACCAAGGATAGTTGTCCCTTCTGGTCAGTGAACTCATTATTACTATACTATGAGATATGTCATTTGGACCATGATGCAAGCCACTACCCATTATTACAACACGTGATAAGAAATAATGTATCTTTCCATTGTAATATTTTTCCATCCATGACTCACAACATAAAATATTGTTGCTTGATTGGTCAGATCCATTATGCTATATATATTGGTGTGTGACAGACTGGAGTATCAACTAACTCTAAAGGAAAAAATGAGCACCATGATTGTGATCACACTCAAACACGTTATGATCAGGATGAAGGGCACTTTGAAGGAAGTTATGGTAGAGTTCAAGGATACCATGGTGGATTCGAGGGTCGAGGAAATGGTGGTGAATGAGGTGAGTTCCCGTATGGAACATGTTTTACATGTGGATCTCCCGACCACTACAGGTGTGAATGTCCTCAAAATATTGCTTTTTCTTTTTGTGGGAAGAATCATAACTATGAGGAATTCCTGAAATTATATGAGCATCTTAGCAAGATACATAAATAAGATAACAAAGGCATGGGGATGGTTGAAATACAATGGGCTATGGAAAATTAGTGGGTGCCAAAGTTGGCACCAGAACCTGAGGTATTACCTGTGAAGATTACTACATGCACCGACATTGCGCATGTCAAAGAGGCTTTAGATTAGAAGCCTAGCATCACCAAGGAGTGAGTTTTACATGCCAGGTACCCAGATCCTACATAGTAGAAGGAGGTTTATTAGGAAACTATGGAGGTAATTAGAAATATTTAGGGTGAAATAGAGCATTTAAAGGAACCGTCATGGAAGTTAGAACAAAAGAAGGCAGTAGAGACAATCCAATTAGATATTAATGATTTAAAAGAGGTATGGAAGATGCTGAACCATAAGAATATCATTCCATTATTAGGGAGTTGGATAAAAGGAAACACTCCATGCCTAAGTATTAAAAATGGAAGGAAGATCCTGCATGCTAATGTTCCCCCTCATAGTTTGGATAATGACAAGGACATCACTTTGAATGTTGTTGTGGAAGGGTGGATCTTGAGTAATATATTGATTGATATAGGGATGGTAGTGAATGTGATTAATTTAGATGCATGGGTAAAGATGGGAAGACCTCCTTTACAACCATCCTCTAATGTACTGTTTATGGCTAATCGAACTAAGGCCACTCCCATAGGATTTTTAAAGGATGCATCCATTACTATACAAGGGGCCAAGTTCACTGGGGATTTTTAGGTCTTAGCACTTGCAGAAGAAGACAACTTCCCAGATCTACTTCGAAGCCATTGGTGTTATGCAAATAATGTTGATTTATGGTTTAATGAGGGGATAAAAGTTTTGAGAACAAGGAAGAAAGAGTAATTATCTCTTTGACAGATGGGAAATCTGCACCTTATGTTTTAACTTTGAGTGAGGAAGAATTGAAAAAAATTTATGTACACATCATTTGGGACCCAGAAGTAGTTGAACCATCTAAGGAAGGAATCCTCTAGTGGGAAGATGCATAGTCTATTAGTGATACTACAAGTATTGATAGTGAAAATTGGGAACTTGGCACTTATGAAATGGTTACGCATGAAGTAAGAAGTGCATTTGCATGAAGAAAAAAACCTCATTGTGTTATCAGGATAGGTAACTCTGTACCTTGGTACACTAGAGAAGGATACCCTACAGTATTCTTGCATGCCATGGAGGAGCAGTGGACAGATCAAGTGGAAAGAAGAAATATGTTAGTGTATACCTTACGTGGGACAAAAACACACTGGTGGATGGTTCACAGAGATAATCTAATTGAATGGAATGAAGTTAGGATTACTCTAACCACTCAGTTATTTAGGATCAATCCACACACTACAATGTTCATGTATCGTGGTAATCAAGCTATTCAGCACCACGTTCAACATTCTCAAAGACTCTGTCCACAGAGGGACAAGAAGCTTTACCACCTTCACTATGGGTGCAAAAAATTTATGCCACTTTACAAAGTTACACAAATGCTTGGTATGTTCATGCAGAGGTGCATAGGGAGATTGGAAATTAAAAGGACTTGATTACAAGAATGACCCATACTTTTGACTAATTCTTTACTAAACCACCAGTGGAAGAGGCATTATGGGTCATTAAGTGCTTAACTATAGGAGACATTAGAAAGGACGAAGAATTCATTCAGGAGTTATTTGGTGAGGTAGAATCAAAATAACATTTTGATGAAGTAGAAGAGATAGATGCCACACTGCTTAAGCACGCTTGTTTTGAGAAGGAAAAAGGTAAAATGGTCTACATAGTGGATGATGAAGAAGTATAAAATCTGGATATAGATCATCTAGCAGGTACACGCAAGGTGTTAGATAGTGCAGATAAAAATGTGCGTTCCTATCATGAACTTATGAAGAAAAAGAAAGTGAACATTCACACAGATGTTGAACCTAAGGAGGCAATAATTGGTGATTATTGGATTGATTCTGATGTAGCAAAGATAATTGAGTTACTATGAGATTTTAAGGACTTATTTCCTAGGGGCTACCAAAATTTAAAAAGAGTGCATGATTCATTAGGAGAGATGCATATTAAGTTAAAGGAAGGTGCACACCCAGTTAGGAAGAGACCTTACAGGATGAACCCTAACCTGCGCGTAAAATTTAAGGAATAATTTGAAAAAATGTTAAAATCTGGCATCATCAAGCCCCTAGAGGAATTAGAGTGGGTTAGCCCCATGGTGATCAGTATAAAGAAAGATGGTCAAATTAGGATTTGTGTGGATTACAGGGAATTGAATGCTGCATGTGTGATTGATAATTTTCCTACACCTTTCACAAAGGAAATATTAGAAGGCGTTGCAGGGTGTGAAGTTTATTCTTTTACAAATAGATTCTCTGGGTGTCATTAGGTTAGAATTACACAGGAGGATCAAGAGAAAATGACTTTCACCACTAAATGGGGAGGTTTTTCATATAATATGATGCCCTTTGGTTTAAAAAATGCACCTAATGTATTTTCGTGCATAGTTGTTCAAGCATTCCAAGATTTTATTCACAACTTCATGCAGATTTACTTGGATGATTGGATGGTGTATGGACTTGTTAAGGATCATTGTGATGATTTGCGCCTAATGTTTGAAAGATGTAGTCAGTTATTAATCTCTTTAAACATCAAGAAGTGTGTCTTTTCTACACCATTTGGAACTTTTTTAGGGCACATCATCTACAAGGAAGGCTTGTTAGTGGATCCAACTAAGGTTGTAGTTATTGTAGGCCTGGAAGATCCTACTAGTCATATTGAGGTGCATGGATTCTTGGGTCACATAGGGTATTAATTTTTTTTTATCAAAGTATATGCAAATATTGATGCACCCCTGGAAGAGTTAATAAAAGGAAAAAGGTCATTCTATTGGGGAGAACCGCAACAACACGCATTTGAGGCATTGAAGGAGAGACTTACAACAATGCCCATTCTGTGTTTTCCTTCATGGAACCAATCATTTCATGTAGTTTTGGATGCCTCTAGTACAACCATTGGTGAGGTTTTAGCTCAACCTATAGAGGATATTATAGACCATCCTATCTATTTTTCTAGTAGAAATTTGACTCCTGTAGAACATAATTACACAACTACAGAGTGTGAGGCCTTATCAATGATCTACGCACTACATAAATTTAGACAATATTTTCTAGCGAAACCTTTTGTATTTTAAATTGATCACATGGCATTAAAATACTTGGTAAATAATTCCATTTTACAAGGGAACATATGTCAATGGGTGATCTTATTCGAGGAATTTGATTTCATAGTTGTGGTAAAACAAGGTAAAAGTAATTCTAGCTTAGAGCACTTATCAAGGATTCAGTCAAGGGAGGATGCACATAAAATTAAAGATACAATTCCATATAAACATTTGTAAATTTTACATCATGCACCTTCAAAATTGGAGGATATTAATGTCTTTTTATGCATAGGTATGGTGCCGAAAGGGATGAAAACATTGGAGAAGAAATAACTTGCAATTCCTACGGAACCCTTTATGTTGATCAGTGGTGAGTTATACAAACTAGGTCGAGATGAAGTATTGCATCAATGTGTACTGGAACATGAGCACACATATATCATGGAAGAGGCTAATGGTGGTATTGCACATGGGAACTATGCAGGTGACACCATCGTGCACAAGATTCTACTCACTGGATTATGGTGGGAGATCTTTGACAAAGATTATAAAGAGTATTGTAAGGTGCGTGATCACTGTCACCACCTTGGAAAACCTGGGAAAATAGATGAAATTCCTTTGAGGCCTATTGTTAGTGTAGAGCCATTTGAGAAATGGGCTATATACTTTGTAGGTAATATTTCACCAGCCATGCGTAGAACTGGATCACGCTATATCATCACTTACATAGATTATGTTACAAGGTGGGTAGAATAAACACCTATAAAGGATTGTACAATAGCTACAACAATAAGGTTCTTATGGGAAAATTTTCTTACTAGTTATGGATGTCTATTGATTTGAACAAGTGATAGGGGCACACACTTTTTAAATGAGATAATCAGGATATTATTGGATGAATTTATGGTTATGCACCACAAGACTACACCCTATCATCCTCAGGAAAATGGTACTGATGAGTCCTTCAACAAAAAAATGTGACGTTGGAAGGAAATATTGGGAAGATAAATTTTTTGTTTTGATTTGGGCATATAGAATAACCTACAAGAGGTTGAATAAGGCTACACCCTTTCAGTTGGTATTTGGCACAGAAACAGTTCTTCCTATGGAATTCATGTTACCATCATTACATATTGCGCATGCTAGAGGTCTAGCTGATGAGAAAGAATTAGAAAAAATAATTGATAGGTTAATACAGTTAGATGAGAGGTGCGCCATAGCACGATGGAGTCAGAAGAATGAACAGGCCAGACATAAGGCATGACATGATTGACACATAAGGGACAAGAATCTTGAGATTGGATAGATGGTAATACGTTATGATTCTAAGTTTCTGTGACATCCAAGAAAGCTTAAGGTGCATTGGTTGGGACCATATGTTATCACTCATATACTTGAATCAGGAGCTTTCTAGTTGGAGGTAGTTGATGGAATGCGGTTACCCAGTTAATTCAAAAGGAGAAGGTTGAAGCCCTACTATAAATAAGTCTTCTTGGTGTTTGTAATAAGGAAATGTTGTCATTTAGTATAAGTTTCCCTTTTTGTATTTCCTTTAATTTATTTCCTTCTTTGTCACTATGCTTTGTCAAATTAGTTTGGTGTTTTGTGTAACAAGCATGTTTGCGCACTAGAAGCTAATTACGATCTGAAGTATTTTTATGCATAGAGGATTGCACACACCATTGGTGTGGGGTGGTTGTTATTTGTTATTTATAAATGGGTACACATGATAACAAACTATTATAGGTGTTATTCAAGTATGGAAAAGAGTTGTTAGAAAGGAAATTTCTTCTAAAGGAGACCATAGATGGAAATGAACGAAGGAAGAGTATAACATGAGGTAAGTAGCGGCCATGGAAACTGCTATGGGAGGGAAAAATGGTGAGGTACTTTGGCACATGAAAGTGTGCAAAAGAGAATTCTGTAGCCAAAGGGTAGGAAGGCACATTAGAAGGTTATTACTGGGGTGTGAAATTGTACCACTCAAAAATTTTCAAAATTTTTGAAAATGTTCAATTAATGAGAGGATAGTTGGTAGGTGAAGGAGCAATAAATGCACTAAATTTTTGAAAATATATATAAGGACATGATGTGGGTTCATTTTTACCTTTGTAATCACAAGTATTCGAGCATGCTTAGTGCAACTGAGCCAGGAGAATCATATTAAGGTGTGGAGATTTGTAAAACCAGACGTGGAGAGAAGATTTGCGCATGGAAAAGGCTTGTGTCCCCATTGTTGAAGGGTTTGAGTGAAGCCTAAACATTGAGAAGGAGCTAATGCATGTGGTTTCAAGCTAGGGTACATGATTTCAAGCTAGGGTTTGAACTTACTCAACACATAAGACAAATGGTAGGATTTTTATGATGACACCAAAGAAATAACTTGCAAAAGGAACAAAAGGAAAGAAAAAGGTGGAAGTTTAGGTTGAAATTGCTCCCGAGAGTAATTTTTCAGAGATGCAGTACTTGTAAGGAGTAATAGTCAGACAAGATTGGGATTCCCATATCCACAGATGCAAAGGAAGTGAAAAAAACCACCATAGCACAAATAATAAGGGGGATTTGGATGCTTTATTGAATAAGAAGACCAATAAGCACATGGTGTAAGATATACCGGTGTATGATGATGTTGAGGAAAAGTTTCTAAAGAAGGTAGGAGTTTATCAATTGTTTGAGCTCCCATATTTTGGAAAACATGAACCTTTATACTAATGGCTTATGAGCAGATTCCATGAGGGCTATTCTATTTCACTAGACAGAGGGTTAGGATTACAGTGGCCCTAATTATGACATTAACAGGATTGAAGGGCATAGGGACATACATTGTTAGTGATATGACTGACAAAAAAATGGTTATAGCCATAAGCAAGGAGTTGGGGTATACCAAGGGTCCACATGGAATGAACATCTACAAATTGAGGAAGTTCCTTGTGGTGCAGGAAGCCATGCATCTGCTCACCAATCTGAATGATCAAGAGATATGGTCGCAAGTAAAAACCATGTGGCTTTATGTTGTAAATAAAATGTCCCAAGGAGAAGTGTACAATTTAGCAGACTATATTACAAAAACCATTGTTGAAGAAGCGCGCACAAGTGAAATGATAAGTTTTGGAGCCATACTCTTATCTCTTGTTTTTGTAGAAATTAGAGTGCCCTATGGGCCAAAGAACATAATTTGGGAATACCCACTAGGAATAAATACCTTGCAGAAAGGTTTGAGAAATATTTATGTGAAGGATCAATGAGTGGCTAGTTCAAGCAAAGAGTAGAATTTCAGTATGAACAACTTTGTGTGGTGTTTGAGGAGAAATGGAAAATTCCAAAGGAACTACCTTCGGTAGTAAGAAAGGAAATACAGTTCGCGGGGTATCAACATTTTTGCATCTTGTAGTTTTCCATGAAGGATGGGACATGGAGTCCATGGTTTAAACTACCCTATGCCTTCAAATTGCACTACTTCCAGGCCTCAGTTCATAGATTTACTAATGTGTGTCATCTGAACTTCAATGCAGACAAGGTATATTATAACTACCATACCCTCCATAAAACATATGTATATCCAGGTTAGTTTTCCTATATTGAGAGGCTCCTTTCAGATGTCATAAATATGAAGCCAATAATTTTGGCTATTGGGGAAAGTGGAGTTGCTCTCATATATCTTCAACTCACGCCTAGGATGGAGAATAATAAGTATGTAGAGAATGAGTTCATTCTCTCAGGGCCACCTAAGGGAAAACAGACAATGGAGAATTTACCAGCTCTAAATCCTATTGCAACCATCCAGATAGATGAGGAAGAAGAGGAACACAAAGATGGTGGAGGCTTGGATCATAGGGGCCGAAGGTAGCCCATAGAAAAAGTGGAGAGTTAGCACGTAGATACTCCACCATAGGTGCAATATGGAGAAGAGGACTTGGACTTGGATGTCGTTCCTAAAGAACACTAGTTTAAGAGGGTATTTAGAAGAACCAGGACCCAAGGAGTGGGAATACCACATCCCGTAAGAATATCACCTAGAATTTCCCCTCAGAAAAAGGCACCTTAGGAGAAGATAAGATGAAATTTGAAGCTGAATGAGGAAGTAGAGGAGTATGAGGAGAGTGCTCCTAGAACCCCAGTGTAACTAGAAGATGTGGAGGAAATCAAAGATGAAGAAATGAAATATGAAGAGGAAGGGGTGAAGAAATCTGAAGAGACGGTGCACAAGAAACCTAGTGTGCATACTACTACTCAGGATGGATAAGGGACAACTCCAAACCTTGGTGCTTAGGTTCCTAAGGGCCAAGAACAAAGAGAATAAGTGAATAATATGTTGTGCCAAGTATGTGCTATTTTGAGGACACAAGAAAAATTGACCGCACCCGGTTTCAGAGTAGAATGGGCCTTAAGGAATTATATGGATGGGATTTGATGGATCCATACATGTCCACCACATGCACAAGGAAGAAATTATCTTGGTCCATGTAGACCCATATGGACGAGCCAAATTTTGATGTTTACAAGGAATCTTGTGTATCAAGGAGAGTGAAGAAGGCACCCTAAAGAAGACACATGACAGTAAAGCCTACTTTAATGTCTTATGAGCACATGAGAAATACCTTAGTTAAGGTATTTGCAAAGCTGGCACGGAGCAACATTGATAAGGCTGCCACCATTAGAGAACTAATTGAAGATAATAAGGAAAAAATTGTAGAAATAACACATTTAAAAGAAGAAAATGACCTAGAACAGAAAATGAATAAGGCCTTCATTAACATGGCAGAATAAATTGGAGATTACGTTATGAAATCAAGACCTCATCTTGAGTCTAAGGTACCTAAGAAGTTTCCTTCCGCTATGCATTATGTGTGCACATTGGTTGATTTGGTGCTAGAAGATGGGCCAATTTGAATTCCAGCACCAAAGGATTGTGAACAAGAAGCAAAATGAGCAAGGGACTCCATGGTTAGGAAAATTTCAAATTATGAGGCGTTGTTGCAAACACTGAAGGATGAACTGAATAAAGCCAATGAAGCTCTAAATATTTGTGTGGCACCAGAAGAAGTGATAAGGATCAAAACTCTGGTTGAAGATAATGACGTTCTAAAAGCCATGAAAGATGAGACACTGACACACGTAGAAAGATTGACACTAGTGAAACAAAATCATGAAGCCCTTTCATCATCCCAAAACCCACATAAGGAGAGAATAGAAGAGATTGGGAAGTTCATAGCGTAGAAGATGGATCTTCTGGAAGGAATGATGATTGTTATGGCCAATTTTGTCCAAGTACTAGAAAATGAAAAGGAAAAGATTACTCAAGATGAACTGGAAGCCATTTCCATAGACATTCCAGAGAAGACAAGGACCACACTAGATGACTCAAAGACATTAGAGGATGAGATTAAAACAAAATATCTAGAGTTAATCCTCCCGGTTGAAGAGGAGGGTGTTGCAGAGTAAATGTCTATTATTTTGTACAGTGATTCTCTACATTCTTTCCATTCTTATTCTTTATTATTTGGGAACATATGAAAGAATCCCCATTGTCGGGATGAAAATTTACTTTAGTGTGGGGTAATGTTGAGCAAACAATATTGTTCTAAGGAGAAGACACACATAAGATTTGTGTGTGGGAACAAGGAGAATTTTAAGGTGCCGAAGGATAGGAAAGGAAACGATCACCATGACAGTTTGATTCGGGACTTAGCCATTTTCATGGATGCGGGCTATTTTTGGAAGATAATGCATGGAGCACACATCGGGATGGATACTTGCGTGACAAGTAAATCCTATTTTTGGAATGAGTGACTGATAAGTGCCATGCATGATTTTTATTTAATAATAGGATTAATTCTTCCAATTAACTATAGGATGTCTATTATTAGCACACTTGCATGTGTTCATGTTAATGTAAAGGCGCATGGTTATTATTAGCATGTAGCTTATTTTGGGAATTACGTAGGTAGTGAAGGGCAAGTCCCTGCGCCTATAAATATGTAGTGAATTGTGTAGTTAGAGAGAGATACTAGGTAGTGAAATATTGTAGAGTTATGCTCTTAGATCTGATGTGCACATGACTTATGGTGATGCTTTATAATGTAAGGAGATTCTATGTATTATAGCATTTAATGTAATGGAGTCTGATGGATGGATAATGGTTTTAAACATGACTGTAACTAGTTTTTGTATGGTTAATCTTATTATATTTATTTTTTAATTCATGATTCTCTAAGATATACATCTAGAATATGCTTTGTGGAATGTTTATGGTTATTTATGGTTCTGAATATGTTATATCTTCATCACACTAACATCTTGCACAAGTAACTCTAAAGAAGGTCCTAGTACTTTTACATAATTTGGTTGAGCACCTAGCTCAGGTTGGGTGATGTGCCAATGCACCTTGGTTTATACATTGAATTCTAGGTTGCATCAACACACATTGTACACACATAACTAGATTACAAAAGCACCCAAAACATTGCTTTTATAATCTCCTATTAATTTCAAATTCAAACAAAAAAAAATTCCCTCATTTTTCACAACCCATGCATCATAAAAAACATCCCAAATTTGAACTATAAAAATCACAAGTGACCCAAGTAGGTTAGCTTGGCTCAAAACCTCATTACATGTGCCAAAAATGGCTCAAAACCCCATGGGCACAAAGATTAAAAAATCCCTTACATCAAAACCATATTTATTCATGACCCATAAATCATTACAAATACTTAAAATATTGTATCATTTATACAGGGTCTCAATTTATCTCAACCAATCAAATTATTTCATTTAATGGGCCTAATACTCTTTGTTCATCTCAAAATTATTTTTTCCTACACACTTTAAGACCCTAGAAACATAATTATGCCACAAAATCACTTGAATTAAAAAAATTGTGTCAAGGAACCCTTTATGGAAATTACATAACATGTAGAACACTTCTAAGAAATTTAGAAGCCTTGAAACACTCACCTTCTCAAACCACACTCTTTTGTCTTAACCAAATAAACCTACCCAAAAAGTTGTTTTCAAATATTAGCTCATAAAAATTTTTCTAGGAATATTCAATACTTATAAATGGATTGATTGGATTAAAAATGAATCCCTATTCACATTCTAGTTGATATAAATCATAACCTAATCTAGCTCAAGCTTCAAACAACTCAAAATGTTTAGTAAAACACATCCTGTCTTGCATTGGCAATAAATTTCTTGTCTAAAGATAGACCTAGAAATATTGAAAAATATCATAATCATGAGAGAAAAAATATATCCCTGCAAATATTTCCAATTTTTCTTTCCAACATATTTTGAATCATCTCAAAGTTACACCTGTAGCTCCAATTATGCTTACTTTACTGAACACTACTTTTTAAGGCCTCAAAACTTCCCTTTGACCAATCAACCTGAATGGAGCTCATTTGACCATGTACCTGCATGAAAATATCCTAAAAAAATCTTTGTAAATCAATATCAACTCATATAAATTCCATAAAATCAATTTAACATGCAACTCTTTTGGACAACCTTATCCCAAAACACTCTTTTTCATACATTGACTTGTTTAAGTGGGGCCCACTCATCACCATGACCTATACCATACCTTTATGTAAATGTAGGAGAGTAATATACATCATTAAATCATCAGTTTTTATTAATCAATCAAAACTAAGTCACTATATGTCTTCTTCTACAAGTTGTTCCTAGCTAGGGTTTAGCTGGTGTTTTAGACCACTTTATCTTCTTAACATTTGTTCATAAAAAATTGATGATGAAATGGCCTCATTATTTTTGTGAAAATTATATAATAACCATAAAAAATCCTTGAAATCCACAATATCCCATGAAAATCACACAATTCAAGATGAACATCAAAATTTCCAACTCGAGCTAGATTTGCACTAGATTTTCACCCTATCCCACAAAAAACTGATATAACATGCAAACTACACCTCATGGAAACCTGAAAATTTTCCCAAATCACCATGAAACATCATAAAACTTATAAATTCATCATAATTTCATCAACATACCTCAAAGTCTCAAAATACTGAGACTTACATAATAACTCCTTAAGGTTTCACACTGTATAAGATATTTTCAACTAAAAGAATGGTATAACTCATCATGAAATCACTAAAAAATGAGAAACAATACCTAATACAGCATTATATACTTGAATACATGCACACATGAGATCATGTATCTCCAAAACTCAATCTCACACATCCCAGCATCCATGTCTGCTCTAGATGAGCCCCTGAAACAAAGCCAATCACCTGTATTTGCATCATGCAACTAATATGAATTCCTAAAATGTCTCCAAACCTAATATCCATCATGAACATAATATTCTAAATAAAGCAATTGTTTCACCTAATTCTAGATCATTTCTTTGAATGTTGATGAAACAGATAGGATAAAGGGATAGGAGCAATACCTGTCCAAATGCTGGTTGTAGGTTGTTGCATGCGTATGACTTCTTGATCCACAGCTGATCATGAGAGATTCCTTTTTTCTTGGAGGAACTACCTAAAATGGAAACAAGACCACCAAATAAAATTTAAACAATATATGTAGTGGACTACCTAGCGTATGTTAGATCTAGGAAGTGTAATACTTCCCTAGACGACTGTTCAATTCCACTATTTAAAATAAATCAATACTAACAATAAAGGAAATCCTACTGTATTTTAAAATGATTTAGGTATCTCATTTGATCTACAATAAGTAAATTAGTTCACAAAAAGCTAAGATATGATTGAATCCAAAGGTCAAGGTCTCTTGTCAGGGTATCTGGTACCTGGTCTAAGGGTTAGGTTCTGGGCTATTTTGGGTATTGGGTGGAGAGTTTTAAGCTCTGTTCTTGGTTTGTGGGTCAAAGAAGATAGAGACTGAATGTTGGTCTGGTATGAATCGATGTCAGTTTAGGTTAACCAGAGATGACGGTTGTGGGTAACCAGTGTTGGTATTGTCGAGGTACATGAAACTCAATAAAAACTTTATAGGGTGACAGATCTGAGGCTAGATGAAAATGAAAGGGCAATGACAAGGTTCACGTGTGGGTCTTAGGTATGCATAGGTAATGATTAAAATCTAGGTATGGGTAGTTCAAGGGTGTGGGTGAAAGGATGGTCAAGTTTTCATGGAGGTAAATGGTGGTGCGAATGGGAATGGGAATAAAAACTAATAACAGAATTAAAAGAATCTACATAAATGATAAATGGACAAGTGTTGGTTAACAAAAAACTTACTATTTACACAAGCTTGATGTCTAGTTGGAAATGGTGGGTGATCAAATGGAACGAACTTGATGTAGTGTTAATGCTTCCCCCGGATGCTCCTATGAAGGTAAATATCTCTGTGATTTCTTTTGGTGCTTGGTATGTGGATGCTCTGATGCATGTACAAGTGCTCAGTTCTACTTACATGTAGCTCTAGGTTTGTTACTTGTTCTCAAAAGATGTTTCAATCTCTCAGAATATGTGCCAACCTCGAAATGTAGGTTGTTTTAGGGGTTAAATGGTAACAAATGGTGGTTTCTGGGTTGACCGGTGGTGATTTAGGGTAACTGACATCGGTTAGGGTGGGATTTCCTAGGTTTACTAAACTAGGAAGATCCCCTTAATTTTCTGGGATCTTGTTCATTTTCCCCACAAATTAGAATAGAAGCTTCCTTTTTAATGTGCAGGAATGTGGTTAGAAGGAATATAGGATTTTATTTTTAGGGTTTAGGTAGGTATTAGTTAGTTATGGCAACATACTAAGAATAGGTCTTAGGGTGAGGTGGATATGTGGGCATTATCTCAATTAGGATATTAAAATAATAAATATTGTGAGATAATGAATTAATTTAGTTAAATTAATTAAATTAATATTAGAGTGGGATGAAAGGGGCCATGGTTAGGTGAATGTGTTCAAGGTGTTTGTTTGACGAGGGACAAAGGGGAGTGTGACCCAATTTTGGTGTCTACATTTTGCCCCTTTTTGTTGCGTAGCTTGTATTGGTAAGCGACGCTGACAAAAATAAGATGTGGTTGCCCCATGTGTGGGTGAAGGTGATCCCTCTCAACCCAGGAACTGATGAGGAAAAAGGAAGCATCAGTGAGTGGTTTGATAAAAGGTGAATGTGATGAAGAGGAAGGTAGGTCATGGGGGAAAAAGGAAAAATGTCTACTCGGGTAATCTAGGTAATGGGTCAGGGTCAAAGGTAGTAACAGTCAAATGCACACACACATATAAACTGCAATACAATACCAAGTTGAAGAGCAGGAAAACTCTACATCATCTAGGGTCGATAGGTTTATCCAAATAAGGTTTATGTGATTTTGGTATATAAGGTATAGGATATGGTAAGGAAACACAACGCAGGTCAGGTGCAGGAACGTGTAGGTATGTTCCTGTACACCCAAGGGTTGGGTCAGGATAAATAGTCATGACAACAAGTAAGGTAAGGTCATTATTTCCATCAACACAGGTAACAGTGCCATAAGGTATAAAAAACACATGAGGTCAAAGGTCACTAGCAACATTCTAGGTCCAAGTATCTAGGTCACGACACAGGTAGGGCTGATGTATGAGTAAAATAATGAGTCTTGGAAGGAGGACGAGGTGAGGGTGTAAATGATAAGGTCAAGAGGGTTAAGTGAAGTGGACAAGTGAGGTGTGTGTAAGATAAAAAAGGATTCACGTCAAAAATTGGGGGCAGGGGGTAGAAAAAAGACTAAGTAGGTAAACCGATGATGGTTGAAGGGGAACGATGCAAGTCAACCTTGACCGACCATGATAAGCTAGGGCATAGGACTGATGTCGGTTTAGGTAAAACCATCCTCAATCAAGTCAGGTAGGTTATAAAAAGTAAAAAATTCTGTATTTTTCAAATCATTTGTGTTTTATCAAATTGGGGAAAATGACAAGAGAGAGCGGAAAAGGTGGAAAGTGACAGATTAAGACTAACGATTGAGTTGACAAGCCACGTGGCAGGTGATAGTTGGTTGATAGGTGGATGCAAGAGCTGGGTGGGATAAATTTGATTACATTGATTGGTTAAATAGTGAGAGGTTATTTATGATGGCAGAGGTAAGAGAGGGATCAAGGGGACCACGAGTGTAGTGGCTGGAGGTTCCACCATGTAGATGACATCACGATGAGGTAATATTCAATCCTACACTTTTTTTTTGTTTATTAGAATGAATTAGAGGTCGGGTGGGTGAAAATGGGTTTTTGGGGGGAAATGAATTTTAAATTATGGGATGGAAATGAATTAAAATAGGAATGGGGAGGGAGGGGATTGGGTTAAGATGGGGTGGGGAAGGGTGTAGGGGAATTTGGGTGGGATGGGGTGGGCAGAAGGGAGAAAAAAAGGGATTTGAAGGGAAAATGGGGGTTTGGGCATCATAGTTTTTGATGTGATAGTGACCGGCATCGGTTGAAGGTTAGCCAATGTCGATGTTAGTGCACCGGTATCAGTCATGAAGCAGGTGACCAATTTTGGTTGAAGGGGGACCGGGATCGGTTAGGGGTAACTGGTACCAGTCGTAATTGAAGGAAAAAGGGGCCAAAGAGATGTCTGAGGTTGGGTGGGTGAGGTAGGTAGGGGTAAGAGAAGTGGGTTTGGTGAAAATCATAATATAGGTAAGGGGTAAAAATAGTTAAGGGTGGATCTGTTAGAGAAAAATGTATAGATGTGTGGAAAAATAGGTAAGGTCAGGGAGTGGGTCAAAAATAGAAGTAGGGGGGTTGAGGTGGTGCAAACAGGTAAGGTGATATTGGGTTGGGTAGGTCGGTGGGTTAGGGGTGGATTGGGTAAGTAGGTAGGTGAGGGTTGGGTTGGGGTGGAGGGGAAGCCATGGGATAAATAGGTAAGTAACAAAGTAAAAGAGGTAGGGTAATGGGTATGGGTGAATGTAGATATGGTATTGTTTTAATAATGTGATTATTTTGTTGGATGCAAGTGAGAGATCAGTTGTAGATGCAAGATAGGGTGCCACCCCTACTCATGATAGTTCGTGGGGTGAAGAAAGTTGAGGAGTGGAGACATGTGATAGATGTGGGCCCTATCGGGGTCTGATGCTATTGAAATGTAGTCTGACAGCCGATTTTGATGGTCAATTTCATCGATAGATGGGATTCAATGACCAACACGTTCCACCTGCCGATGGGGGAGATGACAGTCACCCTAGAGGATGTGTACAAGATCCTGCATTTACCTATATGGGATACGTAGGTATATTCGATCTCCTTAGAGGCATCAGAGGAGTTGATGTTGATGGTATTTGGTGAGGGGATGGCGGAGCTGACATTCCACAGTGCCAGCCTAAGCTATGGAGAGATGTACTTAGTCCATCCAGAGGAGATGAGGCTAGTAGTATTACTGATGGAGGTAGTCTATTTTTTTGCATTGCTGGGTGTAGAGGGTGGTAGATTCCCATGATCACTGATGGGGGTACTACATGACATGATTATGGATAGGACCTACTTCGCATGGGAGCCAACATTCCTAATGCAGCTATACAAGGAGCTATGGGCATATGGGCGGCTTCGAAGGTTCATTTTTTGCTACACTTTCCTATTACATTGTTGGGATTATGAGCACATTGTGTGTGTGTGCCCAATTTGGATGCCCCGGGCTGACACATTTGAGCCCGAGTTTATTAGAGTGGGATATAGGTGATGGGTGCCAGTTATTGGAGAGCATCGAGTGGGAAAGGTTACACATGATGTAGCTTATCACAGGAGGTTAATGGAGGGATTGTCTAGCATGGACATTATTTGGAGACTGTATGTGGGCTATCCCTCATATAGATAGATGGCTGATGAGTTAGATGGTTTGCAGATAGTCAGATGGATTGAGGGGCATCATGCAAGGGAGCACGAGATGATCCTGGTAGACAGGGTCCACCGGTAGCTTGGATTACTACAGGATATACCACCACCCTTCCCACAGTACCGAAGAGATGATGTGAAGAGACCACTGCCACTTCCACAACTAACAGTACCTACCGGGAAGGAGGAGCCAGTTAAAGAACGACAGATTGATGATTCCAGAGTGACAGACAGGTATAGAGAGTGGTGGGCAGCCCATCTACGAGTAGTACCTCCTAGGGCGGGGTAACCAAATTTAATCATTATCACTGTGTAGAGAGATGCCCTATAAGGGTAGGTGGCCAACCTGATTACCCAGTTGGGGATAGTACATGGGCAGTTAGCAGCGTTGGAGGTAGAGGTGGTTGCATTACATGCACAGGTGGCTAGTCTACATACCTAGATGGCCTAGGGTGGAGATGGAGATGGAAACAAGGAGCAGGTAGCCACCCTACAACTGCAAGTTACAGGTTTGTTAGGCCAGTTGGCCACTGCACATGCACATATTCAGGCATTACAAGAACAAGTACAGGCACAGGGTGTGAGGCCGATGACACCTCCACAGGCACTAGGACAAGGTCCCAGTTCACAGGAAGGGGCAGGACAAGGTCCCATAGGACAGGTACAAGGGCCGAGGATGATGGGGACACCACAGACGGTACCCATATCCACATTTTGGGAAGCTTTAGGGGAGGATAGATATTATCAGGATCAGTTGATGGTGGCCAGGATAGATTTTCTATCCTATGGAGAGTACAGTGAAAAATAGGCCTCGAGTGAGAGGATCAGATCCCAGACTCACAGTATGGAGAGCATAGGGGACCATCGAGCTCCAAAATAGGATCAAGGTGAGGCCACCATTTCATGGAGGCTAGCCCTAGGATATGTACCAGCAGGGACCCAGCCATGACCCATGGTGGGCGGTGAGATGTTATTAGGTTACCAGATAGGAGCTGAGGAGGAGACATGGGAGACTGATATGGAGGATGTTTGATAGGGTGATGCTTGATGCACATCTCTTTATTTTGATGTATTTTAGTAATTTTTGATATATACTAGCCTTTGTGCTCAAGAGAGTGAGGATGTACTATATTTTTGTATATTTTTGATCATATACTGGCCTGCGTACCGAAGATGGTGAGGCTGTATATGAGAGTTTTGAGAGATTTGATTATATAAACTGGCCTGCATACTGAAGATATTTGAGATTTATGTATATGGAGACACATGTTTGGATATTTTTATTTATAGAGATGATGATGATTATGGTGATTATGTGTATGCATGGTTGTGGTTATCTTGTTATTTTGATCTGTATCTATGATAAAAATCAATTAGTGTAGGCATGATTGAGACTAGGTCCTTTAGGTATGGGTGAATTGAGTTAGGTTGTGGTCTAGGCATGGATTGAGTCAGATTTTAGGCATGGTAGAGTTAGGTTGTGGTCTAGGCATGGATTGAGTCAGGTTATAGGCATGGCTGAGTCAGGTCATAGGCATGGTTGAGTTAGGTTTTAAGCATGGTGGAGTCTAAAGTGGGTGAGGTTGTAATTCATTAATTTTTGTAATAAATGATGACATGGGTCATGGTTAAGATGTTTTATAGTAACATGCATGATAACGGTAAAGAAATGGTAGACATAATAAATGTATGTTTGATGATGATAAAGGTGGAAAGAAATTTTTTGTTTGATGGGTTTAATTTCCAATTATTGATATGAAAAGAAACTAAATAGGGGAGAATGTGATTTAGGAAAATGAAAGATGAATAGGTTAGGGTAGAGAGTGGCTAAGCTAACCTCCAAGGGTCCCATGCCCTTCGAGAGCTGCCTACATAGTCCCAGCAAAAAGGGACCTCAGGCCAATGTAGTTCTCCCATAAGCTAGGGAAGAATGTGAGGAGGTATGAGTATGGGTGAGTATGTTATAGGCATGATTGAGTCTAGGTCTGTTAGGTATGGGTGAATTGTGGGCACATTGGTATAGGTTATTTTGAGTTGATTATGGTGAAGGAGGGGAAAATTACCCAAAATAAGCGTCGAGGATCAAGTCATGTATAAGGTAATCAATATGTAATGAAGAAGGTTTAAAATATAAGAGGAGGCCAAAAAGTGACCTGATTGGTAAGGATCATAACGGGTGGATCATACCTTAGATGGGTTGATGAACGTAAGACCCTAAAAGCATTACATGATTGATTATTCTAAAGGTAAAAAGTAGTCACATGATCACCAAATGTCATGGTCCAATAGGTCCCTTGAGGTGGTAGGAAATGAAAGTGTAAATGGTGAGAGGGTAAAAAGTGGTTAGTTTTTATATGGTACTAGGTAGCATGCCTTTTTGGCAAGAGATCCAAGGTCACAATGGGCAAGTCCATGACTAACAAAAAATAAAAATTTTGACTGATATTTGAGATAGACTGATCGATGCGAGAAGTCTATATGGGATGAAGAAATTAAATCCTTGAGGTTGTCGCGAAGATGATCGATGGGGGAAGCTTTAGATTCTCTCTCTCTTTCTTCTTCTTGTTCTTTTTTTTAAATAGGATTTTTATATAGCTATCCTTCGAGGGAGAAGTCTATTTATAGTAGAGATTTAGAGAGAAAGATGTCCTTTTTGAGGGAGTCATATTTTTATTGGAAGTTTGACTTAAGGATTTGGATCCCATGTGAGGGATTTTAATTCATGGACAAGACTAAGGTGAAGAATCAAATTCTTGTTCAGAAAGAAAGGTGAAATGACCATGGGATCTCATCTAAAAGTAGATGAAAATTATCCTTGAGAATCATGTTATGTGCAGTGCCATGGTACACATATTCAAGAGAGGATAAAAGAGTGATAGGTACACACATGATTCTTTTTTAATCATTAGTGATGGTGTAGGAAGTGGATAGCACTCAAGATATGAGCATGGAAAGAGGTAGAAGGTGAGGTAGGACTAAAAGTCAATAATAGAATGGTTGAAGATACAAGGCATTAAGGGGCTCAGGTTCGTGTTTTACATCGAGTGAAGATAAACGATAAACACCTGATCCATAAGTATGAGTCACGATGTATGGTCCAAGCCTAGTAGAAAATTTTTCCCATTTACTTTTTTCTACTTTGGTTACATGTTGATTTTATTTCAGGACAAGGTCACCGACTTGGAAGGTTCATTCATGGACATGTTTGTCATAGGCACATTTGATACATTTTTGGTAAACTTGGAGATGGTTAAGAGCATTAAGGCAGTGTTCATCTAATAACTCAAGTTGTGCTAAACAATCCTGATGAAATTCATCATCATTAAGCATGTCATGGAGAGAAATGTGGAGTGAGGGAATTTGGACTTCGAGAGACAAAATAGCCCCTGTACCATAAACCAGAGAAAAAGGTGTGGTAGTAGTGGAAGTGCGAATACTGGTACGGTATGCCCACAAGGAAAAAAGAATGTGCGTATGCCAGTCCTTCCCAGTATCGTTAACCACTTTCATGAGAATTTTGTTTAAGGTTTTATTGGTGGATTTGGCTTGGCCATTGGTCTGTGGGTAATAAGGTGATGAGAAACTTAGCTGAATGTCGAAGGCATCACAAAGTTTTCACAAGGTTTTATTTTTGAATTGTTTACCGTTATTAGTGATGAGGCGATGTGGGACACCAAAGTGACAGATGATGTGATGATTTATGAACTCACATATTTTCTTGGATTTCGTGGAGATGAGAGGTATGGCTTCAACCTATTTTGTAGTATTCAGTAGCGGTGATGATCCATTGATGTCATTGGGAAGAATGAGGATTGATTTCTCCAACAAGATCCAAACCCCATTGAAAGAAGGGCCAAAGGTCACGGGTGACCTGTAAGACATGACTGGGTATATGATGAAGGTCAGCATGTTGTTGGAATTTTACACAATGCTTAACGTAGTCGTAACAATCATGGTTGAGGGTCGGCCAGTAATAGCCTAGGTGAAGAATACGCTTAACAACAACAAGGCCACTAAAGTGGCCTCCACATATGCCATCATTAACTTCCTTAATGATATAAGGAATTTCTGAACTTGTAAGGCACTGTAAGAGAACACCATCAAAGTGACACTTATAGAGTAGGTGACCCATAATGACGTAACGATAGACCTTTTTAAGAAAGTCATGTTGTCCATTACGAGTGAGTTCGGGAGGTAACATGGAGAGGGAAAGGTAGTTTGAGTAATTTTTATACCATAGGTCACTCAGGTCAAAGGCAGCAGTTTTGAAAGAGTAAATTTCATGAGGTAAAGAAGGGGGTGATTAGATTCTTTAAATGGTGATAAAGATTTTAGAATCGGAAGGTGAAGTGGGTATTTGAGAAGCCAAACAGGACACGCTATCTGTAAATTTGTTGGTTGAACGCGAGATGGTTTGAAGGCCGTAACGGTCGAAGGTGGTCAAAATTATGTCTACATGATGTTTATACTTTTGAAGTATCTCATTACGACATTAGTATATACCATTGGCCTGGTTTATGACCAATTGAGAATCACCAAAGATGTTGAGTGATTTAACATTGAAGGCATAGGCAGCTTGGAGACCCAAAATGAGTGCTTTGTATTCAGTAATATTGTTTGTACAATTAAAATAGAGTTTGAAAGACAAAGGCATGGGTTCACCATCAAGCAGAATGAGGATAACACCAGCCCTACCCCCACACTGACACTTGGAACCATCGAAGAAGAGTGTCATTTGGTAAGCGGGTTCGTCTAGGGAAAGGGTAGCAATTGACTCATCTGGTAAGTCAAAGTTAGAGAGTTGATCCCAAGAAATAGGTACATCAGCCAATTGGTCAGTGATAGCTTGGCCCTTGATGGAATTTTGGTGGATAAATTCAAGGTCGAGGTTGGCCAAAAGCATAAGTTTTGAGGTCGAGGTCGAGGTCGAGGTCGGTGTTGGGCACAACATAGGTTTTTTGGTTGAGTAGGTAATGGCAGAGTTTGGTGGCAATGAAAACTAAGGCTAAGAAAAGTTTTTTGGCATAAGTGTACCATATTTTGTAATCTAGAAGATTACAGCTTATGTAGTAAACCACCTGCTCCCTATGTTGTTCATCGCAGTGGGCAAGCATGGTCCCTAAGGAGTGATTGGTAGCTGAGATGTATAGGTAGAAGGGTTGATCGTCTTTAGGTGGAATGAGTACGGGTGGTTGGAGAAGGTATTGTTTTAAGGCCTCAAAAGCTTTGTGGTAGTCATCATCCCATTTAAAGGAGAGATCCTTCTTGAGAAAATGATAAAATGGTTGACACCGATCAAACAATTGTGAAATGAAGCAGCGAATAGACTGTAAATTGCCTTGCAGGCTACGAAGTTTCCTAAGATTAGTGAGCGGAGGAATTTCAAGAATGGCCTTGAATTTAGTAGGGTCAACCTCTATACCACGTAAGGAAACAATAAACCCTAGAATTTTTTCCCGAGAGAACCGTGAAGACACACTTATTGGGCTGAAGGTGAATGCAATATTGAATGAGGTGGTTAAAGATGGTTTTTAGGATGGTGAGGTGCTCAGAGCAGTGTTTGGATTTGGCAAGCAGGTCATCCACATAATCTTCTAATATACGATGCATGATGTCATGGAAGATATAAGTCATAGCCCGTTGATATGTGGCACCAACATTTTTAAGGCCAAAAGGCATGACTTGATAGCAGAAGGTCCCCAAGGGGTAATGAATGCATTTTTGTGCTGATCCTCTGGGGCAAACAAGATTTGGTTATAACCGGAGAAACCATCCATGAGTGATAGCATCTCATGACCAGCAGTAAGGTCAACCAGTTGGTCAATACCAGGTAGGGGAAAGTCATCTTTTGGGAAAGCTAGATTGAGGTCATGGAAATCCATGCAAATGTAGAGTCCCCCTATCACCTTAGTGACAGGGAAAATGTTAGAAATCCAATGAGGATAATCAATGGGTAAGATGAAGGAAACCGAAAGGAGGTGTTGAAGTTCTTCTTTGAATAGAAGAGTAATGGGAGGGTGAATTTTCCTCAGCTTTTGTTTGACAGGTTTGGCATCAAGAATGGTTACGATATTGTGGACCACTATAGTGGGGTCAATACCGGGCATATCTGCGTAAGACCAAGTGAAAATAGGGTTATGGTTTTTGAGAAAAGAAGTGATGGCTTCCTATTCAGCAACATTTAAAGATTATTCGATCTTTAGAATGTGTGGGTCATCATGAGTATGAATGTTGATCTCAATAGTCAATTCATTCAACATTTTTTGTGTCTTAGATGGTAACAACCGATGAATATATGATTCTTCTGCACCAAGGTAATTGAGTATAGATTCATCATCCTGACATTGAATGATGTTAATCAGTGTATCTTCATCGATCATTTTAGGATATAGGAAGGGAAGAGAGGAAGGAGCCTCACCCTCATGGTCATAAGTTAGAGGCCCCAAGGAGATGGTGTTTATGAACAAAAAAGTTAGGAGGAATGGATTTTGGATCCATTGACTCTATTGGTGAAGGTGGTAAAGAAGGTGGAGCAGGTGAAGAAGGTGGAGAAGGGCTGATGTCCTCAATGAGTTTAATCCAGACCTTCTTGGTAGGTGGTTTAGTAAAGCCAATACCACTACGGTCATTATGTTTACGGGTAGTACATGGAATAAAGGTATGGTGGTCTTGCTTGTAAAATCTAGAACCAAAACCCCCACACACATCGGTGTAGGAAGGTATGGGTGAAACAACGATTGGTGAGTGATTGGAGGTCAACAGAAAATGGGTGGGTTTGTGACGGTGGTTTAGGTATGTAAGTGGTAGTATCAAGTCCCCCATAGGTGAGACTAGTACAAAGGTGAGGAGGACCATAAAGGAGGTGCTCTCCTATGTGGTGATCATATCGAGGGTGTTGGTGAAGAATTTTGTACTCTTGTAGAGTAAGGAATGTGTTGACACTATATAGGTGATACTCCCCTAGAGTGAGGCATTGAAAAATGTGTTCCAAGGGATCGGTGGTTGATATGCGGGTAGCTTGAATAGACAATGTGTCAGAGATCTACTTAGAGGTGGAGCTAACAGAGTGGGAGGCTGACGGTTCGGCCACGGAGGTTGTGGCAGTGGTGGGAATGGAGGATGTAGGTGCGATTGAAGTAACGGCTGTACTGGTGGGTGGAGGTGTAGGTGAAGAGGCAGTAGTCATGGAGGTAGACGCTTTAATAGATATAAGCACTTCATTGGGTCGATAAAGCATGTTGCAAGTTTTAAAAGGTGATGGGTCAGCTGGAATGTTATAGTTGTGTCCTTCATGCTCAAACTTTACAAAACGATGCAAAGTGGAAGGAACACAACCTATGACATGAATCCAGGGTCTGCCAAGCAACATGTTATATTGAAATTCCCCCTCCAAGACGTAAAATAACTCTAGAATAGTATGGGGGTCCACGCAAACATGGAGGATGACCATGCCAATTGTAGAGGTGATAGCATCATTAAATGAATGTAACATGACGTGATGTTTATGCATGTAATTGTGTGGTATGTGCATTTGATTGAATGCATGGGAGGAAATTATATTAATTCTAATGCCCCATCGATCATAACACGTCATACACATATATCATCAATGTGGACAGAGATGAAGAGAGCTAGATCTGGGTCATTGATTTGGTGTGGTGCGATCTCTTCATCTGAGAAGCTAAGGGAGGCTACCTTGTGAGTAGGTGGAGGCGTAGATAAAGGTGGTAACTTGGTGAGAGAGGCTACATGATGGTGTGTAATAATGGAGGCTATGGGTGTAGGGTCATTGGGTAAAAACTCAATATATTGAAAGGCCTCCATGAGAGCTTGACGATGGGATTCTAAGGTTTGGATGAGGTCATATAGGGACATTTTGACGGGGGATTGGTTTAGTTTTTTGAGCATTGTGCGGTGTGTAACCCCATTAGAAATAAGATATGTGGGGCCGCGGATAGTGATTTTATGTGTAGGTACAAATGGTATGTTGGGTATAGGATGGGTTGCTTACCTTTTCCTTACCTTTGTCCTTCTGAGTACAGGTAGTAATGTGGATCATGTTGATTTGAGATAGAGAGGTAGGTGGAGTGCATGAGCCATGGAAAGTATAACAACAAGAGGGGAAAAATCCAAGTGGTGGGAAGGAACCTTGTGAGATGAGTTGAGCACACCGACATTTGGGTGGAGATTTTGTGAGTTCTCTGATGTAAACCATGTTAATTTCAAATCTTGGGAGAGGCTCTAGGAGTTGTGGGGGTGAAGGTATGGGTCGTTGAGTAGGAAGTGAGGGGATAACTGTGGGAATGGGTGTTGGTGAAATGGGGTCCTCATCGAGAAGGTCATCATTATCAAAGTTTCCTTCAGGAGGACACAACTGGATAAGAATGGTTTTCAAAGCCTTGTAGTTCTCTACATCATGCCCTAGCACACGATGGTAGGTACAAATTTTGGTGTCATCAAACTCATTTGGTTTGGGTTTGAGAGGGTCATAAGGTCTGAGTGGCAGTAATGTGATGAAAGAAGTATCAAGGAGGTTGGTTAAGATTTTGGCATAGGATCCTGCTAGTGGATCACAATGGGAAGTGAAAGTGGGTTTGGGTGTAGCTGTGGTTGACTATCGAGGAAGGGTATTTGCATGAGGGAGAGTGGGTCAAGCTATGGTTTTAGGTGCTCATGTGGTCTTGGGTGCTGGTCATTTTTGTTTGGGTAGGGGTATGGTAGATGAACTAGCAGGAGAGTGTGTGGTTCTTTTGACTACCTTATTAGAGGGTAGTAGATTTTTTTCTTTATGTTGCACCTTCTTGGGTAAAGGTGATATGGGCACATGAGATCTAGAGGGGAAAGTGAATGGGGGAAGTGGACGAGTTACCCATGGGGATAAGTGAGGTGCTGTGAAGGTAAATGGTGCAGGTCGTGTGGGGTGTGTGAGGGAAAGAGACTGAAGTGTAGTGGGTAGTGAAGAAGTTACCGATGGTATTGGAGGAATGGGTGGTAAATATGTTGTAGGTATGGGCATAAGTCATGTCGGGCACTTGGGTATGTTAGAGGTTTGTGAGGGAGGAATGGGATGTTGTGGTTTTGGTTTACTGGTGGGTGGAGATTTCTTAAACCGTGCTAGAAGGCAGGGTTGTAAGACGGATGGAAAGGGTGAAGGTGATGAAGGTGTGATCGGTGAGGTTGGAGTATGAGTTATACGGGATTGGATCTTCTGGTTGGGTGCCATATTAAGCTTGGTGTTGGTTTTGGAGGATTTAGCTAAATCTAATTTGATGGGTGGATGAGTAAGGCTGGCAGTTGGGATGACCCCTAAGGTAGTAATAGGTTTAGGAGAGGAAGATGATGCAGGTGTAGGTTTGGATGTAGATGCATTGTGGGTTATGGGTAGGGGTGTGAGTTGAGCCATGAGTGGTATTGTGGTGGAATTTGTGATAGTTATGGTTGTGTTTGGTTTGATTGGCCAAAATATTTTTGGGTAGATAGTGGAAGTTTCAGTAAGTGACATCTACATTTGTGTTGAGATAGGAAGCAGAAGACACCCCCAAAGTAAGGTTCTATCCACATAATCTAGGAAATTGGCTAGGCGTGAAAAAGGCAATTTTGTAGGTAATGTTGATGAGGATCCAATGGCAATTCCCATAAAATGTGTCTTAGAAATGGGGAATTTTCTCACTTCAGTTTATGTGGGTAAGAGAGCCGAAAGTAAGTCCGTAGGATCTTGGGTAACTGATGGAGAATGGTCTCCTAAAGGTAAAGGCATTTTTACTAGATTTTTGATAGGTGGAGGAGATGATGGGTGTTGCTCTATGGGTAGAGGAGATGATGGGTGCTCCTCTGTGGGTGGAGGAGATATAAAATCCTCTTCTACGGGTCGGAGATGTATTGCGGGTAACGGATCTCTAGGTGGAGAAGCCAAAGGTGAAATGATATCGATGTTAATAGGAGGCTCCTTCACACATGAGGGAGGGGAAAAAGGGTGTTCCTCTATAGGTGGAGGAATAGGTGAGGTGGATTCAAGTGTAGGTAGAGGACTTTAGGCTAGGACTTCCTCTATGGAAGGAATATGGGGTAATTGGGAAGCAACAGGTGTGTCGCTGAAAATAGCATGGACCTCGTGGGTATGGCTATCATGCATTGAGGTCTCTTCAGTTTGATCAGAAGAGGGGGCATGATTAGGAAATGGTTTCTTGAAGATGTGTAGGTTTTGATTGGCAGGTGCATTAGGATTATCCATGGTTAACTCACCTTTCTTGAGCATTTCTTAGACAACATTTTTTAAAGTGATGCAATTACTGTCACTATGACCCTTTACTCGATGATAGTTGCAAAAGTCATGCTCTTTGTACCATGTGGGTGTGGGGCGAGAAGGATCAAAACCAGTGTGTGGTTTTATGGGAGGAAGGGCGATTAACCTTGCTTTAATGAGCTTTTCAAAGACAAAATAATAAGGTTCCCCGAATGAGGTGTATTTCCATTGTTCTTGTCTGAATTGAAAGGTCTGAATGGGTGGGAGATTAGATGAGGGGTTAGCCTGATTTGATGGATGAGCTGGGCTGAATTTTAGTACCACTACGTTAGTAGTTCCCTTAGATTTTGAATAATTGTTATGTGGTTTCGAAGAAGAAGAGGTGTCATTTGGCTTAAATGCTGATTTTTTATTGCATAGTTGGATTTTCTTTTCTTCGATGGCTCGAATCTCTAGCTTTTGTGCCATGGTGAATTCTTCATTGAAGGTTCAGAAGGTCTAGACCTGTAGGCTTGGTGAGATATGCCTAGCACAAGCCTGTGTGACAAACTCAATGAGTTCAGTTTGCGGTAGTTGGAATGTGATTTGATTGATCAGGCTACGCCAATGAGAAACAAAATCTGGGATAGATTTTTCGTCATACTAATGCATAGAGTAGAGGTCAGTCATGGTAACCTTCTTAACGACATTAATGGAGAAGTGATCCAAGAAGGCTTGGGCTACCTGATTAAATGAGAATATAGAGTGTCTAGGTAACCCACTATACCAATCTAACGTGGGTCCAGTCAGAGACATGGGAAAGGTCCTCAGGAGAAAAGCATCATCATGAGTGATCAGATAACACCCATGTTTGAAAGACCGCAAATGTTGTTACAGGTCTTTTTTGCTATTGAAACAGTTGAATTTAGGCATTTCCCAATGCATGGGATATGGATGGATAGGAATGGATGGGTGTATAGGCTCATTACAAATCTCATCGTAGGTGAGAGTGTTGCAGGAACCAGAAACCAATGCCTCTACCATCTTCATCTTTTCCATCATTAACATGATTAGGTTGTTGGTAGGTTGTGATAGTTGGGTGCCACCTGTAGCATAAGGAGGTTAGTATTGGACATATGATGGAGGTGGAATTCCTGTATATGGTGATGTCGTATAGGTAGATTGAGAAGGAGGAAGTGAAATAGGGGGTACGTACCCAGAATGAATGATAGATGAAATGGGAGGTTGATGATAGTACGTATATGGAGGTGGAAGGTTCGTGGTGACCCTAGTGGCAATGGGGGATAAGAATTGTTGAATAGAAAGAACAACGTTTTGAAAAGGGGTAGGGGTCATCGATACCGGGGGTGCTTGTGTAGCTACAGGTATATGTGAGACAATAGGCATGGATGAGGTTATGTTCTGGGTGGTTGGTGAAGGTATATTGGATGTGGCGGGTGCAACAAATGTGGCAGACATGGTGGTCATAGTAGGTATAGGGCCTAGCTACAAAACTATAGGGGGCAAGACAGATGTCGGTAGTGCAGAGCTAGTGGAGGCTAGAGTAGAAGTAGGAGTGAGTGTAAGGGGGATAGATACAGACATGTCATATATCAACTGACTCGAGGAATCTCAAGTGGATGAGTGGGAAAGATAAAACTGCAAGGCAACAGGGTTCTAGTCAAGGATTCGTGCGAACTCCTCGTCCCCTATGACGATAGTGGTAAGTTGGGTAGGATCCATGGGTGATAAAATAGATGGTGGTGAAGGGCTAGGTGGGATTGGTTGACAACTGGCGTGGAATATGAGGGTGTTTGCTTGGCTATGCATCAGCACCATGTGGACAAGTACTGATGTGGTAGGACTGCTCTCTAGAAATGCCCCATAAATATAGTAGAGATAGGAGAAATAGGTGGTGGTAGGTGGATTGGGGTTAAAATGTTAGCTAGAGAATTACACAGGCTAACCAATACCGGTTAGGGTAAACTGACGTCAGTCATAGTTAATCGCGGTCGGTCATTATGGAAAATGGTCAGTGTGTCGAAACAAGGTAAAAGGCCAATAATTTTTCAAGTATGCAAGATGCTAATGAAATTTACCTGGAAAGTGAATATGCCGAGAGTGAAAGAGGCTCTAAATAAAAAAGAAGGTGAAGCCGGTGTACTTTTAAGTAGGTTAACCAAAAGAATAGTAAACCGACACCGGTTGGGTGAAATCAATGACGGTCAGAGGATAGCCAATGACGGTCACTGGACTGACACCGATTACTATGAAATTGAAATAGTAATGAAGAAAATGTGGTTGTGAGTTAAAATTAGATGTGGAATCAAACCTAGAATTCTGAGAATGATGAGAATATGGCCTAGGCACACTCAGATGAAGCAAGAATACACCAATTGTGATGAGGAGCGTGTAAGGGGAAATAAGAAAATGACGAACGAATCCTCTCACCTCAAAACATAATCCAAGTAGAAACACTAAGAAAAATATGATCGTAAGAGTGCTTTTTCTATTATGTTTGTTTAGCTTATGTTATTTAAGAACTGACTCATGAACTTTAGAATATAATTTTTGGTGAGGATGGATTCCTACGAAGAAGGATATCTACAAGGAGATGTTTCAGGTTATATTATAATGGGGGCAGGCCATCCTCTGATGGGGTACTGGACAAAGATAACCAGCGGGGTGCCCACTATACCGTGATTATGTGATCACCTACAACTTCTTCTAGGTGAGATGTTGTTTAAGAATGTGTATATTTTTAATTTTGTGATGTTTGGTAAGACTCAGAGAGAGAAAGAGAAAGATAGTTATTTTCTACGATTTTTTTGTCAACCATCAGTTGGGCATGACTTCCAACGTATAGGTTTTCCTCATTTAATGTGAGCTAATGAAGTAAAGTAGAATGAAATGTAGTTAATTTAAAACCCAAATAGAAATATTGAATTCGATGACACAAAAATATGAATAGGAGAAGGGATGCTCTTTCACTAATGTGATACTAATGAAAGGGAAGAAATTTTCTTTTTAAAGCACCAAAATATGATTACTTTTAGACAATAGAAGAAGATCAGGTTCCCGTGGAGAAATTTTAATGTAAGAACCTTTTAGAAAGGAAACAAACATCCAACTTATCACCTAGAAATGAAAGAATGCAAAGAACCCCGAATGGGTCCCACCGGGCGTGCCAAAATGTTTCACCTAATTCTAGATCATTTCTTTGAATGTTAAAGAAATAGATAAGGGTAAAGGGATAGGAGGAATACCTATCGAAATGTTAGTGTTAGGTTGTTGCACACATATGACTTATTTATCCACAGCTGATCATGATATCTTCCTTTTTTCTTGGAGGAACTACCTGAAATGGAAACAAGACCACCAAATAAAAGTTAAATAGTATATGCAGTGGACTACATAGTGTATGCTAGATCTAGGAAGTGTGATACTTCCTAGATAGTTGTCAATCCACTGTTTAAAATAACTTAATGCCAATGATAAAGGAAATCCTACTATAGTTAAAATGATTGAGGTATCTCATTCGTCTACAATAAGCAAATTCGTTCACAACAGGCTAAGCTATGACTGAATATAAAGGTTAAGTTCTCTGTCAAAATACAGGTATTGGTAAGGGTCAGGTTCTGAGCCATTTTGGGTATTGGGTAGAGAGTGGAAGCTATGTTCTTGGTTTCTAGTCAAAAACATAGAGACAGACGTTGGTCTAGTATGACTGATGTCAGTTTAGGTTAACTGACGATGGTTGTAGGTAACCAACTTTGGTATGGTCGTGGTATAGGAAACTCAATAAAAACTTGGTGGGGTGGCAGATTTGAGGCTAGATGAAAATGGAAGGGCAATGGAAAGGTTCGTGTGGGTCTCAGGCATGCACGGGAATGATTAAAATCTAGGTATGGGAAGTTCAAGGATATGCGTGAAGGGATGGTAAAGTTTTCATGGAGGTAAATGGTGGTGGTATGGAAATGGGAGCAGAAACTAATAATAGAAGTAAAAGAATCTACTAAATGATAAATGGGTAAATGCTGGTTAATAAAGCACTTACTATTTGTACGAGCTTGATGTCTAGTTGGAAATAGTGGGTGATCAAATGGAAGGAACTTGATGTGGTGCTGATGCTTCCCCAGATGCTCCCATGAAGTCAGATGGCTCTTTGGGTGCTTATGATGCTGGCTATGGGTGCTCTGATGCGTGTACGAATGCTCGTTCTACTTGCATGTAACTTTGGTTTCGTCACTTGTTCTCAAAATATGTGTCAATCTCTCATAAATGTGCCAACCTCAAAATAAGGTTGTTTTGGGGGTTAAATTGTAACTGACGGTGGTTTAGGGTGACCGGCGTTGGTTAGGGTGGGATTTCCTAGGTTTAGTAAACTAGGTAGATCCCCTTGATTTTCTGGGATCTTGTTCGTTTACCCCACGAATTAGAATAGAAGCTTCCTTTCTAACGTGCGGGAATGTGGTTAGAGGAAATATACACTTTTATTTTTAGGGTTTAGGTAGGTATTAGTTAGTTATGACAACATACTAAGAATAGGTCTTAGGGTGAGGTGGCTAGATGAGGTGTCTAGGTGAGGTGGATATGTGGGCATTATCTCAATCAGGATATTAAAATAATAAATATAATGAGATAATGAATTAATTTAATTTAATTAATTAAATTAATATTAGAGTGGGATGAAAGGGGCCGTGGTTAGGTGAATGTGTTCAAGGTGTTTGTTTGATGAGGGACCAAGGGGAGTGTGACCCAATTTTGATGTCTATAGCAAGAATCTCATACCACCAAGCAACATCACCTAGGAACTTAAATGGGCTTGCAAGAGAAAGAAATCATCACTAAATCTCATTATATCATCAAGTACACATCTGAATCATCATCTGATCCTAATCCATCATCTAATTTTTCATTAATGTTTTTTTGTATCAATTACAACACCTATAGGACCACATGCCAACTCATTTGGTCTCCAAACACCTAGACTAGGTCTAGATGAGCTCATAGAATTGGGTCTTCAACCTATAGTACCTACACTTTGAAACTCATGTGAGTGTCTTAACACTCTATTAACATGTTCTCCATGTCTCTACCATGCTACTAAATTCACTAGGAAACACAAACCATCATGCACCTTCACCTAGGCTAGCTAGGTCACATGGCTAGTCTTGCTAGACAAGGCCAATCTCATTGAATAAAATCATGCAATCATGAAACCACCTGAATATCAATGTCACCAACATATTGTGTATCTCCTAGCATACCTCCATCATTTTATTTTTCATTAATTTTATTTTACATCAATGACAACACCTATACAGACACATGTCAATATACACATGATCAAGTAATCCATCTCAAGATGTTGATACACAGTAATAGTGAGAACAAAGCTCAATGATCAAGAATAACTCACCAAGTCCCATAGGAAATAGGTGGAATCTTATTTGAATGCATACAATGAGACCCTTACAGAGATGAACAAAAAAAATAGAAATAATAGGTAAGGTGCTAAAGGAATTAGAGGCTCCCAATGATCTCATCATGGAGCTTATAAAGGGACATACACAACAGAAGGACTTGTTGAAATAGGCTCTTGGGATTAGGGATAAGGATAAGTGAGAAAAAAAGAGTAATAAGGTTAAAACCCAAGTTGATCAAGATAGGACAAAAAGAATTTCCTATGAGGATATCATTAGGGTCCTCCTATTAAACTCTAGTGAGATGGAGAAAGATATAAAAGATGTTGAAGGACCATTCTTCAAGAAAATCTAGTTGGCATATGAGACCATAGAAAAAGAAGGATAAGATGTAAATATGGGTGCCCTTTTACAATAATTGTTAAACACATAAAATACACCCTGATTAATTGGAGCATAATTTGAATCTCATATCCAGGTGACCACACCAAATATTATAAAGGATGTAAACCAATGTTTATTAGGGTACCAAAAAATAATTCATTATGAGGATATGTTTACCCAAAAAATTTGATAGAATTTCATGGAAAGAGTATGACCAAGGGTTGAGTTGTGTACGTGCACAACATGGTTGAAGGAGGCATGCACATTTTGAGTTGTTTTTATGCACACAAAATAGAGGTCAACAAGGGGTACACTAAACGAGAAAAATGATAGAAAATAATAGGGAATATGTAGGAGATAGAGTGATAGGAAGACCACATGAAACGTGTATAACAATCTAGGTTTAGAAGAAATGTCAAATTCAAAATACAAAAAAGAGAAAGAGTGATAAAAAAATGAGGTGGCATGTGGTAAAAGGATAGCTTTACAACATTGAAAAATATTCCAATTTTTTAGTATAAATAAGGAGATATGGAGTCCAATCCTCGCTTGTATTGAATACAGTCCCTTATACTAACCCTGCATTGACTATGCTCCTATTCTAACAACTTTCATTACATATCCTATCCACCACATTAATGGTGACCATATGCTTTAAGAAAGAAAAGGTGTACACGTAAAATATCCCAAATGTATAAATTAGTGGTTCACACCCATTTGAAGTGTTGTTGTTGTATTGGTATGTATATAGTCGATGGATATAATCGTGATATTATTGTTTACATTAGATAACACTAGGATTTGACTCTAATGATTGTAATCCATTGACGACCTATCTATAATTTTGTCCCAGATGAATGAATATATATATATATATATATATGTTGAGTTCATTATATCTCTTTCTCTATATGTGCTATGAAAAATAGTATGTGTGGTATTTTTCGTTTATGCACATGAATATGGTTAGCTTATTTTTTCCAAGTGATAAGGCATGCTTTCCATTTCTTGATCCAACAAGGGACTTGGTGTAATGAGTATACCTCAAGTAAGCACACAAGATAATTTCTACATGATATGCCAATGCACATGATGGGTTATAAGGGCTTGTGCACCTAGGTGGGGCCATTCTAGGCTAAATGGATGGGTATTCTTAGAAACCCTAAAATTTCTATATCACCATCCCCACATTATATATATCCTTTAGAACCTTATACATTTGATATGAGTGGGGATTACTCTCTTCTAGATCCATGAATATTACACATATTGGATTTATCCTTAACTTCTGCGATGAAACTTATATGGTTTATTTTATTTTATCGTAATCTATATTAAAGAGACAGAGGATAATCATGTAAACCATCTTAGTTAGGATACGCTATGGTGAATGCAATGTGAATCTTACCCCGTGATTGATTTGATCATCTACATGTTTTCCTTTTATTTCTCACAACATCATATTCACCATTTTTTACATTTTTGTAAACCCAACATGAATCTTACCCAAATTTTGGTTTTTTCATATTCATATATTTATTTTATTTCTCATCACATTATCTTCACTATCATTGCATTCTAGTGAAATCAATGTGAATTTTATTCCTCCATTAATTAATTCATCTTCACATTTTGATTTTATTTCTCATCACATCATCTTCACCATCATTACACATTACAAGTATAATCACTTCAAATATCATTTAGTCTATTCATTTCTAGATATAAATGCATTATAACTTAAATGTATAACGACAAGATAAATTATTTTGAATTGTGAATAGATAGTCTAGTATACTCCATCTCTTTGCATATCCATTTTATAATATTCTGATTAGAGAAAAACATCCCCACGTATATATCATATATTGATACCTTCCATTTTTCATGACATGGGAGAATAGCCTAGTCTCTTCTCAAAGACAAAAACTTCATCTCTTCTTAGAGATAGCCATACATACATACCATATCAATAAATATGTAAATAATTTTTTCAATGTTTTCCTTTCAATGTATATTTAATTTCATTAATTCGTGGATCATATTAATATAGTGCTATGATATTGATATATGATAATTTTTTATTTTTTATTTTATGTTGTAGTTGTAATTAAAATCACTTATTTCTCTATGGAGTAGGATTTGACAGATACCTTCCCACCACCTTCCTATTTTTATTTCACTACTTCACAGTGGCCATTGATCATTATGTGTTTCCCTTTGGGTTCATATCCAGGATGTTTAATTACAATATTTATTTTTGGTATGATGAGATCTATCTTCTTATTTTTTGTTTTATGTGATGTGGGGCCACCATGCTATAGCCAATTACCCTCATCTTGGGCTAGATGTTTATTGGGGTATGTGCTATGGGAATCAAGAATTTTTGGGAATTTTTCATTTTGGTTGTGTGGAAATTAAGTGATTTCTTCTCAATAAATTATCTTTTTTCTATTTTTTGGGTGTTTGAATCTTTTTGGTTGGTTATCTCTTCATGTTTTAGGTGGGAAAATGTTCAAGAGATTATTTTTGGTTATAGTGGGTTTCATGAACATTGAAGATTTTTTTTCCACTTTCAATATCATACATCAGGGTTTACCTTGTTGATATTGGACTTGAAAGTATCTTATGTTTGAGATCTTGTTCAAGGTCTATTATTTTTTTGTTCTAGTACATCGACTATGTGGGGTGATGTTCTTGTATAGTACCTAAGTAATCCATAATTCTTTATAATTATGGTCAATGGAGTTTGGATAGTGTGTTGTTATCCACCTATTTTTTTGAAATTTGGGAAGCTTTTGGTTCTATTTCATACAAATTGTAACCTGATTAATTTTAATGGAGGCACAAGGTATATGAGTTCAAATATTTATAAAGCTTACTTCATCATTTTGGTTCACTAGATTTGTAGTTGGGTTATCGAAACCTCCATGATAACACTTCAACTACCTAACTCTTATTTTATTATTTAGCTCATGGTTTTCAATAAATTATTATTTTGGGAGGTCATCTCATGGTGGGGGTGAAGATTAGAGTTGTAGGGAATCTCTAGTTTTCTACCTAATTATTATGTATTTTTTGTTGGTGGAAAGTAATTTGGGTATAGATTGTGGTGTTGATGGACATGTATGGAAAGGATTAGTTTTAAGTTTTCTTAGGGTGGGTATTATTAAAAAATTAGTGAGAAAGTTTCAACTAATTATGTTTCTAGTTTATAGCTTATATTTTAAGAGGGATGTTTAATTAATGATATCTTGAAAATTTTCTCTTAGGGTTCAATGTGATTATGATTGGGCCTGACAAAGTGGTGGGGTTTTGCGAGAGGGTTTGTTCCATATTCTATATTCTATTGCAATCTTGTTTCACCTATCATTTTGTGGTTCCTACTTGTTTCATAGGATGTGGTTTTGTAAATCCTTTTTTAATCAAATTATAGATATTGTTATCTACTTTAACTCATTTTTATGTTGATATTTGTTATGGGTTTGATTATTCTCTTCTAGGATCTAGTTTTTTGTTTAAATCATTTGCATGGAATTGGTAACCTTGGCTCCCATGGACCATTTACTACACTTTGGGGAATATTTTTGTCTTGGTATGTATTTTCGTAACTTTACTAAGTATCCTTTAATCTCATTGGTGTTGTAAAAGGAAGGGGGTTCCTTTCAAAACTATGTAATTGTTGGATATTATGTCTTAGTGTTGTCATTGATGTCAAGTACATTGATGGAAAAGGGTGTCATGAGATCATGCAAGTCTCCATGAGGTTTCATTCAAAGGTCAAATGTGAAGGTTGATTTGTAGTGTCATGTTTGGTTGTGTTCTATGAGGTTCTCGTGCATAGTTCAGCTTGCATCATCATAGTATGATTCCTCCCAAGATGGTTAAATGTTTTCATATGGTAATTCATGATCTTATAGGTGTGTCACAGGTGTTAATGAGTCTGTAAGAGGTCAACTTGGTCATCTCATGGTGTAAAGTAGTCATTCTAGGCCTATTTATAGTCATAGAACATGAAGATGATTAAGGAAATATAGAGATATATAAGTTCTTGAATCTTAATTCTATAATAGTGCAATGATATACAATAAAGTAAAAATTTAGGCCTAAGAAAACAAGTAATTAAAATCATTAAACCTTGAGTGTAAGAGGGATGAAAGAGTATTTAGCTAATTTGCAAATAATCCTGGACTATACCGATATGAATAACTGATGAATAGGAGGAAGTATCGCACCTGAGCTTAGAAAATTGTGCGACCATAGGATCTGTCTGGATTGGGGTGCCTGGACTAGGTCAGGGCACGGGATGCTATAGATCTCCTCTGGGAACTTGTCACAGCTCAGAACCTTAGAAACTTAGTTTCATAGGGTCAAAATATGTTATTTGGGTGTCGCCTTTAGTCATCTTTATGTCATTATACTTCATTGTTAATCCCCTAAAACTTACAAGAATAAAGAGAATCTACAAAATCCCAAAACACATCAAATCCTAAAAATAAAAAGATATAAATGGGGAGTCAGACTTACCATGTAGGTCACTTGACTGAGTAAACTTACGATCTAGGAACTGCACTACATTCCAGACTCCATATAGTTCTGCGTGTGTGTGTGTGTGTAGAATTGTACCCGAGGTGGCTCTTGTGCTAGACACACTTGAATAAAGAGAAAATAAATAGATACATAAAATGCAGATATATGTGTGGATGGAAAAATGAAATTCACATCCTATGCATGTATGTAGAAATAGCAGTCCCTTATCCCTTGTGTGAAGCTAGATGGATGCTTAAATAATCTTGTATGCATTCTTAGGTGGTAATAGATAATTTTTAATGTTTGGTACTTTATTATGGTCACATAGCTTTGTATTTATATGATTCCCTTGTTTTAATTTCTTAATTAACCACTAAAAGGCCAAGCCATAAGATAGAAAATTTCTCAATGGTAAGAAAAGACCCAAAAGAGGAAAGAAAGATATAAAGAGGTTGAGGGTGCCCAGAGGGGATGGGGGTGCTTGGGTGCTGATATCTTAGCTGGGCGCTAGTGTTCATACTTAAATAAACTTAAGTATCGAAGGTCATACTGGAAAGTAGGGTGTGTAAGACCAAGAAAGAAACTATAAAGCAAGAAAAGAGGCTAAAGATAGTGGTCAACTAGTAAATTTTTCGCTTAGGAATCATATGAATAGTGGTATGTTATCAAGACATAGAAATGTACCCAAAGTGTGTGATTTAGTTTCTACATTTCCCCCCACTTTATGTTGTTGAGAAAATGCTTGATAACATAAAGTAGATAAGATACGAGTACTTGATAACCATGTAGATTGATGGTGGAAAGCATGTCAAAAGAGACAAGAAATTTAGCTTGGAGTGACTAAAAGTGAAACATGGAAGCTAAAGAAGAGGAATTTAAAATGATAATGAACTTAGGGGTGAAAGCATATGTGTAATTTGTCACGTTGTACCTATTGTTGATTTCAATTGTTGTCTTCGATGATGTGATTGTTACTTCCCATAATGACGGACCTACAAAAAAGAAGAGAAAATGAGTAGTCAAATATGTGTATATGAAAGGTTTGATCCAAATGAGTAAAAAGTGTGTAAAAAAATATGAAAAAGAACATGTGCACATTCTCTGTGATGAGTGAAAATAGTATAAAGGATCCTAAAAATGCTGAAGAAGAATGATTTTTCTAAGCAATCTCATGCCAAGACTGAGTTTTTTGGGTTCTCTAACGCTAGTGGCACCAAGTGTGAGCTTTTTGGGTGATCTCATGCCAAGTGCAAAATAATTGTAGGGAGAAAGTTCTAGTGTTAATCTCCAACATTTGACTACTTCCCAAAGTATAAACACCACTATAGATGGTGTGTGAAAATTTGATCCAGTTCAATCCAACATTCAAGTAGAAAATAAGGTGTAATGCATGCATGTCGAGTGCCAAAGAACTATGCATATTCTGTAAAGGATGCTATGTAAATTGTTGTGAACTGTGCCAAATTGAGAAAAAATAGGTAACTACCCCCTGGTCATAGGAACCTAGGAAGGGTCAGGGGTCCTAAGGTGCTACTTTCTAGTGTTAAGCGCTCGTGTATGTGCTATGCTAAAGACCCAAGTCAGGTTTTGGGTCATTACTAAGACTGAATATTGTGTTGGAGTGTGATTGTAAAACACTGTGTGGGGTGACTAATTCACCCAATGGATGCCCCCTCATTTGGGGTGCATGTAATGTCATGAGGAGTATGCATCCCAAAGGAGGACGGAATCTGAAACCAAAATTGATGCCATGCAAGGGGGAGGGAATTTACTTGGTAAAAACCAAGGCACATGCAAAAAAGTGGCTAGAAAACAAGTGTTAGTGCAAACAAGATAAAAACACATGTAGCAGATAAAATGTAAACACATATTAGTGAAGATAGAGTAGATCATGAAAAATGGGTTTCAAACATGGGACATTACTCACAATCTCGCAAGACAATTGAGGCTGAAGTGACAAAAAACATACAGTGTGCAAAAAAGACAAAGGGAAAAGCCCACAAACAATGGTAAACAATGAAAAGCAATAACAGATAATAGGAAGTAAAACATCAGACAACCATGGTGGAAAATAGACCTGCAAAGAAAATGTTGCACATGAAGCACCCATTTGCATGTTAGAAAGATAAAAAGTATTTCAAATCATGTATAATATGATATAGTAGTGTGCTATGAAAAATGAAACAATAACACCTGTAGTGTATATGAAAGTGGATGCCCCCATAAGCCTGTGGTGAGACTGGTAAAAGGTATTATGTTAAACATACATGTTGCATGTAATGAGATGTGTAGATTATGAAATCAAATCTAGAAGGATATTGAATGTGCATGTGTGTAGAGAAAAAGATAATGACATACAATATATATGTACAGCATGTTTAAAAAGTTTAGTTGTAAGTATAAGTAAGCAAAAGTAAATGTGACCAGGATATGTAGTATTCTATGAATGAGATGGAATGGAATGTAAAGTGAATTTTATAGGAGTAGTGTGCCCCCTAAGTGAGTGTGAATGAGTGTGCATGTGATGAGTCTCATTTATACATGCCCTCTTAGCAGTCGAGAATGAACCTTAGAACAAGAGTGTGTCATTGGGAAATGGTTTTAATTATGTGTTTGAAATTTATGATTTTCAAACCATAGAGCATAGTGAGTACATGAGTGTGATGTGGAGTGGGGACATAGTTAGGTGTAATAGTGGAGCCATGTGCTCACTTTAATTATTGATTTTTGGATTTTTTGTCAGATAGGGGGATTTTTTAATTATTGACGTCATGGGTGGGGTTAATAGTTTAATAATTTGAGTATTTTCCCCTTTTCTTTGAGTGGTTTGCAATAGCAAGCCACGAGAAAAAAAAAGGGTTAGATGAAAGATGTGTTTAAGGATGGATGAAGACATGACCAAAGGCAAGATGCCCCAAGCGAAGAAGGATTGTAATAAAAAAAAATGTATAGTGGTGACTTCAATATCACATCGTTAGAGGTCGATTGCAGTCTCAACGGAGACATCTGACAATGCTCTATAGACGAGTGATTGGGTGAAGACCACTGCAGTATGGATGTAAACCATGATGACCAATGGGTCATAGGAAAACATTGAAATATATGCAACTGAATGCAAAAGATGTGCGTAATCCTTTGTTTGAGAGGAATCGTATGAAAAATCATGCATCTAAAAATGGATGAGAATGAATATAATGATGCCCCAACACAAGGCACGGGAAGGACACAAAGTGAGTTATATACGCCGACAAATACAAGGATCAAAAAAGAACCCCATGATAGGGCACAAAGATGACATAATGGGAGATGGATATGTAAATAAAATTCCCTAGGGGGAATAAGCATAAATGTGCATATGAGCAGAATATAAGATAAAAGGGTTAGATAGAATGCCCTAAAGGTGTGATAAATATGATGGCAATCATGTTTCATAAGAAATATGCATAAATGTTAATAAATTATAAGGTAAAAGTAGTCTTACTTGTATGATAAGTAGGACAAGAAGTCAAGATACTTTTTTGATAAAACAAAAGCAGAGAAAATATGCATGGAAGAGTACAAGATCAGATAGGTGTTGGTCGTTATGGTATCCTCTAAGAAAAAAATGTCCCAGGAGGATGAGATGAAATATGTGGATGATAGATGATAGAGATAAGAGAAAGTTGACATGGTTGAAGTAGAAAGGACATGGTGAAGGAGAGGGGTCAAATAGTAGAGAAGGACGATAAGAAAGGTGAGAAGATAGATGAAAGCACAAAAGAGAGAGAATAAAATTTAATATGAGGGTAGTGGAAAAAAGATAAGAGGGAAATAAATAGGTAAGGTATGAGGGACCTAGAGAAAAATAAAATAGGAGAAGAAGAGAGGAAGGAAGTTTAAACAAGAAGAAGATGAGATGAGAAGGAAAAAGAGATTAGAAGGGAAGTTGAATGTATAGAGATATATCATAGTAAAGAAGAAACGAAGATAATAAAGAGGAGAAATGGTGGAAGAAAGAAATGATGAAGGAAAAAGAAGAAGAAAATAAAATGATAGAAGAAGGGATGAAAGGGAGATGGAGATCAAAATAGAAGGAGAGAAAGAATGGATCATGAAAGAGATGACAGAACTGAGAAAGAAAAGTTGTGAAGAATATGAGAGAAGGAAAATTGGAGAGATGAGTATGTGTAATAGGATGGAAAGATGAATGAGATGAAGAATATGAATAATTTAAATGATATGGGGGAGGAGGTAGAATGGAAAAGAGAAAGAAAGGCATCATAAGGAGCTAAGAAGATAGGGGTGGTAGAGAAAGAAGCTTATAAGAGGGAAAGAGGGGATGATAGAGCCAAAACAGGAAAGAAATTGAATATGAAATCGAACATATGGAAATTCATGTGGATGGTGAGATGGTTAAAAAGATGGGACAACACTGGTGAGTCAGTTTATCAATCGAGGAGTAAGACAAAAGTGTGAGGAGAAGAGGAGATCAAGATTATACAAATGATATGAAAGAAAACCAGAGGTAGAAAGGAGGAGAGGACAACAAATAAAATGATGTGAAGGCAACATGTGATGAAGACAATAGAGATATTGAAAAAGGTGAAGGGAGGATGAAAAGGCAATACCAGTAGAGGGATGTTAGGAGAAATCCTCTGATAATGATTAGAGGGCACAAAAGGAAAAAGGTAGGAAGGGAAAATGGAGGAGGTAAAAATGAGTGAACTAGTATTAGTAGAATGGGGAGAAACAAGTCTTAGGATAAGTCCACCGATATTTCTTAGCGTGAGGATGGAAGATGACATAATGTTAGATGAATTATGATAATGACAAGTAAATATGGTGATAGATATGGGGAAGTATTCTAGAAAATGGACCAGAAAGAGTAAAGAAAGGAGGGCTAATGATATGTAAGAAGATAAAGGCGGGGAGAGAATGTAATGGATGAGGATGTGGATGAAGATGACAAGTAAATATGAAGGAACAAGGCATAGTAAGAGAGGGTATGAAGTAGTCAAGTTGGATTTTAAAATGAGGGATGATGGAGATGACATTTGAGGAAGTTTGAGATATTTTGTGTGAGGAAAAAGAGAAGGGAAGAGGATGTGTTTGTGGGGAATGAAGAAAAAATACAGATGATGGGAAGATGAAGGAAAGAGGAAAGGAAAGGAGACATATCACTCTTAAGAGAGACCCTTAAGTAAGATCACCATGTCGTAGGAATGGTTAAGTAGGATCGCTAAGCAGAAGAAGAAGAATGGTGAAAAGACTTAGCAATGTATACCAAGATGGAACAAGAAGTGAAAGGAGGTAATAACAAGGAAACAAAGGAGTGTGACATGAGTGGATGGAGGAATATATGAAGTGTAGGATAAAGAGTGTAAGGGGAATTCTTAATTAGGATACCTATGTTGTATGAGTGATGATGTCAGAGTGTTAAGCAAAAGTTTTATGAGTAAAGATGTTGAAGGGAATAGAAAACAATGAAGGAGTTTCTACAGTGGCAGGATCTTAAGAAAGAGATGCATTGTGATCAAGAAACCTGTGTGGAATGGATGATTGAGTAGGATCGTCAAGGTGAAATAAGAACGAAAGGGAAATGGAACGATAAAAAGATGGCAATAAAAGGCTATTAAGAGAAAAGCACAAAAATAATGGCTTGGGTGGATGATGCGTGAAGTATCGAACAAAAAATGGAGAAGAACGAAGTGAGTGAGAAGAGAAGTGGAGAATGAGATGAGGTGAATTTTAGGAGAAAATTGGGTTGATAAAGGGGACTAGGAGGAAGGAATGGTCAACAGACACAATCACGAATGAGACCTTGTCCTGAATGAAAGGTCTACTTTGAGTAGGGTTTATGTGATGTGCGGGGAATTACGTAGATGTACCAAGCTGGGGGTGAAAGGTCTGAGATGGTGAAGAAGAGGATAATGAACAATGGTGGGGGATGAGGATCTACTAGATAATGAATGCTACCTAAGAGTTATCCTCAAGTAGAATTCACAAACTGCAATAGAGGTCAAGTAGAATTTCCAAACCGAATAATGCATTAAAAAGATTTCTTGAAGATAATAATTGATTTCATGGATTTATGGATGATGTTGATAGGGGACATCTTTAAGAGTAAACATATGGATATAGATTTTATGACATGAAATTTTATTTCTAAGGAGATAATTGTGATAAAATATGACTTTGATGAAATGAATGTCGCATAACCATAGCAAGGGTCAAGTAAGAAAGTTATGCTTTTAACCCGATAAGAAGTAAACAAGAAAAGGTACTACTCAAGATATTGCACTTGCATCCGATAGCAGGTGTTAGTACATAACAAATGAGATTTGATTATATCACAAGACCAAGAGGAAGGTATGGATGAAATATGCTCATAATCCTAATTTGGACATGACAAAGGAATTGGAGATGTATCTTGTACATGGGAAGAAGGTTCTCCAAAGATGGTATTCCTTACTTCTATGCCCCAACTCTGGGAAGAATAGAATAAAATGAAATTGATCAATACGGGAAGCTTTCTGGGAATGCTAATAAAAGGAAGGCTGATCAATGCGGAAAACTTTCAGAAAATGTTGATAATAGAAGGTTAAAACCTTCCAGATGCCATAATAAAAGCCATCCTTCGAGGGTATGGTCTAATTTATACATAATATGGATGGCAAGAATAATATGATAGCCGTCCTTTAAGGGATTGGTCTATTTATTTTTATTTTGCTTGGATTTTGATTTGTATACTTTTCTTTTTTCTTTTTCTTTTTTTTATGCACAGCTGTCCTTCGAGGGATCAGTATGTTTTGATAACCTTGATATTGCTTTTTATATACATGAATTTGAGCTTCACATGGGGGAGAGATGGGAATAGATAAGTAAACCACTTAAGAGGGGATAATGAATGTAAATGAGACACCCCTAGACCCTCTACATGAGTATAATAGAAAAATGAGATGGTGATGGATGTAATGATCATGGGGTTCTCAAAAAATGGGAGAAATTATCCATAGTGAATATGCTACGAGTAGAGCCGTGGTACTCATATTCAAGGTCATGAATGGTAGTGATAGTAGACCACATGATTCAAAATCATTACAATGATAGATGGAAGGGGATACTGATGGAGGAACGGTCTAAAGATAAGACTTTACTCATAAGTGTATGCACTAACAATAGAATGGTTGTAAGTGCAATGCATTAAGAGGTTCAATCTCTGGTTTACTACCAAGGGAGAGAAGACATTAAAGTTACGACAAGATGAGAGCTTGCAAAGGATTAGATGTGATAGACAAGCAAGAAATAAAACTATGTCCTTAAGGAAGTAAAAATATGACCACAACAGTGGGTTTTGATGAAAATAAATGTTGCGCCAAGAGGGACAAAAATATGACCACAATGGTGGGCTTAAATGGAAATATGGTCCCTTAACAGAAGGAAAAAAATGGCCACAAAAGTGAACTTGATAAGACATATGGTGCCCCAAAAGAGACATGAATATGGCCACAATGGTGGACTTTAATGAAGATGGAAATATGGTCCCTCAAAGGAAGGACATACATGGCCTCAAAGGAGGACTTAATGAAACAAATGGTGCCCCAAAAGAGACACGAATATGGCCACAATGGCGGAAGACAGATGGAATATGGCCACAATGGTGGACTTTAATGAAGATGGAAATATGGTTCCTCAAAGGAAGGACATACATGGCCACAATAGTGGGCTTAAGATAAAAATAAATGATCTTTGAAGGGATAGATGCATATGGCGACAAAAGTGGGCTTAAAATGGGGTGGATATTTGGAGGGGGTTAGCTTAGATCAAATGGATTTGGATGAGGTAAATAAAACAATGTCAAGGAGTAAATCCCCCCAACATCAAAGAGGAGTTGTTTAGATACGAAATGAGTTAACATGAATGATATGCTCAAGGATGAGGGGAGACTACTCCCCTAGCAAAAAAATATTATATCATTGTCGTAAAATTAGATGTGGACAGGTGAAAAAGACTGGATGATGATAACCTTAGATTTGGATCAGGTAGATGCATTGGGGATCATAGGAAAACAATGTTGATGAATAAGGGAGGACCTTTTGTATGAGTAACATGTGAAGGAGAGATGTTAATGGAGGATGGAAGAGAAGACTTAGAGACTTTGATAGATGTGGAATTAGTTGTGGATAAAATAGTAGAGGGACAATCCTAAAAAATATCGTCTCTTTCAATGAGATCATGAATGACAGTCTGAAGGGCCTTACAACACTCAGTGTCATGACCCAGGGTACGATGGTAGGCACAACTGAGGTGGGGATCAAACCACGATGGCTTCCTACTATTTGGGTTAAATACCTTGACAGGTGGGAGCGTGATGGCAGAAATTTGTAATAAGTGTTGAAGGGTTTCCACATTAGTATATGTATTTTCTTTGGACTTGGATTGGGATGAAAATGCTTGGGATGTGGGTGTATGAGCTGTTTTGGAGGATTGCATCATGTTGTTCCATAATTTTGAGTCAAATATCAAGGGAATGCTGGATATTTTTATTTTGGTTGGTAGATTGATTGTGATGCCTTAGATGGAGATTGATATTGCCCAAAATAGATGATGCATATTTGTTATTTATTGGTGAAATGTCTATCTTCTTTTGGGGACACACAAGATATTTTGTGGATGTGTACCAAGGTTCTTGGATTTGGATTGTGAAGAAGCATTCTTGGGAGATGTGACATTGATTTCAATCAGAGAGTCTTAAGGTTGTGTCATAGTTGATATAGGTGAATGGATTGGTATTTTCATGATGGATGTGGGAGTATCTGTAGATGAGATGGGAGGAGCATCTAAAGTTGTTGCTAGTTGAAGTGCTTTCCAATGTTCTTCAAATGATGTGGAATAAGAAGATGGTGTGTTCACATTCACACTAGTTGATGTGATTGGCATGAGTAGAAGTGTGGAAAGAGGAACTGAGATAGAATCAATAGATGGTAGGATAGGAAAAGGTGGAATAGATGAGGATGGGGGAGTATTAGGAAACCTGATGGATGAGGATGTAGAAAGATGAGTTGTATTCATTTTGGATGGGGAAGGATGTTCCTCCTGAGTGAGGAAATCATCTTCCTTAATGAGGTCATGGATGATGGTCTGAAAGGCCCTACACTACTCAATGTCGTGGCCTGGAACATGATGATAGGTGCAAATGCAATTGGGATTGAACCATGGAGGTTTCCTACTATAAGGATCCCAATGTCTAATGGGAGGAAGAGTGATCACAGAGATTTGAATTAGATGTTGAAGGATATTTGCATAAGACCTGATCAAAGTGTCGCATAGAAGACCACTCTTATGGGTTTTAAGATGATGTTTTGGCTTGGATTTAGACATGGAACTTTGGGATATCGACGTATGAGCCAATATAGGTGCTGAGGATGGGGATGGATTGTGTTGCGGTTTTAATGTTTTGGTTTAGTTTTAGTGTTAGTTGATGATTCAGGGTCATGTGAACTGGACTGAGGAGGTACTTGAATATATTTGATGGAGAATGAAGGATCCTCTTTAAAATATTCTTCACTTGGAGGTGACATGATTGTGGAAGTGTGTGAAGAATGAGGGGAAATTTGCATTTGGATAGATGAGGTCAACAGTGCAGATGTTGAAGTGGAAGGAATAGATTGGTTTGGTTTGGGAAGGATGCATCCTTCCTTAATGAAGTCCTGAATAATGGCTTGAAATGCTCTGCAATGTCAGATATCATGTCCAGGGGTGTGATGATATGCACAAACAAGGATAGAATTAAACCACGGTGGCTTCTTACTACTGGGGTCAAAGGCCCTAATAGGCGAAAGTGTGATTGCAGAAATTTGTAACAAGTGTTGGAAGACCTCAATACATGATTCGACCGCAGCGTTAGGAGGTGCTTTGTCTGTGTATAATTTCTTGGTCTTTGGAGAAGGAGTGGATGTTTGAGATAATTCAGATGTTGAAGACAAAGTTCAAACATGTTTATGTCTTGGTGGCTGATAGCAAGTCGTGATTTTCATAGTGTTGGATGATTTTAGTTGAAGGGGTTTGGGGTTGGATTGTTTAGAAGAAGGAATATGATTTTCCTGTATAAGGGAATCTTGAGGCAATATTTGAGAGGTTCCATCCTTCATTGGGAGGAATGACAATAATTTCTACCGGAGGATCCGAAGGTGGTACTGATAGAGATGTAGGAAGGGATATTTGTTCGTTGGAATCTAAAGAAGGTGAACATTGATTTGGTCACACTGATGAGGTAGAGATATTATTTGAAGTTGAATCCAGTTAAAGATCTTTCAAATATTATTCAAATGATGTAGGAGGGGAGAAAAATGTGGATTTGGTCTCAATGATTGATGTAATAGGTACATGCATTGGGATTGGATCTATGGTTGAAATTATGGGTAAAGATGAAATAGATGTGGGTGATGGAGTGTATGAGGTATGTTCAGATGTGGAATTAACAGTGGATGTGGGAAGAGGTGCTGAGGTGAACGTAGATAGGACCGAGGTTGGTATGGGGGTGAGGGTTAATGGAATGAAGAAAGGGGGAGCTTCTAGTGAGGTGGATATGGTGGGTGATGAAGAAGGTAAATCTATGGATGGATCTGGATTTATACCAACAATATGTATAGTATTTATGGTGTGGGTATTGGGCACTGGCGATGTAGAAGCAGTGGTGGTTTGACTTATCGATGTGGGTGTATGGTTTGGAAATGGTTGTTTAAAAATATCTAGTGGTCGATTGGGTGACGCATTTGGGTTATCCACTTGAAGTTCTCCCTGATCGATGAGTCTTTGGACCGAATCCTTGAAAGTACGACATCTCTCTATGTCGTGTCCTCGGACTTGATGGTACTTGCAGTAATGGTCTTCATGATACCACATAGGTCTTGGTCTAGATTCATCAACCATTTGGATAGGTGGCAGCGTGATCAAATGTGTTGTGATTAACTTTTCGAAGATGGTGTTGTATGATTCTCCCAGAGGAGTATAATTGGGCATTGGTCATGTAAATCGTTGTTGGGCTCCTGTAGTAGATGTAGGTGTAGGAACTGGGATTGGGTCTATGGTTGGTATTATGGGTAAAGATGGAATAGATGTGGATGAGGGAGTGGATGGGGTATATTGAGGTGTAGAATCAATGGGGGATGCTAGATGGACAATATTAATTGAATAAGAATTAAAATCGTGTGGTGTGGAAAGTAGAAATGGATTTGCCGATGGTGGATTTGGGAAGATTTGTTGGAAGATATCCAAGAGTTGAGATTGAATTGGTTGGGAGGTTGTATAATGTTGGGAAGTAGGGACATAATGTGATGGATGAGATTGTTGAGATACAGGAAGTGCAGTAAATGATGTAGGCAGGGAAGACAATGTAGTATTGGCATAAGGTGATGGGGATAAAGTAGAATTATGTGGTTGAGAACTAGAGTTACGGTGAAATCATTTGTAAAGGTGGCTAGACGGAGATAAACACGAGGTATCGATCGTGCTAGCTTTATGAGGAGTAGCAATAATTGGTGTGGTAGGCATGAAGGTTGTAGTTACGGTTGTGTGTGTGTAGGATAGGTATAAGATGGTCTTGGTTGTACAACACAAGGAGGGGATAGATAAGGATATGAGGAAGCTTGGTATGTTAAAGCTAGAGGAGATGTTTGATAGGATTCTTGAGGTTGGATTAACACATTTGATTGTGGGTACATACAAGGATTGTGAATGTTGGTAAATTGTGGTGATTGGTACATATAAGAACCATTTAGGATGAAGTTTTGTGCCATTTGAAACAGAAAAATTAATCAAACAACTCTTTTTATGTGTTTATTTTTGTTTTGTTTTGATGAAGAACACGTGTGAAAGAAAAAAGAAAATGGTTGTAAGAGGACCTAGAAGAAGGTAAACTATGTTTGGTTTCAGGTAAGTTATGGCTGGGAAATGTCTGAAATGGTTTCCTGTTGGGTGATCAAATCCCAATCAGTGAACCAGGTGCAAGGAATGTTTCGGTGTGTTAATTAATTTGTTAAGTTTTAGGTAGTGTGTGATGATAGGTGTGATGCAAAAATTTAAACCTCTAGTTACACTATGTGAGCAAGTAGTATGCACAGGGTTTGTTTTACTCCAAATTTGAAATATGAAGTTCGATGCTGACAATCAACCAAGAATGGGAAAGTACAATGCAGAAAAGAGAAAATAGGGAAAACTGAAGAATACCTGTATATCACTTTTCCTTTTTATCTGACAGCAAGTTGAGCCAAACAAGGAGTGTGCTTCAAAGAATCAGGTGACAAGTTACAAAGTGAGAAAATGACAACAAATGCTAAAGAAGTATTCAAGAATGCATTCCCTCATTATTTGATTTCATGTAATGATGGCATACTTTTGAAAGCGCAACTCAGTGATCTGGAATGCTTGGGTACCCTAAAATGGCACCATTTATGATTGTGGATGAGGTTGATAAAAATGTTTTGCATGATGTGTTTGATTTCAATATTGGTGTTTGACAGTGTTATTTTTTTATCACAATGTTATAGACGTTATCCTGTAAAAAGTAAAACAAATGTAAGACACGAGGCCGAAAATAGTTTATTTAAGTAATAAAATATGGTGGTTGGAAATTATTTTTGAGATGATTTTCAAATGATGAAAAGTAAAAATGATATTAAATCAAAATAATAAAGACGGAAAGTGAACCAACATATTATCAAATAATTTAAACAAAGTGAATAACCTCATTAAATCAAAATCATTGAGCTCTTAGCTAAAAATTATATGCAAAGGATGGATCTAATGATCACAATAAAAAGGTATGAATCCAAACTCCTGCTGATTGTATTTCTGCAGTCTATATGGTGTTGTCTCGTAGATGAGGGCACGTTTTAGACATATGATGATGCAATGAGAATCATAAAAATTATAAACAAACAATGGATGCTAATGCCATAAACATTGTTTGTAAGTGTGTTCTATAGACTTGTAAACAACCTACTTTAAGGAGATTGTACAGTTATTAAATTTTAGTGTCATTGTTTATCAAATGTGCCATGTATTCTAAAGAACTGTAAGTCAATTGTTATACAAAAAACTTACATGAATTTAAAACTATCTAAAATACTCCCTTAACTGTGCTAAAACAATTCAAAGCATTAAACGACATAGACATTGCTCTACACATGGACATGACTCTTTACATGTACCAATGAGATAATGATAATCACAACAAATCTAAATGGGAAATATATAGTTGGCTATGAGCACTATTTCGGGAGAAATTGTAGACCAATTTTTATAAAGAGACTATAATTTTACTAAAAGGTGCCATTAATAAGACTATGCACGAAGCTTGTGTGAATTTGAGACTATGTTATAGCAAGTATCTAACTCTTATGAGTCTTTGTCGATATATGGTTAGAATTAGGAATAAATTGTTATAATGAAATTTTGCAATCGCTAGGTTTTACGTCCATTCACTAGAAAAAAATTGCAAGCCATTGTTAACAAATGTATTCTAAAGAGTTATAGAGGATCTGTGAAAACTGCCCGTATGTAGTAATATAACACAAATCTATACGTTTAATTACTCCATGTGTAGGTGATTTACTTTTCCATTGTTTACAAACCAGGTTTGAAATTTAAAATTATCTTTTCCTGGAAAACCAAAATTCACCAATGAATTAGATCTGTCAGATGACTATGCAGAGGAGGAATCCAAGTGGAGATCTGTTGGGAAGAGTTTTCTAGAGTGTGGAGAGTCGGGATAGGATAGGTTGAAAGGAGATAAGGTGAAAGAGATAGAGATGTTAGCTCGGGTAGGTTACGGTGGATGAAAACTCGGCGGGGAGTGATGTGGGAGTTTAGGTTGGGTGTGGAGGAGCTAAGATACAAGGAGGAGAGACAGGATGGGTGTGGTGAGTCTGAGGAGCAGAGGAAGATGATGCGTGGGTGGAAGGAATGAAAGATGGGTGGAGAGGAGAGAAGGGACGTGGGGATAATGTCGACGGGGAGATAAATGTTGAGGACGGGTGTGGATAGTTAGAGGTGAAGATGGATTATTGGGATGTGGGGGTAGTAGATCAGGAGTAGGGATAGAGGATCTTGGCATTGAAAGTTGAGAGAGGTGAGGTAAATGGGAGAAGGTTAGGTCCTAGGGAAATAATAAAAAGAATTTGTATTTTAAATTATATATTTATATAAAAAAAGTATTTTTATACAAATTCATTTATATAATTATAAAAATAAAATTTATACTAATTACAAACAACAAAATAGCAAGCCTTTTGAAAGCAAGAAAACCACTTACCTCCAAGATGACATAGACCATTGAATGTACGTAACATACCAAACTAATGGAGACTATCTTAAAACCATGCAAACATGTGTTCCGGAAAAAGAAACATTTGCAAAAGATATCACATGACGACAACTAAGAAAATAATAAATTTCACAATCAAACTTAAAAACACAGCCAAATGATAAGGTTAATTTCTGAATTAATTTCCCATGTGAGGGAAACTTAGTATGCAGGACCGTTAAACACAAAAAGAGTAATTACCTTAAAGATGACACAAACCTCTACTACAAACAAAGATAACACCAAACTTGCATGAGGTAAATAAAAGGACAAAACAAATAAAAATGACCAGACCTTGGATATGGTCCCACCGGGCATCCCAAATGTTGATATGCATTTCTAGCTTCCTGTCCAGGCGAGTGTACAAGTAATCAAGAAACACAAAACTACTCCAAGTATACAAGTGCTTAATACCTTAGAGATGACGATGGATGCTATGAGTGCAAAGTTGATATCAGAGTCCTCGGTGTGATCCCGACAAACCTGCAGCTCACATACACTAGGAAAATAATGATTAGAGATTTTATGCGGGGGATGCCTGACAAAGCAGATCCGGGAAGCGTTAACTTCCTCGGTGGCTGTCAACCCCTGTGTGATAAGAATAATAGTATAATAGCGTCCAAAACAATGACATACAAATTGATAAATAAATGAACCTGGATGGTACCAATATGTGGAAAGAATTACCGATCTGATGCGTGCAACATGAATCTCATTACATGAACCCAAATCATGAGCAGAATGTCATGGAAATCCCACGTGTTATCACCCAGATAGAATAATAATGATATTATAAAATGACTAAAATCTCACAGCATTCACCTGAATTTCTTCCTCTCCCTTTTGAGGGGGAGAAGACTCATATTTATAATTTGAATTTGGATTAAAATAGAGGATTAACGAATAACCATAATTTGCAAAACCAATTTTGATTAAGAGGACATGATGAAGAGTTGATTTGATGGTAGGGTTCATGATGTGAAAAAAATAAAAGGTGTGATGTGGAGTGGGGACATAGTTAGGTGTAATAGTGGAGCCATGTGCGCACTTTAATTATTGATTTTTGGATTTGTTGTCAGATAGGGGGATTTTTTAATTATTGACTTCATGGGTGGGGTTAATAATTTAATAATTTTAAGGGATTGAATTTTTAGGTGGAGATTGATTTTTAGGTGGGAACTTGATTTTGACTTAAGTGGGGAACATGTGGGACTAGGTAGGTGGGATGATAGATTCTACCTTTTGAATTTAGGAAAAGAGTGTCGGATGTGTATATCAATACTCATGAATTAATAATTTATAGAAGATGGAAATAATATCAAAAAGTTGAATTATCAAATGGGTCTACATGGAGCCCATTTGATAATTAATTAAGAAAATGGATAGGATTTCATGTAATTTAAGAGAAAGAGATGCGAGAATAGAAGTAGCCTGAATGCGAGACGATTGAGGCATGCTATATCCAAAAATAGATGTAGTGAGTATTTTATCTGATAAAATTAAAATATGAGGGTCCTCCACCCAATGCTTGCAGAGATAAAGGTGTGTGATTATGCTCTAAGACCGTAAATGAATAAGACAAATGATGTACCGACAAATGAGACCTGGATGGTGATGGATAACTATGTGAAGGAGAAAATAGATGTGATGAACACCTATGTGAAGGATATTGTGAAGGTAATGTACACCTGTGTGAAGAAGAGCTTGTAGGTGATGAAAACCTATGTGAAGCAAAAGTAGGTGGTGAGGAATACACACGTGAAGGAGTCGTCCAAGTGATGGACCTAGAGTGATGAGATGGACTAGTAGACCAAACCAAGTAGGCAGTGTGTGAACAGGTGAGCTAGGAGTAAATTTTTCTTTAGATTTGAGAGGTCGTGGGGACCTAGATGCTCTAGCAAGTGCAATGGAAACCTCAAGAGGAGGCTACATCCATGGTTTGGATGGTAGAATACCATTGATAGTGATAACTTTCCTATTGTGAGTGAAATTTAGTCACAAGTGGTTCACTGAGATGATAGCTTGAGTTGTATGGATCCAGGGAATACCAAAGATCATGTCACACCCTTTGAATTAAGGTGCCACAAGAAAAGGAACAACCATGGTAAGAGGACTGAATATGACTAGAATCTTGACATAACCATATGATTTAGGAACTAGATATGAAATTTGTGAGAGTGGATATCCAACAGATACAAGAAGTACAATAGAAAATGAACTTACGCAAAATGAGGGATCAACCATAATTTCATTGATAAAAATATATCTAATAAAATCACTAATGTGCAACCGATCATAAGAGAACGTGACATGATAGTTATGATGAGAGAAAGAAATGATCGGTGGTGATGCCTTAATGTGACCAACTATAAAATCAAGAGCCCTCGATGTGGGAGGAGGCACTGTGCAATATGTATGATTGGCTGAAGAATCAACCGCTTACTTGTCATGCTTAGGAAGAGGATTATTGAAGATCTTGAGCTTGTGATTGTCATTTATTGGCGTAGATGTCATAGGTTCAGGAAGATCAATTGCATTATTATCGATAATATATTAAATAAGATTTTAAATTTTGAAACAACTATCTGTAGAATGCCCAACACGTTGATGATACCCACATCTGAAATTTTCATTATAATTATGAACTTTAGGACTAGATTGGACCAAATTAAGTGGAGGAAGAATCTTAAGAAGATTTATCTCAACAAGTTACAACAATAGAAGATGTGGAGAAATAGGAATTTTAGTGAATGTATGCTTAGGTGGTTTCCATTGAAGCCCTTTATAATTAGATATAACATTGATAGTAGTTTTGGATTTAGTAGGTTTTTTAGATGGTATTAAAGTTGATTTACTTTGAAAGTGCACAAAAGATGAATCTTTCATATGATACTCAAGCGTGCATATAGATAATAGTTTAGTTTCACGTATCTTAAGAGTATGACATAGATGATCAAATGATGGAGATGTATCGAAGATAACACTCTCTTGGAGAGGTAGTAATAGACTTTATAAAAATAAAATTTGAAGTTCAGTGTCCAAAAATACATTAGACGTCTGAGCTAAGTTTATCTAATATCGCAAGACATAATCTACTAGATTTTCATTAAGTCTTTGCTTAAGTTGAGCGAGTTGAGAATAGGATATCTTAAAGCTGATACTAATAGAGAAATGAGTGAGAAAATAATCAACTAGATGTGTCAAAGAAGTTACTGAGTGGATAGGAAGATCATAGAACCAACGTATAACATAATTAAGAAAACTTGTAGGAAAGAACATAGCTAACAAAATATGATCATCCGTAAAATCTAGACGTGCCACATGAAATGCTTAGAGATGCTCTTGGGGGTCACCATGAAAATTTAAAATGGGTACTTTGGGAGTGAAGAAATTAGGTGGAAGTGCATAAGTGGAAATGGTGGGTGGGAAAGGAGTATGAAGTAGTAACATGGAATCTGAATATGGAAAAACATGAGAAGTATCCTGCTACAATTTCCATATTTAAACTTGAAGATACTAATAAAGAGAGGCTAATTCTTGTGTTTCAGTGGAAGAGAGTTTATGCATATGATAAAAAATAGGTGGATTGAAGTTGTTGGTGGGAGGAGGAATAGAAATAGGAACATTAGAAGTAGGTGGAAATGTTGCACCTTGCATATTCAATAGTGATTTTGAAGTGGGTAAGTGTTAAATAGGTGATTTTTGTGATTTATGTTCTTGAGATTCCTATAGACCTAATAAATACTAAGTTAAGGAATAAGTAAATAGTTACGTGATCTGGTTATTTCAACTGGTGCCTGGGATTTGAATAAATTTAAGAGAATGAGGTTTTCATGTAATGGAAATATGTCCATGGTTATTAAAATGGGGTGTCTAAGCTTTAAGTTATGTTATAATGTTGGGCTTGAGGTTTCAAGAGTACGTGAATGGTCATTGAACCAACTCCATATGAATTTGATACTTAAGCTCTCTTTGATTCATACCTTAACATGTTATAATTGTACAAGACCAACAAGGTAACATAACAACAAGGTTTGAAAACATAGAAAGGTATTGTATATGGATCTATACTATTATATAATTTTATATGGTTTATATATACATCATACCATATGAACAAGAAACTTTATAAGACAAAATAAATGTTAATAGGTATTCGAAGCCACATGTGTAGGCTAAGGATGAGATCTGTAGAACTAAACCTTATTAACTTGGGGACCTACCCTAATGTAAAGCTAAGTTGCTAAGGGTGAAATTACTTCATTTGTGTTTTGATATGTAATATATTTGTGGGAATAAATTTAATTTTTTGAAAATGGTTTGTGTTGTCTTTGATCATCTCTATTATATTGTTATATACCATGGCTTTTGACCTTATGTTATATTAAGGATTTGATATTTTTGATAGGTCATTTATTGACCAAAGCTTGGAAGATGAATAAGAATTCATTGTGACTTTAATTATTGATCTTTGACCAATCACATAATCATTTACTTAACCTAATAATATGATGGCTAGATTTGTATGATTGATGGACTAAGGATGCATAGCCAAGAACTTAATGATTATTATGGTTTGAAAGTATTATTGGAAATGATCAATTTATAATTGTAAGAAAGCAACTTGAATGGTAAAAGTTTATTTTTATTATTATTATTATATAGGTCGATACAATTGACCAAATGCAAGGTAAGGTATATGGGTGAAATTATTAGTCAAATATATTATTAAGAACCTTAAACTTGAACTTAAACTTTAAAAAATATATTGGCATAAATAGATAAGGTCTAGGTTTCAATTTTTTTGAGGCCTATAGATATGGTGAGTTGTCACCACCACCACCTTAGCATGCACCCATTGTGACTTCTATTAAATTCATTTATTAAAGTCCCGCTAACCGCCCAATGTGGGGAGAAAGAGATATAAAAGTTATGTTATCTTCTACATCACTAAAATTAGTAATATGAACTATGAGTATATAAATCATGCTAAATTTGAATGGTGAATAGTTATCTAGTCAAAATGGGAGGGAAACTAAGATGGGATACTACATTAATGACATTTAATGTTCACTACAAACCTTGGGGCATGTAAAATCATGTTTGGAAAGACTTCGAGTTGTTTGGGTTTCTTGGTCATTGTTCAACGGAAGTTTGTTTTTAGAGATCTGCATGAAGGGAATTTCTATTTTAGGAGCTTTCTGTTAAACTATTGTAAAGCTCGAAATGAAAGCTAATCTAGTTGAATCTATTAATGACACTGGTAAGTAGATACATGGGTATTTTGTTTTGGATTTTCGAAGGAATATGTGGTGGAGGATATCAAGGGATGTTGTGAGTTTGTTGGTGCAATCAGCAAGTTCGAAGGTAAATTTCACACCGTCATACATAGTCATGATGAGATCTAACCCTTTCTAATGGAATATTTTGATTATTATTTACGTAAATAAAATCTCTATAGTTATTGTTTTCATTTTGTGGAAATGGGTTATTATGAATCACCTATCTTACTGGTTACTATCGTTATCCTTTGTAAATTTTTTCTGTTATACGTTGATATATTTGAGACTTTTATTTTGTGAATGTATTACTGCATAAGTTAAATCTCTAGGATTTCTATGGCTATCTGTGGTATGAAAACAAATAACTTTGGGGTTTTGATAAATATACATATATATTATTAATCAAATCATGTTTATGGGTATTATCATTGTTAGTTCTTACATAACTTTGTGTGGAACAAAACCTTGGAAAGTATTCGATGATTTTGTGGCTATTGTTATATTGTTTAATGGGTAAGTGTGTTTAGAAACTAAGGGTATATAGATATAGCTCAGGATCATACCTTTATGAAGAAAGTACCCAGAACCCTTGGGTGTCAAATAATGTATATAAATATACTATAAATTGAATCTTTGATTCAAATAAGGGTATTCTGGGAATTGCTTCTATGTAGCCTTATCATAAGATCTTATGAATTTGATTGCATTAATAGTTTCATAAATAGTTTTCTCTATCTGTGGAATGAGATACTATGATGCAGAGGTACCTTCGTATTGTCGTGATTCAGTTGGGTGTCATTTTGAGAGATATTTGCTTTAAGAGCATTAAAGTAAATGGTTATTATGCTCTTTTCCTTAGATGAGATGGTATATGGAATTAATGGGTCTCTTCTAAGAAGTTTGATATAACTGCACTGGGTGTGCAATGTTTTTGGTTTTTACTTTGTAAATTATGGAATTAAATAAGATTTTTTTTGCTATTGTGGATGTAGACACCTAAAATCAATATCTATACCCCTTTTTCTCCTACATGCGTATAATTAATTTTGAATTAACCTATCCCCTTCTATTTAATTTAAAATTCCCATCCAAGTCCCATTAATTAATTAGGTTACATTAATTAATTAATCAATCCTTTAATATCTTACCTTTCCCTAACAACCTTTTATTTCTATTACTTTTATCCTAAACACACATCCCCTTGCTTTCATATATTTTATCTATCTTTATGCCCTAACTACCCATATCTCATCTGTTGTCCACCTAAATGCTTTAAAACATCTTTCCACTCTTTAAGAAGTCCAAAATCCCAACCAAAAGCAAAAAAGAAGCCCATTGGGGAAAATTTCCCTGTGCTTGGTGGCAACCCAACCTGGTCACCATCAACCCTATAAATTTGAACCCCTTCTTTCTATTCTTCAATCAGAAACAAAATCAGAACTAGATGCATGCAATTTCAAGCATTCTTGTGACCTATGCATTTTTCCTCATGCTTGAGCATTCTTGAGATTTTTACAAACCGTATGCACATCCCTTCAGTGTTCTTTCATCACTCACGATCATCATTCGTGATATTTTCCATCATCGTTAGCTTTATTTTCATATGTCTATAATATTATCTTATATTCTTTGTTCTTAACCTTTTGCAATTACATGGTAACTTCTGTAACATCCAGGGAACACTCAGTAGTATTATCTTATAGCTCCTTTGCCTACAGGTTTCCATACTCATCCCCTTATCCTCAGCTTTATATTTCTCTGATATAGTCACCGTTGATCCCTCCTAGTCATCATCGATCGAAGACCTTTTTATGTAATGATCTATCTAAATTGTCCTTTTTTTGCCTCTTTGTCTCTTATTCTTTTCTACAAATCCTCTTATAGAACTTACAAAACTTTATCAGCTTCAAGATTACACTTGGAGCTTGTAGGTTTGCATATTGTATCTACAGGTTTAGATCCATCCTCCCAGGTTGCTATCGACCTATCTGCGCATAGTCTGGGTCATCGTCGACCCAATCCAGGTAACACTTAATTTGTAAACATTTCTTAGATTTAGTATTATTTTTTCATCTACATGCTATATGATGTTCTTACTTTATTTCACGCTTTCTATACAATGGGAGTTGACATCTTTGAAAGGAATCCAAAATCTTCTTGGAGCCAACATTATTTCGGAAACCCCCACATAAATCTCTCTAATTAATATCTTTTTCAGTCTATTCGTAGGTCTTGTTCATCTTGCAAAAAGAATTAATCAATTACTTAACGCCCATATCTCATCGTATCCGAGGTAACTTAAACCCTCCATCATTTTAGAGTTTGTTTGTTTCTTCATTATCTAGTGCATTAAATTCATTAAGAATGAGAAACTTGGTAAAAAATCTTGGCATGCTTGGTGGGACCACCATTTTATGATATCTTTCTTTTCTGTCTATATTTTTATTTTTATGTCTTCCACTAACACTGCAACGTGAGGTTCCACTTTATTGCATGCTCGTGTTGGTTTCATGGCTTGGAACTCTCATTACTCAAGAGTGCATACAAATAGGAAAAGATATATCTATGCATTCCTCACATTTTTCCTATTTTCTCGTTTTTACATCGTAATTTTTCATTATTTTCTGTGTCCTCATCGAATATCACACTTCATTTTGCATTTAAAAAGAAAATTCTTTTTTCCTCCTGCTTGCTCATATAGTTTAAGTAAGGGTTTTACTTAGTGAATATCACATCTTATCACACATGACCTAACACTCAAAAACCAAATCACACATCAAAAAAAATTATTTCGCGGTAGACTGATTAGGATTTGATCACCCAAGACAAAGCCGCCTCAGACATTCCCTAGCCATAAATTACCTAAAACCAGACAAAATTTTCCTTCTCCTAGGTCCTTCATTATCCATCCCCCTTTTATTTTTCACATTCTTAATCAAAACATAAAAGGAATTGTTTTCTTGATTTTTCCGTTTAAAACGTAATCAAACTTTTCCTCGAACATTTCTGCAAAATCCACCATGCCCCCATCCAAACCCTTGGTTTCTCCTAGGCCCTCTTCTAGCCCCATCTATGACTACCTTCGTTGTATACACTCTACTTATCAACCACATCAACTAGTAAATTCCACTCCATCCTTGCCATCTTCTATCATCTCTTCTTCATCTAGCTTGACCATGCCTATCTTGCCTATTGACATTCCTCTCTCTCCTGTATCGGGTATTCTCATCCAATCCCCATTATATTATCATGATCCTTCTTTTCCCCATCATATATTTCCTCAACCAATCTAATCTTCACCACCTGATATGTTCTGACAACTCTTTCCTAATACACCACAAAAAAATTCACCTTCACCCTCTACACCATACCAATTCAATCCATTTTCAATTAAAACCATATACCATACATCTTCCACCACATTTATTTAACTACCTTCATCATCTACCCCTATCTTAGATATTGTTCCTATCACCTCTTCAAGGGCTATCCTCACATCCACTATTCCCATAATCACCTTACCTACCTCCTTAACTTCCACTACCTCTCTTTCATGTACACCAAGTCCTATTCTTACCACATCCACATCAACCTTGACAACACCCACCTCTCTATCCACACCTATCATGCCTAAACCATTGACCACATCTCTTCCAAGAAAACCCATCACTACCCTTATATCTTCTACATCCACAATTCCACCCATATATACCTTGACATCCTTATCATATATTTCCTTTCCCATGCCTACATAATAAATTTCATCCCAATCTTCTACATCTACCATCCCCACATCTACATCCCCCATCACATCTTCTCAATCCACATCCACATCCAAAATTTCCCTTGAGACAAAAACAAAATGCATTCATACTTCTCCCACACAACCCATCATTTCTACACCTATTCATCCACCATCTATATCACCTCCTTCTCACATAGACCTCATCAATCAAATAATACAAACACCCCTTTCTATATATATAGCCACAACTAATCCCATTAATTATTCTACACACATGTCTACCCAATATACTTTGTTAGATTATGCTCCATCATCCACATCTATTCCACCTTTTCCTAGCATGCCATCCTTAGATTCCATACAGGTTACTCTTTCTGTGCTTCTTCTTGCACCTACTGTTTCAACCATCATACCACATCCCCATTATCTCATTCTTCATCCACACCACCTTCACATTTGATCAATATTGGAGAGAAATTAAAATTTCAGCCACCATAGGTGATCCTCCCATCTCATCCACACAATCAAATATCCCCACATCTAGCCAACCTTCACATTCCGCAGTGTCCATCATACAGAAGCTACTCCCTCTCTCAGCCACCACACCACCATTAGATCCTCAAGTAGAGATTATTTTCATCCCTCCCAAGGGTACTTCTTCATAATCAAAATCCAAACCAATTGGTAGCTTTCCTTAAATGTCACTTTCACGGCCTCATAGGAAGATCGACATTCCTCCAATCAAGACCAAATATACTTCCTTGATCTTGGGGCTGCATCCATCTATCTTAATACCCCTTGCTCCATCACTATCAATCAATCAGTCTGACTCACTCTTAGGACCAACTTCTTCATCAAAAACACCTCCACCTATCCAGACATCCAAGACTAAATCATCCACCCCTGTTTCTTCTTCTAGACCACCTAGACCGCTATGTAATCCACCTTCATTCTCACTATCAAAACCATCTAATAGGACATATCCTATTGAATACATCAAATAATATGCAAACGTTCTCCAACATTTGATTTAAACTTATACCATCACACTTCCTCCCATCAGATTGTTCGATCCAAACCATCCTAATCCATTATGGTTAAATTCTCATCACATCTGTGCCTATCATCCCACTCTAAGTAAAAACACTAAACATTGTAAGGCCCTTTAGACTATCATCCATGATCTTATTGAGTGAGAGGACCTCCTTGAAGATTCTCCTTCTCCATCTACTAATTCATCCATATCCCATCTAAATCCTTTTACTGCATCTCCACCATTCATCCTCTTGGGTCTTTTCACTCATCCACATCATCTCCTATCACTCCTCCTGACGAGGGTCCTCCATTTTTCATTGATACTATTTGCCTCGCTACGGCACCTCTATGATCCATTATTATCGACATCCTATCCATCCATCAGTGGGGGAGCGTCTTCCCCTCCTTATTGATCTCCTCCTTATAAGAGATCACAAGCACTGAGGGGGGGATGAATAGGAGCAAATTAAATTTTTTCCTCTTAATGCTAATTTTAAACCCTTTAATGATGTGTGTATTTAAACTATGAGCAAAAAATCACACATATATCATATAAAATAACAAAAAACAAAAATATTACCATGGGAAACCATTTTGGGAGAAAAACCCACCAAAACTATTGTTTATATTACATAAAGAAAGAACTTGTAAGAACATTACACATCCTACAAGATTTTTTTAGTGAGGCGCTAACCCTACAAGGAGCACTAACCCCTACACCTTTTTTGATATTACACACAACAAAGAACTCAAGTGAATATTATGCATCACAAGATATTAATTTAGTAAAGCACTAATCTCATAAGGAGCACCAACCCCTAAATATGCTAAGTGACAAATTAGACTTAATTTGCATATACATTTTGATCATCTAGTTATAATGATTACTTTTACAATAAATTATGGTCACCTTTCTCTATTTGCCTGTGTTCTTCTTTTCACTCTCTTATGCTCATCTGATTTGATTCCTCTTTCTCAATCAATTTGCTTCCCTTATGTTCTTTTGATCTAATTAATCTTTTCTTCATCGATCTTCTCTCCTCTTTCCTCTCTCTTTTCTTATACCGCTCTTTCTTAGCTTGATTTCATCACATTCTCTCTTCTGCAGCTCTTCCTTAGCTCGAATACTTCTTTTCTTACTTGAGTAGTAGTAAAAATGGATCACACTCTAAACTATATCATCAATCAACCCATACCTTTCCTTTGATTAGTGTGTCATGTGTCTTCCTTCTTGGTCACCTGAGAATTCAAACTATTAAATGTATGCACCTAACTTCATATATTATTCCTTCTATATTCGACTTGATTACACCACTTTCCATGCATTTTTAGTAGCTATTTATTAGTCATTTGCAAAAAATAAATTTTACACATTTGCAACATGACCTAGATGAGCGAGTTGTTTATTTCTCCAATAATTTATTCTACCTTAAAGCTTGGATTTTCATAGAAACTATAACTGCATTTCCACAAAGTCAATAAGCATTAAATGCTAGTAGCTAGAATAGTGTATTCATTTGTTCTTTGAGGAAGCCGTAATCACCTAACTATCGAATTGACATTGATTTTGGAGAACCAATTATCACTTGTCCATGTTTGAATCAATTTGATTACCTTTGAACCTTTTCTAATCCATATTATATTATTTCATGGCTTTCCTTAGCTCCTTTGACATTTCCCTTTGTGTCGTGGCTCTTCTCTTTACTCGGAAACATTTATCCTTCCTCAGAGGATTTTTAGTTATCTGTAGCTCTTCCATTATTTTCACGAGTTTCCCAATATCTCGTGACTTTTTTTCTTGTTTGTTACCTTTCTATTTCTTTGTTCTATGTCCTCAATGCTATCTCTTCTACTTGTGGCTTTTATAGTCTTCCGTGGATATCTTCCGTCCTTAGCGGCTTCTATTTATTTTTGGTTTTTCCTACACTTACGCAGCTCTTTATTCAAATCCAAAACTTCACCTATCTCACTCGTGGCTTGTCCTTTGGCTCCATGTTGCTTTGCAATTTCATTCCTATGCTCATGACACTCACTTTGTTTTCGTGGCTTCTTCCAGAGAACTGCAACTTTCTGTAGACTTTGGAGGCTATTCTAAGTCTTTGGCGGCTATCTCTAGACTTTTGAGGATGTATCCTCACATACGTGGCTTGAAAAAACATTGAATAAGTCCTTTATAAATTTTCCTTAGTCATCTTGAAGCCTTTACGAGATGACACTGCCAATTAACCTTCATCTTTTCAGCTTACTCACTTTACCAATTCACTTCTTTTGTCATCAATACAACTTGACATTAACTGATCTAGCTTAACATGAATGAAAACATATATGACACATGACAAAGGTTTAAAAATATACGCTATTTTCATTGATGGAAACACCTTAACGAATATATACCTCATCAAAAGACTACAAATTTTGATGGCAAAATGTTTTCCATATCTGGTTTCCACCTTTGATAGTCTAATTTTCTGAATTCAGTTTCTCTCCCCCTTTGACAACAATGACAAAGTGCCAACTATGCCAAATGAAATAAATAATTTGGTAAGATAGATACAACAAGTTCTTACCTCAAGAAGCTCCCCCTAGGCTCATGCTTCTCATACATCTATCTTAGTGTGTCTACAGAAATGCTCCCCCTGAGTTGATGCATACTTTGATAAATTTGAGTTAATAGATTAACTTCCCCTTACTTTGGAACTATTTAGGATCTGATATTACTTGAGATTTCTCCCTCTCCTTTTCTACACACACTCTAGTTGTTGGTAGGATTAGGAATGACCCCTAATTTTAATTCTTAGGTGTTTAAATGTTGTTCTTCGTATCAGCTTAGTCATTATGTCTACAATTTCCTCTTTACTGCTCACATATTCTAAATTGATCTTCTTTTCATTCACTTGTTCCCATAATAAATTATATCTTATAGGTATATGCTTAGTTTTTGAGTGGAACACTAGGTTCTTGGAGACAGTTATTGCACTTTTACTGTCACACAACAAACGATTTAGATTATTAGATTTTACCTTGTAGTCTTTCTGTGTCTACTTCATCCATATAACTTGAGTGCAACACATCATAGTAGCTATATACTCTACTTCACATGTTGAAAGAACCACTGATGATTACTTCTTCCTCAACCAAGAGACTAAAAAATTTCCAACAAAGAATGGTTTGCTACTTGTACTCTTCCTTTTATCAACACTTCCTGCCCAATCTGCATTTGTATATGATTTGATGTTAAAATCATTGCTCTTGGAGTACTATAGTCCATATTCAGTTGTTCCCATGAGGTATCTTAGGATTCTATCAACCACCTTGAGGTGTGTTTCCCTCGGATCTTCTTAAAATATTCCAATAAGTCCTACCACCTACATAATATCAAGTCTTGATGTTGTGGAGTAAAGAAGACTTCCTATCATGGATCTGTATGAGTGTTTTGTCTACCTTAGGTGAGTCATCATCTCTGATCATCTTACATTCAACTTCCATTGTTGTACCAATTGGTCTATGCATTCTTCAATTCTGAATATTTTTAGCATCTCCTTGATATACTTAGTCTGGGATATGAAAATACCTTGATCTATTTGATTTATCTCTAAACCCAGAAATGATGAAAGATCTCCAAGAATTGACATGTCAAATTTTTCTTTCATCATATCAGCAAACTCATATGTCATCTTATTATGGTCTCCACTAAATATGGTGTCATCTATGTAGACTATGATAACTGAGAATATGTTCTCCTTCTTCCTTGATGTATAGATTGTTGTCTATAATACCTTTTCTAGAATCCTTGCTCAATGAGGTATGAATCCAATCTACTCGTACCAAGCTCTGGGAGCTTTATTTTTAATCCATACAGTGCTTTCTTCAACCTACACCCATATTCTTTATCTTCAGTTAGTGAAAATCCACCAGATTGTTTAATGTATACCTCTTCATTCAAGAAACCATTTAGGAAGGATGACTTCACCATCCATCTGAAACACTATGATCTTGTTGTATGCCACATAAGCTAGGAACCATAGCCTTATTGCTTCTATTCTTTCCACTGGTGCAAATGTCATCATCAAAATCATATTCCTTCCATTTGTGTGTATCCTTTGCACACTAGCCTTGCCTTGTTTCTTATCACTTCTCCTTTCTCATTTAGTTTATTTTTGAATACCCATTTGGTTCTAATCACATTATTGTTCCACGGTCTAGGTACCATTTCCCATGTCTCATTATTTTCAAGTTTTATCCAACTCTTCATTCATGTCATCTACCCAATACTGATATTTTCTTATCTTCTGCAACATTCTTGGGTTCTATCGTTGAAATGAGTGCTACGTATTCATGATTCTTCCTACTCTTTTAGCCTTATTCTTGTGAGAATGCCATGCCATATTTGTTTCCAATTATTTGATTCATATAGGATGGTCCTTTTTGAATTTCCTTAGAGGGTGCCTTATTGTCTCGACTTTCTTCATTTTCATCTGCTTCTTCACGTGGAACTGTTCAACTCTTCATCATCTTCTCATTCTTCATGACCTCCATCTGTGTTGAGTTCTTGACTTTTGAATACTGTGATCTCATCCACCTTTGCATTATTTGCTTTAAACAATCTTTTGTATCAACTGCTTATTGTAGCACCTATAAGCCACGCTGATCGTTTAGTAACTAGGGAATATCCCTTCATCACATCTTGAGTCAAATTTTCCCAAGTTGTTATTCATCTATCTTGATATAGACATTTTCTACCAAAGATACTCTTTTGTGCTTTACATTTTTTGGTCTCTTCTTTCCATAGTTCATAGGGAGTTTTGTCACTGTTTATTCTTAGTTGAGCTCTGATTCAAAATATAAACCATGTAGTGTACACTACTTCACTCCAATACTTGTCTGAGAGTTTGGATTCACTTAGCATGGTTCTTTCCATCTCCTCAACTGTATTGTTCTTCCTCTCAACAACTCTATTTTGATGAGGTGTTCTGATGGCTTAGAATTGTATTATTATTTCATGTTCTTCAAAAAATTCATCGAACTCATTTGACCAGGAATTCTCCACCTTTGTATGATCTTAGGCATTTGATCCTTTTATTTTTCTCATTTTCTACTAGTGCTGTTGAATTTCTTGAATCTATCTAAGGCTTATGAATTTTTCTTCACACATGACTACCCATGTCATTCTAGTGTAATAATTTATTACAAGCATAAAATATACCTCACCATTTATACCTTTAGTTATGGTGGGTTCGCAGAGGTCTATATGAATCAACTCCAGTAGTCTAGTTGTAGGATACTCCTTTGATTTGAATGATCTCTTTTTTTTCCATGTTAAAAATCCTTTCATAGTGTATCTGCAGGTTTCAAAATGTTTGACATATGTCTAATGCAACCTTTTAGACTTAGCTTTACAATATTTTCAATACTCATATGTCCCAATCTTTTGTGCCACAACAAACTGTAATCTATCTTATTTGTGAAGCATTTGTCTTTTTTATCTCATTTAGAACATAATTTTTTTTCTTTGTCTACTTGTCCTTTTTTACTTTATTTCCTATTTTTCCATTTATAATGTCATAACCTATGTCATGGAATACTACATTGTATCCCCTCTTGCACATTTGACTCACACTCAATAGATTATGTTTAAGACATTCAACATATAAAACATTTTCAGTTACAGTCTTTCCATTATCAAGACTCAAGGTTCCTTTTCCAACTATGTTTACTGAGTTGTTATCACCAAATGCAGTTTTATACAAAGTAATAAATTTTCTTTTATCACCTATCATATGGCTAGAACAACCACTATCAAAGTACCAAATTTTATCTTCATTTCACACATGAATTTTTTTTTGTACAATTGAGCATGAATCTTTTCTCTTTTTCTCATCTTTCTTTGCAACATATATCCACTTATTTTAGTTAGGTGGCTCTTGTTTGTTGTATGAAACCACACTACTCTTATTATGATAATTATATTGGATGCCATTATAGTTTGATTTGGTGTAATATGGGCCAAAGTTGTGTTTATAGCCTCTAGATAATTTCCTACACTTGGTGGCTTTGTGTCCAAACTAATTACATGAATAATAATAACCATAAAAATAATGTGTATACCTCATAGCATATGTAATTTTGGGAGAAATTATTCTCTTCAAAAAATTGATAACCTTCTTGTTTGTGGCGAATGAGGTGTTAGATGTTGATGCAACCTTGTTTTCTATTCTGAAGCCAATTTTAGACTTGTCATTTGCATCACGTTGGCTAATTAGTATATTAGTTAAAACACTTGAGATATTTTCAAAATTTTCATACATATTTAGCTTTTTGCTCATTTGTTCCATCTCATTTTTCAGTTTCTCTAGTTCTGAGTTCATCTTTGTGCACTCATCCTCCTTTTATTTATAGGAGTTTGAAATCTTTTACAGATGTGTTTCCAACTCCTTGAGATCATTAGCTTCTTCTTATTCTCTTTGGAATTGTCTTCAGTCAAAATTGTGGATTTTTTCTTCATAATCATTTAATGTGCATCTCAACTTCTGATTCTTTCTTCTGCACAACTTCAATTCTTCAAGAACACATACTAATTCTACTTCAAGATTTACTTAATATTCTTCTTTATCAGAGTCTTCAACATCAATTGTGTTCTTCCCTTTGGAGCTTCTTTCTTCAGTTGCATCCATGTCCATAAACAGACATTATGATTGATCTTCATCATTTTCATTTTCAGAGATACCATGATTTCTTGATTCAGAGTCACTTGATTCTTCTTTTGAATAGAAGTTCCTTTTGTTCTTGAAGAATTTTTTCTTGTTGTTTTTCTTTGCATATCTAGTCTCTCTCTCTCTCTCTCTCTCTCTCTCTCTCTTGCTTTGTTTATGACTGTCTTCTTCATGTTTAGACTGATTATCTTTATTCTTGTTTGGACACTCTCCAGTAAAGTGACCTACTTTTTCACATGAAAACACTTAAATGGGATATTTCCTTTATACTTACCTAAACCCCTTTTCAGTATTATAACAAACATTGCTTCAATATTTTCATCATCTAACTCATATGTTGAAGCTAATTCTTCCTCTTCTTCTTTCTTGGAATGGGTTTCTTTCTTAACCTCAAATGCTACTTCTTTCTTGGAATTTTTTGATTAAATATTCCTCATCTCGTATGTAGAAAGAGTGCTATGTAATTCATCCATTACGAGAGTCTTCATGTCTTTGGATTCATCTATAGTTGATACCTTTGCATCATACTTACTAGTCAGATATCTCAAAATCTTTTGAACTGTGAAAGATTCTTATAGTTTCTCTCCTAGGCCTATGATCATATTTATGACTTCATCTATTCTTTGCATGTAGGCCAATATGCTCTCATCATATTTCATCTTCATATTTTCAAACTGAGCTCTATAGGTATGGAAATTTGCTAGCTTGAGATTTTCATCACCTTCATAGATACTCTACAGTTTGGTCCATATTTCCTTTTGTGCTGTGAAGTGCATAACTTACACAAAATATGTCTTAGTTGGGTGATATAGAATGGTGTTCATTTCTCTTGAGTTGCATTCATATTCTGCCTTATCCGTGAAAGTAGTAATTGGTCTGGATCGAGGGTTTTATCCTTTCTTAATGCATTCCTAGATATCAAAACCAAGTGACATCAAATATGTCTTCATTTGTATTCTCCACAATGAATAATTTGTATCAGTGAAGATAGGTGATCTTGATAGTGAAAAACCACCTTGTGCCTGATTTGCTACCATTCTTGTGATAGGAGTATCTCTTTGAAGATGTTAATATTCTGTTATAAGGACGTCACTCTGATACCAATTGTTAGAGATCACAAGTATTGAGAGGGGGGGGTGAAACAATGCAGATTAAATATTTTATGCTTAATGCCAATTTTAAACCCTTTAATGATGTGCGAATTTGAATAATGAGAAGTAAATCACACATATGTCATACATAATACCAAAGAACACAAATATTACCATGGGAAACACTTTTGAAAGAAAAACCCACCAAAACTATTGCATATGTTACATAAAGAAGGAATTGTAAGAATATTATGCATTCTACAAGATTTGTTTTATGAGGCATGAACCCCATAAGGATAACCAACCCATACACATTTGTTTATATTGCACACAACAAGATATTTCTTTAGTAAGTCACCAACCTCACAAGGATCACCAACCCATGAATATGCTAAGCTACAATTTAGACTTAATTTGCATATACATTTTGATCATCTAGTTACAACGATTGCTTTTGTAATAAATTATGATCACCTTTCTGTATTTTTCTGTGTTCTTCTTTTCAGTCTCTTATGTTCATATGATTTAATCCCTATTTCTCAATAAATCCACCACCCTTATGATCTTTTCATCTAATCAATATTTTCTTCATTGATATGCTCTCCTCTTTCCTCTCTCTTTTCTTCTACCGCTCTTTCTTAGCTTGATTACATCGTATTCTCTCTTTTGTAGCTCTTCCTTAGATCGAATACTTATTTTCTTACTTGAGCAGTAGAAAAAATGGATCTTAGTCCAAACTATATCATCAATCAACCCATACCTTTCCTACGATTAGTGTGTCATTTGTCTTCTTTATTGGTCACCTAAGAATACAGACTATTAAATGCATGTAGCTAACTCCATATATTGTTCCTTCTATATTCGGATTGATTACACCAATTTCCATGCATTTATAGAAGCTATTTATTAGTTGTTTGCCAAAAATAGATTTTCCACATTTGCAACATGACCAGATGAGTGAGCCATTTCTTTCTCCAATATTTTATTCTTCCTTCAATATCATATTTGCATAGAAACTATAACTGCATTTCAAAAAATTCAATAGGCATTAAATGTTGGTAGTTAGAACAACGGATTTCTTCATTCTGTATGGAAGCCGTAATAACATGATAGTTAAATCACCATCAATTTTGGAGAACCAATTCTCACTTGTCCATGTTTGAATCAATTTGATTTCCTTCGACCCTTGTCCAATCCATATTCTATTATTTAACTACTTTTCATAGCTCATCTTACTTTTCCCTTTGTGTCATGGATATTTTCTTTACTCGGTGACATTTCTCCTTCCCCGAAATTTTTTTAGCTATCCGCGGATCTTCCATGATTTTCATGGCTTTCCAAATATCTCTTGAATTTATTTATTTTATGTTTCCTTTCTATGGATTTTTTCCATTTCTGCAACTCTATCTCTTCTACTTGTGCATTTTATAGTCTTCCATGGCTATCTTCCATCCTTAGCATATTTTCTTTATCCATAGACTTTTCCTTCACTTATGTGGCTATTTCGTCACATATGCAGCTTCACTTGTCTCACTTGTGTCTTGTCATTTGGTTCCATTTTTCTTTGTGGTTTCATTCCTATGCTTGCGACACTCAATTTTCTTTCGCGGTTTCTTCTAGAGATCCACGGATTTCTACAAACTGCATCAGCTACTCCAAGTCTTCAAAAGTTGTCTCTAGATTTCGGTGGATGTATCCTCCTATTGTGGCTTACAAAAACATTGAATAAGTCATTTAGAACTCATCTTTAGTCATCCTGAAGCCTCTATGAGCTGACACTACCAATCAACCTTCATCTTTTCATCTTGCTCACTTTACCAATTCAATCCTTTTACCATCAATTAGCTTAACATCAACTGATCTATCTTGACATCAATGAAAATACATATGAAAAATGACAAAGGTTCAACACTCATCCCTCTTCTTGTCTTCATTAATTCATCCTCCTACATTAGGGGGACTTCTTTCTAGGATTTGACTATTCGTGGATTAGTTCCTCTCCACATTCGATATCATCTTTTCTCATCTAGCTCAGTTTATTTGATTGTAATTTTCATCTCCTCCTCCTATGACCAATTTTGTGGCCATAGATTTGCTTCCATTCAGAAGCACCATGGCCTTATCTAAAATCCTTCATTATGGTGCATATTTCATGATATTTATTTAACTCATCTCATATGGTCTTGGTTTATCTTGTCTCTCTTTAGAGGGACCATTTAATCATCTTAAGCGCATACCTTTCTCTTCCTTGATAGGCACCAATAACTCTTATTTTCACTTATTTATATGATCCCATCTTTTTGATGTGACATTAACTTTGGTAGCCTCGAAACTATAACAGAACATCACTACTCTAGAAAGGAGCGAACGTGGAAAATTTTCCACTGACTAGATTAGACCATACATTATAGCACATAAGTATGGGTCAGGATCCTATCACTTGGACTCACTTGACGGTAAACTGTAAGTGGAACTACTTAACACATTGTACTTGTGACCATTCTATTGTTAGCACATTTATCAGTGTGTGCTTAGTCATATCCTTCGATCATTCCTCCATCTTAGCCCCTTCCATCTCTCATTGTGATGATATGTAATTATGTGGTCTATTGTCACTTCTTACATGTGACCTTAAATATGGACACCACGACTCTTCCCATAACATATTACTTATGGATAGGTTCTCCCCTTTGGTGAGAAATCCATGATCATTACATACATAAACTTCTTATTCACCTATTGGATCCATGTAAAAGGTCGAGGGGTGTCTTGTGTACATTCTTTGTCCCTTCCTAAGTGGTCTACTTAGCTATTCCCATCTCTTCCCCATGTAAAATTGAAAATTCATGGATGCTCCAATAAAAATTCAAAGCACTAAAAAACATACTACTCCCTCGAAGGACAACTATTCATGTAAAAAAGGAAAAATAAAAATCATGTAAATAAAATTCAAAAGTCAAAAAATCAAAAATCAAAAATCAAGAGAAATAGACTGATCCCTTGAAGGACAGCTATCATATACTATTCTTTCCATATGTATTAATTGTAAAGTATACCATACCCTTGAAGGATGACTACTCCTTTTCATGGCATTGAAGGCCAACCGCATTGATCAGCCTTCCATTTTATTAACATCCTAAGAAAGCTTCCCGCATTGATCAATTTGCTTTTTCCCCTTCCCAGAGATGGGGCATAGTTTTAGGGAACACCACTTTTGAAGAACCTTCTTACCTTTGTACAAGCACATCTCAAACTCCTTTTTCATGTAGACATTAGGTTTATGAGCTCATCTCATCCATTATTTCCTTATGATATTTGAAAGGACTAACTATCATTGGTTATTTGCTAACATAAGTTTTGGTCACATGTACTTTGCATCACTTGGATCCCCCTCTTGTTTACCTCCAATCTTATTAGAGGAATATTCTTTGATATGATGTAGTTTTGTTCACACCCATAGGTCACCTTTGGTGTATTTTGTTTCATCCTTGATCCTATCACATCTATCTTCTATCCCTATTCTTTATCCCAATCCCTTATATGTTATCCATTTATCCTAAACACATCTACTCTTATTTATATTCATCATTAATCACATCCATTTTCAAATTAATTTTCCATTCACATCACATTTTACCATACACATTCTAATTACCATGACCAAATTCAAATACAAAACATAATTCTATAATATATATATATCATCATTTTATCCATGCATGTATGCATTCAATTTAACCATCTATTCATACATGTACTGTGTCACCATCATCAAATATAAAACACATGAAGTCCACCACATCATCATAAAATCTAATCTAAAAATCAGCAATGACATCATATAAAATCCAACTCATCACATCATATAAGTAAAAAATCAAATATATTGCAAATCAAAATCATATATATATATGTGTGTGTGTGTGTGTGTGTGTGTGTGTGTGTGTGTGTGTGTGTGTGTGTGTGTGTGTGTGTGTAAAAATGTGTATCAGTACATCATAATTGACCTCTAAGGGCCCTCTCTTAAAGAAGAGATGCTATCAAAATATGTAAAGTGTATATTTAAAACCATAAAATCCTCTCCTACAGGGGCATGTATAACACCTGATCCCTATGCATCTATGCCACCCTCATTTCCTCCTCCCTCTTATTGTGGTTGGGACATACTTGTTGTGCTCCTATAAAACCCTGCTCCTCCTGCCGGTGTCATTTGAAGGTGCTCCCAGTAGCGCAAGGTCTTCAAAAAACTATTGAAAAGGATCCCCTTATAATATCTAGCATTTTTGGCTAGTGCTTTGTATCTGTCCATGGAGATCATGCCAGGAGGTGTAACCTGTCCCGATGCCTGTTGAGCTCCTTACACACCACTAATCAACTATGTTTCTAAAATAGTATAAAGATCACCAAAATGGGCCATGTAGGCCTTGCTCTATTGGAGGTAGTGATATCTATCCTGAATAGCTTAGTCCCTCTCCTGAGTGACCACATCCTGCTACTGTAGAGCTATGTCTCATTTTACACGTGTCTGGTCCCTCTCTACCCTCATCTAGTCTAGCTCGACATGTAGCTACACCATATCATTAGACTTTCCTGCTCCACCATCTCCACTACCTCCCGGAGCTACCTCAGCCTATACCTTCATCTCTTTTACCTCCTCCTCTCCCCCTTCCTTAGCTACCCATGATGCCCATGTTATAGTATGTCAATCAAAGTATCCCAATATGACTCCAACATCATCATCTTCATCCAATGGCTTCGAATCTTCATCCACTGGATCATACATTATAGGAATCAGTAGCTCCCTATCTAATTCCTCCCTCTTGTATAAAATAGGATCATAAGGCACTGTCTGAATGAATCCAAATTGTCTTATAACCTTATCAAAGTGAATGTCTTCAATCATCTCCAGTCATCTCCAAGAAATCCACCTTGTCCTCCTCATCCCCACTAACTCCACATCTGCACTAGGCCATGTAGGGAATTCCCAGTATGGCCTCCATACAATCTGATCAACATATAATTCTATGATGCAATACACATATAAATCCACCCTCCTCTCACTCCTTTCACTGAAGGCCTGATCGGCCCTCCATCTCAAAAAACTAATTACAAGCTCAATATGGTCTCTTATGAACCATGGAATCCCTAGTGGCCTAACCACAACAATATGCTCATAGGCCCAATAGTGAAGTAAAAAACCCACATCGAAATCTGACCTCATGCCTTCCCTTTACATAAATAGCTCATGGTACATTTGAGCCAAGAGCGTGATCCAAAAAGAAACTATAGTCTAGTTCTCTACAATATCTATAACTATACCAGCTCATGTCCACAAAAACCAAGCTCTTCCTAAGTCTGATAAAGCATTGTAGGACATGGGCATCATCACTAAGCATATCAAATGGTTTTGTGGCACTCCATCCTCATATTGCATCTCATATGAAAATATCTTAAAGAAAACTTGACGTGGGGTGCATCATCTCCAAATAGCTACGCCGATAAAACAAATATGCTATGACTTATAATGGGAACTATTTGTTTCCCCTGTATCAGAAGCTTGAGGATGTGGTATACATCCTCTAGGGTTATGGTCATATCCCCTATCCTGAACCAGAATAAACATGTCTTCCTATCCCACCTCTCACCTAATGCTATCATCAAGCCCACATCTCATGTGATCCTCTGATAGTGTCTAAATCCATCTAATCCAACTACAAATAGATGATCCCACTCATCATCTGTCACATATATTATAATCTTCTCATACATAGTAGACACTCAATCTCTCAGGTACAAGGTCTCTCTATCCTGCAATCACAAATGAAACATACATACATTAGATCTCCAATCTAGATTCCATCCAAAATGCATGAAAATTGATTAAAATCCAATATATTCCAAAAACATCCAATCTAACACTAGTCAATGCTGACCCAAGTTGGGTAGACACATTTTGGGGTTGATCAACATGCCTTAGGGTTGGGTCGATGTCAACCCACTTGGTTCGCCACCGACTACCTCTAGCATCATCCACATTTTACAAAACAATGCAAAAACTTAAATTAAGTTAAAAACTAGTGTGGGTTTTGTTACTCACCATCCTTTACACCCTCTGGAAATTCCTCACAGCTCCCACGGCCTCCATTTCTCAATCATCTCTTTTATTTCTCTTCTCTCTCTTTTCAAGTTTCGACATGAAAATGAGCATCGTTAGCCCACCCCTGGGCTTATATAGCTCACTGACCCCAGGTCTCCGTAGACCATATTGGGTCATCATTGATTGGATTTAGTCACCATTGACTGGCCTTTGTAATATTTACTCTGGGATTTCTCCTCTTCCATTCCTTTGGATGTTCTTCACAAGTCCATGTTGGTGGTCATAATTTTTCTCCTTTTAAACATTATATTACTACCAACCACAAAGTCCCATTTTGCCATACATATTTCCCTTCTGGGCATTTTAATATAATTTCAAAGTCCACCTTTAGGGCCATACTTATATCCCCTTCGAGAATTCAAATCATAAATTCCACCCAGGTGGTCATATTTATTCTTTTTCTTTGGGCATAGATACTTTCAAAGTCCACCCTAGTGGACATATTTATTATTTTCCTTAAGTAATACATACTTTCAAATTCCACCCTAGTGGCAATATTTATTATTTTCCTTTGGGCATACAAACATTCAAATTCCACCATTGTGGCCATATCTACCTTTCCTTCACATATACATGCTTTTCAAATTCTAGTATTGTGGCCATATTTATTCACTTTCTTTGGGTATTTTTCTGTGACGAGCCTATCAGATTTGTGCACAAATTATACCTTGTGGCCATACTTTTCCCCTCTTAGAGCATACCTTATTTTACCTCTTTTTGCCTTTGTGGCCATATTTTTTCCTTCTCATGGTATTTTTTCACTTTTTACCTTCATGGCCATACCTTCTACTCTAGGGCATACCTTTTCACCATTCTTCTTTTTAAATTTTCCTTCTAAGCCATATTTGTGTCCCCTTTGGGGCACCATATTTTTCATCCTCGTCCCTTGTGGATGCATACTTTTTCACTTGATTCCTTGAGTAGGAAGGATTTCACATACTTTGATTAATTTCCTATAACCCATTGGTCATCCCCGATTGTATCCATAATACAGTGGTTTCTACCCACTCACGGGTCTGTAGAACATTGAGACTATACTTGTCCTCTACTGATGTGATATTGATGCATCCTAGAATTTACCACAAATAACCCAGGCATGCTGGCACACCACCCAGCCTGAGTGGAGCACTCACCCAAAGCACGCAAAGGTACCAGGACCCTCCTTAGAATTTCTTGTGCAGGATGTTAATGTTATGAGTATATAATGCATTCATATCCATAAGTAGCATAAACATTCCACATAGCATATTTCAGATCTAGATCTTAAAGAATCATGAATCAAATCATAAACATAATGAAAACAACCATGTAAAAACCAATTACAGCCATGTTTAACACCATTATTCACCCAGTATACTCCATTATATTAAACACATTAAATACATAAACTTCTTACAATAAATAGTATCATAAGTTTATGCACACATCAGATCTGGAAGCATAAATCCATAATAGCTCATACACAGTGTCTCTCTAACTACACAAATTAATACATATTTATAAGGATGGGGAATTTCCCTTCACTGCTTGCGCACTTACCAAAATAGGTCACATGCTAAAAATAGTCATGCACCTTTACAATAACATGCACACATGTAAGTGCACTAATAATAGATCTCTTACAGTTAACTGGTAGTAGTAATCCTATTATTAACTCAAACTCATGCATGGCACTTAGTAGACACTCTTCCCAAAATAGAACTTACATGTCGCACAAGTCTCCATCCCATTGTGTGCTCCATACGCTATCTCAAAAAATACCCCATAATCGTGAAAATGGCTAAGTCTCAAATCAATCTTTGTCTCTAGAGTGTTCTTCCTTCCCTATCCTTCCACACCTTCAAACGTGCCTTTCTCCCATGCGTGAATCTTCTGTGGGCCCTCTCCTTAGTGTCATATTCTATCTGCTCAACATTACCCCATACTAAACTACATTTCTTCCCCGAAAAAGGGGTTCCTCCTGATGTTCCCAAAGAATAAAGAATAAGAATGGAAAGAATGTAAAGAATTACTTTAAAAAGAATGGAATTTTATTCTACAACACCCTCTACTTCAACTAGGAGGATCAACTCCAGATTTTTTTCTTTAATCTCATCCTCCAAGGCTTTCCAATCATCCAATGAATTTTTGGTCTTCTCTGGAATGTCTACGGCAATGGATTCTAACTCGTCTTGTGTTATATCTCTTTTTTCATTTTACAATACTAGGACAACGTTAGCAATAGCAAACATCCTTCCCTCCAAAAGATCCAAATTTTGTGCTATGAGCTTTCCAAGCTCATCCAGCCTCTCTTTATGTGGATGTTGTACTACTGCAAGGGCTTCATGATTTTTATTTACTAATTCCAATCTCTCTGTGCACGTTAAAGTCTCATCCTTCATTGACTTCAGAACTTCATTATCTTCTAATATAGTTTTGATCTTGATCACTGGTTCTGGTGTTGCACATATGTTCAAAGCTTGGTATTTTTTCTTTAGCTCATCGGTAAAGTTTGGAGCAAGGCCTCGTAAGATTAAATATTTCTAACCACAGAGGCCCTTTCTCTCTCTATTTCCTATTCAAGGTCCTTTGGCACTGGCATGTGAATTGGTCCATCCTCAAGCACCAAATCAACTAATGTACATACATAATACATAATTGAAGGAAAATTTTTAGGTACCTTAGACTCTAAGTGTGGTCTTGCTTTCAGGACATATGTTGATCAGTCATAATCTACAACTTAGCAAAGAAAATATAGAAGGTTTACGTGGGAAAGTAGATTGCATGCAAAGGTACGAGAGTATCAGAAAGAATCGTACATGAATAAGAGAGAAAGATTTAGGACTTAGCCATTTTCATGACGAGGATCTATTTTTGGAGATAGTGTATGGAGCACTAAATCCTATTGGAGACTTGTGTGACATGTATTGGCTATTTTTAGATAATCATCTACGTAGTACTTTACATCGACATGGGCCAGGAATAGATCTACTACTATTAGTTAACTAAAAGTAGTCTATTGTTAGCGCGCACTTGTATGTGTGGCTATTTTTGTAACGGCGTGTGGCTAATAATAACATGTGGCCTATTTAGGGATTAGATAAGAAGGGAAGGGCATGTCCCTAGCCTTATAAATATGTATTGAACTGTGTAGCAGAGAGAGCATAGATATAGGTGTGAGAACTAGGTTATAGTGAGATTATGTTGCTAGATTTGTTACGCGCATGAGCGTATACTACTGTTATTGTAAGGAATCTTCAGTGTATTTGCTGCATTTAATATAATGGAGATTATGGACTGAAACAAGGTGTTATCATGGTTATAATTCAGTATTGCATGCTTGATTCCATTATGGTTATTTGTTAAGTCTGTTATGTTCTAGATCTAGATCTGAATATGCACTATAGAAGGATATGTTAGTCATAGATCTGAATGATTCAAGTCTTCATCATGCTAAACATCCTAGAATAACAACCCTAAAGAGGGGCCTAGTACCTTTGTGCACTTTGGGTGAACACTCAGTCTACGCTGAGTGATGTGCCAATGCACCTGGTATTGTATTGGTGAATTCTAGGCTGCATCATTGGTTCCATTGTCGAGACCTCTTTTTTAGTTGTTTTCAAGATGGTTCATGATGAAGACATATCAGTTGACCTTATAAATTATTAAGGAGTGGATACATGATATGGAAGAAGAATACACACAGTGGTTCAGCAATGGATCTGAGTTTAACGCACACATGTGGGTGGAGAAAAATTTGTATGATAATTTATATTGGAGCTTCTTAGCTATCTTTTCAGTAGAATTGCATGAGTGGCTGATTTCTTATGCATCTAACAGGAATTGGAGGTGTCTCACACTTGTCTAGATGCAAGAAGAATTTCAAGCCCTTTATGATGTTGATTTGATTTGGATTCGCACTGTGGATACGTGGTTTCATGGGGTGTTAAACAGTTATATATTAGAGTACTCAATTTCCACTTATTCGTGCCCAGAGGTAGCTGAATTCTAGTTTTTATGATATCCAAGGGGAACTTACCTACAAGCTATTCCACTAGTGATCAAGATCTTGATGATAACTTTGAATTTTGAGAGTAAACTGATGGCTAACTTAACCCCACCATGTGCGGGGTCAGGAATAGGTTTGGTGAAATATGGTAGACCTAGCATCAGAAAGGAAGAGAGAGGAAAGGTGGCTTAAGTATAATGAGGTGCGCGAGAGGGAGGTAGAGAAGTAATGTGACATTGCAAAGTGGATGGCATTGAGGAGAGAGATGGCTTGTAAAGGATTTGGATCTCACATAGGGGATGTAGAACGATAGCATCAGGAACTCCCCCATATGGGAAAGCATGACAAGGATCCCTCCTCAGCCTCATACAAAAGCGCACTAGTAGAGATGACCTGGGTGACATGCATGCATCTGAATCCACCTCACAACCTTACCATTGCGCTTGGTTTTCTAGCATCTAGTACAACACACAGTCATCAAGCTAATTCAAGCAGTGGGAGAGTAGGAGGGATTTTTATAAGAGGTACAGTGATGGCAGCACAAACAACTTTTTTATTAAATGGGAGTACCTTTTCGGGTGTATCATCAGTGTAGAATACAAGTGCATTTATTTTTGGACTAACTTCTGGGAGTGGTAACGCTTTGCAGAATGTTGGGGTATAATTTAGTTCTACTATTGGGACACAATGAAGCACATTTTCTAGTCCAAACCTAGCTACAGGTTTGAGATCAGGAGGCTTAGGTAGCTCTAGCTCCAGTGGTTCTGGTGGTTTTGGAGGTAGGGGAAACACAAGAGGTTCTGGATCAAGTGGGAAAGGTCCACACCAATCCCAAAATATTTACATGGAGATGTCTCTTCATCTTCTAAAGTATAAGGGTATAGAAGATGTTGAACATGTGCATATGTGTGAAATATTGTGGCACACAAGAGGAATCATGGCTTCTGAGCGTAGGGCAAGCCAATCATATACTACATTACAAGGGTGTGCACACAACTTGTACAATTTTTTTTACCCTGATCAGACTTGCGTAGACTATACAACTTTAAAAGATCTATTCCTTAAAGAGTTTCACATCCCTGAGTTAGAGTAGAAGATTATAAGTGCACTCGAGGATATTAAGCAAGGCACTACTGAAAGTTTCAGAGAGTATGATGCATGGTTCAAAACGTTGTTATCTAAGCTTTCTTATGATATATACATGCAAGCCAACATGTGCAATTGTTCGTTGGGGGCCTAATTACCCCTTTTAGTAGGGAATTATCACATAAGACATACACTGATATGTGTTAAGCACTTGAAGTAGCCTTACGTGCTGAGGCAGTTGGAAGCATAGATACTAGGGTGAGCCCATTTCTAGAAGCACAGATCATAGCTATGGAAAAACAATTGGAGAAACTATCAGCAAATTCAACACATGAGACGCACATGGGGATTTGGTGCATATAATATGAAGTAGAATGTCACAAAAAGGATAGTTGTCCTCATAGATCAGTACGCTCATTACTGTTAGATTGTGATATATTCCATTTAAACAATGATGCTAGCCTCTACCCATTATTACAATGTGTGATAAGGAAGAATGTTTCAAGATACAGTAAAATCTATAGGTCCATGACTCATGACATGGAAAATTGTCGGCTGATTGGTCAGATCCAGGATGCTATAGATATTGGTGTACGACAGACAAGAGTTTCAGATAAATCTAAAGGAAAGAATGAGCATTAGGACTGGAATCACAATCAGGTGTGCTATGATCAGAATGAAGGGCATTTTTAAGGTGGTCATGGCAGAGGTTGAGGATACCACGGTGGATTCATAGGATGAGGTCGTGGTGGTGGAATAAGTGAGTTCCCTCATGAAACATGTTATACTTATAGATCTTCTGACTAGTACACACGTGAATGTCCCCAGAATATTACATGTTATTTTGTAGAAAGAGTCATATCTATGAGGAGTGTCCAGACTTATATGAGCATCTTAGAAAGCAACATAAATAAGAAAACAAAGGTGCATGGATGGTTAGGATACAACATACTATGGCAAATCAATGAATGCCAAAGTTTGAAACATATTCCGAGGTGTTGCAAGTAAAGATCATGACCTGTGCTGAGGTGACATGCACTAGAGAAGCATTGCAGTAGAAGCCTACCATCACTATGGAGGAGGTTCTATACACATGGTACCCATATCCTACCTATCAGAAGGAGGTTTATTAGGAAACCATGTAAGTTATTAGGAATATTCAGGGTGAGATACAATACTTAAAAATATATCACGGAAGATGGAGTAAAATAAAGTATTAGAGACGGTCCAAACTGATATAGATGACTTAAGATAAGTGTGTAGAATGTTGTGCCGGGAAAATATCATTCCATTATAATTGTATTGATTAAAGGGAAACACTCTATGCACAATTATTGAGACTAGACGATAGATCCTACATATGACTCTTCCCCCTCATAGGCTAGATTATGACAAGGAAATCACTCTGAACATTGTTGTGGATGGGTGGCTATTATGTAATATACTGATTGATATAGGTGCGGAATTCCATGTTCTTACTTTATATGCATGGGTACAAATGGGAAGACCCCCATTTCAGCCATCCTCTAATGTATTGTTTATGGCCAATCGGACTAAGGCCACTCTAATTGAAGTTTTGAAAGATGCATCCACTACCATACAAGGAGCCAAGTTCACTAGAAACTTTGAGGTTTTAGCGCTGGTAGATTCGGATAGCTTCCCACCTCTACTAGGGTGTCCTTGGTACTATGCAAATAATGTTGATCTTTGGTTCAACAAGGGTTATGTCAGTTTTGAAAATAAGGAGGAGAGATTCATTATCCCTATAATAGTTGGAAAATCTGCACCCTATGTTGAGCCTTTAAGTGAGGAAGATTTGAATAGGATTTATGTACGCACCATATAGGATCTAGGAGTACTTGAACCATCTAAAGAAGGAATAATTTAGTGGGAGGATGCACAATCCATTATCAATACTACAAGTGTTTCTTGTGATCATTGGGCTCATAAAACTTATGAGTTGGTAAGGTGCAAAGTAAATAGCATAATTCCGAGAGGTAGCAAACCATGGTATGTCAAGAGGATAGGTAACAAATCATTACCTTATTACACTGGGGAAGGAGATCCTATGGTATTTCTATGCACTATGGAAGAATAGTGGATATACCTGTTGAAAAGAAGAAATATGCTAACATATACACTACAGGGGACAACATCATGCTGGTGGGTGGCCCACAAGGATAATCTTGTAGGATGGAATGAAATTAGGATTGTTGTTGCTACTAGTTTCTTTAGGAGAAATGCACCTACTCAAATCTACACTTATCATGGTAATCAACATGTTCAACACCACGTTCAGAAGTGTGATAGACTCTAGATAGAAGGGCAGAAAGCTTTACCACCTTTTCCATGGGTGCACAAGTTTTATTCCACTTTATAAGGATGCACGCGTGCTTGGTATGTATATGCATAACTCCATAGAGAGACTAGAAATTGGAAAGATTTAATTACAGGAATGGCCCAGATATATGACTTCTTCTCTACAAAGCCTTCGGTCACAGAAGCATTAAAATTCATAAAGTGCTTAACTATGGGAGATAGTGCAAAGGCTGAAGAACTCCATCAGGATTTATTAGATGAAGGGGACTCAAGATCATGTCTTGTTGAAGAAACAAAGGCTGATATAACACTACTTCAACATGCTTGCCTTGAGAAAGAAAAGGAAAAATGGTCTACTTAGTGGATGAAAAAGTAGTAGAAAATATGGATGTAAACCATTCAATGGGTAGGCATGAGGTGTTGAATAGTGTAGATAAAACCACGAGCACCTATCATGAACCTATGAAGACAAAGAGGGTGAATATCAGGTCAGATGTTGAGCCTAAGAAAGCCATAATTGGGGACTATTGATAAGAATCTGAAGGGGAAAAATCATAGAGTTACTAAGGGATTATTATGACTTATTTCCTAGGGGGTACCATGAACTTAAAGGCATGCATGAATTGTTAGGGGAGATGAAGATAAAGCTTAAAGAGGGTACACACCTAGTTAGAAAGAGACCCTACAAGATGAACCCCAACTTGCATGAAAAGGTCAAGGAAGTGATTGACAAAATGTTGAAGTCTGGAATTATACAGCCTCTTGATGAGTTAGAATGGGTTAGTCCAATGGTGATCAATATCAAGAAGAATGGATGGATTAGGATTTGCGTGGACTGCAAGGATCTTAATGTTACATGTGTGACTAATCTCTTTCCCATGCCATTCACTGAGGAAATACTAGAAGGTGTTACAGGGTGTGATATCTATTCATTTACAGATGGGTTCTCTAGGTATCATCACGTTCGGATTGCCCAGGAGGATCTGGAAAAGACTACATTTACTACTAAATGGGGTAGTTTCACCTTTACTGGAATGAATTTTGGTTTGAAAAATGTGCCTGCTATATTTTCACGCATAGTTGTTCAAGCATTCAAGGAATTTATTCACAACTTCTTATAGGTCTATTTAGATGATTGGATGGTGTATGGATTAATTAAGGATCATTGTGACAATTTGTTCTTAGTTTTTGAAAGATGTAGATAGTTGAGTATTTCATTGAACATTAAGAAGTGCATATTTGCTACACTGTTTGGGATACTATTAGGACTCATAATCTGCAAGGAAGGTTTGTTTGTTGATCTAGATGAGGTTGCAGTCATTATAGGCCTAAGGGAGCCTACCAGTTAGAGTGAGGTGTGTGGATTTTTGGGTCATACAAGATATTACAGGAAGTTTATCAAAGGATATGCCAAAGTTTCCACACCGTTAGAAGATTTACTGAAAGGGAAAGGTACATTCTACTGATGAGAACCACAATAACACACATTTCAGAAATTAAAGGAAAAACTTACTACCATGCCTATTCTACAAATTTCCTTCATGGGACCAACCATTTCATTTACATGTTGACGCCTCTGGCATGGCCATTGGCATAGTGTTGGCTCAACCTAGAGAAGGTATTGTAGATCATCCTATCTGTTTCGCTAGTAGAAAGCTAGCTCCTGCAGAACATAATTACAAAACTACAGAGCGCAAATATTTGTCAATGATCTATGTCCTACATAAATTGTACCAGTACCTACTAGCTACACCATTAGTATTTTATATAGATCACATGGCATTGAAGTATTTGGTAAACAAGCCCATTGTACAAGGGTGCATATGTTAATGGGTTCTCTTGTTTCAAGAATTTTATTTCACAGTTTTGGTAAAACTAGGGAAAAGTAATTCTGGACTAGACCATCTATCTAGAATACAGTCAGGAGAAGAAGTACAGGAAATTGAAGATACCATGCTAGATGCATAGTTATATAGGTTACACCAAGCACCATTAGAACTAGAGGACATTATTTTCTTTCTACGAACAGGGATGACAACAAAAGGAATGAAATCCTTGGAGAATAAACATATTGCTATACACATAACCCCCTATATGTTAATTAGTTGTGACCTGTACAAATTAGGTCAGGATGAAGTACTATGCCATTTTGTATTGGACCATGCATGCAAAAATATTATGGAATAATCTCATGGTGGTATTAAAAATGGCCACTACGCAGGTGATTCCACTACGCATAAGATTCTACTCATTCGATTATGGTGGGAGACCATGTATAAATATTTTAAGAATTTTTTTAAGGCTTTTGATCATTTTCAACATCTTGGGAAACTAGGTCAATGAGATGAAATACCTCTAAGAACCATTACTAGTGTATAACCATTTGAGAAATGGGCTATAGATTTTGTGGGTCCTATTTCACTAGCTGCGTGCATAATTAGATTGCACTACATCATAGCTTACACAGATTATTTGATAAGGTGGGAAGAAGCAACACCTACAAAGTATTATCCAATGACTACAATAGCCAGGTTTCTTTGGGAAAATATTATTGCAAGGTATGGATGTCCGTTAAGTTTGACCAGTGATAGGGGCACACATTTTCTTAATGAGATAAGAAGAATTTTATTGGATGAATTCATGATTTCACACCATAAAACTACACCCTATCATCCTCAGAAAAATGGGACTGCTGAGGCTTTTAACAAAATTTTGAGCCAAACATTGACAAAAATATGTGTTGGATGAAAGGATTGGGATGATAAAGTATCTCTAGTACTTTGGGCATATCGAACAAAAAATAAAAGGTTGAACAAAGCCACACCATTTCAGTTAGTGTTTGGTGTAGAAGTAGTTCTTCTGATGGAATTTATGTTACCTTCTTTGCATATTGCACGCGTTGGAGGTCTAGCTGATGAGCAAGCCTTAGAAGCATGAATTGAAAATTTGATCAAGTTCGATGAGTGACGAGCAATAGCACGTTGGAGTCAAAAACAAGATAAGGTCAGGCGGAAAGCATGGCATGACAGGCACATTAGGGATAAAAAGTTATAGATAGGACAGATGGTGCTCCTTTATGATTCTAAGTTTTTGTGCCATTCAGGCAAGCTCAAGGTACATTGGTTGGGGTCGTGTGTTATCACTCACATACTTGAATCAGACACTTTTTCAGTTAGAGGCACTTGATGGAATACGGTTACTTCAATGGGACTAGGATGGAGCCCTACTATAAATAAGTCTTCTTGGTGTTTTTAATAAGGCAGTGTTGCCATTTAGATTAGGTTTTTAATTCTACATTTTCTTAATGTGTTTCTTTCTTTATTGCTATGCTTTTTCAATTTAGTTGGTGTGTTTTTGTAATAAGAGCATTTACACACCAGAAACTACTTACTATTTGAAGAATTTTTATGCATAGAGGACTACACATACCCTTAGTGTGGGGTAGGTTATTGTTATCTAGGTACAGGACTATTGAAAATAAGTACACATGAGAGGAACTATCTACACATGATATTCAAGGATGGAGAATAGAAAAACAAGAGAGATTGCTTCTAGACACAGGGACCATAGATAGAGAGGAATGAAGAAACAAGTATAACGCAAGGTAAGAAGAGGTCGGGAATACTACTAGTGGAAAGTAAAGTGATGAGGTACTTAGGCATATGGAAGCACGCTAAAGAGAAGTCTATAGCCAAAAGGTATAAGGGCATGCTAGAAGGTTATAACTTGGGTGCGAAGATTTACCATGTGAAAATAATTAAAATGGTAAATTAATGAGAGGATTGTTGGTAGGTGGAGGAGCAATAAATGCACTAACTTTTTGAAAATTCTATATAAGAATGGGATGCAAGTTCATTTCTCCCATTGCAATTGAGATAATTTGAAAAGGGTTAAGTGCAAACAAGCCGAGAAATCATGTTGGGTGTGAAGAGTGTGAAACTAGACATGGAGAGAAGGGTTATGCATAGGAGAAGCTTGTGTTCCCATAAGAGAAGGATTTGAGCGAAGAAGACACATTACAAACGAGATAGGGCACGTGATTTCCACTAGGGAATGGAGATTTAAACTAGGGTTTCGACTTGCTTGATTACAGAGGGAAGAAAATAGATATTTTTCAAATGCCACTGAAGAAAGCACCCACAGCAGGAGATAAAGGGAAGAAGAAGGTTGAAGTGGAATAAGAAATTGCTCCTGAGAGTAGTTTCTCATAAATGTAGTATCCAAGGGGCATGATTGTGGGACAAGAATGGGGTTCCCATATCCAACAATGTAAATTCAATGATTACAACCATCGAACATCAGATAATAAGAAAGAGCTCAATGCATTATTGAGCATGAAAATGAGAAAGTGCATGGAAGAGGATATCCCTGTATATGATGACGCCAGTGAGAAGTTGTTGAAGCAAAATGGAGTCTACTAGCTGTATGAGCCATTGTATTGGTGGTTGATGAGCAGAGTCCATGAGGACTTCTTTTACTTCTCTAGATGGAGGGTAAGAATCACAACTACTTTGATTTCAACAGTAACAAGACTAAGGGCCTTAGGTTTGAATCTGGATAGTAATTTAACTGATAAGGCTGCAATCTTGGAGACAAGGAAAGAGCTCAGGTATAATAAAGGTTCACGTGGTATGGATATTGAAAAATTGAAAAATTACCCAGTAGTGCAGGTAGTTGCACATTTTGTAACAAATTTGAATGACCAAGGATGGTGGTCGCAGGTAAACACAATGTGGTTTCCCGTCACAAAGAAATCATCTCAAGGAGTGGTCTAAAATATTGCAGATCACATAGCAAAGACAATAATTAAAGAAACACGGATATGTTATAGAATAATTTTTGGTGTTGTATTATTATCTTTAGTATTTATGGAGATTGGGTTACCTGATGAGCCAAAGGAGAAGATTTGGGAATACCCCATGAAACACAATTCACCTACGGAAGGATTTGGCAAGTACTTGTGTGATGGATCAATGAGTGGATAATTCAAGCAAAGGGTGGAGATGTGGTATGATAGACTCTGCATGACATTTGAGGAAGAGTGATGCATACCCAAGGATTTACCTTTGGTGGTGGGGAAGGTAGTTTAGTTTTGTCATATACCAACATTTTTGCATTGTGTGATTTACAATGAAGGACGGGGCTTGGATCCCATGATGCAAAATATTGTATGCCTTCACAACAAGATATTTCCATGCATCAGTTCACTGGTTTTTATATGCATTTCACCTAAACTTCAATGTAGACAAGGCATATTGTCACTACCACACTCTAAGGAATAAGTATGTATATCTAGGGTGTAATGCCTACATTGAAAGAATTATTTCAAATATTATAAACATGAAACCTATAATCTTGGCAGTTGGGGACATCAGAGCAACGCTTGTGTACCTGCAACTCAAACCCAAGATGGAGAAAACTATGTATGTGGAGAATGAGTTCACACTCCGAGGGATGCCAAAGGGTAAGCATACAATAGAAAATATTCCAACACCTAAGCCCATAGAAACAATTCAAGTAGAGGATGAATAGGAAGAGCATAAAGATAGTGGTGGTTTGGAACACAGAGGTAGACGAAAACCTCCAAATAAGGAAGAAGCCAATCATGAAAGGGAGATGATGAGGACTTGGATGCAGTCCATGGAGAGCTCCATTTCAAGAGAGTATTTAGGAGAACTAGGACCTAAGGTGCTACTCCGCAAACAGTGCGCAAATCACCTCTAATCTCTCCATAGAAAGAGACAATTGAGAAAAGACAAAGGAAGTTGAAGCTAAATGAGGAAGTAGAAGATTCAGAGGAAAGCACACCCAATTTTCCTACACCTCCATAGAATGTGGAAGAAAAAAAAGATTAAGAAATGAAGGATGGAGAAGAGGGAGAAAAAGGGATAGATGAGACAGCAACCGAGACTTCTCAAGACATAGTCGTAAAAGTTCCAAATATTAAAGCCCAAGTTCCTAAGCAGCCTAGATGAAGAAGAACAAGTGGGGAGTATATTCCACCAGCCATGGGATACGCTGAGGACATAGGTAAAATTGTTTGTGCCCGTTTCCAAAGAACAATGACACAAAAGGTGTATTTCTAGGAGTTAATGGATGAAGATATGGAAACAGTGAGCATAATGAAACAATTTTCATGGTCGACACACACGCACATGGATGAACAAAACTTTGATGTGTGTAAGGAGTCTTGCGTATCAAGGAGGTTGAAAAATAAACCTCAAGAAAGACACATAACAGTAAATCCTACTGTTATGTCAGATGAATAGGTAAGCAATGCTTTGGTAAAGGTCTCGACAGAGGTCACACGATGGAATATGGATAAAGATGCAATAATTAGGGTGTTAAGGGAGGATATCAAAACTAAGGATGAGGAAATAACACGCCTTAATCAGGAAAGAGACTTGGCACAAAATAAGAATGCTATGTTTATTAGCATGGCAGAGGAGATTGGTGACAATGTCATGAAGGCTAGGCCACCCTTAGAGCCAAAGGTACCCAAGACATTTCCTTCAGAAATACATTATGTGAGTACATTGGTGGACTTAGTGCTTGAAGATGAACCTCTATGCATGAAATAACCAAAAGATCTAGCACATGAATCAGAGTGGTAAAAGGCTTCAGTGATGTAGAAGATTACATCATATGAAGGATTTCTTTAGAGCTTGCAACAAGAAATAAAGAAGGCGCATTAAGCGCTAAATATTTGTACAATGCCAAAATTTGTTATAAGGACCAGGACCATTTTGGAAGACAATAACGTCCTGAAGGCCATAAAGGATGAGACTTTGGGCCACATAGAATGATTAGCACTTGTTAAGCAGAAGTGTGAGACCCTTACAAAATCTCAGGAACCACACAAGGAAAGGCTGGATGAGCTTGGAAAACTCATCCTTCAAAAGATGGACTTATTATAAGGGAGAATGACTAGCATGTCCAACATTGTGTTGGTCTTACAAAATGAGAAGGGAGAGATTGCAACAGATGAGTTAGCATCAATTCTAGTGGATATTTTAGAAAAGATAGAGGTAATGCTCAATAACTGGTAGACCTTAGAGGTGGAGATAAAAGAATAATATCCCAAATTGATTATTCAGGTTGCACCAGAAGATAATGCAGGTTAAAGACATTATTTTATTCATCAAAATTCTTTCTATTCATCTATTCATATTCTTTGATTCATTTTGGAGACAACCATTTCCCAGGCGGCAATAAAAAATAGTGTGGGGTAATGTTGATTAGTCAAAATCTAGCACTTAGCAAAGAAAATATAGAAGTTTCATGCTGGAAAGCAGAGTGCATGCAAAGGCGCAAGAGTATCAGAAAGGATCATGCGTAAATAAGAGATAAAAAATTGGGACTTATCCATTTTCATGATGAGGATCTATTTTTGGAGATAGTGTGCGGAGCATTCAAATCAATTGGAGACTTGTGCGAAATGCATTGGCTATTTTTAGATGATCAGCTATGAAGCACTTTACATGGACATAGGAAGGGAATAGATCTATCATTGTTAGTTAACTAAAAGTAGTCTATTGTCAGTGCACTTGCATGTGTGGCTAATAATAGCATGCAACCGATTTTGGGATTAGATAAGTGGTGAAGGGAAAGTCCCTACCCTTATAAATATGTATTGAATTGTGTAGTAAAGAGATCATAGATATAGGTGTGAGAAATAGGTTATAGTGCGATTATGTTGCTATATCTGCTACGTGCATGAGCGTATACTACTATTATTTTAAGGAAGCTTTAGTGTATTTATTACAATTAATATAATGGAGATAATGGACTAAAACAAGGTGTTATCATGTTTATAATTCAGTATTACATGCTTGATTCCATTATGGTTATCTATTAAGTCTTTTATGTTCTAGATCTAGATCTGAATATGCACTATAGAAGAATATATTAGCCATAGATATGAATGATTCAAGTCTTCATCATGCTAAACATCCTGTAAAAACAACCCTAAAGAGGGGCCTAGTACCTTTGCACACTTTGAGTGAGCACTTAGTCTAGGTTGAGTGATGTGCCAGTGTGTCTGGGCTTGTATTGGAGAATTTTGTGCTGTATCAACATAATCACCAATTTCTTCTGCCATTGTGATGAAGGCTTCATTATTTTTATGTTCTAAGTCCTCTCTTTTTAGACAAGCTATTTCTTTATTTTTGCCTTGTTATCTTCTCATAGCTCTCTAATGAGTTAGTAGAAGCCTTATCGATGTTCCTATACTCAGCCTTTGTAGATACCTTAACCAAGGAATTTCTAACCTACTCATAAGACATGAGAGTAGGCTTTATAGTCATGTGCCTACTATGAGGTGATTTATTCATTCTTATTGACACACATGACTCATCACATACATTAAAATTGGGCTCGTCCATATGATTTTATATGGACCAAGATAGTTTTTTCCTCGCATGCATAGTGACCATGTCTAAGTCAATCAAATCCCATCCATACAACCCCTTAAGGCCCATTGTGATCTAGAAATGGGAATGAACAATTTTACTTGTGTCCTCAGTATAGCCCATACTTGGCCCAACACACTCCCCACTGGTTCTCCTCGTTCTTGGCCCCTTAGGAATTTAAGCACCAAGGTTTAGAGTTGGATATTCGATGTTATTGAGTAATATGGATGCTCTCATTTCTTGTGCCTCCTTTGCACCTTCCTCTTCAACCTTCATATCCTCATCCCTGGGTTCTTCCACATCTTCTAGATGTACAGGGGTTCTAGGCGCACACTATGCAGACTCCTCTGCCTTCTCATTCAGCTTTAGTTTTCTCTTCTTCCTCTCAGTTGTCTCTTGCTGACTGAGACAATCTATGGTAGACCTGAGTTTTATAGGATCTTGAATCCTTAGAATCTGCACCTTGGGCCCTTGTTCTTCTGGATACCATTTTAAGGAAGTTCTCTCCATGGATTTCCTGAGGTGGAGTACCCGCACGCTCAATCTTTACTATGTCTGTGGGCTTCCTTCAGCCTCTATGATCTAAGCCACCGCTATCTTCATGTTATTCTTCTTCCTTAGCTACCACTATAGTTGTTACACACTTTGGGGCTGGCACATTCTCCAATGTATGTTTCCCCTTAGGAGGCCTAGGGAGCATGAACTCATTCTCTGCATTTTTTTTATTTTCCAACTTAGGCTTAAGCCGAAGGTATACGAGTACAACTCCACTGTCCCCAATATCCAAGATTATCGACTTCATACTTATCACGTCTGAGATGAGCCTCTCAATGTAGGCATTCCGTCCTAGATACATGTATGTCTTCCTTAGAGTGTGGTAGTCACAATCTAGCTTGTTTGCATTAAAGTTTAGACAGCACGCGTTAGTAAATCAGTGGACTAATGCCTGGAAGTAGTACACTGTGAAGGGATAGGGTAGTTTTCACCATGGTATCCATGTGTCCATCCCTCATAGAAAATCATGTGATGTAAAAGTGTTGGTACATCACAAATTGTACTACTTTTCCCACCACTAAAGGTAGCTCCTTGGGAATGTGCCAATCCTCCTCAAATGCTACACGAATTCAGTCATACCACATATCTTCCCTCTGCTTAAATGGCCCACTCATTCATCCTTCACATAACTATTTTTTTAAACCTCTCCGCGAGGGACTTTTTTTCCATGGGATACTCCCAAATCTTGTTCTTTGGCCCGTCTAGCACTCCAATTTCTAGAAATATGAAAGAAAGTAGGATATCACCAAAACTTATCTTATCTCTTGTGCATTCTTCCTCAATAATTATGTCTACAATGTAGCCTACTAAGTTGTAGACTACTCCCTAAGAAATTTTCTTTGTAATATGCAGTCACATGGTATTCACCTATGACCATCTCTCTTGATCAATCAACTTGGTTACCAGATGCGCGACTGCCAACACCACTGGGCACTTCTTCAATTCATAAATTTCCATTCCATGCAGACCCTTAGTATACCCCAACTCCTTTCTTGTCTCTAAAATTGTTACATTATCAGTCAGATCACCAACAAGGTCTACCCCTCTGCCCTTCAATCTTGTTAGTATCAAAATCAGGGCTAATGTGATTCTAACCCTTCGTCTGGTGAAATAGAAGAAGTCCTCATGGAATCTATTCATAAACCATTGTGATAATGGTTCATACTTGCCAAAATATGGGATCTCATACAACTAATAGAATCCTACCTGCTATAACAATTTTCCCCCACCGTCATCACATACTAGCATATCCTTCACTATGCACTTGTTGGTCTTTGTATTCAATAATGCGTCCAAATATTTCTTTTTGTTAGATGTACGATGGTTGTAGTATCTTATTTTTCACCCATGGATGTGGGAATCCCATTCTTGTTTGAGTATCACACCTTTTAGGTATTGCATCTTTACAAAATTACTCTCAGGAGAAATTTCAACTTCAACTTCTACCTTGTTCTTTCCTTTAGCACCAGAAAACGGTGCTTTCTTTGGTGCCATTGTAAAAATCCTGCCTTTTGTCTTCTTTAAGGAGAAATTTCAAATCCTAGCTTGAATGTCTGTGCCCTAGCTTCTTCTCAACGCTTCTACTTCGCTCAAACCCTTCACGAATGGGGACACAAGCCTCTCCTGTGCAATAAGATGCTCTTTACATTTGGTTTCATAAGACTCTACACCTCATCATGATTCTCTCAACTTGTTCACACTTAGTTCACTCAAATAATTTTGATCGCAAAGGTAAAAATGAACCCACATCACTTCCTTGTATAGATTTTCAAAAAGTTAATGTATTTATTGCTCTTTCCCCTACCAACAATTCTCTAATTAATTGACAATTTTCACAATATCCGCACGGTACATGTTCACACCCCAATTATAACCTTCTAGCACATCTTCCTAAATTTGAGCTACATGCTTCTCTTCAACATGCTTCCATGCACTCGAGTACCTCACTATTACACCTTCCCTTGGTAGTTTCCACAGCTGCTGCTTACCTCACGTTATATCGTTCCGTCATTTATCTCCATCTACAATCATATTTTAAAAAAAATCTCCTTTCTAACAACTCCTCTCCAAAATTGAATAGCACCTATAGCAGTTTGTTCCTTTATATGTACCCAGTTGTAAATATCCACCCCACACCAATGGTATGTGTAGTCCACTGCGCATAAACATTCTTTAAATGGTAACTAGCTTCCATTGCACAAACACACTTATTACAGTAAATACCAACTAAAGTGAATAATCATAGTGATGAAGAAGGAAATACATTAAAGAAATACATAAATGAAAACCTAGCATAAATGGTAACACTACCTTATTACAAACACCAAGAAGACTTATTTATAGTAGGGCTTCAACCTACTCCTATTAAAGTAACCAGGTAGTCGTATACCATCAAGCATATCTAACTGACAAGTGTCTATTTCAAGTATGTGAGTGATAACATATGGTCCCAATGATTGCAATTTAAGCTTGCATGGATGGTGAAAAAAATTATAGTCATAAAGATGCACCATCTGTCCCATCTTAAGATTTTTGTCCCTGATATGCATGTCATGCCATACCTTTTTCCTATCCTTTTCCTGATTCTGACTCCAACATGCTATGATGCGCCTCTCATCAAATTGTATCAATTTATAAACTCTTTCTTCCAAATCTTTCTCATCAACTAGACCTCAACATGTGCAATACGCAAAGAAGGTAACATGAATTCCATATGAAGAATTGCTTCTGCACCAAACACCAACTGAAATGGTGTGGCCTTATTCAACCTCTTATATGTTGTTCGATATACACCCAAAGCATGACAGAAAATTTATCATCCCAATCTTTCCTTCCAACATCACAAATTTTTGTCAATGTCTTTGGCTCAAAATATTGTTGAAGTCCTCAAGAGTCCCATTTTCCTAAGGATGATAGGGTATATTCTTATGGTGCACAATCATAAATTCATCCAATAGTATCCTAATCATCTCATTTAGAAAGTGTGTACCCCTATCACTTGTCAAGCTCAGCTGGAATCCATACCTTGTAAGAACATTTTCCCATAAGAACTTGGTACTATTGTAGATTGGTACAATCCTTAGTAGTTGTTGCTTCTGCCCACCTTGTAAGATAATCTGTGCAAGTGACGATGTAGAGCAATCCAGTTCTACTCGTGGATGGAAAAATAGGACCCACAAAATCTTTAGCCCATTTCTCAAACGGCTATGAACTAGGAATAGGTCTTAAAGGCATTTCATCTCTTTACCTAGGTTTACCAATGCGTTGACAGTGATCACACACCTTACAATATGCTTTACAATCTTTGTAGAGGGTCTCCCACCATAATCCAGTGAGTAGAATCTTACACGCAATGGCATCACCTACATAGTTCCCACCTGCAATACCACCATGAGCCTCTTCCATGATATCTGTGTAGTCATGCTCTAGTAAACATCGATGCAATACTTCATCTCAACCTAACTTGTATAGGTCACCACTAATAAACATAAAAGGTGCCACACAAATTACAAGTTGTTTCTTCTCTAAGGATTTCATTCCTTCTGGCAACCATACCTTTACATAGAAAGATAACAATATCCTCCAATTCTGAAGGCATGTATTGTAACCTATAAAATTATGAATCTAAATTGTATCTTCAATTATCTGCACATCCTCTCCTGACTAGATTCTTGATAAATGGTCTAGGCCAGAATTACTTTTACTTGGTTTCACCATAACTTTGAAATCAAATTCTTGGAACAAGAGAACCCATTGACATATACGCCCCTATAAAATGGGATTTTTTACCAAGTATTTAAATTCCATGTGATCAGTGTAAAATACAAATGGTGTTTCTAAAAGGTATTGTCTGAATTTATGTAGTGCATAGATCATTGATAAGGCTCCACTCTCCGTAGTTGTATAATTTTACTCTGCAGGAGTCAACTTTCTACTAACAAAATAGATATGATGATCTATAATACCTTCTCTAAGCTGAGCCAACACCGTGCCAATGGTCATGCCAGAGGCATCAACATGTACATGAAATGATTATTCCCATGAGGGGAAATGTAAAATATGCATTGTAGTAAGTCTCTCCTTTAATGTCTCAAATGCGCATTGCTGTGGTTCTCCCCAATAAAATGTCCCTTTTCCTTTTAGTAACTCTTCCAAGGGTGTGACAACCTTAGCATATCCTTTGATAAATTTTCTATAATATCCAGTGTGACCCAAGAATCCATGCACCTCACTCTGACTGGTAGGCTCTTCCAGGCCTATAATAACTGCAACCTTAGTTGGATCTACTAATAAACCTTCCTTGCAAATGATGTGCCCTAACAGAGTGCCAAAAGGTGTATCAAACACACACTTCTTGACATTCAAATAGATTCTTAAGTGTCTACATATTTCAAACATTAAGCACAAATTGTCATAATGATCCTTAACAAGTCCATACACTATCCAATCATCCAATTAACCCTACAAGAAAATGTGAATAAAATCCTGGAATGCTTGAACAACTATTCATGAAAATAAAGCAGGTGTGTTTTTCAGACCAAAGGGCATCACAGTATATGCAAAAATTCCCCATTTAGTGGTGAAAGTTTTTTTTCTTGATACTACTATGTAATTTGAACCTGATGATAACCAAACAATCCATTTGTAAAAGAATAGATTTCATGCCCTGCAATGCCTTCTAGTATCTCCTCTATGAAAGGTGAAGGAAATGGATCAATCCACCCCCACTGGGTGGAACAACAATTCTCTGTATTCAACACAAGCCGAATATTACCATATTTCTTTTATGAGGGACCATGGGGCTACCCCACTTTAAGTCTTTATAGGGGATTTGATGAATGACAAACTCAACTCTTCAATTCCTCCTAACCACCTTGTAGATAATCTGTGCAAGTGACGATGTAGAGCAATCCAGTCTACTCGGGATGGAAAAATAGGGACCCACAAAATCATAGCCCATTTCTCATAATGGATCTGCACTAGGAATTGTATTAAAGGATTTATCTCTTTGTCTAGGCTTACATGTGTTGACAGTGGATCACACACCTTACAATAGCTACAATTTTTTAGAGGTCTCCCACCATAATCATGAGTAGAATCTTACACGCAATGGCATCACCTGCATAGTGCCCATACAATACCACCATGAGCCTCTTCCAGATGTCTGGTAGTCATGCTCTAGTAAACATCGACGCAATACTTCATCTCAACCTAACTGTATAGGAACACCACTAATAAACATAAAATGTGCCACACAAATTACAAGTTGTTCTTCTTATAGGATTTCATTCCTTCTGGCACCATACCTATAATAGAAAGATAACAATATCCTCCAATTTGAAGGATGTATTGTAACCTGTAAAAGTTGTGCATCCAACATTGTATCCTTCACTTGTCTACCATCCTCCCGACTAGATTCTTGCTAAATGGTTTTGCCAGAAATAATTTACTTGGTTTCACCACAACTGTGAAATCAAATTATTGGATAAGAGTCACCATCGACATATGTGTCCCTGTAAAAAGCTTGTTAACCAAAGTATTAAATGCCATGTGGTCGTGTAAAACAACACAATGGGTTTCTAAAAGTATGTCTGAATTTATGTAGTGCATAGATGCATGATAAGCTCCACTCTCGTAGTGGTTATATTTAACTCTGTAGGAGTCAAATTCTATGAAAAAATAAATAGGATGATCGTAATACCCTTCTCTAATATGAGCCAACACCGTGCAATGGTCAGCCCGAGGCATCACATGGACATGAAATGATTATTCCCATGAGGGGAAATGCTAAAATATGCATTGTAGTAAAGTCTCTCCTTCATGTCTCATGAGCATTGTGTGGTTCTCCCCAATAAAAAATGTCCCTTTTCCTTTTAGTAACTCTTCCAAGGGCGGGGGGGGGGGGTGGAGTGTGACAACCTTAATCATTCCTTTGATAAATTTTCTACAATTAAGCCAATGTGACCCAATAATCCCCACACTCACTCTAATGGTAGGCTCGTCCAGGCCGATAATAACTGCAACCCTTAGTTGGAATTCTACTAAACACTTCCTTCCAAATGATGTGCCCTATAGAGGGCCAAAAGGTGTATCAAACACACACTTCTTGAACATTTCAAATAGATTCATAGGTTACATTATTTCAAAATAGCACAAATTTCCATATTATCCTTAACAAGTCCATAAATATCCAATCATCAATAACCCGAAACAATCCTCCTAGTCCTCTTTTCTTCATTCTATTGGTTATTCTCGCCCCCCTCCTCCCTCTGTTCCTCCCATCCCTCTGTATCTCTCTTCTCCACCCCTTCCTCGCCGACCCCGTGTCATTAACATTCGTACTCTCTACCCTTTCCACCAACTCTTTCCCTTTTCCTCCTTCTCTCCCCTCACTTCTAACTTTTCCGCTTCCCCACCAATTCACTGCCCTCTCGCGTCCTCCGGTCTACTTCACCCAGATTCCTCCTACTACCTTAATGCCTATTCCTCACCAACTTTGGGGATCCTATATTACCCTTCATTAACTGTTCTTAGCGTCCGAATATTATCCCTATTCCTTACTGCAGTCTCGCCAGCGTCCCTCACCTCTGTATTTGTTTTATACCTTAATTCATAGGTTTTCACTATTCATTCTGTCGACCCCACAATTCACTTTCCCCTTCTCCTCCATTCCCACCTGCTCAGCGCTCCCCAATTTATTTAATATTATTTTTCTCCTTTTCTTTTCTTATTGTTTCACCATCTCCTCCTTCTCCTTCCTCCCTCCTGCTCTCCTTCCTTCCAGTTCTTTTGTTTGCAAACCGCCCCCATTTCCCTTTTTCACTACCTTACTTCTTAATTCTGATTCAACCATTCGAAACGGTGAATACACTGAATGCTGAACAACCTATTCCATGAAAATTAAACAGCGTTGTTCTCAAGACCAACGGGCATCACAGTCCCTATCCCCTAACCAAAATTCACCATTCTTAGTTTGGTGAAAGTTTTTGACCTTATTTGTTGTATTATACTCATGTTTGCAACTTCTGACCCGATCGATATATTCCCTTTCAAACCACTCCATTTGTCCAACTTCCCCACCCCTGACTATTGCGAGTTTAACAGGGCCCTGCAATGCCTTCTTAGTATCTCTCTGTTATGGCAAAGGTGTCTAAGGATAATTCGCGATCACCATCACAGATGCCTAACCAATCATTGTATTGCTGCCTTTATATCTATACCCCATTTATCCTATTTTTTTCCCCCTTAGTGTACTATATCACTTTCGTTGACATAGTGATTCGATCATGCCCGGGCATAACCCAGCTTCTAATAATTTGTATTGGATTATGATGTTCTGCCCTAACATACAAGAATTGTTTTTGTCATTCATTCAATGTTCTCTTCCACTTCTAACGGGTGAGGTGTGTATCCCTGGGCTTTCTCATTTGTCTCACAGGTCTTTCCTCTCCTCTTTGGCCTGGATATCCAACACCTTGCTCCTCCCCTTACAGTCTGTGATCTCTCACATCGTACTTAGTTTATCGACACTCCGTGCACTATCTCTTCGGTTTTCTTCTACTTGCCGCTACGCACACCCGTCACTGGTAAACCAAGTCCTATTAAAATTAACGTATTTATTAATCAATCCTATATCATGTGCCATATTCATCGACCCCCCGTCTGACCCTCAATTAATCACTACAACTCTCTATCTCATGCCCCCCCTCTTTGATGTGTTGTTTTCGCCTCCTTGTGTATCACCAATTCTTTCTTCCCACGTTCCTTGATCCTGTCTATAGTGTTGCACTGATCAGTGCACATTCGCTCGAGTTGTATCGATTGTAGAGTACCCAACTATCAAAACGATAGTGATACAGTGAATGAAGTGACTACCGTTTAGTTTTTATCAGTACGTATCCATCTTGGACTGATATCCTGGCACCTTGTCATATACCTACTATATTTTGTTGTTTAGTCCATCCTTTTATTAGGGTTCCTTCCTTCTTCCCTTCGCTGTTCAAAAAGACAAGCTTCCATGCATTTTTTTTAAGTCTTTGACCGGCATTGTGTTCCTGCTCTTCATCAAGGCATGCCTTGATTCATTTCTCCTCAATAAATCGGAATGATCGTCTTCATCTTTCACGATCTCCCCATAGTTATAAACACTTTATAACCCTTAATTCCTCTTCTACTAGAGGTTTAGTAGAGAAGTAGTCAAAATTATGGACCATTCCTATAATGAAATCCTACAAATTTCCAGTTTCTATATGTAGCTCCGCATATACATACCAAGAGCATGCACATCCTTGTAAAGTGGAATAAAGTTTGTGTGGCCATATCAAAGACAATAAATCTTCCTGCCCCATTTTCCAGAGCCTCTAACAATATTGAACTTGGTGTTGAACAAGTTGATTACCATTATAAGTGTATATTTGAGTAGGTGCATTGCTCTTGGAAAAATGAGTTGTTAGACCAATCTTGACTTCATTCCATTCTATAAGATTATCCCTGTGAACCACCCACCCGTGCACTACTATCCCACGTAGGGTATACGCTAACATATTTCTTCTTTAAAATTGCTCTATCCACTGATCCTCTATGGTGTGTAGGAATATCGTAGGGTCTCCTTCTCTAGTGTACTGAGGTAAAAAGCTATTACCTATCCTACTGATACAATGAGGTTTGATTTTCCACACAAATGTGCTCCTTACTTCGCGTCCAACCATCTCATAAGTACCATGATCCCAATCATCACAAGAAATAATTGTAGTGGCACTAATAGACTACACATCTTCCCACTGAAAGATTCCTTCTTTAGATGGCTCGAGTACTTATGGTTCCCAAATGGTGCGTACATAAATCCTATTCAGATCTTCCTCACTAAAAGGCTCAATATAGGGTGCATATTTCCCATCTATTAAAGGGATAATAACTCTTTCCTCCTTGTTCTCAAAACTGATATATCCCTTTTTGAACAAAAGATCAACATTATTCACGTAACACCAAGGGTGCCCAAGAAGAGCTAGGAAACTATCTACTTTTGTAAGTGCTAAAACCCCAAAATCCCTAGTCAACTTGGCCCCTTATATAGTAATGGATGCATCTTTTAAAAATTTGATAGGAGTGTCCTTAGTTCGATAAGTAATAAATAGTACATTATAAGATGGTTGTAATTAAGGTCTCCCCATTTATACCCATGCATCTAAAGTAAGCACATTTACCTCTTCACCTGTGTCAATCAATATATTACTCAAGAGTCATCCATCCACTACAACATTTAGAGTGATATCCCTGTCATAATCTAAGCTATGTGGGGAAATATTTGCATGCAAGATCTAACATCCATTCTCAATATTCACGTGTGGAGTGTTTCAATTTAGCCAACTCCCTAGTAATGGAATGATATTCTCTTGGCGTAGAATTTTACATACCTCCTTCAAGTCATCAATATCTGTCTGGAATATCTCTATTGCTTTCTTCTTTTCCATCTTCCATGATTTCTCCTTTAAATATTGTATTTCCCCTTGAAGGCCTCTGAGTACTTCCATGGTATCCTGATAAACCTCCTTTTTGTGTGGAGGATCCAGATACTTTGCATGCAAAACTTCCTCCTTAGTGATGGTAAGCTTCTACTGTAATGTTTCTCTAGTGCGTGTAGATTCAGCGCGTGGAGATTCTGGTGCCAACTTTGACATCCACTGATTTTTGACAGTGTGATGTATCCTAACCATCCTTTTTCCTTTGTTATCCTATTTATACTGCTTGCTAAGATGATCATATAGATCCAGGATTTCCTCATAGTTATGATTCTTCCTAGAGAAAGAACTTGTAATATTTTGAGGACATTTGTGCCTATAGTGGTTAGATGATCTTCATGTAAAGAATGTTTGACGAGGGAATTCACTTCATCCACCACCATGGCCACAACCTTTGAATCCAAAATAGTATCCTCGACCTCTACCACATCCTCCTTCATAGTGCCCCTCATTCTGATCATAGTGTGCTTGACTGAGATTCTGATCCTGGTGCTCACCTTTACCCTTAGAGTTATCTGATATTCCTATCTATCACACACCAATATTTATAGCATCATGGATCTGACCAATCAACCTACAGTCTTCTGTTTTATGAGTCATGGACCATAAAATCTTACAATAGCATGATACATTATTCCTTATCACGTGTTGTAATAATGGGAAGTGGTTGGTGTCATGGGTCAGATGACATATCACACAGTCTAGCAATAATGAACATATTGTTCTGTGGGGAAAACTTTCTTTGGTGTTCCCTTCCACTCCACAATTTGTAAACCAAATCCCAGTGCTCATCTCATGTAATGAATTCACCAATAGTTTCTCTAACTACTTTTCCATAGATGCAATTTGTTCTTCCAAGAATGGGTTGACTATAGTGTCTATAATCCCGACTGCCTTAGCTAAAAAAGTTGCTTTAAGTGCTTCATGTGGATCAGTGTACATCTTATGTGACAACACCCTTCTAAAAGGTGTGATCAGACCACCAACAAACCATTATGCATGTTTGCTTGCATGAATATCATAAGAAAACTTAGATAAAAGTGTTTTGAAACATGAATCATACTCCCAGACACTCTCAGTAGTGCCTTGTTTAATATACTTGTGCATGCTTATACTCATCTGCTCAAATTCATGGATATAGAACACTTTAAGGAATGTATCTTTGGATGTTGCAGTATCTATGCAAGCGTCCCTACAATGTAGTTACAAATTTACTTTCCTTACACTTAGAATCCATGATTCCTTTTGCATTCCATATTATCTCATGCATGTGCACATGTTCAACAACATCTTTTATACCCCTATACTCTGGAAGATAAAGAGAAATCTCCATGTAAATATTCAGGGGTTGGTGCATACCATGCCCACCTGATCCAGAACCTCATGTGTTTCCTCTACCTCTAGAACCACTAGATCCACTAGAACTAGAGCCACCTATACCCCCTAATCCTCCACCTATAGTTAGAAGTGAACCAGAAGATGTACTTCCGTATGTCCCAATAGTAGTACTTTACTGAAATCCTATAGTCTGTGTGGTGGTACTACTCCCAGAAGTGAGCCCCAAATTCTATGTGCTTGAAGTCTGTGTAGATGATGCATATGAGAAGGTACCTCCAAAAAATAATGAAGAAATTTTCCGTACCATAGATGTACTTTCTATGTGACTTACTCGTGCTTCCCTACTGCCAAAATTACCTTGTTGACTATTAGATGTACTAGATATTGGAAAACCACGTGCAAGGGCTATATTACAAGGTAGATTCACATGCATGGCTGTGGCCCAATTCATCTCTACTGTACTGCTCCTGTGTGAGGCCAAGGAGGGTTCCCTATCATGCTTTCCCAAATGGGGGAGTTCCTGATGCTCTGGATCCATGCCTTCTGCGTGAGCTCCAAATCCTTCACGAGCCATCTCTCTCTTGAATGTCATTCACTCTGCAATGTCACACTTCTTCTCTATCTCCCTTTCACGTGCCTCATTTTACTTAATCTTCCTTTTTTCTCTCTTCCTCTCTGTTGCTAGGTCGGTCATCTTTCACCAAACCTTCTCCCACCCCCACGTATGGTGGAGTTTATATAGTGATCAGGTTTTCCTCTAAGTTCAGGGTTACCATCAAGATCTTGATCATCAGTGGAATACATTGGAAGTAATTTCCCATAGGATACCATAAAAATTGGAACTCAGGTACCTCTAGGTAAGAATAAATGGAAATTGAGTACTCCAGAATATATCTACTCAAAACACCATAGAACCAAGTATCCATAACACGTGTCCAAATCAGATCAGCATCATAGAGGGCCTGTAATTATTCTTACATCTATACAAGTGTGCAATACCTCTAATTTTGTTTAGATGCATAAGAAACCAATGACTTGTACAGTTCTACCAGGAAGATAGTAAAGAAACTCTCATAAAAATAGTCATATAGATTTTTTTCCACCCACACATGTGTGTCAAAATCAGATCTATTGTTGAACCTTCATGTGTACTCTTCCTCTAGATATTTTATCCACTCCTCAACACTTACTAGGGTCAATCGGTATGTCTTCATCGTGAATCATCCTAAAAACAAATGAAAAAGAGGTCCTAAAAATGGAACCAATGATGCAGCCTAGAATTTACCATGAAACACCCAGGCACAATGACACATCACGCAGCCTGAGCTAAGTGCTCACCCAAAACATGCAAAGGTACCAAGCCCCTCCTTAGAGTTTATTATGTAGGATGTTAATTTGATGAGGATATAATGCATTCAAATCCGTAAGTAGAATAAACATTCCATAGAGCATATTCTAGATATAGATCTTAAAGAATCATGAATCAAATGATAAGAATAATGAAATCAACCATGTAAGAACTGGTTATAGCCACATTTAACACCATTATACATAAGCTTCTTACAATAAATAGTATCATAAGTTTATGTGCACATCAAATCTCATAGCATAACCCCACAATAGCTTATACACAGTGTCTCTCTAACTACACAAATTAATACATATGTATAAGGGTGAGGACTTTCCCTTCACTACTTACTCACTTCTCAAAATAGGTTGCATGCTGAAAATAGTCATGCGCCTTTACAATAACATGCACACATGCAAGTGTGCTAATAATATATCTCTTACAGTTAACTAGTAGTAGTAATCCTATTACTAACTTGAACTCATGCATGGCACTTAGTAGACACTATTCCCAAAATAGCATTTGCATGTCACATAATTTTCCATCCCATTGTGTGCTCCGTATGCTATTTCCAAAAATATCCCATAACCATGAAAATGGCTAGGTCCTGAATTAGTCTTTTTCTTTCACGCGTGTTTCCTTCCCTATCCTTCCACACCTTCAAAATGTTCCTTTCTCCTGCATGTGTATCTTCTGTGTTCCCTCTCCTTAGTGTCATATTCTATTTGCTCAATAGATATTAGAGTTTCCACCATAGTGTTTAATATATATTGCGATCCTTTTTTCTTGGGGCATCTTGCTTTGGTTATGCTTTCACCCATCTTTTCTTCACCCACCACCCTTCATCATCTACCTTTTTTCACACGCGTTATCAATTTCCCTTTATTTCATTGATTCCCTGGTTGAGGGGGAGTTCATCATCAATACTTTTTACTCTCCAAAAAATATTATCATTTTTGTCTCATGGTTTACCAACACACATCACTCAAGAAAAAGGGGCAAAATTTAGACACCCAAAATCAGTATCTATACCCTTTGTTGACCTACGTGCACAAAATTAATTTTAAATTAACCTATCCCCTTCATTTTAAAATGTACATCCAAGTCCCATTCATTACTTAAGTTACATTAATTAATTAATGAATCCATTAATATCTTAGCTCACCCTAACAACCTTATATTTATATATTTTTTATCCTACAAACACATCCCCTTACTTTCCTAGATTTTATCTATTTGTATTCCTTAACTACCCAAATATCATCTATTTCCCTCCTCAATGCTTTAAACCATCCTTCCACTCTTTAAGAGGTCAAAAATCTTGATCAAAAGCACAAAAGCAGACAATTGGGGAAAATTTCCCCGTGGTTGGTAGTGACCCAACCTGGTCCCCGTCAACCCTATAAAATTAAACCCATTCTTTCTATACTTCAATCAAAATCAAAATCGGAACCAGATGCATGAAATTTTGAGTCTTCTTATGACTTACGCATTTTTCCTTGTGCCTAAATTTTCTTGAGATGTTTTATAGACCGTTTACACATCCCTTCAGCGTGTTTGCATCACTCATTATCATCCTTCATGATATTTTCCATCATTGTTATCTTATTTTTCATATATCTACAATATTATCATATATTCTTTGTTCCTAACCTTTTGTAGGTACAAAGAAGATTCTGAAACATCTAGGGAACACTCAACATCATTCTCCTACAACCCCTTTCCATGTAGGTTTCCATACTCATGCCCTTATATTCGTCTTTATATTTCTCTGATACAATCACCATCGATCCCTCCTGGTCACCATTGATCGGGGCCCTTTTCATCCAATAATCTATCCAAACTATCCTTTTCTTTCCTTTTTCTTACCTCTTTCTCTTTGGTTCTTTTATATAGATCCTCTTACAGAACGTACAAACCTTTATCATCTTCCATATTACACTCAGACCTTTCAGGTCTACATATTATATCTACAAGTTTAGATCCATCCTCTCAGGTCACTGTCAACTTTCCTGCACACAGTCTAGGTCACCTTTTACCCAGACCAAGTAACACTTAATTTGTAGTTATTTCAGTCATATAAGCTTCAAGATCAATTTTAATCATTTCTTGGATTCATTACTATTTCTTCTTCTACATGCTATATATTGTTCTTTCTTTATCTTACTCTTTCTAAACAAGGGGGGTTGAAATCCTTGAAAGGAAGAAAAAATCTTCTTGGATCCAACATTATCTGAGTAGCCCCCACACAAATCTATCTAATCAATATTATTTTCATTCTATGCGCAGGTCTTCTTCATGTTTCATCAAGGATCAATAAATTACTTAGAACCTGTATCTCATTGTATCCAAGGTAACTTAAACCCTCTGTCATTTATGATTTTTCTAGTTTCTTCAGTAGCTAGTGCATCAAATTCATTAAGAATGAGAAACTTGGTAAACAGTGGAACCTTATACACTCCCTACAGAGGGATTTTTGTACACTATTATTTCTTAGACTATGATGTGATAGTCAAGAATAGTAAAATGGACTTCTCAAGGTTATGTGATCAGAGGATCATTCTTGAAAGTTACCTAAACATCCCTAAATGGTGTCAGTGTAGAAGATCATCTTGAGAGCTTTCCAACGACTATGAGAATGCGAAAAATGGACATCGGGAGCTCTAGTTATGTTCGGTCAAAGTTTGGTCAATGGGAAAGTCAACTCTGGTCAACTGGTCAATATTGGACCAATGGCACTACGACACGTGGCAAAAAGGAGTTGGTGAAATTGAAGGGGTTTTATCCACCGGTCTTTGACAATCATGAAATGGAATAGCGCGTCGGAACAAGAGGCTCAACTTTTGTTATGGAGAGGAGGCCGGTCGCCATGTGGACTATAGTATTATCGCCAGACGTCGAGAGGTCCACAAGCCACCATGTGACTTATTTCGTCAAATTACTCACATTTACCATCGTGGGTCGAAATTACATGATTATCTTGGTAATTATTTTTGATACCCAAATGCCATGCATTATTCCCAAATTCCACATACCACGCATTATGCCACAAACTATACATATTAATGTTTATACATTAGTATTAAACCGCCACATGCTAAGTCCATTTGTGAAGGAGGGAAGCGGTGGTGGGGGCATGCAAAGCCATGCGTGGAAATCCAGGTGGTGATCAAGGTGGGGGCGGTTATGCTCACGTGGTCTTTTGACCACTTCATATGCATGGAAAGGCTTAATTAAGCCTAAACTATTATCCAACCCATAAAATGTGGGATATACATCCACTTACCTTCTGTGGAAAATGGTGGAGGATCTGCTAACATGGGGATGTTAATCCCATTTCATATGCAAATGCACCAAATTGGGATTGTTCATCCCATTAAAAATGCAAACCGCCCTATATGGGTGTGTAATCCCATTAATTTTGCTACGGATGAGGCTAAGGTTTAAATATAGCCTTAAGATAATATGTATTGCAGTTTTTTAAGGGCCCTATTTTTTGTATAAATAGGGAACCCATTCTCATTGTAATGGACAGACACAACCGAGAAGCTTATTATTTGTTAAGCTTATTTGTGAGATGTGTCAACAAATATTGTTTATTGGCCTATTATTTTAGGCAATAGTAGATGAAATATTTGTGATTGGGAGTAAATTATAAACTACCCAATAGGCCCATTGAGCCACACCAATTACTTGCAAATCCTGGATTGTCGACCGGAGTGCTAGCGTCGCATTGATAGCATCGAGAAGGTCGATCGAAGATGAAGGAGATTGTGCATCACAAATGTGAAGAACAATTCGACTGATCATCGGAAGTTTTACAAAGAACTGGTGTACTGATAGGCAAGTAAAATTCCATTAGGTTTTCTTGTGAAAGTATTATTGTAACTTACAACTTTTGACTAGTGGAACGGTTCGACCATGAACCCGGAGACGTAGGCAATTGCCCGAACTCCGTAATCAATCTTTGTGCAATTGTCATTAATGTCTTGCATTTTATTTTAAATTGATTACTTAAAAGGAGTAAATTATCGGCAAATAATTAAAGCCTATAAGGTTGAAGATCAAGGTAGTAATAATCTCAATTATTTTCGACACCTATAAACTGGATCATGTTTGGTATCAGAGCTAGTTTAGCTCCATATTTGTTTTTCAGTAAATCTGATTAACAGAGTGATTGCTTCAAGATTGGTGTAGTTGGTTCAATTTGTGTGAATAGGGTACAAGTGCACTATGGGCAAGATGTCTAAATAGGCAAAGCTCGAGGAAATTGAAGCTTATAATCACCAGATCCAGGAAGAGAATTCTCTCCTGCGATCAATGTATTACTCCTTGGAAGAGGAGAATGCTCGTTTGAAATCAGAATTGCAAACCAAGGATGAGCTCTTGGCAAGGTTGCAGTGTGGTGATCAGAGGAAGGAAATACCTTCAACTTCAGATGCAGTGACCATGGCATGATGACTGCACTGTAAGTTGTTCACCACTGGAATCTTCTTCTTCCTCCCATTCGGTTTCAGATTCAGGTAATGAAGTCTTTGGTTTGTTTGAAAAGCATACTAGAGGAATTGGATCCAAGTTACTAGATAAAATGGGATTTGATGGAAGAGGCCTTGGTAAAACTAGCCAAGGTATTGCTAACCCATTACAGATTGAGGATCGTCCTCGTTTTACAGGTTTGGGTTATCCTAGTGTGGGAATGGAAATTGGAGAATGCTCCAAGAACGCTGATGGGAGACAAGCTTCTGAAAGCAAAGAGAATACCCCACTAGTCCTGCAAGAAGATCTTGAGCAGGAAAGTTGTGCTTCATCGTCACAGGCAAGATGTGGTAAGAGAAATCAGCGAAGAGGTAATGAGATTCCACCTCCATTTTCTTACCATAATCATAAGCACAATAAATCTTCTTATCCACTTTTTCAGCTTAAGAAGTATGGTTATGATTTTCAGAAGATGTGGAATTCCTTTCCATGTATTTTTTATGGATTGCATAATCATTCAGTGGCCAGATGCTGGAAGAGAAGGACATTGATGAAGAAGTTGATGTCATTTGTCAGGAACAAGGCAAACCAAAAAGACCAATCTCATCATGCAGAGTCGAGAAATGGCAGAAAGAGTTCCTCATCCCAAAAGAAGGATATTAAGAGGAATTTTTGTGCTCATTGCCAAAGGAATGGGCATCAGGTGGAAAATTGCTGGAAACTGCATCCATCTCGCCATCAGAGTAATGGCAAGCCAAAGATGGAATGGAGGCCTATTGTAAAGGCAGAAGAGGTTTCTACTCCACCACCAGTTAACAAGTCAACCTAGGACCAGGTAATACCTGAAAGTGAAAGTCCTTTAAAATGGGTAAGTCAACAATTTTTTAATTATATATTGCATAATTCAGATTGATGAATCGTATGCAGTATTAAGTTTGGAGATCAGATATTGTGAGAAAATGTTGAGAGAAAGGTTTACAATACTTGGTGGATTTTATTACTTAGAAAATTTGATTAAAGCTCCAAACAGATATCCTAATAAGCTTGTGAGTACCTGTTACAACTTGGATACATGATTTGACTCATATAAAGCTTGGAGATTGATCTGTCATTTGTACAGATAGTAGAGTTTGTAGAGATCAGCTTGGAACTTCATTTTGTGTAAAGGCATTGTGACTCTGCAACATAATGGTAGCTGAATCACCGTTGGCATTAACGTCAGGTTAGAACTTCATTCTGTGTAGAGGCATTGTGACCGTGTAGCAGAGTGGTACCTGATATTAGCGTGTCAACAAAGAGGAGCTCTAAAAGGATCAACTCAGAACATCATTCGGTGTCAAGGCATTATGACCACACATATGAATGGTAGCTGATCAACAGACTTAGCATCATGCATTGGAGGCTCGAGGTCTTGCAAGAGGCTTAACATCATGCATCGGAGGCATTGAGGTCTGTAACAGACTTAGCATCATGCATTCAAGGCTTGAGGTCATTAAAGAGGCTTAGCATCATGCATCAGAGGCATTGAGGTCTATAGAGACTTAACATCATGCATCGGAAGCTTGAGGTCTTGAAAGAGGCTTAGCATCATGCATCGGAGGCATTGAGGTCTGAAAAGGGACAAGTCATTGTCCATCATTGACATCGAATCAATCAAAGCTCTACGTAACATGGAGTTCCTTCAAACCAGTTTGGATTCATCGGAATCAACTCAGAGCTAGTAGCTATGTTATAGAGTAAAAGAAGATCCTTGTTGTCAGATATCAAGAAGCTTAGCACCGCACATAAGGAGCGTTGAGGTTTCATTCAGAAACTTAGCACCATAAAGTGGAGGCATGGAGGTCTTCTTCGGATATTAGAGTGGCGTAGCAGAAGCATCGTGGGCCCATAACCCACAGGTCCCAAGATCAGAGTAGAGTTGTCAAAGTGAGAAGGTTGGAGGAGAAGACCCAAGGGTCTACTACAGCAGCACTTATGAGGTGGCAGCAGATTTTTTCAGATTCAGGACAATATGGAAGCTTTTTGGGACAAAAAGCTTTTCTCAGTGGGGAGGTGTGATCAGGGGATCATTCTTGAAAGTTCCCTAAACATCACTAAATGGTGTCAATGCAGAAGATCATCTTGAGATCTTTCCAACGACTATGAGAATGCGGAAAATGGACATTAGGAGCTCTAGTTATGTCCGGTCAAAGTTCGATCAACGGGAAAGTCAACTCTAGTCAACTAGTCAATATTGGACCAATCACACTGCGACACGTGGAAAAAGACTTTGGAAAAATTGAAGGGGTTTTATCCACCAGTCTTTGACAATCATGAAATGGAATAGCGCAAGTAGTTCAATTTTCCAATCGCGGGTCGAGAGGTGGTCTTATTCGACATATTTCATGTGGGTCGAATTTCAAATTACCTTGTAATTATTTGCCACGCATTATTCCCAAATTCCACATACCACGCATTATGCCACAAACTATACATATTAATGTTTATACATTAGTATTAAACTGCCACATGCTAATTCCATTTGTGAAGGAGGGAAGCGGTAGTGGGGGCATGCAAAACCATGCGTGGAAATCCATGTGGTGATCAAGGTGGGGGCAGTTATGCTCATGTGGTCTTTTGACCACTTCACATGCGTGGAAAGGATTAATTAAGCCTAAGGTATTATCAACCCACAAAATGTGGGATATACATCCACTTACCTTGCATGGAAAATGGTGGAGGATCCGCTAACATGGGGATGTTAATCCCATTTCAGATGCAAATGCGCCAAATTGGGATTGTTCGTCCGATTAAAAATGTAAACCGCCATATATGGGTATGTAATCCCATTAATTTTGCTATGAGTGAGGCTAAGGTTTAAAGATAGCCTTGAGATAATATGTATTGCATTTTTTTAAGGGCCCTAATTTTGTATAAATAGGGAACCCATTTGCATTGTAAACAGAGACAACCTAAGCTTATTATTTGTTAAGATTATTGTGGAGATGTGTCAACAAATATTGTTTATTGGCCTATAATTTTAGGCAATAGTAGATGAAATATTTGTGATTGGGAGTAAATTATAAACTACCCAATAGGCCCATTGAGCCACACCAATTACTTGAAAATCCTGGATTTTCGATCGGAGTGCTAGCGTCGCATTGATAGCATCGAGGAAGGATGATTGAAGCTGAAGGAGATTGTGCATCAAGAAGGTGAAGAACAATTCGACTGATCATCAGAATTTTTTTGAAGAACTGGTGTACTGATAGGTAAGTAAAATTCCATTAGTTTTTCTTGTGAAAGTACTATTGTAACTTACAAGTTTTGACTAGTGGAATGGTTCGACCATGAACCCGGAGACGTAGGAAATTTCTGAACTCCGTAATCAATATTTGTGCAATTGTCATTATTGTCTTGCATTTTATTTTAAATTGATTACTTAAAAGGAGTAAATTATTGACAAATAATTAAAGCGTATAAGGGTCCGAGATCAGGTAGTAATAATCTGATTATTTTCGGATCATTATGAGGAATCTAAAATAGATTCTTGACCAACTATCATTTTTCTTGGCTATAAAACTATGGATTATTAGTTTTTGAAATCAATCTTAGTTATTCTTAGTCTTAAGTTTTCTTAATGATATACTGCCATATTGCTGGGTAAAATAGTTGTTTCCATATCCAGTTGCATCTATTTTAGTGATTAAGTATTATTGGACACCTATATCGGTCAAGGTGTTTGAATACCATTGTTAATGGTATTAATTTGTTCATAAAAGCTTCTTTATATGAGTAATAAATTTAGTGATTATAAATATACATTGGGTTATTGATATTAGATGGGTTGAATAAATATTAACGATACTTATACCTCTTTAAGTGATATAGTACTATGATACTTATATTTAATTATGTGATTATATACCTATCATGGGCCATTTGTATTGATGTGTAGACTCAAATACTATTCATATAGTGTCACATTGAGTAAACATACTTTTCACACTTGTATTTAACTCATTGATTAGGTTTTGATAACACATGTAACTAATTGGGTGATTTTATAATTCAATGCTATATAAGTTTCTTGGGAATATAAAGGACCAATTTACCACTATGTGATATGTGATGAAACAATATGATTATAAACCTAGGGATATCTAAATGAGATATTTACTATATCATTAGGATCAATGACTATTATCTTAAGTGTAGCCAAGTATGTGACACTTGTACTCAATAGAGTGATATAATACTAATGATACTAGAATAAGTCATGACATGGGTTTAGACTTTTTGTAATAAAAAGTGATACAAACTAATTCTCTTATCTTACTTAACCTTATGTAAGTAGATATAGAGAAAGTTGAAAGAACTATGAATGCCAAGTATTTGTTGAGTTATGCTACAAATTTCGCATTGTGTTCTAATGAATCAATGTTGATTTAATTAAATGCAACATTTCATTTAAGTAAATATTAAATGACATATACCTTTAGAAGGGGATTAGGACTTATCATGCTAGTTCAGTTGGAACTGACCATGTACAATGGAATCTTTTGCATGCAGGCTATTAACATTGCAGGTTGATTATAAATGAAGACATGAATTACACATTTGCTAAATGCTATGATTTTTGATGAAATCTACAAATTTGTTCTTGATATGAAAAGATAAAAATAATTATATTTTAGTAATTCATGATGCTTGAAACAAGATGCGATTATTTTGATAATCAGTTGTGGACATGTATTGTATTATCTATTTATGATGTTTTACTGAATTGGAAAATACAATTAATTTTATTATATTAAGAATAAAAAGTTATACTTTGTTGTGATATTAACGAGAAAGAGGTAGTGTTCTGGTCATAAATAAAGCATTATCTTTGAGATTACATATTGTGTTGCAATCATTATGAATAGAGTGAATTACATGGTTGTGCTTTTAAAATAATAAATTATGTAATTAAATTATGGATTTATGAAAATGTTTGGAATTAATCTGATTATGTATAATACTATACTTAACACTTTATTTGAGAAAAAGGATTACATTATGATATAAGTACTACTCTTGACATGATGCATTGCTAATGTTAATAAGTAAAATTATGAATAAGGGATTTAATGTGGGATGTTGAATTAAATCTGTAACTGAAAAGTGTAATGATCATGATGGAATGAATCTATGCATGCCATTAGAATACATGATACCTTTTCTTAGATCCATAGGTTAGAATTCCATAGTAGCTAGAGTTCACTAAAACCTGGAAAATGATATGTCATAACTTAACAATAATAACCATAAGATATAACATTCCCATTTAGCATAACTCATCGAGATTACTCGGCATGGCCGTTGCCATGTTGTACCTAATTAATGACTAATGTCATTATTTAGTTATAGAGGGGCAGCTATTATGTCGAGTTATCTTGTCAATATCCTCTAAAATGAGAAGGTCATAATGCATTAAGATGCAAGTATTGTCCTAGGTATGAATATGGATAATGCCGCATGGTTAAGTACCCAATGCCATCTTATGATGACTACAAGAAAGAGAGTGACCCATAATGATGCAAATCATTATGAAGATGCTCACTCTCCCTTATTCATCCTAATACGACATTGTGTGACTTACCCATCTAGGCTAATCCTAATAGGTACCTTATACGCAACTTGTAAATGATTAACACTTCATGATATAGTCGTAATCTAGATAACATAAATTAATAAGGTGATGGACAAGTTCCTAAATATGAGTGTTTCGTCTTGGAACTAAGCATGGCATACATGTCTCTAAAATTTTGGCCAAAGTATTGTAAGCTATTGATTACACTATCCTAGAGTCACAAAGGATATAAGTGCAGGATGTCATATGGGATTCGATGATGGATACCTATGTAGACAATTAGAATGCAATATTTTACTATCTTTTATGGATGAAGAAACCATTAGTGTACTTTTTATACACACTCGTACAAAGTAATCTCTGAGGGGACGGTTACTAACTGACTCATGCAGTTGTACATGGTGTATGACTGTTATAGGATGGATTGACTAAGATGATGTTGGTTCTAAATTAAGTTAATTTAGAACAAGGAAACATGATATTAATATTATGCTAGGTTTAAATATATGGGTATTAAAATCAATGAAGCATAAAGTAAGATAAAAAAGTTACTAGTTGTAAAGCATAATAAAAAGGGTGTTATAGGAAGAGTGGAAGCAGGTGAATAAAATCATGTCTAGATCCTGATGATGCTCAGTCAGATGATCATTAAGCTCTTAGAGATGGGTTTTAGTAAATTCACCATAAGATTGAGCCATAATGCAAAGAAGATAAAATCCCTAGAAACAAGGTGGGTTTGAGTGATGGGTTCACGATATGGTTAAGAAAATATAGAAATATATAAGTGCTATAATCTTAATTATGTAACAACACAATGATATACAATAAATTACATATTTAGGACTAATAAAAAAATTAATTAAAAAGTACAAGAGGGATGAAAGAATACTTAGCTAATTCATAAATAATCCTAGACTATGTCAAGTTGAAGAATTAATGAACAAGAGGAAGGAAGTTTCACACACAAGATTATAAAATTGTGTGATCACATGATATTCCTAGACTAGGTTAGGGGCTCTTGGGGTGCTACATACCTCCTCTAGGAACCTATGACTACTCAGAACCTCAGAAACTCAATTTTTTAGGGTCACAAGATGTTCATTAGGTGTAAAAATTAGTTGTTTAGATGTTAGTTTACTTCGCTCTTAATCACCTGAAACATGCGAGAAGAAATAAAACCTATAAAAACCTAAAACACATCAAAGCCTAAAATAAATATATGAAAATGGGGAGTCAGATTGACCTTGGTAGTCACCTGAATGAGTGATCTTACGATCTGGGCACTCCACTACATTTTAGACTCTATTTACTTCTCTGTGTGTGTAGAGTCATGCCCTAGATGGATCTTGTGCTAGAAGCACTTGAATAGTGAGAAAATAGATAGATGTAGAAAATGTAGATAAATGCGTGCATGGAAAGATGAACTTCCTCTCATATGCATCTTTTTAGAAATGACTATCCCTTGTCCCTTGTGTGAAGCTAGATGAATGCTTGAATGATCTTAAAATTCTCTTTGATGCAAACTTAGGTGGTGATAGATAATGTTTAGTGCTTGGTACTTTATTATGGTCACATAGCTTTGTATTTATATGATTCCCTTGTTTTAATTTCATAATTAACAACTGAAAGTCTGAACCATAAGAAATAAAGATACCCAATGGCTATAAAAGACCCAAAATATGTGAGTAAGATACAAATCTGTCAGGGGCACCCAAAGGGGATGGGGGCACTTGGGAGCTGGTGTCCTAGCTGGCTGCTGGTATCCAGACTAAAAAAATTGAAGTATCTAAAATTAGATTGGGAAGTAGGGTGTGTAATACCAAGAAGGAAACTATAAATCAAGTAATTATGCCAAAGACAATGGTCAATTAGTAATTTTCTCTCTTAGGAATCATATGAATAGTGGTATGTGATAAGGACCTAGAAATGTACCCAAAGTGTGTGATTTAGTGCCTACAATAGAATGAGTTATAGGTATGAGTTATAGAGCTGATCAATATTTTAAAAGTATGATAAAAGAATGGTTATGGTATGCATGAGGTGTATGATGAGTTTCAGGTCAATTCTCATAGGTATAGTGCATGAATGAGGTCTTTGGGAAGCAAGAAGGTGGAAATAATAAAATATTGCATAGGTAGTCGGTATGGATATAGAGTTTTTGTAACATTCTCATTTTAAGACTTTAGAAATGAGGAAAAAAAATTTGAAACATAATTTTCTCTATTATAAATAAAACATCATTCAGAACACACATTCCATGCCAATCAATAGCATAACAGATAACCATATGCAACTATAATGACTCGGTATACTATTGATCTCTCATTTTAAATTAAAGTATAGAATACTTTATGTATACTACGTAAACTTGGTTCTCCTACCCTATTCCAGGTACTGAGTGATCTATTTAAAGAACCTATTTGAATATTTGTTACCAATATTCATCTGACATCACATTGCTTTAAACTAGGTGACATAAGACAACGCAACCAGTAGCTTGCAATACTTTGGCCAAAGATTTTCAACATACTGTTCATGTTACTATTCCTAGACGACATACTCATCATTCTGGAATACACCCTTCACCTTACTCTTTTGTTATCTAGAATGGTATTACTGACTACCATCAGTCCTCTTGCCCAAGGTTTGACCCTAGCCCAGATTAGCAACCTAATTTATTTTAGGAAGACACTCATGATGACTTAGGGTATATGGGCATACTTGGATGACCGAAGTCAACCGGATGTGCTAAGGTAACTTGAGTCATTGAAAGCTACTACCTATCCTAAATATGCTAATAACTTGACCTAGAGAGAAACTGAGTTCAAGTCCGGATGTGAGTAGACCCAGATGAATAAATATGGAAGGCTATTGCCACATGTCAACTACAACACTGTATTCTTGAGAAGTCCAGGGACTTCTCGAGAGTATAACCTTGCAGTTGGCATGTGCCAACATCTGTTAAAACTTATTCATCAAGATGTACATTAATTCATAATTAATCGGGTTAAGATTCAGATTACAGCAACCATGCCTAACCCTAATTCCAACATTCCTTAAGTTCTTTATCCATAATTAGCCTGATTAGATATGAAGAACTTTATTAATTCATGTTTGCATTAATGTTTATTAATATGGCATAACCAACAGTTATCCCAAAGCAGGTCAGAAAACATCAAACATTTAACTCTTAATACAACCTAGCTGTCCAAATCAAGTGTGTCATCTACCTAGATTTAGCTAGTGTTTACTTTATAAACGTAGTATAAGATTAAAGATCATAACCACCATTCCTTTAATTTTCATTTCATGAGAGAGGAAGAGTCTTCCTCAACATGGTTAGATGTTAGGTTTAGCATAAAAAAATTTATCATTCATTACTTATTATAGTTTAATTATATGTCCAAAGCATATTTCATTATTAAACTATAGTTGTGTAGTTAGAAAATGACATCTTTTGCAATTTAACAAGTTCATTAATATAAGGGAGATTATACTTTCTCCTTAATCCAACTCATTATCTTATAACAACAATAATATACAACAGATATAAAGAATACTGCAAAGATATCACTATTAATGTTGTCATACAAGTACAAAAGAATTTACCTCACAATTTGGAGTCCATCACAAAACCTTTCAATTCATGAAGATAAATATACATTTTCAAGACTATGCATTTCAGACATTATGCATGTCAATCAGAATTAAGGATCTTAAAAGGACATCACTTTTATTTTCCAATAAAACTCAAGAATGAATCGAAACTCTTTACATAAGATCCTGAATTAAATAAACCAATCCATCATAAAATTTTGTCTTCTTTTATCACTTACGATGTCCATCTGCAAAAATTGCTAGTACAGTTCAATTCAATGAACTGAGCATGATAAGCACTAAGAATTAAAGTAAAGTGCATTCCACTAATTATTCCATTAAAAAAACTCTTCTTTAATGAAACATTTAATATATCATACAAATAATCATAAGTAATAACATCTAGAAAAGAAGTACAATAAAAGAGTCTGAATTTACTTTTAAGAAAAGAACTTAATATAATCCGCAACATCTGCATAATATCATAAGGTTTAATTGATCCTATCAATTACTTTAAAAAGAATCAACATGTCTTGTTATCCAATTGTTTCATAGTTCTATAAGAATAGAAATACACATTTATCTTTTTTAAGCAACAAAAGAAATTAATTACAACATAGCTCATATTAGGATGTTTCCTCTTTCCATGTTAGCAAAAGAAGAAGAATCAATACATAATTATTCCTCATACACTAATCATCTGAAAGATAGAAACAAATTTAGAACACGCAAACTGCCTCTGTCCAAAGATAACTATAAAAGGATTCAACACTGAAGGAAAAAAATCTAACAAGAATCCCAAATAATTCCAAGTAGGGGTATAGAGTCAAATAGTCCTCCTGCAAGTCTAAACTAACCTCCACATGTTAGAAGATATAATTCAAAGATCTAAAATCAAATGTTCCACAACCCAAGCTAGACTCACACAGAGTTAATTTCCTATCCAGTCCATCCAAGAAGGGTTCAAAATAAGACAGAGTGCAAAAATAGACTACCTTCCAATATAAATCCAAATGGAGTATGAATCAATCAAGCAAAACAGTCGGTCTAAGAATATTATTATTTTCTTTCCAACATACCGACTCAATTAATTTCCTTCCACTTCATAACAACCAATTAATTATACAAAGTAGACCAAACAATCCACAAGAAATTTCCATCTCAGAAGGGAATCGAATACAGATAAGCTCAGTCAATGAACTTATCCAAACAACAAAAAAAGAATATCAAATAGAAAAGGACCTTTTGACACTAAAATTTTCCTCCGTAATTTCTATTTCATTAATGTATGTATTAGGAATAGGATGTTGTTAAGTATAATTAGTAGTGGCATCCGATAGAAGATAACAACACTGCCGGTATGAAGCTTCCAATAATGTATAGTATGGTAATAGTCAAAGTATAATAGGAATGTTGTGGTAAAAAGTAAATATTTGTCATAAGTGGTTCAGTAATGTTAACATGTCAAAGTTAGGGTAAGTAGAGAAGTAGGGTCTACATGATTAGGAATTAGAAATATTATATAAGTAATAAGGACAAAGAGTGATGTCATAAATTTTTTGTGTATTTTATTTGTAAAAAGTCTAAAAAGGTGGAACCCATGTGAAATGATAAGGTTTATCTTATCTTAAAAGATAACCTTACATGTAAAGATAAGAGTTAAGGTATGGAATATGATTCGTCAGAGTACATGTCTTATCTTATCTTAGAGATAAGGTGGATAAGCCTGAAATTTATATAAATAGAGAGGCCACCCCCCTCATTTAGCATAGAAGGAAGTAGTGAGAAATATTGTATAAGAAAGTGTGTGAAGGAAGCCATCATTTAGAAGGTGTGTTAAATAAGCCATTAAGAGGTCTAATTGTGAAGTTTCTCCCATAGTTATTATTGGAAGGAAAGTGGAGTTGGTAACACTTGGAGTAATCCATGGGTGAGATTGTAACAATTTCATGTTAATTATACATTTTATAGTTGTATTTCAGATTTTTCATCATTCTTTTATGTCATAGTCTGTGGTATTCTTGTGTTATGTTTGTTGTTGTGTTTCCAGATTACTTCCACCAAACTAAAAGTTGTGCATTAGTAAATAATCATAGCACGATGAGTTCCCGGTGGAGAATTATCATAGTTCTAGATCAGTTGAAGACCACGTTCACCACTCCTCGGGGAATGTTTTCTTATAGAGTTATACCTTTTGGGTTGTGTAATGCTCTGGCAACGTTCCAACACTTGATGAATAGGGTATTTGAACCCTACATTGGGAACTTCATCAGAGTATTTCTGGATGATTTTTGCATCTATGGGAGCAAGATGGATCACCTGCACTAGATGGAGACAACATTTCAAAGGTTAGATGAAACACAAGCCTTACTAAACCCTAAAAATTATGTCTTTGGATGTTCTAAAGGTGTTTTGTTAGGGCATGTTGTATCTAGAGATGGTAGTGGTACTGATCCTGATAAGATTTTAAAAATCAAAGAGTTACCATTTCCTATGAATAGAAGTAAGTTGAGATCATTTTTAGGCCATGTGGGTTACTATAGAAGGTTCATTAAGAATTTATCAAAGATTACACAGCCACTAACCTAGTTCTTGAAGAAGGATGTTACTTATGAACCAGGAAAGAAGGTGCATGCAACTTTTGAACAACTAAAGGAGGCTTTGGTGTCTTCACCTATTTTAAAGAATCCAAACTGGAGTAAGCCATTCATTGTGTATAATGATGCTTCAGATGCAGCACTAGGAAGTACTTTGAGCCAAAATGATACAGATGGGAATGATCATCTAGTTTACTTGGGGAGCAAACAAATGAGCAGTGCTGAGGTAAATTCCTTGCTAACTAAAAAAGAGGCTCTAGCTATAATTTTTGCTATAAAAAAGTTTAGAAATTACTTGCTAGGGTAGAAGTTCACAGTTGTAACAGATCATCAAGCTCTAAAATATATTGTAAATAATCCTAACCCATTAGGGAGAATAGCAAGATGGATAATTTTGCTACAAGAATTTGAATTTGATATTATAGATAGGCCAGGAAAGAATCATGTCAATGCAGATGCACTCTCTTGAGCCTATGATGGTTTAGGTTCATCTTGTGATGATGATGATGATTTCCCAGATGCAACATTGTTATCCCTTAACACAAACCCTAGTGAATACATAGATATTTGGAATTATTTGAATGAATTCAAGTTTCTTGATGGTGCCAATGCAAATAATAAGAGGAATATTACTCAAGCCACTCATCCATATTATATTCTACATGGATTATTATTTTGAATAGGACCTGATGGATAGTACAAGAGGTCAGTTGGATGTGATCAAGGGAAGGAGCTAATAGAAGAATTACACAATGGTACATGTGGAGGACACTTCTCTAGACAACTTACAATAAGAAGGATCTTGGATGTAGGTTATCATTGGCCCACTCTTCTTAGAGATTGTTATAATTATTGTAAGATATGTGATATTTTTCAAACACATGGGAACTGCAAGACTTCATCAGCTCCATTATGCCCTATTATTCCACTTGGTCCCTTTGAAAAGTGGGTAATAGATATTATAGGTCCACTTCCAACTACCCCATGCCAAAATAAATATATTGTAGTTGCCATAGATTATTTAACCAAGTTGGTTGAAGCTAGGCCATTGAAAACAACTTCCATGGATGAAGTGGCAAGGTTCATATATGAACATATTATCACCAGATTTGGTTGTCCATTAGAAATTGTAACAGATCAAGGAAGCCACTTAATTAATGAGGTGGTAGAATCCCTACTCAACAAGTTTTCTATCAAGCACAGGAAGGAAAAAACTTACAAGCCAAACACAAATGGACTTTTGGAATGAACAAATTATGTGTTGTGTCAAATTCTAGCAAAAGATATAGCCTTGCAGGTACATAAGTGGGATAAAAGGATTCATGCAGCATTGTGGCCATATAGGGCAACATGAAAGTCAACAACAAGATACTCCCCATTTCAGTTAGCTTATGACATTGATCCAGTTCTTCCTATTGAGTTTGATATTCACAGTATAAGAGTCATGAAAAATGAAAGGATGGCTGAAAGTGATTCGGTAAAGGAAAGGTTGGTACATCTTCATTTTCTAGAGGAAATGAGAGAAATAGAAAAATATACAAGTTATAAGAAGAAAATGAAGTAGAAGGAATACTTTGATCAAAATATCCATTCGTCTCCATTTCATGTGAGTGAATTAGTTCTAGTATATGATTCTAGATACAAAAAAAGAAGGCAAAGAAAATTTCTCCCCTAATGGATGGGGCCCTACAAAATAGTATCTGTGCATGAAAATTGTACATAATGACTGGAGGAATTAGATGGCACTCCCATTACAAAATGGGTCAACCATGAAAATTTAAATATTTTCCAAGCACCAGAATAGTATACTCCAAGGACAGACTAGAAACTAGGAAGGGGGAAGATGTCGACACTAAAATTTTCCTCCATAATTTCTATTTCATTAATGTATGTATTAGGAATAGGATGTTGTTAAGTATAATTAGTAGTGGTGTCTGATAGAAGATAATGACACTACTGGTATGACACCACCAATAATGTATAGTATGGTAACAATCAAAGTACAATAGGAATGTTATGGTAAAAAGTAAATATTTGTCGTAATTGGTTTAGTAATGTTAAAATGTCAAAGTTAGGGTAAGTAGAGAAGTAGGGTCTACATGATTAGGAATTATAAATATTATATTGGTAATAAGGACAAGGAGTGATGTCATAAATATTTTGTGTATTTTATTTGTAAATTTTTTGAAAACGTGGAACCCATGTGAAATGATAAGGTTTATCTTATCTTAAAAGATAAGCTTACATGTAAATATAAGAGTTAAGATATGGAATATGATTTGTCAGATTAGATTTCTTATCCTATCTTAGAGATAAGGTGGATAATCCTGAAAGTTCTATAAATAGATAGGCCACCCCCCTCATTTAGCATAGAAGGAAGTAGTGAGAAATATTGTATAAGAAAGTGTGTGAAGGAAGCCATCATTTAGAAGGTGTGTTAAAGAAGCCATTAAGATGTGTAAATGTGAATTTTCTCCCATAGTTATTGTTGGAAGGCAGGTGGATTTGGTAACACTTGGAGTAATCCATGGGTGAGATTGTAACAATTTCATGTTAATTGTACATTTTACAGTTGTATTTCAGATTTTTCATCGTTATTTTATGTCATAGTCTGTGATATTCTAGTGTTATGTTTGTTGTTGTGTTTCCAGATTACTTCCACCAAACTAAAAGTTGTGCATTAGTAAATAATCATAGCACGAGGAGTTCCCGGTGGAGAATTATCATAGTGTCGGATTGGTGTTGACAGACCCAATCTATAATTCATTTCATTTATGCTATGAAATGAATTCCCATTTCTATTTCAAACTTAGAAATTATTTATCTAGTTCCCAAAAGAGAACAAAAAACCAAACGCATAGTTAAAAAAAGCACACTTCTAATTTTCCTTTAGAAATCTTACAAACTGGTTTACCTATTTTTCATTCATCAAGCACAAGTTCAAATTCAAATCTCAGAATGAATTACAAAGCACAGTCCCTAAAATAGTATACTATCCCCAAGAGAACATGTTCATTTCTCTATAAAACTTGGAGATTTGTTCAATGAATCCATCAAGGAGTAGAAATCCACAAGAATAAAATATATACAAGTTTAGAAGTAATCACAAACTTAAGAACTGAAATCCCATTACAATGATTCAACAGCTCAATACTAAGAAGTAAGTAGTTCGTGATCCAAATAAGATCAATAATACAAAACTATCTGAACAGAGATAAAATATATCCTTTCATACAAAATTCAGTACACTAAGGTACTCAATCCATCTTTTTAATAAAACCCAGAAATCAATTAAAAAGAACTAAAGAGAGTAAGAAAACTCAAAATACGTTTAAGACAAGTACTAGCCCAAACTTACCTCCAACGTGACTAAAAGAGAATCACCACAAGACTCTCGAGTTCCATTTAAAAATATTACGACAAGGAAGGAATTTGTTTCAGACATCTATTATAAGAAGGAGAAAGCATGTTGTATTTTCGGAACCCTCTAAATTTGTTAACGACTATTCCAAACGAACTATACATCATCAAATACCCATAACAAGATATAATTCTAGTCCTTTAATCCTTCTAATATAATATTCAAGCCTTCAACATTACACGGGTTCACTCAGGGCACAGAATAATAGGATATACTTCGTATTCACACTCCCTGTCAAGTTCAAAGAAGGCAGTATAGTCTAAAAGACAGAAGTAATAAAACCATTCACACTTAAGAAGCTACACAAAGAAGATCTCAAAAGTGATTACCATATAAAATTTCAACCAAACCTAATCTCTCAAGCCCTTATCGATCAGACAGTCCATAATGAGATCAATCATTCTCAAATCCATGATTAAGAATAAAAATTTCAGCTCAAAGTACATGTACAGAACAAAAATCATCAACTCAACTACAAGTTCAGAATACACAAGTACTAAATATGAGTATAGTGTCCAACACGAAGATTTGAGCAAAATTTAAGAACTAATCAAAGCTCCAACTCAGCTCAGAATAACACAAAGTTTAATTACAAGCTCCTAGCAAAAATCAAATGATCCAATATAAGTAAAAAAGAAACACAGGTTCCAAATAATAGTTCAGAATGAAACATAAGACTCCCTTAAATGTTTAGAACCACACAAAGCAAATAATGCCAGTTTAAAACAACACCAATCTTGCATACAAGTTTCAGACTGAATTACAAAAATTTAAATACAATTTTCCCAAGCATGTCACCATCAAACTAGCATAGAGAAAGTTTCCCAAAAATCATCATTACCAAGCAATGGATTTACATTCCAAAAACCACAGAGATTCATAAAAACATGCAAGTATATAACCAGACAAATAGTGCAAATATTTATCTCATGAGAAAAAATTTGTTCTAATGAATCACTTAGAAGAAGCCAAGAAATCTTAATGGGTAGGGCCTATCATGCCTGATAGTTCTTGTGTAAATTTGAAGGAGACTTCCAGCCGAGCTTCCCACTCTTTTTCTTCTCCACGAAAGATCAACAACCAAAAAAAATTCCTTCTAATGCCTCATATACATTCCCTTGATCGAAAATAGACCAGAGAAACCAAAAATAGCCAAGAAGAAGAAGAAGTTGAATTGTTGGTTCAAATAACCAGATAGCTCCATGTAGAGAAAAATTCACGAGGCATGCAAAACAAAAAAACCTCCCATAAATCCGCCTCCCTTATTTCCAAGATGGTTTGCATAAAAGAACCAAGATCCATAAATGCCATTACTCCCAATTCTCCCACTTATCTCTCCTAGCCACCACCACTCAAAACTAGCGAATACCATTTCCAAATCAGCATACAATTCCATACTTAGTGAAGCCTCCACGTAAGCCCCACTAAAGTTAACTAGCCCTTGCCAAAACAGGCAGTACTTCCTTGCATTAATACCCAATCAAATCAATTAAAAGCCATTAGAACTGTCACCTTAGTGCCATGCGACCCTTAGGTTCCTTTTTAAATAGTTTAGGCTAGATTTCCCAAAACTTAGGTTAGTCTAACAATTAATCACCTTAGGTCTTAAAACATTGCCATAGGTAATACCCACTTTAGGTTAGATTTAGATTTACTTCCATATAGTATTAGGAATTAGGTTAATATAGCCTAATATCACCTTAGAAAACTTTCTCCCTTATTCCTTTAGCAATAAAACTTAGGTTAGATTATAACCCTAATTAAGTAGAAGTAGCTAGGAAGTAGGTGCTCTTACCTGGTTTAGGATACCATTAGGATAGTCCTTTAGTTTTAGGATTCTGATCCCTTTCCATAGTCATGAAGCAGACTATTTTTTCTTACGCCAATAATGTCCTACAAATATCAATCCCAAATACCCAAGCACAACATACAACCGAATGAAGACACATTCACTCAAGCCTAAAGAATTTGTAACACACAAAGATTAGTCTACTATGTCTCTCAACTAATGAATGTCAATTTACCATTCAGTCTGTTAAGAAGATATAAAACATTCCTTGGATCACTGAAATTGATCCAAGGAGGAGTCAGTAAAAGAGATACTTTTGCGACTCTAAAAATTAGATTCCATCTTATCAATAAGAAGTGAAAATGGATTCTTGCAAGCCATATCATTTCATTCTAAAGAATCCAAGAGTAGAAATGATTTATCCATAATAAGCATGATTTTCAACAATCAAGGAAACACACCTCATTCCAAAAAATCACATGTCAATGCTTGTAATGCAAAGAGAAATATAATAGTTTGTCTAAGGTGTTACATTTTTAGATCTATTTGAGATAGATGGTGAGTATAAAAAGTTATAATATGTTGTTATGATTCTTCATGACAAGTTTTAGGTAATTCTAAAGAATATTTTGTAAGATACATCATATTTGGTAAAATCAGGTTTTCTAGAGTGTGATTTTGAGGTAAAAGTTGACCTTTCGATGATTTTTGTGTATGTTATACTTTGCATGGGACCCGTAGGTTTTGGGGGATGTTTTTCCATAGAGATAATAATATTATACAAAAATAATCATGTTTTTATGGACGATCATTAAAAAAAGTTTCATTGAAACCCTAGTTAAACCCTAACTCAATGCGATTTGGAGAAAAAGGAGTATATGAAACCAGTTTTGATATATTTTTAAACATTGATGATTTTTGGTTTTAGAGGACTCCTGCAATTTTCTATAAAGGTACATTTGTGCTGGTGACTATATGTTGGACCCACTTAAAAATGCTTGTTTATTAAGATGTTCAGTTTTTTAAATCGTTATCTAAAGAAGGTGATGAATAAATTGAAATCATTTTTAGCTCAGGAGTTTTTTAATAAATTTTCATTATGTTTTCAGATCATGTATGAGGTCCTAAAGGAAAAAGTGTTCCATATTTATGAAGAATGGTTTTTGGAATAGTTTACAGCAGTCTGTGGTAAAAGTAAAATTACAAGAGCTACAAGTGGATTTAAGACTTAGTTCAAGTTTTGTTGAGATCCTAATTCAAATAGATTTCCAATCATATATAAAACTTGTCTTTTTGAAAAATTATGAGGAATTCATGTCTTTTTCTTTGAAGGTAAAATATGGAAGAAGCATAGTTAAACATGGTCTTGAATATCTTCATGAGGTATGGTTACTGTTATGTGTTATTAATACTTTTTAAAGGTTTTTTATTTCTTAGAAAACATGTATAAGGGTTTTCCATGCTTTGGTTAAGTTCGGAAGTGTGTTTGGAGGTAATGGAACAAGTGGACCTCAAGACTAGTTTTTGAGTCCTAGAAGCTTAAATGAACAGTTACAGAGATGGACCTGGTTGAAGGCATTCCATTTAAATTTGGAAGGAAATTTCAGTTATTATTGAAAGAGGATTAAGATTTATTTTTAATGGTATATGGTTTGTCTCTTGATGACGAGTTTTGATAGGTGAACCAACTCAATTTGTGAAGAAGAAGGTTGTTTGTTTCTCAGGAAAGGATTTCCCTGGCTAGAAGATGGAGGTAGAATATGCATGTGATGGATTATTTTATGGTTTTTATATATTGGAGAGTGAATAAGGATGATTTTTTTTTCATATTTAAGGCCTTTAGAGGTCTTAAAGTGGTATAAATGGAACAAACCAATTGAGTTCCTAAAATTACTTTTTGGGAAGCTCTATTTGGTGAAGGGGAAAGTAAGTGTGGTTTGCATGTATGGATTTCTCATGGTATATAGAAATAATGGATTTTATCTACACGTAAGTGTATTTCCAATGAGTTTTACATGTCATATTTGAGATGTTATTGGGTTATCTAGAGCATGATAGGTGAAGACTGGTTCCTGGAAACAATTGTTTGGTGAAGGATATGAGCCTCCTTGGTAGCATTATAAATAATTTGATTGGTGAAATAAAATTTAGAACCATGGATGGTGTTATTATTTCATATTTAGCATGTTATTTTTTCATGAATTTTTAATCTTGAATAATCATTGTGATGATGTTTGTGGTCTTGGATGAATTAGGTGATGGGGGTTTGATCCATTTTTGGGCTTGTTTGGTGTGTTCGAGTATGGTCAACCTTTATGGGTACATCATCAATGTTTTATGAATGATTTTTTGTATTTTCATGTTATATTGGTTGATATATTTGTATAGGACCAACCTATGATGTGTTTGAAAGAAGGAAATTATATTAGATTTTTTTGTTTTAGTTCATTTTTGAACTAGTGCTTAGAGAGGGAAAATGTGACCTACATGAGAGTTTGAAATCTATTCAAGGGAATAACAAGACACATGAGTATGTTTGATAAAATATGAAGAATTTTTAATAACATGTGTGTAACGGTTTGAAACTAAATCAATTCATGAAAGTGTGAGAAAGAACGAGTTAAGAAAATGAGGGTTTGAAGTGGTATTAAAGAAGTGTGAGCTTAATGTGTGATCTCCATCAATTTTAGAAGAAACAATATTCAAATATATTCATCTATAGATGGTTTATTTGGTTCTTGATCATCTTAGGGTGTTTTATCCTGCTTGTGGAGTGGGTACTTCATTAAATTAGGGGTTGGTGTTGATTGTAGGGTTGTTGTTATTCTAAACTAGTGATTGATGCTCCTTATGAAGTTGTTGCTTCACTAAATCTATTTGTTTTGTGTAATATAAGTATAGTTTCAATGGATTTTCTTCCCCATAAGGTTTTCCCACTTACATCTTGTGTCTATGTGTTCTCTCTCATGTGTTATGGTTAGTTGAATGTATTATACACAACTAATAAGTTCTCATTGAATGCACATGAATGAATGCATGTTAATGGATGCTAGAAACAATGGTAAATTAAATAATAAATTTGTACAACTAATTCAATCCCCCCTCTCCATCCATTGTTCTTCCAAACAATTGAGTTAGAGAAGGTCCTTGAGAAGCACGTTTAATAACTTGAAGGAGATACTAGAAGCACAAACAATGGGTAAATCTTCAAATGTTGAAGCATACCTGAGGAAGAAGTATGAGATAGCTGAGTCTATAATTCATACATTACAAGATCGTATTAGTAGGATGGATAATGAACATGGTCAAGATATCAAAAGGCTAGAATCTCAAATTGAGGGTGTGTCTAATTCCCTAAAGGATAAAGAAGATAATTGTTCCAGGTTATGAAGAAAGGTTAAAAAATTTGGGATCTGATTTAGAAGATGTTTCCAATAGGTTGAAGATGTATAGGAAGTTTGAGAAGATTTTTTAATCTCTTGATGGGATATTAGAGAGCCAAAGTGTTATTAATTACAAAACAATTCTAATTTTCAAAGGAGAACATGTGAATAATGATGGTGAATATGGTCCAAAATATTAAGAAAGCAAGAAGGAGACAAATAAGAATGTTTTATGAAGGTCTAACATTGTTGGACAACCTAATGCTATCAAGTATGGTTCTTATTTCAATGGATATTTCTATTCTTTTAATGGTTTTAGCCATAGAGATAGGGATTACAAGAGGAAGTTATCAAGAGGTGATTCATCTTGGAATGGTGAAAAATCATTCAAGGTTCAATATTACTCGTGTTGTGAGTATGTCCATAGATCAACTGATTATGGTTGGAATCTTAGTGTGTATGAGATTATAAATTGGAATCACATTATTTTTTTCAACTGACACAAACAAGGTCATATTTCAAGGCTTTATTACTAAAACAAATATCCAAGGAATGAAAAAAGATATCAAGTATTCAAAGGATAAAATACAAAGGTATTTAGGAGAAAGATCAGTCCCAAGAGTGAATCAAGTGCATGTATGACATTCAAAGGTGTCTATAAGCCTAATGAAAAGGAAAAATATCAAAAATATGTCAAGAACAACAATCAAAGTTCTGTAATGAAGAAGTCATATTCATCTTTTAGTTAAGGGGGAGTGTTTCTGTTGTTGTGTGGGATCCTATGTGTCCTCCACTCACATATGGAGATTCATATCACATGGGTTTGTTTGTGTGTCATGCACTAGGGTTACTTAACACCCTATATGTATCCCTTCATTTGACATTTATGAGTATGCCAAGGCACTCTGCTATCTTTCTCTATGTGCAATCTTTGTTCTGTTATACAAGTTCTTTCGTTGATTGATCAATTCCTCCTTGTGATTATATTGGAGCTATTACATTTCCTTTAGAGTGTAACTTCATTGTGGTACATAGTTTTCGATACGATTCTCACAAAATATTTCAAGGTATCAGAGCTGAGATCGGGTAAACGTGCATTTATCATTTGAGTGGTGATTACTCTTGGTTTAATTTTTTTACTCGTGTAAGTTTTTTTATCATTATATTCTAGAATTGTATTGCTAACATTCTTAAAAAATTGTTCTTGGAAAGTTTGAGCTTTTTGTTGTGTTCTTCATGCATGTGCAGATCTCCTTGAGTTTTTCAGGTTTTTTGTAACTACATTTAGCTAGCTACAGCTAAATCTACTAGATCAGCTAAAATAGAGGTTCTTTATTCTATTTTTTTAAAATCATTTATTAAAACTGGAAATTATTTTTAGATCTCTCTTTTTCTAGTTTTTCTTGTGTTTGCATGGTGTTTTTTGCATAGATTCAGGTCAAAACTTTGGTTGAATTTCACCTTTTTCTCCTCTGCAACCAAGCTTCTCTTCTCTACCTCTCTTTTCAAATCGTGCTCATCAAACCTCTACTATTTTTTGCTCAATCAGATCTAAACTGAGCCATTATCTGAGGTTACATGCATGTTTAGAGGTATTTTGCAGTTCCAGTTGTAGTTCTTAGGTTGCAGATTTGGTTTTCTGTACGGTTTTTTGGTTTTTTGTGCGGTTTTTTAGTTTTTTGTGGTATTTTAGAGCTTCTGAAGGCCAACTCGGCCCTAGCTTGACCCTCCTACAACTCGCCCCTACAATTTTCCCTTGTAGAATCTACTTGGTGGTTACGCTGTATAGGTTCTCTACAAATGGGTTTGTTGTCTCTACCCTGACTCTTCATCCTCTACACCGACTCAAACTTCGTCCTCTACAACGACTCACGTTCCAATCCTTCCTGGTGCCAAACTATCCACTCCCAACTACTTCTCCCCTCTATCACTCACCGATCCCCACAACATATATGTTATCACATCTCTCCCACCACATGATCCTCCCTCTACAAAGCATGTTGAACAGTTTCCCTCCATGACTGCACTCAAACTCTAACTCGGGTTTTTTTGGTAAGTTTATTACATTTCATTTTGGTGGGTTCCTTTTTTTAAATCATGGTAAGATTTTTTTAAAAAATCTATTTCTATTAATATATATCAATAGAAATTAGTCTCATTTAAATTTAATAGATCTTACTAGATCTTAATTAGTTTCTTTTAATAGATCTTAATAGATCTTAACTGAAAATTTTAAATTGTAAGTAGGAAATAATTTAATTTTGATTTCTTTAAAAAGGAAAGTATTTAAAAATTAATTAGGATTTAATTTGTATTAGATATTAATAATTTTTTCGTAATTAATTAGATTTAATTATATTAAATCTATTTTTATTAATTACGACTCTAATTTGATTATCATTTACGATTAGTATTATTTAAAATCGTCCTTTGAATTAACAATTAATTATCATTTTAAAACTCCCATAGCTTTAAATTTAGCTAAATTAGGCATTTCAATACGATAATTTTGTAAGCGTTATTGTCATTTTTTTCACTAATCGTGTGCTCAAGTGTGCAGTAACACTCTGAGCTCCTATTTTTCTTCCACGTGCTTTTCCTGCATTCTGAAGATCTCTCATACTCATCTTGAGTTTGTTTAAAACATTGTATTTTACCCTTATTATTGCTTGTGGCTAGTGAGCACATCCGCCATAGTTTGAAGCAAGGGGGTATCCTTTGTGATGTGAGATGTTTTTTCTCACAACCAAGATTTGATTTTGCCTCCTTCCTTATTTTTTGCAATTGTGCTTGTGTACGATGTCACTTTGCTGCACTCCACGAAACACAATTGTGGTATGCTCTCTTACGTGTTATTACACTGATTTCAAGGTAAGTTACAAAGTGTTTCAAGAGGCAAGCTTAGACCTGATTGTATTCAACACACTAAAATATAAAGTGTCAAAAGCAGGGGGTTATTATAGTGTCCTGGGTGGTTGTGATTCTTGTGTTTCTTTTCTACATTCTTTCTCTCTCTTCACTATGGATGCACTTTCAATTCCTTTTCTTATGCCATTCAAATTCTTCGAATGGAGATCAAAAATAATTATGAAACTAAGGGGTAAAGGGTTATTCTGCATCACCATGGGAACTGAGACTGAACCAGATGATGACCCTGAAAAATCTAAGTGGTTAAACCGTAGTGATGAATCTTTAGGTCTTCTTTGTATGTCTGTTTCTCTTGACTTGCTCTTCCACATTAAGTCATCTGAAACACATAATTCTACTTGGAAAAGGTTAGATAGAATATTTGGACAACAAGATGACATGAGAACAAATGAGTTGGAAAATGAATTACTAGGTTTAAATCCTAGTGATTTTGAAAACCTACAAGAATTTTTCTCTAAGTTTGTCCACACTAGATTGTTGTTAAAGGAATGTCAAGTAGAGAAGAAAGATTCTCAACTGATCTTTTTGATTCTCTCTAAGTTAGGTCCCGAATATTCTGTCTTTGTGTCAACTTTTTACGCTACAAAATATAACTTGGGAAAGGATGCCCTCCTTTGAACTTTTTTCATCCCAACTCATTCGAGAACAAGACAAACTCATTCAAATGGGGTCTCTCAAGTCCAAGTATCATGCCCTTGTAGTAAGTACTAGTAAGAAAAATAAAACTGATAATGAAATAGAGAAAAAGGATCAACCTAAGTAGGAAACCAAGACCAATACTAAATTTAACACAAACACTTTGACTTCTGATCCTATAGCAAATAAATACAAGTTTTTGTGTTTCTATTGCAAGAAATATGGTCATAAATAACATCTATGTATGAGATAACAAATTTATCACCTTACTCATTTACTTGAGAAAAATCAAATAGGTGTTCCTAAGTCTATCAAACAAAATGCTCCAAATTCTGAGTCTTCTACTACAAGAGAGTCTAAATCTGATAAGAAGAAAGGAAAGGCCCTCGTAGCTTGAGTTTCTCCTTCATTGACGTGGGTTATAGATTCCGGTGCCTTGCACCACATGGCTTCATCACATGTTGATTTCTCCAACATCAAACCTTTTGATATGTTCCAAATCACGTTGGGTGATAACACAAAAGTTTTGGTTTCCAGTAGTGGATCGGTAGAGATAGATGGGGGAACATGTAACTAAGTGTTAAGTGTTCTTGATCTATCTACCAATCTCCTATAATTTTACCTAATTACTCACCTTGGTGAAGGAGTGCGAGTGGATTTTGGTCCTAACTCGGTGATTATTCGTGAGCTTAACAATGATACTACAATGGCTAAGGGAAAGGTAGATCACCATTCATGGTTGTATACCATTTCCCACTTTACTTCTGATTTAACGCCCACTTCATTGCTTGATATTGAGAGAATAGTTAAATCCTATTCGACTTCTACTTCTCTACGTACTGAGGTTCTTTAGCTCTTTGATTGAAACTCTGACTCCTTAGATGATGATGTTGTTGAGTGTTCTCCTCTTCATGACCCTCATACTTTTGAGTCTTCTGATTCTGACAGTAGTGATGATGAGGACTATGTCCCATGTCTCTCGAGTGAAGAATATTCTGACTCTGAGCTTGATTCTCCTTGTCCTCTTTGGTCTAGGAAAACTTTGCAAAGTGCTAGAGATTTAGTTGGAGATACTTTAGATATGAGACGTACTCACTCAAATTTCGTTGGACCCTACTCTTTCATCACCTCTACTTCTGATTCAATTATCTCCTCTATTTCTTCGTGTGATGATAGTTCCAATGACACAAACTCATTTGGTTCTACTTCTGATGATGAGGATTATGCTCTTAGTTTTGATGTCAAGATTACTACAAAGGACTCTTCTCCTCCTTCTCTCACTATTCCAGAGAGTGTTGACACATCCCACATCTCATCAGATATTGAGTAGTCTCCTATACAGTACACTTGTGATGTACTATAGGTTCCTCATCCATCTACATGTATTTAAGAGGAGTTCATCATCTCCATTTTTAGGAGTGCCCCTTCTGGGACTCTTACCACTTCCACTTATCTGGAGACTTTCATTGATCCACCCTTGTTTATGGATCCATTTTCTGATGTGGGGGATGTTTTGTTGCCTTCACATCGGTTGGACATCCTTTCTACAAGTGTTCACCCTTCATACTTTGACAGTTCTACACTCGTGAAATTACCTTTAGCTCCTTTGCAATCACTTGCTAGACCTATGTCACACTCTCATGGACAAGACTCAAAGTTCTTCATGCTACTGCCTTTTGTTTCCTTCATGGAGTGGGTAGATTTCCAACACATCTTTTCTATCCTTCCTAAGGGTAGACACATAGTTCGGTGTGGATGGCTCTTCTTCAGTCCAGAGGTACAGGATCTCATCATCGACATTATTCTCGGAGACTTCTTATAGTTGTAGAGTTCAGATCCATCCATGGAATATTCTACATCCATCTTGTCTCCCTCTTTTTCCCTCTTTTTCATCTTTCTGAGAGATTTCCCTTTTTTACATGGGTACCTTTACAGGCTAGTCTATGGACAGGACCCATCTTTGGCATATTTCTTAGATTAGAGAGTATTTTTTTCTCTTGTGGTGGATGTTTTTTCCGACTGGGTTTCCTTCACTACTTGGGATTTCTTTTTTTTGTGCATGGGTACCTCAGCAGGATTTATGTCGAGACACATTTCTCTTCTTCTTATTCTTATAGGAAGATGTTGTTTGTATATGGGCACCTTATCATACCTTTAGTTGTCGGGAACCATTGAAACATATTTCTTAGTTATTTAGGAGTGTCTTCTTGTTCTGTCTAACTCATCATAGCCCCTACCCCCAACTTCGATGAAGGGGGGTGTTGATGTGTGGGATCCTATGTGTCCCTCCACTCACATATGGAGGGTCATCTCACATGGGTTAGGTTTAGGGTTTTCTTGTGTGTCATGCACTAGGGTTACTTAGCACCCTATATGTATCCCTTCATTTGACATTTATGAGTATGCCAAGACACTTCGTTGTCTTTCTCTATGTGCAAGATTTGTTCTGTTATGCAAGTTCTTCTATTGATTGATTGATTCCTCCTTGTGATTACGCTAGAGTTGTTACGTTTCCTTTAGAGTGCAACTTCATTGTGGTGCACAGTTTTTAATATGATTCTCGTAAACTCTTTCAGTTTCCTAAGTTTTACAAGGATGTAAGGGTAAGGATGAGAAGAAGAAAGAAACAATGACATCTAAGGGAATTTTAAGCTATTTCAAGTTGTCAAAGTATGTTGATAATGTTAATAAATATGATTTCAAGATTGGAAAAACCAATAAGGGTTTGTTATATCCTTTTACAAATGAAAAAATCCATATGTGCTTTTCAGGATCCCATCCAGAAGATGAGACTTTAGGGATGAGATCATTATTCCTAAAAAGATATAACTTCTACGGGAATACATAAGAAGGAAAGAGAAAGGATTGAGTCTTTAGGCTTATTTGATAGTGACATATTATTTTAAGTGATATAGTACGATCTGAGTGTCTTCTCTAGGCTTCTAGGAGACATTATTCATCTCAAGAAAACATGTGTATCATCATTTTTTGATGTTTTTTAAGATTGAAAATAGGTCAAAAGTCAAATGTATGGCAATATATTGTCGAGATCCGTGTTTTAGATCAAAATATTGTGTGTGTAGGAATCTTATCAAAGGTTGTAACTAATCAGTCATAACATTCATGTCAAATGAAAGTGTATAGTCTAATTTTAGTTTGAAGTATATGTCTAGGAGTTCTAGTTGGATATCTAATTTTTTATTAAGTTTTTTTGGTCATATTATAGCTTTGAGAAATTTTATTGTAAATCTTGATCTATGCAAGGAGGTTGTGACTGTCATCTAGTGGAAATGAACAAATTGTTCACATATCTTTATAACATGTATCCTGAAATAAGTTGTCCTTGAGAGTTATATGCTTAGTCTTGGTGTGTCTATCATCAAAAGAGAATGGTATTCAACTGAACATATAGTCATAAGTATCATGACGAGTAAAAATTATGATTATGTTAACAAGTTGAGCTTCAAATTTGTAGATCCAATAAAAGTAAAGTAATCTTGTAAGTTAATCTAGATGAAGTTGAGAAATGTATGTTAAAGCTCTATCAGAAATCTATTGAAGTAAGGGAGATGATTTTTAAACATTTAATAAAAATGATTTGAGCAATCTTTTAGGTATATTTAAGACTTAAAAGACCAATGAGATGTATATTTTCCTATTAAATATGGAATTGAGCTTAAAGGAGTGCAAAAAAGGTTTTTACAGGTGTCCCATGTCTCTTGAAGGGGGTATGTTGCTTCAAGTTGATATAATTTTGTGAATGAACATGTGTCAGAGAATGAAATCTTGATGTATTTTTTGTACATGTAAAACATGTTCAAAGTTTTATTCTCGGTATGGATATTATTTCCCTATGATAGTGCCTCAAGTCAAGTTGTGAAGTGTAACCTTAATCCTTGTGGAATGTTATCTTGCATTAAAAACATTGATTATTCAAATTTGAAGTCTCAGACCATAAGATGAATGTAATTAGTATGGTTTTTCTAACAAAAGGCATTCAAATTTACATACCTTAAGTAAGAAACAAAGTAATTTAGGATAAAGAAGAAAATTTTGATCTAATAACTACAAAGGATATCAATGGATTCAGTATGAGGAGGTGCTCTACCCCAAGGGGAGAATGTTTTGTCATCATAGGGAAACAAATTTAATCATGATCTTTAGGTGTAAAGTTTGAAAAGGAATAGATCCATATATAAAAGAAGTATGTAGATGGATAATGAATCATGTAGTTTTCTCCAAAAGGTAATTTATGTCAGATAATAGAATTATGCTCTTGATAATATGTGTATATAGACTTGAGTAGTCTATTCAAGGGCTGATGATCTATGAATGATATGGTCATAACATGAAAATAATGTGTTTCTTAAGGATTGAATCCATATCGATTGTATCCTTGAATCTAAATATAGGGGTATGATAGTTAGATATCTGTTTTTAGGTGTCTCAATATTGTATACTCATAAATTTAAACTTCTAAGCTCATTTCCTGAAGATAATACAAATTTTTTAGGGTCTAATCTATAAGGCCTGTGTAAATAAGTCAAAGGAGTGCTTAGTTTCCTTAGTGTTTGTCAAATTATGTGTATCTTGTTGGTGAACATGATTAATGTCTACATATTAAAGGTATCTTCTCACTAAAGATTGAAATTTGTTATCAATCAATGTTGAGTTAAAGTATTTAAAATAAGGTTTGTAGCACTATTTGAGATAGTTGATAGATTATATATTGATAATTGAGACATGCTTAATATATCCCTAAGATATTTCATGAAATTACAAAGCTGGGAGGTATGTGATCTGTGACTAGTGATCATAAAATCCTAAGAGACTTGTGTTGAGACTTGAAGGTATGCATATGGTTGATAAAGAATGGGTTACTTATCTAAAGAAAAGACCAAGGACCTATAAAGTGAAGATAATCCACCTCTTTCTATTCACCTAATCAGTATCCAATCTCCATCATATAAGGCTCATTTCATACACATCTTCATATCACATTCTACGTCTTGAACCATAAAATCAAGCATATAGTTTTATGTGTTCAAACTGCTATAGAACTTTAGTCAATAAGGAATCCTTGTTCTCCCGTGATCATCCTATTATTTCATGTTTTCAAACATCAATAGATTATGGTCATCACCAACCTCATTCTTTCTGGCACATTATTCAATTGACATACTTGAATCAATATCAGAATTGTCTTGATATATTTTTCTTCATTGCTTAAACCAATGTTTCCTTCTAGGCTCGCCTTCCAGGACTTAATATGTTCTTAGTTCCCCTTACTCATCCTCTTCTCTTCATGAAAGATCCTCTTCTATACTTTTATTTGTCTCTATATATAATCATCTCACACACTTGGTCCATAACACCTCTCTGTATTATAAACATGCAC